>OY720642.1:120227969-122627969 GCA_963169105.1 Ceriagrion tenellum | reverse complement strand
CAGTGTTGCCAAGGACGATCCATCCAAGGACAAGATCATCTCTAACATCTTAGTAATACCAGAGCCTGTTTTATGTTTTCCTCGATAACCACCCCGACTTCATCCCCGTGTATGCGGATGGATCTAAGTCCGACTCGGCCTGTGCTTGTGCAGTGTTCTCTGCGCATCAGGGCGTGAGCAAGTCATCAAAGCGTGGCTCCACCCGTGGTGCAGCATATACAATGCGGAATTACACGGAATTGAGATGGCCCTAAGAAGTATTAAATGCAATTCTGGATTTTTCCTTATCTGTACCGACTCTGTAAGCGCTGTGAAGTCCATTACAGCCAACTCCACCCTCTCGTCCAGGATTTGCAATGCGCTCTTCACTCCCTTAGCAACAAGGGAATTAATATCTCCATAATGTGGGTACCTGGACATATGGGAATAGCTTGCAATAAACGCGCGGACAAGACTGCAAAGGAAGCACAGCAGATGCCAGAAATTGCATGGGAATTGGTGACTGTGGAAGACCTTAAGACTGCAAGAATCGTGGCATGGGAGTAATAGCAACAAGCTCCGGGCTGTGAAACCGGTACTCTCAGCGTGGCCCTCTTCCGTGAGGAGTACCCGGAGGGAAGATGTCGCAGTCACATGCCTGAGGATAGGGCACACTGCCCTGACCCACTCATACCTCTTCACAGAAGGGAAGACACAACCTTGGTGTGATGAATGCGACTCCCCTCTGAGTGTGCGACACCTACTGACGGAGTGTGATAAATACCGGTCTTATAGAAATAAATACAAGGTCAACGGTGCCCTAAGTCATATCCTAGGTGACTCACCCGATTGCCTCACCAGAGTAATGCTTTTTTAAAAAAGAAATCGATGTTTTTAATTAATTATAATTTAATTTTAGACAACGCATACACATTTTACGGAACCTAAGTAATTTTGCTTTAACTATTTAAATTTTGTCTTACTTCTGGACGAGAGTGGTGCATAATGACCTCAGTAGTCGACGAACCCTGAATCAATAATACTATCCTATCCTAAAGTCATACTTTTGGGTCAAAATATTATCTTCCGTTTCGTATTCGAACTCACTTGTTCTGCAATTTTCAAGATATCTAAGCCTAGCAAATGACCTTTGAATCACGAGCGTCTCCCAACCAAGAACTTACAGGAACATCCCGTCGCAAATACCTGCTTGGAACATTTCTTATTTCTATCTTTGCCTGGAACGAACCGTCATACCTAATTGATATGTTTTCTTAAAGAACTACCAATCATACAGTGACTACTAGAACAGAGCCTAGTAACCTTCTACTTCCGACCCACCGAACCACTACATTGCATAACTCGTTCGTCGTGGCCGCCTCACAACTATGGAATTCTATTCCAATTGATATGAGGAAATCTCGCTCGTTGGCAATTTTTCAATCTAAATTGTATGAAATTTCATTGAATGAATGTTTTCCAGAATAGTTTAGCCTGGTAAGTATTTACTTCGCATTGCCAATTTTTTTATTAGACTAAAATTTTTGTTTTCCTCATGGTCTGTTTATGTTTTTTATCTTGTATCATATATCTATATATATCTTGTATTTATACTTATCTCCGAGTTCTGCTGCATAACATGTACAGTTATTATTTTTCAATGAGAGTAGTTGTTTTGGTCTTTTTCTTTATATATTGTATGTTATTAAGCTCTATTTATGTTTTGCTTTGAACTAAATAATATGTTAATTTGTTTATTACCTCGCTGCTATTTTATTTTTCTGTATTGTTGCTCCACGGGACCTGTCACAGAGTAATATAAATGTTAATTCTATTCTGTCGTTCGAAGAGCAGTCGCGGTATCGTCGTAAATGAGGTGAGGATGGTAGATGTAAGCACTCATTCTAAATATATATATGAAAAAGTTTGGTGAGAACATTTATATAGACATGAAGTGTGGCTAGTGAGAACTCGATGTGGAATAGTTGAAGAGAGTAGGCTTAACTGAGTTGAAGGAAAACAAATGAGTGCACTTGTGAATCATGCTTAAAAAAAGGAACGTCGAATAGCAATAGGTGGAGGGAAAGAACACGCATTTCAGACGTTGTAAAAGGGAAAACGATGAATTCTTAGATTGAGCAGAAAGTTATAATGCGCTAGCAGAGGTTAGGATATGAGGAAGTGTTAAAAACCTGGGTGAGTTGAGGCTGGTTTTTCAGAAAACGTCGAAAAACTAACCACTTTTTGTTTGAAAACCAATGCTGATACACACATGTAGCGTCAGGGTTCCTTTGCGTCACCATTAGGGACTAATGACCCAGATTCTGAATGAGAAGTTCCGAGAATTTGTATGAAAACCATTTGAGTGATGGCGCATCTAGGGGAGAAAAAGTGAACGCCTGCGTTGATAAAAGGTCTCAAATTTGAAAGATATTGATTCACGCCTAACCTTGTGTGATCAAGTGATTTTAAATAACACGATGGCTTAGTGTTTTTCTTGCTGTAATTCATTGACTGCGATATTACGAGCGATTCATCCCCATCTTAAAGGTACAATTGTGGTAATCTCCCCCTCTTTTTTGGCTAATATACAAATACCCTCTTCGGTCCTGAAAATTATCTGGCTCTAAATAAATTTTTTCTCGACTGTTTTTGTAAATCTATGAGCTTAATGAAGTCATATACCTAGGATTACTTAATGTAAATGCTTAAATATCACATGTCCACGTATATAGACACCATTACTATTTAAATTAGCCAGAATGGACAGGTTATATTTTTAGGGTGAAATACTTCTTATTTCAGCGATTTCATGAATAAATCCCAAATTTGAAGGAAAAGTGTTCTTAGAAATGAATTTTATAATTTCTCGCCTAGATTCCTAAGAAAAAAATATATTTTATCAGTAAGTACATTTTGGAATATTTCACTATTTTATTTGTCAAAAGCATTTTGATAATTCTATTATTATTCTGTTTCTGATTAAGAAAGTCTGGACCAGAAGGTCTAGATCTATGTTTTATTATGCAGAGGGATACGTTTTTACTTGTGGGAAGTATTTCAGCTGTTGGTTCATCATTCTCGCTTGAATATTGACTGATGTCTTAGTCACAGTTTGCATCTAATTCCTTCTTAATAGATAATTCGACCGGATTATCCAAATCGTTTCCTTTTAGGCCTAAAATTGCATCAGCAGATAGCTCTTTAACAAGTAAAACTTGTAAGATAAACCTAATGTCCATACGTGAGTGTATTGATTTATCGTCAGATAAGAATTAAGTTGCGGATCACAAGATAATGTCGTAAATGCTATATAAAGTATTGATTTTCCGTAGTTGACAGAACTAATCTGTCCGTAATTAAGTGATAGTCAACCTAAATATCACTCGCTCAAGCTCCATAAGTCTTTTTCACCGCCATGTATATTTTGTAAAAACGATAGTGGTTTTAATGAGCTTCATTCGGACGACTGTGGAAAATAAGATGACTACACCAGGATAATATTTGACTTATAAGAGCTGCACTCTCCAGAACCCGCCTCAGGAACGAAAGAATTCGCAACCCTGGGCCATGTATTGCAAATGATTGTTTGTTTCCTTCCTCTATCGTGAGGGAGTTATCCATTGATTCCTTTCCTACTCCCATCGAAAATCCCATTCCCCCAACCTCCTCTTTTCTCCCTTCTACCTACTCTTCATTCCATTCAACATATAAAATATATAAGAGATTCCGATTTTTGTATTCAATGGAAGAAATATTCTTATGTGTCGAAACCCGGATCGTGTTATCAGTACTAGATAGCATATAAGAATACATCTACATCTACACAATACCCTTCGAGCCGCCGCATGGGCGTATGGCAGGGGATGTTAGGTGTAAAGATGTAAGTTTTTGGGAGTATTATGGGAGTGTATTTAGTGGAGCTCACTTTTTACTGTGGTCGATTATTGTGCGTGGAAATCAAGTTATTGTACCTATCTGTTCGGTAGTGTATCTCTCTTATTTTATCGCATATGTCAGACCTAGAGATGTAGTGGGGAGTCATGATAATATTCTCTGTCGCTCTGAAAAATATCAGTTCTGAATTTATCAAGCGACCTTAGCCTAGCGTGTAGCCTCGGAGTATCTAGGGGCTCCCTTCTTAATCCCTCTAAAAGTTGTGAGACACTATATGTTCGCTCGTGGCAGTTTTTAACGAAGCGCGCTGCTTTACTTTGTAATTTATTAATTTGTTTGGTTAAATGTTTATGACCAGGGTTCCAAATGCTCTCGGCGTATTCGAGGTGTGGCCTAACCAGAGCCTTTCTCTTTCACTTTTTCATCCGAGGACCTTCCTATTATACACTTAACAAAACCTAGTTTCTTTAATGCTGTGCCGCATATGTTTTGTACGTGTGTTCCCCACGATATATCATAAGTTAAGAATACTAGCATGAGGTCTTAAATATATTAACTAGCTACCCTGCCTATCGACAAACATTGTTAAAAGTCTCTCCGGCAGCTGTTATCGTGTCTTACCGTTCTCGAGAAAAATGACATTTTAAATCTGTCCGTTCTGCTGTCTAGTTCCATAATTAAATTTTCATGATCTGATGTACCTTATAATGTCAGGTCTCGGAAAATGGTATTAACGTCGTCCGAAATTGCATAAATTTACTTCGAACTTACATAATAGACATAAGAACAACTTTGTTTCAATCCACACAATTTATTAAAAATACGACCCGGATTTCAGCGACTTCGTGCCATCATCAGGTAAAAAATTTCTCCGGGGGTTCAAGGTGGGGAGTGAGGAAAAAGTGGAGGGTGGTGGGGGTGGGAAGTTGAGACAATGTTAAATTAAGGGGGGTGCGTTATTACCGTGAAGGACGGATAAGGTGACCTGGGCGGTTAACGGTTTTGGGTTGGAGGAGGTTTATTTGAAGGAGGGGGGAATGCGTCGGGAACAAATGGTCATTGCATAAAATATGCGGGCTATTAACAATTTCAAATTGCTCTGAAAAGTCCATTTTGCACCTTTTTCATTAACGTGTAAAATTTAAAATCCCTAAAATGATTCAAATTACATAAATGTTCCGCAAAATTTGAATTCCCACTGCTGTCAACAAAACAATTCACATGTTCTTTGGCTCTGTCCTTAAATCTTTGCCCGGTTTGACCAATACACACTAAATAACAGTCATTACATTTGAATTTGTACACCCCACTTGTCTGCATCTGAGTACCTGCCCTTGTCAGTAAACATTATTTTAGAGAGAGGGTTTCTGAATGACACGCCAACTGTTTCATCACATAGTTTAATGAGTTTGTTTGAAACCTTGGGAATGAATGGGAGGGTATACCATTTTTTCTTTCGATCTTTCTCGGAGGGAAGAGGTGTGAGGAAGTTAATGGAGTTAGTCTTTAATTTCAATTGAGGTGACGGTCTGAAAGCAATTTCCATCCCAGTTATTACAAAAGGTTATTAACTATAAAGAGATATCATATTGCCGTAAGCGTATCTTACCGATCTTTGCTGATCGCGTTCCCGTTGGGTTTTTAAGCCTACCTACCTTAAGGATCCCATGCACTGGAATTTCTAGTGGGGTCAAACGAGGGTGAATTAATAATGTCTTCTCGGGTTTCCCACCAGGTCAGGTAATTGTTGGCCGACGGCATGGGGACGATAGTGGGGCCCTGAGGGCGATGGCGGAGGTAGCTATCGAAACGTCGGCCAACAATTCCCTGACCTGGTGGAAAACCCGAGAAGACTTTATCAATATCATACGCCGGGAAAAAACCAAATCATATTTGAGGGTGAATTAGCTGACTTCCCTTATCGTCTCACTTACCAAGTACATTTGTAACAAATTCCAATTTACTATTTGCTTCGCTGGTTATTTCCCGATTATGTCCACCCAATGATAGATCATTCGATAGTTTAACTCCATGTATTGGACAGATTGTACAGTCCCTGATTAGCTATGCTGTATGTAAAAGCTATGATGAGGAGTTTTTCTTTTCTAGAAATTCATTACAACAATTTTTCAAATTTTATTTTATCGGACACCTTTGCATTACCTCAAGGTCCATCGTTAGTGCTTGCGTATCATTATGGTTACGGATTTCTCTGTACATTACTGCATCTTTTGTGAATAATCGAATACTACTGTCAATTACATAATCGGTATCATCAATCTAGTAATGGAATGGGAGTGGACCCATAACACTCCTCTCTGGGACACTCGATGTGACTTCAACCTCATAAGGAATAGCGCCTTCTAATACAACGCTTCTTGAGCGATTAAGAATATCAAATCCAGGAAATAACGTCGACGTCTAACCCGTAAGATTTAAATTTTGTAACTTTCTATGGGACTTACAACAAATAGTCAGGAAAAATGGTGACACCTAGAACCTTGTCTTCTCCCTAGGTTGAAATATCTCGGGAAAAAAGGGAAACGTCATTACGTCGACTTAGTTATCAGCTATTCGATAAAACCGGTTTTAATTCTTGTAATGCACTCGCCAGCATCTTGTTTTTCATACATTGTTGGATAACTTTTAGGCATTAGTAAACTCGTAATTACTATGTCTAATCGAAAGTGGTGAGGTAGTAAATAAAAAAAAACTGATTGAGAGCAGCGATTTTATTTGATATCAAGTTAGCTGTGAAGCCAATTTACATGATGGATTGCAATGTGTAATTTTAACTTCTTTTAGTGGTGCTCGCTGCATATCACGTGCTTGGTCATGTCCTCGGTGATTTCGGAACACTTCTCGCCTATGATGGTGTACCTAGAAGTGAACAAGAGCAAAATATTCAGTACATCAATTACCTGTGCTATTGTGTTCAATCCCTCTTCAGGATTGGTTATGGTATAATAATAGCTCTGCGGAATTTGCTTAAAGTATCATGGGCGAAAACAATTCTAAGTGAAAGATCAACCAGAAAAATTAGGTATTTTATCACGATATTTTCCTCCTTTGCGCAGTATTCGTATCATTCTCAATTGCTGGAATATCATTATGTTGCATTTTTTAAATTGAATAATTTTTAATCATCCGTATTGATTTTAAGTGGTGCTGTAGAGGTATCGTAGCTGTAAATTTTCATTTAAATTATTGGAAGGAATTTGCTAGTTAAGCTAATTATTTTTTTGCATCGTTATGAAGAATGCTTGTACTAACTGAATGGCTCAAACAAGCTCACCTATATCCTAGATAGTTTCCAATGTCCTCCTCGTGGTGGCAGGTAGTCTCAACCTCGTGTCTCTCCGAGAATGTTGAGTCGCTGTTGAAGTTTCCACAAACGCCGCAGCTTATGCCACGGTACATGGCTGGCACAGTTACACTGATGGAATGTCCTGTGTATTCAACCATCACTCGAGAGAGGCTGGAGAACAAAGTCACGAAACCGTCCTTGTGCCAAAGCCTGTGGAGGAGTAAAGATACATTATTTTATCTTATTTTATAAACCCGTACGTATGAGTTAAAATTTTAGAAGCATTGTGCTACTGGTTTAAATATCTTTCCTTTTTTGTTAGGCTGAAGTAATGGGCTCAAAATGGGAAAGTTTAATTGTCTAGGAAAATTGCACTTACTTGAAGTCGTAAAATTCTTCGCCCTCAGGATATTGGTATCCATTCTGTAGGCCTCCAGCTACTTCGTGACCATTTACATTCACGTGGAAGTGTCCGTCGACATCTGGAACAATCTCGAGGTAATTTCCACCGACGTAGTATTTGATGGCCTGGAAAACCAATAGAATATGAAGTAATGGAACTTTTGAGTTCAAATGCATTTGTTTCATTTGCTCTAAGAACATCAAACACTAAACGAGACGCTGATATGAAAGGAGCGTTCTACATCCTGGATTTTCGCGTAGTGCTTGATCTTAAAGACTATTGAATTCATAGGCACAGATCATAGTGCCCTTATCATTTATCAGAAATCGAACTGTGAATTTATTATAAATATAGTTTACTTCTCAAAAATTGAATGTACTTTAAATCCTAAAGGCAGACAATATTGTTTGGTATCAATGAAGTTGTAAGAAACGGTTTCAGACGTAAGTCAGTGGAAGTCATGCATACTCTGAAAGTTTGACGGAGCTTTATACACATAAATTTATTTTTCACGACCGTGGTTTCGTTACAGAGTGACACCATCAGGTGCATCCATGATTACATTTTCTTCCATTGCATCGCTTCCCACCTAATGATGTTATTGTTAAAGGAAACTGGTTGTGAAAAATGAGGTTGGAAAAAGCTGTGTTGCTGTTGTTGAAATTCCGTAAAACTTTCTACTGTAAAGTTGTGTTCTTTTACGTAATTAACTTTTTGACCGGTGATTAAGACGTTTCAGTGTTTTTCAAAACAATCCTTGGCTTGATTTTTAACATGATGCAAACCAAACGGTAGTTCATGTATGCGCAATTGTGATGCAGCTAAAGGAGAGATGGCTTCTTAGTTACCTGCTGTTGCATTTTCTGATTCCGCCACTGTAGCTTGATTCTAGTTTGGTTTCTTGTTCGAGGGAGCGGAAGGCACACTAGTAGCTCTTTTGGATGATGAAAGTTGTTTTACTTACCAGATCGTATGCTCCCTCAACCTTCTTGGTGAATACAGCGTACTTGGGATGATCAGTGCAGTCAGCGCTGGCAAGGGTGTAGCAGTGAGATGAATGGTAGTGGTAGGTGTCGTTGTCGAGGGTGAGTACGGTGGATGGGGTGACCACACAAGAGCCTGTAGAAATTAAAACAGCGTGATATGAGCGCGCAAGAATTAAGAGTCATGTCAATGGAATTTTCCCAATGAAAAGTGATCGGATTCAGCGTGTGGTTACAAACATTGATGATGAAATTAAATCCTGAGATCTTATTAGGGGTATTTTCGTGTTGTGTTTTGAAGTAAAAACGTTATTGCTTAAAAAGAAATAATAATTTTATTGGTTCTTCGTTTAAAAAGCGCTTTAGCAAATACATTACTTTACGTTAATTAACTTTGTTTATCAAGGTACAAGTTTGCGGAAGAACTAACTATTTTTCCTGGACTTTTTCGCCACCCAGCAGATATGTCGTGGTTGATTGTATTTTTTCTCAGAATCGGTGGTGATTACCAATGTGTGAAGGATAGAATTTTGATGCTTTCTCGAAAAATTATGAATTTAACTCATATCCCGCTTTTCCCTGGGTGATGTTCTCCATATCGTTGCTGCGTCAACGATGACGAAAAGTCTCTTTTCTATCCGTCGGCATTTATGGAGAACATCACATGGTTGGGAATCCCGAGATGAGGTTATACCAACCTACGAACTTCGAACCGATTGGATGGGTCTTCTGATGGTGAGCGATGGAACGGGCCCCAATTCTTTTTTTCGCGATTTCCTTAGCCCTTCATTATTTGAATTTCATATGGTGTGCATTTTAAGAATTTATTTATCAAACGTTAAGATCGGTGACGGAGCAACTTCTTATTGTTTCAGTGTAAATTAATCGTCATTGAATGGAATAAAAAATTATATGTTTAGGCTAATTTTAAAAGATTTTCCCTTCGGATTCATATCGCAGTTATCTACTGGCTGAAAATATTCTGGCGTAAATGATTCATGGTCACATTTAGCGTTGAACTGGTAAGCGAAGGGAGATACGAGCATTAATTTCACTTACTAAGGAATCCCATTTCGTAGGCCAAGCGCCGGAAGAAGAAGAATCGGGAACTCCAAACGGCCATATCTTCCTCAAAGTCCACCAAGTAATGTTCCTCGTCCTCATCGCCTTCCCACCCAAAGTGGAAGTGAGTATGGGGCCTGGAAATAAATGAAAATTTAAGTATCCCGAATATGGATACGGTTGACTGAGATTGTCTATTGTCTGTTACGACACGTACTTGTTTTTCTCGAACTCGATGGCGTATTTCAAAACTCCCGTCCTCTTTCCGGAGTGTTGCTCAGAGGTTTGGGGCACCTCGACGGCGATGTGATGGCCATCGGCGGACACCTCATGAATGTCGATGACATCCTCCAGTGATTCATACACGCTGCTGCCCATTTCGAAGAACTCCTCTGGTAACTGAAAATGATCGATATGTTAATTCCATCGACCTCTTCCCCGACGATCCGTTTGTCGGAGTTCTTTTAAAGTGACCCTATTTCCCGTCGTGCACTCACGTTGTAGTATCTGGCGTAGCCGGTGAACTTGCGAAGGAGGGTAGACTCGAGGGCGGAGTGGAAACAGGCATCGGTCACTGGCTTGTAGGGTTTTCCCTTCCACTCGGGCTTCACGCTGTCCTTGACGCACTCGCTGTAAGGGTAACCATGCACGTGGTCCTCTTCTTCAGGAGAAGCAGTGAGCTTAACCTGTGGCAGAAGAGGAATCGAAGGAATTAAGGTTATATTCTTTCTCTTCGATGAAAGATGATGTGTTTTTTCAGTTACTGGGAGCTTTTCAGGCTTGTTGATGACTCGAGTGGAGGAAAACGCCTTACATTTTTGCACAGGGCTCAGTGAAATGACCTCCTAAATAAATGATTCATGAAGAGGTATAACGGAGAAAATTCGAGTGTTTTTGGAGTTTTTTTTACTTTTTAGGAAACTTATTGTAAAATTACTCTGGGGTAGAATAAACGAATCCAACACTGGTATTTTATAACATCCGTCAATTTCTTTGCGAAGAAGATTAAAATTAGCTCTCTATTTTTTGAAGTTAGTACTTCGAAATCATTTTAGATGACAGGGAAATCCGAATCGGAAAGCTCGAAGTATAATTGAGAGGATGGATATCTCAGTACAACACGTATGATTTATATCTCTAGGGAGAAAGTTGGCGATAGCGTTATATTTTGTTGTTATGCACGCACCTTGAAGCCACTGCCGTCGACGGGGCACTTGCCGTCCTCTGACACTCCCCACGCCATGGTGATCTTGGATGTCACTTCCTCATCGTGCGCCTTCCTCACAGCGAAGTGATCAGATGGCCACTCTGGATATTTGCTCTCGACATCGAAGCAGATCTGTGGATTGGAGGAATTGGAAAAAAATATATCAACGGGAAAATCTATTGAGCGCATGGCAATGAATTTCAGGGGACAAGTCCTGACTGTGGTACCTTGTAATCCTTTTGCTTTGGAGCGGTATGTGTAAGCTTGAAGCTGAAGTGCTGGTTGACGTGTTCCGCTGAGTTCTCGAGGAATGTGTTAACGTCGAAGGTGTGGTAAACTTTGTCGTCTCCCTTGAGAGTAACCGATCCACGGAGAGTATGTTTTCCTCCGGGGAAGACAGATACAGCCTTGCCTTCTGTAACGTCGTCAGTGATCATATGGAGCACACCTTCCACCTATTATAAATGATGAGATGTAAAAATTCCATCGGAAAATATTCGAGTGGTGCTCCTCTCCATTCATAATCTTTTTTACTGTGGTGGCGCTTTTTATCTTACCTGAGTGATGGGGTATTCGGTGCTTGGAAGGGCCTGGAATATCATCCCGCAGCTACCTGCCTTTGGTGAAAGACCAAGGAATGTGTGCATTTTGCGCAAGGTCATGAAGAATTCACCGAATAGGTCTCCATCGCTGAGGGGGAGAATGAGTATTTTTGTGTTATAAATATCATGCATTAATAACGTTCTCTTGGGCTAATATAATTAAACGTAAGTTTTACGTAACCATGCAGGTAGCATTTTAGCGAGTACCGCTGATTTAGCTTTAGTATTTAGTCGTAATCGCCACCAAATAAAAGAAATTTCATATTTCCCGGCATTGTCCCATTAATCTTTACACTTCTCAAATGTGTAATTTTGAAGTTAAATCTGACTGTTAAGTTCAGGAGGCTAGAACTCTATCCATATAACCAATGGCGAGAATATTTTACTTTCATGCTGCTAGTTGTTAGTTAAATTTTTATTGATATAGCACACTTATGTGGAACTTACTGGGTATTAATGTTCTCGTCGTTAAACATCATTTCGACTATAGATACAAGCTCGTGGGGTGCCTCGTATTGATCACAGTCAAAGACGTCAAAAGTGTACTTCATACCAGTATACTGACTGTCCATGCTGATGACATTAAACTGTAAGACAAAAAGAAGAGCGATATTAATGAAGAGTATCTCATCAAATACTCAAAAGTGACGTGGAATGGAATTTTATAATGATAAAATTGTCGAGTGTTGAGTCATGTCAATGTTCCGTGATAGCCATGCAGAAGATTAAAATAGTCATTAATTTTGCCGGGTAACTCATGAACAATTGGGAGTTATCCCAATCCCTTTGGCTCAATACGAATTTAAATTAAATCTTAATACCTATGAAAGTTTTATTGTGCACATATTTGTGCGATGACATAAACACCGTGCCCTTCGACAGAAGGGCAGTTCTTTCTCCTAAGCGTTTGATGTTCATTAAGAACTGATATCTTTTTGTCTTAACATATGATATAAATGAAATAATTAAAGAAATCAATGTTACACATAGTGGAATGTGAATACCATTGTTCTGAATGGGTGGGGGGGGGTCAACTTACGTCTCGATCCTCGCGCCCTGGTTTGTGCACGGTGACGAATCTGGAGCAAGTGGGGCAGGACTCATGAAGAGCGACATCGGAAGTGTGATCAGTGGCGAACACTTGAGTCCTCACGTGGTAGACCAAGCCCAAGTGGAGATCATCCTTTTCTGTGTGTAGGAAAATTATATATTAAACGCTTCATGTGGAGAGATTATCGAAAAATACTTCCCTCGATCCTTTTACAGGAAATCACTGGTTATGTTGAGGGTAATAAAAAAATTGCCCGACTTACCGCGATACAGCTGACGTTTTTCGCGCATTATTGTCGGCAGTAATGATGCATGCAATTCATCAATATCTTATTGTTCCTTAGAGGCGTTATCAGTTTTAGTTAAATAGAAACCTAATGGCTTACAGTCACCTCAGTCAGTGGGAAACTGCAGTGATAACACACTCACCGTCTCGAGCCATCGCGAACTTGAAGTGTTTCTGCGAGAAGTCAATGCTCATGTGGTTGTGCAGGGGAATGGTGTACATATGGACAAACGTGCGGTATGCTCCTTGCCACAGGCCGGCGAAGGGGTTGTAGAAACTCAGCGAGTGACCTCCGGTACGCCCATACCTGTCGGTTGGAATTATGTTTTATACGGACGCTGAGGTTAGCAAGTTGTAGAGGAGAGGTTTGCGTGTTCTTGAGTTAGCATGCTTATAACTACTTTGGCAAATGTATTTTGCATAACTTGATTATAGTCATGGGTTTTAAAGCTTCTACTTTGAAGTAACTAGGTATTAGATGTAGCAAAGCTGCCATTTTAAGAGTATAGCGAAGAACACGCACCTGTATTCCAGGGAGTTCTTGCGAGTGATGCGAGGTCCCGTGGTATCATGAGTGAAGTCTCCGACGACGCTTTGGATGTATGGCACGGCCATGTTCCAAACGGCTGGAAGACCGATGTCTGTTGGCTGGACGTACTCGTGAATTGTGCTGTAGAGGACGTTGTGCTGGCGGAGCTTGAAGTCGCGCTGAAGACTGCTGCCGATGCCCTTAATATCTGTGGAGAACAAGGAGAAGCTTGATTAATTCGCTAATTCCTATAGTTGTCTACGGTATCGAGAAAACTGGAAAAATAATTGACTATACAATTAGTCTAGCACAGGAAGAAGTGGAAATGACAAAAAAATGCTTTCGTTTTTGTACATAACGTGAAAATCGGAAGCATGCCAGGAGAGTGTTTTTTTATGACGAGCGTCCTTGTATATATTTACTCATTTAAGCTTTTACCCATAAGTGGATTTGAAGTTTAGATCACATTTTGTGTGCATCAATGGAATCTATGAGAGAATTATGGTGCAGAATGAAATAAGATGCTCAGTCGTTTCGTGATTTTTCGAATAAAAGTTTTTGTAAAAAGCTCATCACCCGAAAAACAATAAAATACTTCATCCTAGGAGTTCTTGTTTTCCCAGCTATATTTTATCGCTAGTGGTTGTTTACTTAATGACATATTGTGTCGCATTAGAAATAGCACACTGATGCTCTGCCCTTAACGGGCAGGAATCCACGGATGCACCACGCCCAGAACAAATTTAGTTATATTCGATTTCTCTTTCCCTTAAGTGGTTCTTCATGGCGGACATGAGATCATGTGAATGACTTCTGCATCTTCTCGGCCTGTTAGAAGTAAATTCTTTTTTTGGACGCGTCTGACACGTCTTAACGAATTTTGTTTCTGTAGAATACCACCGTGGGTTTTTAAGGACAATACTCACCGTCCACAAATTTCATGAAGTTGGTCTCATCGTAGTAGAATGTCTCAACTGCCCTTTCGTTGGTGAAAAATATGACTTCGACGTGGAATGGCTCGAGGTGAACAGGCTTAATGTGGAGACTTGTCAACAACTGCATCAAATCGCCCATCTTGACGGCCTCCCTGTCAACCTTCAGCAGTTGTTTCTTGACTGCGTCTGATACTCCGGTAAGTCGTACCTGGACCTGTATTAAAGAGAGGAAAAGGGATTTTGAGAACTTCATTCATTTACTGGAGAAGTAACCGAGACTTCTGATACCATGTGGTTTCTAGCGTTACAGCCGACTTGTCTTTACTTATGTAGAAATATATTTTTACTGTAATTTTTTAAAATGTCTCAATGCTTTTAATATTTACAACAAACTACAAGATTATTCCGTAAACATTTCCTTGTTGTTCCAGTAAGTATGATTAGGCTCTACACTTACGCCAAAGTACTCGTTGTTGTATCCAGCGTAGTATCCTCCCATGGAGTAGTAGAAAATATTAGGGGCTCCGGTGTGTGCATCTCCAATCCAAGAGAAATGAGAGTTACCTCCGATGGAATGCTCGTGGTCCATGTAATCCATGAAGTAATCACCTGTGAAGAGGTAACTGGTGGATGGTTCCTTGGCGTAACGGAAGAGGCGTTCAGCATGATGTCCTCTGTAAGTACAATATTTTCAAATTATTTCCTGTACATGCCCAATTTCAAAAGCAGTTGGTGTCCATAAGTCGATGTACATATGAATATTCTGACTAAATTATTATGCGCTTTGATTGGAGAGTGGTTGACTTACAGAGTCTTGTAGCAAGGATGTTGTGTTTTGCTGATGCTCTCGAGACTAGTATAGTAGAAGTAGTACAGTTGGCTGCTGGACTCGGCTTGCATATACCAGAAGACGCTCAAGAAGCGGTCGAAACTCTCGTCCGTGTACATTAAGAGCTTCATGGCTGCAGCGCGCATCTCCACTGGTTCTTCGTGGTTGGTGAAGATGGGCCAGTACAGATTGTAGACCTGCGTGCATGAATTTTGGAATTGTGTTATTACTGGAGAAGGTACGAGACAATATGAAGGACGAAGCAGACTGGGGTAATTTACGATCGTCATACCTTGGCGGGGAATTTGTATCCTCCTTCATAAGTTCCCCAAATGGCGACGAACCTCAGATGGTCGGAGTAGTGCTTGTCTTCTGTCACCTGCATCAAGTATTCAAATGCTTTTCCATCCTTCATAGTCACAAGTGCCGTCAGGTAGTTAAGTTTTGCTCCGTAATTAGTGGCAGCTGGAATGGGGAATTGCACGATCCGCTTTAGGCAAGGCATTTAGTAGTTGATGAATTATGCGAGTGACACAAATAGTATGAAGTAATTTCGTGGAGAAATTGAAGTTAGTATCGTAGCCTTTATATTCATCGAGAGTAGCCAGATGTACCACCAATTAAAGGTCACAGCCGAGACTCTGAAATTAGCTCCGTGGAGGTAGTCTCGAGAAAATTGGCCACCGATGTTATAAACAATTATAGCCTGTTTCAACAAATGCCATTGCTTGATGTGAAAACTTGCTTTTTATTCATTCTGACTTTTAGGAGGGAATATGTGCTAGTTAAAGAAGTGCAAAACTCACCCTTAAACGATTCGAAGAACATGTCGGCGAAGTGATTGAACATCTCGGTGTCGTGGGTTTTCCTGTACGCTAAAGACGCAAAGTTTGCAACGCTGAGGACTGCGGTGTTCTTTACTTTGACGTCCATGTCCACATTTAGAATGGCCTGAAACACAAAATTAGGTTATGAATTACTTAACTCACTCCTAAACATTGTACAAAGTATAAACGAATTGCTCACAAAATGCAGAAGAAAGTGAGGAAGAAAGAAAGCCAATACCTCAAATTCCTTGACAAGAGCGGAGCTTGGCTCGCGGACGTACAGAGGCACCATTCGCAGGATTTCAGAGGCCAGAGCATCGGGGATCTTGTGGCCCAAAATCAAGTCGCGGATGAACATCACGCTAGCCTTGGAGCCTACTTGAGCGAGCACCTCCAGGAACGCGCCCCTGCGAAGGGAAAAATAGCAACAGTTTTGAGCAAGGGTAGCTATGAATGGGAAAACTCACAAATAAAAATTTATCCCAATGACTCGTTTTTAGAAATAACTAAGTTCGTTTCTTATCTGAAGGCATTCTTTCGGAGAAATGTTTAAAAACAAGTATTCTTAGTATGGGCCACAATGTTTCATTAAGTAGAAATATTAATACGTTAAGAGTGAAAATAACATCTAGAACTTAAAATTATTTCTGGCCGTCACACATTGTTCTACTTACCTCAGGTTCTCCTCAAAGGGTGTTTTAGGTTTGCTGTATTTCTCGAAGCAGTGGCTCAGGCATTCAGTGTCCAACATTCCGAGGTAGTAAGTGAGTGGTTCGATGATCTGATGGTTGAGCTTTCCTGGATTGTCACTGACCTTCATCTCATCCATGTAATGGACGAGTTGGTCCAGGGCCTTGTACGTCTGAAGATAAAAGTTGTTGAAGAACGTATCCGAGTGTCGAATTACTCATAATGGTGCATAATGTTCTAATATGTGAATCAGTTCAGGTCCCCATGTTTTCTCTTGAAACTTTCTTCCTATCATTTCAAGGGGCTTTTTATTATGAGTTAGGCGCGGTTTTAATTTTGCAATCTCTAGACATGTCTCTTATATTTTTTGTCTCTTTTGACTACCGGCCGTGGCCAGCTTACGATTACGTAGTGCCTATGAAATGGATGAGAAATCTTACTAATCATTACCTTTTCCATGACTTCCTCCTTGACGAAGTGTGCGCGACCACCTGTCAGATCAGAGAATGTACCATCTTCATCGTAGTAGTGAGGAATGGCGTATGTCAGATCCTCAACCTCATGCGCCGCAGTGAATTGGATCGCTTGGCTGATGGGCTTCTTGGACACAAAGGTGAAGTTTTGCCTAAAGGAGAAAATATTTATTCATATATTTCTTTTACATCATTCCCGGTATTATCGTTTAGCCTGTTGAAGTTGACTGGCCATCGGCAGTCAACAGCTACTACCGAATCTTCAATTCATGCCTTAGGAAGTAGGTACTCACTCCCAAAGGACTCAAATGGGATTGGCGGATCCCTGGCAATGAAATGTTGACTTTATACTTGATGCTATCATTTAAATTGAAATGACTGTTGTATTATTCTATGCCCTTTATACAATCGGTACTGAGTGCTTATAGTAAAATATAGTTAAATTTAACCCGTACTTATGTCTCTAATTGCCTCGGCTTGGAAGGCTAAAATTATTTTCCATAGAAGAATCAATTGTAACGTTTTTAAAAATTTGTTTCAGGAAATTTGTAACAAAATTATTTGGTAAGAGATATATCGTTTCAAAAACAGTCGTAATGAGGTGCACGTTGTAATTATGCTTTTGGATGTTCAGTTATGAACGTGGTAGTTGTTTCACCAGAAAATGTTTTTTTTCTCTGAAGCCTGAGATCAGTGAGCTCTCGAAGAGATGGAACTCATATTCATTGAAATTATCAGTCACCTTAATTTTGAGTGAATGAAATGAATTGCATTCACTTATTTAAAATTGAGAAGTAGGTAAAGTGGGAGAATCTTCCAAATCTTAGCAGTTTTTAAGCTCGTCAAATAAGCAGATATACTGCGTTGCCCATGGAAGGTGGCTTGCGACTCTGAAACTTTTATAGGGAAAACAAAAAAGTCACCTATGATGCTTTAAGATGACGTTCCTGTTATGGGTATATGCATACGAGCTCTTTTTGAGAAATGTCAAGATTAATGCTAGCAAAAAAGACGAAATCCTAATGAAAAACCCATTAAATTCTACATTCAATTAAGATTTTTTGATTTGGAAGTTCAGTGGACTTCTGGAACGCTGTATGGATATTATTTCACGAGTGCGAATGCGGAATATTTTTGACTGAAGCATGATTTTAGGCAATCATGTCAAATGCTAGATTTCTAAATTCTTCTTTTCTTTCTTACTCTGTTGAATATTTATGGAAATTTTTGGAATTTAAAATGAAGCCATTTTAAAAGGTGCTTCGCGTTCTCGAGGAAGAATGCAGTAATTAATCAATTCGGATGCTGTGAAACACATTTTGGCGGTGCATTTTCGTGCAGAGATCCTTCACCTCACCTGACAAGCACTGATTGGTCATCGGAGGCACCATTGAATGGTACGGCTGCAGCCACGGACCAGGCATAGATCTCCTTGATTTTAAGGCCATCTTTCGTGGAAAGCTTGTATTGCCTGGTGCTACCCATCATGAGCCTATTTTCCTGAAGTGGATGAATATATAAATTAAATAAGTGACGACCATGTGCAGTTTGCATTTTTTTCTCTTGAGAGATTCTCCACTCACCTTGTGATCATATTCACACTCCTCAAACTCTCCATTGACGTAGTATCTTGAGGGGAAATGTTCGCACTTGTTGTATTCCTGCATCTTCAAGATCTCCACGTAACCGGAGCCCTTGGGGAGGACAGTGTAGCCCACATTGCACTTTCCGTACAGAGTTTTCTATAAAGAAGATCACATTGTCTTATTAGATGGGTTCCGCTTGTGGCGGTGGTGGATTCTGCGGTCAAATCCTGGGTGCGCTGTGATGGAAACGACAAAATGGGAGAATGAGCAAAGCTTTCTGCTCTGTCGTACAGAAAATTTGACGGTCATCACATCTTCAAATCAAATTTTTAAGAAACCCTTTTCATCGCTTTCCCCGGGCGAAAGCAGTATGAGAGAGATTCAAGGGCTCAAGGCTTGAGCAGTAAGGCCTTAAGGTGCCTCTGGGATTACTACGTTAGTAAAGATTAGCACTAAGTTACAAATTTTTTTAACATGTAGTTATAAAATCCTGATTCCGCTGATGAAATGGATTACCTATTGAAAACCAGCGATTATTCCACTAATACATATTTAGTGACCGCGTTTGTCCAGTCATAGGAGCCGACTGCAGAATTTGCAAGGGACTACGCCATTTTGCCTTCTATTTCGGCAGTCATTTGCTAATTACTAAAACAAAATAGGTTGTTAGATGCATGTATTTAATTTTTATTCAGTTCCCCGGGACTTTTTGCTTCTTATAAACGGTTTTTGTCAAAATCTTGAATATGCTTTCTCGCTTAAGGTAGTGTGAGCGAGATAGTTCCCTAATCATAATAGAGACCATATTCGACATATATGCTTCAATTTCACCAACTGTGAAATACACGAATGAAATATTGTATTATAAATGGTGCAACAAAATAGGTTTACATGACAGAAATTGTAAGTAATCAAATAAAAATATCTTAATAAGTCTTTAACTTGAATCATTTTTTTCACGCGGTACGTTTGAAGCTCCATCAAAACGGAAGGTTTAGTGTGATCCCGAAGAATTAACTGTGGTGAAAATATGATTAATTATCAAAAATAGTTGAGGAAACATGGAAGTATACACTGTTGATTTTTCGATGAGATCTAAGTGTAAGAAATTCCTCATTTTTAACGTAAGGTCTCTCTGGAGTGCAGACACGTACCATTTCCCATATAAAAGGGCTGGTATCTTTTGGCAAATATCTCGGAAAGTAATGTGGTAAGGGGTTGAATTTTTTATGCCTACGGAAGGGTAATATATTTTTCTTTAAAATGAGGCCAAATTCATTGCTTTCTAGGTAAAATGATATTTCGCTCAAACTACCTTCAAGTATCATTTTTCTGCTTTAAAATGAGCAGTCTTCATTTTAACATGGGCAGAGGTGCCCGTGTTAAATTCTCCACTTTCAGGGATTGATTACTGTAAAAGGAGCCTGGAACAATATTTTAATTTCATTTCAGTTTATAAAACGCACTTCAAAGATGCTATATTGAAGTTTTCATGAAGTCGGGAATGAGAGACTCGGAGCCTTAAATCTTTTTAAGATTGGCCATTGGCGTCGTCTTCAAGGTGGAAACTTACCTCCTCGGACATGAAGGTGTTCGGCTTGTCGTAGTGGAGGTGCGGCACGTCGAGCTGGAAGATGGCGGCCACGGCTTTCTTGATATTCTGAGACCACTCCGGCTCGTCCACCGTCAGTACGGATTTGACCTGAGAGAATTCAGAGAGTGGAATTTAAATTTCCATGGGTGGAAACTCGTGAATTAGACGTAAATTAATGTATCTATGCCTTTAGGCCGTTTTACACGATATATTTTATCCAGTAAACGAATGAATCACGGAATGTACATGAAAACTTGTCCGAATGGAATTAGAATAGGTTCCGTTTTCTATTCAGACAATTCATCAAGCGTTCATACTATTTGTCGCTTCACACAGTACAATTTTTCTCGTGCAAGAGTTTTTACAAACGAGTAGGAGAAGCTAAAATTACGACTGAGCATGGATAGAGTTAATTTTTCAAAGTATTTTATTACGGAATATTCACATTTTAAACTATCCTGTGAAGATCAATTTGTACGTAATTTGTATTCAATTTGTAATCACTTTTTCCAATGGTCAACAAAGCTCTCCCTAGGCTGGGCTGTCTTTGTACCCAAGTAGTAAATTTGCGGGTCGTTGATAGCTTATCCCTGAATTATATGTAAGTGAAGAATTGACTCCCAAAACATAAATGTGACGGACCCAATTATGGCATAACATTAAAAGCGTTCGAGGCCATTGTCTAATGTGAACGGTACTTGAACAGTTGTCAAATCTGACATTTTCCAGTGGATGGAAAAATCGAGGATTTTGGGTGTTTGCTCTCGGATTTTGCATTTTTCTGAACTCAGCCCTGTAGTGCATGAGAGGGTACCCATTTCATATTAGACACACAATTGTTCCCTCGCACAATAGCTCATTATTGTCTGACAGAAGTTAGACGTTGAAAATGCTAGGACTGCCCAACAAGTAAAAAGTTCCCGCCGTTATAGTATTAGATATTGTAGACACACAGCTTATTGTGATTTATTTTTATTTATTTATCTTCACTACCCCGAATTCAGTACAATGGACCAATTTACGTCGGGTGAATAACAGCAACAACGGACGAGACACAAACACCCAAGTCCTGGACAGATAATATTCTACCCAGGCGGGTAGAATATTATCTGTCCTCGAACCCGCGACCCTCAGGTTAGCAGGCGAGGACTTTTACCACGCCGCCACCGGGGCCGACAACGGTCGGCCACGATGTGTTTTTCTCTTTTCAGGAAAAGGATCAGAAACTAAAATGCTGCGCATCAGCATGGGGTTCAAAATTAAGGGGGTTTCCTCAGTGGCGATAAAGAAATATTTTTTTATTAATACTTTACGCTTCCGAGAGCGTGTCGCTTAGGGAGCTCGCGGGATCTCCAGAAGGGTCTTTGCTGCTAATATACTCGTGCGATCCCTATAGTTGTTGCAAGACGTCGGTATTTCTTATGCTGTATAGGTTTAGGAATGGGAGAATATTTGCTATCACCGAGGTAATGCAATGCGTAATTAACGATGAGCGCACTCCGGGGGTTGCGAACACCTTACCTTTCCTCCCTCGTAAACGACCTCGAAGGGTCGCTTGAGGGCGTCGCTCTCCGATGGTGCTGGAACGAACTTGGCCTTGGAGAAGTCATGCAGGTCCAGCTCCCCAGTTGACACTTGGTAGCTGACATCTTGGAACTGCAGTGGAAAAGAAAGAAGAGCGTTAGTAGGTCGCATAATTATGTCCCGTCCCTTCAGTTGGCGCGTGGACCACTGGGGTGGCCCACAGAGTTTCATTTGTGTGCAGTTTCTCATAGGATGGCATAATATACTTGTAAGTTTCAGTAGCTGTACATTATTATGTCCTCAAAAGCCTCACATGGTCGTTTGTAACAAATTGATGCAGGGTTAGTATTAAAATAGCGTGCGAAAGGAAGCCAGCGTGACTGGGCCACAAATGTGGCCCACACAACTAATTCTGTATCCTTTTTCTGTCGGCATTATTATATTATATATTATTTATACAGTATTTATACATTATAATATTATAATCAATTATATTAAAATTTTTGGATATTTTATATAAAATTTATCACAATGGATGTTCGATGCTCAAATATTTCACGATTTTTCAATGACTTTAGGTTTTGTTCCACTAATGACTATAAATATGTTCCATAGTGAAAAAAAACGAAACAAACGATAGATAATAGTCTAAATTTATTGCTTGTAAAATATTTTACAAAAAATTGAAAATTTTAGGGAATTAAAAAAATTGAATTTGGGCAATTGGTGGGTGTGGCCCGCGCGCCTAATCGTGTAACAAAATTTTACGCGCCCACTGAAGGGTTAATATTATTGAGTAACAAACTAGATACCGATGTTTTGTACAGAAGGATTTGTCACCAGTTCATTTATGTAGTGGACGGAGTCGGGCCAGCGGCTGATGATACAGATTAACGGTACGACTGAGGATGGCAGGTCGGTAAAATTATGGTTATTTTCGGAATGAAAAGGTGCAGTGGAAGGGAATTAAAGTCAGCGTGGCCGTAAGTGTGCTGTCAAGTTCACCAAGTCGAGATATCCATAGTTTTACGTCCCACCCGACGGATGGATGGACAAAGTACTGCTTGAACTGTGCTCTCTATCCGAGAGGAGAATACGAATTCTACGAGAAAGTGTCTTCCACCCTTGGACTATCGGCTCTTGAAATAAAAGAAACACTGCTTCCGCGGCCCTCAATCCGATTGAGGGGTCTGTTCAAGCCTTGTATTCCTTAGAATTGATCTATGGCAGCCGTTGAATGAAGGATTCTAAGGAAAGTGATTTTTTTCTGGAAATATTCCGCCAATAGGGCAATGCTATACCACAGTATCAAATCACTTAACAAACACGATTTAATTTTTGGTCCCAATATCTGTCAGTTATTTCATGCTTAATTTCTGACTGAAACACGCTTAAATATCTATTTTTCACTTGTAAGCGCTGTGGAAGAGAGGTTTCAATCTAGAACAACCTTTCTTTCCTTTCTTCTGTCAACAATGAAAGTTTTACTTCTGTTTAACGATTCTTAAATGCAGAAAGCTGGAATATCAAAGCTCGATAGCTATACTTATTGGCCATTCTCGAGTTACGTAAAGCGTATTGGAAATAGAGGGTTGGATTCTTCTAGCGATATCTTACATTGGAAAGTGCATTAGATCTGATAAAACATAACGTAAAATTTTAGTTTCCAGAATTTTAAAATTTTTCAAAATGATTTCGTATGAAAAATCATAGCTCTTAGCATGGAATAAATAGCGTGGTATGTCCTTTCCAAAAATTCTCCCGAAGTGATATTTTGTGTTTGAGCACGAACGACATCCAAGAATGATAGCCGCCATAGTTTCAGAGTACTTAAA
This sequence comes from Ceriagrion tenellum, assembly GCA_963169105.1. Classification (NCBI taxonomy): domain Eukaryota; kingdom Metazoa; phylum Arthropoda; class Insecta; order Odonata; family Coenagrionidae; genus Ceriagrion; species Ceriagrion tenellum. Next base: position 122,604,371 of record OY720642.1, on the reverse strand, counting down.
TATATAATTATATCATTGATTGATAAAGCATTGAGTTTTATGAAATAACTTTTAATAGTTGTCGGTTGAGTTGATGAAACCGTCCCCAAGATAAAATTCTGCGTTCGCTAGGGCTTTGAATTGATCTGCGCTCTCTCGGACATCGAATTTTTACATTTTTGCTGACAGAAAACGTATGCTTGATCATCGCGCAGTTTTGGCAAAAGCTTCATTATCTAGCGATCAGTTTTTCCATGGATAGCAAAAATTTAGTTAAACATTGTTCATGGATACGTGTATCATGTGAATGCTTCCGAAAACTTTCAAACTACGAAAAATTATGCAAAGAAGAAAGGAAGAAGTAAGAGTTAAAAAGATGCCAATATCTTGTGAGGCTATACATGAACGGCCACTGTTGCAGTAGCGTGATAGAACGTCTAAAATATTATGCGACAGTGTTAACGTCTTAATATTGAGCCGTTCACTGGTGAACTGTTAGTATTCGCGGTGGAATACGCTTTTAGCTTTCTCCTTGACATGAACTACAGCCGTATTTATGTTCGCAGGGTTCCCGATATGCCTTCATTTACTACGGAATTTGTTTTTTTCACTTTTGGTTGTCCGTCATTAGATCAGTGACAGGTGCGGAAGTCATACCTGGAAGATGGCCTTATATCCCTCGACGCTCTGAACGTGGAGGTCCGCCTTTATGCCAAACTGCGAAGCGTACTCATGTGGGACTTGGCTCGCTGCTCTCACATCTGCGAAGTACCTGTACACGGTCTCGACGCCATTCCCAAAGAAACCATCTAGAACGTAAGAAGAGAAAGGGCATCACTTGCGATGTTCCTCGTCCCAGCGACCGGAAAATGTTGTTAGAATGAATTTCGAAGTAGCGAACTTACCGTCAGCATTGACAAATCCCAGAACCGAGAGCGCAAGAATTCCTGAAAAGAGAAATACAAAGTTGGGAGATCATTTTGGAAATCTCTTCACTTTCATTCTTCCAATCGCCGGTAGAATTCAGTGAAATACCGTGAGATTGGTGTAATAGAAGTGTGCAACCAAGCTAATGGAAAATAAACTTGAGGAAACGTAGAGAGCAACATTGAGATTTAAAATTCGTTGACTTAACTCTTTTTTTAAGCTGGAATAAAAATTGATTTTTGGCCATTTAAAGGTCGAAACTTCTTAAGCTTTGTTTAATTGAAGTGAATGTATTGATTTCTATTACAAATTCGGACTTCATAGGCTAATTATTTGATTGGCCATTGTTCTTCGTATTTGTAGCAGTGACAGCAGTACTGAGGCGGTGTCTGCGCAATGGTTTCCAGCTCACAATTTGAAAAGAAACTCTAAATACATGCCGGGAAAAGTGGATAAAATTAGTCGTTTTGGTATGAGTAAAGCTATAGTCATCTTTCTGTAGTTTTCAGCCGTAGCCGCCTGATTCATGATGCATCTTGGAGGAACCACTCTCACACGCACGGAATGTATACATTTATGGGGTCGAAACCATATTTTGACATTAAATGGGATGATCTCTCTGCTTTATGATCCTTGAAACATATTCCAATTCATACTGGGAACTTCATGACTAATCTTTGTTAACATATTTCTTTCCGACTTTTTCTGAGTTTTCCGAGTTTCCAACTTCCGAGTTTTATGGCTTAATGTTTAGTTATTTTTTGGAGAGATTTCTCATCCAAAAAGAAAAAGCCGCTCTGAAAGAGCGTAAAATTGTCGTTGAATTTCATTATTCTTTTATACCCTGTTCCTTATAACAAGCCTCGTAGCGCTACTTGACATTTATCCCGGCGTTTACTTAAAATTTGGAAGAGATAGGAAAAGCATTTTCGAACAAAATTACTTCCGCTTGTACCACCACTAGTTTTTCCCCTCTGACATCGCTAAAAACATGTCTCAAAAATCTAAATTATGTCTGCTCGTCTTCTTGCCTTAAGGTAGTTAGAGTGATGTAGTTCCCTAGTCATAATAGAGACCTTATTCGAAAAATAAGTTTTCATTTCGCCAGCTGTAGGACACATTAATTAAATATTGCATTATTAATGGTGAAATAATATAGTTTTATATGACAGAAATTGTAAGTAATTAAATGAAAATATCTAAATAAGTCTTCAACTGAACTAATTTTTTTTTCGCGCGGTGCGTTTGAAACTCCTTCAAAACGTAAGGTTTTTTGTGATACCCAAGAACCTACTGCGGTTACAATATGATTAATGTTCAAATATAGTTGAGAAAACATATAAACTACACGCTATTAGGTTTGTTACGACATCTGAGTGTTAGAAATTCCTCATTTTGTAAATAATGTCTCTCTAGAGTGCATACACGTACCATTTCCCATGTAAAAGGGCTGGTATTTATTGGCAAATATCTCCGAAAGTAATGTGGTAAGGGGTAGAATTTTTTATGTAATTGGATAGGTGAGATATTTCTCTTTAAAATGAGACCAAATTCATTGATTTCTAAGTAAAATGATATTTCGCTCAAACTACCATAAAATTGTTCCAAAAAATGTAAAAATGGTTGTACCGAAAAAAATTAAGTGCATTGTTGAAATCCAGTTGTAATAAGGAACTGCCGGTCCTATTCCTAAGACATGAATGTGTGGTCGCCTCAGTTCTATTCCTCGAGCCAATGGAAAATGGTAATCGAGTGCTTTTATTTTGCTTTCGCTGAATCTTAATACTTTCTTTACTATTAAGCTGCGGACAAACATCCGCTTTTACATCGTTCATCTTGCCAAATTGGACAGAGTCTGGAAACTTAAGTAAGTATTGCGGGAGAAATGGGATGCGGAGTAACCATGGGGTTGGTCTCCGGGGATGGAATATCGATTTGGGGGGTTGGGGGCAGGGCTGTTACTCACCAATCGCCAGTCGTGAGGTCTCCATGGCTGACACTGAGACTAAGCGATGAGTCGAGGTCCGCATCTTCCTTATATTCGCGAGTGGGCGGTCTCTTGATTCCCACCCACCCCTCGAGGTCCAGGGTGGGGGATGGCCGGAGGGGGTGAGGGGGTCACAGGTCAACAATGGGAGCGGGGGATGGCGGGTGGACGACGGAGGGCAGATAATGAGAGGAGAGCGGGTGACAATAAGAAAAAGAAGTGATCAAGACTTCCTCGCCTCTCCTCGACCGATTATCGCTTTCAGCCTTTGTTTTCTCTAATTGCATGTTGCTGGGCCGGAGGCGGGCGTCCGCTCTCTGGGTGCATGTGCTCGCGCCGTGAGCGATTCCAGCGCCCTCGTCCGCGGGAAAAGTGACTCGAGATCCATCCCGAATAAGGTGACCTCTTAGTCTATTCTAAATGAGGACCCCGAGAAATGAGAATGAAGGATATTTCATCGGAAAATGAAAGTTTACCTTTTAAGTATACTGAATAATTTCAACAGATTCAGGCGAGATATCGTGGAAGTTCGTCATATTAAAACAGAAACAACAATTGGATTATTTCACAGGGTATTTATTGCGTACGACGCGTTTCAGCTCACAGAGCCATCATCAGGTACCAGACCTGTACCTGATGATGGCTCTGTGAGTTGAAACGCGTCGTACGCAATAGATGCCCAGTGGAATAGTGTAGTTGTTTCTGTTTTAATATACTGATTACATAGTAAATAAATAAACAACTCTCAGCGCATCGAATTTATTGGTTTATGAAACGGTTGATTATCGCTTGCTAATTTAGTTAGTGCAGAGCCGATTGGGTACAAAAACATTTCTGCGACAAAAAATATTCGTTCATTTTCTCATTCGGAATAAACAAGGTTGTAAATGTTTTTCTGATTGTAAAATATTTTCAAGTAATTTATAGAAACTCAACACATTTCTTTCTCTGGAAGTTATTCAAGTTGAGTTTCACCTGCACCAAGGATTTAATCGCGTCTACGCTTAGATCATTTCTACTATTTATCTACTGAGCTGACATTAGAGGAACAACCCTTTCGGCTTTAGCATTTTACCCAAGGAATGAAAAAAGATATGTATTCAGTAATCTTAAGAAATAATAAATGTTTCTCTACTAGTCTCGTTCTATAAAAAAAATCTTACCCAACTCACTTCGCTAGTCGTGCTCGAAATAACTTTTTATCTCCTAATTGAGCATTTCGGCACATTAATTGCCTTATTTAATTAAAAATTAGTGGATTTTTCGTTATCTTTCACCATGATTTTACTAGATAATCATAAAACAGGTTAATTCTCCCAAAGAGATTTTTGAAAATGTAGTGCAAACATCACGTATGAACTTTTCCCAATGGAGTTTAAATATTTCTCCTGAAATTGTTTACCTTTATTTATTACGTACGCAAAAGTCCCGGTCGGACAAACAAGACACTGTCTCAAATACATTCGCTAATCCGTTAGCAAAATGGATTCAAATAATTTACGATTATAATTGCCCAAAATCTTTTAATGGAGGATATTTCCGAACATACGGATGTGAGATCAAAGTGAAGGACGCAGCAAAAAATACTCGACGTCTGGTCATCCTATTCCCTACTTATTACTGATTTTGTTTATTGTATGGTTTTACTCGTGAATTTGAGATTAAAAACGAGGTAACAAATTATACATAGCATCAAGTATACATGACAGATATCATCAGTTACGTAGAATAATCTACATTAAGAATGTACACTTTTACGATGTCAGTTGTTGTAAAAATCGGAGAAATTCCCGTCGTACGCCGCAGTCTTGAACTATTACACCGACGCTACGTAATAGTGTCAGTATAACTACTGCCGGCACTTTGATGTGCCGGACCCCATCCCATACGACATATTCATCCTTGGATTCAAATTTTGTTTGGGGCGCGGACAAATCTCATCGCGAAGCTCATTTATTGCATAGACTAAAGCCATATTAGATTAACGTAAATGTTATACGTATTTTTCTAGTGTGGATGAAATTTCATTATTCTACTCTTGCTGAAACTCATCCTGTGATTTCTATATGTTTTACTTAGTATTGTTCAAGTTGTGTTCATTGTAACGTACGCTGGAATGACTAAGAATTGAAAACGAAATTTATGAGCGATAGGCTGATATGATAGATAGGATGAGAGAATTGTTGAGCACTAAAACTCATTGGTTGTATAAATCTTTGATGGGACTGAAGAGCATAATCTAAGTGTTCATTTGTTTTCATTGGTCGCAAGAGGGAAAAGACTGCCGGTCTGGAGGTATCATGAAAACTTCAAATGAAAAATTTTGTGATTCATCAGAATGTCCGCCAAAAAAAAATCGCGTATTTGTTTGCCTTCTGAATTCACTAGATTTTTAGTTCGATGGCCTTAATTCACGATGGAGATGCTCAGGTTAGTCGACAGGTAGTTTAGCTGATTAGTTGATTTGCTCCATCATGCTTGTTTCTTTAACTGCCGAATCATCATTAGTCGTTCAATCCTAAGATTGACTGCAGCCCTCCACCCTACCCCATCTAAGGCTAGTTCCCTTACCTCCTGGTATCTCTTCCTATGTAGTTTCCTCTTTATTTGGTACATGAACTTATTCCTGGGTCTTCCTCTGGGGACTTTTCTCTCTATTTAACCTTCCCTTTTGTTCCTCACAAGCCCATTGTGTTTCAGGGTGTGTCCAATCCATCTTGTTCTTCTTTTCTGTATGGTATTCCATATGGTCTTTTCCTCTTCTACTCTTCTGTACACATAATCATTTCTTATTTTCCGTCCATTTTATCTTCAGCATTCTCCTCCAACACCAGGTCTCAAAGGCTTCTAGTCTGTTCTGGTCAGCTTTTCCAATGGTCCATGCTTCCTATCCATAAAGTGCTACGCTCCACACGAAGGTTTTCACATACTGTTTCCTGGTTTGTAGTCCTATCCTCTTTGAGCATATCAGTTGTCTTCTTCCCATGAACGCCTACTCCGCTTGGGCTATTCTCCTCTTGATGTCCGTTGTACTTCTTCCGTCCCACGTGATGGTACTTCCGAGACAGGTGAAGGAATCCACTTGCTCTAATTTCTCTCCTCTCATGGTTGCGGCATTCATCTTCTCTCTTCCGTATACTAGAATTTTAGTCATCGTCTTACTTATTTTCATGTTGTATTCTTGGAGAATTTGGCCCATGACGTTAAGTGATCTTATTATCTGCTTCGTAGCACTAAAATCACGTTCCGTATGATATCTGCATGAATCTCGTATGTCGTTGACGCCGTGGCTTTATACTGTAATTCCATAATTTCTGTAGCATTGGTAGTATAACTATAATGTAGTACATGTTGGTGATATCTCACCGCAATGCAAACACCCTTGAGGAGGCTTGGAGGTTAATATGTAGTTATACTCATTGTTTCGACCTGACGGTCGCTTACATGTTTGGAGGGCAGGGTACTCATCTAACGCCTATCGTGAATACATTCCGAAGACTTCGCTGCGATTGTGAAGAAATGCGTTATATCTAGTTTCACAATGAGGAATGCATCCATGAAGGATGAAAATAAACTACCATATGTAATTCGCCGTCAAAATAGCATAGCCCTTGACTTTAACATTTTTCATCTGAACACTGAGCATGATTGGCCGGACATATTATTTATATCGTCGGGAAATAAAATCTATTTGACTTAGAAATTAAAGCAGGGGAATGACATTGCAGATCGATGTCATTCCAAAACTCTCGAGAGATTATACAATCTCTCGAGGCGTTGCTTAAAAGTTCCGAAGGAAGGATCGAAACTTTCGTTGCTGCTCGTATTGGCGAGTAACTGGCCAAATATGTCGCCTATGGCAGCTGGAGGTGTGGTGACGTTTCTATTAACTTTTAAGAAGGAGAGACAGAGCTGTTGATGGATTCCCGGAATACTCTTCACCTTACGCCATACCTGTGCAAGTGGTGTCTTGATATTGACACCAGAGACAAAATTCATCCAAGAGGCCTTCTTTGCCTCTGATCACCGGGCGGGCTTTCGCTCTCAGGCGCCGATATGTGGAGAGATTATTTGCCATGGGATATTTGTTAAAAATTCGCAACGCCTTCTTTCGTTGTCGAATAGCCTTAGCGCAGTCATCATTCCACCATGGCACGGCCGGTCTCGACATAACGCGCCGGGACCGGGGCACGCTCATGTCAGCGGCTTTGATGATACTGCTTGTTAGACATTTTATATTAAAAGCACAATCGCGATTTATGTCGCACGTATAGTTAAAATTGGCTCTAAATCCATGCCAATCGGCTTTCTGGACAATCGGCTTTCAGGACCAGTTGTCCTTTCGAATAAAATCAGGGTTAAAATTCCGTTCCTTAGAAATTAAAAGGGGAAAGTGATCGCTTCCACTGAGATCGTCGTGAACAGACAATGACATTTTATTTGTTAAGCTGCTCGATGAAATGCATAAAATAATGGTGGAGAAATCACCACTGAAAGAGTTAAAACGGGTATTCTCCCCGTTATTCAATAAAATTAAATTGAGGTCACAGATAAAACTCGATAAAATACGTCCCCGGCGGTTGCACTGTCCCGCAGTGCTTCCCCAAAGGGGATCGTGAGCGTTAAAATCCACAAGTAAAATAAAAGGCCGAGGCAGCTGGTGGACGAGGGATTCTAAATTAAATCGGGTGACTGGTGCACTCTCCGGCAGATAAACGTTGCATAACGTTTGCGTTGTATTGATGTGTAAAGGGCCTCCCAAATACAAACCGCCACTCCACCCTGGGCTCGTTGGCCGCTGGTATCGACAATTCTAAAAACGGTAAAATGTTTTAAAATGCCCTTGTCTTTAAAATGCGTTTCTTGAAGAAAACGCAAACCGGGTTAATATATCGTATTAAAACGGCCAGCTCCTCTTTATGCCAATAAAATCCGTTGCAATTCACTGCAGTATAAAAGTCATAGGGAAGAGATAAAAAGAAAGAAAATAAACTAGAATAAAATCGAACAGTTAAAATTGGGAGGGTCAGCGTCTAATACGATTTGTCCTCCCCTTGCTAGGAACTTGCAGGATGTCGGTGTCTGATAGACACTCATCCTCCTGCATTGGCTCTGGGGTGCTCTTTCGAGCCTTACCAGATGGACCGGGGGATGGAGAGTTTCCACGCTTGGATTGGGTGGCCCCGGCAGATGTTTTGGTCGGGTTCCGCTAAGGGAAACAGGACCGGTGGTTTTCGTCTTGGATTCCTGATTTGTGGCCTTAGCCGAAGTGGCCGATTTCTGTTCTGTGGCTTTCTTTTCCTGGCTGACATTTTCTTCCGTCTGTGTCGAGATGGTGGCCTTAGCGATAGGAGTGGAAGCGACGTGAGTCCACGACCTGGAGAAAGTAGGAGCAACTTGTGCTCTATACTTTTTCCGAGCCTCGAGGTATGGGATTTTATCCACCGTCTTAATCTCCATGATTTTCCGCTCTTCGATCATCTTTGGATAATCACGAGAGTACACGGGATGAGCACCCTCGCAATTGACACAATGTAGGTCACTTGTGCATTCCGCACCTTCATGCTTATCCAGGCTGCAGCGTGGGCAGGTGGCCTTGCCCTGGCATCGCGTTGCCATGTGGCCGAATTGCTGGCACTGGTAGCATCTCATAGGTGACGGTATCAATGGCCGCACTGGGATCGATTCATAACCGACGAACACTTTGTCGGGGAGGACGTCACGCGCGAACGTAAGAACGACAGATGTCGTGTTGACCCTTTCTCCGTTGCGCTTAACAGTCGACGAGAATCAGAGACCCCCTGAGAGGCCATCTCCCGCTTTATCTTGTCAATCTCCACGTACAGTAAGTCATAATGGCTTATCACTCCCCTACAGGTGTTCAAGGTACGGTGCACCTCGACCTTGACGGGAATGTCGTGCAGCTTAACGGTCTTTAACAATTTCTCACTCTGAGCCCCGTTTGCCGTTTCGATGAGCAGCGTGCCATCGCGAAGTTTTTTGGCCGACTTTTGAGGACAAGGTAAAATAATCTGCTAATGTTAAGTACTAAGCCTATACAAAGAAAGGGACTTTTTTTGCTATTTTTTGAATTTTTAAATAATAAGTCACAAACGCCGACAATGCTAGAAAGTGACGCATAAGTGATATTTGTAATGCTTTAAGTGTGGGAGGATTGATTTTGTAATCACTGAGTCCAAAAACGGTTCAATTTTCGATGAGGATTACTAGTTATCTTTGATTGACAAGTGATAAATTGTATTTTAGGTAATATTAACCCAGATTGAATTTCTAATCACAAATTATTTCACTTGCTTAAGCTGAAAGGAAATTTACCAAAATTAAACCAATAAATAATATTTATACTTCGAATGCACTGCAATGAAGCTATATATGGATTATTCACTTGAAAATGTCCACGATGTAATAATTTCTTCAGTTGTTTCAACTTCCTCTCAGTCAAATATATGCAAATGAACTGAGGGTCCTCTAGGTGATAGCGGTGCCATCTTAAAAAGAACATTTCTCAGTGGTGTAGTGCTCATATTTCTTAAGTGGTCGTTGGAATCCGTGAGCATGAGTATGAGGACTCGTGAAAGTGGTGTGTCCAAGTTCATCTGATACTGCTCTTACACAACCCATCCACCAGTGATCACTCATTTTATGTACACGAAATGAAATTGCCCATATTAAAGAAACTTATTTTATGCTGTTATCTTTGTCAGTTACTAACTGAGGGATTTTGCATCAAATGAGTCGCTGTATCGGTAATTATTCATACTTGCTATTCCTAAACCAATGGTGACTCCACTATATTCCCACTACTCCTTTTCCTTCTGCTGGGGAAACTCTTCAACCACCTCTTCACTCATAAGGAAAAGCCTTCAATTTTTCTGTAATTTATATACCAACTTGTCGAATCTTCAAGCATCTCAGAGGAAATGAACCTTTTTCTCCTGCAGGCTAAACTGCACCTTAACACTGCCAAGACCTTCCTCTCCATCTCACTCCTTCCATGACCGGTAGCAGATATAACCTTTAAGTTTTTGAGGACTCTTTTATTTCAACTCATGCATTTGATACCTATTCTTAAAATGGGAATCTGCTACATCTGTTACGCATATTTCCGAATCGTCTTGTTCAAAAGTTTGAATAACTTCTTACTCTACCACATTTATTGCTATTCGTGCGTGCGGACTCTCATAAATTAAGTCATCATAGACAACTCCTCACGCCTTTTTTTGCCCTGAAGAGTAGATAATTATTGAACAAAAAGAAACCTACGTGCCTTACAAGTGGTAGCTTTGATCTTCATTTGGTAGGATCTCAGCCCAATTTTCAGGATAGCCCAACTAATCGACTAACAATGGTAGATTGGTACTACGATAGAGTAAGTACATATTGAGTGGCAAAGCAATGCTAAAAACTGGACATACATTTTTGAGAGCTTTGGGAAGAATTTCTCAGGTGCCACTACCATAGGGAAGGATGAATTTTGGCTTACGGAGAAGGCCACTTGGAGGCACAAATGGTACTCGGTGATTTTGCATCAACATACAGATGTGGATTTGCCATGGCTGTTGTGTGCTTTTCATTGAGTATTAATTGCTTTGTCGCTAAACAGTTGACTCCGTGTTTGGTAATCGCGTGTTTCATCATATTGACGTGAATTCGGTTCAATATAGACGATGTTCATTGAAGGTACATTAAAACACATGTTAAATTTGGTCTCTACGACTCAGTAAGATATATTTCCGTTGCCATGGGTCGATTGGTAAACATCCAGGCACCGAAATCATCATTAGAACATCATGTGAGTTCTGCGACACGAAATGAAGTGGCCGTGTGCCAAAGCTCGTTTGTTATGGCTTGTCGTGCAACTTCGATACACCTGTTCCATCTATCGGCCCAAGTAGTATTTAAAAACTCATATCCGAATCTCCCTGTCGCCTTGCCTCTCTATATGTACTTACTCTATGGTACCACTATCGAGGGTTGTATTCTTCATTTGTCCTATCTCTACTCTCGGCATCTTTTGAATGCACCTATGACAGACTCCTTTTATTATTTTTAAGTTTGTGCTTTAGTAGTCAACTTCTCCACACATGCCACCTTTATTATCTCCACACGAGCCAAGCCACCTAATCCCTCCAACACAGCTCAAGTTACTTCTTCATGTACGTCCAACAAATAAAATGTATCAGTTGATTCTCCTTCTCCCCTGGGCGTTCCCTTTTAACACATACAACCAATATTTCTCTTTGCGATCTTCGCACAAACACACACGATATAAATAAGCTTCTTAATATAGTTCTTCTTCACACACGATATGAATAATTTCTTTCATTTTCTGCCTGGTCAGATTTTTCAAACATTCACAATTTAGCTCCCGGTAGTCGCAGTAAACACGAGCAATTTCTTTCACAGGCTGACGATTCACCCAATTTGGATGCCTGGAGTAAAAATCCGAAGTTCTCAATGTCAATGATAGGACTATCAGTCTTCATTAGGAGATGCTTCTTTTATTGGGCGACCATAAAAGTTTTCATTTTCTTTACTTTTTTACCATTCAAATTCACTGTGTTCATATCTCTTTAATTTGGGCTTTGCGCTGGGGATGCGTTATTATCGTCCAGAAAATAAGACCGCAGTTTCAAAGTCATTAGATAGAATTGGATTCATCTTATTTGGGTCTGATTCTGTCCATATACATTTCTCTTTTCTAATTTTTTTCTTCACTCGATCAATTAATTTGAACTTTCCGGTAAATGTAGTTGAAGTACACTCTCAGGGTAACCAACTGGAGCTAATGTGAGATGCTGCACTTAACCAGGGTATAGCTCTCAAGACCTAGCAGCAAAAAAATTTTTGAGCCACTGTACAAAATTCAAGCAGTCATTACACTTCTGGATTCTCTACTCCAAGTTGTATAGTAGACTTTAGGGAGCAATCTTTAAGTAAAATTAATGATTATTCACCATCATTAGTCATTTACAGATAACTAATAATCACCGACTAAGATATTTTTAACATTGCGCATCAATTTTTAACAATGCGCAAACATAATAACTCCTCCCACACTTAAGACATAACAAACATCACAGGTCCCATACACTGCTTTATAACTTTGTCGGCGTTTTTAATACACAAAATTAAAAAATTCATAAAAGTTAGCCAAGAAAATAATAAAATAGCCCATTTTCGTTGCAGAAGCTTAATACTCAACATTAGCAGATCATTTTATCTCGTTTTCAAAATATTTCAAAATTGGTTTCTCTCTGATTATCAATTTTGTGTATGCAAAATGGGTATTCCGCATATTTTGAAGGAAAGTATCATTAAGATGAAACATTTCTGGAGCTAATAGAAAATATTTTATCTTAATTGTCAGAGAACTACGTTTTGAACTGATTTTCAATCTTCTAGCACGGTTTTTGGCTGCTGACACCTGCCAAAGTAAATACATTTTTAAGATTTTTAAACAATTTGAAAAGCTATTTTGGCCTTCTTATTTAATTTATAATTTTTTCAATGGTATGACCTAAAATTACTTACAAGGTACTTAAGATTTTAGAAAATTTCAACGCTTTAGCTTCATCGTTAACCAAATAAGAGACAATCGAGAACTATTTTTTTCATCGCTCTCTGACACGGCCCTGTTGTGTTTTTTATATGGCTACTAGCGGACCTGACAGACGTAGTCCTGCCCAAACGTTGGCTTGCCTGCTATTAGCGGGTTCAGCAAACTTTTTTTGATATTCGAATTTTCGATAAACTCTATACTAAGTGACATTTGACATTTCAATCTTTTTGTTTCGTCATTGTGCGATTTGCTGTTGCCCAAAGCAAAATCAAAAAATGAGTGCAATTTCTCGTTATTCTGCGCCGTTCAATTCTCCTGTCAAGGCCAGATGATATTTATACAGGCGACTGGAGATGTGGCGACTCATGAAAATGGACGCTTTCACGCTGTGGATCCACTGAAACATGTACACCGAAGATGGACTGCGAGTAGCTGAGGAATGTGACGCATTAGCAATAACATGTGATGTAACTTGGGACAATTTTCATTTTGATTAAATAATAGTGAACAAAGAAAAAAACTCAAATCATTTCAATGACTGTCATTTTTTTATTAATGTAAAAAAGTAAAGTGTTGAAATAAATATTGAATCTTAATACTAAAAGATATAAAATTGATTTTGTTTTTATCTTAATGCAAATTGATGAACAATGTTTTTCGTCAATCCCTGACGTGTATAAATGAACAAACTTGATGGTTTGCCAACGCGAGAACATGCAACATATAATTGGCCATGTGAGAAGCACGGATTTTCTAGATCCAACCCACAAATGGACATTTTTTGGCCTTGTGACTTATTAATAGTCATCACGAATGCCAAGTGAATTGGAAAAAACAGGCGTCTGAAGGGATCATTGGGATCCGTGGCAGGAGAACAACTTCATCTTGTAACTTGCCGTTTAAAATGGTATCTTCAAGAACATTGCCCATGATTTTTTTATGACCAATTGCGTGCCAATTTATAACTTAGGTGCATTGAAATTCCGAAGCAAAATGATAGGTGAACCAATTTTTAATCTCAAGTTATGTGGTGGCATTCCCGGTAAATCCAGTGAACTCAAGAATTCAACAGGATAGTTGAGTGCTTCGTCAGGATCGACAACAGTGTCGATCGATTTGAACGACATCTCATTGCCAGGCAATGACTGTTGTATTTTGATATTAATAGCGTCAACATCGATATTTTTGCGGCCAAAATAGCCCGTTCACGTAGCCACGCATGATTAATGTAATTAGCTCGCAAATCTGGGAATATGCTTTCAATCAAAGTATCTTTCGTGGCTACCATGTTGCAAAAATTGACTGCCAATTTGATGCATTAGGTATTTTCATGCAACAGAATTCTTCCATTGCCAATGTTGAGCAATTGTTCGGAGAATGACAGTGCCAATGGATCGTTTTGCAGTTGAGCAGACATATTGATGTTAAGGCATAATGTATTGACATTTCGCAATAGGTGTGATTGTTTCAAACATGCGTAAATTTCGTCCGCATCTGTAGCGCGTGGAATGACCGGCAATGCCTGTCTAAAATCACCGGACAGCAGCAGTAGAGCGCCACCGAAAAGTCAGGTATTATCGTTGAGATCTTTTATCGTTCTATCGAGAGCTTCAAGTGAATGCTTGTTGGCCATAGTGCATTCATCCCAGATAATAATTTTGTATTTTTGCAAAACTTTAGCCATGCCGGAATGCTTCTTTATGTTGCACATTGCGTCTGGATTTTTGTGAACGTTCATTGGCAACTTAAGTGCTAAATGTGCAGTCCATCCACCAGCAAGCAAAGTCGCTGCAATGCCTGATGAAGCAATAGCCAACGCAATATGATTTTGTGATCGAATGGGCGCAAGTATCAGTGAGATGAGGAATATTTTGCCAGTGCCAATCCATTTCTAGAGCTGCAAAAGTTAATACGAAGATTAGGATGAGTATAATAAATTCCATCCAAAATTAAAGAATTAAGCAATAACCATTCATCTCTGTTTTATTCATCATATTTAGATTTCGTATTTTCGCGGAGTAGTACCCTATGCCAAACGTACTTGCGAAGGCTAGACGGATGTTACGTAAAATAAACGCCCAACGGATATTTGATGAATGAGCCTTGACCTCGGTTCAGTCTCGTTTGAATTAACGGGCCACATTGTCCGATTATAACCCTACGTTTCGAACTGATAACGGAAGCAATACGCACTTCATGTCTCCAACGGCAATATCTTCGTTAATTGCGTAATATTCTCAATTCACTCTCCATGATTTTCCATGTAGCTTACACCAAAAGGCATAGGCGCATTAAAATATAGTCAATTTTTTTCAAATTACCATGGCTCCTATTGGCCGAAAATTAGGATAAAACAAACAACGATTATATTAATGGGAGTTCATCCCAACTCGGGAAATTTATAAAAATTTGAGGGGGAAATATACGAGAATGTACACCAATCAAAGATCAAATTATTGCATCACTTCATTTCCTTTGATTTGTTTCGAGTTTTTAGTTTTAGGAGCTTTCATGCAGCCTGATATTTTCCCTGCAGAGAAAAAATTATGATAGTGGGTGAAAATCCGCCTTGCATTCTTATTTCCAGAATTATTTTAATTTGAATTGAATTTTTAGATATTACATAAGTGAAACCTGATTTCTTTTTTCCGACTAGGCGGCTGGGGGTCAGTAGGCACTCATAAAGTTGAGGCCTTGAGCACTTACAGGTGTGAATAGATGGTGAAAATTTAAGGTTAAGGCGCCAGTAGACGACAGTATGTTCACAACACTTTTGTTCAACATCTTTAGACGATTAAGGCCATTTTCCACTCTTTGGCTGGCACGCGAATAATGAGGCAACGCCACCCGTTAGAGCTGGCGGATCACTCCTCCAAATGCGAGCCGAGATCAACGATGATAAACTTAGAGACTGAGCAGGAACCGGTGTTTTCATCGCGGTAGCTCGTATCCATGGCATAGTGCCAGTAGTTGACAGCTTAACACACTATAGGTAAAAATGTTGTGAGCCTTACACTGAGAAAAAGTATACCAAAATATCTATTAGGCCATGGGACATTGATGCCGCAGAGTAGGACAGGAGTATTGCATTAGTATTTTTATTGTTCCGTATGAGGGTGTCCTGAGTCGAGTGCTCCCAGCAAGTTCCCCGAAAGGGATAAGTTAGCATATGTTTTCACTGGAACTTATTTCTTCATTAAAATTCACGTGAATTCACTTCGGGTCGTTGCAAACATTAAAAGTCACATAGCGTATACTTTAAGGTATGATGTTACTTACATCTATACCAACATAAGGGATGTCGTCAAGTCAGTTTCCCTCAGAGATATCTGAAGCGCTCATAATGGTTGAGAGTTTCATGAGCAAACTGTACGCACTGAGACAGTCTCGCCACATGATAAATGATTGTTTTAAAAGGCAGGATCCAATGTCACGCACAGATTGCGTCAACGCCTAAGGCAGGGGTGGGTAACGTTTTTGAGGGTGCGTGCCAAAATCAGACAAATCTAAGACACAATTTTTCCCAAGTACCAGCCTAAATTTTTGAGAACTTATAACTTATTATATTGTTTTTTGTAAGTAATTACGTTAATCTCGTAAAAGTGACTGGAAGAAAATTTCTATGACGGTATTTGCGAAAAATATGTAGTAGATGTATTTATTAGCCTTTAAGTATAACTGAAACAACCAAATTCATTCAAGAATTTTGAAGACACCTGTTAACAGGTTTATTGATTTGGCGAGGACTTTTTTCACGTGCCAGAAAAAAGTCGTCGGTGTGCCACATTTGGCACGCGTGACTCGTGTTCCCCACCCTTGGGCCCTGAGCGTTCGTGAATTAATCCGACTCCTCCGCCCGGTCGTCCTACTAGCTTGTTTACCGTGAGTTTGGAAAGTTCAAAACTTGCAAAGGTGATGATTTTTGGCGATCAGCCTCCGCCCAAGAATTGGCATACTATGTAAATAAGAGCCTTGAATGGGGGACGGTAACGATCAGGCGGCAAAAAAGTATTCACGAATTCGTTATGAAAACACCAGCAACTGTATAGATAATGAACGCATCCCAGAATCACCTGGACAGAATAGAAGAACAACAGAAAATAAGGAACAGTGAATCTCCTCTAGCGAACCGGCCTCTGGCCTAACACCAAGGAATTCCTATAATCATGCTACATTTCAAGTCCATGGCCATCGGGAAGCATGAAGATGCCAATGGTAATATAAATTTCAGACGTTACGAGATTGTCAACACACAAGGCTGAATCCAAATCGTAGATAATACTCATAATTAGCCCTCAGGCCTGTATCATGTGCGAAGTAATGACAGTACGACATCGCTCTTAGTACACATTGCTGAAAAAAATGTTACTGCTGTGATATTTAACGTCTCCTAGACCTGAAAGTACTTACTGGATGTACGTTCTCCTAGCCATGGTAATGCTCATATTTTATTCATCCATAATGGCGACTGGATGAGTATAAAAAAGGCAGCTTCTGAAGTAATCCCTTTCGAGGCATGAGTATAATAACTTAAATGCAGACCGCAGCTAACGCAAATTTAAACCGATTTGTTATATTTATCAGACAAACAGACACAAGCAGGCACTGAATTGAGAAAAACCCAGCAAGACATGATCCGAACCCGCGACCTACGGATTGGCAGGCGAGTATTTTGCTCGTTCGCCTCCGAGGCCAAAGATACAATGTAGGAGGGTGTGGATTTTTCTTCGATGATCCAACAATACGGGTCATTTTTGCTCAACCAGCTAGTCATAACGTCACAGTGTGGCATTCAATTCATTCCCGTTAATAAAATAAATATATATATTCCCATAAACGTGGATTGTTTCAAGTAATCTTTTTCAAACACGTGAGAACTGCGAGGTTCTCCCGAATTTGGAGACTTTCGCATATGAATCGACGCCGATCCCATGACGCGACGCGCCGTCGTCAGAAGGAGCGCAATGCTTACGAGAAGATCGAAACAGTTGCCTTTGAGGATGGAGTTGAGCACCTAATACAAATTTATTGGTTATCACTGATTAGGTTTCAACGCACAGCGTCACAATCAGATGGGATATGCCCAAGAAGTTTAAACAAAGAAGGTAATACATAAAAAACTACTCTACCCTCGAGAAACTTAAACGAGATCTGTACCACGAAACCTCTTCGTCACCCGGGGAAGATCGTTTACTTTTCCAAGTTCTGCTGTCCGATATTCGACAAAGAAATTCGTGACGATTTCTTAAAATAGTATGCCTGAAGTGAATCGGAGGTATTTAAGGTAGTTTGAGCGAAAAATCATTTTACTTAGAAATCGATGAATTTGGTCTCATTTTAAAGAAAAATATCTCACCCTTCTAATGACACAAAAAATCATTACATTAGGAGATATTTGCCAAAAAATACAAGCCCTTTTACATGGGAAATGGTACGTGTATGCACTCCAGTGAGACATTATTTACAAAATGAGGTATTTCTAACACTTAGATGTCGTGAAAAAACTAACAGCGCGTAGTTTGTGTTTTCTCAACTACCTTTGACAATTAATCATATTGTCACTACAGTAAATTCTTCAGGATCACAAAAAAACCTTCCGTTGTGAAGGAGTTTCAAACGCACCACGCGAAAAAAAGTCATATTAAAGTCTTGTTAAGATATTTTCATTTAATTAATTACAACTTCTGTCGTATAAAAACTTTATTGTTGCACCATAAATAATGCAATATTTAATTGATGAGTCTTACAGCTGGTGAAATTAAAACGTATAATTCGAATATGGTCTCTATTATGACTAAGGAACTATCCCGCTCGACTACCTTAAGTACCAACATTCCACCGTCAAAGAAGAGGACCGATATGAAATGAGCCCTGATTAAGACGATAGTGAAAACAGGGATCGGAAGAGGCCGAATTCGCGGTGCAATGAAAATATGAGGCTGATGAAAAAAGTTTTCCTCTTGATAAATGAAAAATTATGAAATTGAATTTTGAACCAGCCAAGTTATAAAATATGATACGGATGTGGTGTGTCTGAGTGGAAAGTGAATTCAAGAAAATTCAAGCTAAGGAATCAAAAAAGTGGTGCTCTAAATTCGCAAATTTATTTTATTAATGGCTACCTAATTAAAGTCGCACAGTTACAAATCATGTTACTCTCTCTGTCAAGCGTGTTCCACTATGTCATTCTTGGAATAGGTGATTTGGAGTGGGCAGCAGTAGCGGTGCATCGAGCTAAGATGCAGCTAAAATCTGCCATCGATGACTCCCACGACACCTCTCCAGGACCTGATGGGATCCACAACGCTTTCCTCCGCAATCTCTCGGAATCGGCGTTGCTGGAAGTCCTGCATACGTATAATCAGCTGTGGGCTGAAGTTAACTTTCCTTCGTCCTGGCAGGAGTCTGTCATAGTCCCGATTCCCAAGCATGGGAAAGATAGAGCTGACCCGAATTCCTGCCGGCCGATATCTCTAACCAGCTGCCTATGCAAGCTAATGGAGAGAATGGTGAATCGGCGGCTCGTTTGGTGGTTAGAGCGCCGAAACCTTTTCTCCAGCATTCAATGCGGATTTAGAAGGGGACGTTCCACCATGGACCACTTGGTGAGAATCGAAAATTTCATCCAAGAAGCCTTCCTCCTCCTCTAGCACGTAGTCGGAGTCTTCTTCGATCTGGAGAAAGCTTACGACCGGGTCTGGAATCGGAAGATTTTACGGAATTTGCATGAATTTAGAGGTAATTTACCGATTTTTATCCTGAGCTCTTATTTCTAATTTAATTTCAATTTTGGATTATATTCACAGAAATTATTTATACTTCGGATATTTTTTAAAAAATATTAGAGAATTTAAGTTAGTTTGAGCGAAATATCATTTTACTTAGAAATCAATGATTTTGGTCTCAAGAAGAAAAATACCTCACTCTTCTTATGACACCAAAAATTCCACCCCTTACCACATTACTTTCAGAGATATTTGCCAAAAAATACCACCCCTTTTACATGGGAAATGGTACATGAATGCACTCCAGAGAGGCATAATTTACAAAATGAGGAATTTCTCACACTTAGATGTCGAAGAAAATCTAACAGTGTGTATTTTTTTGTGTTTTCTCGACTATATTTGAAAATTTATCATATTGTCACCGCAGTAGGTTCTTGGGTATCACAAAAAACCTTACGTTTTGAAGGAGTTTCAAACGCACCGCGCGAAAAAAATTAGTCAAGTCAAAGACTTACTTAGATATTTTCATTTAAATACTCAAAATATTTGTTATAAAACTGTATTATTGCACCATTAATAATGCAATATTTAATTGCTACTGGTGAAATTAAAACGTATAATTCGAATATGTTCTCTATTATGACTAGGGAACTATCTCGCTCGGACTACCTTAGAGAGACTTTTTTCAAAAATTACAATATTTTCTGAGCCGTACTTAAAATCAACTACTAAAGCTCTGGCTTTGAACAGTTATCCTAAAAGATAAGCGTTGGAAGCGTTGGAGTGTTGGACTTTCATCCGGGACCGTAAATCGCATGGCTGGTGTGAAATCAACAAGTATCACACACTTACACACCCGAGAGGTGGATAGCAAGATACACGTCATACATGCAGATGAATATTTGTGAGAGGCACAAATTTTCACCTGTATATGAACGGCGAACATCACACGTCTACATGAAAAACCCAAGGCGAGTGATATACACCAAAACGAAACGGGGATTTTGAGCAAACTCAAGGTCTCGCAGTTAACTGCCTCTCCACACGGCGAACTCAAACCTCAGAAACCAGTCAGTCAGAAACCGCTAATTAAAAAAATAACGGAAAAAGGGAGACAACAATGCCCCCCCCCGGATTAGACGGATATATAAGCACAGGAAGAAAGTCCTGCAAATCTCATTGCTCTGAGGAAGATGGAAGAGTGTTCCACTGAAATGTTAGCAGCCAAAATTCTTACTCGGCTTGAATCCCGAGAGTTATTCATAAAAATAATTCGCCAAAAAAGAACTAAATCTTATATCTTAGCAACCAGGTCAATCATCAAATCAATAACTCATTCTGAGGGCGTTAAATGCACTTCCACAAACAACTACAGTAATCTCGCTGACCTGGACCCCCGCTAGTCCGGACACTCGCTTAATCTAGACGGATCTAAAACAAAGCTTCATAACAGTCCACAAATTTTAAAATATAGTAATTTAAACTGCATTGATACACCATTTGTTGTACAAGTAAACAAACTAGGGCTACTACTACTGTATAAATTGTGCCTACATTAACGCTATGATACGCGTCAGTGCGAAAATGTAATTCTATGGAAGAGTTCGTTTGTCCTGTCAGCTGTTGATATCATGAGAAATTGTAGATAAGTAATATCATAATAATTATTATAAAAAATACCTACTCCACTTGTTTTAGCCAGATAAAACGTAATTAGCAGACATCTTCAAACTGATTCCGTTCAATCCGGACATTTAGTGAACCGGACAGGGTCCGCTGGCATCAAGTCCGAATTAGGGAGTCTAACTGTACCTTAGATTTCCGATACAAATATCATTTTTGCTTTATCTACGCTTGCCACCAAGGAGTGCACACTTCTCTATTGCATCATCTAGAGCACCATTTTTTCATAAAATTTCGAAGGCAATCACATAATTTTGCCCCAAATTGGTTCACCTACGAAGATTCTTTAGCTACCTTAATAAAATAGCTAAACTGGTATGCTCATATTTATCAACAACTTCTTCATTTCCAAGCTGAGATTTTGATAAATGAAAATTGGCCATTTTCGTTAATAATATCATTCCACCAGATTACGCCTGAAACGTCTCTTTTTACTGAGATTTTTACTTCCCAACACACACTCATTCCTAGATATACTTCACATACTACCATTGAATTTTTTTCCCGCATTCTCCCCCATATAATCTCTATAATCTATCTTTTCATCTTTCGCAAAAATTCTGCCAAGATACGCAAAATCGACTACTTGCTCAATTTCTGTATCATTTACGCTCATTTGAAAATCATTCTGCCACACTTCCATTTAAAAATTACTAAGAAGTACATGAAAACTACTAACTACTAAGTCTTTGAAGCACAAATTCTCAAATTTTCTTTCCTTTTTGCTCCATATAAGTTATCCATGATCCCCTGTAAATCCAAATGGCTCTCAGACGGCGACAATGCATCACTTGCGTACGAGAGAACTCGCACATTCATACGTCCAAACATTACACGGACGCTTCTCTGAAGTATCTCTTACACCACACACACTCATCTATAAAAGCATTGAATAACCACGGTGACTACGAGCTCATAAGTCAAATGAAATGTGTTTTCGTAACTTCAAGGATTTCGATTTTCCCCAATTTGCATCTGATTTAGTTGAATCTGACCTCTGCGAATTTTTCAATGCTCATCTAGAGGATAAAAAAACAATAGTCATGAAATTGTTCGAAGCACATGCGCCAAGAAAAGTAATTAAGCCAAAACGTCATCCATGGTTCACATCCGAAATTAGGAATTTAATGCCACTGAGGGATCGTCTTCGACGAAGTAGTAGTACGAATTTCCACAGAAATTCCACAGAAAATTCCACAGAAATTCGTACTACTACTTGTGGAAATTCGCACATGTGTGCATTGCGGGTGACTCCGTAAAAGTGGAACTCCGCGGCTAGTCCCGGATAGCTTGAAATTTGTCGAAGTAGAAGTAGTTTTATTGTTGTAGGGTGCGCCGACGACTAGGTCATTTTGCACCGCTACTCAGTCCGTTGATAAAATAATCATATTCTCAATAGTGTAGACGTCCAATACATAGATTTACATAAATAATAAAACAGGCCGATAGGGTCAAATTTTATTAAAAATTCCAATCTCTTTAAGTAACACAATTAGACGGTTTAAAATAATAGGGTCGTCTCCTAGAATGAATTCTAGGTCTCCCCCTATATTGAATCGTCTTCGCGCGTCACGATACTCGTCACACTCCGTCAGGATATGCCGAATACTAAGAGGGCAACTTCACGCATCACACTGAGTAGCTTGTTTCTCTTCCGTAAAGAGAAAGGCGTGAGTCTAAGGGCAGTGCCCTATCCTCAAACGTGTGATCACGACTTCCTCTCTTCGGCTGCTCCTGACGGAAGAGGGCCACAATGACGTTGTCGCCTTAACGCTGCGGAGTTTATTATTTTGTAGAGTCCTCCACGACTCCCTTCACTGCTCTAGCATACATTTCTCAGTGAGGCTCTTAGGTCCTCAAAAGGTACCAGCGTCGACATGTAGTCGTCCTCATTTAGAGCCTTCTTGGCTAAGGAGTCTGCCTTCTCATTTCCGGCTATTCCCTCATGCCCAGGGACCCAAAGGAACCAAATATTTACTCCCTTTCTCTTAAGGGGCAGCAACGAGGAGTGTATGTCCTGAATAATAGGGTACATGGGTGAGAAGCCGGAAATAGATTTTATGGAACTCAAAAAGTCGGTGCATATGCCGAAGGAGCCACCATTGTCACTGTCACTTATGACTTCGAGAGCCATCTTTATAGCGAAAAGTTCCGCTGTGTAGACGCTACACAGCGGATTTAACTTCGCTTTGTTGGCTCCATTGAAGGAAGAGAACGCTGCACATGCGCAGGCCGAGTTAGACTTGGAGCCGTCAGTGTACACGGGCATAAAGTCGGAATGTTAACCACAGGAGTGGGAGTCAACCAAGGGGGGTGGATTGAGTAGGAAACAGGGTACACCTTTGGTAATTCGGTAAATCGCACCCGAGAATAAAATCGTGAAAGCGCACACTTACGGGTCTGGTTGCCCTAGTCCTTCGATTAAAAACATTTATAAAACGGGGTTTAAAAGGTATGTCATAACATGGATGACTCGTCATGGTTAAAACTTTACAGACATAACTGCTAAGAAGCAAGGTCCTACGGTAGCACAGAGGGGGCTCCCCTGCATCAGAATAGATGCTTGGGACCGGGCTAGTCCTAAATGTCCCCATGCAAAGTCGTAGCGCCGCGTTATGCGCAGAATTTAGTGCTCGTAAGAATGACTCCCGAGCTGACTATTATACAATGGAACCGTAGTCTAATTTAGAGCGTACCAATGCGCGGTACAATAAGAGCAAGGTGGTGCGGTCTGCTCCCCACGATGCGTGACTTAAGAACTTTAAAATATTCAACGACTTCAAACAATTTAGCTGTAAAATATTAATGTGCTCTCGCCAGTTGAGTCTGTGGTCTAGAGTCATGCCAAGGAAACGGACCGACTCCACAAATGGGAGGTTTCTTCCGCCGAGACATAATGCGGGTTTCACATGGACGTGTCGCATACGGTGAGTGAACACACTAGGTTTTTTCCAAGGAAAACCGAAAGCCGTTCTTTTGGGTCCACTGGTTCAATTTGTTCAAAGTTAGTTGAACCATCCGCGATGCATTGACCACCCTGGATGACCTGCAGAAAATCGCAAGGTCATCCACGAACAGTGTGCCTACGACGATAAATAATTAACGCCGAGTCTGTTAAGTACTAAGGGGTCACAATTACTCGCGACATATCTTGGGAAAAACATATTCGGGAAATATGCGGTCAAGCTAGTCTTTAACAGGAGAACAGGAAGCACAGGAAGCTAGGCTTTATCAAGAGAATACTCGGAAAATGTGATGAGAAAGTGAAAGGACGTTGTTATTTTTCAATCGTAAGGCCTCATCTGGAATATGCTGCCAGTGTATGGGATCCATATAAAGCGGGGTTGATATCGGAATTAGATCTCGTGCAGCGAAGAGGAGCTAGGTTTGTAAAACGATGCTATGATACGTTTACTAGTGTGTCTGGATTGTTGAAGAATTGGGATGGGAATCGCTATCACAGATTAAATTATAGGCTAAACCTCTTAGCTAAATTTTAGGAAAAATATTTCTCTGACGACGTAAAAAACACTATTATCCCCCTCGTACTACGGCAGATTAGATCGCTCCAATAAAATCAGAGAGATAGATTGTAGAACCGATACGTATAAAATGTCATTTTTTCCGCGTACCATTCGGGACCATAACAGCTGTGATCGTCGTCATGAATAGTTCGGATAGTGAAATTAGCTAGATAGTAGATCATTCTCTTTATATTCTCTACGTTCTTATTTATGCATGATGTAAATATTGATGTTCTTATTTATGCATGATATTTTGAATCTGTAGTTATAGTCCTTGTACCCCTTGCATGCTGGAACGATTGACGATAGAATGTTTCTTGGTAAGTAGCTTTTAATGGGCGCGTTGCATGTGTGGTACGCTGGTTTCAATGTAGTTTCGGTGTTCTGCCGTATAATTCATGCATGCCTGGTGTGGAAGCACCCTCTGCCACACACCCTTGGACGGCTTGCAGGGTATAACGTAGATGTAGACATAGATGACTGACCTAAGTTCTCGAAATAGCAGTAAATTAAGATTACATGCAGACGACACAGTTATATACCGTGAAATAAGCGGAGACGCGGACTTTGAAGCTCTGTCATCAGACCTTAAAAACGTTCATTCGTGGTGCCAGGGGTGGGGGTTAGAATTAAATATCAGCAAATGGACCACAGTTCACTTCATGCGAAAGTCATCACACAAAAGCCATACCTACTCCGTGGGCGGAGTAAACATAAAATCTTCAAATACAGTAAAATATCTTGGAATTACCTTAACTTCAGATGTATTGTGGGGAACACACATACAAACCATATGCGGCACAGGATTAAAGAAACTAGGTTTTGTTAAGCGTATAATAGGAAGGTCCTCGGACGAAAAAGTAAAAGAGAGATTCCTCTTCGCTCTAGTTAGGCCACACCTCGAATATGCCGCGAGCATTTGGGACCCTAGTCATAAAGATTTAACCAAAAAAAAATAATAAAATACAAAGAAAAGCAGCACGCTTCGTTAAAAACTGCTACGAACGAACATATAGTGTATAACATTACACAACTGTTAGGGGGATTATGGTGGGAGCCCATAGAGACTCGGAGGCTGCACGCTACGCTTAGGCTGCTTGAGATATTCAGAACTAATATTTTTCAGAGCGACACAGAGAATATTATCATGATAATGTCACATATCATGATCACGATATCATGTATAATATCATATCACGCCTCACTACATTTCTAGGTCTGACAGATGCGATAAAATAGGAGAGATACTCTGCCAAACAGATAGGTAAAAAACTCGTTCTTTCCGCGCACAATAAGCGACCACAATAACAACTGAGCTCCTTTAAATACACTCATAGGACATGTCACCATTTCATGCGTGAGAAAATATTTGAACTCTCCATACCTCTACGTACTACTTTAATACACATGAGTTAAAAATTATTTCAGAAATAGATTTAGTGCTACGGGAAGCAGCTAGATAATAAGTAACTTAGTGCCACGAAGAAGTTTTTGGATGAAATACGGCGTGAATCTTTTGCAGTTAAATAGGGAGTCTCTCATGCTTCGATACAGATCTTGCTTCTTCTGACGTAAATATATTCATAGATAAAGAATGGACTCGCTACAAGGATTATAGATTGTGCCTCGTGATATAGTAGAACCCACGGACGAACCCTTACTAGTGAGCAATGAGTACGCCCGTCCTGTTCGACATGGAGTGTAAATAATAATGTATTTTTTCACGATATTCCAGTATTAATTTAATTTTTATCATTTTGTCCTTATATTATCTCCTTTTGTATTCTATTACACATTAAATTTCCACGTTAATTAGTTTGTATTTTTTATATAACTGCTCCTATTGATGTTCTAATGGGCACTAAAATGTCTTCACTTTGAGGAGTATTACACAATGTTATTGGTGGATCGCAGCTTGAGTATTTCATCATTCGAGAAATTTAAGTGGCAGAACATTTGAAGGCAATAACTTATTTATATGCTTCGTGAATTTTACGCTGTTCATTACCTATCTTACAAATAATCACTGATAAAACTGCCACTTGGTTTAATAAAAATATATTCATCATCAGACTACATAATTTCCTACGGCGTTAAAGATGTAAAACCGATCGCAGCAGCATTCACAGCATAAATGAATCCTTAATCGGAGAAAATTAAAAAAATAACTTCCTAATTCCGTCGTTTTCACCCCGTTGTGTGGGCATTTTATGATTCATATACTTGTGGGACATGGCAACAAAAAAGCCAAGTTGTATTAAACTTTTATTGTGTTGAGTGTTTTCATATTAGATAAGTCTTTGAGAGAGAGAGTCATAAGAGATAAATCCTTGAATTCCAGTGCATAAATATTTTTTATTTGAATGTTGTTAACTCTTCCAGCCCTCTTTATAATCTTATTCATCAGTAACATAAACGTAGTCTCGTATATGAACGTTTTGCAAATAAACTCCTCGGCAACAAAGCGACATACCGTAATTTTCCGTATGTAGTACGCATTTTTTTCCGCGAAAATTCGTCATAAAAGTAGGGTGCGTATTATACATGGTTACAAACTTATCTCGTTTTTATTCGGGCCGTATATCACATTTGAAGTAATCTCAACGTATTATATAGGTATTCGATTTTTACAATTTTTAATAAAAAAGGCATTAAATCAATTTAATGTATTTATGAAAATGAAAATTTACACGCAGTCCCACTTGTCTTTAAGACTTTTAGCACTGGATCCTTCGAATCATTCAAAATCACTATCCTCCCTTGATTCAAACAGTTCGTGCAAAGCACTGACATCACGCTCGCTGGCAGCATATATTGCGCCGCCAAGGACGTCAGATTTGCCCTCTCATCGTCCACTACACATTCTTCATCCCTAAGCAAATCGTCTGTCGGACCCATCTATTGCATTCGAGAGGCAGCATTTTGTAAAACCTCGCTTGATCACAGATGGATCGATGGCATCCTAGGACTCTTTAATCAACGGACTAATTAGTGATACCTCCTGTTTCTTTGGCTTTCCTGAAGCTGTCAAAGAATGTGGTCGGGAATAAAGCCATTCTTTCCACTTTTTACGCATCTGTGTCTTGAACGGGCGGTTGCAACTGACAGCCATCACTGGCTTGTCATCCCTCCAGGAATAATGACGAGATATGTGCCATTCTCGTACGCTATATTCTTGATACATGACATTTGATGGCACCTAAATGCATCTAGAACCAACATACGACGTCTACAAACCGCATCTTGGCAGCGCACATTTCACAGCCAATCTTTTGTTGAATTCTCATCCATCCAGTCTTTTTATTTGCGTGTACGTGCATATTCTGCGGCCATATAACATTATTAGGGAGAGTTTTTCTTTTAAATATTAACCAGAAATGTAACATCTTCAAATTACGGAGTAACGTATCTTCTGCTGGTAAATCGGACGGAATCCGACACGAACGGGCATAAAGTGAAGCGGATTGGTACTTTTTAGCGACAGTGTAGCATTTCTATCATTTATGGACAAATATTTCCAGTGACACGCATGGAAGTTTTGGAGGGGAAGAAACTACCACAAATAGATCGTCATGTAGAGAAACCAAAGGGGTATGTAAGAGCAAGGGGAAAAGCCATCCATAGGCAGCGTTACCGCTTGCGCAATGATCTTTCGGGCGCTGAACAATGAACGAGTGGACAATGGCGTAGAATGCAGTTTTCTAAAAGCCGACTGCGTGTTAGACATGGTGATAAGTAAATTCTTATATTGCGCTCGCCATAAAGTGGGTGCGTATTGTATCGGAAAATTACGGTAATAATGAAACGGTAATTCCACTGGGTTACCTAAACACCCAACTAAGGAAAAATTATTAAGTATGAATTTTTAAAAATCTGGGAATCCAACACCACCTTGTTCTTGTCGTGTATAAGATGTGGTTGTTGAAATCTTTGGTGTAGTATTTCCTTGATCGGACATCGCGTTTGACTGTATTTAATGTTCACACCTTGAGAAATATCTTGGTTTAACCCGGTGGACTGAAACTTAAATTTCTTCTCTCCTATTCTTTCACTGTCGCTCTTTATCAAGTGGAGCAATTTCATTTCAATCTGTGGTGGTCGAGAAGTTAGCTGCGTCCAATTTCTGTTATTTCTCGAAAATATGTTCTTCTGGAGGCGAATATCTAAAATCAGGCGACGGATATAAATGAGATATTATCCCTATAAGTAGCGTTAAGAAACCACTCGAATCATCTATGATGCCAAAGGTAATACTTAGAAATTTGCCTGGAAGTATTCGATACTCCTAAAAGTAGTTCTGCAGTCGAAGTAATGATATTTTCCATTAAACAGATGAGAGAATCAGGGAGAGGGCGTTTTTTTTGTTTATTCACTGAGACTTAATTTCAGATTTTTGCTAAAGACGGATTCGTTTCATTAAACCATCTGCCTGGGAATGAAGAATATCCGTGTGCAAAATCTTGTTACATAATCGTTTTTCCGTATTACTGAAATGATATAAAGGGAATTAAAGTCCCCAATCAGCAGTAATCTTTCATGAGATGTCTAATAGAAAAATGCAGCATGAGAAAAGACGGAAATAGTTATCTCTGCTGTTAATAATCGATCTTTTGAAGTGAGCCAATGACGGAAGGAGCTGAATGTAAGTAGTTCAATTTCATTTAATTGTCTCATCATTTTCGGAAAGTCGATATTCACTCTCAAAGTGAAAGCCATCCTATAAAGACTTTGAAGAGAATAATAGTAGGTGAAAGTGAGTACTTATGTATGGTCATAATTATCCAGTATAGTCGTCGTAATCAATCCTGATATCAATGCGTGAAAATATTTTTTATTCTATTGGAGAGAAATTCCGTCCGCAGTCAGAGCAACTCCCACTCGCCTCTCTTGGATTGTGCGAGAGCCTTGTGGATAGATATTGGTGAGATCAATTAGATACGTGGCAGAACGTCTGAAAAATTAGTGGAAGCACCCTTTTTTGCTGGATGGCAGTCAGTAACTGTCAAATGGACGAAATTTTTTTTGCTTGACGAAATTTGTTAGCTGAATGGGAGCAGCTTTTCTTTGCTTCTCTGAGATGTAAAAATCAAAGGTTTATCACCAGGATAAATGTTGAGGTTGTAAAAAGACGATTTTCTTTACATTTCCGACATGTTTTTTTGAGAAGAAAGCATGTGGTTGTCAACGGTTGTGTTACTTCTTTTTTAAGCGTGTACCAACATTATGTCTTGAGGCGTCAGCGGAAGGTTATAGAGATGAATTATGCCGTGGGTGAATGAGTAGTGCGACAGAAAAAGACTATTAACAAGCTCTAATTGTCGTCTATAATTCGGAAGTCCTTGAAACTCCGAGGTCAGTTCCAAGCATGAGGGAGGGAATGCTATGGAGTGCCTATTGAATCGTGTATTGGGGCCGTAATCTGAGAAGCAAGAAAATTACGCGTTAGGAATTGACGATGAAAAATCCATCATTCAAATAAAACGACGCAACCCCCGATTATTTGCTGGCGAAAGGTTTTGTATGATCTTCTCCCCTCGCTCCTCCGAATGCCAAATGCTTTTGACGATGGGATGCATTGACGATGTAACCCAAAAAATCTAACCTCTTGACTTGACCGCTTGACGGCTTGACTTGAATCTGACCACTTGACCGGGAGACACATTTGGATGCGTCGAAACTCATTCCATACTCAAATAATCGGCGAAATAAGGTTCGGAGGTTTTGTAAATATTCCCCTTGAGATCGAGAAAAGATTCATATGGGAAAATAACGTCACTATATGGGTACAAAAGAATAAACATATGGTTACCTTGTCGACGAATCTTTGAAAAGCTTGGCCAGAATTACTGAGACAAACGTAATAAAAGGAAACTCATTAAGCCTTAATTTTGTTGCCATTGGAAGAAAAAATGGCCAGGAGTCAGCCCCTTTATGTTATCAGGGTTAGACCAAATTGGCGTTTGTGGTCGAGAGTTAAGGGTAGTTCCTGTCTGTGTAAATACCGTATGAAATTATTCGTAAGTCAAAATGTGGGTGCTTATGGCCGCCGTAAGTAATCTTTTCATGGTTTTATGTCCATCTACCAAACTTCTCCAAAATTCGGAGTGGCGGGTGGAATCGAAGTCCACTTTTTCATACATCACCTTTTCAAGTAAATGACCTTCTGCTATTTTCAGGATCTCCAGAGAAGTGGTAAAACGTTGACCCTCCTCTAACTTGCGCTTCGACCCGAACAAATGTGTACCGCATTTTCGGTTTCTCTTTGGTCGTTTTCAATTTGAATTACACTGGTATGAAAAAGCTCACGTAGCGCAATATTATTTTTCTTTTTTGTAGTTTGGTGTTTATAAAACAATGAATCGCCATTGCCTCATTCATGGTATTAAGTGGAAAGAATGTATTTTTTCCCAGGCTTTTTCGATGTCAGCCCGCTGCGCGGCGTCCGCGTGCACTGGTGTCATGCGGTGGGAGTCACCTCCTGCTCGCGCAAACGGGATAGTCTGCGCGTCGCGTCTCATAGAGGTCAGTCGGCAGTCACCCGATCTCACTTGTTGCCAGCCGAATCGTCTCGTAGTGGCGTGGAGTGAGCGAGTGATAAGAGGTCCTCTGACTGACTAGGACAACCGATCGGACGAGCTCTGATCGCCCAAGCTATTTTTGGTTCGATAACGATGAAAGCGTTCGAACCTCTCGTTACGTGAAAATGGAAGCGGTTCAAGGTCCTGCGATATCCGGGATCCTGGTGTGGGAAAATATTAGGGAATTGCAAGGAAAAGTTGCATTCCTCTTCGCCGCGGAATATTTCCAAGTCCCCAACCCTACTAAACGTATTAATGTGACAACCTAGTTATCAGTATTAAGTGTGACCTCTGAAATTCGTATGCAGCTTTAGCGGAAAATTGGATGTTCAATTTGTTAAGTGACCTCCAGATCAGCTGATGAAATAAATGGGAAAAATGCACCTCTTTACTCTGCCAGTATTTTAGAGAAAACTCAATCCAATATTTTTAATAGGGCTAAAATTTGTAACTTCTTTAAGTCACTTGAGGATTTTAAATTAATTTTAGGATTCAGAAGTTTCCTGAGTTACGTTTAAGACTTTTTAAACAAATTTTTTATCTTCTCCAATAATAGTAGATAAAATTTCCAGATTAAAAAAAGCCACCTGTTTTATTGTCGTCTTGAGCCGTCGCTGTCTTCTCTACCAATGTCGTTGTAAAACGACTTGCTGTGACATACTTACGTGCTAAAACTAGCAAAGATTTTTACGCCAAAGGGATTGAGAGAAATTGCAAAAGAACCCTTTTATTGGTTCATTTGAGATGAATTACCTTATAGCATTCGTCTGCTATCCTGAAATCTCGCTTTCTTGTTTGCGGGTTTGATTGAAAACTAAAACTCGTATGTGACTTGAGATTAGGTTTAACGCGGTGAAGTTCCGTAATGAATCTTGTGCAATGGTGTAAGGGAAATTTTAATGACAAAAGCGAGGTTTGGATAAGTTATTTGAGTATACTGGCGTTCTGACGTAGTAAAAGGCGGGTGAATTCATCTGAAAAATTTTGATATAGGCTTTTGTTTCCGTGGCAGAGCTATTTAGAAAACTTTCAGGACGCTCCAAAGTGGGCTGAAATCGAAGAAAGGTGGCCAAAATTCCGAAAATGGATTTTTTTCAGTCTGGAAGTTGAAATTTGGGATAGCGATTCCACTTTTATTGGTGTACATGTTGTGAGATTTCATTTTTCATAGTACTTGTGAAATAATAATATGCGAGGGCTTATGGTTGACAAAAATACGCTAGAAAAAGCCGGAATTTAGTTTTTTTTTATGGAAAATATACTCAATGGAGAGGTTTTTTAGAACCTTTCGTAGAAATTAAAGGAAGTACAAAGATATATAATTTCAAAGAACGGTCCTTAGTCCTTGACTGATCGTAATTTTTAATGACGTAGAGGGATATTTGAACTTTAAATTGGAAAAATGTCAGACCCTATCTTACACACACGTTCTTATTTTGGGTGAAAAATAGTTACGAGGGACACGGAAGCACACTTACATCATTAGATTCACTGAAGCTTCAGGAATGCAAATCCATTGAGTAAGTCGTTAACAACTGCTACGAACGAACATAGTGTTACATAACTGTTAGAGGGATTAAGGTGGGAGCCCCTAGAGACTCGGAGGCTACACGCTACGCTTAGGCTGCTTGAGATATTCAGAACTGGCGTGTTTCAGAGCGACACAGAGAATATTATCATGACGCCTCACTACATTTCTAGGCCTGACAGATGTGATAAAATAAGAGAGATACTCTGCCGAACAGATAGGTACAAAAACTCGTTATTTCCGCGCACAATAAGCGACCACAATAAAAACTGAGCTCCTTTAAATACACTCCCATAGTACATGTCACCATTTCACCTCCCAAAATTTTATATCTTTCCATTTTTTAAATTTTTTTTATTATTGTATGATTATTTTATTTATGTCAACCTTATTTCTGAATATTTTCCTGATGATAGTTTTATCCTTAAGCCGTTGCAAATCATTAAATTCCAAATTCTTAAAAAATAAGTAAATTCATTCCTAAAAACTTACTTCATCCCTGCCTGTAATATTTTTTTCTTTTTAATACATACATACATACATACATACCCATCACGCCGTTCCCTTCCGGGGTAGGCACAGTCAAAATGTTTCACTCATTAATACATAATTGTACACCTAACTCTACTTCAATAATTTCCTCCATCCTGCCTATCCTTGCAAACCTGTTTTGCCTCAGTTATCCCCATACACTCAAATGTCAAAATGTTGCCTCGGACAGCCGAAGCCACGATGGGCGGCGAAAGCTGAATAAGGTTGGCCCATCAAGATACGGACTTATTTTTAATTCTGTTGAGAAATTGAATGGAAGGAAACTATGAATCTGAAGGTGTTTTACTTCAGATATCGTTAAACGGAAGGGCGATTGGCTTTAAACATCGTTAGCTGTGCGGTGAAAACTTCGTCTTGTTATCTCCTCAGTGATGCTTTTACTTTGTGACAGATTGCTCCCATTACTGATTTAGACCGATAAATGCAAAAAAAATGTTTCCGAAAGTTTATTTTCCAATCAACTGATAAAATGAAAAAGAATGAAGATACATTCACTGCCATCAGTAATATCATCATTGTTTACTTAAAGATAGCAAAAAATCTCTTCATGGAATTAACCATTGATTCCTTTGCTATTCACGCCAATGGTGCCAAAGATCACTCAGGATTTTTTGATAGCCAGTGAATATTTTGCCCTGTACTCCTCTATGATTTCGATTATCTGTGATACCCTTAAGCGAATGAATGTCCGGCTAAAAATTAGAAGCTGTTAGAAGGAAAGGAATTCTACAGAAATTGACTCTTTTTCTTCAGAACTAGTTCATTTTCTAAGGATCTGTACGGAACATGAGAGCCTGACTCTACAGAACATATGTTCTGTATGGTTATTTTTTGCAGAGCAAAATAACTCCTTACAAGCTGTCCTGTAGAACTTCAGCAACTCTACGGAAATATGTGAGGTTTCCTTGAGCTTGTAAGGAGTTCTACAGAGCGTCAAAGGGCTTCTGTAGAACATCCTAAGGAATTCTGCAAAACGTCCTAAGGTATTCTGCAGAACGTCGTAGGGAATTCCGTAAAGTGGCGTTTCAATACTTTAAGGAATGCCTACAGAACTTTTAAGAAAGTCTGTAGAAGTACTTATAAGGAAACTATACAGAATTTTTTGCAGGGTGTACTGAATGATTGGACCGCTTAAAGTGTTTGTTACTCGTTCGCCACTTGTGTTTATCATGTGTGTGAACAATTATGGTGATGTTATAGATTCTTTTTGCGGTTCAAACGGGACTGAAGGAGTGATACGCATTCTTCGTCATCGGCATTAAAATACTTTTTTCGAGCGGAGTCGACTGGCCGTGAACGATTGTCTCTTGCCCTTCACAATCCAGCTGGCAACAAGTGACGTGACCCTTTAGCGACCTCTGGAACAATGGACTCGGTCTCTACTTATTTCATTGCCGTGAATGATATAGCATTATGTACCCGTTGAACCGTATTTTTCAATCCTTAACATTATTTTCTTACTTCATGGTCGTGTATAGCGGAATATCACGGTGCCTGACTCATTTACTGACGAGAACGGACCACCAGATACTACGGTAAAAGCCTTCAGGCATTGAGTTTCAAATGGATTTAAGTTTATACACCTGCGCGTTTTTTAAATTAATTTTTTGGCTCCTCTAATTGGTTCTTGATCGCAATTAAACGTGAACGTCCGAAGAACTGTTTGGGAAAGTTGTCGCAGTTTGAGGTAGTAGGCTGAAACTCACAATTGGTATTCCCTCTGGTGGTCATAAGCAACCTTGGATGCCAAATATTGGTGGAGACGTCAAAAAACGTTTTCCAAGCCTTACTAAAAAAATAGCTAGGAGTTAAGGCAGGGTCATTAGTGACAGTTTTCGGCTGGTCGTCACAGTTTAATGCAGACTGTCAAAGTTTTGCGCGAAATGTGGAAGAGGCACGGAGGTTTACAACAACTCAAGGATGTGTCATATTAAGGGTTAGAGGAATTAGGAGAAACTCGGAACTTGAGTGACTATTCTTTCGTGCTGTCAAAATTTATTGGAAGTCGCTAGCTGCCTTCCAAGGGTTTATCTGTCATATGCTTAGAAATATATTAAAGGGTATGTAGTATTTAAGTTTATAATAATCTATTATTATAAAATATTATAATAATATATTATAATAATATGAATAATATATTAAAGGGCATACATTTATGGCTGATGATAGCTTTACATGTTCCCATCACATGAAGAGAAATGCGCTGATTGCGGGATGCGTAGGGCTCTAAGGCATCGGATATCAAAATACAATCTTAATAATGTAAATATATCGCTAACCGGTTAAATAAGTATTCGAACCTAACCCGTGACCCTGTCTCACGTGTTTTAAGTCTTTAATCAAAACAATGTAGATTAAAGCCAAATATTAAGGATGTTGAAGTTCGACGACTCTTTTTTGCGAAAATTGAACCGACTAAATCTTTTTTGCGAAAATTGAACAACGTTCCGCATTCATTTATTTATGTTTGGATACGTCTGCTGAAGGTAGAGTTTTAGCCCATCCGATACTGTTGTCGAGGTGTCCTCAAATACGGAAAAAAATTTCATGATTTTTTAAAAGTTTTCGTTAAATGGAAAGAGATATCACGCTAATTTGATGGAGTAAAGATTTTCAGTTGTCGTATCAAGGACTTGGTGTCCTGGGAACTATCACTGAACGTAGTGTGCCTGTTATTGATTGCTTCACTTCTTCTGTTAAGCATTTATAATAAATTTCAATTTCCTCTGGTATAATGGTGATGTGGAACAGGGAGATATAAAATTAACGATCTCGCATTTCTCATTAACTTGACCCTGATTTTAATAGTTTATAGTCATGGAATGGCATGGTCAATCGATGAGTAAAGCGCTTACCCGCCATCCGGAGGTTTTAGGATCCACTCAGGAACCTGGAGTAGAGGCGGAGGGGAACAAATATTCATCCAGACGTTATATTTAAAGCTCTTTGTTCACTCGGAAGCAATCATTAATATATCCGTAGAAGGAAACATTGTTGAGCAAGTGAAATCATTTCAGTACTTGGGAAGTTTAGTGACTGAGAATGGGAGCTGTACTCAGGAAGTAAGACAGAGGATAGCTATGGGTAAAAAAGTATTTGAGAAGGTGAAAGAACTTTTGACAGCATTTAGCATTCCAATAGAACTGAGAAAGAGATTTGCTAAATTATTTGTATGGAGTGTGGTAACTTACGGCAGCGAAACATGGACAGTCAAAAAGAAAGATGAAAAGTACTTAGAAAGTTTCGAAATGTGGTCGTGGAGAAAAATGCTCACGGTGAAGTGGACGGATAGAATGAGAAATGAGGAAGTACTAATGGCAATAGGAGAAGAAAGAAAACTGCTAAGGGAAATCAAAAAGAGGATGACAGCTTGGATGGGACATATAATACGCCACAATTGTCTTTTTAGAAGAATTACTGAAGGGAAATAGAAGGAAAGCGAGGAAGGGGAAGAAGAAGAATGGGAATGCTCGCTGACATAAGAAATGGCCAAAGTTACAGGCAAATGAAAGAAGATGCTCAGGACCGACTGCGATGGAGGGTATGCTGTTGAAACCCGTAAGAAGACAGATTCCACTAAGAAGAAGGAGAAAGTTCACCCGGAATTTCACCAAAATGATCACCTCTCCTTCTGACGTCGAGGAAAAGAGTTAATTGGAGGTAAAGGGAAAATAAATTGTCTCAAGAATATTTGTTCTACAGCGGTTTGTTTGATTGTAATTTTGGATCTCGTCAAAAACCAATCATCTTACCTAAAGAGTTACGGGAACCTTAATTTTTTATATTATTATAATTAGTATGCTTTTATGATGAAAATCATTTTGTTTGGCGGAATTGATATCATGATATTTGTCATTCGATTCAATTATTTCGTCGCAATGTGTGTGTAAACGTGGTATTTAAATGCAAATGAAATATTCGATAAAAAGATGCTTATTTCGCGCGACTATTCCTTAATAACGGTTATCGGCCATACTCATGAAAATTTTCTATGGGTCAATAGTCAATGCAGTAAACGAGATTGCAAAAAATATGATATCTAATTGGTTTCATGCGATGTGGTGTTCATTTATGCCTTTATAACAATTATGTGCCGTAGTGAAATAAGCAATAAGTGGTAGCATTGAAGAATGCATTTGTGTTGAGGCTACTTTTATAATTATAAGACGACTCAATCGTAATGACAGCCAACATTATAAGAACTAGTATGCGAGATTCCTAGATACCAGGAACGAGAGACTGTTTGGTAAAATGCCTTCCCTAATATATGTGACGTCTAAATTCGCTTTTTTAATAGTAATCGTCCAATTTTATCGGCATCGGAATGTGATATTGTTATATTTTGTTTCAATTTGTCGACTAAAACTGGCTTTTAATACGATAATCAATGACATTATTTTATCCTCCCGGCAGCAAAAATTTTATTTTTTTAATTCTCAGTACTCCCAATATAATTACAGGTATAGTCCTGCTAAGCCTATGGCTTATCAGCAGGTGCTATTATTAATTCATAAATAAATTCACAACATTGATCAGTTAAAAACATTTAAAAAATTGTTAAAAACCTAAAATGTAATAAAATCACATAAATATACACATAGACGCAATTAAATCATTAATTCCAATATCATTAGTACAAAAGTTCTTTTTAATTAAACAAATCTATAAAAGTGTAAACTAAAGTACGAATGAAAAAAAACTTTTTCAAAATCAAAACATTGAACCGTCAGAAAACATTTAAAACATTGACAAAAAACCTAAAATGTAATTGAAACATAAATATTCACAAAACACAATTCAAACTTTACTATTATATCATAACTACCTTAGGATATGTACAATTTTTCGAAATAAACTAATGCCCAACATTGATTATTTAGAAGACGTTTTTAAAATGTAAATGAAACAGATTTAACAGGATACCATATTAAGTCAACTGCATTACTGTTGATACAATAACCATTGTTTCACTTCTTTCTTTAATGAGGACATTTTATCAGTTTCTCGAATTGACTGTGGCAATTTAATGAATATCTTTGGAACAATGTACATTAATAAGCTCTTATCGTGGTTGTTATAGTATTTTGGAACAGATTATTTTTCAATACAGCGGAGTCGAATATCATGATTGACGTTTCTTTGTATTTTGAACTTGTTTTGAAAGAAATTGTCACATATTACACATTGTCACACATTGGAATATTAGATTATATTTTCGTAATTCTAATAAAGTTTTCTCATTCCATCACTTCAAATGCCATGCTAAAACTCTCTCCTTCATCAAAGGAAAGGTAGTTTTCACGTAAATATAAGGATCAACTCGTACTCAGACCACTCGCAAGTGAAATCGCACATTCCGGTTATGGAGCAAACGCAAGTGTTTTAAATTTGTCATCCATCTGCTAATGCTAAGTAATTTTGTTCGGGGTGAGTTATTCCTTTATTTTACAACCGTTTCTTCTTGTTTATCCGTTTAGACACCCCTTTGTCTTGATCAATGGCCGTTGCAGTTGTGGGAAAATAAAATTTTAACACAGTGTTGCCAGGATAGATCGTTTGTTCTTATGTGATTCCTCATGATAGCAGTAAAAAAGTTAATGCAGAGAGCGTCCCGTGGTATTATATCAGTGACAAGGCGTATTTTTGTTAATTCTCAAACAATCCTTGAAGAGAGGCGTTTTTATACGAGATGGAAAATGCTTTAAAATGCTTGCGAATGCGTGGATTATCCATTCTTTACACGGAGGTACGACGAAAAATCAAATAAGGATTTGTGATATTTTCCCCAAATTCCCAAGCATTCCGATTTTTATAGGATTTGGTGGATTGTCCATAGGGTCGACTTTTCGTGAAAGAACAAATGAAGTCCAAATCCAAAGGAGTAATTCGAATCCCGAATGAGGTCTTTCGAGAAAATCGTGCGTCGCCGCAATTGTTGTATTTACCCTTTTGCAATCTACGAGGCGTGTTTTTTTAAGTAAGTGCCGTTTTGAAATTTGGCCACAGCAGTGCTGCGGTCGGCAATTAGTGCACGAGTATTGTACACCTACATCTGTTAGGAGGCCATTACTGAAACATTCGACCGTTTTTACGTTTTTTATGAGTATTTAAAATGGCTCCGCTGATTGAAAATCCCGCCAACTGTGTAATACGCTAAAGGCGTGAAATCGGCTGAGATTCATTGTCAGATCAGTGAAGATTATGGAAAAAAACATTATTAGCGATGGAATGGTGCAGAAATGGGTTAGAGATTTAAGAGAATCCAAAACAAAATGCGTGGCATGCTAAGGGGATTGTTTAGCTTCATGACAATGCCCGTCCACACACCGCTAATCAAACTCAAGATATCATCGGATCATTTGGCTGGGAACAACTTGATCACTCTTCGCTTTTTCCCGATCTTGCGTCCAGCGACTACAACCTGATTTTGTATTTGAAGATGCTTCTAGGCGGTCAGCGCCACGACGACGATGATGAGGTCAACACGACCGCTTTCCAGTGGTAGTCAAAACAGGCGGCAGACTTCCGTAAGGATGGGATTCAAAAGCTGGTTCCACGCTGCGATAAGTGCCTTAATGTAAGTGGAAATTATGTGGGAAAGTACATTAAGGTACTGGTGTTCAAGCAAAAATAAAATTGTAATGAAAAGTATACTTGCTTTTTTTATTATTTTAAAGCGGTACGTACTTAAAAAACAACCCTCGTATGCTGTTCGTCTTTTTGATCCATTCCTACGGGGTGGACGATCCCGGAGCAGGAGGTGGTGAGGGATGGGGAAGGTTCGGGTGGGGGTGGGACCTCGTTGAGTGGAATGAGCGGAGTTACAGCGAGGGAGGAAGGGAGAGGGGGAGCCCGTTCCTTTTCTCGAAGATTGTGAACTAATGCTCGAAAAAAAATCAAGTGGGAAATGACTTCCTCCACGTATGGTGGCCGCAGGGGAAAATTTGGGTCATTGAATGCACATTTTAATAATTTTT
Organism: Ceriagrion tenellum; assembly: GCA_963169105.1. Lineage (NCBI taxonomy): Eukaryota > Metazoa > Arthropoda > Insecta > Odonata > Coenagrionidae > Ceriagrion > Ceriagrion tenellum. The sequence goes on along the minus strand of OY720642.1, from coordinate 122,564,328 downwards.
GAAATAAGTCTGAAATAAATTCCTGCCCCACATTTCACTGGGTGAGAATTCAACAAACAGGCGGTAATGGGAATGATACAAGAAATATATTTTGAACTATCGGAAGGTACCCGTTGAAATTCAACGGGCGTGAAAAAAATATTTACTAACTAATGATAGCAATCGAAATACATAGATATATATCGCGCACAATGCATTTATTATGGATTCTTCTATCTCAATCGATACGTACTGGGCCGATAGTCACCATATATCCATATGAGGCTCGGCTTCAACAATGCTATCGGTCATCGAGGGGACAGCGTAACAAAAAACGCTGAATTTTCAGCAATTTTATGATTGTTTATTCAAAATTTAAAGTAAATCAGTTGGAAAAGAAAAATAAATTGCAAGAATAAAAATGTTTATTCAGTTTTTTTTCCAAGGGTTTTTGTTGTGACTGTACAACCATTATTGCTAATTTAAATATACAAAATTAAAAGGTCCGCATGCCAGTAAAATGAACTTTCCATGTATTTCTAATGGAAAAGCTTTTACTCGTCTAGAGTCGAACCGGAAACCATTAGATAAACGATAAGTAGCCATAAACCTTCCGAGTGACATAGTGAATCATGCTACAAAGTTTTACGTCATTCCGTGCAGTGGTTTGGTAGTTATAACTGACCGCACAATCACACTTTCATTTTTATAGATAAGGAGATGACAGTGAAACACGTTTTTGAAGATCACACGCGTAATGAAATCCCACCCATACCAAAGTGAGTTTTCGGTCCGATGGTCTTTTCTTTGGTGGCTGATGTTAAATATTCGACACTTAACGAGTACCAGTGTTGCGAAATCCCTGCTAGAGTGAACTGTTCTTCGATACCTTGAATCCTTTGCAGTTTTACCTCATTCATTACGAAATTATCATCTCTGTCACCCGACCGCCCCTCTCCGCATCGAAAGTTGTTATCACACGTGGTCATCACTCAAGCCTCCCCTTCATTGAGAACTCCTTTATGTTCCGTGAACAAATTGTCATTAATTTTATATAGCGTATACTTAGATTGTGTTATTAATATCTCAGAATAATCTGAGTCTAACTATAATTAACGAAATTTGCATACAAAAAAGAGTAAAATGAAATTGAAATGAAGTTACGCAACAACATTCAGCAATATAGAATCTATAACATGTCAGATATCGATATATACATTGTTTTTTCAATCCGAACGTTTGCTGAGAGCGTATTGGCGTTTCGCATTCTCCGAGGCTGAATAGGCAGCGCTTTCAAGACGGCGAATCATCTTGAACACGTTCTCACCCTCGTCCATCTGTCACAAATGATGTCGATAAGTATCCAGCGCATCCCTCATCATCGCTAGAGTCGTCGACGGATGCATCTCATCTCTATCCTTGTGGTTTGGGGAACTCTTGGCAAACAAAAATCCAGACACTTATGGCTTATTTTGGTGCTTATATTCACATGGAAGTGATTTTATTTTCTTAAAGCATCTAGGTTTGGCGGATATCCCAGTAGCAAGGGGCTGTTAAATCTCCGACCTGTCTATATTGCATCACGAAAGGACAGGAACTCTCTCCTTTCTGCATTTACTTTCGTGGCACGACTCCTTACGAAACACAAATGCTTTATCCGGAGGCAGGTTAAAAAACCCCAGTTCATGTGCTTTGAAAATGTCTCTTGGCGTTTATCCCCCGCGTTTCGTGGGGAGAATTTTGTTTACCGTCTTGTCAATGTATATTTGATCAACAGCCTGAGATTCACCACGTATTTGCCGGTGCACAAAATCATTTCCGGCGATCCAGCCATCCACTGGCAGCTGGAAACTCTTGAATATGCCGACGGCTAGCCATTATCTCCGCTTCTTCAAGGTTATGACCGCTGAGATGTGTGTCGTTGCTCTGGCATGACATAACCATTCCATGATATAAGCATGCCCTCTAATTCCTCCTTCCCCGCTGTTTGCAGTTTATTTCTTTTTACGTTTCCCAAAACTTCATCTTTTTTATGGCATCCTCCTTGATGACCTAAAACTATGGTGAGTATAAAAAATGGTATGTTGCGTTTATTTAACATTTCCTCCTCTTAAATTTTAGATTGATTGATCCCGCCGTTTCAAACTTTTATCTTCACTTTAATTGATAGAGATTTTCTCTTTTCTTTCTATTTTTCAAAAATATTATTGCAGCCTGAAACGATGATATTCTCATCAACCTATTACCGCGGTTGTGAGCGGTAACCTCACTGGCGGTCGATTCTCTGAGGTCTGCGTCCTGATGCTGTGCTACGTAAATTAATAGAGGGAGGCAGGGCTACGTGCTCAGCGGTAATCACTACGTGTACCAATCGAATTCGGATCGATTTTGCCAGTTCATCTTGGTATGGTAAACGCAACGGACTAGTGGGATCGATATGAGAATCGGGCTAACTCGGCCCGCTTTCTCTACCTGTCTGAGATTTTAAATCGATATGAATCGATTCAGATTGATATTTCAATCGATTTCGCATTGGTAAACCAGGCGATCCGAGTCGGCTGGTTTAAATGTTCAGACCGGTCCGAGATTATATCGATCTGAGTTCGATTGGTAAACGTAGTGAATCTTACATAGACAAGAGTTTTTGAACAAAAGTAGTTAAAGAACAACATGTCAAAATCTACCTTTAAGCGAAGTTTAGCAATGCTTGTCATTAAAGGCCGCCAGTTTCAATGATGAGGGTTGCGGCGGTTTACACTCCACCCCCTGAAAGTCATAGGATTAGACTGATTTGTAGTAAGTGCAACTTCATATCGCTTATTGTGAGCATGAAGCTGCATTGGCTCAAATTTAGACGATACCATGTTTTGTTTATGAGATTCGTTAAACCTTGATTACTTGGTGTCAAAACTGATGATCGCTTGGAGTCGTCAAGAGAGCGTGCCTGCCTCCCCCTCTGTCATTTTCGCGACACGACTGATTTCATCGCGGTGCATTAGACTCAAATTGCCTGAATGTACGAATTTCGTGACGCGTTCTCTCATCTCTTTCTTGCATTTTGCGCGTAAAATACTAATATGATGTTGCGACGTAATTCTTCACATATTGGTCAGTTATCGCATTTTACATTTCTTGAAGCAAGCGGAACTTGTAAACCTCAAAATTTGAAATTCATCACTCAATTTCCAGTTTCATAGTCCACATTCGCGAAATGCTTATGTCATTAAAGGATAGAGGTAGTGTGAGTCAACAGAGTGTGTGTAAATATCTATCAATACTAAACGGATCATAGTAACGCGCTTAAACCAGAAGGCTTCGAGGACATTTTCAATTTTTATTTATTAAGATTCATTACTCTAGGAACATATTAGTGCCGTGTTTTATGAGTGATGCGCTAGCATGATTAAATGCAATTATATATGAGTAAGTAGTATCATTTTAAATATAAAAAGCTTATGCTTTGCAACGGTAATCAATTATTAAGGATCTGTCGTGATAATACTGACATGCTAGAATATTTGCTAAATTGTATGAAATTTTATTGAATGAATGTTTTCCAGACTAGTTTAGCCTGGTAAGCATTTAATTCGTATTTCCAATATTTTATTATTAGACAAAATTGTTTTTTCCTCGTGGTCTGTTTATGTTTTTCATCTTGTATCTTATAACCATGCATATATCTCTATATATTTTGTATTTCTACCTATCTCTGAGTTCAGCTGGATAACATGTACAGTTATTGTTTTTCAATAAGAGTAGTTGTTTTTGTCTTTTCCTTTATACATTGTATGTTATTAAGCTCTATTTATTTTTGATTAGAACTAAATAGTATGTTAATTGGTTAATTACCTCGCTGCTATTTTATTTTATTGTACTGTTGCTCTAAGGGACCTGTCCCTGAGTAAAATAAATGTTTATTATAATCTATTCTATTCACGTCAATAGGCCTAGGATACTACGATATGCTCGGAAAGAAACTCTTAAGTTTGAATGTAACAAAATCCTGTTTATAACAAAATAAAACACCGATCCCCAAAAATTAGTTATTAGCGAGTTTTACTGTAAGTTCCTTAATTAAGGCATGGTTTGACAGGAAGTGCGGCGTGGATAATCTAGATTAGAAAGAAGTTATATAGAAACTTTTTTTCGAATGTTGGACTGCGTGATTTCGGAATATTTGATTTAAACAATTACCACGATTAGGAAGTGTTGTTTAGCGTTTCGAAGTAAATCTGTGCATATTTGAATTATTTCGAAATATATATTACGCACTATGAGGCTACGTGTTGAAATAGCGTTGAGATGCCAAAAAATTTTTCGATATTAATAGATATTTTCACTTTTATCTATAGACATCATTAATTGGAACATGTATTGAAATTTTCACGCAAATCTTTGCCGAGAAAAAATCGCCCCGACCATTTTGAACTGAGAGGTATTCTTACTACTCACCCCCTCTCCCTTCCCACCGTCCTTCAATTGGGGAAGAGGGAGGGAAGGCTTTCCTCTTGCTCTACTACTCTGAGAAGAAGGTAGAAGGGGGAGGGAGAGTGCGCGATAACAGGAAGTCCGCTTGTCTTTCTCTGCGAGGTGTATAAAGTGTCGCTCCCATTCCTTCCTCGTTTGGAATCCTCCCGACCATCGGGGAGGCAAGGGAGGCCTAATGCTGAATTATGGTCGGATTATGGAAAAAGTCCCTTTTTCGTGGAGGCTTTTTTCTTGCGAGGCCCACTGTTATATATGATGGTGATCATCTCTGTGTGCCTGAGGGGAGGGGGGAGTCGTTCGGAAGAGTTTCCCTCACCCCCCTCGACACTGCATTCCCTGACTGGGCGTCTTTGCACGCCATTTTGGCGCCTTGGACCTTTTTTTTCGTTCATTAAAGAGTTTTTTGCTTGTTACCCCTTCAGCAGAGATGACAAATGGTTGTATGAGAACGCTTTTCAGTCGCTAGTATCTCTTCAAGTTAAATGCTAGGTTTTCGTAATTTATGCATTTTGCACTTTCTTTTATAGGAGCGGCAGGGTGATGTGAGCTTTCTCATCGCGTCATCCCGAGGTGCGTCGATCACTTGGCACCACAAGAGTGCGCTTACCTTCCATTCGCCACATGACCTGCTCCCTAGGTAGCGCACTTCAAAACAGGTCGGGAGCAACGTTGATGTGAGCTAAACACCTAAAGAACTTCGAAAATGGCTGCCGTGATTGTTATCAAGTTTGTTGATTTTCAGCTAAGGCGTCAAACGTGCATATTTTTTGGTAGGAGGAAGGTTAGTTTCGCCGGACAGATCCCCAGGCACCTACGCATTGCGTTTAATCGTGTGAGATCGGCCATTGGCAAAAGAAGGATCGGCTCTGAACCAAAGGGTACATATAGGTTAGGGTTTGGGACTTTTGGTAGGGTAACAATTCAAAACCCTGTCACAATTAGTTTGACCGCGTTGTAAACCAAGACACTTGGATTTTCCTCTGGTATCAGAAACCCGGATTCTGCTTCATTGCTTAAAGCAGCACCAAGCCTCCTTTGCCGAAGTTTGAACCCACGCACGTTAGCCAGCAACCATTTGTGCATCCCTTAAGCTAACAACGAAAGAAGCCTTTCAGGAAGGAGTTTCCTGAATACCATTTTCTCACAGAAATCTCGTTGCATTCTCAAGTGCATAGGATAATCCTCCAAAAGATGTAAGCGGACTGGAATATATAAAGTCAGCCAAAACTTTAAGCCCATACCTCAATATGACTAATAACTGCAGGTTGAACTTTGTGAAACCTCTCCATGCTTAACGGAAATTAAAATACACTTTGTATAGGTTCACTAGATGGGTTTATTGAGAAAGACCATGGCTTCGTCACATAATGACATCTTCAGTTCTCTGAAGATGTCATTATGTGTCGAAACCATGGTCTCTGAAGATGTCATCATGTCAAACACGCAATCTTTCCTCACAATGATACCTTTCAGTCATCGACTTTTTTAACCATGAAATCAGCTTTTTCTCTATTGTGGTTTACACTAATGAGGTCAGTCACCTCCTGTGAGATGATTGTTCTTCTTCTAGGAACGAGACAGTCGTTTCGACCAATGTCAAGGGGGTCGTCTTCGACCATTTAAATCAATGATCTCGTAATCCTTTGAAAATACTGCTAATGTAAATTTTCGGCACATTTTTATGAACAGTGTGTAAAGCATTTAGGCCTCTCTCCAAGAGTCCCCGTACATTGAATCTGGAAGCGGACCTGATGGACCACGGAATATCACGGCACAATCCCATTCTCGCCTCGCTTTCCAGCGGAAGGCGCGCGGGCGATGGAGGCGACACCCGCGGCGGGCGTCAAAAGCGACCGCTGGCTGAGAGGCGCTGCTCCGTGGTCGAGACGACGCGACCCCTTTGCCCCTTGATTATGACTGACCGGTCCACACTCCCTTGTCCTTTCCCGCAGTATTCTTTGAGATTGTGATTCGGAGTTTTATCGGTTATAACTTTGTGTAAAATCGCCTTCGTCACAATCATGGAGGCGCGTTCGCGTCATCTGTACTACCGTTTGCATTCCTTGCCGTCATTATCCGAGGAATAATTCCTTGGCGTAATCGTCACGGTAAATTGAGTAAAAGCCAAACTAAATAGGTCTAAAATAATTTTTTATTACAATGTACGCATTCTGGTGACACTTTCAATCCTCAGAGAAAGTCTACGCATTCACTTTCTGCCAAGAGTTCAGCATTTCCCGGAGAGATGTAAGTGTATTGGGAAATTAAGAGAGAGTAATAGCGCGATCCAAAAGTGTCTCTTATCGCGGCTATTATGCTATTATTGCCCAATTGAAGCAAACGTTCAATGGCTAAGGAGGTTCCTGAAAAAATCGTTGGTATAAAAAAATAAAACTTGAGCGAGATCCATGATCAATCAATCAATAAGGACTCTTGAACAAATCTGTCGGCTATGCTTCGGATTCACCCAGAATGCACTCGAATGTGAGAATAAAGAAAGCCGAATTTTATGTTCCCACGTTAAAATATTTATTCACATGATAAGTTATTATTTTGTAATCTACCAGTTTGGGTGGATTTAAATGGATGGCAGATAAAATTCTTAGGATATTTGAATTCAGAGGCCCACGCGAACGTTTGCTTTTTCATTCTTCATCCTCAGCGTACGTCCTCCGCTTCTTCACTCTTTCCACAAAAATCTATTCTCTATCCTTCCCCTTCCCTGAGATGTCATTGTGTGACGAAACCATGGTTGTTCTCAATAAACCCATCTAGTGAACCTATAAGAAGTGTATTTGAATAACCATACCTCAAACCTAAAGGTGCTGGCTCAAACAACAAAGAAACTCCTGTCATCACAACCCAGAGCACAGCGTGAGGACCTGAAAGAAGTTGCGAAAATTATATGAGCTTTCTTCTCCTCCCTTCAAATTCCTTTTTTCGGACGAATTTCCCGCCTTTATTCCTCTGTCGTTGCATGATGAAACTACCAGGCTAGCTCGAAGCTAAAGGTAATTAGAAATGTACTGGCAATCCGCACTAGCACTTCATACCCTCCTATAACTCTCGACACAATAATCTGCCTACGTGTTTCTCCGTTTCCACCGGAAATAATAAATAACTTGCGGAGAGTCTCAACAACCCAGGAAATTTAACTTTGGTGACAAGCCTTGTATCTCTTGGGCAGATTTCTTGTCTGGCGAAAATATGTTTGAAATTGCTAGATGGTTTGTCTACTCTTCACAGTTTGATATTTCATCATTCAGAGTCAAGGTTATCGTACCTGAAATCGGGATTAAGGCCAAATTATATTTGGCAGACTTGAAATTATGTAAGTGAAATTACGGTTGGTATCTTTCGGTAATAATTCAAGAAAAAGCCTAAAACCCGTATATATAAAACTATTATAAGACCAGTTTTATTCTATGGTTCTGAAAATTGGGTGCTAAGTAAACGGACAGAAAAAAGATTAATAGTTTTTTAAAACAAAATATGAAGGAAAATCTATGGACCATCCTTTGAAAATGGAGAATGGAGGGTGAAACACAACAGGGAACTATGGCAGCTGTATGTGGACCCAGATATTGTGGCCGAGGTGCGAAGTAGAAGAATGAAATGGACCGGCCATATTCTGAGGAAAGAAGACACCTCCATAACGAAAAACATTTTAATGAACAACCCCGAGGGTAGAAGACTACCAGGAACTACGATGGGGGGACCAGGTTGGAAGAGACTTGAGAAGCCTGGGGAGAAAAGAAGCAGATGCAACAGATCGGGACATCTGGAGGCAATGTGTTGGCGAGGCAAAGTACCACCTGAGGTACCAAGAGCCACGGCAGTAAGTATGTAAGTAAAGTCTAAAGTACGTAGTTTTAGTTCATAATTGAGATAATAAGTGGCAAAAACAAAGATTTTGTGTCATAAATATTAAAACAAGAACCAAATAACCCAACCCCCGCGGGTAGGGGGATGGAGAATACTCCCGCAGTATCCCTGCTTGTCGTAAGAGGTGACTAAAAGGGCGGGGAGGTAAACCCCGAAAACAAATCCCCAGGCAGCAGAGGGATGCGTCCGGACAGTCTTGTGGGTCCACTGTCTGTGTGCGGCCATACCACCTGGCCTGCGATCCACCCGCATGTTTGCCGTGTGCGGAGACCCGTAAGGGGGAGTAGGGGATCCTGGTGGGTGAGTTCCCTGGAACCCAGCCGGGTGTCGGATGCCCGGTATGGACCGGAGTTCAATATCCCACTTCGGCCTTGGATTCCCTGTAAACGGGAGGCCGGGGGCTAGCCACCCCCGGTCAATCGGCTTGCCGTTAAGTTCGGTGGCGAGTGCGAGGGAGGTGGGGGTCTGCGTAGGGCGGTCGGAGATTCTCGGGTTGGTGGGCCCGTTATATCGAAGACCCAACCCGAAACAGACAACCACCTCCAGGGTGCTATATCCCCACGGGTAGCCCTGGCGACCACACCGGTTCGCGGTGTGGCGTCCCTAATGTGTGGCTCCATGGTGGGTGGGGAGCTCGGGGACGAATGTTATCTAGGGCATGGCGGACAACAAACCTCCACTCCAAAAAAGATCCCGTCTGGATTCGGTAGGGGGAGACAATGTTTATGGCGCTAGTCAGCGCTATTTAGTGATGAGGTGCCAGAAGGAAGGGGAGAGCCTGAAAAAGGTTTCCCCCTTTCTTATTCGTAAAGTTCTGTCGGGTTTGGTTCCTGGAGATCTCAAATCGGCAAAAACAGCTTCGCGATGGCACACTGCTCATCGAAACCGCAAACAGGGCTCAGAGCGAGAAACTACTGAAGACCGTAAAGTTGCACGACATTCCCGTCAAGGTCGAGGTTCACCGTACCTTGAACACCTGTCGGGGAGTGATTAGCCACTATGACTTATTGTACGTCGAGATCGACGAGATAAAGCGGGAGATGACCCCACAGGGGGTTTCCGATGCTCCACGACTCACTACTAAGCGCAACGGAGAAAGGGTCAACACGACATCTGTCATTCTTACGTTCGCGCGTGACGTCCTCCCCGACAAAGTGTTCGTCGGTTATGAATCGGTCCCAGTGCGGCCATTCATACCGGCACCTATGAGATGCTACCAGTGCCAGCAACTCGGCCACATGGCCACACGATGCCAGGGCAAGGCCACCTGCCCACGCTGCAGCCTGGATAAGCATGACGGTGTGGAATGCACAAGTGACCCACTTTGCGTCAATTGCGAGGGTGCCCATCCCGTGAACTCTCGTGATTGTCCAAAGATGATGGAAGAACGTAAAATCATGGAGATCAAGACGGTGGCTAAAATACCATATCTCGAGGCTCGGAAAAAGTATAGAGCACAAGTTGCCCCCACTTTTTCCAGATCGTGGGCTCATGTCGCTGCCACTCCGATCGCAAAGGTCACCATCTCGTCCCAAACGGAAGAAAATGCCAACCAAGAAACAAAAGCCACAGAACCGAAATCGTCCACTCCGGTTAAGGCTTCCAATCCGGAATCCAAGACAAAACCCACCCTAAGCGGAACCCGGCCAAAACATCTGCCGGGGCCACGCAATCCAAGCGTGGAAACTCTCAATCCCCCGGTCCATCTGGCAAGGTTCGAAAGAGCACCCCAGAGCCAATGCAGGAGGACGAGTGTCTATCAGACACTGATATCCTCCAAGTTTGTAGCAAGGGGAAGAAAAATCGCATAAGACGCTGACCTCCCCAATTTTTAACCGCTCGATTTTATTCTAGTTTATTTTCTTTCTATTTTTTATTTATTTCCAATGGCTTTTATACTGCAGTGTAACTGCAACGGTTTTAATCGGCATAAAGAGGAGCTGGACGTTTTAATACGTGATTTTAACCCGGTTTGCGTTTGTCTTCAAGAAACGCATTTTAAAAACACGGACAAGGGCATCTTAAACCATTTTAAGGTTTTTAGATTATCCGACACCCGCGGCCAACGAGCCCAGGGTGGAGTGGCAATTGCTATCCGGGAGGCCCTTTTACACCTCCCAGGTACACCTGAACACACCGTTTCAGGCGGTGGCGGTGACTGTTCACGTTCCGCAGATGGTTACGTTATGCAACGTATATCTGCCGGAGGGTGCACCGGTCACCCGTTTTAATTTGGAAGCCCTTGTCCACCAGCTGCCTCAGCCCTTTATTTTACTCGGTGACTTCAACGCACACGATCTTCTATGGGGAAGCAGTAGAGGGCAGTGTAATCGTAGAGGACGGATTTTATCTTCCTTTATTACGGAGTCTAACCTAGTTTTATTGAACGACGGGGAGAAAACCCGGTTCAACAGCTTTACCGGTGACTTCTCCTCTATAGACCTATGCGCGACATCGAGCGTGTTGTTAAATACACTGAGTATGTCCGTACACGGTGATCTATGTGGGAGTGATCACTATCCTATTTTTATACTGAAAGAGGGACGTTCTAACCCCATTTTTATTCGGCAGGGCAACTGGATTATCCGGAAGGCCGATTGGGGTCGGTTTAAGAGCAATTTTACCTTTAAACACGACTTGACGCGAAACAGCGTGTCTAACATTAATCATTTAACAAGCTGCATCATCGAAGCCGCGAACACAAGCGTACCACGGTCTCGCCGTCTCAAATGGAGACCATCTGTACCTTGGTGGAATAAAGAATGCGCAGCTGCCATTCGCAAACGGAAAAAGGCGCTACAAATTTTTAAAAAGTTCCCGACGGACACGAACCTTTCCGCCTTCCGGCGCTTAAGAGCTAAGGCTCGACAGGTCGTGAATAAGGCGAAGAAGGCTTCCTGGGTGGAATTTGTCCCGGGTGTCAACTGTAGAACACCACTTACACAGGTCTGGTGCAAGATCAGGAGTCTATCGGGTAACCATCAACAGGTCGGCATCTCCTTTTTAAATGTCAATGGCGATGTAATAACGTCTGAAATTACTATCTGCGACATTTTCGGCCAGCTACTCGCCAAAACCAGCAGTAATAGGAGCTACGACTCGCCGTTTCTGAAAACCTAGGAGCGATCGGAGATGTCCCCGATAAACTTTTAGGAAAGACATCCCTTGGTGGATAACAACCTTCTGTTTTCCCTCTGGGAACTCAAATCTGCCATTGCTGACTCCCATATCACTTCTCCGGGACCTGACGAGGTCCACAATGCCTTCCTCCGGAATATCCCGGAATCGGCACTGTTGGAGGTCCTCCATATCTTCAACCAAGTATGGCTAGAAGGTTCTTTTCCACCGTTCTGGCGGGAGTCTGCGGTAGTTCCTATACTAAAAAAAGGCAAAGACCGAGCCGACCCGAATAACTTCAGACCTGTATCCCTCACCAGCTGCCTGTGTAAGGCTATGGAAAGAATGGTGAATCGGCGGCTCGTCTGGTGGCTAGAGCGCCGAAACCTTCTCTCTGGTATTCAATGTGGTTTCCGCGGAGGCCGTTCCACTACCGATCATTTAGTGAGAATAGACAACTATATCCAGGAAGCCTTTCTTGTGCGCCAACACGTAGTCGGGGTATTTTTTGACATAGAGAAGGCATACGACCGAGTTTGGCGTCACAAAATCCTAAGAACGATGCACGAATGGGGATTTAGGGGTAACCTACCCATTTTTATTCAAAATTTTTTATCGGACCGAGTTTTCAAAGTGAGAATTGGCAAACACGAATCGAAATTTTATAGTCAAGAGAACGGTGTTCCCCAAGGTTCAGTACTTAGCGTAACGCGATTAACGATATCGGTAACTGTGTAAAAACACCGGTAATTGGCTCACTGTTTGTGGACGACTTCGCAATTTTTTGTAGGTCATCCCAACCAGCCACCGCGGGCAGACTTATCCAGCTTACTCTAAACAAGTTGGATAGGTGGGCCAATGATAACGGGTTTAAATTCTCCCTGGAGAAAACTAAATGCCTCCACTTACGCCGGTGAAGGGGTCATACCATTCCCTCATCACTAACCTTGAGCGGTACAAACCTTCTGTTTGTTACCTCTGTACGTTTTTAGGCATGATTTTTGACTGTCGCCTCAACTGGCGGGAACATATCGATACTTTAAAACTTAAATGTCTTAAGACTCTAAACATTTTAAAATTCTTAAGTCACTCAACATGGGGAGCCGATCGCTCAATGCTGATATTGTTGTACCGTTCGTTGGTCCGGTCGATGGTTGACTATGGTTCCTTCGTATACGCTTCCGGTCGGGAGTTGTACCTACGTACTCTGAACGCGGTACACAATGCAAGCCTACGGATATCCACTGGGGCGTTCCGGACTAGTCCGGTGCAAAGCCTCTATGTGGATACAGGTGAGCCGCCATTGTGCCACCGAAGGAACCTGCTCATGTGCAATTACTTTGCCAAAATTTTATCTATGAAGTCCCACCCATGTTTCAACCTTGTTTTTCAACCTCAATTAATAGAACTTTTTAATCGCCGGACAAGAGTCACTAGGCCTGCTAGCATAAGGTTTTATACTTTCATCCAAGCGCAGGGTATTACACTCCCAGACATATACCCCATCGGAAGCTCCAAAAGTCCGCCTTGGGTCACTCCCGCGTCTAAAATCAATACTGATCTTAACAAGCGTCTAAAACACTTTACCACTGCAGAAGAGTACCAGCGTCTATTTTATATGTTCTTAGACACCCATCGAGATCTCGTGCCTATTTATACCGACGGCTCCAGATCACGCACCGCCAGCGCGTGCGCAGTCTTCTCACCCCATCACGAATTTGTGAAAGCAAGGCTTCATCCGATGTGTAGCGCTTTCACAGCGGAGCTGTACGCTATTAGGCGGGCCCTGGATGGGATACAGGACCGTGGCTCCTTCGTTGTATGCACGGACTCCCTAAGTGCACTGAATGCCATTTCCGGCTTTTTTCCTGCGCACCCTATAGTCCAGGAGATTCAATCTTCACGCCTCTCTCTCTACAAAGAGGGAACTAACAATAAGATCTTTTTCATGTGGGTCCCTGGACACGTGGGTATCGCCGGGAACGAGAGAGCCGACACTTTGGCGAAAGAGGCACTCGCCATGGACGCCATGGAATCGATGCCGGTACCCTTCCAAGATGTGAAGGCGGCTTTAAGAAATGCAGTCCTAGAGCAGTGGAAGGAGTCGTGGAGAACCACCGAAGGTAACAAACTGCGCGGGTTAAAACCGGTAGTGACAGCGTGGCCTTCGTCCGTCAGGAAGAGTCGCCGAGAGGAAGTCGTCATAACACGACTAAGGATAGGGCACAGCCCTCTGACCCACTCCTTCCTCTTCACCGAAGAGAAAATTCCACCGCGATGTGATGACTGCGACTGTCCTCTTAGCATTCGACATATCCTGACGGAGTGTGAGAGATATCGGGCGGTGCGTAACAGCCTGCAGCTAGTGGGAGACCTGGGGTACATTCTAGGCGATGACCCAGATGTTCTCAACCGCGTTTTGGAATTTTTAAATGAAACTGGCCTATTTAATAGTATTTTGAGGATGTGAAATTATTTTTAATTTTGACTCAGCGTTTATATGAAGTTCTTTATTATAATGCCATAATATGCAGCGTATATATATTTTTTATAATTATGACGTGTAGTGGTGCAAAATGACCATGTCGTCGACGCACCCTATCAACCCCACTACTACTACTACCAAGTAGCCCTCATAACTGCTTTCATTTTAAAATTACAACGAAATATAGTCACTGTTATGACGTGGGAACTATCTCGCTTGCACTACCTCAAGCAAACAATGAAAGAAGCGAGTTTCCGCCGCTCGTTCCCCCGCCACAAGGGTCGGTTGGATCGTCGGAACTCAGTGACTCCGGTGACTCCCGTCGTTCGCGGTAAGCGCATTTGATTCCGTTTCTATCGGGCCCCACGTGGAGGTGTGCGTTTGGCTGCTTGTCCATCAACGGCTTCCTTCTCACTTCTCCATCCTTCCCACAAGGAGTGGGCTGATTCTCTTGCGGTCCTCGCCCGATAAACATGCATATTTTAAAGTTTTTAATTACTTTGATAAAAACTTACGTTTAGAAATTCTTATTTTAGTGAACCCAACAACTTTACACGAAAAATTCGGCAGCGACAGTTGCTCACCCTCAGAATGCTACCTACAGGCAGGTAACAAAATATCTCGCCCCCGCGCATTGTTCCATTCAATGTCGCTCGTGTGCGTTGAAGTACGCTGGTATGTCCCGATGTGAACCAACTTTGAGACCTTGCATGGAAAGCTCCATTTATCAGATATTATACGATCGACAGTTTTCTCTATAGTATTAGTTCTGTAACAAAAACGAAACCTTCACATTAGATTTAAGTCCGGCCAGATGGGATTATAGACGTAGCGAAACTTGGTGGCTCTCGGTTTATGAAGAGCCTGACGCTGAGGATGGGAGAGCATGCAAGAAATAAATTAGGATAAAGCGGCTATTTCTCCAGCAAAGGCTCTCTTCTGGAGTTCTTCGGTACCTCGGCAAACTCTTCAGCGCTCACATTCACTGTCAGTGACCTGTTATTCTACGCTGGTGATTGCCACCAAGTTCAGCTAATCATATAACTAGGTAAAGACCCTGTTTCTTACAGATTAATTTACATTGCGACCTCCGGGTGTGGTATCCGGGTGTGTGACGCCAGTCGATCCAGCACCCCTAAAATCTGCCCAAATATACTCGAATTTCCCTATTATGAGTATATAATTATGTGCAGTAGTGTTTAAATGACAGGTGTAGTTTTCAGAAACTTTTGAAATATTAAAAAATAACGCAATGTAATGCCTAAGTAAAATAATAGTAACTAGAAAAATGACAAAACATAATCTCGATCCATTCGAAAGGTGTAACGAACGCATTTCTATTCAATATAGTGCGCTGCTCACTTCATAATTCAACAACGCACTTGCTCTGTTTCATTTGTTCCTGACCCATGAGCAGCGCCCTTCAGAATTATTTGGGAATAGACTTAATGAGCACTAGACAATATAATGAAACTTTGTGCAAAATAATTGCATCCACGATATTTTTCTGCGCTCATTTCTGTGGAGATATCAAAAGGTAAAGTTTTAAACAACTTTCTTGCAAAACCTCAACATTTTTAAATTAGTACTTTTTCCAGTTTGATAGCCGCATCCAAAAGAATAGGCCGTTACCGTTGTGAATGGAGAGAATGTCCCCAATTGGCAATTTACCGAACGATTCTTCTACACACGTCTCTTCAGTCAGTGCCGTTCGTTTGCGCTTGTATGCTCGAGGCCGTGCTAAAGAATAGAAACCTCCTAGAGAGTCATCGCTTCTGCCTCCGATGACTTAAGAGAGAGAGAGAGGGCCCTTCAAAAGAGTCGTGTACTTGAACCTCGCTTCCTCAACAGCCTTACAAACCGGCGCGCAGTGGTTCCTATAGTGGACCACGCATTCTTGGACACAAGTCTGGAAACGATTGAATTTACGAGTATTTCCGATTTTAAGGGTTCCTTAGGACAAAGAACCGAATGTTATATGTTTTGGGCTCTTCGGTAGTTGATTTTGGATATTTTTTTAAAATTCTTGCTTTAATTTAGAATAAATGCTTGGTAGTTTTTATACACGTTCAGGTTTTCTTGGAAGCCTAGATCATTTACTAAGTTAACTGTCAACTTGGAGGTAAATTTGTGAAGTGGATAAAATGACATTTATACTTCTCTTATATATTTCTCTATTTTTATATGACTATATTTCTCCAGAAAATCAACTCCAGAAAAACAAAATGGGTTTCATGAAATTTATATTTGATGTGATCAATTTGGTCCGAGATAATGAGATTGAAGCTCAATTTTTATAAATATTGTTAATTAATTATAGTTATTATAACAGTATATTTACTTATAATATTATAAGTTAATGTTAAGAATGAAACAACTTAAACCCACTGACAAAATAGTGCGCACTAAATACACACGAGAGTGCGCGCATGCACAAGACAAGAAAAACGAAATATGCACTAAATTCTTCAGCAGACAATATTGGAAATATAGCTTACCAATATAATTCAACACCGCCCCTTAAGCTATATTTCCATTAGCCCTAATTGCTGAACAAACTTCTCATGCTTAGGTTTAGTCAATGGCTTTTTTAAAATATCAGCTGTCATATCCTGTGTGTTCAAGTAATCCAATTTCACAACATTAGATTTAACAGCTTCTCTAACAAAGTGGCAACGAATGACAAAATGTTTTGTCCTACTGTGAAACATTTGGTTCATACACAATTTTTGGGCTGACTGATTGTCATTGAATTGGACAACTGTTTCCTCCTTCCCCAGAATACTACAAGATAGGTTGTGAAGGAACATACACTCTTTTGCTGCTTCGGAAAGAGCCATGTATTCTGCCTCTGTGCTCGACAGGGCAACAGTCCTTTGCTTTTGGCTCTCCCACGAAACAGCAGCACCTGCCAATTTAAGGCAAACCCTGAGCAGGATTTCCTGTCACACTTATCACCAGCCCAGTCCGCATCCACAAAACCAACAACACTTTCACCTGTTTTCTTGAACACCAAGGCATGGTTCAATGTACCCTTTAAATATCGTAGCACACGCTTGGCACTTTTCCAGTGCTCTAACCCAAAACAAGTATTATGTCTACTAAGAGTTCCCACAACATGCAAAATATCTGGCCTAGTACACACAGCCAAGTGCATTAAACACCCAATCAATTGTTGGTATGGCAATTTGCTCACTTCATCAGAATGTTGCTCAGAATCTTTGAACAACTGATGACTTACCTCCATCGGTGTACAGACAGATTTACACTCAGACATATTGAATTTTCTCAAGACATCTTCTGTGTATCTCTTCTGGTCCGACAGAATTATACCATCTACCTTCCATACACTCATGCCCAACACACTCATTGCCTCACCTACATCTTTCATCTCAAATTTGGACTTGAGTTTCATCTTTAGTTCATCTCTCTCTTGTAAGTTGCTGCTGAAAAGGAAAATGTCATCAACATACAAAGCGATCACAAGAACAGATTTCCCCTTTTACAATACACACAAGGTTCACTTTCCAATCTTTCAAACCCCATTTCAGGCAAGACAAGATTTATCTTTTCGTACCATGCCCTTGATGATTGTTTCAAACCATAAATTGCCTTTTCAGCAAGCACACTTTGTGTTCCTTCCCTTTAACAACAAAGCCCTCGGGCTGGTCCATATACACTTTCTCCACAAGATCACCATTAAGGAATGCTGTGGACGCATCCAAGTGATTAATGTCCAAGTTCATTTCCACTGCAAGGGCAATTAAAAATCTTAGTGTTGAATATCTCACTACAGGGGAAAAAGTTTCCTCGTAGTCAATGCCATGTCTCTGGGTGAAGCCCTTAGAAACAAGACGTGCTTTATACCGGTCAACAAGCCCATCAGCATCCCTTTTTACCTTGAACACCCATTTACATTTGACTGCCTTCTTGTTTTTTGGCAAGTCCACAAGCACCCATGCACCATTTTGCTGAAGAGACTCATGTTCAGAGTCCATACCTGCCTTCCACTAATCAGCATCTGCTCCACTCAGTGCCTCATCAACCATCAATGCCTTACCTTCCTCCACAATAGCCTGATACAGTATGTAATCAGGATATTCTTTAGGATGAGGTTCCCTCCTAGGATACCTTGGTTCATCATCAGCAGAATCAGGGGACAAGGGTGCCTCAGGGTCTGGCAGCTGCTCCTCCTCTTCCACCAAAGATGGTTCTCTCCTCGGCTACGCAGGTTGAATTTCGGTTGGCTGCATAGGCTGCTCACATCCTAGCTCCACTCGCTGCTCCTCACTGGTCGGTGTGTCTGGTAGGCCAATTAATTCACCCATGCCCCACTTATCCTAGTTTGTAGTAGGACATGTTTTGAATTTTTATGTGCATTGTGATATTGTTGAACATCGTTTGTCGTAGTAGTATTTTTGTTTTTCCTGACTAATTTTTTTTCATATGTCACGATTAACTTGTGGGTACAACAGTGATGTTGATACAGGCTAAGGGACCTTAGTCCCTGGTTGCATTAGAGGTCAGCTGAAGATACACCTAGTGTCAGAGTTGGTGTATTCCTGTATTCAAGAAGTGCATACCATAGATTATCCATTTTAAAATGAATTTTTTTCATTAATTTTGTAGCAATTTCAACATATCTTTCAGCAAGACAATTAGGTAGTTTGTGAATGGTGTGGGCTGATAAAATTGAGATCGATGTCATAGGACTCAGCAAATTCTCTCATCTCAAACCTGTTGAAAGGAACATTATCTGATACAATAATTCCTGGAATGCCAAATTTTGTAAACAACTCTTTAGATTTTTCAATCACTGCCCTTGCTGTTTTTGACCGTATTTCAATTACCACTTACCTGTAACCACTTAGAATAATAATATATTGCTATAAAGTAAGTTTTATCGGTTATCTCTGTGTAGATCTGTGGTATCTGTGTGTATAACTACTTGGAGAAATGATGACTCATTATTTGTTAACAAAGTTTGAACGCAGTAGGTGTAGGAGTATAAAAGTTACTAGTTTCTCTCCATTTTCGAAAAATGTTGAAAAAGTCACGTGACAAGATTTTGAAACTTACCCTCTCATCCTTGATGATCTCTTATGATTGATCCATGATCTCTTATCCTTTGGGATAGCTTTTTAACCATTCATGGATGTTGCCCCTAATACCATTATCATACAAAATATAAAGTGGAATTTAGATACATTATCAAAAGCTTTGCTGTTGTCGATGAAGGTTATTTCACTCCTTTTTTCTGCCATAAAGCATCTCAAGCATCTCATGTTCCTTTTTTCTCTTAAAGTCCATTCTGTAGTTCATTAATAATTTTATATATATTCATGGAGCAGGTCAAATTTTGAGCAACATACTGTTCTAGAATTGTGTTTCATTATTTGGAGTCCATTATTATTGCTTTAATTGTGCACGCTCTCCTTTCCTTTCCTGTATCTATGTACCTCCTCTTCTCAAATTTGACTTCAGATTGCCAAGTATGATTTTGACATCTAGCTTATCTCATTATCTTCTTCAGACTTCTGATTTAATGTAGACTGTGTCTTTTACTTCCTCTTCTGTGTATGATATTATAGCATATATGTGTTCATATAAGCTCTGTGTTAAAGAATTTGTCCTTTAATCTGAGTGTACAGATTCTCTTATTTATTAACTCATCGCCGAATACTGCAGTCTTAACTTTTTTTCTCTACCATGAAGGTTGTTCCTTCTATTGCATTACCTCCATTAACTCCATTGTAAAACAGGGTGTGATTTCCTGTTATGAGGACACATTCTCCTGCTTATTGATATCCTATTAAATTATAGTAGGTACTGTTTCTTTCTTGCCTCAAGGTAATGGTCATACTTGTAAAACTGTTTGATGAAGGTGCAATTTTAGAAAAATTAAAAGCTACGTGTGAAATGGAATTAAGTCCATGTATTTGAGCAAAACTTTTCTGGGTGTCATGGTTATAATTAATAAAATGAAACTTTATTGAAGAATAACATTCACCAATGAGGCTTCTCTTCCAACCTCTGGTTTAAGGTCAATGTTTTTAAGTCAATGTCATTTTTGATAAATAAATCACCTATACTAATCACTAGCACTAATACAGCTTATGCAGGAATCACGTACTTACTATAATTTTTCAAAATAAATGGTATATTACCAAGATCCAAAAGTGTTTATCTCATATAACCATTAAGATGACCAAAGGCATTCTTCATTGCCATGCAAGTTGAGTTAGGCAAAAAATTAACACCTGTCAGTCCAGTTGTCAATGCACCATTGTCTCAGTAAGGGAGCACCAGAGAGAGAGAGAGATTATGAGTCCTAAAGAAGGATAGTATTTTCTGGTTAGGGATCTCTTTCATTTTTTTCTACTCTGAGCAACAATTGAGATCTAAGGACATGCAAGTCCTGAATCATCAAGGAATTCCATGTACACCATATAAAAATTTCATATTGAAATATTGGACTGTCTGTCATTCGCCAGAATACATTTTTCTTCTCATACTATAATCTGAGGAATTAGTGGTCAACTGTCTTATCTACATGGCATCCATTGATTGCATGAAAATAGCCATGTATTCCCTTAACACTAGAACTGTGGACTTTTTTGTATACCATTTCCGGTGGAGGGGGTCATTTTGACCCCTGCTTATTTTAACTATTTTTTTTCACTCTTTTGCAAGGTTTTTTAGTCCCTCTATTTAGGTATTGTTAGTTTTAGGCTTAAGGGCTGTCATTGCCTTATTTTACTGCACTTGGTCAGGTCGGCAATCAGAATTACTCAAAAGTATTAAGATTTTTGCTCTTTTTCTTAAATGAATTTTCTTTTCTTGGGTAAATTATAGTTACAGCATCTTTTGATAAAATCAAGATTAAACGGTGAGATATATGTTATTTTATTTCCAAAGAATGAAAGGAACACTGTAGTACAGGAACTGATTTAGGATACAAATTACAAAAAGTTACATTTTAACCAAATTTTGTTCAGGGTAAGTAAAACAATAAATAGTTTTCCTAACAAAATGTCAAAATAATTTCTCCACTGGCATACAGGAAAGGCAAACATCTTAGTTTCACTTGTTCAAGTGCCACATACAAAATTTCTGCAGCTACACACATATTACACATTTTGTTCCGGTGACATTTCTCCATGACTTGGCACTTATGGCGAGAGGAATGTATTGGTACTTTACATGAGTCTAATTGAACCCTTTGAGATAAGTTCCTACTCTGCCTGTATGTTTCGGAGAGCTCCTCACAAAGATTACATAAAAACTGATGATGCTGCACTTTTTTACCAGTGCACTCCTGGTACCAAATCCATGCATTGACGGCAGCCAAGTCTAGAATATTATAGAATACATGTATTGACCAATGTCAAGTGCACGCTCAAACAGAATACAGTTGAGCCATTTGGTCAACTGCATCTACCCCAGCCTTAGTATGGTTTTAGTACTCAATAGTTTCAGGTAACTTTTTTTCATTATTTGACACAGTAATGCTTGGATGCATGGTACTTAATAATACTACGTTCTTTCGTATTTTACCCTGACTGAGTGGCATCATCATTTTTCAGGAGAACCGTTGAGTAGCGCTCAGTGCTTGATTCCTTCACTGCTTGTGGTACTTTGCCTCTCATACAGGTCATTGTCCCAACTAAAATAGTTTTCTTAGCTTTTAGATTCTTCGCCAAATGCAAGGAAGAAAAAAATTGTCTGTTGTTACATTAAGTTGCTTTCCAAGGAATGGATCGCTCAATTTCATCACTACATGCTCACCTAGATTTACATTGGGAGGTCTGTCAGCTTTACCCAAGTAGGGTATAGCATTTCACATGTACTTACTCTTTGAGTCCACGAGCATCCAGAACTTAATGCCACATTTATCGGGTTTATTTGGCATATATTGCATAAAAGGGCACCTGCCCTTAGAGGGGAATATCTGTTCATCTACGGTTAAATTGGGCCCTGGTTTATTCAGATTCTTGCAGTTTTCGATGAAAGGGTTCTACACATCAGAAATCAGGGCAAACTTACTGGTTTGAAGACGCATAGCTCTCTCCCCTCTGATATCAAACCTAAGAAATCGCATTATTTTGTGGAAACGATTTCGAGACATAACCTTTGCAAAGAAAGGTGGCCCTCAGTGAGTAGACCAGAGACTGTCAATTTCTAGATGTCTAGCTCCATACGCCCCCTGTGCATAGAGAATACCCATGAAAGCAAGCAGTTCATCAAGAGAGACGGACCAGTTACAATCTTCCGTTACTGCGCGAGCTCGAATCTGAGTGCATAGCTGTATGTGTTTCAACATTCCATTTGTTGTAAGCAAAATCCATGCCGATTGAGCACTGTCTTCCTCTATATTGTGCTTAGCGTATGGTATGGGACCAGGAACTTCCCTCAATATGTTTTGAGACTCTCTTCGTCCTACATTTTCTTTGCCTGATTCAAAATAGTCCATTTTGTACCATCTTTAGCACATAAGGAGCTGCCAACCTGCATATAAATGAGGAATGAGGACAAAAAGACATTTCTTTTTTATCTTTATGAGCTCATTCTGGGTGAGAGTTTTCACTTATTTCTTTTCCTAATTCACACTGTCTTAAGTTTTATAAACTACTGTCTTTAGGTTTTCATTGTAACTTTCTCAGTGAAGATTTTTATCTCCTTATTCGTGCATTTTTCTTTCTGGTAGTGCTTCCCAAAATAGACCAGTCTTATCCATGCTGAACATAGTGGGATGGTCCTTATTTGGTACAATTGTAATTTCTTTTGGGATACCCCTATAATTTGTGCCATTGAGTTAGAAAGTAAAGTGTTTTGAATATTCTTGCTATTGAATGAGGGAAGGATGGGATGAATCTCACCTAAAGTTTTCAAATTTTGCCAATTTTCACTGTTTTCTGGCCATTCCTGACAATTATATAGCACGCATAACTTTTAATGGCTTCTATGTAATAACTAATGACTCATCGTACATATAGCATGTTCACTTAGTATTATCAATTTCTCCCTTGTAGTTCCTGAGTTATGACCCCAAATGTGAGCACGTCTCCAATATAACCAGATGCCCCTTTGGCATGCTTCTATCGGCCGGGTTGCACTCCATGCATGCTGGTATTAATTTTTTGCGGAGTGTGCAGCTTTCCTGTATATTCTATTTGATTGGTATGATTGATGCATTTTTACTTGCTGGGCCCCGAATGCTCACGACGTACCTTTTCAACTTATGAACCATGAGCACCCTTGTGAGAACCACACCCTGCTTCCATAATTGACAAAACAAAAAAAATCGGCAGCTTTCTTCTTTCTCCTAGTGGGAGTTTAGGGGATCATTGCACTTTCAGGAAGGACCAAAGCCTTTCATTTCCAATATTCTCTCATAATTTATGCAGCACTTCTGTTAGTCATAGTGAAGCTCAGAGGTCAGTTTCTCCACTTTTAGGCTTCTTGAAACTCTTTTCTTACATTTATATGATTAAAGTGATCGATTCTCATTGAAATAAAATTAACCAGTCATCTCTACGATGTTTAGTTTGTGAGTGAGTTCAAACTGTCAAACCGAGCTCAGATATTGAGTGTCTTAATCTCCATATGCAACTTTAATCTCAATCCAATAGTCTTGTGCCACCACTGTTAGTGGCGTAGGACTTGATACATGCAGTGAATATAGCCATTGCTGCTTTCAAGTGGCATAAGCAAATTGAATTTAGCTATAAAATGGTGAGCTACTTAAAGTGGAACAGTTAAAAATAACATGCAGTTCTTTAAAATTGCAAGTCCTGCAAAAGCTATGGAAAAGATCAAAACATCAATATCCAAGTCTTAAAAAAAATAACTTAGCAAAAAATAACTCGAACAAAATTAATGCAATGTACTGGTGAAAGGGAGTTACAGAGAGCATGTAGTTGAGTAGGTATTTGTAAGTGATGGCACTGAATGGTTAGCAAGTAAACAATACACTCCTCCAGCTTGCTCATGCAGAACTTCATGGGTTACAAATGTTGTTGGGGTTTCCTCAAAGAGCAGAGGGATAAGAAACTCAATAATGACTTCCTTCTTCTTTTTCTGCCACGATTACATGGGACAAAGTTGAGTGAGGTATACAGGTTAAATGGTCAGTTCTGTACTTGAGATATGGCCTGTATAAGGCAGAATAACTTCTCTATTTCATGTTATTGCTCAATAAATAGCTGTCCTTTTTTTGCTATTCTATGAGTGTTTATCCACAGTAGGTCTCCCATCAAGAGGGTAGTTAGCATTTAAGATCTACCACTGCAGGAACTCAAAATGGTGAGTTTTCAGATAAGTTCTTATTGTGCCATTAAGTTGTTTATCCCTTCTTTTGAGAGATTTCTGTATCCATTGAATTGACAGGTAGTTTGTAGGTGATTACTGCCCTCCAGGTTGACAAGTTCGTTATGAAGATTACCTTCAAAGCACTGGAAGGCATATTGGTTCATATTCCTCAAGTGAAAAGATCTCCAGAAAAACTGACTGTTGAAAGTATAATACCAATATATTTATTATTTTACGAGAATGTGAAGCAGCTCCCAGACCATGTTGATGTTTAGGCTCTTCATGTTAATTAGCCATGTCCTTGTGTGAGTCTCCCATCGAAATTGGAGTTAGGGCCATATTTGACTTGCAGGTGGCAGGGAAATGCAGTGGTTGGATATTTTTGTTAATGTGATGGAGTTGGCTCTCCTGTCCCAAAGTTTTGTGAGCAATATGTATAAAAATGCTGTAAAATCTATGTAAAATTGAGAATATTTTGCTCTGATGGACTGAAGTGGTACTACCTTGGAATCAAATAACTGCATAATATCTAGAAACTATGAAAAACCAAGTATTTACTGTAGAAATTCCCTTCAGTTCCAGGCTGAGCTGAACTGTCTCTATGAAAAAACGCGAACTACATAGAATCAAGGTTCGTAAAATTGAGGTTTTACTGTATTTTGATTATCAGGCACCAAATTTAGCTTTCATTTATTGGCACAATGCAAGATTTTCAAAAACTCACAGGAAATTTAAAAATCTGAATCCAATATAACACCATTGCTGGCTTATGTATAATTACCTAAACAGCATAGACAGGCACGTAGCCAGAAATTTGCTTTGGGGGGGGGGGGGGGGGCTAGGTAAGTTTGCTTCATCATGTTTGGATTTTTTAAAGAATGATGTAAAGCTGGCTTGACTTTGTTTCATGTTGAATCACACTGTGAAGGAAGAAGCCAGACAAATGTTCCATGCATCACCAACAAGTAGTCAGCTCCAAACTTGACTACTCAGTCACCAAAATACTCTGCAGTGAAATTTTTCGACTGCATCATGTTATATGATCCTGGTGGCATTGGCTCCACTCTTACCTGGCACCTCTCCTGCACTGACTCCTTCAGGTGAAATGCAATGGGTAGATAGTGTGAATCTCCCTTGCATGATTGAACAATGATTGCAGACCGCGAGCACGACCTCCTAAGCATACATAACCTAAGATGGAGCATGGACTGTGAAATCCCCTTTCCCACCAAGTTTTCTGTGATTGTGTCCAGGTGGCTCGTTTGGAAGCATGCAACCCAACACCTCCTCGGCTGTGACTCTCAGAACTTGATCCGGCACATTTTTTCGAAAAATAGATGATAAAGTTACTATTATAGTCTTATATCTCATTTTTCAGAGTCACGGACAAAGAGATATTTTGTTAACCCACTGTCCCCCATTCAAATTTGAACTTTTTCTACTGCCTCTTGGTAATGAATACAGTGAGAATTCTTACAGATTTTATTAAAGAAGCAGGGTTTTCACTCTGCTCAAAATTACGGATAACGTGCTTCACACTCTGAGTCAACATATTCCTAGAAACTTCTGAACTGTCTCTTAATTAGGAGCTCTTGCAAAAAAAAATCAACCACTATCAATGTCGGTTTCCTAATTTCCACAAATGCTGTGTATGATTTGTATACTTTTGTGACATTGTCACATAGACCAACTTATCATGATCGTGGGCTGAATCTTTATCGCCCTAAAGGGACCACCAAATGTAATTGCAAATGGGCGAGCAGTCCCTCATGGGGACCACTGAGACATTCTTTGATTCAGTTATTATTCACATTCGTCCCTGAGATATTTTTCTCAGGCACTTAGAATGACCCTCCTGTTAAGGTCAAAGCAACGAATCACACTTGCCAAGTGATATACTCCCTTCATCACCCTCAAAATTAGGCCCTTATTTTCACTCTCTCTTTGGTATCTCGAATGTAAACTGTCCTGATGGCCTCATATGCATCACCCAACCTGCCTATGTTGGACGTTAACGCTACTGGGTGTCCCGAGCATTGCCAGTCTAATCATGTGGTCGACCCTTTTCCTTGTCACATAAAGATAACGATGAAACTCCTCTAAGTGATTTTCATTCCTTAATTTCATGCTCTGAGTCTTTCCAAGTATATACCACTGAAAATTGTGCTGTTCCAAAGGAGAGTGAATTTTGTAATATTATGTACATGGCTCAGAACGTAATGGATAGGAAATTGAAATGTTTCTTCAGAGTGATTCAGAGGCCGAAATCAACTCTTCAGGATCGAGTAATGGTGAATCAGGGGATGGGTGTCCCTTGGCTACAGGTCCCCTCAGTGAATTAATCAAAGGCAGTTGCTGCACGGGAAAAAATCTCTGGCGGGGGCTGAAGCCCCTTAAGCCCCCTTCCCTGGCTACGTGCCTGAGCATAGATGAGTAAGAGGAGGAAAGGAACCACATATCTATTAGAGAATAACTTCAGCATTGATTTAAAACTATTCAGTTTGAGTTATTGTATTTTGAAATCCAAAAAATGTGCACAATTACTCTGGGAACTTATAGATACCTTCAGTTTTGGTTATGTGGTGGGCTTTGGTGTAAATGACACAATCACTTAAAACTATACCATCATGTCTGCCATGTTCCATGGCAGTAATATTGTGGTGGACTGAGAAAAATCATCCACAAAATACACCATGTGCTTGGCCCCACCTGCAGGTAATGACTCCTCCTGCATGACGTTTTAATATTCTGATTCTAATGGAAGAGTAGTTTTATTTTCCCTCCACCCAAAAGGGTTTCTATTCATCTTACCTTGGATGCAGGTATTGGTTGCATTAAATCTGCTCTTTGGGCACTTATTACCCCTATGACAATTTTTTTTTCAAATCAGCGAGCCTCATATGCCACATGTCCTTGCTAATTGCCACTCATGCATATCTGATCATTGAATTTGAACTTCAGTTATATTCATGATGAATCTCATGACTGACCAGCCAACCAACTCATTTAATATTTACACTCTTATTTAAGGCACTGACAATACCTTTTGGTATAAAGTATATGCATATCAATTTATTTTGAGAGAAGGCCTTCCACTAACTCCAGTTTACATGCATCTTCTTCATTTTTTAGCCATATCCTACTTATCCTCATGCCATCTATGAAGCCTTTTCTCTTTTTCCCCCATTCTTGCATGTGCTCAGATAAATGTTTTACACATGCCTACATTTTATCCACAGCACAAGAATTGTCGTAGTAAAGAGAGATCCCCATTTACCAATTTACAATTTTAGATTTTTCTTGAAGTGAGCTTCATAATTACAAACAAAAACAAATATGTTCGCAAAAATCAAGTTTTTTACTGATAGAATGCAGTACATTTTCTCTCCAACTTCTATTAAGAAGTTCATCCCTTCTGGAGACTTAACATCTTCGGCTAAAAAATCATTTGAAGGAAGGATGAATGAAATTGCTATGCTCAACCCCTTATTGAGGTTGTTTTGTACACTGCTCAACCACTTAAAATAATAACCTGTCCAATCACAGAACTTGGTGTCAAATCCACAGTTTTTTGTTGGAATGAAGCAATCAAACCGTGTCACAGTTATTATTTACACAGTAATTTTTGCAATTAGGCATAGTTCTCAACTTCTCAAGGAGGGTATGACGAGGAGACACACTCAAATGTGCTTGAGGACTGAGTGAAAAACACAACATGCTGCAGGCTAATAGCTCTTGTGTCCTTCTAAATAGCCCTCCCTAATTGCAATTGGGTCAAAAAATATAGGACTATAAATTTGGAAAGAATAAGTGAAAACACTGATGTGGAGTGTAGCACTCTATGGATCGGAAGCATGGACCATTGGAAAAGCTGATCAGAACAGACTAGAAGTCTTTCGAACCTGGTGCTGGAGGAAGATGCTGAAGATAAAATAGATTGGCAAAATCAGAAATGATGAGATGTACAGAAGAGTAGAAGAGGAAAGGACTGTATGAAACACCATACAGAAAAGAAGAACAAGATGGATTGGACACACACTGAGATGGGATGGATTTATGAAGAACATAATTGAAGGCAAAATAGAGGGCAAAGTTCCCAGAGGAAGGCCCAGGAATAAGTCCATGGACCAAATAAAGAGAAAAGTACATAGCCAGAGGAACCAGGAGACGAGGGAACTAGCATTGGATAGGGAAGGGTGGAGGGCTGCAGTCAACCAATCTTAGGATTGAGCGACCAATGAATGAGAACTACAATTGGGACTGAATGGAAAATGATATACCTCCCAATGGTACTGATTCAGTAGCCTATGTCTTCACATACTTTGTTCTGTGCTGGTTTTTTAGTGAGGCAAAAAATCTTCTTGCGTCAGAGACTTCAGAAATACCTGAATGCATTTGTGACTAGATCTGTAGAGAGCTAAAAGACTGGCTGATTTATATTTCTGCATAGTGTGTCCCATGTGCCAACCAAGTTAACTTTGAATTTAAATCTTCTAAAGAGAAGCCTGTTATAGCCCACTATGGGCCCAATTCTTTAACACCCTGTTGAAGGTACAATATAGAAAGAATGTTGGGGGACACGAACCTTAGAACTGTGTGGGGTCTTGATGGTTTTAAAAATGTTTTAACAACTTTTCAGACCTCTGTGCATCAGACAGAGACCCTGGATCTCTACTCAGGACATAGTATCCTGTACAAATGATGCAAAATGAAAAAACTATGGCTCAGGCATGATTCCAATGAGAAAAGGGATTCAGAAATCAGGAAAGATGTAATTCCTGAATTTTTAATTTGGCTGAGTGTGACAAAAAAGATAGGCTAGTGCTGAAAAAAAATGGGATGGCCTTATACCTTTCAAATATTTATCCAACTAATTGGACTGAACATAAAAATAGCATAGGATGAGTAATCCTGATAAAAAATGTAATTCTCTATTTTTCACTGTTCATCAAAAAACAAAATGCAGAGTGTCTGTGGCAGTGCAGGATATGATTGCCTCCATAAATCTTGTAACCAAAGCTGGTCCTTAGCATCCAAAATAAGTGCCTGCAGCTTGCTCGAGAGCTTTTGGGCCATTGGCTGAGGGATGTTAAGCTGTAGTCACCAATTACTGCCGGATGTCACTGACATTGGGCCTCACTACCCTTTCTCCATTCCCTCAATGGCCTACCTATAACCATAAAACCCACGTTCAAGGGTATACATTTTGGGGGAAGCTGGCTCCCTGAAATCCATCTCAGGATGCGAAGGACACAATGCCCCTCCACCAATTCATGACTCCTAAATGATTCCCCATTAATCTCGCTCTTGAACTTTGAATGTGATCTGTAGTAATGCATGCATTTATTGCACTTTCAGTTGAAAGAAACCCTTTTTCCTCTTTTTTTTAGGAAATTGCCGTGTACAAAAGCAAAAATTGCTGTGTAAAAAAGTGTACTTCTCCCCACTTTTTTTGTACGGTAGTGAAATATGGGTATGTCAGGATAGACATAAGAGTAGACTAAACACTGTGTGTATGAGTTATCTGAGGAGTTTTTGCGGCAAAAGTAGGATGGGTAGGATCAGGAATGAGTGGGTTATAAATGAATGTTGGAGAGATGCTCCAATAATCGACATATATGTAAGGAGTGTGCTTCGTTGGTTTGGCCATGTTGAGAGAATGGATGAACAGTGGAGAATGGTAACGAAACAGATAATTAAGAGTGAAATGTATGGTGCGAGAGGTAGAGGTAGGCTGAGAAAGTTGTGGTTGAATG
The DNA here is from genome assembly GCA_963169105.1 of Ceriagrion tenellum. Lineage (NCBI taxonomy): Eukaryota > Metazoa > Arthropoda > Insecta > Odonata > Coenagrionidae > Ceriagrion > Ceriagrion tenellum. Next base: position 122,534,307 of record OY720642.1, on the reverse strand, counting down.
TGGTTGAGGAAATTCTTAGGTGATACTGCAATAATGTATAGTGATTTCACTGTAGGACTACAGTAATATAACTAGCCATACAGTACATTCAACTATAGTGTTACAGTAGTATTACTTTACATAACTGTACACCTACAGTTATACTACTCTATGTTTATAGTAAAATTACTGTAAAAACTTTAAATAACTTTAGGTTTGAACCTACAGTTAACTTTAAAAACTTTAAAAGGACCTACTCCTTCTTTTACAGTAACTTTTCAATTTACTGTAAGATTCCTTACAGTAGTGTTTATAGTAGTATCTACAGTTGGCCTTATAGTTTTTTTAAAGTTCTTATTGTAATTTTTCCTGAGGGTAGGAGTCTTAAAAAAACAGGAGGGCGTGTATGAAGCAGTGTATGGGGGTAAATGAAGCAAAAGAGGTTTGCAAGGATAGGTCAGTATGGAGGAGATTATTGAAGCAGAGTTAGGTGTACAAATATGTATTTATGAGTGTAACTTAGTGACTCTGCCAACCCTGGAAGGGAACGGCGTGATTGTTATGTATGTATGTATATATGTTTTAGGAAATGAAGGTGTGTGGAATAATCTGGATTCTTGCCTTAGGAAAGGATTACACCTCAGAAATGCAAAAGTATTTTATATGTTAAAGATTTTCATTACATCGCTCTTTTGCTTTTAATGGTACTTCTGTACTTAAATTTGATGCTTTGCTAGAATTCCAATGCCTGTGTAACATGTGCAAGCGTAGCAGTCGTTTGTTCATTCACTAGTGGACGAATTTGTATTGAAACCATCTTGAAATGGCTGCCTTGAACCTCTCTTGAAGTTGAGTTGAAAATTGAAACATGATTCCAACACAATCTCTGTTGAGACTCCCTTGAAACTCTCTATTGAGACTCCCTTGAAATTCTATTGAGATTCCCTTGAAATTTTATGTTGAGACTCTCTTGAAATGTTATACAGTAGAATAGTTAACCAGCTCATAAATCACAAACCGTTATTTTGTCTATGTAACAAATATGTATTCAAATGCACAATTTTGCTCCTTCATTCTCAGAACGAGGCATCGGAACGTTCGAGCTTTCGTGTGTCGAACTAGTGCCTCTTCTTCCGAAATATCCTCTCGTGATGTCGGGTGCATTCACGCATGCCATCAGGTGAGGAATCGGCGCATATATCGATCTCCCATTGTTCCATCGTTCACCCGACAGCGGACTTCCGCTCTTCCTCCTTCCCCCCCCCCCCCACCAATCGCGGTGTAAGTGCAGTGGCGCGCAGGTCTGACGATGATTGCAGTGGAGAGTAGGAGAGAAGGAGGAGGAATTGGAGAGTGGGTGTATGGTGGGGAGTGTAGCGGGTCGGTCAGCCGCCGCTGTCGTCGAATTGAAACCCACCCTTGTTTGCTCTCGAAGCTCGAGAGCCGTGATTGCTAGCCGCGGGCTATATCCCTATCGTGTATTTGCTCTCATTTCCATCGCATCGCGGAACGAGAAACCTTTAGAAATGTAACCGATATATCGCCCGACCCGTTACCTCCTCTCAATATCTCTCTTTCTATCCATCCATCGCATACCTCCTCCTCTCCCCTGAGCAACGGGCTTGAATTTCCGCGCGGTGGATTTCCGTCTATCTTACCTAGCCTACATAATACCCTCCTAGCCGATTGAATTAGAACCTTCCATGATTGCTATACAGTAAAGCGTCAATTATCTGGACGTCAAAAATCCGGACCGTCGGTAATCCGGATTCACATTCGGCGGAAAATAAGTTGAAGTGTACATATTTGTCAAAAGCGTGGATGAAAGACGTATGACAGTATATTTCATTAAAATACTGCGTAAATTAATCAATTGTTTTATTTATCTGCTCTTATTATTTAGCTACAGTACTAAAGTACATTACTGTTTTTACGGTTATTAGCAAAGTTTCTTCATGTTTAAGGCATCAAACGGCCTTTTTTTATGAAGTTGCCATGTCAAAAATTCGGCCCGGACCGGGAAGGGAACCACGGACCTTTGGTTTGCCTATTTCTTGGATCTGTCCGAAATTTCGGACTTTTTGATAATTCGGACTGGGTCCGATAACAATTGATCCGGATTATCGACGCTCTACTGTACTATGGATGATAATGGAGTGGTATCCCTTGCCTTATCCATCTCCACGTGTTCATCCGCCATTAGGGGAGGTTTCCCACCCCCATGGAAAAAAGAAATATAAAATTTTTAGGACATCTCCTGAGACACGATAGATCTTTTGTCGATGCGATGGAGGGGAAGGTGTTCGGGAAGAAAGGTAGAGGAAGACCAAGGTTACAGTACCTAAACAGGGCACAAGAACTGATGGGGACGGAAAATTATCGGCAGTTTAAGAGATTAGCAGAGAACAGGACCATTTGGTTGCAGCAACAAGGCGGAGTCTTTAGTTAAAGAAGATGAAGAAGCCGACTGAAGGGTATGTGGCAGGGGACGAATTATCACCAATATGCACGACACTGCACCGCATTAAAGTTAATGGGACTATCAGTATTGGTGCGTTACAAAAAACATTCTAATATGTGGCATTAAGGCAATATTTCACCGTCAAACACCGCGCTATAGGCAGGCCGCCAAGAATGATAGATCAACCAAATGTAATATTATATTTTGTATCAGCTACGTAAATGAGCCAAGATAAAATAGTTATGCCACAAAAATGCGTGGCCTGCTGTTAGTACGAGGTAGCTGAGAAGGATACAAGCTTTAGGGAGTAAACTAACGAGCTGCACTCCCACACAGCGTATGATATTGTCTGAATATTCAGAAAAGGTTCAGAATGTTCAGATGTGGTTGTGGTTAGTTTTTGAACGTCTAATTAACGTTCAATAGATATTTGTATTGGAACCATTTCTATCTCATGTCTTTTCCTGTATCTATAGCTTTGTCACTGTGCGTTTGCCCATTTTCGATATTTCTGTTTACTTTTTATTCTGTCGCAAGATCCATATCCCAATGTATTTACTGGGAAATATAAGGTAAATGTCGTTAATTATTGTGGATAAGTTTATTTAATGAGATAAGTTATGTCAAATACTTCTAGTGGAGTGGAGTAACCAGGAAATAACCAGAGTGGACATATATTTAGAATATGCTAATGATAAATTTCCGCCGTGCGTTACGGAAACTCCACGTTCGACGCATACTCCTGCAACGCACGGGAAGAGTATGTCTGAACATTCAGAAAAGGTTCAGAATGCTCAGATGTGGTTATAGTTTGTTTTTGATTGTCTAAAATTCATATGAACGTTCAATAGATATTTGCAATGCAACCGTCTGAAATTCGCATGTATTTTCCTGTCTCTTTTGCTTTTTCACTGTGCGTTTGCCCATTTGCGTTATTAATGCATATTCTCTATTCTAACGCAAGATCCATTCCAATGTATTTATTAGAAAATATATGATAGGGGAAATATGTTATTAGAAATATTGTCTTTGAACGTTCAAACAACATTACATAATGGTTCAATTTGCTCACATTGAAACATCTATACAACGTTCAGTAAACGTTATCCTTGAATATTTTAACGTTGTATAGATATTCAAAAGGTTCAAAATAAATATTATGTAGATGTGAAATGAATGTTAATCTGCTCTGTGTGGGCTGCCTATCGGAAAACCTGGAGAAAAGCCTAATTGACTGCTGTTACGGTCTGTCTTTTCAAGCAACCCCGACACATAGGTACGTTTCTGTGCCCCGCGATAATCCATCCATGGTCTTACCACACATATCTGCGAATGACCCCTGACGAAACTTCAAATAATTAATTTTTTAATAAATTGCTGTGAATACACGACAACCGTGTTTTTTAAGGTTTCCGATATATGCCATAATTTATTTCTGCCGAATAGAGCGTGTATCCAGTGGTTTGAATGATTTGGTCGTGATGGCCTTGAAAGTAACGGACGACACGAGTAACAAGCTATTTCTAGTTCTCGAAATTATTTGTAGATTTTGAGGATACCTCGACTAGCCTCGGTATTACCTTTTCGGAGTCACCCTTGATGCTATAGTAAGTAACATAAGCGCGAAATTCAACGGAGGAATAATCATTCGCCTTGATCGAGACTCGAACCCGGAATCCCTCAGTATCGCGCCTGATGCTTAAGCCAGTAATTAAATTAGAAAGAGGACAACTTTTACTAAAACCACTAATTTTATTACAAAACGACCCGGGTTTCGATGTGCATTCACATCATCTTCAGGTAAATGAAAGCCGAAATGCAGGCCTTATATATTAGCCATTACCAGGTGAGGAGAGGGGGGGGGCGGAGAAGAAGACATACAGGAGGAGGGTGGGTGGCATTTAATGATGGAGTACCGCCAAGTGATACTGAAGAAAGTGAGTAATCTTAAGCCAGTAAAGCTAATGAGGTTCCGTATAGGTAATACCGTGTCTAGTGCCAGTATCTGTACATGTATTTGTATAGCGTAGTGGCAAGTTTCCTCCCTCGTGTTTCGCACGTCGCCCGAGTCTCGCATCGCATCGTCGTGAGGTGTGTAGTCGTTGGCATGGCGACCGGCGTGTTACAGGTCTGGGTTTCTCGTCTATAGCCGCGTGCCTTGACGGCGAGGTCACGTCTTCAAAACCTGAAATTTCCGCCTCGCTGGAGAGTGTTGCGAGTGAGCGAGAAACCCTTTTGCGGGCGTGGATGGAAGGCAATAAGTCTGGAGGAAATCCCGCGGGAACACGTTTGCATGCGAAGGAGATGTATGTGCGACGAGACACCTCCTGCCTCGGAATTTCGGCTCCCTTAACGTATTCTCTCCGTCCGCGACTCGCTCTCCGCCTCCATCATTCGACCTCCGAATCCCCTCCGTCTCTAAGCGAAGGGTGACAGCTTAATTTTCGCCCGCAGATGACGCCTCCGTCCTCTCATACCTGCGCGTGTCGGTCTACATTCAGCCTTTGTATCGACGACGGTAAGCGAAAACGAGAGAATATGGAGATTACGTCTTCCCACTCTCCTCATTTTATCCCTTCTTGCGATATTCCATTCTCCTTCGGATGATATCCTCTCGAGAAAAAAACTGCATCGATAAGAGAAGTTATGCGTATGGCCAATGCATTTTACTTTTAGGGTTTTTCTTGTTGCATACATTTTAATGAATGGGAAATGTTAACTCGGAAAATTCTTGGCAACAAATAACTTTTTATATATAATCCTTAAAACAACGGTGGAATTAACCCATTTTGAAATTCAGCCGAGTGATTTCAGCTACCCCTCTATATTGCTAGACGTTTGGAATCCTTGCATGTCTTGAATGGTGTAACGGTCATTTGGTAAAACTGATTTTTCAACTTAAGGTCCCATAAATTTAGGAATCAATCACTTATTCACACCTGGTGTCTCATAATTTTTAATTAGAATGTACCTGTAATTCTAATTTTAATTAGAATATGCCTCTTTTCAAAGGAAATGTTATTGACTCCTCGGCTATGAATTGTTCTTCATAATGCCCTTTCAGCAAACATACTAAGTCACTTTCAGGGCGTTCCAATATCACTTCATCGTGAAGGAAATTAACAAGGCGGTCAGGTTATCGCCTAGTTCGATTAAACCCAAAACTAGTCTATTCGGGGTGTCTTCCGTAGATCGACACGCTGTATTACTTATCGTTAGTGTAAACTGCTCATCAGTGGGATATTGAGTGTAAGGGAACAATTAACTATCTCAAACTGCGCATTTGCCGGTGGTATTGCGGTTGGAATCAAATACGGCCTAATATCAAAAGAATTCCGGGAATCTTTGAATACTTTAAAAGTAAATGCAAATCCTGTTTGCCTAAATACTCTTTGGACAATTAGAATTTTCAATAAATTCCTCATAATATTTTTACGACCTCAAACGAACCAGCATGTCTGGTTGGAAACAGCTTCACAAGTTGTGAAAAAACCGTCAACAATTACAAAAACTACTTTGTTTTTAATCATGGTATTTGGCAATGGATCATAGTGGTCAACATGAAGCATTTAAATGGTGTTGAATCTTTGTGATATTACGCAGAAGACTCTCCAAGTTTACCTTTTTACAATGGGTATTCTAATATACCCATACGGACCCACAGGAGTCACAGAAGAAGTACCGATGGAATATTTATGCATTTCAGCATAATGGAAATAATTTTCAAATCCGATGATTGAAATATTTTTCTCTTGCCGTCGATCGAGACAGTCATTAATGCGTGGAAATGGATCCTTAAGTATCAACTCATTCAGTGCCCTGTAGTTAACACATTCTGTAACTACTATCTTTTCTCTGTGATAGAATATTGATACTATTGTATGGGGTATTAGTTTGGTCCGATGACCCCTTTTGCCTATTGTTCATCATTGTTTTTATTTACTTCTGCGTTTTCGTCATGGACCATCTAAGGCTCAAGGACTGCTCGTTCCTCAAAGAGATTTTCATAGTACATTCAGCCTTAGATGCACGTGACCTTTCCCACCTTATATTGCTCCAAAATAACTTGTTTAACCTTTTCTGTGTCTGTACCAGAAACATGGGGAATGTAACTATAAATGGATAGTGCTGTGGGCCTGAGCTTTGCTCGGTAAACTATATTTGATAATTATTTTTAAAACGGGTTGTTATGTAATTTTGAAAGATTTAAAAAACACATTATCATGATAACATTAATTTTGACTGGCATGACTTCGAGGAAGTGAAAGATTTGATCATAAATAAAAGAAGGCTAAGAGTCTTTCGTTCCGTTTTGGTTCGCATCCCTGCATATACTTACAATACTTGCATACTACATCGATTCTCGGCGACTCAGTGTTATTCAATAGCTGTGAATAATTCTATGGGAGATAAAGGAAATATCTTACTAATGTATTTTAGTCATATAAATATAGTAAATATCTCTTGAAGAAGAAAAGTAGTCTCGTTAATTAACAGAGTCTAATAATATAAATACAATATAATATATTAGATACTAGCCGTAATGCCCATTGATTCTCAATGGGAGGGATAAGAATAAGGAATAATATACATAGTAGATAAAGGTTTCTCGGGTCTTCCACCGGGTGAGCAGGCCCATGGGGCCCAACGTTTCGGAGAACGACTTATCCTCCATCATCAGGGGGGGGGGGTTTCAGCTTCCGAACCCCCTCCTGATGATGGAGGACAAGTCGTTCTTCGAAACGTTGGGCTCCATGGACCTGCTCACCCGGTGGAAGACCCGAGAAACTTATCCATCAGATACGCCGGGAAAATCTGAGATCCTTCAATATACATGGTAGTTCGACGTAAACAGAAAATAATCTTTCATCCCAATTATAATCTTAACGGCGACTGCTTCGACATTCAAACGTAAATGGATAAGTTATGGCAGCAACAATACCGCTTCGAAATCGCTGCCCGCTGAGTGACACTTTGCCACATCAATTTATTAATAAGTCAACAACGGCGACGTGGATAGCGCTAATAGCACAGTTACAATGTTATTCTGCGCTTTTAATTAATCAGCCATTCATTCAAGGTAGCTGCTGAGAAACTGCTTTTAATTTGATTTAAAATATCCTATGAGGTCTCACTAACTTTACTTTTGATCGATTTCGTTTGAAAATGAAAATGAAATTAAATGAAAAGCTCGTTGAATTGACATCTAAAAGGTAAATGACTAAAAACCCAACGGCAATTAATGATATTCAAATAATTCAAATGAAAACGGCAATTCGGCTCAGAAAATGATGTATAATGTTAAAGATCTTACGGCATTTTCATAGTTATACTCATAAAATGAATATACCTACCTACTCACCATGTCTTACTTTAGTGTTTCTTTTGCGAAGTGGGATTTGCCTGATTAGTCACTAAATGAAGCATATCATTAAGCCATTTCACTGGTATTTTTTCCAAATCAGTATAATTCGGTGAGTATGGCAGAGAGATTTTGGCACTGTTCTTTCTTTTTTCGGGTGTTTGCTCTTTCCAATACTTTTGGGAGAGGAGGATATATTTCTCCCGATCCCTACTTCAGTGCCTTGTGGCTCTCCAGGTAGTGCGGAGGCCGAGAAGAACTGTAGGTAGGGTGTCTATCCAAGAGTCGGAAGAATTGCGCATTAGAGCTGCTTTGAGAACGTGATGCAGTCGTTCGATGAGTCTGTTGGCCTAGGTATGGTAGCTTGTGGTTTGGTGTAGCCTCGTTACCAGAGTGGCGCAAAGACGCTGGAAAAGAGAGGACACGAAGTGACGGCCGCGGTCGCAGGTGATGTGTTTAGGACAGCCGTATTGAGCGGCCCATCCAAGAAGAAAGGCGCGGCAGACGCTGTCTGCGGTGATGTCTACGAGGAGTTCTGCTTCTGGCCAGCGAGAGAACCGGTCGACCACAGTGAGGAGGTAGCGGTAGCCGGCGCTTGGCGGGAAAGGTCCCACGATGTCAATCTGTACGTGGTCGAAACGCTTGGTTGGCAGAACGAAGTCTCCGAGCGGGGTCGTGATGAGTCGAGACACTTCGCAACGCTGGCAGGCGAGGCAGCTGCAAGCCCATGCGCGACAGTCCTTACGCATGGATGGCCAGACATACCGACGGGAGACGAGTTTGATTTTGGAGTTTGCACCAGTGAGTGGATATTGTTGAAGATGCGCCGACGATACGGAGGAGTAACGGAGGGGCGTGATGTTGGCATGGAAGTGTCGCACCACAGTAAGACGTCTGTTCCGGGTACAGGTATCCGGGAAAGTTGAAGAGCTGTGCTGTCGTGGAGGAGTCTGCGGACTTCGTCGTCGTCGTCTTGGGAGCGAGACAATACGGCGAAGTCAGGCGGATCAGGTGTGGTTATCCCCTAGGATGGTGGAATTTGCCTCGTAGGTTCGCTTGATGCGAGTGTCGAAGATCTTGGTTAGGCCAAGACTGTTCATAGATGTAATTATTGACGAATGCTCACCATCACATGCGTTGCTAACATCTGGAGAGACTGTGAATTTTCCTTTAGTTGTTTTTGGCATCGTAAATTAATGATGCTAGTTTGGAGATGTTTTACCTTCAGTTATCTGTCATTCCTTACTGTCTCACGTCAATATTACTTATCTTCATTGACCGCTTAACTAATACGTTTCACCACAACAAGTGTAACGTCTCACCACAACTTAGGCAATACTTAATGCCATGTTGTCTCCTGGTTGGGTACTCTCCCTCTTTTTGTGCCACAAACACTGCTCGGCTCCTGTGGGGATTGGTAGGAAATGTTCCGATAGATAGTATAGCAATACAATGCTCTTCGAGGGCTAGGTACACCGTTGCCATTCTGTTGCCTCACCGTCTTGCCATCAAGTTCTATTGCTTATGGGTTATAGACCTTCGCCTCAACAATTTTTGCTGTGCTTACAGGTTTGCTTATCCATTTAAATTCATTTTTTTCTGGTCCTGGCCTTCTTTTCTCTCCTTGAATAGAATATTGCTCTAACGCAGGTCTTCAGTACTTCTCTTTTACGGTCAATTCTGGTATGTCACCTTTCTGAGGGTGATCAAGAACGAAAGATGCTACTCTTCTCATAATATTTGCTAACAAACCTTGCATTGACACGTATTCTCTTCTCCTTGTCTTCCATTTTAGAATAGTTAGTTCGTCTCAATTCTTCCTCTTAGCTCGTTTGAGTTTCAGCACCGGATCCGGAAATACTGTCTGGAGCCATTTAAAGAAGTTAATGGCGGCATTACAAGCCAGCAGACTTAACAAATTGGGTCAATTTTGGCGCTTGGGGATTCGGAAATCCTTATGGTAGCAAGGCAAGTTGGTTAATTTTCTGTTCAAACTCGGTCATTAAATCGGCACTCGTTGATTCCATTGCCGTGGTCTAACTGTTTCTCTATAAAGTCTCAGCTGGTGATTTGTTGACTTCATGGAAGGCTACTAGTTCAGAAGTACCTTTTTTCACCAGTTGATGGTATTATTTGAGCCATCGGACTCTTTTTATCGCTTCCAAGCTTCTTCCTTGAAGTACTTAAGCGTTCAGAAGGTGTTGGTTCAAGAAGTGGGGTTGAGCGCTGATAGACACCCTTGCTTCTGGAGCCAACTCTACAACTCTTGATCCGAAAACCTTTTGTTAACATCAGCAACAGGGTGGCAGCGTTTGGCTCTTGTACACGGGTTCTTATCTTATAGCCTCCTAGTTAAATCTTTGTAGGAATAGCCTTTGGCGGATTGCACAATTCGCATATAAACTGTTGTCACAAATTACAGCACTTCCAACTCTAATATTCTCTTGCACCCGGGGAAATGCTGCCGAGGGCCCGGTGTTTTAAGGCACTAACGGTGGAGAAACTTTGGTTCCCAAAATCTTACTTCCTGATTTTTTCGGGCCAGTGGTGAAGAGCCTCCAGAGGGGGTACAAGCCTATGGAGACCGAGGTGTTTTTCCTGTGCCACATCTGAATGACTTTTATCGCCCAGGCAGCCACCTGTAATGATGCAGAACCTGGTCCTTTGAGAGGGGGGGGGAGATATGCCCCCTCACTGCCTGGTGCCAAGATGTCCCGGCGCACTGAAGCTTACGTCTGTAAGCACTAGGATGACCGAGGTTGCCCGAATCTTACCACGAGGCGATATAGAAGTACGTGGCTATCTTGGGCTCATCCCCACACTTTAGTGGTTGGTTCCCAAGCGACCTTTGCTGTAACGAGTATTGTAGCGTGTGGTAGCGTGTTAAAGTGGAGGAGTTGAAATGCCTTTATGTTCATGTAGTTTTCGTTGCCCGCTGGAGATGAGAATAGCTGTAAAGGGAAGTTGCATGAATTGATACAATCACCCTTTGCATATCACTCTACTCATTTGTGTACATCGCTTTTTAATCTGTTTAGCAGTTTAGTTAAAGTGGAAAAATGTACTCTAGAACTTCTGTTGATACAGTCTTAATGCATGGATGGATTCTGTTTACGCTATCATCTTAGATGAGATTCTATTTTAATTGCTTTGTCCAAGGAAATAATGAAATCATTTATTTAATAAAAAAAATTAGAGGGCTGTTTTGTTCTCAGGGAGGATAACCTTCAGAAAAGGCTCTTAAATAAGTTCATGTCAGGTGTTTTAGAAAATGTTGTGTACTCCAAATTCTTCGCTTTTAAAATTATATCATTATTTGTGGAATTGACAACGAAAATACTCAGCGAATAAAACTCCATAGCCTGTTGTGTCAGCATAAGCGTAAATGTAATTCAGAACTCCGGTATTAGCGCCATCGAATGACGAAAAATGTCTCAAATATAGTAAATCTTAGTCTGACGTCCAATTAATCAATCTCCACGCCGTATTTGAAAATGTTTCTGACAAGCTAAAACCAAAAAGTTCACTCCCGTCCGACTTTCATTACTGCCTGTCATCGCGTGCCAATTGATCACCTATTTGAGGACGTGACTTGCAACGGCGGTAACTTCGCCCAGAAAGATGGATTTTTGTTGATATGGAATGGGATTGTAAATTGAAAATCGTGGAAGAAGAAAATAATGAGGGGAAAACATGACATCGATGTGAGGGAATCGAAAAATTCTAAGATCTACTTCTATATCCCATCCGGACTATGACGGATTAATATATTTAAAATGGTCACCACGTTGTATCCCCATGGGGCATCTTTATCCCATGGAAAATTTCCTTCACTTCCGCGTTCCGAATTCAGAACCTCTGCATGGGGAACAAGAAGCTCATTCAACACAACAATCCGATCCTCATTATGCGTCTAGTGAGAGAAGAGCGGAACTGTTGCAATGAGTAACAACTGTTACTTTCACTCGGGAGGATAAGATAAAGTTTATTTACTCTGGGACTATATAGTCCCACGGAGCACAAATACATGGCATTTACAATTATTTAAATTTTTAGCTGCTGATACTACAAGATTTACAAAAACAGAGTAAAGGAAAGTAATATCTACAAAATGACATACAGGACACATAATAATAGGAGTAGGTATTGTCTCAGGAAATATGACATAAAAAGATTAGAGACATAACACTTACAATGCTTTGTATATACAACCACTAGCATTTTATAATTTACCAAAATAAAACAGAAATAAGTAAATTTTACATTTGATACACTAATATTTGGAACATAAATACTGTTTCACAGCTCTTTTGAATGTATACACACATGTCAACGTCTTTGTATTCAGAGGAAGAGAATACCACAATTGACACGATTTTACATAAAATGGGGATGGTGTGAGATCGGGGGCATCTTCCATATGAAAGAATGTGCACTCGTACGCATGATTCAATTGCAAGGTGTAGTGATTCAGATGTGTGCCAGTAGATGGAAAGCGATCTCCCATAAACCCAGGGGTATAACGACCTTGCTATTAAAGTTCTTTCATAACTGACACATTGCGAGGGCGTTGGTAGTTTTCAAAATATATGCATCACGAGGGAAACATCTTAGGAGCACCTCCGCTTTTTCCACCAAAAATGTGGTATATAGAAAAAAACTTTGATATTTAAATATTATATATTGTTTACCTATGTTGCACGTATTTTTTGCATGTAAAATAACCACAATTTTATTTATATTTAATTTATTCATCGCTGTTTTGCCATTTCGCCAATATTTTAGCATGTTTCTGCAGGCTTTTCAACTAGTATGCAGATAACGGATCTCGCGTGCGATGTATCGGTTTCCTCGGGAAAAGGTTGCTCCTTTCGCCTTGCGATAGAAATGATTGCAAACACGACGCGCATTGCCCGCAGGGACCAATCAAGGCTCGCCAACCCGAAGAGCAAACGGCGACGATTGACCGACGTTCCCACCCACACTACACCGACTGCAATTCCATTCAGTGCCACTCTTTCCGCTGTCGGCAGAGATGCACCCAAGTGACACGCCTACAACCGGCGCGGCGGTGGGGTGGGGGAAGTGCTGGCGAACGATGAGCAATGGAAGAACTGAAACCGCCCGATCGGGAGAGGAATGAAAGTGCGCGAATACAAGCCCCATTGCAAGTGCATCGTCCATGGAAATGAACAATGGGATTCACCGACGGGGAAAAGAGTTCTCACAAAGAATGAAATTAATGCAAATTTCCACTTAGAATTTTAATGGACCTAGGTTTCGATGCACTACATCATCATCAGGCCCAAATAACAGAGCAAGAGGAGTATATATACAAATGGTGAAGGATAAGGTGACGGTGGTATACAAGTTGAAGTACATATACTCCTCTTTCTCTGACAAAATAGGGTGAGAATATTTCTCCAATGGCCGTAACTATTGGCACCACTCGTTAAAAGATGGAACAGAAAATATTTATGTAAATATATGTGGCCTTTGGAGAAATATTCTCACCCTATTTTGTCAATTCTACGAGGCAGTAGAGCTCAAGTTTTCTTGATTCCCTCTTGCTCTGTTATTTGTGCCTGATGATGATGTAGTGCATCGAAACCTAGGTCGATTAAGATTTATCTAAGTGGAAATTTGCATTACTTTCATTCTTTATGATGGAATCCTTCCACCACATCAAGCCTGAAATCTCTCTTTTTAAAAGATTTCTCTGCGAATTAGAAGAGTCAACTAACTTAGATTTATTAATTACGGCACCGCAACGTCATTGCATTCTGTAAATTCGGTGATAGTTGCTATAGAAGTATTACTGAATGCATTCTTTATTCAGAAGTCAAAATATCTTTAATTGAGGTTCTGTCACGAATTTCACTAGATGTGTCTTTCTTATTGTTTCCCAAATATTTTCGAGGCACCAACTGCTGGTTTCACAAACCTATACGCACGCTCCATAACTGTCATCTTTAAAATCATTTGACTACATGATTATATTATGAAATTGACAAAAATTCAGTTATAATATTGGGTTAATGTTTATTTCAAACGCAAAAGTTTATTCATCCAAGGAAACTCATTAATGGTCCAAATTGGGTAGGAACCTAGCCTCCTGTCAGAGCTGCCTACATTACGCCAAATATACTACAAAGTTAAAGTAAGTTCAATGACGAAAAATAGGGAGTGCCTGATTGGCTAGCTGTAGTTCTCTCTTACCCTCAAAGTACTTCTAAATAGGGAGTAAAATTTGGTCAGCAGCAAACTTATGGTTAATGGTTTTAGCCATGAAGAAAAAATGGATTAAAAAGAATTTTACGCCGAGGTGTCCATAATTTCGTTCAATTACCTTACCATTGACCGTCGTTAAAAGAGACCAGAAATGGTTAGAAACTGTCGAATCCAGGAGTTGGAGGAGGGTACTAAAGTTTTATGGACGGACAAAATAAGAAATTATGAAGTTTACTGAGGAGTAGAACAGGAAAGGACCATACAAAGAACTCTGCAGAAAAGATGATCCAGGTGGATTTGGACACACCCTGAGGCACAATGTGTTTGTAAAGAATATAGTCGAAGGAAAAATAGAGGGGAAAGTTCCCAGACAAAGACTCATGAATAATTAAGTAGGCCAAATGAAGAGAAAAATATGTAATGCAGAACTACCAGGAAGTAAGGGAACTAGGATTAGATGGGAATGATGGAGGGCTGCTGCCAACCAATCATAGCCCTCAGCTAATTTCGTGGTTTTTGGCCACGTACACACTTTCGAATTGCTCGTAAACAACAACCGTCACTTGCGCTGTCTCAAGTTCAACTGGCTCGCTCCCCCCTCCCACTAGGATTACATTGTAGCCAAGGTTGTTGCGAGCGGCCGTTTTACCGCTACAGCAAAAAAAATTAAGTCGGGTCAAAAAAGACCCTACGAGAGCAGTTGAGGGTTAAGATTGAACCATGAATATATATCATGGATTAAGATGTTTGGAATTGTTGCCTAAGCTACGTGTTGCCTAAATTTCCACTTTTCGTTCACTTAGTCCTTGGCGCCACTTCGATTAGTCTTTTCGGTTGTTATTGTAAGTAGACGTAGTTAATTGTTGCTAACGTGATACTGTGGTGAATATTCAATAACGATCAAAGAGAAAAGAATTACTTGATGCTTTGAATAACACCTTGCTATTTTTGTGATCTAAAAGTTACTTTGTAAATGCTAGAGAGGAAATATCTATTAAAGAAAATGTGTAAGAGTTTTATGAAACGTCCATCGTGTGCCGACGACGATGTTTGCCAGACTCTGATTCTAATTTGAATGCATTAAGCTCGTTCGGCTTAAATAAAGAATTTAGAATGCCTTATTTAAACAAAACTTGCTTCGAACCAGGCTGCATCTACAAGGACCAAAAATATGAGACGGATTAAAAAATAAGAATCTGTTTAAGGCGGCGGTAAGTGCATTCCTTTTCACCTACACTGCAATGATGGCCTTTGGGAATACTCATAAAGTCAGCTCGCATTATTATTAAATTTCCGTATAGCAATATTCACGAAGTGTAAGAAGCTAATTGCGCATTTGTGTAATTACATTTGGAGAGGAATTAAATATATCTGTAGACCGGACGATATTAAAAAAGAGTGTAATTACGTCCCTCGTGTAGTACTTAATTTTTTAACCACTGCGTTATGGTTAATTAATTGTGAGTAAAACCCATGTATGTTCATGATAAAACCAGTACGACGTGTTTATTTACAAGCTATCAACTGTATTTACATTTGGACTTCTGTCTTTCATCACTAGGCGGCACCACTTTCCAAAAAGTTGTTTGTTTACGGAATTCTAGACAACAGTTTTTGGCGACGAGATAACTATCCGTAATATATATTCATGGATTGAACGAACGATGTTAATGAATCTTACCTATAGTTTATCAATCACTCAATCAATACGTGAGGGAACTAAATTCAAGCATCTGGAAAAATATTGTAGCTGCTATTTATATTATAAAGAAAGTCTTAAGTCATTTAAACAGATTAATGTATAGTACGTCTAATATATTCAATTATGAACTCAATAGAGCGATTCATTTTAAATGAGTTGCAACGTGTCTCTTCGGTACATCTGTTGCCATTTCCCTTTTATTTCAAGGTTTTACGGGGAGACAAACAACCGGATAACTATTTAAAAACGTCATTACTGCAATTTGTATTATTGCACACTCCATTTTAATTTACAGGTGCTATAGTTCGCCATTTAATTTTACAAACAACATACATTGCTTCCAATGCAAGGCTGTTCAGAGATTTTGGCCGGCGATAGCCAAAAAATTGCGAAATGCGACTATAGTTATCAATGAATACACTTGATTTTTCCCCAGTTTGTATTTTTCCTCCTTTACCTAGATTTCGTCACTCAGGTCATCATCAGGTGACTGAATGGTCACAGTCAGATGACAGGCACCTGATGGTGACCTGAGTGTCGAAACCTATTTAGGGGAGGAAAAATAAAAATTTTGGAAAAATCAAGTGTATTCATTGATATTATAATGAATCGTTTCCACCAAGTAACGCCTGACAACACCAACGAAATGCGACTACTTTGTAGGGTAGTTGGTGCAATGTATATGCCTCCCTTGCGCCCTCTTGTTTTTTTTTCGCCCCTCTAGGTGAAAGCACCGCTCGGAGGTGGCGCCCTCTTCTGGTGCGTTAAATTATGACCGCATCAAATTGACAGTCCGGGGTGGAAAATATCCATCTTAATGATGATTGTGGAACTTGTGGTAGGTGTAATAAAGATTGTCTCTACGGGGTAAAATATGGGGAATGGCAATTCTTTGTTCAAATCCACAGAGTTCTCTACAATATTTGTTTCGAGCAATGACATGAAGGACGATCCTCTGTAGGGCAATTGAAATGCATTTGTTGCTTGGTTATCAATACATAATAACTTAAAATCCATGGAACGAAAACATATCAAAGAAGAAAAAACAATACCAAACAAATGAATATCATCTAGCGACGGTCGAAGTCTAGAAGATAAATAAATCCTCACGATTTTAATGAAATGAAGAGGGCTGGAGTAGGTGTTTCACTCATTATTTCATGAAAGAAGTGTTTGATGACTTTTATTATTTCGCTATCGCTAATTTCATAAGTTACGTTGATGGGAATAAAGGGTGAGAAAACCGTGTCGGCTCAATGCGATCGAATGATAAGAGAACTCATTCTACTCATGCCCGGAATGTGTGACACTGAAATGCTCTGCGAATAGAGTGTCTTTAAAACGGCACAAAGTCAAGGACCTGATACATTTCCGTGAATTTCTGGGAGAATCGTGTGCTAAAGGAAACAAAGAGCGCCTATTAATTGTAATCTATGACAGCTATGTTCTCCTGCAGGAGTGCTACGTAACTGTCTTTCGATTGTCGCCGTAAGAAAATGAGTAAGCATAGGTTGTAATGCTATCAGGATGTTAGCATCCATCCAGGTATATTTCTTGCACTTTTAGTCGTCTCCAAGGAGGTTTTACGTGTGAGGGGTGTAGGTCTTAAAGTGACACTTTTCTGAAATAAGCAACTATAAACATACATTTTCTGGAGTGAGAGTGCCTTTGTTAATTGCATTTTGGATAAAAAAAATCTAATGATGTCT
Organism: Ceriagrion tenellum; assembly: GCA_963169105.1. Classification (NCBI taxonomy): domain Eukaryota; kingdom Metazoa; phylum Arthropoda; class Insecta; order Odonata; family Coenagrionidae; genus Ceriagrion; species Ceriagrion tenellum. The sequence goes on along the minus strand of OY720642.1, from coordinate 122,516,863 downwards.
GGATCTACCTCTTCATGTAACCGTCTGTTGTAAAAAATATGAAGGGTATCAATCAAATTAACTCAAACTTTTAAGCCAATGATCGTTTAAGCCGTACGGTGCGTCGTCAGATAGGCTTCTGAGTCTCATCAATGCACTTCATTTAAAACTCCGAAATATTATAAACTCGGAACAGACTAAAGATTATTCTCTTGTTTCTTATCCTTTTATTCTTCAAAATGACTTAGATTATTATTATATTCTTCGAATTCTCAGAATCGAAACCTCGTCAAAAATACTCGTGAGTTTCAACGATGCTCTTGATTTGAAACTAGGTTATACTGTAAAATATTTTGCAACTTGCTTAAGGGTTAACGCTTGTTTCTCGCTGTGTTACTATTCGTATTACATACCTCAGGAGTTCTCAGACTTAACCCTAGCGTAAACACGCCAGGCTCGTGGTTATTGGTCGTTATCATCACAATACCCCCTATTGAACTGGCGACATTTTGGGCCGGTGTTCTTGTGACTCTCCATCCCGTAAAGCCGTCATAATGAGGCCCGTATTAACCCCCCAGACTCTTTAGAAAATTACCTGCAGGGCGATAAATATGAGCGATTGCAGAAAACCTTCAGTGTGGCTTAGTCGGGTCTTGCTAGTGGATAATGCTATTGATTGGCGTCATTGGATTTAATATGTCTTAACTCGGTCATCATGGGAGCACTGCGGGACACTGCTTCATGTATGTCTTCTCGTTCATCCCCTCATCCTCTCTATCTCTCTTTGTGCTCATTAGCCATCATGGAGCGCCCAGCCTCATAGCATGTCCTCATCTCAATTTATCTCGCCGCTGCCGCTCAAACCTCGCCTCCATTTCTCCCTCGGCCTCCCGGGGTTAAGAGCAGTAGTTTAGCCTCGCCCCCGGGGATAGTGCCTCCAGCCACTGCCGCCATCAGTACCAGCCGTCGGCTGTCTCCTGCTCTTCTGCGTATATTACACCCTCCGGCTCTCCATCCATCCGTCTTGTCCCCTTCTAATTAACCTCCTCCTTTGCTCCAGCGTTCCTCGAGAGTGGCAATATCTCTCCTCGCCACCTGCACAACAATGCCCTCCCATCTTCAGAGGGAAACACTCTCCCGTCGGCGTGTTCCATCTTTCGGATCGATAGATTTATCTTCTCCTGTCGCACGTGCCAATCACTCACTCTCTCTAGACAAACCAACTCGCTCAATTATTTTGGAAGCGTTGTCAGAGGACTCCTGCCCAAACTCTTGCTGGGTGTCAGTGGGAGACTTCGTATGAATAGAAGTCTTTTCAATACGATAAAGCCCTATTTTTTTCAATTTTGTTATCCAAATGTCCGTGATGAAATGAAAGACTTGATAGTCACTGGCCAAATCAAAACGTAAATTTATTTGTTAAAATCGCAATGTGCAAAATTATAAATAGGTTGATGCCCCTGCATATGGAATAGTCTTTTCAAGACCTATCAAACGAAATGGTTCTGCAATATTTGATTTTTCGTCACCCAGAAAATTTTATCTCTGTTCCCCGAACGAAATGGGATATTAACACAGTCCGACAGAATTACGTTGAAGAAAGACCTAGATATTATGAAGGACTGGTGCAATACTTGGCAGTTAGAATCGTATTTTAAAAAGGGCGTTGTTATGAATTTTTGGAAAAAGAAAAACTTACCCAAATAAAATGAACACAATGAATCAAGCCGAACTATCAAATGTTGAATTGGTTTAAGTACTCAGGTGTGACACTTACTCGTAACTTGTCCTGGAGGTAGCGCATACGGGAAATTTACGGAAAGGCTAATCAAAAATTGGGATTCATTAAAAGTGTACTGGGAAAATGTGACTAGAAAGAACAGGAGCGGTATTATTTATCTCTCGTGAGACCTCGCATGGAGAACGCCGCTAGTACATGGGACCCTTTACAAAGTAGGACTTGTTTCATATATAGATTCCGATGATAGCGAAGATGAGCAAGATTTGTAAAATTTATTACGGTGAACATAGCAGTGTTACTGAATTGTTGAGGGAATAAGTGGGAACCTCTATCTGATCGAGGAAAAAATATAGATTAAATCTTTTACGAAGGTTTGATATAGACTACTGTTTAGCATACTTTACACATATTTTGCTAGAGCTGAACTATAATGCTGGAAACGATCATAGGCATAAGGTTAAGGAAGTAGGCTGCAGAACCGATGGATTTAGAATGTTATGTTTTCCGCGAAAAAGAGGGGCCAGTTGCGATTGATCAGTTTAATTTACTTGCACCCACACAAGGTAAAGTAGGTTTTGCACTTGTGCTAAATATCTTAATATCATTATTAGCAACTCACCCCACGCGAAATTTCCGGCATTATATTGCTCTTGCATGAGTTAATATCTTGTATTATAATTGTCTGTCGCACTAATAATACTAACCAGTAGTTGTATCTTAAATAGGCTACTGCATGGTAGCTTGTCCGTCTACGTTCCACTGTCCTAGTTTCTGGTCTGACCGCGCATTGTTTCCCGGACTGCTTTTGGCCTGCGCCTAGTGGCTGGGGGAATGTGTGCGGTTCTGGTTTCTGCTGGGATGAGTGCTGCATGCCTGGTGTGGAATCACCCCGTGCTACTTAGCCTAATGGTGGCTTATACGGTATTTCGATGGTATAGATAAGCCTTTTATGCAACGGCTGGCATGTCTCACTGCGTCAGGAAATGTTTCACAATCACGATGAAGCCATATTCTTTTCTCAGCAATTTATGTAAAAAAGGCGACTTCAGTTCGTTGATTGTTTGCTCCATGACATTTTACTGTAAACGTAAGCAATGGCGGGAGAGCTGAAGAGTGAAAATTTTAGCAATGAAGTGTGTATTCGGCGGGAGACTTACTAAATCGTTCCTATTCTACCCGATGTGTGTCAGCATTTTGCAGAAAGCATATTTCCAAGTGATCTCAGAAGCCTTCTAAATGGTTTTAGCTCACATAGTTTTAGCTCATAGGTTTTAGCTTTGCTCCTCTACTTTCTTATGATTGTCCTCGAATTTGTAAACCCAAACAAATCTGGGCCTGCGTTTTATCTTCTTTCCTGGACCTGCGAGGGTTTTGGGGGTTGTAAATACGACACACGTGACCGAACCCCCTGAGAGGTGCACTTCCAATTTTCTTACTGAAGACTATTACTTCGAAGTTTTTGCGGATGGTGATGCTTCTAATTATTTCTCCCTATTTTTTTATTTTTCTGTCGTATGAGAAAGTTCTTCCCTAATTGCTTGAATTTTGATGTTGTTACTCTTACTCAAAGTAAGTTCATTCAGGGTCATCTTGACACTTGGGAGACATCGACTCTTTTATGAAATGTTGTTTATAGGTGAACGTGCCCTCGAGTGAGAACATGTATTAATACTTAGGAATTAATGGATGTGCCTATCAACTGTATGTGAACACTTATACAAGAATATTACCGCTAAATCCCTGGGTTTATTAGGCACTGAAGACGTAAAGGTTTGCATCGATTTCTATAACTCTCACAAGCTATATTATGAGAACTTCTTGTAACGATAATTTCGTCGGATGTGTACACATTTTCATTTTGAGTTGCCATATTGTGACCACGAGCTTTGTGTTGAACCATCAAGTCGTTTTGAGGGAATGTATCGCGAATAAAGGCTCTTTAAAGGCGTCATTATTTTTTTGTTTTGTTCGTTATGGTCCTGCAAACTTTTCCAGGACCATAATGAACAAAACAATAAAAGATCCTGTCTTTTTTTCCTGTCATCGATTAGTCGCATTACAATGAACCGATTGGTGCCCATGTCGTAAATTAAAAGGTTTTCCTATAAAATAGTTGACTAATAATATGTGGAGTTATTTTATTTTACTGAATATCCAAAGAATGAAATTTCTTCTATACGCACCACATTGGGTATTGTAGGTTCTCTTGTAGTGTACCCAGACCAATTAAATTCATTCTTATTTTTTGGGAGCCTTTACTTTCAAATTTAAGTACATAGTGCTCGCGCATTGTCGACGGACTGTTTGCCTGCCACCCTCTAATCCCTAATAAATACACCATTCTCGCCGCCGCACAGTGGGGCCAAACGTTACCAAAGGCGGACAAAAATAAATAAATGATAATTCAGAGCTCAAATAGAGCATATTCATATATGTTTTTGATGTCGCTGATGACTAAATAAGTGAAAACGGTGTAAAATTATTGTTCATCCTGTATAAAGTGTATATAAATTCGCCCGCCTGAGATATCTTGCGCCGGACAGTTGAATTAAGCACGAATAATGAGGAGAGGGTTAAGGATGCGTACAATAAATTGAAATTATCTAAAATTCTGATTGTTCTAAATGAAAATTTATTAATTTTAATTCTTTCTGCGAGTATATAGAACTATATTTTTATAGTAAATGAACTTATATTGTCCGAAAGATGACTGCAAACATGTAATTTTCGATAATTATCCACTGTATTCAGGACAAACACAAGTTACATTTAATTATTTTTTGAACAAAATATTTACTAGTAATTTATTTTAATTTTTATGCTTCTCTCTGCAAGAAAATTAAAAATAGTAATAGTACACTTAAACATGTGTTTGCAAACAACCATAGTATAATAAACTATACACAGCCCATTCATAAGTGCTGCGGGTTCTAATTTACTGTACACAAACTATACAGAATAAATTTACAGTTCCTCTTGGCTGGACGAGTCGGCAGACTCGTTATGGTCCATACCGTCAGAGTCGCTTTCGTCTGCGTCACGATTGGGAGTTGGGCAAACAAGCATGCTTAAGACATCACTAGTCAGCGATGGAAGTTTCTTTTTTTTTTGGGAATTGCCGTTTACTTGATGTAAGTGGATCCGAGTGAAATATCAGCCTTCCAAATACATCTTCCATGGTGGCTTGCCTCGAGTTTTTCCTTGAGAAATCACGCCTGTAACTTCTGAAAAATTTATTAACTGACTCCTGCGCTTCCTCGGACATTACCCCGATAGGCAGCAGGCTCTCGTTTATCGCTTGTTTTCCTGCAGGAGTATCCTATACACGGCTGTTGGCTTTTAGTACCATGGTTACAGTTCCACGAACCGCCTTGCTGTCTGAAAAGCGTACTCCTCGTACAAATCCACATCTATTTCTTGCCCGCACGTTAGCACTTGCAGAATGGAATGGAATCGCCTCAGGAGGTCAGCATCCAGCCCAGTGATCAATGCCGATACGCCAGCATTTTCGAAGAAACGGCGAGCTGTGTCGCCGTCGTTGGTGCTACCATGACTCTGCTTTGGCTGGTCGACTATCAATCCAAACCCCAGTTTAAAACCATCTTGGATATTTTTTTCCTGCTTTCTTTTTTCAATTTTGACGTCTCATCTCAGATCGCCCAGGCCTGGACTTCGAGTCTGTACGCGACATGCAGGCAGCATTCTAGCATGCGGATCCACGCATGTAGCGTCGACAACCCAAGCTGAAGTTGCTCCTTCTAAATGGGCCGTCCTATGACTTCATCGATGCTATTAAACTCTTTTGATGTCGCTAGGCATAAATGAAATCTCTGGGTTGATGATGTATTGGTGATGGTATTACAAACCTTTCCATCGATGTACGGAGTAAGATCAAAAAGTAGTAGGACTGAATTAATTAAAAATTTTTTCGAACTAATCGGTACAAATCCTTAGTAGTCCTCGAAATAACACCCTTTTGCTTCGACACAACGCGTATAACGCGATTCCCTCTGCACGTACGCCTTCTGGAACTCGCTTTCCGGGATCACCTTCAGAGATGCCGTCACGGCCCCTTGGGCGTCTTCTACGGAGCTGTATCGGTTTCCCTTGAAGTCCCACTTGACCCGTTGAAAGAGGAAGAAGTCCGGCGGTGCCAGATCTGGACTGTAGGGAGGGGTGAGGCAACGTGGCAACCCTGTGCTTGACCAGAAACTCCCTCACCAGCAGCGCGGTACGGCACGGAGCGTTGTCGTGGTGAAGCTTCCAAGAATCGGCGATGTCTGGCCGCACGTGGAGGACGCGTTTGCGCAATCTGTCAAGCACGTCCACGTAAAACCTGGCATTCACAGTCTGTCTAGGGGGTACGAACTCCCTGTGAACCACACCACGACGGTCAAAAAAAGGAGTTGAGCATGGATTTGACCCTTGACTTGCTCATTCTGGCTTTCTTCGGACGCGGGGACTTGTTGGTGTCGCGCTGGTCGTCTTCAACGAGCTCCCGCCAATCCCGGAACAGCTTATGTCACTCGAACACTGTTGAGCGTCTCATGGCAGCATCCCCATAGGCGTCCTTAATCATTCCGAGGGTTTCCGTCGCGGTTTTCCCGAGTTTGACGCAGAATTTGATAGCTTAGCGCTACTCGAGATTTTTTTCCATCTTGGATCGCGACGACACTTCTCAACTGAGGTTCACGGAAATCGACGTGCTTACTCTCCGCTTGCCCGCAGGCGACTGGAAAAAAGTATCAGTCTCTTCGGAAGGCTTCCCACTACCACGCTCAGGTGGTCCGACCCCCCTCCAGCGCGCGCGTTCGCGCTACAGAAATTCAGTCCTACTACTTTTTGATCCTACCCTGTAGTCCATCGCGGTTTGTTGCTGACACTAACCCTATTCCCACCAATAAAGCCTTCACGGGGCACCAGATCTTTTTCCTGCAGCTGGACGTTCTCAATCTGCGCGCTGATTGTCTCTGGAGTTTCCTTACAAAACTCCAGTTTAATTGGTCGACAAAACCTTGGAGATGAAGGGCACGGATTTCGCCAAATAATTTTCTCTCCATCAGATGTGCAAAGCTGCAGCGGCACCAGCGATGTTATCAATATGCTGGAATCGTCCACCAATTACGTCATTGACAAACGTCTGTTTGTAGTTGCTGTGTCCAGAACTCCTGCCTCAGCCCCATTTGCAGATCAATATTAAATTGATAATTTTGTCGGATCACAGCGTTTTCAGGACTGGCTGCTGCATTAGCAAAATCCTGTCGGTAGTATAATCATGCAATGCTTGTAGGGTAATCTCTGCGCAGTAGGGACCGATATTTATGTTCACTTTGTCCGGACTTGCAGCTGCTTTTGCTTTCCTCATGGTTTTATAAGATGGCAAGGCTTTAACGTCAATACTCATGAGGGCATTTCGGAAGACCTGGTATCCCGCTCTAGATACTCTTGAAGCTATAAAAGTTGCCAACGCAGTTTCCGCGTTCAAGATGCGTTCAAGATTTGCGCCGGATTTGCTTTGAAGTTGTTGCGGTATTTCTTACTTCTCGTAGGTATTGTCGAGGTGACATCCTTCACCACCGCCGCATCATCAGTCCTCCCGTCTTCTCGCAAACTCATCTGTTTTTCGTACGCCAACTCCTCGGGGCTTGAGTTCAAGCAGTTCGCCTACGTTTGGACCTGTCGGAAATCGAGTTGAAATCCGATGGTGGGCGTCCTTTTGCGGGCACGGAGACTAGCGTTGATGCAGCTTGAGTGGTGACAGAAGAAAAAACCAATTGCTCCTGCAGCCATCCTTCATTAACGCTCAGGAAATGCTTCTCCAATCGTCCAGAGCGTTGCCATCTACGCTGAAACTCATAGAGCAAACTTCGGACTTTCTGCTTGCTATTGTCCGACATCGTATAAGGGCGTTGCAACCGGGCATAAATACCTTCCTCGAGCACTCCATACATGACCGAGGGGATTTCAGGAAAATAGTGTCTAATCATGTCGAAAATTTCAGCCCTAGTACAGCTAATAGCAGTCATAGCAAATAGTCAAAATGGCAGTATTTCCCTTTTTACTAATTAAACATTCCACTATGGAAATACACCTTAATTCTGACAATTTATCAGACGTTGTTTATGTACTAAAACAAGGTAACTTCCATACATAACCATCATAGCAATACAAATAAATAAACCGTTATATTGGCAAATTCCATATTCTAGCACTATCAACATTTCCTTTCCTGCATTTCCTGCTTACTTTGCTTCAAAAATTCGATTTTTAACACTTTTTGCAGCTCTTATGCAATAGATTTTATTTTTAATCGCTAGCTAATGTTTTACTTTACTATATTCTTTGAATATTGCGACACGACCTTGTTTGGAAATATAGCTTTTCAGTGCGTATCTACGCATTACCCTTAAAAATATTAACCAAATCCTTACGATAATTAATTGATTATTATTATGCTCTATGGGATTGAATAAAAATTTAATAACATCTTCAAATAATAATTACTTTTATGGTTTGATTCCATATTTCCAAATAGAAATCTGTCTAATCATAGTACTGTGGTACCTGCTTGAAGTACGCGGTGAAATTCGGACTCTGCTTCCATAGCACGAGTGCCCCGCTCAAAAATATTTGTGCACGCAGGTGCACACGTACCTACCTGTTTAATGATTCATTTTGCAGCTCAAGGCTCAGGTTACCCAACCTGCTCTTTCAAATGCTGGAATTCGAACATTTAATTTTGAACTTTTGTCCGCCCAAAGAGGGCTGTGGCCTCACTGTGCACGGCCGCCTTTGCTGCCGCAGTGATATCTTATCTCTCATTATTCCCGTGTTTTTGTGGGCGAGCAACGATTCCCTCGGTTGGCATCCGCTGTTAATGCCTCACTCTTTGGTGATATTGATCACTGGCTTAATATTTTTTCAGCATGAAAATCGATAATTGACCATCAATAACGCTCATGCCTCCTAAGCGACTGCTGGATCTAATGTTCTAAACCCAAACTCTGCTTTGGCCTCAAGTCAACGAGAGTGCCTTCGTCGTCTTACGGAGAATAAAAATGAGTTTAAGAGTATGTTGAACTGTAAATGAATCATTCAATTGCATTCACACGTCTTCTTTTCTGAGTGGCGAGTGTGGACTTTAATCGTAGGTCGTCTTTCAACTGTCCCTCCGTTTTCCCCGCTCTTCATTGGTGGATTATAGATTGAGTGACTGCATCTCTGGTTGCCATTGTAGTGCTATGAGTGATGTTGGCAGGTAAGAGGAGCAGAGGGTGAGCGCAAGGCATGTCGGTCAGCATCCGCGTCGTGGAATTGAAACCGCTGCTATTTGCTCTTCGAGAGTTCGAGAGCACCCGGATTTGTGGCCGCGGGCAATATTCCCCGTGTCTGTTATATGCACTCATTTCCATCGCAAGAAGGAAGGGGGCATCTTCAGTGAGAGGAAACCGATACTCGGACCCCTCCCACTCTGAATCTCTCCATTACAATCCCTCTCCCTTCTCCCTACACCGCTCATCCACCCTTCCCTCCGACCTCAACCCCCTTTCCCACCCCACCCTCAGAACTGGCATACTAGAACACCCCCCCATGCCCAACTTTGGTGGTTCCTGTGTAATCTTCCTCCACAGCAGCATCCGAATTTGCGAAGCGACCATGTTCCAAACCGAAGCGAGTTCACGAGTTGGGAGCGGACGGTTTTGGGGTCACGGGCATTCAGATCCGTCCTTAACTTCACGAATGCTCGCGATTCACGAGATTTCGCACTTGGGCTTCAATTCGGAAGCGAATCCCAGCGTGGTTGCTCTTTAACTTTTTTCGTTTATAGCCGTGTGTATGTGTTGAAGTTGTTTAGAATTTTTTTGGTCAAAAATATTGATAAGATCCTTCATAATTACGTATTACAACAGAATAAAAATACCCATAATTCATATTTGGCCTAGCGTAAACTTTCTTGAGAAAATTGCATCGGATTTGCCATCGGAGACAGAGTTTTCTGATGAGGCAATGTTTCTTTGAAAGAATATATGCCTCTCTGACGCTTTTTAAATTGTTAATGATACAATTTATGCAAAGAATTTAGTTTTGACTTCAAGTATGGAAATTTGTTCATAATTTTAATTTAACTTTGAATGATACTGGTTTTAGTTGCTGTATTTTCTGCCTTTTGAACTGCGGGACGATAATGCTAATGTAATAGTTTGGTCCGAAAAGTTCTTACTTGGGAAGTATGCATTACTGGGATCCGGATTTCAAAATAAATTTGTACGCCTGTAGTTCAAAGATAGTGCTTTACGTATCACCCTCCTTGTAAGGTTATGAACTACATAGCTATGAAAAATGAGTATTTTTTTAACCTCTTTAAAACTTCCGGGTAGGTAAAGGGAACCTTGTAGCCGTCTAGGCTTCCGCAAAGCTTGCGGTTTCCCGAATATTTTAATCTCTCATCGTTTACCTGACCATCGCACAGTGGTCTGAGGAGCCCGTTTTTCCCGACAATAGTCGATTGTCTTTTGATGGGAGAATAACTTTTTGTCTTTCATTTGTGATTCATTGCTTTAGTTACACCTACAAGCCCAAAGCGTATTTGTGATACTTTGTTGACAGCGAGCGTCTGGTAAAATTATTTTTATAATTGTTATAGGTCTCCGAAATCAAGAACTTAAGCACCTGATATCAACCGCAACGTGAGCAACAATGGCATGAATTTAATGGGTAGTAAAGGAATTTAGTGCCTCCTTAGAAACATGAAGTGTGTTTTCCTTTCTTAATCTTGGTACTGAAACGCTCACTTAACACTTAAAATAAAGCGTAGACTCATTCTATGGATGAAGCAAAAAAGCCTTAAACATTTTATAAATTGAATCACAATAAATTTCCCTTAAATTCAGCTCTGTACATCCTAAAATATAGGGGAAAAAGTGTCGTACGTTGTGAAATGATCTTTTATCTTCCATTACACATTATTTTCAGTCATTTAAACAAGTTCGGAAAATCGACTTTTGTCCAGAAAATCGGACTTTCTAGACCAATGTGCATCGCTTGGTTCCCCAGAGGAGGCCAACATATTGTAGTTGGTAAATGAGGTGGTAGCTAAAACCGGCGCTGCTGCTGGACTGGAAATATTCGACTAAACTCAATTATAGACACGATGAATTAATCGGTGAATATTTCATGGGAGAAATTGCGACGAACATCGCGGAAAAACGAATTGACACGGTGGGAAAGGAGTCAAAATGACCAATACGGAATGATTTCCAACAGTCACACTATATTTAACATAGTAAATTACAATTAGGATTACACAACAACGCCCGCAGGCTAGCGGCCGAAACTTGACGAACGACGGGTGCTGTCGAGGTTCACACTCCGGTAGCCGGCAAGAGAGGGGCCCGCTGCGACGAAGCGCCCGGTCACCGCCGTCAAAGGAGGGGAGGTAGCTCTGGATCAGTGGAGAAGGGGGAAGTAGGGGAACTGTTCGTCCAGCCATTGGTTGGGACGGCGGCGTAGAGGATCACTCTTGCCATAAAGTTCCAAAAAGAGGCCGCTAGATGCGAGTTCACTATAAAAGTAGGGCACCTTGTTCTTGTCGCGCAATATCGCCGACAACGCGCAATATCGCCGACAGTGCGCACTTTGAAATCTCCCTACCGCACTTCACATGTCCGCGAGCGAAAATGTCCGCGGCGAAATTATAGCCAAATTTGTGCTGAAAATTCGGCACAAAATAAACCCCGAACTGACCATTATCTATTTAGAGCTGTGCTTGTTAAATGCATATTGATAATGATGAGGTTGGCAGACAAACATAACCTTCCAAGGTTAATTACGTTGATGACGGAATCATCTATCAAATCATCGTTTTGGAACAAGCCAGACTTGTAAAAATAGAAATTTCGATGTTCGCGGCGCGAGAAGTTAAGAATCAACTTTTTTGCTTGAAAATAACATCCGTGTATAAATCTATTTTCGATAAACAAATGAGAATATTTTACCCGGGAAAGTTAAACAAGAAAAAAAAGACGAATGAAAAACCTTACTACTCCAGAGTGGTGAACTCGATATTTTCTCATTATGAATCGCGATTTTTTCACCCCAGAATAGTTCAAGTTGTACGATAATAGAAAATTCTCATTTTTATGGAAGTAAAAAGAACTGTTCCCTTTTGTATTAACTATGGTTTTATAGCCCCAAAATGAGGTGATTTGTTAATCACTACTCTACGGGTACATGGCTTTTCTCTAATTCTATGACTAGGCTATTTGATACTCCGATTATTAGGGTAGGTTTTAGTTTGTCCCACGAAGAAGTTTAATGTGTGTTGTCATCAGTTTTATCGTTCGATGACTATCATCCATAATTTATTTTGCTAGAGGTCTCTATTTTGTTTTAAAAATTTGCAAGCTTTGTTCATAAGGATTGGGGTGTCACAGGATGAGCATAGGTCCGCACGGCGCAACGCACATTCATCACAATGGGAATGAAGGCATTCTGGACATTGGCCTTCACAAGGGTCTTCGCTGCTCCATTGCCCTCAGTGCCACTCCAGCGCTGAAGAGCGATCACTACCTTGTTACGGTCTACCTTGGCAGCCATCCATTTCCGTTACCTCCAAGAGGATTGGGATATGAGTTTATGTTGAATGTGTGGGTGTGTAGCCATCACGCGTAAATAAGAGCCTACTGTTCCAGAATGAATATTTTTTTCTCTTGGATTGTGGATAATGTTGAAAATTTGGGGAAAATGGTGGATATCCAAGTGAAGAGTTCGGAGGCATCAGAATCGGCGGTGGGGTTGGACAGAGAGTCGTGATTGGCTGGCGGAGCAGTTTTGGTGGGAAGATCGGGGAGGGCGGCAGGGGAGGAAAGGGCGTGAGCAAAGGTTCGGATCAGCCGCACTGCAGGAGGAGCTGGTACAGTGTTGCTAGCCGCTTTGCGGCGCGCAAGCATCCGCTACTTCGCTTCCCGGTATTTGGGGTATCCTCAATATCTGGAAGGGTGCTCATCTTGGAAGAGATGACGTGTCGGTTTGTCTTCTTTTGGTACGGGGCATTCTGTAGACTTCTACTTACCGACACGTTTAACACAATTAGATTTCAAAATCAGTGATTTTTAGTATGTCCAAGAGACTGGAAATTATGATTGTATCGTTGGTCGGTAAGTGGAGCTTAAGGCTCTGGCGCAGAGGAAGCGTAAGATAGTGGCGGCTCTGAAATAATTGTGAATCTATTAGTATCTGGAGTTGGATGTGGAGGAGTGGTGGTTTTAAGGCGTTTGAGAGCTTTTTTATCGTTTAACCTGATAGATATGGGTGCCAGGCTAGATAAAGAGGGGCAGCTTGCAGAAGAACCGATTAGGAAATGCAGTGGACTCACCGAGCAGGATGATGTGACAGGGTTGGTCGTAAGAGCTGCGGAAGACGGCTGAGGATGGTTTAGGTGTGAAAGCAGGTCCAGGGATGGGTGCAGAAGGTGGGAAGGTCTCAAGAAGACCAGAATTAGCAGTAGGCTGGGAAGCAAAGACTGCAGCAGATCTGGGAGGCGGCGTTGAAGGCGTGGAATCGACGGCAGGATTGGTGTCAAAGACATTGAGCTCTCCTCTGAATTTTGTTTTCTCTGCTGAGTTTAGCGCAAAGAAACTCGCAAGAGTAGCCTTCATTGCGCATGACAGTTCACAGGATTTGCCAAGATGGTTGATTTTGGTTTTCTTCTCTTCAGGATGCGGCAATTTGTGGTCGGAAGTAGGAGTGGGGGTGATAGAGTGGTCCAGATTCGTTTTTCATTAGTTTCTTCTTCTTTTTCATTTAATTCACTCGTATATGCGATCGAAATTAGGGGTTTTGAGCGCTTTTAATTGTTGGATCGTTCTCTGAGTTCTCTCTGTTCTTCTTCTCTCTCTGAATTCTCATAGTATCGAAATAATAAATGCTATATCAAGAACAGAATTCGACACGCATGTACGGGATAGAATATAGCAGAGGGATAAAGGACCTTTGAGAGGAGGGGAATAGAATTAGACTGGTTTTGCAATACAAGGCTAACGCTCTCTCTGGGGAAGGCGTAAGAATAACGTCATACATGAAATGATAAGAGGAGATGGACGGTAAAAATGCGGGACAATTTTTCTGGAAGAAAGAAATTTAATTTAAACTACGGAAACACATTTTAAAAGCTTAAAAAATAAGATATTAGGATTAAAACTAGATGATTGATTCGAGTCTAGCAGATATGTAGCTAAAACGGAATAACCATCAGTATTGATAACACTTTTAAAATGTTCAGCCGTTCTCATATTAAAATTTCATGCCAGTTTGGCCGATATAATAACTTTTACTAAGCTGCTGCTATCTGCAGTGGAAATTTTGCGCACAATTCACGATGGAAAAAAATTAGAAAAAAATGAGATTCAAATCCAAAAACCTCGAGTTTACCCCGAGGGGTAAACTTGAGGTTTTCGGATTATACTTCATTGGCGTTGTCTTCCTCTTTTTGCATGAATAATTGATTATTGCAAGGGGTTGTCGTGAGTGCCTTTACAATGTTTCATTTTAAGACTCAATGAGGTGCTTTGTTTGCTAGTAAAGCACTAGGAGGAATTCCGTAGGAACATAATTTCGGATCTTTCGGATTCGCGTGTATCCAGAGATAGATACTCTCGTTGATGTTGAATTACTTTGAACGCTGCTATTCAGTGACTGTGCATCTACACTTCTTCAATATACTATGGAATGAAAATTCCTTTAAGGAAAAATAAAACTTAAAAAAAAAAAAATGAATAGCAATGACATGTATGTGTCGCTATAATCTAGTGTGATGCACGCGTTTATTACGCCTTGTAGCGCCTTGGTGCAAGTAAAATTCGTGGCAGTGGAGGTTTGCATGTGTATCATACACAAAAACCTGCGCAATGAAAGGCATGGTACTATTGAATGAACTTGTGCCCACTCGCAATCCTCCCTCATCGAAGTGAAAATTTCTCTATCTCAGATCGCACATATTACCATATTCTGTTCCAGCAACGTTATATTACAAACTTTGACTGATAAAGTAGAGGCACAACAATGCTTTGAAGATCATAGTTGAGTTATTATTGGCAAGTTTAATCTATTTGAAGTATATGCGTCTGTTTATATTTTGTGATATATATCTCATTATTTATTAAAATAATCATCTTCTTCTTAAGGCAACTATCTCATATTTTTCGAAGCCCACCGGTCTAAGACTGGTCCCTATAATAAATACTAACCATTTGCTTCCATGAAATAAATGCCTTAAAATTAAATTTTTCCAGGAAAATGTAAAGTAACTTGAGTTTTCACTGATGGCGTAAAATGATGACTTTTAAGTTTCTCAGAGATACATCGTTGGACTCTTTCCAGTGACGGGCACCATGTAAGCGCTTATTCTTTTTATACGCCCGTGAATGCTAAGCCCGCAACTTGCTGATGCTTGTTGGGCTAGTGGGGGGAGGAAGGATTGGCTTTACACGGCTATCGTCCCTCGGGCCATCGAAAAGGGAGTGAGTGAGTTTACGTGCGCCGCCTTTGTCTCTCCAGAATCGGCGGAAACAGCCGGGCAGAAGTCTTTGCCGGCGTCCATTGTGATGCTGTCGCCAGGGTGACGACACTTCTCTCCCTCTCTCTCGTTTCCGGGAATGACAAGCATCTAAGCCCCGTGGAGGTTGCACGTTTAATGGCATCTTTTTTGTGTCAAAACCTAATATTTTGATTGTTAGAAATTATGATATGGAAATGATCCATAAAGCATTATGGAGATGATGCACTGCAGAATCTCGAGTACATAAAATGATTGACTAATTTTGACCCTTGAAATGAAATTTCGCCTTAAAAATGAAGGTGAAATCATTGAACTTTGGAATAATGTAATTTTTTTGTATGTTTATTTTTGAAAGCGTGCGTAGTTATGGTAATGCGTATTTACTCCCGCATTCTGTACATAGATAGAGATTAAAATTTATTTATAACAATTTTAAAAAGGGTGGTCTCGAAGGTCAGTTAACGTTAAGTCAGTCGAAAAATTATCAGTGGTCTCGAAGGTCATTCGGGTCAGAGTTGTGCCTACGTCGTTTCAAGAAATGCAATGCCGTTTACATTTATTCCTCTGCAATAAAGAACATAGCAGTATTTTTTAAACAGAACCATTTTAAATAGCCATCGATATTTGGCTGACGATAAGGGCAATTTTTTTACTATCTTAAGAGTTTACCCCTCGATTTGTGTCGTTTTATTTTTTCGGGCAGTAAGTTGAAGAACTTAGGCGTCTAAAGGCCGCTTTACTCGGCACATTTTATTGTACAAACGAATGTATCATATCACTTCTTCTAGCAGTCGTCGTCTACGAGAGGTCTTGGTCTCTTGGAGCAACCGAAATGGGCTATCCCCCTTTCATTCTCGCTCTCACATTTAGCGGACAAAAGCCTGGGCTCTTCTCCCTCCATTGAGAATTTCCTTTCGCAGGTCAAAATTTTCCCTACGAGCATATTCTCCCTCATCCTCCCTCTCCAACTGTGGGGAGGAAGGTCTTCCTGTACTGTTTGTGTATTGCCTTCCCGCGCAGGGGGCGTGGTTCGACCGTGTTGTCACATCGGCGTCAACTCGGGACTTAGAAATTTTTCGGCACCGAGGTGGTAAGTTTTTTTTGGACAGGAGTGTATATTCTATGATACATTCGTTTGTACAATAAAATGTACCGTGTAAAGCTACCTTAATACAAAAAAACATCGTTTCAGCAAAGCTATTATCGGTAAAGATATTTGATAATGGAGAATAATTCTTATATTGTATTTAACCTTGTCAGCAACGATGGGAATATTGCCCCTTTTTTACAGAACATTCTTAGTACGTACATAGCGTATAGGGAGACATTTTCATAGCGGCGACGACGGCTACTGTCAGTTCCACGTTTGACCAAAGCAGTAAGTTATAGATTATATTTAACTCTAAATTTTCACCCGACATTTTTCTTAATTGAACTCAGCTTGAGAGTTATCGTTCTCCCTCCGCGAGGGAAGGCGGCGCCGGCGGCGGTCAACAATTCGGAGAAGGAGGCTATACCAAGACCCCCCCCAACTTCCTTCACATTTCCCTTGCCACCACAACCACTGTCACTTCCGCCTTGTCACCAAGCAACGCATGACAGTTTAATTTTCGCCCACAGATGGCGCCTCCCTCGGGCCACGTGCCTGCGACTGTCAGACCTCGTCGCACTGCCTCCTGCGATCGGAGAATGAAAGACGAGAGGAAATGGAAAATTCGTCTCTCTCTCTTTCTCCTTATTTTACCCTCGGCAATACTGTTTCATTCTCTCGTGGTGTGGCTATATCAGGTAAATTTTTTTTGTCATGTTAAGGGAAAGGTTTTCACTGTGCATGGAAAACATTCGAGGCATCCGTTTAGAACTTTTATAGAATTAGTAATATCACCAAAGGTTTTGAGTTCTAGAAATAATAATAATAAAGAGATTGAGGAATAGTTAATGTAAAAAACAGGTAAATGTTGGAGGAATGTTTTCCTATGTACTTGAGGTTTTTTATTACCGCGTATCATTTTTCTTATTGACAGCAAAGGAATCTCTGTGGTAGTATTTACTATAATGCATATTATAATGAGTGTGAAATTGGTCAAACGCGCATATGCCTTTTTGTTTCGGCAAAGCAAGTTCTATGCTACTTTTGACCCCATAGATAATGAGGGCATGAGGACTGGAACCCGCGACCTCAGGTCAGCAGGAGATGGATTTACCCCACCGCTGCCTAAACTAAATTCTTTTTATGTCGGAAGATATATTACTGAAGACTGTCATGCGATGCCAATGAACCAAGTAGTTGGAATGGTGATAGAGAAGAAGTCCTTAACTGCGCTAGAAAAAAGATCTGTGATTTTCTCGGCGAATAACTTGTTGTGTCCTCGGGTTTCACATTCGCTAGAGAAGTTCACTTTTTCTCTAGACGGTTCGCATATGAAAATAAATGACAGTCCTAACTATCTGAGATGCACTGAGATAATTGTGGCTTTCGGTGAATTTTGAACTTCCCTTAGGCTTTTGGCGTAAGGCTTACCCTTTCAATTTTTCCTAACGAGAGCCGTGGCCGCCGTTCGGCTAGACGATCGCTCAATGGCCTCAAGTTTTCTTCTTATTATTCTTTCTCCTTATGGAAGGGATCGGAGGCACAAGGTTTTAATTCGTTCCAAAAAAGGCCTCGTCCCTCTTCCTTACCGTACAATGCCTCATTTTTCATGTTCGCTCGAGGATAGACCGCGCAATTCAGACCCTCAGCTTTTCATTTCACCTTCTCCTACTTCGATTGGCTCTCCATTCTCTTTTGCCATTCAACTCCTAATCGCCTGCTCCTTTTTCGCCTTGAGTGCATCGTCTCGCTACTCTCTCATACCGAAGCTCTCTTCACCGTCCTCCGATCAACCCTCCCTTGCCTCTGTCCACTCTCTCCATCCTATGATTCACTGCCCCTCCCTTCCTTTTTAACCCTTCGGCTGCGGCGTCCTCATTTATTCGCCACTACGGCGTGCGATAGACCCAGACAGAGTATTTTTACCCCTTTCTAGGTAAGGCAACGGTGTAGCAAGAAGTGGGCCCATAAAACCCGAGATTGCATAAAATCCTTGATTTTTGCCAACTTATAATTTTCTATTCAACTTTGTACAATTTCTATTCGACTTGGTTTTGTTATTAATAACGTATCATCATTTCATCATTCTTAACTGCTTTCCGCGCCACGTTATCTTGAAGTTGCGGTAGAGAACGTATTTTGGACTTTTCCCGTGAGTCAAGTGTTTAAGGAGGCTCCTTCACGACTGTGTTAGTCAAAATGAGTACTAAAGACCAATTTTTTGTTTAATTGGAAAAATAAACGGTGGTTTCGCCGATGGCATGCATTAGCTATTGAAAAATACCAGTAAGATACGAAATATTCAGATTATTCCACGAATATTTTCATAATGAACATTTTTTCATATCCATGGAAGCCGACTGAAGCACCTTTACTATGTAATCACCTAAATACCACATTTTTGCTTCAGTTACCTTAATAATATCTAGGTCTCTTTATCTCTAGGTCTGATAGATGCGATAAAATGAGAAAGATACACTGCCGAATAGATAGGTAGAAAAACTCGTTCTTTCCTCGAACAATAAGCGACCACAATAAAAATTAAGCTCCACTCAATACACTCCTATAATCCATGTCACCATTTCATCTCCGAAAAACTTACACCTTTGCACGGCTGGTGACCTAACACCCCCTGCCACACGCCCATGCGGCGGCTCGCGGGGTGTTATGTAGTTGTAGAAATTAGTTAATAACAAAAAAGGTTGTAAGATACGAATTTTTTTCGTAATAGATTTCCTGGGAGTTTTCCGTGAATTCCTGGAATTTATATTTTAAGAATACTATTTTATTCCGTTTTTCTCGCATTATGTCTTAAACACCGTGTGATTTCAAATTTCATTTGAGAGAAATTTTGGTGAAAGTTAAAGTCTTGCTTGTCTATATGAGATAGATGAAATGTTTTTCTATAAATGTGCATAATATGAATAAAATAACGTTATGCAATTGAAGGAGAAATCGAGGGAAAAGCCCAAAGAGGAAGGTCAAGGGAAAAATACATGGGACAAATAGAGAGTTGAGTACATAAGAATAGCTGCCAAGGAGTAAAAGAACTAGCATTAGATAGGGAAGGATGGAGGGGGGTCTGCGATCGAACAATCTTCGGATTTAACGACCAATGATGATGATGACGACATTTATATCCTATTACAGGGGAATCATCTTAACAAGCTTTCTCCTCTCTCGAGGTATGAGCTCGAGAGTAAATATTCCTGGCGTAGCGAAGTTAAGTCCTCCAACGTTTCGATCGCCTCCAAAAAGGCCTTCTTCCTCCTCCACCCCTCCCTCTTGTCCTCCTCCACTTCGCCACTCATTTATGTTGCATTCTCTTCTCGTCCGCTGTCCGAAGGAGTTCCACGATAATCGGATGTTCTCCAGCCCACTCTGTTCCCCTCTGCGTCGTCTATTCCCTTCGGTCTCCGCCCTCTCTACTCGCGAGCTTTGCAGCGCAAGGGAGGAAGAGGAGGAGCTGACTATTCGGCCTCTGGAAAATAAACGTACGAAGAGGCAGTTTTAGATCGATCTGTACGGAGGGGTAGAACAACCAGCGCTCAGGGGGGGAGGGGAAACGACCCATGCATTCAAAATGAAACCGAGATCCGATGGAGAGCGAACGTGAAGAAATACTGATCGTACTGTTATTTAAGGATGTCCACAGTGACTGTGTGTGTCAAAAGAAATACTTCATTCCCACTTTTTGTTTACTTGGCTTGAAAACTAAATGGGAATCGAAATTGAGTTATAATAGAAGCAGATTATTATACAAATATGCATACTTTTAACGAAAACTTATCTACAACCAATGGAGCCATATCCTTTTATACGGAATCACCGTAATTATATTTCAATCACCGCTGTGATGAGCTAATAAGTCAAGATATACGTCCAATAAGTCAAGAAATAAGGGTAACGCCCATGACGCAAGATATACGTCCAATAAGTCAAGAAATAAGGCGTTAGCCTTTGCCGATGGAATGCATTAGCTATTAAAAAATACAAGTAAGATACGAAAAAAACAACGACAATGGGGTTTATTTCTCCTTTGGTTCCTTTCCTTTACGATAGTGATACTGTGTCCTCATGATCTTAAGTTGTAAAGAAATAAACATCAGTACATTAAGACCCGGTTTTATAATGCTATAGCTCTTACAATTAACTTATAATCCAGGTTTTATTTACTAAATTAGGCCATCGGAGAAGTGACGTGACCGCTATCGGCGAAACCAACTTCCTTTGTCTCACCGAGAGAATTTTCCTCTTAAATTTCCAACCCCCTTAAAGTTGCTTCTTTGTTTCCCGAGTTGGCGGATAAAAACTTGTTTCTTTTCTCCTTTCTTGTCCTCCGCGGAAAGTAGCTCATTGTTATTCTCTGCCTTCGAGCGTTTGGTTCAAAGCGGAGGGTCGGAACGGAGGCTCCGAGGTGGATTCCTTTGAATTTTATTCACGTATGTTCGCTTTTCGTATGTTGTTTCATCCGCTGACATTCTTTCACTTCGTTCCTTTGCTTCGCATTCCTTTCGTTTTCCACGGATGAGGTTGTTTCTCGGCCTCTTTCTAACCATTTCACATCAGCCTATGACTATTCCCCCAGCTTAACAGCTGAAGAAGTTTCATTTGAGGATTTTGAATGCTCTTTATTGTTTCTGTGTGAAACCTTTGGTGTGTCTGGATTAACATACTCACGCATCAGGTAACTGAGGACGCATTTTCATTAGTAATTATTTGGTTGCCTTCTTGCCGTGATGGGATTATTCTCATGCCCTAGGGGAATTTACCCAAATTTTCGATTTGCATGTTCCTCGCTTCTCATCATTCAAGCATTTCTCTCGTGTTTTAAATTGTGCATTCCTTCTGGCATTCATCGCACACAATTACTCTCATTGTTATATGAGACTTAGAGACTGAAATGGGAATTTATATCTCCGATACGGGAAATTCAGAGAATATGGCAGTGCAATAGTATCTCAAAGTTGATCCGAGATCATTGGAAAATTTTAAGAAAACTGACGGAAATATTTGTTTCACAATGTACCACAGCCTCGATGGTGCCGTACGGAGTAGAGTAGATTTTTCAATGCTTTCCTCTCTCTTAAAAACATCTTTTGTCCAATTTAAGATCTAAACACGTAGAAATAATATTCACCGTATCATAAAATCAGACATGGCGAAAAAGAAAAATCTATTAGTAAATTGCACACTTAAAACTTATATTCCCGACCTAGGTTTCGATTGGCTTGCAATAAATTTCAACCTCTAGAAATGGTTGCAAGGCAATCGAAACCTAGGTCGGGAATAGAAGTTTTAAGTGTGCGATTTACTAAGAGATTTTTCTTTTTCGCCATGTCTACGGTAAGATTCC
Organism: Ceriagrion tenellum; assembly: GCA_963169105.1. Taxonomy (NCBI): domain Eukaryota; kingdom Metazoa; phylum Arthropoda; class Insecta; order Odonata; family Coenagrionidae; genus Ceriagrion; species Ceriagrion tenellum. The sequence continues at coordinate 122,495,142 of OY720642.1, read as the reverse complement.
ACAAAGTTACGCCTTCAACCATTAAGTTTGTATCATGAAATGCTTTGGAGTTTTTAAGAATGTTTTAAGCATAAAATTTCGAAATTAAGGTTAAAACACACAAGTCGTTACGCTGTCAGTTTATCAGGATTTGCGGTAAAACTATTGTCATAATAAGAGTGTATGTCCGAGTATGCAAAAGTGTGATTTGTGTTGAAGTGAAAACGTGAAATAACTGAATAGCGTCTTATTTAATGATATAATTTTTTATGAAAAGAAATAATTCCATGCTTAAAAAATATAGTAAAGGCTTGTGATATCTCTCTACAATGGATATTTTTCGATGGAATCGTAGGCAGACATTTCAACTGAGAAATTATAAACATGGACCAGCTACATTATGCTAATGGCTAAGAACTGTTGAAAATGCAATACTGCGTCAATTGCACCTGTATATCGAGAGAGGCTATGCACGGTTTCATTTTCTGAACTGAAAAATGGATTTGTTGTGGGCTCATAGCAGTTTTCTTTCGTCGCCGTACGCCGTCGCTTTCATCGGTGCAATTGAGTTTGCGACCGCAGCAAAGCGGCGATTGCAATTTCCGACACTTAAACTTCGGAGTACGCCGCCGGTTTTGCGGAAATTGGTGAGCTGAGTTATCGCTCGGATGGCGACGAATGAACCCTCTCAATTTGGATGATTTTCACTGCGCATCGCATTACGCCCAATTACAGCGAATCAAAAGCCGCGTTCTCGGATGACAATGAATGAATTCAGCCGAGTTCGCAATGCGAAGCGGTCGCTCAGTCGAGTGTATCAGTTGAAGCTGCGAACCTTCGCAAATTGTCCGCTGTTTTAGCGAGTGGTTAAAATGTTCCCAGAGCCGCGGAAATCATTTTAACCCAAATGAGACCCTTGTTAGCCCATGACCGTTCTCCTCTGCCCCTGTTCTCATTATTAATTTTTCCGCTCCGGTTTCTATGCTATTTTCCGGGTAAATACTGCGGAAAGCTGTTAAGCTAATGCACGTCATCTTCTGCGCAAAAAAACGGAGCGAAGAGTAGGCAGCGGACAGAGTATCGCAATTCACCAACTCTACTTTGAACAAAAAACAGAAAATGTTCCCCACGGGTATTCCCTGGGAGCGTTAATCCACTCTTGAGTAAAAAGTAATAACTATGGCGCAGTGAGATGAAATGAAGGACGTATGAGTCTCTTTCGGGATCACCATATTAACTACTTATTAACACTGAAGTGTGAACTTGGGTTAATATTTTCTGAAGTGTGAGGCAACGCATCGTATTTGCTCTAATAGCCCTTCCGAGCATTTTAAATAAGAGAGAGGTTGATTCAATGAGAAAAAATAGTGCGTAATGATATGGATTATTTCTGGGATGTAAAGTTTTCCCGCGCATTTATATCGTCGTGATTTTGTCAAATAGTTGGCCACGATTGATTTGAACCGGCTGCGCGACGATTCGTGAGGAAACTTCCGACCGAGTTACCGCGAGGAACCCGGTCGGTCGGTCCCTCACGGTCATTTAGTTCTTTACTGTATAGCTTAGTTCTCGAATAAATGATGGTACGCGTGAGTTTCCTGGTGACTGAAGGAGGTTTAAACCCTGCCCTATGTCTCTCCAAATGTAAGAGATAATATAAGAGAAAAAATAATTTGGCTGAGGTTATGAGTACAAATATTCAATCAACCAGACGTCTACATCTACTTATTACCCTGCAAGCCACCACAAAAGTGTTTGGCAGTGGGTGACTTATAACCAACATGAACTACCGTGAAGAAATTTACTTTCACCAACATGCATCACATAATGGATACCACAGATACTCCAGAAACTATTAAAATAATCTATAATGTAACTACGTAAATATGACATGAAAGTCATGCAGGGAACTTGCAAAACTTGGCGTTAGCACTACTCGGCAGATGTAGAAACATGCATTTGGGGATAAATGGATTAATCAGCTACACTATCTGTCAACTAACCTATTTCAAAATCTCAACGCAGCCAGTATGCACTTCACGATCGCAGGAAAAACGACACTTTAACCTTTCCGTTCTACAATATATTTCCCATTTTTATTGTTTTCCCATGTTGGAGTCCGTAAGATATTGAAAACTCATTCTGAAAATAAGTCGGTATTGAATTTACTTAGATTGAGTATAATTTTCAATCGATGGTCTGAAAGAGATTCCCATCCTAGTTTTTGCAAGTGGTCAGTAACACTAACGAGACTATCATAACGGCCTTTCACGTATCTTGCTGATCTTCTCTGCACGCGTTTTAACTCTGTTATTAAGCCTACCTCATTAATCCTACCTCATCCCAAACACTGGTAGCATTTTCTAAGTGGGGTCTAACTAGGGAAATGCATCTGATTTCTCTAACTTCATCGTCGCACTTTCCAATTTATGATTAGCCTGATAAGTTAAATCCCCGAATATGTTTGCTCCACGAGAGATCATTAGTTTAGCTCCAAGGTATTTTATAGAATCTACTGCTTCTTATTGGGTATTTTGTGCGTACTTTGGTGGTTTTTCCTTTTCCAGAAGTTCATTACAACACATTTTTTTCAACTTTAATTCTGCTCGTAGTTGCCACGCATCGCTTTACGCTTGAATTACCTTGAGGTCCTTCGTTAACGTTCCCTAATCATTGCTGCTACGGATTTACCTCTACACTAAGGCATCGTCTGCAGATATTCGGATTATGCTATCTACTACTTTACCAATATCGTCAATATACAGAAGGAATAGAAGTGGACCTATGAAAATCCTCTGTAGGACACCCGAAGTAACTTTAACATCACATGAGTACAAATATAAAATCAACCTTATCTCTCTAAGTAAATGCAAAATAAAACAAGGAAAAAAACGCTAAGAGACTCCGTCAACATAAATTATCCTCTCGTCCCATCTCTCTTCCATTTCCTTTATACCGTTCCCATGTATTTTCGTGGTCTGTGCCAAAGTCCCGACACCTTCTCCCCCGGTGGATGGCCATTGGTCGGGTGAACGGGAGGTAGAAATTTCGCGTTCACGTTGGTTTCATCCTGCTCATTTTCCAATGCGGCAATGGTATCGGGGTGTACCTTGCGCTCTCTATTTTCAAAGTTCGACCAAACCGTTACCATATCTTGCCCCCCCTCGATGTATAGAAACGTCGTCAAACTTTCCAGATTAATTTGGAACCGAGGCCGTGGCCATATGACTTGAGTGTGCCAGAAGATGGTCGTACGATCACCCCAGGAGAATGACGTAAGACAACCTGAGCAGTCAAGGGCATTAGTACCTTCTAGATTCACGGAAGTTCGTCGCTCGGTTCGAGTTCAGTAGAGCAATGACCTGGTGATGAGAAGTGACGCGTGTTAGTGATAAGGTGCTTGCGATGTGTAGTGAGTGTGTTGCTTTCTGGTTTCAGATGCTTCAACTTTACGTCCTCGGATTTTTTTGTGCATGGGGAAGGATTGCATTATGCATATTGATGGTGCAAAAAATCCGTGTGCAGCCTCGATCCGCTTATAAAAATATCGGGTATCACTTATATTAAAAAAAAAATTTAAGTGGTTTTCCGCCATCTACATAGCCTAGTTGTGTGTGTGCGGTACGAAGTGTCTTTTAAGTTCATCTACATCTACGAAATACCGTGCAAACCCCCACTAGGGTGTGTGGCACGGGGTGATTCCACACCAGGCATGCAGCACTGATCCCAGTTTTAATCAGAACCGCGCACGTTCCCCCGGATTCCAGGCGCAGGCCAAAAGCAGTCAGGACAACAGTGCGCAGTCAAACCGGAAACTAGGAGAGTGATACGTAGAAGAACATGCCACCACGCAGTACTCTACTCATGGTACAACTACTGGTTAGTATTAATAATGCGACAGATAAATAGCGCTACAAGGTACTAAAACAGGCAATAGTATATCATGCCGGAGATTACACGCGAGGTTAGTAGCTAATATTCTGTTGAAGGACGCGCGAGTTTCCTGGTGACACGAGGATGCTATTTAAACCCTGCCCTATGTATCTATACATGTAAGAGCTAATATTAGAGAACAAATAATTTGGCTGAGGTTATGAGTACAAATATTCAATCAACCAGACGTCTACATCTCCTTATTACCCTGCAAGCCACCACAAAAGTGTTTGGCAGTGGGTGACTTATAACCAACATGAACTACCGTGAAGAAATTTACTTTCACCAACATGCATCACATAATGGATACCACAGATACTCCAGAAACTATTAAAATAATCTATAATGTAACTACGTAAATATGACATGAAAGTCATGCAGGGAACTTGCAAAACTTGGCGTTAGCACTACTCGGCAGATGTAGAAACATGCATTAGGAGATAAAGGGATTAATCGGCTACACTTTCTGTCAACTAACCTATTTCAAAATCTCAACGCAGCCAGTATGCTCTTCATGATCGCAGGAAAAACGACACTTTAACCTTTCCGTTCTACAATATATGTTTCTCAGTCAGACCAGAAGCTAGGTGAGTGATACGTAAAAGAACATGCCACCACGAAGTACACTACTCAAGGTACAACTACTGGTTAGTATTCATAATGCGACAGGTAAATAGCGCTACAAAGTACTAAACAGGCAATAGTATGTCATGCCGGAGATTACATGCAAGGTTAGTAGCTATTAATCATGTTAAGATACTTAGCACTACAGAAAAAGCCTATATAACCTAGTTAGTATTCTATAACTGATCTATCGCAACTATTATGGTCCCTTGTTTTACGTGAAAGAAAGACATTTTAAATCTATTGGTTCTGCAGTCTATTTCCTTAATCTTATGCATGTGGTCGTTTCTACTAAAATAGTTTGTCGGTGAACGTCCGGCAAAAAGTAGTCTACATCAAACTTTCGTAAATGATTTAACCTATATTTTTCCCTTTGATCGGATAGATGTTCCCACTCTAATTCCCTCAACAATTTAGAAACACTGCTATGTTTATCGTAAAAATGTTGAGCAAATAAGCTGCCTTCCGCTGTATTCGATCTATATCTGAAGCTAGTCCTACTTCGTAAGGGTCCCATATACTAGCGGCGTACTCCGGGTGAGGCATCATGAGAGAAAAAAATGGGGCATCACTTTTATTGGAAAAATATTTTTACGTAGTTTCCCGCCCTACGCAGCCTAGTTGTGTGTGTGCAACGGTATGTGCGGTCCGAAGTCTCTCTTAAGTGTGTTCATATAATGTTACGAGTGCGCCCAGCAACTAAGAATGATGTGCAATATGCGAAGGGATCCGGAAACATACAGAACCCCTGTGCTTCTTGCGTGCCACGTTAGGGCACATAATTCCCTTCAAGCCACCTCAAGGGTGTGTGGCAGTGTAATCCGGAGTCATTGGAAATCAATAAATAACAAATAGCATATCGTATGCATTTTAGGTATGTATTTATTCTAACCAGTGATCACTAAATTGAGTATCTTGTATTGCCTAGCCCTATTCTTGTTGTTCAGGATGACGCAAGTAATGGAAATAAGTCGTAAACTTAAGTAGATGATTACATTTAATTCTAGAGCTAGATTGTTAAACGTTAAACGTAAGATTCATCTACACCTACACACTACCCTGCGAGCCGCCGCATGAGCGTGTGGCAGTAGATGTTAGGACACCAGCCATGTTTAAGTGTAGAGGAAAAGGTTTTTGGGAGGTGAAATACTGACGTGTATTGTGGGAGTGTATTTAGTAAAGCTCAGTTTTTTATTGTGGTCGCATATTATGCGCGAAAAGAACGATTTTTTGTAACTATCTGTTCGGCAGTGTATCTATCTCATTTTATCGCTTCTGTCAGACCTAGATATGTAGTGAAGTGTCGTGATAATATTCTCTATGTCGCTCTGAAAAACACCAGTTCTGAATTTCTCGAGCAAGCTAAGCTTAGGGTGTAGCCTCCCAGTCTCTAGGGGCTTCCACCTTAATCCCTCTAAAAGTTGTGAGACGCCATATGTTTGCTCGAAGCAGTTTTTTATTCCTGCACTGTTCGGATGTTCACCACGCTGCTTGCTTCCTCTAACTACACTTTCGCCCTCCATATTGATCTGTAAAGTACCGTAGGGAACGCGAGAGTATCTGTTGTTAGCGGAAACAACCATTCTCTGGAACACCAAAAACGAATTCACGAAATTCACAAAATAATTCACGAATCTTTGTTTAAAAGCCGCGGAAACCTAACATTGAAAAAGGTGATAAATATATGGGCTGGTTATTGTCTCACTCATTATTTGTTGTTATGTTATCAATCTCAAGGGTTGATTGAATTATCGTACCTTTCTTCGTCCTGTAATATTGAAATAATGTTCTTTTCCAGTGGTTTACTACGCCCCTCAGTCTAAACTCTGACCACTGACTACGCTCGATGAGAAGGCATTTTAGAGAAAACTTGGTTCACGTTATTCCCTTTTCTTTTTAGAGTTCAACAGATGTATTGAGGGAGTAGAATAAAGACCTTCGAGAGAACCCCTAACTCATGTGATGTAAAGTATTCTCCTTATCTTAGTCTTGCTTGAAACCACAGAATTTCTTGCCTGTTCAAATTCAATCTTGCTGATAACTATTCAACATTTTCTATTTGATCGCTTTCAGTAAAGCGCGTGGCTTTCTTCTGCATGATGTCAAATTCGGGATCTAAATTTTTCTGACAACAAACTCCTTAACTCATGCTTGAAAAGTGACTAAAGAAAGGTTGTTGCATCTCTTAAACTTCTTAGCAGGCGATTACAGTTCTTACGCTACGTTCTTAACTAATCTGTTGTTTTTTACCACCTATTTATTTGAAAACTAGTCGTACAGCCTAATTATTTTATTATTTTCCTTTATATGTTGGCCTATTATTATACTGTTATCCCCACTGCATAAATTAATGTATTAAAGGGGTTATTATACGAGTCCAACAACGAAGAAATATTTTCTCATTTCTTGCGTAACAACGATAGAAGCAGCAATATTAGTGGTAGCTGCATGTGCAGAAGAGATGAAATTAACGATTTTTTATGCTATTGATAGTTTAACACAGTCATTAAGACTATCCTTCATTAAATATTTATCGTATTTGAGCATCATTCAGAGATTTACCAAATATTTTTCGTTAGGTTATGTCTTTAGATTATTTCTCAAGAGCCAGTTTATAATTACACTCAAAAGCTATCATTATTTTCCTCATTCAATATTTTATAATTTATTACACCAGCTAAGCATAAATCAGCTTGGCATTTTTACTTACTCCAGAAAGTACTTGCAAAGCGTATGACTCCGGTATTATTTGATCTTTGGTAAAGTATATAAAGACTGCTGTGGGATTATTAGCACTGGATTGACAGCGGAAATATCTAGTAACTCATCACGCAAATAAAGTGCGACTGCCTTGGTATCCGTAAAAACATTTAATTCCTTATCATGAATAAGTGACTAGATTGAGAACTACTAGGGTGTATTTAGTATGCCTACGAATAGAGCGGGCTGTGATATCCTTATGACAAGATTCGAAATAATGTTTTCGTTTATTTCTAGTCCAACACTGCATTAAATAATCACTTGGCCTTTGGTAAAATATGTATGCATTTTAAAATGATTTTATATTATTTTAAGGAGATTCCTAACATCACTGTACTAAAAACTGGGTTAAATAACAGTTGAATTAAAAATCATGCATGCTTTTAATAGCATTAAAAACATTTTAGTGACAAAATTCTAGACCGGAGACCTTTACAATAAACCGAAATGCTTAGTAAATTAGATTATTTGGCAAATTATAATGATAGCGATGACGGCTATTATCAGCTTCTGATAATTATGCCTTCTAAGCATATAAGAGGATGCAGAAGTTATTGGCAGGAAACCGTCCGAGTTAATGTTTTTTATTTGTTTCGCACTTCGTTCTTCAGTCATGACACGCACGGTAAAATTAATTTGTTAGTTTATTGGATAAATAGCAAATTAAAATCTTACACTAGGATAACGTAGATTTCATTTCCTCATTTTGCAATAATAGTTCACTTGAATGGCATTAGAACTAGTTCTCATAATGAACTTCCAGGAAAACTTCTTTTTCTTACTCCGTGAGAATATTAAAGGGTTAAACTACAGTGGACGTTGGTATGTGGTGTGCTATGAATTGGTGTGTTAGGTTAGGGTTCATTCAGAGATTCTAAGGGCTAAAATACCTATTTAAAAACGGATGATAGTGACAATTCGGGTGATCAAACCAGTATTCATCGGAAGCTAGCGTTTATAAATGCGGCGTATTTGTGATTCATTTTGACGAAAGGGAACCTATGCAAAGATGCTACACTAAGTGGTGGAGCATTATATCCTATCTTTAAAGTAAATTTGTATTTGTGGGTAGTTTCATTATTCATTTCGTTGTCGCGAATAGGGATGAATAGGGGGACGATCATCTACCTACATACTACCCTGCGAACCGCCGCATGGGTGAGTGGCATGGGGTGTTATGCCACTCGCTGGGTAAAGATGTAACGTTTTAGGAAGTGAAATGGTGACGTACATTGTGGGAGTGTATTTATTGGAGCTCAGTTTTTATTGTGGTCACTTATTGCTCGCGGAAAGAACGAGTTTTTGTACCTATCTGTTCGGAAATGTATCTCTCTTATTATATCGCTTCTGTCCGACCTAGATATGTATTGAGGCGTCATGATAATATTCTCTGTATCGCTCTGAAACACAACAGTTCTGAATTTCTCAAGCAACCTAAGCCTAGCGTGTAGCCTCCGAGTCTCTAGGGGCTCCCTCCCTAATCCCTCTAAAAGTTTTAAGACACTATATGTTCGCTCGTAGCAGTTTTTAACGAAGCGTTCAGCTTTTCTTTGTATTTCATTAATTTTTTTGATTAAACCTTTATGACCAGGGTCCCAATTCCATTCAATTCAATCCGGAGAATTCGAGGTGTGGCCTAACTAGAGCGAAGTAACATCTCTCTCTTACTTTCTCATCAGAGAACCTTCCTATTATACGCTAAACAAAACCTAGTTTCTTTAATGCTGTGTCGCATATGTATTGTTTCAATTTTGTTTAATATCAAACTAACTGTGCAAGACTCCATCATCTCTCACACTAGTTATGCTATCATTTTACGTCGCCTGCTTGACATTCAGTAACTGCGATCACTCCAAATTCCCTCAAAAACTTCCATAACCTATTTTCATTCACACTTCTTCTATCTTCATTTTATTGCTACAATAAATCCAATAATGCAAACTCTTTATTTCGGACGTGCATATTCTTCTCTGTCAATAGCTGAAGTGAGAACGGCTGTTTCACCATATTTACTACCAGACTCCCCTCGCTCTAAAAACCCGAAATTCTGTCAATATAAATTTTCTTGGATAATTAGATTATTGTTTTTACTGAATAATTTTTCCGTAGCACCCAATGAACATATTGCTTTCTGAGTCGTCATTTTATATAAATACGGTCGACACAGACTTCCCATTGCCTAGAGGAATCATTACGGAGAGGATTTAATAACGAACAATCCAACTCAGAATAGTGGTATATGAGCATTTACGGCGACCCAGAGAGTCAGCACCCTGTATATACCACCTAGAGTTGGTTTGCGGACAACCGTATGCTGACAGCCAAGAATCGTATTCCATGCAATACAGGCTACAGTAGAAGAAGGAGACCATCAGAGCTTCTACGGTGCCTATACTCCATTTAAAAGCACTGCCAACAGACAAAGAAAAAATGGGCGACTGCAAAATGACACAATGAAATTGAACCGGGGTAGGACGATAACTGACAACGAGCGATATCGTGGCGTGATGAAATATTGCAGAAAAACTTCCAGTAATTTTAATTGAAATTAAAATTTTGATTTTAGCAGGGGGTCAAAAGGATCTTTGGCATTATTGAATATCGTTCCCAGAGTCCTTGGAGTGTAAAAACTCACTCTGTATTTGTCTTTAGAAATGATTTAACGGCATCGTAAGACATTTTTCCCAAGTAAGGCAGCTTTACCCATTTAAGTTTTTTATCTTTGACTGGTTGCAATGACGAAATGTCTTTTAAAGCCATATTCTCAAATTTCTTGTTTAATATTTTATTTACAAAATTTCCGTCATAACCATTATATTTAGCGATTTGTCTAATTATATTTAATTTTTTTTTCAAAATTATCCCCAGAAAGAGGGATATTTAAAGCTCGCTGGATCATATGGTTTAACGCTGCAGTTTTATGAGACCACGGGTGGCACGAAGCAAGCGGTATAACGTGGTCTGTATAAGTTGGTTTGCGGTATATTGCAAATTGGTGGAGATTATTTGAAGTTGAGATACTTAAGTCAAGAAAATATAAATTACCGTTTGATTCAGATTCCATGGTAAAATTGATACGTGGGTGTTAGGAATTTAAAACGGTTAAAAATTTCATCATTGCAACCAGTCAAAGATAAAAAACTTAAATGGCTAAAGCTGCCTTACTTGGGAAAAATGTCTTACGATGCAGTTAAATCATTCCCTAAAGACAAATACAGGGTGAGTTTTTACACTCCAAGAACTCTGGGAACAATATTCAATAATGCCAAAGATCCTTTTGACCCCCTGCTAAAATCGGGGGTTTATGAACCCCCGAAAAGTTTGACACATGTGGTAGTGTTTATGTCGGTCAAACTGGGAGAAATTTTTTAACCAGGGTGTCGGAACACAAAAGGTGTTTGGTGAACAGAGACCCTAAGTCTTATTTCGCCAAACATCTAATGGAAGAATCTCACCACTCCACATTTATTGTGAAAATCCTCCGTTCCCTGGAGAAAGGACACCGTCTAGATGTTGCGGAACAGTGGGACATAGTTAAAAGGAAACGAAAGAAAATGAACTTATTAAACGAGAATGAATTTGTTTGTCATTCTCCTATTTTTGACTCCATTGTTAAATAACTTTACCTCCTCCAACAAACCACCCTCTCTCCTCACACCACCCCCCGCCCTCTTTTCCATTTTCTCCCACTTGTCCTTCTTTCCTTTCACAGTGTGACGTAAACACGGTGTTTCACGTATTATATAAGCTCATATCTGTTTATGTTGTATTAGTCTTGCCTGAGGATGACTGTTGTTCAGTGAAACACGTGTAGCAAGAGGTGAAATAAAAATTAGTAGACGGTACGAAATCGTTTGAGCGTTTACTTTGATATATATGTTCGAAATTGTCATACTTCCCATCTTCCTCAGTTTCGTTGTTCTTCTGTTTCTCCTTTTTGATCGGGAAGTATGTACCTGACTCTGTAGCCTTGTTGGCAGTAATAAAACGGTTACCTCCGAGTCTAGTCGTTGTCAATGTCCTTGCCTAGTTATTTCAAGAGTGTCGTGTCCGAGAGTCACCAGGCGCATGACAACTGGCGACGAGGACGGTCATATATAGTCATAATAGCGAATTTAGTTCTGATTGGCAAAAATAATCTCTACTACCGTGTTTCAGTGCAATATGACAACTCCAACGGTTTCCGTCGTCCCACAGGGTCGTATCGAGTCTTTCGTAAAAGGACAAAATTTAGAGGGATGGCTGGAACGTTTCGAAATTTATTGCAAACTGAATTCTATCGCTGAAACCCAGAAAGTTCGGTTACTGTTGTCCTTAGCCGGAGATGAGGTGTATGAGGAACTTCGTACCACGTGCTTACCGATAGAAATAAAGACAAAGACCTTTGACGGTTTAAAAAGGCTCATGAAAACAGCTTTTGTTCCGCAAACCTTAAACTATTGTCAGCGAGAGAAATTTTAAGCGTGTGCGCAAGGCGATTCTCAAACTATAAAAGATTATGTCAAGTCACTCCGAATGCTGTCTAATGAGTGCGGGTTCAGTACTGATGAGTTGAACTCCAGGCTAATGGAGCCCCGACCAAGTTCCTTATACCCAGATCATGACACGATCCCATAATGCACTCTGATATCTTCATTTTGGTTCGGGCTTGACGTTCTGTATCACTGTTACTCTTCATTGAGTAACCAAAACTGTTTAGCCTTGATAAATTTTACAAATTCTCCGTTAAACATGAAATTGAATTTGATCTTTAAGTTATAAAAGGACCAGGTAAGCTCTAAGAGGTATATTTTGGTGTACATTAAAGATATAATATTTTTCACGAGGAAACAAGGATCTCTCACCTCGTATTTTAGGATTACCTTCCGTAGTGTATATTGGTACACAGTAATTATTTATGCATGCCAATCAATCACTAATACGGTGCTTTATTAGAATTAAACGTCAGTTGTTGGCGAAATAAGAACTTAACGGATATATTTTACTCAAAAACTTACCAGGCAAGAAGGGGACACCGTCCTTAAGTATTTAAGGTAATTTACGAATTTTGAGCTAGTTTCTTCCCAAAATATGAAGCCAAAACGCGTATATATAAATACTATTTGTTCTTGTGTACAAATGAGAAGGAATATATAGATACTATTCTACCAAAAAATGGGAACAAACTTGGAAGCCCACTGAAGCCATGCTTTGAAATTGTATATGTAATTTCTCCGATGATTCGTATGCTCAGCGTGGCGTAGTGGTTAGCGTCTATTCTTGCGTAGTGGTGAGTGTCTATTCTTGTCATGGGCTTGGTCGCAGGGTCGGATCAACTGCGCAGCATATATTTTTCGCTGCTTAAGTTCCTCATCCTACCAGTTTATTTCAGTTTTTCTGCTTTCTACATACGACTCCTGAAAATGAATATTGAATTGCATTAATCAATGGAAAGAGTTCAAGCTTGTTTAGATTAATTTGTCCATGCTCGAAATATTCCATCGAATGCAATAATTGCAACTTTACTGAAGTCAAACGGGAGGCCTCAGGCCGGGAGTTTCAGCAAATTCTGAAGAACCTTAGTTTTTCCTATTATTGTTAAACGATGTTTGACATCATCTCAGTTATGAATGGAAATAATTGTGGATCAAGTGGTCTATGCCCAAGTTTGAATTATGAAGTCGTAAGCATTGTTTAGCATTTTCCTGGGGTCGAACGGGAGGCGTCTGGACAAAAGTCCAAACGAATTCTAAAGTTGCTTAGTAGTTTGTCTACTTGAAAAGTTTCTTAGGACAGCCTAGTTTATTCAGGTAATTATACGTGGATCTTTGTCCCTATGCCCATGTTTGAATTATGGAGTCGGAACCATTGTTTACCCCTTTCCTGGAGTCGAACGGGAAGCGTCAGACCAAAAGTCCAAATGAATGCTAAATCCGCGTAGTATTATGACAGCTCAAACGTTTTCATGGCTTGTCAAAATGATTATGGGAAATATACGTGGATCTTTGTCCCTATGACCATGTTTGAATTATGGAGTCGGAACCATTGTTTACCACTTACCTGGAGTCGAAAGGGAGGTTAGAGTTCGCCAAAAGTCCAAATGAATGCTAAAGCCGCTTAGTATTTTCTGTCAGCACAAAAAATGTCATGGCATTACCTCAATTATTAAGGAAATATATGTGGATCTTTGTCATACCATGTCATCCATTGATTTGCATGCAGAATTTGAACTCCGCCAAAATTAGACCCAAGGTAGCGGATTACATTGGGCAAGTGCGTGTCATGACCTGAGTATAAGAACCTTGACCCGGACGAGCTAGTACACTGTAAATCCATGTAGAATCCATGAGGACGAATGTCGTGTGGCGCCATGCGGTAAGCATTTGAACTAATCGGACACTAAGGGGCACAAAACTTTCTATTGGCGGTATAGGAAGGTGCAGGGGACTAAAAAAAATCGCACCATCTCCGGGTTACTTACGTAGCCAGAAGTGAATCCCGGTGCAATGCACCGATGAACAGGCATCCTTCTACTATCCTCTAAAACCTTGAAGTAAAGCGCGTACTTCGAAACTGCTAATATTCGCAATAAAAAACGGAACTCAGATCACTCACGTGTCTTCGCCATGCAAAAACAAAGTTTTCTAGGGCGAGCTATGGTGCTGCCACCTACGCTAATAGTATCCTCGCGGCGACAAATCGAGTGGGAAGTGCCCAGTCCTGTATATTCTAAGTCCGTGCTGGCGATCAAAACGTGAAATTTTTTGAGGATATATTTCTATTAAAGTGAAGAGAAGCGAGATGGGAGGATTTTTGCGAAAAGCAATTCTCGAGGTTGCGTTCACCTCATTGAGGTCGATGGAAAAGGCGCTTGCTGTAGTGGCCGATGCTAGAAGCAGTAATTTGGGTCGCCATCTTTGTTTTCCCAGACTTACCTCTGTTCTTGTGGGTTGACGCACTAATTTTGCAATTCTACGATTTTCTCCGTCGATAACTCACCTAAAACCAGCAGACATTCGCCAATTGAAAATACTTTCTTCGTATATTTTTTAACATTGGAATTAGGTGAGATAATTATACTTCTTATTCCCAGGAAGAAAGAACACACTGTCGAATCAAATTGCTCCAAGTGACCAATTCATTTCATGAGTCACTTCTATTGAATTTTCCTCTTAGGGAAGACATTCTATCTTTCATATCAGCTAATTCGTCCACTCCTTCTTGCTATCTAAAGGCCAACAATGAAAGAACATTTGGCAAGAACAGTTGGATGCTATGTGGCGGATATTTCTGTTTTCAGACAACAGTTTAATGGCGTCTACCCTCTCCATCAAACTCAATTGTTCAGCCTATTATGTAGACGGCATACTGTTGGCTGTGTTCACACGAGGATTATTCTTGCAGAGTTTCCTCCTTTTCTTCCAAATAAGACATTCAGTAGGAGAATGAACATCACGAGTGAAACGAGCAAAATAACAAAAACAGAAGGCCGACTACAACAAGCGGAAACTTTTCCTCCCTCTCTTGGTTCCTTTGGAACAAAAGTCCTTTTAGGATATTATTTCCAGCCTCCGCTTTCAAATAATGATCTTGTGAATGCAAATTGAGCGCTCTCGCGAGAGAACAATTTAAGCCATTTCACCTTAAAAATGGCTTTTCCCCGAGAGAGAATTGTATTTCCTTTCACTGAAAGACGAGGGATATGTGGGCATTATACACGATGCCGGCCACCAATTAGAATGAACTAAAACTAGATTATAAATGCTTCCCCTCTGTGTAGAACTCGCAGTTTATTAGTCTGTGCCGTCGAAGTATTTGCAAGTACTCGTTTTAATATCCTAATAAGTATCTAATGATGGAACTGTTCAATATCGATTACTCTTCAGTGTTTGTTCTTATTCTGTACTCCCTTTCCCAGTACTTAACACCCTCAGTAAAAACTTATTTTGTAGATCTTCGCAGCTCATGATGACTATCTGGTAATCTTTGGGTTCTGCTATTATTTTCTTTGTATTATTTTTGCGACAGTTTCGCTGTGCTGATTCCTGCTTCGTCGGGCTTTTTAAACAACAATGGTCTTCTTTTTATTAATAGCTTTTATTTAACTTCACTTGTGTGTCAGGATCTTGTGTGTCAGGGTCAAATTTTGTAATTAAATTTTACCTAACTTCCTGACTAGCTAGAGATCTGAAATTGTGCACATACGTTCATTTCAGGTGACAATACAATATTCAGTCATAAAAAAGTAAAAAATAAAAGGAATATTAAAGAAATAAGTTTTAAAAAATAGATTTTTTATATCCTTTAGATTATGTAAACTTGTGTGTTTTTACTTTTTAGTGCATTTTTTTGTTAAATAAAGGCTATTAAAAATATATTCTCTATTTAGTTTTTTAAAAAACAAATTCGGCAGTTGATGAATTTAGAATTAATAAAAATTAAAATTAATTCCAAAGAAAAGATTTCCATGTATAAGGGAGCTTATAGCCATTCTCTCTTTCTATATTTTTGGGTCTCTTTTCAATTTCAATTGCCTCACTTATAAGCCGAGGAAAGTAACTGCTTTCTTTGTGTAACACTTTTGAAGCCTTGATATTAATGGGCACACTACGTTAGAGGAAGGTCACGCCATTAATATCGAGGCTTCAAAAGTGTTACACAAAGAAAGCAGTTACTTTCCTCGGCTTATAAGGGAGGAAATTGAAATTGAAAAGAGACCCAAAAATATAGATAGAGAGGATGGCTCTAAACTCCTATATATATGGAAATCTTTTCTTTGGAATTAATTTTTATTTTTTAAAATTCTTAATTCATCAACTGCCGAATTTGTTCATTTATAAAAAAGAAGGCCAAAAAGTCCGACGAAACCGGCATCAGAGCACGGCAAAACTCTATACTAAATAATACAAAACTACTCGTAGAGCCCAAAGATTACCAGATATACCCTCAGTAAACGTTGCTGAAGCCACTGGAGTTCGATGGATGAATCCTAAACTTCGTGGCCCTCTGATAGTGCTCAAGATATGCCTTTCTATCCGTGTTGTGACGCCATTTCATTAGTTGGCCACGTTTGTGTACGCATCAGTTTCTCAGCCACATAAAAAAGATAAAAAATTACTCGCGAGGTAATTAACGGAAAGTCCAATCTGAAAGGCGCAGAAAGCGATAGTTCAGAAGGAAATATTACTTAATGGCTTTGAATCAGAAAGCACAAGGAGAATCTTCTATTCGGTGAACCTCTTCATCAATTTCCCATCTGGAACTATGCTTCTGAAGATGTGGTCTTGGCGTGCCCTATAAATGAAACACTTGGTATTTTCCACTGTTTCTCGCCATTTTCGGGGTTGTTAGGCGGAAGCACAGTTTACATTAAAAAAATAAAGTTATAATTCCAGAAAAGAGCAATTGACGGAGAAATTATATTGAAGATTACTCTAAGTTGTCATTAGAAATTTAAAAAAATTTGACTCCTATGCATGCATATCGATCATCCAGGTGGTAATCCAATGGAAACATTTTTTCCATGCTAATTAGACGAAAAAATTACCCAGTATATGGTGACTTTGAAGACAGAAATACATGCAATTTACTTACCGTCACTTTCAAGATTCTGCGTTTTAAAGATTATACTTATGATTTTCAGTTTATGGTTATGAATCCAAACTTACCACAGGAAATATTTTCCCGACGGCTTGAAATATTATCAATTTCCTAGTATAACGTTTCAACTGGGATATAACTGGTGAAACAGCATCAAAGCAAAGAAGTTCCGGCGGAGAGCTTTTTTAGCTTGGGAGGCTTGAAAATGAAAGAGATAGCGGGTAATGAGAGGTATAAAGTACTAAATATTAGCATTTAATTTTGCACTAATAAGAGACACGGGTAGCAAAAAGGTTTTCACCAGACGTCGCCAGTAATTGTCTAAAACCCGTCATGATTGAAGTACGCTGAGGCACCCCGAGTCGCTAAAGTTGCGAAAAGGCAACATTAAGTTTGCGATGCGAAATCTATGTCACGCCACCTTTCTGCTATTAAATTAAGGTTTAGCGTTAGTCACTGAACATTTAAGATCTAGAAAGACATTGAAAACGTTGAAATGGTTATTTTTCTTGCATGTAAAAAACATTTATTGAGTTACTTGTCCTTATAAATTGAATATTTTCAGTATTTTAAAGAAATTTCGGTATTATAGTATCATATATGCTTTATAACTATAATTGATTTAAATCTATTTTTTGAAATACAGAGACACCAGTTTGAATAACATTAGCTTAAACATTTTTTTTGGGGTTACTGATAATGTTGCATTTACGCAACTTTGGCCGAAAATTCTTAACCCTTTCACAGCGTATCTGGTTTTCAACAAGCGTTCTTAGATGTCATTTTACAATGAAAAAACGAAAGTCATATTCGTATTATTTTCTTCGTATTCGTATTCTTCATGCGTTCACTTGGTTCAATTCTACCACACCAGAGATCGACACTGCCGCGTTCAAATTCGGGAACGTATCATGAGGGACTTAGGGCGTCTGTCGCGATCAAAGAAAAAGTTTTTTCAGGGTCGTGGACTAAAGTCGATCATCGCGGCGAAGCACAAATATTTGCAGATCGACTTTTGTCGACCATCGCAGTGAAATGGTTAAGGCAGTCGTCCTTGCGCCGGCGACTCCGCTTGCCCCAACTGATGGCGATGGGGAATTATCGCAGCATATCCAGTGATCTCTTGTCGAACCTTTTTCTCACTGGAAGACGTATTGTCATTAAAGATTCAGCTTTTCCTTTACCTTCGTAATACACCCCACAAGGCGATTACGGTGGTGCCTGGTGATTGCAGGGGCACATTCCCTCAATCTAAGCTAAGATATCCACAAGTGTAATACGTCTCTTGTTTTATAATAAATCGAGCACATGTGTCTCAAGGTTTTATAATAATAATAATAATTTTATTAACATTCAATTATACAAGGAAAGTCAGTATATAAATAGATTGATGGTGTTACACATAAAAATTGACATACATAATACTGAGGCTAACAAAAATGCCTATACTGTGAAAGCACTTTTGTCATTTACAAATTCCTTTAATGATAGAATGCTTTTTTACATAGAATTTGTTTTACCAAAGAATAGAATTTTTTATTATCTTTTATTATTTTGATTGAATCAGGTACCTTATTGAAATATTGAATTCCAGTGTACAATAAACTTTTTTCATAAAATGATTTTTGTGGAATATACTATTAAAATTATTAGGATGTCTGGTTTTGTATTTGTGACAACTCAGATAGGGTGTGTATATATGAGGGTTATTTTTAATAAACATAATAATATGAAGTATGTAAATACATGGAAGAGTTAGTATTCTATCTTTGATGAAATAATTTTTACAAGATTCGTAGGATTTCAGGTCATTTAAGGCCCTTATTGCTCCTTTCTGGATCTGAATAATCTCTCTACCTGTACAATTGGGGCTTGTCCACAATAGATGACACTATATTGCAGTGGGCTCTGCATATTAACATAATACAGTGCTAAAGCTGCTGTCTTAGAACAGGTTTTCATGATAATCCTGATAGCAAATACAGTTTTGTTCAGTTTATTAGAGATGCTGTTAATGTGGCAACTCCAGTTCAGTTTGTTTTCTATATTTGAATCTAAAAATTTGAGACTATCAACATTAACATATGGTAAACTATTTTTGAACCTTTAAATATTTTCTTTATGTTTTGAGGAATTAGATACAGTATAATAATATAAATGTGTTTTGTTATCATTAATTAGTAAATCATTTGATAGAAACCAGTTTTTGGCTTTGCTTATGGTTTCCATGACTTCATCCGTTGCCTTATCAATGTCTGTGGTATATATTCTCATAGAGGTATAATCAGTGGATGGTATAGTATTCGTATAATAAAAAAAAATGGTTTGTATATATTAGGTTTAAAAGGGGTCCTAAAATGGATCCCTGAGGGATGCCCTCAGTTATCCTCCCTCAAGTTACCCTCAAGTCTTCAGCGGATGAGATAGTCATGCCAAGTGAGGTGTTTATTTGTACGTATTGATTTCTTTCTTTCATATAGGTTGCAAGTAGTTCATAGGTTTTTCCTCTTATGCCTAAATTCTTGATCTTACTTAGTAAAAGATTGTGATTTACACAATCGAAAGCTTCTAGAAAGAGATCTAGGAATAGGCTTTTTGCTATATTATCATTATTTAATTGGTCATTTATTTCCTGTATAACTTCATACATGGCTTTTATTTTTGATTTGTTTTTGCGATAGCCATGTTGGTTTTTGGAAAGTAATGAAAATTTCTCTAAAAATTAAATTAATCTCTTATGAACGATTAAAAAAAATATTTTGGAGATTATTGGCAGAAGTGAAATAGGTCTATAATTATTTATGTCTTTGGTGTTGTCTTTTTATGTATGGGAATAATTTTACTTGTTTTTAATTTTTTTGATAATATGCCATTTTCGTAACATTTATTGAATATGTGCACTAAGAGTTTGGCTATATTTTTGCTACTACCTTTACTGTTCTTGAATTAATACCATATATATCATTAATTTGAGAGTCTTTTAAATTGTTTATGATACGAAGGACTTCATATTCTGTTATTTTTTCCAAGAATATGGAATTAGGGGCAGGCATTTTTGAACTATTTAGATCTCTGATTGCTGTTTCAGAAATTGTTGTAAGATTTTTAATGTGGTTCACGAAATAGGAGTTTATGATGTTGTAGGTCCCACAATTTTCGTCATTTAAATTATTCCCAGTTTTTCCTTAAGCAGACGTCGCGGTAAATCATGTTAATCATTATCGTATTAGAATCCACCTTTTCCACGATAAAGAAACGAGAAATTTTTGTACGAAAGTGTGCTGTCGCAGTACGTTGAGGAACAGCGAAGAACGTCGATTTTTTCTATTCCCACCAGATCAGCACAAACTGATTAGTTAAGAAACTTTAATCTAATATCAACTTGCGTAAAAATACGCCCAGTTATTGCCGTTCTTGAAAAAAATCATATCCGAATATAAACGCTGAATGAAAAATTAAACATCAGTCTGGCAAGGAGGATGATGACGAAAATTCTATCACGAAGAGGAGCCCTAAAAATTGGCAAATATATGTGGGGTGAAAGAACTCATTGCTACGGGAATTGAAAGTGAGGCGAAGCGTCTCGTCTTCCCGAATGCTATTTTGTGAGAAATAAACTGCATATCCGGGTGCACGAAACCAAGGTTGAACTAGGGATTAAGGGAATATGGCGCACAAAATATAACGTGGTCACGTGATGCGATGTCTTTGAGCACTCGAGAGTGGCAAGAGAGGAAGCGATGGACCTTTCCTCCGTCACTTGTTTTAATCGTCAATCGCTCTCCATTCCCCGGTATTTATTTTATTTAATAGAGAATCTGCACTGTACACTTCTGGAAACCCTTTTGAGAGAGCTCGGCCTCACTGATTGTCTTCAAGGGAAACTGCAAAAGGTAGCACACTCGTCTGTGTCATATTCTTCTCTAAGGTTTTTTATTTTTCGAAGCCCCAGTGGCTCGTGAAATGAGAAGGGAGACCCAGAGGGTTTAGTGAGGCCGCAAATATGATGAGGGGAGGAGAGGCGACCGCTCCTGGAGCGATCCCTCAGGCATTCCTCTTTTTCCACTCAAATGAGGGACATCATTACGGGAGGAGCCTCACCTCAAAAGGCTCGGTCACCGTGAATGAGCACCAGGAGAGTGCCGTGGTTGCATATGGATCGCCTCTAAACGAACTTCATAGCCGGAAGGTGGAAAAGAGATTTCGGTCATTTTTGGAGAGGTTGGGCGGAGGGGTAAGGGGTGGGAGTGGTAAAGGGGTTGGAAGGAGTGGGTGGTGTTTGGGGGGAGATAGGAAAGAAATGCGCACAAGCGGAAGCGAGGTCAAAGGGAGCATTTTGGGACTCCGTATTGAGGCACCACTTCGCTGAGGCCGGGACTGCAGGAGCTGGGTTTACATTAGGCAGCAAATGATTCGAGGTTGCTGGAAAAAGTTGAGAGGAGACGAAAGAAAACTAAGAGATTTCGTTAAAGAAAACAGCCAGCCTGCACTTGATAACCGTGCACTGAATGCCAAGATATTGGCAAAGAGTGCAATATTTTCAAATGCCTTTGAACGGCTGTTTCACTAGGGGCAGTTAATTAAAAATTTGCTGTAGAATCTGTTTTCGCAATGCGAGAATTCAAGTTCGAAATTAGTGCAGGATATTTACTCATCTCTATTTCATGCTTTCTACCAATTCTTCATTTGCACGATGCAATATGTAATGCCTCTCCTTACATCAGATTGTGCCGCAAAATGCGTCATGTCATACGGTCTAGAAGGAATCGTGGATCAAGGATAAAAGAGCTGTTGAATAAATTAAGGAATATAAGTAGTAAAGATAATGAGCACATTACTGCGGTGACGAGGAAGCCTTTCGTCGTAATGAATGGGAGGAATAAACCCATTCTTAAGTTTATACTCGATTGAGCGAAAAATTAATTCTGCGCCGACAACCATTTCTAGCCTGAGCGAATGTTGCTGAATGTTAGTAAGCGCTATTCCAAGGATTTTCTCCGGCCCGACGTGCATTGAGTTCCAACCTCTCTAACTGTGCTCTCAAATTTATTTTTAATTTTTATTTCCATGAATCACTGAAAAGTCCCTTAAAACCATGCCGCACTACTATGATGATATAGCACGTTTTATATAAAAAAAACAAGAAAAAATTTCTTTCTCCTGTGCTCACCAGAGTGGCTAAAAGCCTAGTTTATAGCAGGGAATTTTCAAAAATAGAAATCAAGGCACAAGAGAATATATGTATTTATTTTGAGCCTTAGGTTGAAATTAAAAAAAATGCTAACTTTTTTACGTTGATTATGGCGTAGTTGACTAAGAAAAATTGTAATAATAAAATTAAAAATAACATTTTCTGTTTTTTTTTGGTACACATTTGTGCTTCGTTACACTGTGCGAGTATTATTGACTAAGCATATTATTTACCTTTGTTATGTAACTCTGTCATCCGAGTTACAGAGTTGATTTTTTCGAAACCAACGATGCGATTTGGATCAAGATCATCTCTAATTGAAGCTTTAAAGAATATTTCTGATATAATAATAATAACTTTGTAATATTCCATACTGTTTTATTACTAGTAAACAAACCTGACCGGTTTCAATGTATATGCATCATGCATCAGGCTATTTCTCTTTTAGCCGCATTCCGTAGTTTTTGGAGGCATTTTACGGAAACGAAGGTTAAATATTATAATAGTCTTGACAGTCCTTGTATGATGACCTTAAATTCAGTGATTCAGAGTGTTGAAATGCACACCTAGTAAATAGTGCAATCGGAGGTAATCGCTGGGGCAGAGTTCTGGATGTGGTGCATTTCCAAAATGTCATGTAATAGCAAAGTAGATAAAGTATATGGTATGATATCTCTTCCGTGTATTCAAGAAGGATTTTGCTACAAAGTTCGGGCAGGAAATGTTGACCACATCTTCCCTCTCGCTGTGATGGAGAACGAAGAGCGACGCATCCATTGAGAAACCAAAAATGTGCGTTGTTGCGTTCTCCATGTAATTATTATAGTGAGAACAATATTAAAACAGTTTTTATTTGGAATAAAATCACGAAGGAAAATGCTTTTGTACAATTTACTGCAGCTCTTGGTTTTTGTGTTAAAACGCTTCCTCCTCGGGGGAAGCGATTTATAAATTAACCTGTCAGTCAGTGACGTCTCACGGTAGTTGAAATCCTCAATATTTCCTTATTTTTCATTCGTCATCAGATAAAACTTGTGGATTTGCATCTTATTGTGTGCTCCGGGCAAACTATTGCATTTAATCTGGAATTTGGTCCCTATTACTTTAAAGTAAAAGTTGCATGAAGTGCTATAGGGAGGATCATGTCTTGAAATTTGTATCTCTAATCTCTTTAACATTGAACCGATAATATTTTTAAATTAATCTCCCAAAAAGTGAAAATGAATGTATGTTACTGGTCAGAATCAGCCCTAAAGAAACCTACCTGCGTCTTGATATTTAAATCTTTCTCAAAAAAACGCAAACAACAGCGATATCCTGGTACGCGCACGCGTTTCACGCAGTAGTTCGTTGAAAAGGCTATCTGGGGTGTGAATGTATCATCACACGTCCAGCGCGCAATGAAATTTCGTTTCGTGGCGTACTTGAACCCATACCATCCACCAAAGTTTAAAATTATCAGAATGGTGTCATAATGCATTTTATTAACGATTAGATTTGGTGGAGTAGATTGTCAGAACTATTTTTGTCACAAAATAAAGAACAAACTCAGTAGTCATGCGATATAATTTATTGTTCAACATGTTTTTGCTCCAGGGTTCAAATCCCTGCAGAGGCGGATGTTTTTCAGAGGAAACCCGATCCTTACTTGAGTGTCTTGTGGAGGGCACTTCAAGTAGAGTACTCCGTCTGTCGGATGAGACGTTAAGCCGTGGTCCCCTTGGCGTCTTTCGTTAAGAGGAGGCTAATGCCGACGCCGGGTTTCTATCCACCCTACCTCCCTTACCTATCCCCTATGGCGCAAATGACCTAAGCCGTCGGTCGCCTCACCAAGTATCCAATCCAATGTTTTTGCTTCCCCTCTAATTTTTCATCTCCAATGAAGCACCCTTCCCTCCGTCCGTTGCTGTTGTTAATGCTATGGGTCCGTCAGCGTATGCGCTAGCTTTACACTTGGAAATATTCTGTCAAATGCCTATTACATGACTCTTGAAACCACATAGTTAACAGTTGACGTAATGTGGAGAGCGGTGAGAGTTTTTACTTGGAAGTGGATGTATGATTCCAGTACTTCCATTGACTGACTTTTTTGATTCAAATTGCATGAAATGATATACCACCGTTTATCTTACTCGTCCTATTTTGTGTAAATGAAACGAGAGGTCAAATTTTGGTTGATACCATTCATTGTGGCGTTTAGAATGTGAAAACGCGACGGTGAGTCCACGTCGCCCTGTCTCAAGTCCATGGGGAGGAATAATAAACCTTGGGGATGATCGTGAAAAACCGCGGACTATGCTGCCATCTGCAAGGTCTGAATAATTGGAAACTTTTGACATTTCTTTTTTGACAGTGTGGAATATATTTCAACCGCGCACAGTCGTATTGATCACCTCGCATATTCCTACTACGACGGGTTTATCCAAAGGAATTTTTTCCGTGGAAGAAGATTTCAAGTTATTCCACAGGGGAAAGAATAGGAGGTGGGTGACTTTTCATGAATCGTCCTGCCATATTCCATGCAGTCGCCTATTTAACTTCACCGGCTCGGTACCGAGGACCCGAGGGTAAATCTTTGAATTCATTGAATCGCGATGCTTCCTGGGAGTGAAGTTCCGACTTCTCTCGAAAGGGGGCAGGGACTAGAGGCGATGTGGAGGACGTGGTTTCCGGTGAGCAACGAATGGACGCGAGCGCTTCTCAAACCACGCGCTCCTTCACAAAGGCAGCGGTTGGTAGTCGGAGAGCGGTTCGGTATTTTTTTTCGGATAAAATCGTGGAGCTTTTTGGTGGAGCAGTAGTAGTCTCCATTCTCTGGGTCACTTTGTTTGGAGTAGAAAAGGGATGAAGGGTTCGTCGCGAGGGCTTCCCTTTGGAATAGAATGACGGTGGACGGGAAAAAAGAGTTCGGGGATTGAATTGACGGGAGTGCTCTCGATGCTCGGCAACGGAGAGCATCCAGAGGGATTTGCATACTGCTGCTCTGCAAGCCGTCGAGCTGCTGGGAAATGCGGCGAAAAAGTATGGAACAACGGTCTTGAAGAGGTGAGGAGAATTGGAGGAGGGATTGGAAGATGGAAGAAGATAACAGTTATGTGCATTTAAATGATTTTGTGCGCATGAAATGAAGGTATGCCCTAAACATTTCTCGAATTTAATAACATTTTTTCATGGTCAGTCTCGCTGTGCTAAATCATGATCTATCCGCGGATCGCTTTTTCGAATACAG
Source organism: Ceriagrion tenellum (assembly GCA_963169105.1). NCBI lineage: Eukaryota > Metazoa > Arthropoda > Insecta > Odonata > Coenagrionidae > Ceriagrion > Ceriagrion tenellum. Next base: position 122,469,847 of record OY720642.1, on the reverse strand, counting down.
CTAAAATTATTATGTGATGGATATTTTCACAGTGTTTTTCAGCTCCTTGGCAACCTCTCGAGACTAAAGATACGTTTTCATGGACGCGTCAGACGCGCACGCGCGCGACGAGACGCGTCATTTCTTCGCGTGAACCGTTCCCATGCAAGCAGACCTACGCGTAGGAGGTACCTACGCGCCATCTATAGTGGAGATGAAATGGTAAAAAAGCAACGTATTAGATATTACGTAAAAGATATTACCACCAATGCATCAACACATGCAAGCTTTGAGAATCATCGGAAATAAAAGTTGTTCTTACCTTCTACTCCAATGGATACTCCTATCTCCCTCCAGGCCTTCTCCCATAGGTTTCTATCCCTGTATCGATAGTCTTATAATTATATAGGCACGTGTACGTCTCTCGAATTTAGGAGATGACCATTTCATCCATAGAACCTACATTTCGCCGCTCAGCCATGTTTGTGATTCTACGCGTTCCATGCGTCGGAAGTTGAAAATATTTCAACTCTGGTGACGCGACTCTACGTGGAAATAGACTAACTCACGCGAAGAAATCCGGGCTTCTGATTGGCTGAGGATCTCGCTTTTGCGTCTCTTCGTCTGAAACGCGTTCATGAAAACGTACCTCAACTTAAACTTTTTTGATCCGAGCATTGCTCTGCAGAGATGGACTACACAATAGATCCCATTACGATTGATCGCGTTTAAATACCGGCTGCTTAGGAGATTTTTCAGTAGATCTCCAATTCTGTGTGTCTGCTCTTTGGAGGGCATGTCAAGTACTCCGTTCGACGGATGGAAAATTAAACTATGAAATACTGTGCGTCATTTGCTAAAAAAAACTTCGTGGTTTGAGAAAAGATGATAGCGGCGACCGACTTTCTATTTCCCCGAGTTTTTGGACTCTTCACCGAGACGACTCTTTTTCCTTGGGCTGTTAACAAAAACAAAAGACATTCGTTCTTCCTCGACAGAGAGGATCCCTGCTTTTTATAAGGTGCACCCATCAAAGGACAGCCGCGGGCATTTGTCAATATTCTCTGGAGAGGCTTGTTGCTTTGGCTTGTGTTTGTTCGTTTCACAGAGACGAACTTTGAAAATGAAGTGCCTGAACAACGACAGCTGATTAATGGAGCTACTTGCTTATATCTCTTACGATATTAGCTGCGGGAATGAAATACCCGCACTCACAGCTCTTGCATCCTAAGACGGCTTACAACAAGACTTTCGTAAGACTTAAGGCTTTCCAGGCGAATGGTTAGAATGTATAGTTCTCGGGTTTCCAACCGGGTGATGGTTGTTTTTGGCACCGACGTTTCGAAGGCGTAGTCTGCCATCGTCCTCAGGGTGATTTGATATGAATACCTACTTATAATATGCTGTTGACCTGTTGAATAAAGCACAGAAAAATTTACATATGTAAGGATTTACAATGGTGCCAAATGCAATATTGACTTGTGACTTTCGGGTTGGAAACCCGGGAGCTATACATTCTAACAAGACTTTTGCTCGAGATGAAAGAAAAGTCGCAAAACAGCCCCAAGTGAGGCTAAAAAAAATAAGAAAAGTTTTGGTAGACGAAGAACCTGGATGTTTCTTTGAAAAATTGCTTATTTTCAACTATTTGCTGTAATTTCTTAACCTACACAATTCACGAGAGCTACTGCTCGTAAGATTCCAACTTTTTGCTCTTAAAATTGGACCCTAATGCATCCCTTGTTTGTCGTTCTCCTGTATTTTTCTCTTCCCTTAAACACGACATCTACTTCTAGTAAATACCATGATGGCTCCCTCCAACGTGTGCGGCTCGAAATGATTCCACAACAGATGTGCAGTGCTCGAACCTCGCACGTTTACCCGGCCGATTGGTGTAAACCAAATAGCAGTCTGGAGAACATTGCGCGGGCAGACCAGAAAGTTGTAAATGGACGAACATCCTAGCATAGGGCACTTCGGTGAACACACTAGTGCTGGTTAGTTATATTAATATTCAATCCTTACTCTATATAATAATGATTTTTATGAGTGGAATACCGATTTATCTACCTTTATGCCTCTAGGGAAGAACTTCAATATTAATGCTCTTTTCGGAGGAATTCACGTTAAACTCAGGAGATGTGGGTGCCTTACTTTCAGTGTAATGGAATCATCGGAATGTCTAACCTCCTCCTTTCCACAACTTCTTCCTCTTTTAACTGCCAGTCCACCTTTCTCTGAGGGGATCGGGTTGGTGTGTGGTGACTAGAGTACTCGCCTACCACACGGGCGGCCAGGGTTCAAATCCCTGCAGAGGCGGATGTTTTTAAGACTCCTTCTGTCGGATGAGACGTTGAGCCATGGTCCCCTTGCGCCTTTCGTTAGGAGCAGGCTAATGCCGACGCCGGGTTTCTGTCCACTCTTCCTCCCATACCTATCCCCTCTGGCGCAAATGACTTTAGCCGTCGGTCGCCTCCCCAAATATCCAATCCAATCTTTTCTCTGATGGCGAAAGTTACCTCAGCTGTTGATTCCTTCCTATAAAAAAATGCCGCAATGGGATTCGGCCATCCCCATCATCGGATAACCTGCCAGTTACTTCCTCTTTTACCTGCCTGCCTGAAATGAGATTACCTGCGATTTGAATGTAATGGAGCGTCCGACGTTTCTAGCTTGCTTCCCATTCGGCGGTATATGACAGCCATGCAGTCTATCTTCAGCCTCAAGGTAGCGGGTTAGAGGTGCATAGGAATCTGTGCCTTCAATTTTAGCAGAGATGATTTTGGGATCTGGGCTCTAATCCCAGTCTAGTAAAATGATTTTTTATGGCGAATTTTACCCCTTGGTATTTACTTGCTTGTCTAGGTATTGTTATCAGCTTAGAATTTGTGGTGGAACATTTCTTAGATTTTAAGGCCATGTCAGAATTTATCACTTATTTTACGACTGATGTCTTATATTTAACCAAATAGACTTGAAATGGTACTCCGCTATGCAAGGTCCAATTTTAGTTGGGACTCAAATTGAGCTGTACAATACATACGTTTTCTTCTATCAGAGAGAAAATGTCATCTATGGTTATTAATTTGTGCTGCATACAGCTTGGGCATGAACAGAGCCAAAGATCACTGTATTCCAAACACAAATACAGCAAACAGAACCATGGGAGTTTCTATAAATAATGCTGTGACCTTAGCCTCCTGCAATGTAATATATATTGGCCAGAGTTGGCGTGTAATTAATAGTAAACGAACACAAAATGCTGGCTAAGGGTTATTCGAAGTTCATTTTCTGTAACCACCTAATTGATAATAATTATTGGAGTGAGTTTAATACTGAGGTTCTACATAACCAACCTGAAGGTAAAAAACTAGACTTTTATTCCATTGTATTGATAATCTGTATCCGGGCCACCTCTTCCCATTGTTATCTATGTTGCTTCATGCCCAAATATGACTCATCTATCGCGTGACTACCTTTCTCTTAACAATCCTCCCTTTCCAATTCCCCATTCTCTTGTTAGATCGTTGCCCCTTATTTTCCTTCCCCTTGAGTCATTCGATCACCAATCTTCACCTTTTTATCCCCTTCCCTGGTAAAAATAGCTGAGCTCGCAAAGTTTTGCGTGTACCTTGAAAATGACATAGTAAAGTCAAAATCTAGGTCGGTTTGTGGTAATAAATTAAATAAGTTCTGTCATTTTGAGATCATGATATCCAAAGATCACTTGATCCTTTATTACTTAGGACTATTATTGAAGTTCAAGAGTCATGTTTAGAAGTTTTATTTAGTTCTACATCTACGTAATACCCTGCGAGCCGCCGCATGGGCGTGTGGCAGGAGGTGCTGGGTCACCAGCCGTGTAAAGGTGTAAGTTTTTGGGGATGGAATGGTGACATATATTATAGGATTGTAGTATAGTGGTGCTCAATTTGTATTGTGGTCGCTTATTGTTCGCGGAAAGAACGAGTTCTTGTACCTATATATTCGGCAGTGTATTTCTCTTATTTTTTCGCATCAGTCAGACCTAGAGATGTAGTGAGGAGTCATGATAATATTCTCTATGTCTCTCTGAAAAATTTAAGTTCTGAGTTTATCAAACAAGCTAAGCCTAGCGTGTAGCCTCCGAGTTTCTAGGGGCTCCCACTTTAATTCCTCTAAAAGTTGTGACACACTATATGTACGCTCGTAGTAGTTTTTAACGAAGCGCACCGCTTTCCTTTGTATTTTATTAATTTTTTGGTTAAACCAATTTGACCAGGGTCCCAAATGCTCGCGGTTTATTCGAGATGTGGCCTAACCAGAGCGATGTAGTAGAGTTAAGACCATATACTTGAATCTGCATTTGGATAGAAAGACAAAATGAATGGGGATGGTTTCCTTCGTTGCGGCTGAAGGATGGATTCGTATCGAAGTTCAAGGCGATTCATTCACGGCTCTTCCTTTTCCAGGAGACCCTTCGCTCTCCTTCCCGATAATAGGACTCGAGAGGCGTGTGTGCGCTCGACGCTGATTGCTTCCTCGATCCTCAAGATTGGACTGGGGGGGCGCTTCGAGCTTGGCCTCCCAACTCCCGAGTGTACCGCTGAAGAGGGAATCGTGGGAAGAAGAGTAATGAGTGCGGATTACTTCTCGCTCATCAGGAAATCAGAAAAAGAGTCCACGGAAGCGAAGAAGGTGAGGCGAAGGCGATCTCTCCTCTTCCAGCGTTCTCTCTTTGATCGATTCTGACATTCTCGCTACTTAAGCGAAGTGTGATGGCTAATGACTCCCATGAGGTTACCTCATGCCCTGTAGGCTACTGAAACAGGAGAAGCCGGATGAAAGCCCATTTACACTTCTTACCTCCTTCGCCTAATTGACGCCCCCATATCTAAGCGTATTTGGGATTGTTTTTTAAACTTAACTAGTGCTATGCATTTAATTTAATCCATTTTTTCATCCTGAAAATTACGATTTTAAATTTCGCTCTCTATTACTAAAACATTGAGCTCAACCTCGAATCTATTATAAATATTAGTCATAATTTTTTAAACCTTCTCTTGAGTGGAGGTGTACGTGTTTTTGGTGGAAAATTTTCCCTATACTAATGTATGCACCTAATTGCGCATAATTTGTGGAAATTAAATTGGAAGCGCCTCTACAAAGCACGTCTATCTAGACGTCATCTTGACCTATATTCATGGCCAAAGAGATTAAAAATCTATGAGCTACCACGATTAGCGAGTACCATCATCCCTTTTTCTATCCAAGGACAAATCCTCCCGTGGATACTCTCATAAATTCCCACTTGGAGACGAGAAACAAATTTACATGGCCGACTGCGAGTAAAGGATTATCGAGCCACCCATGCGTTCGGTATTTATGTTGGCCACCAATATTATTACGCGTTTCCTTTTTTTCCTAATTTGTTTGTGGTAGAGGTGTCATCTCCCTTCCCCTCTCTTGGGGGGACTTAATGCGGCTGTTATCTGTCTATTTCTCTTTTCCTCCGGACGAAAATCCTTAGAAGTCCTCCCTGTCGTCTCTTATTTGCTCTCAGCTGTCTCCTGACGGGGCTGTTCACGAAGGTCGCCGTCGTTTGCACCGCATCCCGAAATCGACTCCATGCGCGAGTATTCTGGTCCTTCGTTCGCGGCTCAAGACATTATTGTTATGATCATGGCTCGTGCTTCAGTTTAATTAAAAGTCATTAAGTTGAAAAATTGTGGTTACTGAAACCACTCTTAGGAAGTTACTACCATTACCCGCGTATTTTAACTCACATACAATTTGGCACTCGTAGCGCTGACTATCTGATCGATGCGGAAATCATGCCTAAAGGCATATACACTTATCACGAGGGATGTTTTTTCTTTAATGGAGTGAATTGTGAATAATAAATAAGCACCTAGACACATTTTGAGCCGTACCTTTACTAACCTAAAAAGGTATTTATCTTAAATCAAATACGAAAAATGAATTTTTTAATTATTAATACGCACGAGGAGATAAAATTTGAATTCACTTACGAGAAATCCGCTGAAAACAAAACTCCAAGTTTACCTTAACTTACGGCACTTTTTAATTAAGCAATGTCTTTACATCTTTGTCCCTGTTGAAAAAAGTGTATTTTAAAATACCTCCTCGAAATTCACGAGTGCTTTGTTTACCAAATTTCTCCACCAGAGGACTGAGATTCGTGACCTTACTGCAGTGGAGTTCGTACTGCGTTCTCGTCTCTGAAGTTTATTCCGTGACCTTGGGTGACATTTTTTTTAAAGATGACTGAGGGCTGGTTGAACGCAACTTCAAGTTGGAAAAGACTTTTCCTGTTTTATTTCTGTTAACTCTATACGGTAACGTATGAGTAAAAGTAGTTACTTTTATTAGTGATTTATACTTGCAATATTGCGTTGCTCCGGTAGATTCCCCCAGAACCAAGGGAGAATTCTATCACCAGTACGAAAAACATGATAATCACTCAAAGTTTTGGAGATGGTTCAGAAAAAAAGGAGTTGTTCGATTAATAGGGTAATGTAATTAATCTGATATGTCCGGCGTGAGTACGTGCAATCTGCTCAGAATTATGAACCAAAAGTGACTTTGTGATTCCACTCAAATTCATGTAAAATTTGTAATTCCACATACATTCAAGTAAATGTTTATGTTATTACTGAGGTACCCTTCTCATTTTGTACATTACAAATATAACACAGAATACTTCCTGATGAACAATTTTCCGTAGTCAGTCCTGAATTACCACAGAAAACACCTCCACGGCTGATATTCACTCTTTCGTTTCCTCGCTGACGCATTAGCGTGGAGCTGGTGACATTGTCTCAGACATAGTCACTCCTGATTTATAAAGATTTCTTTATACCATAAATTAAATGGAGACTCGTCTCTCATTCCTCGGAATGAGATGCCACTGTTCTGGTCTAAGCCCGTTCTCCCTGGGCATCCATCTATTAAGAGACATCTACATCTACATAATACCCCGCGAGCGGCCGCTTGGGCGTGTGGCAGGGGGTGTTAGGTCACCAGCCGTGTAAAGGTGTACATTTTTGGAGATGAAATGGTGACATGTATCATAGGAGTGTATTTGGTGGAGCTCAATTTTTATTGTGGTCGCTTATTGTTCGCGGAAAGAACGAGTTTTTGTACCTATCTGTTCGGTAGTGTATCTCTCTTATTTTATCGCATCTGTCAGACCTAGAGATGTAGTCAGGAGTCACGATATTATTCTCTATTTCGCTCTGAAAAATCTCTGGGTCTCTAGGGGCTCCTACCTTATTCCCTCTAAAAGTTGCGAGACATAACATGTACGCTCGTAACAGTTTTTAACGAAGCGCGCTACTTTCCTTTGTATTGTAATAATTTTGTTGGTTAAATCTATTTGACCAGGATCCCAAATGCTCGCGGCGTATTCGAGGTGTGGCCTAACCAGAGCGAAGTAGCATCTCTCTTTGACTTTTTCATCTGAGGACCTTTCTATTATACGTTTAACAAAACCTAGTTTCTTTAAAGCTGCGCTACATATGTTCTGTATGTGTAATCTCCACGAAATATCAGATGATAAGGTAATTCCAAGATATTTTACTGTATCTGGAAATTTTGTTTACTCCACCCACGGTATAGGTATGGTATTTTTGTGATAACTTTCGCAGGAAGTGAACTGTGGTGCATTTGTTGATATTTAATTATAACCCCCACTCCTGGCACCATGAATGAACACTTTTAAGGCCAATTGAATGAGCTTGTGCCCACTCGCAATCCTCCCTCATCGAAGTGAAAATTTCTCTATCTTAGATCTCACATATTACCATATTCTGTTCCCGCAACATTATATCACTAACTTTGACTGATAAAGTAGAGGCACAACAATGCTTTGAAAATCATAGTTGAGTTAGTATTGGTAAGTTAAATGTATTTGAAATGTATTCGTCGGTTCATATTTTATCATACATGCCTCTCTATTCAATAAAATAATCATCTTAGTTTACTCCACCCACAGTATAGGTATGGCATTTGTGTGATGACTTTCGCAGAGATGGTCGCCTTTTGCCCATCCTCTTTCCTTCCTTCCTCCCTTATACTGTCCCCCTTGGAGTAGGAGGTGCCACGCCCCCTTGCCCCACCCCCGCCAGGCACGAGGAGTGAACACGCTCCCTCTTATAGAGAACCTTATAAATGATGAAAATAGTTCCACAAGCCTCCGACCCATTTTGGAGGCATTAAGGAGATCCATTGTCCGCACTTCTATTCAGAAATAAACTTTTCCCCCCTTACGAAAGTCTTACGAAAGAAGTCTCTTTAAGTCAACAGCGAGGTCTTCCTCTTGTGTTTTCGCAAGGCGCTTACTTTAGACCGCCATTCTCCGCGGTGTAGTTTCACGGGGAGCAGACTCCGCTGATTAAAAATGAATGGAAGTAGTTACCAAGTCGTTAAACGCCATTCTCGCAAAGTTTCCACTGTTCGTGATGTCTTTTTTTTAAATTTTTTGGTGTTAGAGACTTTTCATGGTACGCTATAGGGCTGCAGATGTATTTTAGATTCTTCGTCAACTTCTTAATGTATCATAAGATGTAATAATACGTTGTATAAACAGTCGATTTAAGCAAATATGTTTTTTAATTTAATATAACGCTCTAAAAAGTAAAAAGAAATGTTTTTCACCCACCGCCCGATTCTGCGTGCAAGTAAGGATAAAACCCTTGGGTGCTTCATTTAAGCTGCATTAAATGTGCTATTAGATTTGTCATAAATATTTAGGCTAAGGTCTGATTGATATGATACAAAGGAGACGTACTAGCTTATGCGTTAAGTGTTGATAGTAACATAGTGCCAATTTATGAACTTATTAGGGCGTATTCGTTGACATTTCTTGTACGCGTTCCCTTGAATCTAGTGATTACTATTTTGAAATTTGATATATTGTGAGATATACATTTAATTTAAATGATTCTAAAGAGAAAATAAGAAGTAACTCATATATATGTATTGAATTTTATATATTTATAATATATAAATGTATCCGACACATGATACGTCTTTAACACGTAAACACAGTGACTGTCACTAAACATTAATTTAAGAGAGGAATCGTTGCTAATACATATAAGCCTCTTTATGTTAAAATATCACGAATACTGGCGCATTCCATAGCAGCACACAAGTAAGATTTTTTTAGTCACGGGTATTATACAATACACAATGTCACTTGACTACACGGTAAACCTACGTTTTAATATCCTTACCAATATGGCACCATTGTCTTTCAAAAATTAAATGTGGAACTGCCAGCTGTAAGTAAAAGTTCAAATTAAACGCTGCAGTTTGGTGGTGTGCTTTATATCAAAACGGCCAAAAAAACAAGACTTGTTATTGAAATTATCTTCCTATCTACATCTACATACTATCCCATGAGCCGCCGCATGGGCGTGTGGCGGTAGGTCACCAGCCGTGTAAAGATGTAAAATTTGTGGAGGTGAAAAGGTGATATGTCCTATGGGAGTGTATATGGAGGAGCTCAGTTTATATTGTGATCGCTTATTGTGCGCGGAAAGAACGAGTTTTTGTACCTATCTGTTTGGCAGAGTATATCTCTTATTTTATCGCATCTGTCAGACCTAAAAATGTAGTGAGGCGTCATGATAATATTCCCTATGTCGCTCTGAAAAATATCAGTTCTGAATTTATCAAGCAGCCTAAGCCTAGCGTGCAGCCTCCGAGTCTCTAAGGGCTCCCACCTTATTCCCTCTAACAGTTGTGTAACACTATATGTTCATTCGTAGCAGTTTTTAACGAAGCGTGCTGCTTTTCTTTGTATTTTACAATTTTTTTGGTTAAATCGTTATGACCAGGGTCCCAAACGCTCGCGATGTATTCGAGGTCATAAAGTACTATGGCGCATTCTAAGCCACTGATTGCTGTTAACTAAAGAATAATGTGCACACAATTATCTGTAGGTCTAAAGATATACCACACTATAGTTCTGCAAATATCATTCAATAAAAAACCAAATATTTGATCAATTAAATCAAAATTCAAATTCTTTGATCGATAATGGCCGCTTCGGCCGGTATTTTAATGCCGAAACCTAGGATTCCAGCGCAAGGGAAAGTACGTTCGAACGTAAGTGACGAAATTGCGGTCGGCAATTACATTAGAAATATTGCCCACAATCCATTGGGATTGAGTCTTTTACAATTGAATCTAAAGTTAGAAAATGGATGCCCTTCGTGGAGACGAGGAGCGCCGTAAGTGACGGTTCATATCTGTAATGTAATCATGTTGTTAAGTATAAATATTGGTACTAAATGATTTCCGTATTGCCTCCGGAAATGGAGGTGCGGGCAAAATGTCATAGCCCTGTGTAATCGGGAATCCGGTTAAATTTCAGTTACGAGATTTGACCCAGACTAACAAGCTCAACTTAAGAAAACCTTTCATTAAGTTCGTATTTAATGAAATATCGTCTGTATTTTTATCTATTACTGTAATGGCGTATAGGAGTTATTACGGCATTGATTACTGTTTACATAAACAGGACCATTGGCCAAATTTCAGCGCTCTGCTTCATCGGGAAGTGAGTTGAATTTTGATTACAAGATGTGACTCAGAAAGACTGGTGGAACTTAATAAACCCTTTTAGTTAGTGATAATAATAAAAAGTTTGTAGTTACCGCGAACAAAACTTTTTACCTCCTGCTGATGAACTAGAATCTCAGATTCTCTCTGAGAGCATCCGAGCGAAGTTCCTGTTATATAATGCCGGTCCATGACTCGCAGTGATTCCCATATCGACTGGGTTTTCCTAATTCCTCGTGAACTCTATAAATAGTGTAGAATATATAAAACCTTAATCTATGAGTATGCTAACACTTAACATCCAAGCGCTTCTGACCTTTATACTGTGATGATTGTAAAATATAGTGAAAACGGTTTCCTAATCCATTATGTGACAGTTTATTCATTTGAGCAAAACTGGTACTTCGAGGGAAGTTAAATTTTCTCTCTTTAATTATGATTCCGTAATATCTATGAACAATTGTTGTCTCATCTCAGCGATTTTTTTATAAAATATCCGTCAAAGACCAATGGTAAAAGATTTTCTAATTTCTTGCGAGAGAATGTGCTTTTTAAGAGAAGGAGGTTCTCCATTTCTACCTGCGATAGTGGGGAAGGAATAGTAGTTGAGAGGAGAGGCCCATGCTTACAGCGGGAGAGACTAAGGTCAAAGAAGAAAGCGGAGAGCATATATTCTGTTGACCAAACAGGTCAAGATTGTGCTCATTGGGCTTTACCTTGCGCTGCCATTGAACGTGGCTTGTGAAGTTATATCTGTTGCCTTCCTCCATCGCGAGAAAGAACTGGAAGTTTCCATTCTCACTGCGACACACTCCACCTGAAGGTGCACTGCAAGCAAATGCAGAGAGATTTGACTATTAATATACATTATGGATTCTCGACTCGTCGCCAAAAACTGTTGCCTAGAATTCCGTAAACAAGCAACTTTTTCGATTGAGTCGCCGTCTAATGATGAAAGACGGCAGTTCAAAAGTAAATGCTGTCTACTGACCGTAAATAATCACGGCTTACCGGTTTTACTTACCAGTAATCATAATGCAGTTGATAAAAAATGTAGTACTGCACGCGGAACGTAATTAGTCGTTTTAATATTGTCCGGTCTATAAATATATTTAATTCCTCTCCAAATTCAATTACACAAATGCACAACTAACTTCTTAGCACTTCGTAAATATCGCTCTACGGCAATTCAATAATAATATGAGGTGAAAAAAGTGGAATGAATTAGAAGACGGATAAAAGTAATATAAGGATTTCAAAACCAAGATCCGACAATATCATCTATGGATGAGAAATTGCGCCAATAACTATTATTTTATAAAAAAATAAAGGACAGATTGTTGAACCTACTCCGAGGCCTCACATGAATAGTAGGTTACACATTAACATCCACATAAATCTACCTAGATCATACCTTCTGATTCCTAAGGTTCTCAACAGGTAATAAACCAAAAAATGTAGCTGTAAATTAACAGTAAAAGCTCCACAAAGCAGAGGAAAGACTCACGATGGAAGTTTCATGTGCCTCTTATATACTTCCTGTAGTAGATATTTCCTCTGTATCATTTACAAAGTAACTGTTAGGTTTCAAAAATAGTCAGCTATTATTCATAGCATCAAGTAGTTCATATCTATTTAATCGTTATTGAATACTCACCACAGTCTCACGTTAATAACAATCAACAACGGCTATTTACGATTCGACTGAAAAGACTTTTTTTCTAAGTGGCGCCAAGGACTGATTGAACTAAATGTGGAAATTGAGGCAACACATCACCTAGGCAACGATTACAAACATTGAAATCCATAATATATATTCATGGATTTGACAATCAGTAATTATAGAAATATCAAGTACCTCAAGAAAATTTGTAAATGCTAAATGAATGGTTTCTAAAATTTGCGATAAAATCATCACGTTACGCAAAATCTGTCACTTTCCATTACTGTTCCTCACAAGATTGTTCACCACTGAGGTCATTCATGAGACTAGTTTAATGAAGTTCTTACCTATTTTGAAGAAGTTACATGTGATGTGTTGCAGCATACAAGCGGTATCAATCCATGTCGTTTTATTCAGATGCTTCAGAGTTTTTGCTTTCCCTTGCGTAGTTTTCCTTCTCATTCGGTCCGAACTCTCTTTTCCTTCATTCCTTTTTCGCATTCCCCTTTTCCACGTATTTGATGGTAAATATGGAGTATTTGAATAATTAATGCGTCAATTTTGAACTTAAGATATTAATTCAAAATAAATTTACTCAGCATACAGGCCTAAGCGCGTTGCGATGAATCAAATTATGCTGTCCTCTCTGATGTTTTCCTCTTTTACAAAGTGACTGTAAACACGCTCCACTTGAGGACAGAATTTGTTATGAAGAATGTTCCTTCAGGTAATGACAAAAAGAGGGTGGCTCAAGGTTAAAAAATACATTTAAAAAAATGTTTTTCTCTTGATCCAGGCTAAAACTGGAAGGTACTCGTAGTACCCGATGGTGCGGCTTACATGAGTAAATGAGGTATTATTTTTATTAAAATCATAATATTCAGAGAATCCTAATATATGAGAGAAGCGATTACATATAATGGATCATTTATTTTAACCAGTGGCCGAAGATATTTAGTAAACAGTTTCACTTGAGTAAACGTGTGAATCTCAAATCGTTTCCAATTTTGTGAATATAGCATGATAATGTTTCCCTGTCGCTGTGGGTATCCTACCCCTTAATACCTTCACTTCCTTATCAAACTAGAATCTTTCGAACACTAAGCTCAATGAGTACTGTATTCTGTACAATCTAATTCGTAGAGCAATCTCAATAGATACTTATGCTACCATGCTGATTAAAGGCAGTTAGGACCAGATAAGGTGAGATCAGGGACCAATAATATAGTCTTTACAAAAATAACATTACTATAAAAGAAATTGCGAAACCACCGTCATGCAATGGGATTTAAAGTACCTAGATATATCGTATGAGTAGCTCCGAGGAGGTGATTTTAATCCGACATGCGTCACGGTAGCCATTAAATTAGCAGTCCATCCACTACTAGTGATCTACAGTTAGACGCATTCTGCCGAAATATCTGTTCACCGCTTGATTTAGTTATAAAGCTATTTGATTAAGAATGTTGGGGCTAATTTGGCTTCGAGACTTTTATTTGATGACCGCGGGGAGAAACCTTGGTGTGGTAAATAAGGAACCAGGAATTCATTATTAAGTATTGTCAGAAGCGCGTAGGTTTGGACCGCGGGGAAGGCCAATGGAATCATGTGAATGGATGGTGAGTGGCACAAACGATGATTAAGTCTTACGCCCAAACCAGTCGACCAGTAAATCGCTTGGGTTAGCGAGCGGAGACAATTGAGTGACTGCCCGTTAATTTTCCGCCGGCGCCCTTTTCACAGCTGTGTTCTCCCCTCCAGATCCCTCACCCTCCATCAAATCGTTCTCCAACCCCAGCTTCTCCCTTCTCTTTCATAAATTCTAAGGGAACCAATAATCTGACGCGATCTTTGTCATTTCCTTTCCCTCCATCCCTTATTCACGTCCGTCCCGAGGGAAACTCCTCCAACGTCTTCTCTATATCATTCGCTCTTCTTTTACAGCAAAGAGGACCTCTCATTCTTATTCTTTCTCAGTCGCTCCTTGTCCACATTTATACCCCTCTTACACTCTTAAGCTGGGTTCACATGGGTGCGGAATCTGCGGCGTGTCTGCGGAAATGCAGCTAGCCAATCACAAAGGAGTGGGCGGACTCTTTTCCACAGGCTCCTCAGGTTATCTGTCCTACATTAATTGTCTAATAATGTCATTTAATGAATGAGTTTTGTTATTTTGAATTCTCCTCAGCTGATTTTAGAATGTTTTCGAGGGGCCTGATGCCACGTTTCGCCTGCAGAAAGGTGAAAATATCAAAATTTTCGGTCCGCACGGTCCGCAGGCTTAAGATCCGCCCACTCCTCTATGATTGGCTAGATACATTTCCGCAGACACGCCGTTCCGCAGAATCCGCACCCAACTGAACCCAGCTTTAACTTGGTTGAATCCTTGTCGAGACTCTGACGTTTATAAATTGAATGTCGGCAAGAGCAACTCTCCCGAAAACACTCTTATTCTTCGTGCGCCTCGGTGCAGCGCCTTTAGGAGACAGTCTGCTTCCATTTTAACTCTCAGTTATTGAAAAAAATAACTTCTCCTACCAGAAGAAACACCATAAGGTGGTATTCGTGTTTACCTCTTGGTTTTTACGTGGAATTCCAAAGAAAGTGCCCAAATCATACAGAAGTTTTGTGACTTTGACAAAATATTTGTACTCATCATTATTTTTAAAAGAATTAGTCTCACTTGAATCGTTTTCATGGCGGGGAAGATAAGATTTGTACGGTAAAAAATTTACTGTATCTTCTATTGACCTAAGAACCTTTAGAAAATTAATAATTTTAAATGTATAAGTAAATTACAACTGCTGAGTGGAGGTTTTCATCCTCTCGTTCGATTTACTGGTACGCTTAGATTTTCCCTAAATTTTGCGGTTTTGACTCTAAAATAGTTCACCATACTAGCGTAAAAATTTTAAGTTCGTTGGAAGCGGCCGCAAATACAATAAGTAGGAATTTATTCCCGAGATCTTTAAGGCATAGGTTAGAAGATCATAAGAACATTGACAGAGAATAAATATGGGGTATAATTTACCCCATTGACTGTGTAGTCAATGACTGATATGGTATATGCATGTTGTGCTATACAACAATCTTATGATTTCTTCTCCCTGTTGAGTTTGAAGTGACATTTCTCTCACTACCTAATGATTAGTCTTGTCAACGTATAAATTGAAAGTATGCTTGTTCGTATATTACGTAAAACATACGAGCCGATAGGCTAGTTATCTTCAAAATTTGCACCTTGGTAAATTGCATAACTGGAGCAACAAGGCCGTATTTGAATACGACCTCAGGGTCTTTCTCCGGGTCTGTACTCGCAGTTTTTTACTGTCTACAGTGACACAATCCTGACGCTAATGGTTTGAAAAATCTGCTCATTAGAGAATTTGAGTTTAATCGTGAATGTGATACTACCTTGACTGGCTTTTCGCGGGACTGTGATTACCTTATCGTGGCGTGCTAAAACGAGCTTTTTCTTGAAAAACAAATAACGGCCCTTGGCGATTTGTGACATGTTGCTAAAAGAAGATTTCATACACAGTTGGAGCTTTAGGCATTTTAAATTCAGTGGATTTAGATCAAATGTTGCTGGTGCCCTGCTAAAATATTCTGTATAGTGTCCTTGAAATACTTCTACAGAATTTCTTAATAAGTCCTGTGGATATTCCTTAAAGTATTGAAAGTCCATTTTACGGAATTCCCTACGACGTTCTGCAGAATAGGTACCTTAGGATGCTCTGCAGAATACCTTAGGGCGTTCTGCAGAATTTCTGAGGACGTTCTGTTGAACTCCCTATGACTCTCCATATAGGTCCTTAGAAAAGGAACTGGGTCAACGGAAACCTCACATATTTCCGTAGAGTTGCTGAAGTTCTACAGAACATCTTGTGAGGAGTTATTTTCCTCTGCAGAAAATAACTCTACAGAACATGTGATCTGTAGAGTCAGGCTCTCATGTTCCGTACAGATCCTTGTAAAGGAACTAGTTCTGAAGAAAAAGAGTCAATTTCCGTAGAATTCCTTCCGTTCTACAATACAACTTCTAAGGAATTTTTTAGCAGGGTGATGAGGTCATTATTTATCTTGTGGCCTGTTCTCAGATGTGAATCAAACATTTATTTCCATGAAACCCAACGCAGCCATCTTTGGTTCCTGAAGTATGCGGCCACTTTCGCCCCTTCCTAATTGCTTCGTGGGCCCCAAATACGGCTCCAAGTAGCGCTTTCGAATGCAGTCATTTCCGAAACATACGCTCTTTTGGGATATTCGTATGGATGCTACTTGGGTGTCCCAACCGCCCGCGTGACCCGTCAGTAGTCACTCTGTCCATTTGTCGATTTCATGTCTAGATGAAGTTACTTACATGAAAGATTCACTGGGGATACTGAAGTATTCCTGCCATTCAGTGATAAGTGTTTTTTGCAACTCCCCAACTGCACCTATAACTCCATTGTGGGGATTATAAGGGTATATGTCGTCCATAGTTAGAATGCAGGGCTGCATTTCTAGGTAGACTAATGTGATGGTTTTCCCGGTGCCTTCCACATCGCAGTACCACGGCGAATTCCATGAACTTCACTCTCGCCCGGGGCTGTGGCCGTTGATACCGGTCCGATCTTCATGATCTGCGCCATCAATGCATTCTGCTGAGACTACTGCCTTTCAGTAGTGGGCTCAAATTCAGGTAGCGTGCAAAAGTTGGTTGTAAAGCCAGGAAAATTTTTTCCGTCGCTTGGAATCAATTAGATACCAGACCAAGTAAAGCAGTGCTAGCATTAAGCCCCACGATTAAGTTCGTCCTGAGTCACCGGTGCAAGAAAGGAATTATGTGCTCAGGGGATACCCGTCGCTTGTCCTAAATTTTGTTGAGGCAAGGATGAGAACAATGGGTTGGAGACTGTTTTGGACAATGATACGGATTCATAGCCATATTGAGACTTAACGGGCGATATCATTAACTTCATCCGCAGGAATTTGAAGCTGGTTGGAAATAGATTCACCAGTACCAGCATAACTGACCTGAGAGGTAAGTTCCAATAGTTGGCGGCTTTGAGGGGTTTTCAAGGCTGCAACGACGTACCAGGAGTCCGCCGCGTGATTCTGAAGGGCTGACTTTGCCCTTACTATATGAGGCCTGGATTAACGATTTAGCGCTCAGTCTCGACAAATCTGTCCTTCCTTATTATTGCATCTGAAGAGTAGGATTATATTGTAGAAAATGCACGTATAATACCATTTCTGACTCCTTAACCAAAATAAATAGTGTAAGTTTCTTCATTAAAACATTTTCTTGGTACAATGTGTGTGATCCCATGTTTCCCAGATGGCATTGCTAACTTTAAATGTTTAAAATCCCCTAAACGTGTGTTATGAATGTGTCTACTTTTAGTTTTGTCAGTTGAATGATTTTAATGATGCCGTAGTCATAGAAAATCAAGTATTTATTTTAAAAAGTTTTTTATCAGATGTAATTAGTGTTTACATTCCGCATGAAAAAACGCCATTGCAATTTTGATGATAAAGGGAGTTTAGCACACGTCTGAACCAGTAAATTTTGTTCGAAAGCTATAGGCCCTCAGATGTGTATTTCTGAAACGAGCGAAGGAGAGGTAGTTGATTATGAGAAAACTTCGTAGGAAAGCTTGATAAAGGCCCTGAGTATAAGAGAATAAGGCAAAGGAGATTCGGTTTGGACGCCCAAAGAGCTTTGAAACTGTATGAGGTGGCTAGTGAGTGAGCTACGTTAGTGAAGGGAATTACAAGGAATAAAATTGGAAATTTTGGTCACGAATGCATTTAACCTCAAAGAAGCCCCGAAGAATAATGCTAGCGCTCACCTATACACTCCGTATCGGCGCAGCGATTCCTAATATATTCGCTCTAATGGGAACGCGTTTCTAAGCAGGGGACGTAAAGCTTTAGCTCAAGGTCTGAAATTCCATACAAGGAGGTCACCGAACCGTTTGCTTTGAGAAGTGATTATATAGCATCTGAAGGACATCACCGCACTTCTTTAAGGCCGCTTTACACGGTACATTTTATTTTACAAACGAATGTATCATAGAATGCACAAGAAACTGAATGGAATTAGAGCAGGTTCTATTTCCCGTTAAGTCATTCAGACACTCATAAAATTTGCCGCTTTACACGATACAATTTCCTTCATGAAGAAATTCGTAAATTCGTTTTTACAACAAAATGTACCGTGTAAAGCGGTCTTTAGATGGTTGAAGTATGCGTCCTCTACTCGAAAAGCGAACGGCGTCACTTTTGAATGGAAGGCGCATCTTTCCTAGGAGATGAAGTTGTGGAGGGGAAAAAGTGAACCCGGTTCTCGAACCCACCTTTGAGGCTTGGAAGAGAGGGAACGAGAGGACAGAGGCGTGAGAACGAGAGTTGGAGGAGGAGTGCGAAGGAATGGTTGGGAGAGAGACTTTTAAAGCGAGGAGACGGAGAGTGTTTGCGGAGGAGAAGTGAAGGGAGGAGAGATGGAAATTTCCAATCGCGGGAGAAGTCGGGCGAGGTTGTGCTGGATATCCAGGCGGAACGGACGCGGAAGGCGATGAGCGGTGTGGGCGGAAGGGAAGCCTTGGTTTTCGGTATGCTGAACTTTGGAATTGGGAAGTGATGCTTGCACACTCATGAAAAATTGAAATCTGAAGGAAAATACAGGGAAAGAGGAGAGAATAAAATGACGACCATTGAGGAATGTGATCGAAAAAAATTGTGAGCGGAGGGAATGGATTTGCGAGTGTACAAAAGTGTCTCCATGGCTCGGCTGCTGGGATCTAATGTCTAGAAACTCATGAAAATCGCTTTTTTGTTAGATGAGCGTGAGCACTTTTGGTGAAAAATCTGTAAGTCAGTGGGTGACTGTCGAGCTCAGTGTCGCGAAATGGGCTGTGGATTCACCGACACCCGCGAACGTCATAAAAAGGTGTCTGACAATGCCGTGCAAATTCCCTCTTCAGAGGAATCTTCTTTCAGTTCGGTAAGTAGCGCATCTGCTATCTCAAAAGCACCACCGCTTCAATTGAATAGCAGCAAGTCCAGATTCTCATGTTACGTAGAATGCTATAGCATACAAATTTTTTTCACATTTACCCGAGCCAGTCCCTCATCTCTTCCTAGGTGCTCAAGAAGATATCAGCCATAATTATCTCTAGTTCCTGAGCACCCTTGCAGTTTGGGATGTCTATTTGAAACGCCATCATTGCAAGAATACATATCATCATCATGAATTACATATAATCGAAATTACAATCCTCCATAATTATATCCTCCGTTCATCTTTAAAAAACCCTATACATATCACAATAGCAAAATTTAATAGCGAACTAAAAAATTGTTGGCTGGAAGTTTCAATATTCCAGCAATAGTTCATGTTTTGGCTTCAATTGTGATAAATGCATTATCAGATTACATTTCATTACATCTCACCATCAGGGACTAGGGTTAGTTGTTTGAATTTCAGACTTTGTGAAAAGTCTTAGAACATTTAAGTCTTTTTTTACGAGAAATACTTATTTTAGCATTTTTCGGAATTAATTTTGACGGTCAATTGGGGAAATAGTTCAAAATTCTGGTATTCATCACCCCGACTGTTCAATAACAATAAGTCTCAGGTCTGGCTGGTAACAAGAACATTTCAACACTTGTTTTCCTTGAAAATTCGTGGCAGTATGTTTGCTAAAAATGGTGTATTAATTCAGAGGAAACCCGATCCCTACTTGAGTGTTTTGTGGAGGGCGCTTAAGTGCAGTACTCCGTCTGTCTGATGAGACGTTAAACCGTGGTCCCCTTGGGGCCTTTTGTTAAGAGCAGACTAATGCCGACGCCGGGTTTCTATCCACCCTTCCTACCTTACCTATCCCCTATGGCGAAAATGGCGTTAGCCGTCAGTCGCCTCCCCAAATATCCAATCCAATCCAATGGCGTAGTAAAGAAGTTTTGGATTAATGGCTAGGGTTAATGTTATATGGACATTTTATAGTTATGGATTACCTCCTTGCGTCCACCATACGCAGTGAAACGGTTATAGTACAAGTTGGTTTGCATTTTCAAGTTGTTTTCCTTTTTATCTACACTGATATGCTTTTATGCTACCTGATCGCAATCAAGAAGATTTTATCTAACTCACACTACCTTAAGAAAATGACGGGGTGACGTCCGGGAAGAAGGAATGAGGAAGGAAAAATTCCACTATGTGATTTGATACTCTTAATTATCTTAAGTCAGTACTGAAACATTTCCTGGGGTGAAAATAATGTGTATTCACATCGTATACAAACTATTTTCAATAGTGATCTACATATTTGATGTAACAGGGGTACCAAACCCTTTGTTTTCAAGAACTACTGGCGCCACTAAAATATCAAACGGTTAAGGTAGTCCGAGCGAGATAGTACCCTAGTCATATTAGAGATCATATTCGAATTATACGTTTTAATTTCACCAACTGTAAGATGCGCGAATTAAATATTGCATTATTAATTATTATCGTGGATGTAAACATATACCGTATCCTTCTCCTTCACTAAGTACCTATTGTCAGTGTGTTCGCTATGAAATATAAAAAAAATTGTCTCTCTCCCTTACATTGCTGGCTCAGGAAGGAAGTTTTAGTTGCGTTCTTCTGCTGTGAGATGACTCACGATGATCATAACTCAGGCACCCTTCAAGGGGTCTCTAAAGCCCTGTGAAGGATCCCAATTGGGTTGAGTGTGTGTGTCTGTGAATGGTCACTGGCGCGGAATCAACGTTCCCGTAAACCTTCACAAGGGTATTCTGGTTGAGAGGCTGTGGTTGGTCACTGAAGCTACCGTCAAACCAACACAGGAAATATTTTTTGTTCTATCTTTTGACGAGTGATGCCAATAGGTACTGCCATTGGAGAAATATTCTCACCCTATTTTGTCAATTCTACGAGGAGTAGAGCTCAAGTTTCCTCGATTTTTCTTCTATGATGTTGAATTTGAATTGGGAAAAAAAGATATGAATGGAAAATGCAAAAACAACAGCTGAGGAGTTTTTTTTACGGGTAAAGCATCCAGTTCACACTCGGCAAACTTGGCGCAATTTACTTCGACTGTTAATCAGTGAGTATGAAGCTATATTAAACTACTCGAAGGCAGCCAGAGGAATCGGGAGTAACGAACCGATTGTCAGTCCCACACCTGAGAACCTAATTACAGAGGCTCCACGCGTTGGCACAGAGTTGAAGAGGAACTGTGTGTCTGTGACGAGAACTGTTGAATAATGGATCGGCATTGCGGGCGGAGGGCACCCGTGCGGAATGCGTCGCTCATTTATTTCCTCACCAGTTCCCGCGTCGTACCGTTTCACCGTGATTCACTAAATGGCCTCTTGCGTTAAATGCAGAGGTATCCTCATGGTTTCTAACATTTGTTTTATACGTAAAATAAGTTTTTTCAGTTTCTTCAAGGGCCGAAAATATTATAATTGTCATAAATTCTTATCTTTCCTAGCTCTAATTATCATTGTATCTTCTCTCGATTGTCTTTGATAAGTCATTTCTCCCATCAAACCCTTCTCCTGCAGTTCTTCCCGTAAAGCCATCAGCATCGTCTGTAGTCCAGACAATTTCTCGTCACTAAGCGGTATCGAAATTCTCCTCCTGTCTCCCACATGTATATGCGGTTTTCGTAAATTTCTTATTCCCCGTAAAAGCATCTTCCTAGCTTTTGCGTGTTCAGCTATTACTGCTATCTGTTGAATTGCACCAGTTTTCATTTTTTTCTTTTTTCATCTGTCTGTATTTTCAATGAAGAATGCGTCTTTAAAATTAATAAAAAAATTATACAATTATTATGTTAGATAACTGTTCATTTCGGTATGGACCTTGTTCTAAGAGCTCCTCAAACAAAGGGTAAACCAGTGTTATCCGTCAATCTAAGGCTAAATACGACCTTATATTTATACTCTTGATCCGATTAACAAACCCAGCAGTAGTTTATTTACGAGTATAAATTAAAACTATTACCATATTCAATATCAAAGTTGTCTCCGGCGATCACAAACCAGCTTTGCCATTCTATATGTATGAGTGGGGTACTTAAAAAATATCATTTTCTCGGATTGCTGCTGCATTGAATACTGCACGAGTGTAAAATACACAATGCACTCCTCACCTGAATGCTATAGTTCCATGCAAATGGCGGTGAAATCGGCTCTAATGGCTGGAAAAAAGTGCTCATTAAAGAATTATTTGAGGAATAATCTGCATGATTTGTGCCATAATTTTGGTTTTCTACAGGTAACTCAGGTTATCACGGGAAGCAGGATTTTTTTAAAACCAATTAAACCAAATGTTGGGCATCTTATTTATTTTGACTCACTCAGCAGTGGTGGATCCTCGTCAATCCAAGATGAGCGGTATGAAATCAATACTCATTGTTGGAAGTGCAATAATTTTCAGGATATCAGCGATTTCAAGATCAGTTCCATGAATATATATTATGTATTTAGATGTTTGGAATTGTTGCCTAGGCTACGTGTCGCCTAAATTTCTAATTTTAGTTCACCCAGTCCTTGACTTCGATTAGTCTTTTCAGTTGCTATTGTAAATTGACGTAGTTAATTGTTGCTAACGTGAGACTGTGATGAATATTCAATAACGATCGGGGAGATATGAATTACTTGATGCTTTGAATAATATCTTGCTATTTTTGTGATCTAAAAGTTACTTTGTAAATGCTAGAGAGGAAATATCTATTACTGAAAATGTGTAAGAGGTTTATGAAGCTTCCATCGTGTGCAGACTACGATGTTTGCCAGACTCTGATTCTAATTTGAATGAATTAAGCTCGTTCGGCTTAAATAGAGAATTAAGAATGCCTTGTTCAAACAGAATTTGCTTCGTATCAGGCTAAAAATCAGGGTATCCGTCTACGAGGACCCAAAATAGGAGACTTGGATTGAAAAATAAGAATCTGTCCAAGGCGGCGGTAAGTGCATTCCTTTTTACCTACACTGCAAGGATGGCAATTGGGAACACTCATGAAGTCACCTCGTATTATTATTAAATTTCCGTATAGCAATATTCACGAAGTACCAAGAAGTTTATTGTCCATTTATTTAATTAAATTTTGTAGAGGAATTAAATATATCTGTAGACCGGAAGATATAAAAAAAGTATATAATGACGTCCCGCGTGTATTACTACATTTTTTATTCACTGCATTATGATTAATTGTCAGTAAAACCCATGTATATTCATGGTAAAACCAGTACGATGTTTTTTTTTTACAAACTGTCGACTGTGTTTACATTTGAACTTGCGTCTCTCATCACTAGGCGGCACCACTTTCCAAAAAGTTGTTCGTTTACGGAATTCTAGACAACAGTTTTTGGCGACGAGATAACTATCCATAATATAATAATATTTATGATAATTATAATAATATTTATTTCACTCCAACAAGAAATACAAAAATAATAAATTGAACAGAAGAGTGAAATTAGGCACCCCTGATGTAAAGTTCCTGTGATGGGGTTGCCATTCCTTGGATATGGCGTTTTTCGGCAGTTACATGCAAATATAACAAAATAAAATATATAAATGGCTGTTCAACTAAATATACAAGCAGTGTCCTTACACAATATGAAAACATCATCTTATCACACAGATGCTACAATTTATCTATAGTAGTATATATCTCAGTTAATTACAATTAATACAATACAATGCATATGAAGGGGATCGAGTTGGTGTGGTGGCTAGAGGACTGGCTAACCATACGGACGGCCAGGGTTCAAATCCCTGCAGAGGAGGATGTTTTTCAGAGGAAGCCCAATCCCTACTTGAGTGCCTTG
This sequence comes from Ceriagrion tenellum, assembly GCA_963169105.1. Taxonomy (NCBI): domain Eukaryota; kingdom Metazoa; phylum Arthropoda; class Insecta; order Odonata; family Coenagrionidae; genus Ceriagrion; species Ceriagrion tenellum. The sequence goes on along the minus strand of OY720642.1, from coordinate 122,445,798 downwards.
TGGAGGGCACTTAAGTACAGAACTCCGTCTGTCGGATGAGACGTTAAACCGTGGTCCCCTTGGCGCCTTTCGTTATGAGCAGACTAATGCCGACGCCGGGTTTCTATCCACCCTTCCTCCCGTACTTGTCCCCTATGACGCAAATGACTTTAGCCGTCGGTCGCCTCCATAATATCCAATCCAATCTATAATGCATATGGAGCAATATATATATCTCCATATGGTCAGTTCTATCCACGGAGCTCTTCTTATTTTTTTTAAGTCGTCTCTGAGTGAGGTGGATGTGCTGTTGGGTGGAGGGGAGGGGGGTTAGGGCAAAGGAGAAGCAAGGCGGGAGACGTAAGCTCGAGGAGTTTGTGCCTCCCGCTATCTCGTGGCTCGCTTCCGGAGGGATTGGAAGAAAGGCGTCGTCTACCCTCCTCCCATTTGAGCCGCGCCTCGCAATCCCCTGTAATTGATGGGATCTCTTCAGCTTTGCCCCCTCGGTCGTCGTGCATCGAGAGGAGAGCGGAAGGGAGCTGTGAAGTAAGGTTGGCCGAAGCGAAGCGGAAGGAAGGGAAGGGGTAGGAGGGAGGGACGATCTCGTCTCACACCCCCATCCACCACGTACTCCACGCCATTAGAGGTGAGGATTGGAGGGAAGAAGGAATTCCGAAACGGCTGCAGCTCTCTCCCGAGGAATTAGAGTTGCCGAGTCGATGGAGGGGAGGAGCGAGGATTCTGGAGCTCCGTGCGTTTAGAGGAGGAGGGGGCATTAGAGAGGGATGAATCACCGAAGGTCGATGGCGTTTGGTCCATCGATCCCTTCGATGCCTTAGCCACGAAACTCGAGCGAAGCGGCGCTCTTAAACCCGAACTACGAACGGTCAAAGCAACTCTTCCCTGGATATCGAATGACCTCTCCAGGTCGCTCCGACCGCGAGGGCACTTCGTGCAATTGTTGTTATAGTTGTGCCGCCTCTGGCCCCGAATCCACGTCTAGTGGGTTTTCAATAACCAGACATGATACGGAGAGAATTTATAGCTATATTATAGCTATACATGTATATCTTTATTCTAAGAGCCTATCAAAAGGAAAGTTTCTGAAAAAATCACAAAGTATGCCACTCAAACGTTAGGCTGGTAATTTATATTCTAAATGTTGTATCACTAATTCCAAATGTAGTGCTTATGAAATTTTCTTGATATATTTTCCTGTAAGAGTATGCTAAATTGATTTCAAGAATTAAAAATTGACACAATTTACAACCCAAATGTCTTGGTATTCAAGTAGGTAAATAGCCATTCCGTTTTTTTAACGACACCAAGAAATATTGCGAAGCCCGACATGTACGGTAGACTTACATTGTTCATTAGCACAAATTTTGGTGGCCACACAGACAGCTGTAAAATGAAATTCTTTTAGTGAACGATGAGAGGCCATTAAAGCCTCCAATGAGACTTTGTTATTCGGTTTCTTGGCAATTCAATAAACAAAACTGACTCGTTAGTTTATAGCCAATTTTTTTATATTAATTAACCCGGCAGTGCTTATAGCACATCGTGCAATCTTTGAGAGGCTGATATTTCTCGACCTGTTGGCATTTGACACGTCAAAAGAAGCATAGTTCCCGCTCCTGCTTCATCTTGGTTTCCTTTTCCCTTGATGAGCAATTTTTAACACGTAATTAATGGCTAAAATACTAGATGGAATATCGCAAGAGATCTGTGATACACAAGCATATATTACCTTTTGTATTACAAAACTGTTAATCATCTACTGTTAATTCTTCAATCGATTTTAGGGGTTCTTTCTCACACCAAGGGCAACGGAGTATTCTCTCTTTTTGCCCTACTTGGTAGAAATGTGGATGATTTATTCCTGCGATCATTCGGTCTCCGCGTATCAAAGCGACCACATTGCTCTTAAGGCCGTTGGGGATATCTCAAGTCTGATAATTCTGACTCATTCCTACTCTCAGAGTCCAGACTTAAGTCCGAAATTAATACGATATACAATGAATGAAGACAATCCAGAAAAAAATAATCAGCCTGCTAAGAGGGGGCAGAGAAAAAAAGGGAGGAAATGGTGCTGGATAATTTGAAGAAATTAGTTACTCCGATGAAATTAGTGGAGTGGCTAGGGTATTAAGAGGAAAATAGCTGTATTGAAGCTAAATTTCACAGTGGAAAAAGTCATGACAAAGCCTGTCCATATCAAAATTTTAGACGTCATAGAAGTCCAGTATAGTGTCTGGTACTGGCATAGTAATGTGTAGTACAGAACCTGTACATTGAGAAAAAGGGGCGATGAAAAGTTATTGGTATGGAGGAGGTTAAAGATACAGGAAATGGACTTCATTGTTGATAGATCCCTGACAACTCAGCCCACAATTAAAAAGTAATATAGAGGATTTATGACTGGAGTTACGCCTACGCATTACAGCTAATCTAGTATAATATATCCTTTTAAGAGCGCATATAACTACCAAAGAATGCACATTTTCTTTTTTATAACAAGTTCCTAACTATAGATTTATCATTATCCATAACACAATGCATGTTCTTTGTTTCGTGTGCTCCAGAAGACCGATAATGCAAGAAATATAGGCTGTACCGCTCAGGATCAGTTTGACCCATGCCAATGCATTGCAGAATTACGTGAACTTCATCCATCCATCAGTATTTACGTCCAACTGAAGCGCAAAGTGCATCCATGGGCAAAGGTATTTCTCCGCAGAAGTCGAAACCTCTTGACTCGAACCAGTTACTCATGAATACAGTCGCGGAGGAGTAGGAGAAGTTCGGGTTGTCAGTAATTAAAGAGTACAGCTACTTGAAATTAAGGAGAGCAGAATGGGTGCAGAGCAAGAGGAAGTTTCGGGCAAACGGCGGTCGCCACACTTCTGAGTACAACAACACAAATTCTGCGGTGTCTCGACGGTGCTGGAGCGTACGGCACAGTTGTAGCGTTTAAGCTCCCGAAGTTTGAACTCGTTTCCGAAGCGGATTACGCCTCCAGAAGAAGAAGAAGGCATTAATGCGCACGAGAGGAAGAAAATTGAATGAGAGGGAGATGTGTTTCTGGAAGACGCAATAGAGGTCGGTAGTGAACCGAGTTTTTAGTCCTTGCCTCTGGGCGCGGGGGCTTATTAAAATGGAAAACTCCCTCTCCCCTCTCTCATTCACCTGACTCAAAGTTGTTGATCACGGGAACCCGAGCCGAGGCGATGTACTTTCAGGTGACTCGGGTCTTAAGGCCACTTATTCCAGAAGTTTTGAAAACTTATATGAAATATCTTTTAATTGCATTTTATAATATACTCTGTGGTTTCAGGCTTGATGGAGTAGAATTGGAATATAATTAAGTATGATAAAATGAGTAACTTCCATTGTGATAAATTTATTACGACTGGCTGCGCTTTTTACAGCATCTTCACCTGAAGACGCTGTAAAAAGCGACACCGGTCGTAATAAATTTATCACAGTGGAAGTTGCCTATTTTTTCATGCTTAGTTCTGCATTTTATAAACTGAGATTAAAATAAACGTCTTTCGGACTAATGTTTACTGTGTTTGGCTCTTGAAACCGGAGTTTAAAAAAAATGAGTTCTTATGAAGATTGCTCAGTCCTAAACTATTTCTTAAATTTATGATCGAATTACTGCGATAGTTTAAGTCAAAATGTGGCAGTTCCATACAAATGTCGCTGCAGTCGGCCCCCTCTAGCTGGACATATGTGGTTATTAAAAATATATTCCAGGGATAATCTGAACAAAACAGTGCAACAAAATAAAAATTTCACTCCCACGTGTGGGCGACTCTGATTTTGTCTTCTCCTTCTGAACTCTCCAGTAAACCTCACTTAACTAATAAATTGCCCGGACTCTCCTTCTCAGCTTGAACAATGAATACTTTATTCACAAAATATTACGAGAAATAAGATGAATATCCCTTTACACAAATGATTACCAATCACCATTTATATGTTATACCATTAAAATACACAACATACATTTGCCCTTCACTGTATCACTTCTCTTCAGGTTTGTAAAATTGAACAGGCCATGCACTTTTTCTCACTTGAGCCACTTCACGTTTCTTCTTCTTCACATCACAGGACATATGAAAATTGAAAATCATACATACAATTTCCTTATCGATATCGGCACAGGTGGATGCTGTGTTCCTTGCCAGCATAATTCCCGGATACACACCCTGCGTTGAAATACGGCTCCTCCTCTAGTGATATTCCCGTTGCTCCCCGGATACACCTTGCGTTGAAATACGGTTGCTCCTTTAGCAGATTGTTCCCGTTGATGCACGAAAATAACTTCATCTGCTCAGTTCCATAAGAGTCCTTGATTATTATCAGACTGACCCCGTGCCCTTCAACGTGCCTCCTTAAATACTCTTTCTCTGCCCTCTGTCATGCGTTGCTTAGCCGTCATTAACAAATTTTTAGGCGTTGCTTAGCTGCCACTTACAAATTGTTGTGAGTCGTTTTCGGAATGCCCCGTAGCTTCTGATATTTTATGCTATCGTGGAATTAAAATCTTACAATGGTAGCAAATTTCATCATCAAAAGCAGAAAGTTTTAAACCGAATAAAAATGTTTAATGTACTATTAATTTTTGACTCACATGGGCGGGCCAGAGCCACTTTATAGAGCTCACCGAGCACCTTTGCCTTCGTCTGTTTGCCATCTTTGTTTTTAAGGACGAGACGGGAACTTCGATGAGAGACCTTTGATCGTTCCGACGACCTATTTTGACCAATTGATTGGTAGTGCCTGCAGTTTCCGCCGACGAAAATTTGTGATGAGGTATAGAAGAAACATGATAGATGTCGTTCCGGATAACTACATTTGAGTGCTTCCCGGTGATAAATGGTTCGCTTGCGAATGTGCTGGAATCGAGTGGACGCGGAACTTCCTTCTTTATGGCATGTATTCTTGAGACTATTTATTGAGTATTGGCAATTTCTTGATTCTTAAGGTTGTTGGAGTGATTTTCGTTTGCGCACGTTATTTCGTGAACCCTGCGTACGTGTTTGTGTCAGTGATATCTGTGGCAAAAAGTGGTAAATTGCTGTATTTCAACTTTGTTATGGCAATTTAATGCTAATTCAAGACGTGACAGTCCGGCATATGACATATATTTCGAAAGAGTTCGATTATATATTTACAAGTATTCTCCTTCTCCTATGCAAAATTATACATTAATGATAATTATAATTGTTGGGAAACAATATCGAAGTGTCTCAAAGAGTCCAATATTTCAAAATCATGTTTCAATATACATTTACATCTATATACTACCCCGTGAGCCACCGCATGGGCTTTTATTGTGGTCGCTTATTGTGCGCGGAAAGAACAATTTTTTGTACCTATCTTTTCGACAGAGTATCTCTCTTGTTTTATTGCATCTGTCAGACCTAGAAATGTAGTGAGACGTCATGATAATATTCTCTGTGTCGCTCTGAAACACACCAGTTCTGAGTATCTTAAGCAGCCTAAGCCTAGTGTGCAGCCTCCGAGTCTCTAGGGGCTCCCACCTTAATCCCTGTAACGGTTGTGTAACACTATATGTTCGTTCGTAGCAGTTTTTAACGAAGCATGCGGCTTTTCTTTGTATTTTGTTAATGTTTTTGGTTAAATCTTTATAACCAGGGTCCCAAATATTCGCAGCGTATTCGTTTCACGCAGCGTTTCGAGGTGTGGCCTAACCAGAGCGAAGTTGCATTTCTCTTTGAATTTTTTCCGAGGACCTTCCAATTATACGCTTAACAAAACCCAGTTTCTTTAATGCTGTGCCGCATATGTTTTGTATGTGTGTTCCCCACGATAATATAGAATCATCTAAATTTTTAACTCCGAACATTCTACTTTCAACTACGAAAACTCAAATCGTAACATGCTTAAATGAAATGAGATATACAAAATTTTAATCACTGTACCACCTCCATTACTGCCTGCATGGCGAGTTCCACCGTGTAAACAGATGCACTTTGGAGAAATATGGTCCAAGAATTATTTTTCGACTTACTTGGGAAATTATTAAAATGTAATCAGTGATCCACGGTTACCGCTCAAGTCACCTTAAAATACAGTGCACAAGATGTGCAAAAATACTATTATGTGATGTACATTCATTTTTCTGAGTGCTCCATGAGACTATGTGCCACAAACTGTACAACGACTGTCTCGTATTTATGTAGCTCATTGCAAGTCTAATGATTGAGTCTGGGTTTTAAAACTTTGACTAAACGTAAATCAACCATAACACCCAGGTGCTTGAAGTTATATTCTTAAATTTATTTTATTATATTTTGAAATATTTGAATAGTAATTGGCTTCTTTTGTCTGTTAAGGTAGTCCGAGCAAGATAGCTCCTTATTCGTAATAGAGACCATATTCCAATCACACGTTTTAATTTCACCAACTGTGAGACACATGAATAAAATATTGCATTATTAATGGTGCAATAATATAGTTTTACTTGACAGAAATTGTATGTAATAACATGAAAATATCTAAATAAGTCTTTAATATGACTCACTGTTTTCACGCGGTACGTTTGAAACTCCATTAAAACGGAAGGTTTGTTGTGATCCGAAAGAATGTACTGCGGTGACAATATAATTAATTTTCAAAAATAGTTGAAAAAACACACAAACTACACTGTTAATTTTTGACGAGATCTAAGTGTAGGAAATGCCTCATTTTTAATTTAATGTCTCTCTGAAGTGCATACGCTTACCATTTCCCATGTAAAAGGTTGGTATTGTTTTGGCAAAGTTCTCGGAAAATAATGTAGTAATGGGTTAAATTTTTGGTGTCATAAGAAGGGTGATATATTGTCTTAAAAATGAGGCCAAATTCATTGATTTCTAGGTAAAATGATATTTCGCTCAAACTACCTTAAGATGCAAAGGAAAACTTGCTCAAAATGAATAATAATCCCAAAACTCTTGCACATGCCTCGTTTGAGTGCGTTTTTACTTTAAAATTCCTAGAATTCTGTTTGGAATTCCCACGTTGATTCTCCGATAACTTTGGAGCTGCGGTGGCAAAGGAAAGTTTTCCGAAGGGAGTGTGGGACTCGAGAGGAGGTGCAAAGGAGGGAGAGGATCCCAACCCGCATGAAGACATTAATATTGAAATACTTTCCGACTCTTGCTCTCGCCTGATCTCGTCTCGGCCCTCAACCGAGCCATTCGTCGCATAATTTTCCTTGCCTTCGGGAGGTGTTTCACCTGCTCGCGTGGAGATAAGAGGCGGGATGATAACCTTTCATTGGCTTCACGGCACACTCCTCGTCACGTCATGAATTTCTTGCCTTTAAAGAAAGCGCTTAGACTAATTTCTCCAGCATTTTTAATTAGAGCACACTATGCCTCGGAGGCGCAGAAATAATGATTGAAGTCTGGAAGTAGGGGAGAGGAAATACTCCTGGAATTTTATGCGTAGACTGCCATCTCGCGAGGATTTATCGCAGATAAGTTATTACCTGATGCCGAAAAAGAGGTACTTTAGGTCTTACTTTGGAAACAATTAATATATATTAACTCTACATATATGAACAAGTCAAGGTAAGGGTCCATTCATTTGGCCTTTAAGAGAAATTTTATTCAATAAGTAAAAAATCCCGTATGAAAGTATTGTTTGCCGAAAGTATGGTTCAGTTTCTTAAAATAATTTCTCCTATAACTTATCTGGTGTCTTCTAGCATAATGCACATGGTAGGTACTCGGGGATTGCCCTAGAGCGCTGATTGTGCTCAACCCTTTCGTAGCTGTCAAACCCCATGATAGCTGGAAAAGTCGAAGTAGCTGGTTCTGATCGTAGCAAAAATAATTTTCGGGCTACCTTTATTATTTAAATAGGACGGGATCTAATATTTTGACATGCCTCCTACGACTTAATGTGTATAACATTACCCACCCACTTCATATTTTGTCCGTCCTCGTGTTTTGATAATGGGCTTTGAAGCATTGTTACCGATAAGGTATTACTACAATTTTGCGAGATTTCCGCTTTGGTAAGCCTTAATTATTAGAGAATCTCCAATTTCATTGAGATGATTCCCATCAATGTTTTCCCCATGCCTCATGGGATGGAGAGATAATGTTTGAAAATCCATTCAACATGGAGAGATAATGTTTTAAAATCCATAAAATTCATTCGTCATTTAGTGCGAATTTCCAATGCAAAGAACTTGTAGCGTATAACTGTTGATTACCTAATGGTGTGTTGAATTTCATACAGAGGGAACGCAACCTCCAAAAATGTACATTAGTGCATTTTATAAATTATATTTTCCCTTTCAGTAATTAAAGGGAATATACAGATTCAGTGAAATAATTCTAGTATGCGAATTTAGCATAACATATTTTGCAGCAAACAATTCTGTTTTTTTCCTCTATAGAGACATTCTCAGGTTTTTAGTTTTTTTTAACAATTTGCATTGCAATCATCATTGGCAGAGTAAAGGAAAGAATTTTGGGGCACAGTAATTCATTAAAGAATTGCTGCCAATGTGGTTGTTAATTCATACCAACAGCGTTCCAAGTGGCTTTGAAATACATTTAAAAATAAATATGACTAAAGTTTATTTGGGAAGATTAGTCAACCTCTGTCATTAGTCAACTTGTGTGATTAGTCAACCCCCTCCCAAGACTTTTGAAAGTGCTCGAATTCGGTGTGGTTGCAAAGCAAGAGTCAGATTTTGGGACATAATTATTTTCGTAACTTAAAATTCATATAAAGTATTTCCGGATTATTATATTTTGTCGACGAACCGTGAAATATGCTCTGCTATAGATGTACGAGAAGTCATGGAAAATCACCGCGTCCTGCGGCCACATTTGCTGGCTAATTATTGGACTGCCTTTTTGTATTTGGAGTTTCAAAATGGTGTTGTACTTTATTCGAAGAACCTTAAAATTGATCGTCTGACATGCAAGTGAGCTTCAAGATTGTCTTGAATGTAAAGAACAATTCCGTTCAAAATAACATATCAACTTGTAGTGTATTCCTATCGAGTCTACAGTGGCTTCTAAAATAGTTTATAGTTATAGGTGATGTGTTGGGTGGCCCAAGATCCGAAGTCTAAGCATCTCCTATAGATATAATTGTAAAATATTATATTTACTCTATAAATTAAAACAATTTAGGCTGAGTTGAATGCTAAAGGGGAAAAAGCAAATTCACGCATTAAAATTTTTAAATATTTTCCGGTTTACATGAATATGAAAATTACTTCCAAACTGTAAAAAATTTAAATGAATCGCCAAAACTCATTCTCGGTTAACCAACTGAAAGCTTGAAGTTCTAATGATTGAGTACTGAAATTCTTGATTTGATGCATTTTATATTATGTAAAATTCCATGAAGCAATATTATATATAACCCACCTACGCAATGGTAAGAAGGAAATAAAAGACGGTTTTAAGTTTACTTGCATGTATTCCTGATGGGTATTAGCAAAAGTATAAAATTAAACCCCGTTTTATTTTGAATAGGTCGTTCCTTTTCCCGTCATAAACAGGTTGCTTTGCTCGTATTTCTCCATCCTACAGTACTTATTAATGTTTTTATGCGATCGATTCGCATCGTGAATTTGAGGGAAATAACATTTTAAAAATTGGAGACATGTTTATAGGACGTCCTTGACGTCTGCTAATTTGATACTGCGCGCATTTGTGCTTGTCAGTATTTAGCGATGGAAATGGGATGTGGCTAAAGGTTTTTAGACCAAGGTCACGGGAATTTAATCGATGGAAAACCTTTACAAGGAAGGTTAGGGGTGTTTAATTTTTTCTCAATGAAGTGAGACAATCCCAGGGGTATTGAAAGCCTTTTACAAAAATATTAGGCTGCGGCATGTAAATCAAACGCCACGTGTGAAGAAGCCGTCCTATCGTCACGTGGTGTTTATTTATTTATTTAATAAGTATATAGCTCGCATAATATGAAAACATAATAACAGGATAAACTATTACACAGTTCAATACACAACACAATAACAACAGTCACGGCTAGCTGAATATTACATAATAGTCTTGATAACATGAGTGATTGTTTTCCGTAGGACAGATTTTACACTTTTGATAACAGTAACTGTATATCCTTCCAAAACTTTTCTTTTGACTTACTAGTATTCAGTTCTTTACAAAAGGTATTGTAGGTAATGCATATTCTATTCAATGGTGAATTCTTACAATAATTTGTATTTACATCTCTTAATTAAAAGTTCTTTTAAGTCTCCCTTTCTTTACTGGGATTATAAAATTTGATTTACCAACTAATTCCATACAATGGCCTATGTTAATAATATCATACAAAAATAGGAAGTCATTTATTACATTATTCTTTCAATAAGACTCTGAAATTTAAACTTTAGTAACATATCTTTGTAATGTACAAATTTTTCAAGCATAGGATAAATATTGTGGCATGCATAGTAGAATTGTCTCAAAAACCTTTATTGGACACTCTCGATCATCACATCTAATTTCTTTTATGTTGATTTCATTAATACGGGCAGACCACATACACTTCCTTCACTAATTTTGAGGCTTCGACAAGCCTTGCACTGGCCGAGGAACGGAATTTCACGCAATCTGCGTCCATAGCAAGCTTCAGGCACGGCCAATGGTTATGTTGTCCGGCCTGGGTGAATATTTTCCCCATCAATCCCTCTCGGGACGCTAGGAAATGTTAAACCCGGTTTTCCCCTGAGCTGACGTGTAATATGGTGAAGGTCCAATCCTTCCTACCGTTGGCCTCCGTCGACTACCGTGCAAATACCACCACCTACTTCTTTGCTCAGCGCTGAGAGACTTACTGGACTAGGGACGCGGAAAACTCGATTCATGGTTACCATGGGAGGATGCTCGACAGGACCGTTAAATCATTCATTCAGTGGCCTTAGGGTGACGTCGTTTGGGGCCGTCCAATGGGAAACCTCTTTCGGAGAGAGAGAACGGAGAAGTCAAAGCGAATAAGGAGGAATAGAATGGGATAAAGGGATACAAATGGATTCCCTAGAAGATGGGAAATTGAAGTGAAGGGAGAAATGCACGGGAAGAGGAAGGGGCGATTTCCCTGGAGACGCATAGGAATGAAAAGAAGGCCCTTGTGAAGAAAAGGGTACGTCCCTTCGCTTTCCTCTGGAATTAAAGGCAGTCTTAGTTTCGTTTCTACTGGCTTTGGTGGAACGACGTCAGCAACAAATAATGTAATATGACTGTCTCTTAACCATTTTCAATATTAATGACGCAAAAATCTCACACGAAGAAGTTACGACGGAGCATTATTTTTTATAGGAAAATGGGCGTAATTATGAAAATATTTAACAAAGGTAGTGGAAAAATAGAATATGATGAAGGAAATGTGATAGTTATGTAATATAGAAATAGTAAAGCTTCAACAGTGGGACAATTAATATACACCATAAGAGATTCGGTAAAGGCATTATGTCTACAAAGCTAGATATGTAGAGTACAAAGAACATACTGTGGAAAAAAACAGTTAATACCAGAGTGGGTGGAAAGTGAAGCAAAGAGCAAATAATTTATCGATACGCGTGGGTAAAATGACGACATAAAAAGCATTGATAATTGAAAGGATGCCTTGAATTTTCCCGGATGATAATTGAAAAGTACATTTGAGTTCCTTTTTTAAAAAAACATTAGAGATAAAATTAATTGTACGACTGGATCACAAATTAGCGATTTTATGTGTGACGGGTTTATAGCTTAAATTATTTTTCATTATTTTACGAATGGCCAATGGGGATGTTTGAATTCATCATCAGCTGAATCAACAAAAATAATATTATCTATCCCAAAATTCGGCATCTATCTGGTTGAAATACTTCGCTTTGATCTACCTTCCGGAGATTATAGTCGAATGACATGCTTTATGACCCACCATTGTCAATGCGAAGCCTTCGTAAAAAGTTACGTACAACTAATGCATTTGCCCTTAAATCATGTTGTGTCATCAATAATCCTCTATCTAGGCATCTTTACTCAGAAGTTACTCATCACCCTTTGGTGTCCAAAGTTATATTCAAAAGTGAAACTTTAATTATTATTTTAATGGTAGAGATAGAACAAACGATATCTCATTAATGTTCATAACTGATAGTTTAGATCGATCAGTTAACCTAAGCTTTCAATAGTTACTGGCGTGAATGTCTTCTGAAGTCATAAGTGTATGCTGCCAATGAAAACGTTACAGTTGAATCAGGGAAGGTGAATTGGAAAATAAAAATATATAGTTTTTTTAATACTGAAGTTTATATTATGATAAAAATAATTGAATAAACATTGACTTTTTTAAGCCATCCTTTGATGGATATTCCCATTCAGTTTATTAAATTAAATAATTTAATATCGCAAAGGAAGAATCATCTGCAGCGATTTCCGTGTTTTTCTTATGGGAGTTAATGTAAAAGGGCGTGTAAAACACTTCGACAGTTACTTTTTGCAATAGTTATTTTTTTACGAAGACGAAAAGAGTAACTTTGCCAAACACCTGTTAACTTCCGACCACCACAGTGATTTTGACTTTAGTATTTTAAATTTGACCAGTGATAGACGTGAGTTGGACGCTGTGGAACAACTACAAATTTTAAAATGTTTGCACGACCCTAAGGTCACTATAATTAACGAATATTTGTACCCTGCCTCCTCCCCTATCCTTGACGCCGTCACCACTCCCCACACCCATTCAAGATCCTACACCAGCACTTCGCCTCACCGCTCTCCCATCCCACATTTGCCTCCACTCCCAACAGTAAACCCCATCCCCTAACCCAGCCCCCACCTACTCCCACCTCCCCAATTTTTAGCCATATGATGTGGCACTGATGTGTGTATATACACAGGCCGCATGCGGGACATCTTCACCTGAAGATGGTGCTCAGCGCCGAGACCCGGGTCGTGCTTTTAAATTACGATTTTAAAAAATTGTGATTTTAATTTTTATATCTGTGGTTTTAGTAAAAGTTTTTAGTACTTATCCGTTGTTTTATTAAATATGGAATACCACAAAGTAACCAAAGACAAAATTTTATTTATGATACAAATTTTCCCCAACCCTTCCTCCCTCCAAAAAGAGTGTCGTAAACATACTGGGAGATTGTGAATCAGCATTGAAGAAAGAATCCGCAGGTGTAAAACAACTATGTGCAGACACCTGTCTAGTTCCGTTGATGTGTGCGTCATGTATTTCGTCGTCGCACAAGATGCCGTCCTTGAGGGAAGGTCGAACGGAGTGGCGGAGGTTCTCGTTCATAATGGTTTTCTATGTCCAATTGTATTATTTGCGCAGCAGATATTACAGAAACTGTTTTAATGCTTACGTAAAATGTGAAAATATTCAAGCATTTACACTGGGACGCTTTTAACAATGCAAGGTAGCGAAGGTTCACGGGGGCATTAATCAGTTTTATTTTCAGTAAAAAACATTCTTCTTCAAGTGAAATTAGACCACATCCTCCTTTCCAGGCGTCTTCACGTCTCCACTCTCCCATATTCCCTTTTGTCATATCCAAAGCAGCATGATTTATCATTCCTAAGTTGTTTATTTATCATCTCAAAGAACGCCGTTTTCTGGAAGTATTGCGATAATTATCGGACGGAGTCTTGAAATCGGCGACTGCCTTAGATTTTCAGCCCTTTTACCTCAATGTCCGCGGGAATGCGATCGCCCTCGATAATGTAAGTGCTGAAAGCCGCGCAATTCAAAGCAATCGCGGAGTTTGCCTTCATACTCCTGGGAGAACACTTCCATCTCTTAAGGTAGTTTGAGCGAAATATGTATAATTTTACGTAGAAATCAACAAATTTGGTATCATTTTAAAGAAAAATATCCCACCCTTCTAATGACACAAGAAATTCAACCCCTTACGTCATCACGTTTGGAGATATTTGCCAAAAAATACCAGCCCTTTTACATGGGAAATGGCACGTGCATGCACTCCATAGTGACATTATTTACAAAATTAGGAATTTTTAACACTTAGGTCTCTGCATAAAACTAACAGCGTGTAGTTTGTATGTTTTCTCAACTATTTTTGAAAATTAATCATATTGTCACCGCAGGAGGTTCTTGGGTATCACAAAATCCTTCCGTTTTGAAGGCGTTTCAAACGCACCGCGCGAAAAAAATGAGTCAAGTTAAAGACTTATTTAGATATTTTCATTTAATTACTTACCATTTCTGTCATATATAACTATATTATTGCACTATTAATGATTCAATATTTCATTCATGTGTCCTACAGCTGGTGAAATTAAAACATATAATTCGAATATGGTCACCATTATGACTAGGGACTTATCTCGCTCAAACTACCTTAAGCTCCGTGACTGGATAGAAAGTGGGCGGGAGAGTTGGACTATGCGTGACGCGGTATCGGCGGATATTTTCATTTAATGGACAGGAGCTAAACATTCCCTCGCTAGAGTCGGAGCGTTCACCTTTCCTCCTGCTGACCAGCACCCTTACCGCGTCTATAATTGTCTCAAGTCAAGTGAGGAGTACTAGCTTGACTCCAAAGAGAGTGTAGATACTTTATCTGAGATGCATATGCCTCGAAATTTTTGTCATTGACAAAAATGTATGTATTCTAAAGTAAAATATTGGGCAGATGATGTAGAATAGTTGTCAAGGGCATAGAATCAATGTATCAAAACGCATCGGCTACCTCAGGTATTGTGATAAATATATTAATGCGTTTAAGATGCAAATGCATTTAATCATATCACCTTTAGCAATATTGCTCTCACCTCATATTGAGAGGCTACATTGCGTTTGCGTGGGCCCCAGCGTAAAATGATTTGATTTACAAAATAAACGAAGCTTAATATTAGGGGTGGTCTGGAAAATATGATGTGCAAACATCAGATTTTCAACTCTAATTTAGAAGTGATCAATTAGATCACTTCTAAAAAATCTAATTTCGTGTTGAGTTTGAGAATCTGTTTAATTTTTTTAGAAGAAAATAAAATGCTTCATAACCTGATGAAATTTAATATTAATTTCCTAATTCTTTGAAGTCTACTATGAAGACAAAATATATAGTTACGATATTTAGCCAAACTCTGAAAAAAGTAGAGCTTGTATTAGATGTATTTTATTAATGTGCTATTATTTATTATGTTCAATAAATATATACGAATACACAATAATTTATTTTAATGTCTGCACCGCGGAAGCCTAGCATTAACTTCGCACCAGTATATTTGATAATAAAAAATAGTGTCATGGCCTTGTCTTGTTTACCTGTGAAACACTTAGTCCAGCCCTTTCTTGAGCACGGTGATAATAGTGACAAACAATCAGTCTCCCTTTTCGACAGAATCTGTGTTGATTTTTTGATTTATTTGTTGCAAGTTGCATTGCATGGGCTAGAAAAGATATTGATGCCCATTTTTTGCCAGATACTAGTGACATCATGTTTCTGGAATTTTGTCTGTCACAATGTATATTGAAATTGAGGACCTTTAATTCCATTCCTCTAGGATTGAATGTAGCTTTTCTGACAAAGCCCGTTCTGCCAGTGTGCTCACCAGGAAAACAGGATTTCGAAAGTACATAGCTTTCCATTGAAAAATCTCTTTTTTTGCAATGGCAAGTGAAAGAAATTAAGCTATCCGTCTTTGTCCGGCGTGTTTTGTTACCGGTGGTGTCTTGTGACTTCTTGGTGCTGTCAATTATCCCGCTTCTTTACTTATGGTTCTTACGGCCTCGATTCTATCTAGGATGATGTTAAAGTAGACCAAAGATCGGCGCTTGCTTGTAAATATGAAAACATGGCGCGGTGGTGTCGGCCATTGCTCCATTCGGGCTCACTGTGCCTTCAATGACCCTTTGCTTGATCACTCTTGATTTGCGTTGTCGGTACTATCATGGTCGTCGGTAGAGTCTGCCGATTATTCTAAATTAAAGCGCTGATGCTGGCCGAGGCATAATTCGTGTCTTGAACAGATGTGTCCGGTACTCTAGATGACCCCGCTTATTCGGTCGTGATTTGTATCGCCCATGATGTAATGGTTTACGGTAAAGTCCCAGAATATTCTAAATCTATGCGCTGGTATCGGCCAAAGATCCATTCTTGTCTTGAAGTGAGGTGCCCCGTATTCTCAATGATCCCGTTTCTTCACTCGAGGAGATGCGGCGTCGATGATATCAATCATAAAATTAATGTCTTCCTAATGTAAAAATCTCGGGGCTTATATTAGCGAATGCTCGATTTCGGTATCTAACGGAGGCACGCGGAGCTCTCATTGACCTTGTTTCTACGCTTACGGGACTGTGTCGGAGCTATCGTGTCTGGCGGTAGCGTCTGCAAAATATTCTTAATCTCTGCGCTCATGTCGGCGAATGCTTCATTCGGGTCTTGAGTAGACATCTATTACTTTCAATGACCTCTCTTTTTTACCTGTAGGGTGGTACGGAGTCGATTTACCAAGGTTTATGTTTGAATCTGCACCATATTCAAAATATGATGCTCTTGATTACCAGCGCTCCATTTTGGTTTTGACCAAAGGTGACCTCCAATTCTACATCTCTTTGAAGCTGGCTGCATCTATTCATATTCTCTATGGACTATTTCATTTCTTTCTAGGACCTGTTTCCATGTTCTCGTTAAAGTCTTTCTGTCTCTTGTTTTATCTCAGCCTCGAAAGTTGCTCTTCTTCCTCTGACTCCTTTTAGGTTTTGACCAAAGGCGACCTCCGATTCCATATTCGATTCCAATTCGACAAAACAAAGGCGACGTTCGATTTGTCCATATTCTCAATGGACTCTTTCATTTTTTTCTAGGACCTGTTTCCATGCTCTCGTTCTTCTTTCATGTTTCTAGGGCCTGTTCCTTTCGTTATAGTTAACGTATTTCCGTCTCTGTTTTTTATCTCAGTCTCAAATGTTGCTGTCCTTCCTTTGGCTCCGTTTAGGTGGTGACCAATGGAGGTCTCCGATTCCTCATCTTGTGGAATCTGGCTGCAACTGTCCATAATTTCTATGGGTTGTTTCATTTTTTCTAGGACCTGTTCCTTTCGTTCACGTTAAAGGTCTTCTGTCTCCTGTTTTATCTCAGCTTCAAATGTTGCTCTTCTTCCCCTGGCCTCGAACGATCTGTTTTTTTTGGCGTGCTTGTTGTCCCTTCTGGGTAATTACCCGTGACGTCGTAGGCTGTCCAGTGCTCTCTATGATCGTGGTCTTTTACTCGTTGTGACTTGCAGCGTTGGTACTATCAATTTTGACGATTCAAACTGCCACTGTCAATCTCGGTGCTCATAAATGACAGCTTTGCTCTCGAGTCTTGAGTAGCTGCGCTCGTATCTCTCTAGGACCCCGCTTTTTCACTTTCTGTGGTGTTCGGCGTCCGTGCTATCAAAGGTAGACGTAGTCTGCCAAATATTATCAATCTCTGCGCTCACATTGGCCAATGGTATATTCTGTTCTTAACCAGAGGCACCTGGTGCTCTCAATGTATCCTCTTCTTCACTCTTGGTGACTTACAGTGTTTGTTTATCAAGGTTGTTGGCAGAGTCTGCTGACTATTAAAAATATGGCTCTCTTGGCGGCCAATGCTCCATTTAGGTCCTAACCGAAGGTGTACTCGTGTTCCTTATCACTGTGAAGCTGTTTGCGTCTGTCCATATTTATGATGGATAGTTTTTTTTCATTCTAGGACCTGTTTCTTTTGCTCTCGTCAATGGCCCTATGTCTCCTGTTCTTTGTTAGCCTCACATGTTTCTCTTATTGCCTAGGCTGCGAAGGATCTGTCTTTTTCCCGACGTACTTGGTTGCCGGAGTGTGGATTTACCCATGACGTTGCCCAGTCCATTTTTTTCACTCCTTGACTTGTGGCGTCGAACTCAGGACTGAAATTGAGAAAAGTTGGCTTTATTAAAAAAAATATTTTTTTTTCAGTTTTGAAGTTGAAATTTGGCATAATGACTCTCCTAATAATGATACCTATAAAGCGTAATTCGTTTTTATTAATTATTTTGCATTAATATTACGCAAGGTCTTAAATTTGGACAAATTTGGAAACAAAAGCCGAAATTGAGCTTTCGGTGAAAATCTCCAAAATTAAATCTTCAGATCCTTATGTGGAAGCATAATGCAATAAAAAGTGATATTGTTTCTAAGAACTGACGTTAGTTTTTCAAGCGTTGAATTTTAAATGACGTGGATATTTGTTCTTTTAATAGTAAAAATGGTGGACTTTTTTTACTCCAATATTCTGGTTTTAGGTGGAAATGTAGTTGAAAGGGAAGGTTAAGAAAAGTAGGTGACTTACATCACGAGATTTAATGAAGCTTCTAAAATACGAATCCTTTGAGAATGGCTTCGGTTGTCCTTGACTCCGAAAATGAACTCGGTTTTCCGATAGCGTGGCGTGGTCCAACCTTGCGCTCCAGCCAATTGGGATACAGTGAAGCGGCGAGTATCATCAAATGTTTTTCAGCCATTAACTTATTTATAGCTTATGTAACTTTAAATAGTGTAAAGGACCACCAAATATGCTATAAGATATGTTTGATATATGTTTGATATATGATATATAATATATGTTTGAAAAAAGATCCATTCTCTTTCGCATGGTCAATAGCTCTAGTTATCTCTGTTCAAGAAGGTAGGCCAGGTATTTCGCGTTAAAATTTAAGTCTGTGGAAGATAAGGTGTGTGAGGGTTCGAAAAACGGGCGTTATGTCACCGCGGAACCATACTTGGTGCCTGCTGGACCCCCCGATCTTTTTGTTTAGCTTATCAGTATTTATTGAAATTAACCTCAAGTCTACACACATAGCCTTGTTAGTTAAATATTTCGTTTTTATCATTCTATTAACTCGATGACCCCGCTTTTTCGCTCATGATTTTGAGTCGTCGGCGCTATAAAGGGTGACGGTGGAGTCTGCCAAATATTCTAAGTATCTGCATTTTTGTGGTCCTATTCTCCATTGAAATCATTATTGAAGGCGCCTTTGAGTTCCTCCTCACTGTGAAGGTGGTGGCGTCTTTACAGAGAAGTATGGGCAGTTTCGTTCCTTTCGTTCTCGTTCAAGGCCGTCTGTTCTGTCGCAGCCTCATTTGTTTCTCTTATTTCGTCTTACTCCGAAGGATCTGTCTTCGTCCCGGCGTGATTGGTTGCCGGACTTGGGTTTATTCTGCACTCTTTGGAATTTGCGGCGTCGTAAAAATCAAGGGTAATGGTTGTGTCTGCAAATGTGCTAAATCTGGGCGACCATGTCGGCCAACGCTCCACACTGGTCTTAAAAGATGCAATCACTGTTTTCAGTTTCTTCACTCGTTGGGTCTAGCGGCGCTGATTAAGAATAACGTCAAGGTCTAAATAATATTAAAAATTTCAGCGCTTATTACGGTTAATGCTGCATTACGGTCTTATAAAGAGACTACCTTATATATTGATGATCTCGCTTCTTCACACGGTTGTTGTGGCGATGGAACTATCAAGGGTCATGGTAGAGTCACCCGAATATTCAAAATCTCAGCGCTCATTGCGGGTCATTAAGGTCTTCTAAAGAGGCTCCTTCATATCTTGATGATCTCGCTTCTTCACACGTTGGGTATTGTGGCGACGGAACTATTAAGGTTGATGGTAAAGTCACCCGAATATTCCAATCATTGCGCTAATGAAGGCCAGTGCTCCATTCGGTTCTTGAAAAGAGCTCCCCGGTGTTCTCGATGGCCCAGCTTCTTCACTCGTTGGGTCTTGCGACTTAGGTACAATCAAGGATGACGGTGGGGTCTGCAACATATTCAAATCGTCGGCGTTCACGTCGGCCAATGCTCCGTTTAGGTCTTGACCGATGGCGCTCTCCAGCTCCTCATCACTGTGAAGCTGTTGGCGGCCCTCCATTGTAAGGGCGCTTTCGCTCCTTTCAAGTTGTCATTCTTTTATTCGGGTCGTAAAGAGAGGCCTCCTTATTCTCTCATTGACCCCTCTTCTTATCTCATAGGGACTTGCGGTGTCGATTTACCAAGGTTTACGGCAGAGTCTGCCGCGTATTTAAAATATGGCGATCTTGTCTGTCAATGCTCTATTTTGGCCTTTAGCAAATGTGCTCTCCAGTTCCACACCGCTGTAAAGCCGGATGAGTCTGTCCTTAGAGTGACGGGCAGATTCGTTTCTTTCCAGGATCTGTTCCTGTCTTTCTCGTTGAAGGCCTTTTGCCTCTTGTTCTGTAACAGCATCAAATGTTTCTCTTGCTACTCATGACTCCGAAGGATCTTTCTTCGTCGACATGAGACTTAGGCGTGACGCCTTTGGATCATCTCTGCTCTCAAAGATCCCGTTTCTTCATTCCTCGGGAGTTGCCATGTCGTAACTTTTAAGGTTAACGGTAGATTCTGCTGAATATTTAAAATATCGGCGATCATATCGGTCGGTGCTATGTACCGGTTTTGAAAGTAGACGCCAGCTGCCTCCTTAATTTGTTGGACTGGCGGCATCAGTGATATCAAGGTTGACGATAGAATATGCCGAACATTAGAAATCTCGGCGCAAATGTAGGTCAATGCTGCATTTGGGTCTTAAACAGGGGCGTCTCTTTTTCTCGGCGATTTCTTTTTTCCACGCATTGGGACTTGCGGCGTCGCTACTATGAAAGAAGATGATGAAGTCTGCCGAATATTCTAATTCTCGGCACCATTGACGGCAAATGCTCCATTCGAGTTTTGAAATGTGTCGTCCGGTCCTTTCGATGTCTATGCATTCTCATTTGTTGGGACTTGCGTCGTCAGTGCTATCAAAGGTGACGGGGGAGTGTGTTGAAATTCAAAATCTCCGCGCTCATGTCAATCATGCTCCATTCGCGTCTTGAAAAGAGGCGCCCGTAGATCTTGGTTATCGCTCTTTTTCACTCTTTGAGATCCTCGCTGTTGGTACTATCAAGTATGATGGTAGAGTTTGCCGAATATGTAAAATCTCGGCGCTTATTATGTTCAATGCAGCCTTCCGAGCGTAGCAATAGCAAGGGATTACATACATACCAATCACGCCTTTCCCTTCTGGGGTAGGCACAGTCACAAAGTTTCACTCACAAACACACCTTCAGTAATTTCCTTCATACTGGTCTACCCTTGCAAACCTCTTTTCCCTCATTTACCCCCATACACTGCTTTATACCCGTCCTCCTGTTTTTAAGACTCCGAATATTCCTCCTCCTAAGAATTTCCTCAACCATATTCAACCACAACTTTCTCGGGCTACCTCTACCTCTAGTAAAATTCGTTTCACTCTTATATATATGTTTCGCTGTTCGACTCTCATCCATTCTCTCAACATGACCAAACCAATGAAGCACACTCCTTTCATATATGTTCATTACTAGAGCACCTAACCCACATTCATTTATTAGCCACTCATTCCTGACCCTATCCATCTTACTTTTGCCGAAAGCATTCCTCAGATAACTCATACCCTCGGCGTATAGTCTACTCTTATGTCTATCCTGACATACCCGTTCCACTACCATAGAACAAAGTGCGGAGTAGCAAGGGATTAACGAAATTAAAACCATTTTTCAAATCATTTAATAATTAATGAATTGGAATTTAAGAAAATGTAAAAATAAAGACGGCATCCCACACGCATTTGGCTTTCTTTTGTCATGATATAAGAAACATTCCGTCAAATTGTTCGAACGATAGCTCCACAGATACTTTATATGTAAAAACCGTAAAAATATTCCACAGATAAGTTGTACTTTTCGAAATTCATAAATTAGCCTGCACCATATAGGCTTGGCTTAAAAGAATATGTTTGGAATATGTCAGTATGCAAAGTAACTGAAACGTAAAAGAATATTATCTTAAATTATTGTAATTTTCAAGGAATGCGGCAAATTTAAATATAACGCGGAAATTTACAAAAATACGAAGGCAAAAAAAAGAATGGCATATCTTTAACTATAATTATCTGTTCATCAACATTTTTCCAAATATAATCGCTGAAAGTGACAGTTTCCAATGAACGTACTATTTCATGGAGAGCCGATGAAGAAAAATGAGCTTTAGTCTATTCAATAACTTTATTATAGGTAGCTTGAAACGATCCATATACACTGAATCCTCTTCATTTTGGGGCGTGGATGTAAAAATATGGCTTCCCAATGATTAAAATTGTCATTGACTAGACCCAGTCCCTTTTTCACTTCCTGTTCCAGCATTTTACACAATTAATAACAGAAGGCTGAGTCTTGCTGTGGCTCAGTTAGCATTCTTCACAAATGCTGCTGTGGAATATCATTGAACAAAAATACTTCGGAAAATGATATACTTTTCGGTAATTAGCTCCTCTGTAATATGTCTGAATGACCTCAGAAAAGAGCAGGACTTCTTTAACATATTGATTTCAGAGGACAGGAATATATTATTATTATGAGAAGACACGAATTATTTTCACCCTAACCCCCATCAATTCCTTTTCTCTATTTGCCTTCTAATTGGGAGTTTTGAATTCGCACTTGTAATCTGATCACTTTGCAGTGGTGTCCGTGGTGTTTTCAAGTTTGCTGTTTATCAGTTCAGACATCAGACCTACTCATTATAAAGTGATTAATGACTGTGTGATTCATCGCTTATTTTTTTAAATAATTATTGTAACGGATTTAACAAATTTATACAAATCATGCAGCCATGACTAGTGCAGCCGCAGAATACTACCTAACGGCTGGTTTACAAAACATTTCGCCAGCGCACATTCTTCCATTTAACATTGTTCACGTGCACTATATTGTAGGCTGGTGTGTTCCTATGAGCGCTAACCTCAGGACCTTGAATGGAAAGATCCCTTTATATTGGTTGGTATCCTAGCACACCCCTGAGCCGGCTCGTTGCCTAAGGAACTCATGGATTGGATAGGATATTTGTGGAGGCAACCGACCGCTAAGGTCATTTGTGCCATAGGGAATAGGTAAGGGAGGAAGGGTGGACAGAAACCCGGCGTCGGCATTAGCCTGCTCTTAACGAAATGCGCCAAGGGGACCACGGCTAAACGTCTCATCCGACAGACGGAGTACTGTACTTGAAGTGCCCTCCACAAGAATCTCAAGTAGGGATCGGGTTTCCTCTAAAAAACATCCTCCTCTCTAGGGATTTGAACCCTGGCCGCCCGTGTGATGGGCGAGTACTCTAGCCACAACACCAACCCGATCGCTAGAACTCATGGATCATCCTAAGATTGGCACTATGGAAAACAAATGAGTGTAAGGCTGGCATGTGGCATTCACCTTTGGGTAGGACACACCTCTTACATTTAAGCCATTAATTACTTTGTGTGTATATTCGAGGAGGGGGGAGGAGAATGAGGGAGATAAAGAGGGGGAGGAAGGTAAGAGTGGTAGGTAGAGATGGAGAGAGAGATGTGAAGATAGTCGAAGGGAACGGAATTTTAAATGCTTCTGGAAAGGCGCGAATGAGAAGGAGATGCTCTCGCGCATAAACACATAAAGAGGGGTTTTCTTCCGAAAGAGAAGAGGAGAGAAGAGGGATGAAACCGGCGTCTCCCGAGAATTCGGTTTACCAGCTCCCCCCCCCCCCCAGTCGCCCCTTGCCGCCCCGGGCCGAACTGATTAAATTCCAGGGAGGGTATAGCTGTGCAAACAAGCAGGGCTGGGGTGAAAGAGAGAGGGAGAGAGGATTCCGAAGAGGACAGCAGTTGCGGAGGAAGGTCGTGCACGGGAGTGGAGTGAGGGAATGGGAGGAGAGAGAGGTTTGCTGAGGGAGAGAGGGGAGTGGAGGGAGAGGGGGGAATATCGCTTAATTGCTCGGTTGTGCCTCCCCGACGTGGCACTCCACAGTGTGAACAGGACAAGACCACCTCGGTAGACGGTGGAGAGCAATCCACTCAGCTGGATGCTCGAGCACATCTGATATTGCGCTCTAATTGACATTCCGTCTGTTTAATTGCTTAACCGAGGGGAATTACTTAATATAGAGTTCGCCTAAGGTAATAACACAGTTGAAATATACTGATTTGGCTTCTGGAGGAATGAAAATTTGACTTTTTTTCATGGTTGTTTGGTTTAAACAGGGGGATCGGGTTGGTGTGGTGGCTAGAGTACTCGCCTACCACAGTGGCGGCCAGGGTTCAAATCCCTGCAGAGGTGGATGTTTTTCACAGGAAACCCAATCCCTACTTGAGTGTCTTGTGGAGGGCACCTCAAGTACAGTACTCTGTCTGCCAGATGGGACGTTAAACCATGGTCCTCTTGACGCCTATCGCTAAGAGCAGGGCCAATGCAGGGCCAGGGCAGAGCTAATGCCGACGCCGGGTTTCTATCCGCCCTTCCTCCCTTACCTGTCCCCTACGGCGAAAATTACCTTATGCGTCGGTCGCCTCCTTAAATCCAATCAAATTGATTTAAACAAAGACCTCCATCATAAATTTTTTGGTTGTGTGATTTTCTTCTCCAAACGGCATTGAACTTGTTAACAAATTTGCTGTATTTACAATTGTTTACAGAATTATCATCTTGGGCGCACTATTGTGTGATCAATGGCATTACTGAGAACATTGACTTTGAGGCGATTTCTATGGTTAATGGTTTCCATTGTTTTATTACTGCCCTCAAGTATCTCCTTATTAAGACAATTACTTCAGTTTCTCCTCCTTTCTAACCAAGACGTAGTTTCAACCAATTTTTACCATCCAATCTAGCATTAAGAATGGAATAATGGTCCTAACCAATCAAACGTCATTATTTTGTCATCCGATTTTACAACATCTTGCATATCATGGACTCGTGCTCTTCCTCGGAAAGAATAGCCAAATTGGATTCTTGAGGACATCATTAACTTTCTTATCGAACCCATCGACCTGTGTATTTGATCTTCTTCGGCCAAAGGCCACGTCAATTTCCATGAGCCAACATGTCTATTGTATTCGACTTCTGTATAGGTACAGTCATATCTCTTAAGTTCGCACTGATAATTAGTTATCACATCCAATTAAATTTGGTCGAAATAATTCTAGATAGGACTACTAGGATAAATAGACTAGATACGTGTGGTATCTACCGTGAGATATTCTCGCAAAATGTTATTTTTTTCTTGATAAAAACTACACATTTTGTCATCTCCATTAACTCAATGTTCAGTGAAAGGAGAAAGAAATGTGTGAATTGTGAGAGGTGGCTATTTGCATAAATATCTTATGCTGTCGTATTTTTTCCCATAAATTTTCTACATAATTAAATCTGATGTTTATCGAATGTTAAGTTGTTGGCCTTGGTGATTCTAGGTGTCAAATGAAGTGAGTTGAGCTTGGAAAAAACCGCCAAACATGGGAGTGGCGGAGTTACATTTCCAAGTCGGTAAATCATAAGCAATACGATAGTAAGCCTTGACCTCCATGATTGTCCTTTTACTCATTAACCAGGCGGTTGGCATTAATGGGAGGCTCTGACTTTAGTTCAGAATACGCCTTCCTAGCTAGAATTTTCTTCTATCATTTTTGAGTTGCTACATAATTGAACTACCATTCCATGCCATTGTTCTAAATTGAACGATTTAATGGCATGGACTTTCTGCAACGCGTCTGTATCTTTTAAAGATCATTTACCGAGCAGGTTCTTGTGCATTACTTTTCATATCCCTGACCGCTCTGCCCACCGACTCCAATTTTGGACAGCGAATATCGTACAGCCAAAGCATGTTCATTTTCCTGCCGGAGAGAATAAAACCGCTGGGTAAAAAAATGAGAGGAAAAGTTAGGTGTGGTTGAGACGGGAACACAGACGTGCTTCTCACTCGACTATGCCTACCTTTGGTGGGCAAAGTGTAGTGGCAATGGAGGCGCCAGCGCCAGCATTTGCTTAGCGGGCCACGTGGAATTCCCGACGATTGTGAAGCCGTCTCAATAGTTCCGCCACAAGCACAGCGTTACTGATCATTTGATGCACGTTGCTTAGGATGCGTTCTACGCTCATTTTTTCCCGAAAATTTTTTGAAAAATGGAGCTACTTGTGAAACTTTTTATGAAATTTCTCTGCTTTGTTGATTTTCCGGGGGCGCATTTTATCCGACCAAAAATCATTAAATTAGTTCTGTTGCCACTTACCGAAAAGGGCAATTTTGAAAATTTAGAGCACAACCTGACCTGAAAAATGATGAACTCCGCTAACTATTTCAGTGTTAGCTAAAAATTGGAAGAAATTAAAATTCAAGGCAAAATAAAATTTCATGTTTTCCAAATTCCTAAACATAAATTAGATTTCCAGGACTAATAGTTTTCATTTTATGGAGGTAAAGCTGATGAAACCTCGCTAAAAATCGCACTTTTTCGGAATTTCAATCTCAATGATGCGCAGATTAACGTTATCAAAGTGAGCTGAAACTTTGTCAATCGCATTTTAGCCCATGAGACTTTTAGGTGGGTCTCCCGGATAATTCGATGAAAAAAAAATTCCCATATTACTTGTGACCACCCTAGAGGCCATTAAAGCAAGAACGCTACAGGAAGTCAACTTTTGAGGAGAGTAGAAAGAGCTGGAAAAGGTACTTGGGGATTTGATATCAACATGCAAAAAACTAAGTATATGTGTATTGGAGGAAGAAATAAAGACATTGTGCTAGAGGATAGCAATGAAATAGTAGAGGTCTGTGATTCTTTTGACTGTTTAGGCATAAAAATACAAAGCACTGGAAGGAGCGCAGTAACGATTAAGGATAGGATTAACAAAGATAGAGCAACAATTAATATGTTAAATTCAATACTATGGAGCAGAGACATATCAAATAGAAATAAAATATGCATATACAACACCATATTTAAAAGCATACCTACATATGGAAGTGAAATATGGCAAATGAATGTGAGTGACGAAAAGAAACTCGTAGCTACAGAAATGGACTTTCTCAGAAGGGCAGCCAGAAAATCCAGGCTTGATAGAGTAAGGAATGAGAGAATTTGAGAAACATATGGCTACAACCATTCTGGACGAAATCAAGTCAAAACAACTGCTGTGGTACGGATATGTTTAGAGGATGCTCAAAGAAAATCTGCCTCGCACCATCATGGAGTGGAAACCGTATGAAAAGAGAAAGAGAAGAAGGCCACCTAATTCATGGAGAAGCGGAATAGCCAAAGCCATGGCGGAGAGAAACCTGCAAGAAGGAGATTAGGAAAACAGAGATGCCTGGAAATTGGATGCCGTAAAGCGCAATCAAGCGCTCTAAAGACGGACATATATAAATATTGTTTTCTACTAGAACAAGGACTTGGCGAATACCGTCATTTATAATTGTGAATAAATCGATTGGATTAACAAATAAATGAGAGTATAATGAACTGTGTGAGAGGAAGAGGTAGACCGGGAAAGTCATGAGTGAAGGTGATAGATGATACTCTTTATTATGTGGAGAAATATTGCCTTAAGATGGCTCTGACTTAACTGTATGAGTCAAAAAAAGTACTTAATTTCACACTTTAATTTATGCTGTCTAAAAATTCCTGATTTAGCCGGTGAAATGGGTTACTTTTTGGAAACCAAAATGAAGGCGCAATATATACAGATTATTCTATGATTATATTTTTACGAAGCCATTCGTTCAGCTATTGGAGTCGACTGCAGCGCCATTTGTATGAAACTACCATATTTTGACTTCAATCACAGTAGTAATTCGCTGATAACTAAAAAAAAGGGGTGGCAGGATGCCTATGGTTTTTTTCTATTTCCAATGACTTATGGCTACTTGTTAGCAGTTTAATTAATACCTTGAAAATGCTTGCTTTTTAAAATAGACGTTTTTTTGCTGAAATATGAGCAATCTCCATAATAGCCCATATTTGAATCTTCACTTTCGAGGCATAGTTACTGTAATACTACTGGAAACCCTAATTTCAGTCAATGGAACGCACTTAATACGTACATACCAATCACGCCGTTCCCTTCCGGGGTAGGCACAATCACTAAGTTTCACTCACAAACACATATTTGTACACCTAACTGTGCTTCAATAATTTCCTCCATACTGACCTATCCTTGCAAACATTTTTTGCCTCTTTTTCCCCCATACACTGCTTCATACACGCCCTCCTGTTTTCAAGACTCGTAATATTCCTCCTCCTAAGAATTTCTTCAACCACAACTTTCTCGGCCTGCCTCTTCCTCTCACACCATTCATTTCACTCTTATATATGTTTCTTTATTCGACTCTCATCCATTTTCTCAACATGGCCAAACCAACGAAGCACACTCCTTTCATACACGTCCATTACTGGAGCATCTAACCCACTCATTCCTGACTCTATCCATCCTGCTTTTGCCGCAATCACTCCTCAGATAACTCATACCCACGGCGTTCAGTCTACTCACATGTTTATCCTGACACACCCATGTTTCACTTACATACAATAAAGTGGGGAGACGTTCACTTTTGTAAACGGCGATTTTCGCTTCCTTAGACAAGCACTTATCTTAAGGAACGCACCTCAAAGATGCTATATTCACGTTTTTAGAAAATCTGGAATAATTGACCTTGAGGCTGTAGCTACCTAAGGAATAAGAGAGCGTGCATCAAGCATTGAGTGGTTCCAAGAAAGACTTAGAGTGGTTTGTGATGGATTTATGGTGGAAATTATAAAAAGGGAACCAGTTTCGTAGGACGAACGGTAATAATAAATTCGGAGATTTCTCCTACCCTGAGAGGAAATGGCGTGATGGATATGGCATGTATAATCATTGACACCCCTCATAGCTCCGCCGCAGCAACCTTCACTTTAGGATTCGTTATCGACGATATTCGTTTCTTCTCGCACCGCGGCCCGCGAAATGTGGGCGTGGTCGAATATTCGATAAAAGTCGAATAACTTATCTCTCTGCCACCTTCCAGAACGGTTTTCTCTCCTCCCTCTCAGGGTTTTCCAGGGTCTTCACACCCTCGTTCTCTAACGCGCATTTTCTCGCCTTTGGCTTTTAAAATGGAGGGTCAAACCTAAATCTACCTAAACCTAACATTGATCCTAAAATGTTCTGCAATGGCTTGTACCAAACTGTTTAATGTGAAAAGTGCATTTTTTATCATTTAAACCCATGCCTAATAACATGAAATGTTGTAACTCAACTCACAATAGGGCCGAATTCGACCTGATAGGAAAGTCGAAATTCATTTTCTTTCCAAAAACCGCACCCACAATTTCACAAAGGTAAATATTATGGCACAGCCTATTCAATACATCAAATCCTTTGCAATCGTTGTAGTGCAACACTACCTCATCGTTTTTTTTGGTGCAAGAACTGTGATGACATTACATCGCGATTCATTGTACGAATAAATGGTTTGGGGATATTAGGCTTATTTTGTCAAGAAGTACCAACCATTCCGAGTTTCTTTCGACGAGTTCGAAGGAAGATAAGCAAATATTTAAGGGTAACGCTTCAGCTAATATCGTAGTTTTCTTCGGTGAGCTCCATACTTTGTCAGGTTTGACACAGAAATAGATCTGATCTGCTTTTCTGTGTACAGAATACCACAGCTGATATAAAAGATTCTGAATGCACACATTGCTACAATTTTCAATCCAAACTTGTCTGGATTACTTAATAAATACATTTTAAATAGACTTCTTCCCCTGAAGCTTTGTAGTGACTCATCAACTGCCACTTTTTCATAGGTAGTAACCAATTTGCTCTCTGTCTCACGAATAAGTCCCAGCACATATGTCGTGGGCTCTTTTATTCATGCGGGTCAACTTTCAATCTATACTCAAAGTAGTAATGCTATTATTTGGCATTGTACTTCTGCAAACTGAAGGACCTGTTACTTTGAAAATAATGTCTGATACGCTCAAATTTCAGCATGTTAGGGCAGCCGTCATAAAGAGCAAACAGAAATTTTCCCTGATTTCTAGCACATGGATGTGAAGTATATCTTTGCTCAATTTTAAACTACTTCGTATTTTTTTAAACCCCCTCAATTGTATAAAAGTGCACCATTCCATCAATCATAAATATACTGAATAATTTTTCTGACACACTACACTGCTCTTAACTTTTGTGTCTGGGAGAGGTATCAAAATATTCTTGCGATAGTTTTTGGGATATTTTTGCGTGAAATGGTTCTAAAATTCACTCAGTCCCGTTTCAACTTATCATTTTGTGCATTTCTCTCCATTATAGTATTTCTTCCATCCTCCTTTCCACCATCTTCTCTCTACACTTTCATAACGTTGACTGGTGGAGCTGTCTTCTTCCTTCCTAGCCACCGCTGTGCCACAACTGCTATCACTATATTCGAATTCTTGGCTCAAATCTCTTGTCTCAAACCTCATTCTGACTTCTCTTCTGTCGAAAATACTCTCCTTGTTGCGATCTATACAGTAAAACAATTTTGAACAGGCAGTTATGTGATTCATAACGACGGTCGTATCCGACGCAGGAGTGTTCCACTTACAGTTGTCGAGACGTTATTGAATGTGGGTAGGAAAAATAAATTCAGCAAAGACAGACACACCGAGCTGACCCTTGGAGGGAATGTTACCAAGGCGCCAGCATGCTCAGAATGAACGATGGGGGCGTAATCATCGTTTATATGACGACGTGGCTCAGATCCGACCCGATATTGTGATTCTCGGGTGCATAAATTTATTGACATTGATGTGACGGATAAAAATTCCAATGTGTCCTCATTATAAATATTTCAACGGCAATGTTTAAACTACGGAAATCAACTCCTCATTCTTTAAACGTAATTACTAGACTATAAGATAATCAATAAGATGGTTTCTTAATGAAACACTAACATATATAGCACTTCTTCCACAGGTTGAAACCTGTGGAAGAGGTGCTATATATTTTAGTGTTTCATCATGATATCCTGCCACTACGTCTCGCTGGACACAGTTACGTTTATTAAAATGGTTTCTATTCCTTGTCCTCATATTTCATTTCCTGAATTCCTTGGTGTATTTTCCAGCTCTGTATCTCAATCTACGTGATGATAAATAAGGAAGCATAATAGACAAAGTGTTGGCCTGTGAAGTCACTACTTCTCTCGCATTGCATGAAAATATCGATTTATACTGTCGATTCCATGGAGTCACATCTTCTGCTCTAGAGTCTAAGCTCTCGAAGAATCTATCTACGTCCCGGCGTCTTTGGTTGCCGGACTTAGTATTTCCCGTGAAGTCGTGTGGCGGCCCGGCGCTCTCGATAACCCTGCCTCTTCACTCGATGGAGCTTGCGGCAACGGTGCTATCAAGGCTGACGCTAGAGTCTGCCGAATATTCAAAATCTCGGCCGTCACTGGGGCCAATGCCTCATTAGGATTTTGCATGGAGGTCCCCTCCACTTCCTCATCACTGAGAAGCAGGTTGCGTCTGTGCATAGTAACTTTTAGGCCGAAGCGAACGCCTACGACTCCAATCATATCGCTCGCTGAGTGACAATCAAATGACTGCGTCTCCGCCTCATCGAATCAAAACTAAAATCATTCTTAAAGTCACATTTTTGCATTAATGCTATGGCCACGCTCTTGCATTGTATAGGCTATTCCAGCGTACAGTCTTTTTTTTACATAGGTCTTCTTGCCACACAAACTCTCATAAAAAGATATTTTTCAAGAATTATTTTTGTTGATGCATTATCCCAAGCAACGGACTCTTGTGTAGCGTTGTGGATCGGCTGAGAACCTTTTTTAATCTAACTCATTAGCGATCTCCTTGCCTAGCTCTCCCGCGTTTGAAGATGACTAAATAATACTATTCAGATTAATTTATTTCAATTGAATAGAAATATGCCAATTTCACAGTAACAACGCGTGGCGCGAACTACAATGAAAACAAATACGGCTTTAACGCGAGAAAATATTTCTTTCTTAGATATTAGTTTTAACCTTGTTTATAACTGTAGTAGTAAGCAAAGAAAACGTGGTGCACCAAAGGAAAACAAATACATTGTAGATATGTGTAATGCGCGATGTCTTTTAGTATGAAGGTTTCCGCGACGTTTCAGCATTAGGAGATCAGCTTTCGGGTTTCCTGCCGCGTGATGTCTTTTGCTGACAACAGTTTCTCCAGCCATCCTGCTGGCGTCTTCAGGTCGAAGTGGCGATGTGTCAAGTCAAAATGTTTATTGCCATTGCTTAATTTCATATTTACATACATTCATAGTTTTCAAAACATTAATATATACATCACAATAGCCCCCGCTATAGGAAATAATTCCTTTTCAGGGTTAGTCAAATGAAATTTATACATATTTAATTACTATATCCAAGCGTGTTGCAGATTCGTTAGGGTGGTTTTAGGTTTTAATTAGCAGGAACTCTTTTCTTCCGGGATGGCTTAATTGCCTAGCATTTGCCCGAGGCGTGAGGGAAACCGGCAAAACGTCACGCAGACCACCGTGTTATGATGTGGTGTTTGCAGGAGATGGTGGTGCAGGTGAGATTTCCAGAGTGGTATTCTGATGTGATGTTGCGGCAGCGTCATACTTTGTGATGTGGATCCGGTGTGCAATGCATTCATCGTAGTGTTGGCCGTCGGTTCTGTTGTCTGGTTCCGAATGCGATGTCTGCGTTGTTCTGTAGAAGAATCCAAGATTAGTAATTACATTTTCAAGTTACATATATTTACTGATTTCTGTGGAGGAAGCCAAGATTATTACACCAGGGTTGAAATTCGCTATGAAAAAATAATTTCCAAGATTATTAGTTATATTTAAAAGTCACATGTATTTACAAAGCCAATCAGAGATTGTTGTTTAGATACAAGTTTTATATAGCATCTTACTTATTAATTGTATGCCCATGGTCCATTGAAAAGATTAAGTTCTCAGCATTTACAATTTGAAATTCATTTAGTCGGAATTTTATGTACAGTAGAACAAGTCAAGAATAATTGGCTGTAGTCATGAAACAAATGTTTAGAGTTTTAAAAAATTATAAGTGAATTGCATATAATAAATACCAATTGGACAGGGCAATGTCAAAATTATTGAAGTTAATATTTATACATGAGTAAGTTCAAGGTGCGTATTTCAGCAGATAGCCTAAGAGGCATTTGTCAGAGTATATTGATATCTTAGCCTGTCGTTCTCTCCACGGCTGTGTACTGCGAGTTCCATGAGTACACCGCTTGGACGGAGTACCCAAGGACCTCGCGCGAAGCTGCGTCCAGGAACTCGGCTGCCGAAAGTCGCTCCGCCGTGTGGAGGTTCGCCAGCATCAGGCTGAGAAGGCGGAGAAGGTCCTTTTTGGAGACCGTCTCCTCCGTGGCGTCCTCTACTGCATCTAAGGAAGGAGAAGGTGGACAGGGTGTTACCGGCGTCGCCTTGCCCAGCACTGCCGGTTCCTTAGGGCGCTGAGGGCAACGAAAGTCACCGGAGTGATGCCCTCTGCCGCAGTTGGCGCGTTTGAGCGTCTCCGCTTTGCACTCTGTGGAACAGTGACTCGTCCCGTATCGCGCGCAGCAAAGATCTCTCTTGCACTCGGGTCGAACGAATAGGTATAAGAGATACCGCGTGGAGCCCTCCCGTCCACCGCGTACCCAGCCAGCCCAATGCCGCACGTGTCAGGGGTTCGATCGCCTGACACACGAGTGCAAGAGAGATCTTCGCCTCATGGTCCGTCCTTATATACCTGTCGGGTCGATCGGAGCGAACTCCTTTCCCCACGCTTTTTGTGTGAGAACTCGCTTCCAAGCATGGGATAGGTTGTAGCCGTCTTCCCTGCTGCAATTATTCGGGTTTTTTGTAATTTCTATGGATTCCCGAATGATTCTGGGAAAATAGCGTCTCTCATTGCTGGTGATTTTTGGCTCATCAAAATTTACACTATGGCCAGGCTCCGACCACACGTGTTCGGTGACGGCGGAGAGCCGAAACTGCTTCTTTTCCGTGGAAATTATCTTGATGTGGCTCGCGCCTTTGACAGAGTTTGGCATCGTGGTCTTGTCCACAAACTGACTTCCCTCAACTTTCCTATCCCGATAACCAATCTGATCAAATCCTCTCTCACAAACCGATCATTCCGAGTCTCTGATTCGGGATTCCTTTCCTCAACCCGTCCTGCTGAAGCTGGCGTTCCCCAAGGTTCTCTACTAAGCCCTCTGCTATTCAACATTTACGTTAACGACATGCCTACTACACCCAACACACAAATTCACATGTACGCGGACGACGCAGCCATTTCTGCCACATCTAAAACAGGAGACGCCAAATGTCCGCAAATTGAACACTCACCTACACCAATTACACAAATGGACGCAAACATGGAAAATATTAATCAACGCAAACAAAAGCACAAACATACACTTTACACTCAGACGCAAACACGAACCTCAAATCCGCCCAGCTTTCAACAAAAAATCGATCCCAAGATCCTCTGTCCATCGATTCCTCGGCAACCACTTAGACGCCAAACTAACATAGGCCAACCATCTTATCGAGTGCAAAAGTAAGGCTCTTTCCGCTCGAGTAGCACTAGCACGCTCTGCCAACGCAATTCTCCGCTCACCCACAAAGCGCGCTTGAGATTATACTCTCCCATAGTGAGACCAATACTTCTTTACGGCTGTGAGGTCTTTGCCTGCCGCAGAACCACTATTGACCAACTTGAAATTTTCCAAAATAAAAGCATCCGCGGTCTGCTGAAAGTAAGCGAACTAGTCAATATGAAAGGGGTACGTCGCTACTACTCCCTACCAACCATCAAAGCATATATTCAAACAATAGTTACTAAATTTAAATACCGTGTGAAAAAAACTAATAATCCCCTCTCAAATATTGGGAATTACCCCATTAACCCCACCACATATACACTGCCTCAACATATCACTCTTCTATGACTCTTTCCTCTGTCTTACGTTTCTTGTAGGTTGACTGTCCATCATAAATGAAAAAAAAGTATCATTTATAGAACAAAATTATAAATAAATGTATATATACTATACATATTTATAAAAAAATAAAAAAAAAAGAAAATAGATAAAACAAAAAAAAAATATGTATATACATATATTTCATGGAAAACATATATAACATGGAAAAAAAGATAAATGGAGAAAAAAATATTTATACACTCCATTAAAAAAAATGAGCAAAAAATTAATATTAATAATAATAATACTATAATAATGCCCTGTACATAAAATTGTTTCATTATTGCCCCCATTTGTATATCCCCCCTTAGGTTAGTTTATTCATTATGACAAAAATAGTGTTTTTCAAATTTTACACGAACCACACATCACACTCCAAATTAAAATCCCCCGCTATGCACCATTTTGACAACAAACCGGTTGTGATGAGTTCCTCTCACCGAGACGGTCTAGCTGCCGCGCCTCCGGCGCAATCATTCCACTTGAACCGACGCATCGCCACTTCGACCTGAAGACGCCAGCAGGATGGCTGGAGAAATTGTTGTCACCAAAAGTCATCACGCGGCAGGAAACCCGAAAGCTGATCTCCTAACGCGATGTCTTTTATTGCATGCCTATGACCAACATTGCGAATGTATCATTTAAAACTCAACGAAACAATAATGAATACAATGAAAAGCATACAACATGCTTGGAAAAATAGTGAATACCTCAGTAACCGCAAAATATTCCGTGAACTTATATTTTAAGAGTACCTGACACTACCACTCTTTACTACACCCCGAAAAGTCAAAACCGAACAGTACCCTTAGTTCCTCCGCAAATTTCATTCAGAGCCAATTACTTAGGATTTCAAAACACGCATTACCATTTAATATTAGTTCATGAAAAATCATTACGCGTCGTGAACTTCCACAATTAAACCATTTTTGCTGCTACCACTGTCTATTGGTTGCAAAAACTCAGGTAATTCGTTGTCTAGCTCGTCAGGAGCATCCTCTGCGAGAATCTCGTTCTTAAAATTTCTCTGAACCATGTCGCGCGTCATGACGCCACCTGCCCTATGCGCGTTTACGTCGATTGTCTTGTTCATCTCTTTCGTCAGATGTTCTCTCCTACTATCGCGGTTACAAAAGTCACAGAGGGTGAAAGCGACGAAAACAAAGCTAGAATCTCAAAGGTTTGATACGAGCTTCTTTTAAAGGTCAAATACAAGTAATGTATAGCTCCCACAAGTTATAAATGAAAAACAAAATTACACATGCCCAGGACATGACGAAACTTTTTGTCGAAAAATACCACTGTTATCCATGCCTCCGATTATACACAAAGTATAAAATCATGGTCCTGATATGCATAAAAATGCTCTGGTTCCAATTTGTCAGCTAAGTAAGAATGCTCAGAAAGCTAGAAAAAAGGACTTAAAAAGCATAAAGAGTTTTTCTTGCAAGATTTCCCGGAGGAAAACAAATAAAAATGTCCTCAATTTAGCGCCTGTGTCATTGGACCCGCTTAATTTAAGTTTAAGATAAGTACAGAAAAGAAATGGAATTTAAACTCGATGAGGAGTTTTTAGAATACTCCCACCTATAGCAACTACTTCTCCATCGAGTGAAGAGGCAGGGTTATCGAGAGCGCTTGGCCGCCATACGACTTCACGGGAAATACTAAGTCCGGCAACCATAACCGCCGGGACGTAGATAGATTCTTGGGACCCAAGAGAAAGAACGGGAGGCAGAGAAAGATCAGGGGGCAAAGGAGGTACTTTCGGAGAGCAGAAGATGTGACTCCATGGAATCGACAGTATAAATCGATATTTTCATGCAATGCGAGAGAAGTAGTGACTTCACAGGCCAACTTTTTGTCTATAACGCCTCCTTATGTATCAGAACGTAGATTGAGATACAGAGCTGGAATATTCACCAAGGAATTCAGGAAATGAAATATGAGGACAATGAATAGAAACCATCTTATTGATTATCTTATAGTTTAGTAATTACGTTTGAAGAATGAGGAGTTGATTTCCATAGTTTAAACATTGCAATTTTTTTCGTCAAGAAAAGTGCATTTAGCCTTACTAAGCGTTGTGCCGGAGTTATTGTTACGAAGTCATGTCAGAGTAACGTCATACATTTATACGAGCGATACTTAATTTTTCCATGCTAGGTGGTGGTTTTTCCCGAGCCTCCTGGAATAATTTCTCCCTCGTCTTCGATCACATAGTTTTAAGGCGAAGGGCCGTATTCCGATTTCAGTAAGCGTGAGGGACATCATTAGCCATGTCCTTTAATTATAGATTCCTAAAAAAATAGAATGTTTTATTGGCATGTGATAGACATTCTGTGCATATTTAGTTTCATTGCTACAAAATATGCGTTATGTGCCATGAGGGAACTTGTTAAACTGGCATGGAATTGCCAAACAAATGAACCGATGTAACGCAGTTCGTTTTCAGTTTTCTCCATCATTATCTCCAATGACAACGTGTGCAAAGTATCGCGCCAACCTGTTCATACACAAATATTACTGCGTATTATATTTTTACACAGATTAATTATGAGTTCCATAGACGTACCTGAATTACTACAGACCATCCATTTCAAAGTTCCATCAAGTGTTGTTAGAAACACTGGCATATTTAGTGTTCCACATCACATAACTAACTATTCCTTCTTTTCACCATTATTAAGAATGATGCATGACTCAAATTCCACCTGTTGGAATATTGATATATTCAGCCATTGGAGTGCGCAGGTCAAGAATTTTATAGATAATGTAGCATAGTGTTATGAACTGTTTTTAAATGTTTTAAAAATGTGATTACCCTTTGATATTTGTGCAATTTTGAATCTTACCCTGTATCACTTTTATTTCATAAAATCTCTTTGTGAGGTATTTAGTATTTTAATTTTTTACAGTGTAACAATGCTTAAATACTATTTTTATGATTAATATTTCTTATACCGTGTTAAAATGTAAACTTTGAAATGGGCTATCTATACTCGTAAATAAATATTATTACTATTACTAAATATTGTTGCAAGCACCAGAAAAGACCAGAGGGCGTGGTCGCGGGCGGTGTTACCTCGGAATAAATAAGGTCTCCCCTCCTCCTCACGAACATAATGAACGCCCGACCCCCTGCCACCACTCTACCTCTTTCACCCTTCCTTATTTTCGAATGGGCGGGAGGGGAAGCTGTGGAGGAGCGGATGTATTCTGAGGGACTAGATTGAGTCATTAACGTTATCATCCTCGTTACTCGCGGTTCCCTTCGCAGAATAAGAAGAGGGAACGCAAGCCATTGTTCTCTCCCGTGCCTCGAGTGGTTGAGTGCGGGAAATTCACTCGGGGGCTCAATTTTACTTCTTTCTTTTTGTAATTTTTTTGGAGATCCTATTGGAAAGTTGATATCGTTGGTGGAATAAAAAAGTTTTCTTTTACCACTCCACCGAGGCGTGGGTGTGGAAATAACGTATTTTTTCGGAAATCGCTCCCTTGATGGTGCAAGTTTTTTCCCGATTGTGTCTCGTGCATATTCTTCGATTAACTCAATTTCTGCAGCCATTGAAGCTCGCGTCTGATTTTCGAGTCATCCGCTTGTGAAGTTATAATCGCCTCTTTAATATTCCTTGATACATTTTCCTTTTTCTTCGTCCCAGGCGTCGGAGAAGAAGCAGTACTGCCCTTCATTTTAAGCTTTACCAGACGATAAAATGAAGACAAAGAAACACCTGTAGCTCTTTATATATGAATTGATACTTTTTTACTTGACTGATATAATAATAGTCGTTTTGACGCCTGGATTCCTGGAAAGTATTTGAAAACAAAAGCATAAAATAACACATCGCAATATTTTTTGCATACTTGCCGCGTAATATCTAAGAAAACGATAGCGATCCCTCGAAAAATTTCTAATTCAGAAATACAGGATGAAAGTATTATCTAGATTTGCGGATTAATTTTTATCTCTTAGTATAAAGTACCATTAATAAATTAACTCTTACTCCGTGATTAGAAATAATTAAGCCTAAGCAGCAGGAAAGCGGATGTTTATCGCTAGATATTTAAAAATTTTGATGAGATCGTCATCTCAATATAAAATTATTTTGGATAAATTTAATGATAGAAGATTGCAGATACTAAAGTAAAAGTAAAAAAAAACAAGAAAAATATTTTGCCAAATTTGAAGTTATGAACTAATTGCATAAACAAAATTATGGATGCCTCTTTGCAGGGTAGAAAAATTTGTTTCATGAAAATATTATGTGTATGATGGCTTGCATATTGCTTAACATATGAATGTTTTCCATAGATTTCTCGTATTTTATTCAAAATATTCCTTACTTTCATGATGCAGATCCTAAAATGAAATTTACAATGCATTTCTGGTTCGATTTCAAGTTAACAGCCATGAGAAAATAACCTCAAAATATGACCTGTCTCACGCTTTGTTAAGCAACCTGTCTTATTCTCTGATAGCTTAGCATTCGTTACGTGCTCTTTGTTAAAGAATATTATTTGTTATATTCTTCAGCTAACCCAATTTTCAATTACTGACTGCCATTATATCCACTCTATATTTAATTTCATCATCACGTGACTTTGTATCCTTAAACGGATTGCTGTGTAGACGGGGGATGAATCACTCCACTTGTGATCCATTTGTTTCCATATGAGTATCGTTTGTGTCTCAGTTGATCTTTTCTGCTGGAGAAATAGACGCATGCAGAGTAGCGAAGAAATTTTCACGGACCATCTGCTGGATTTTGCGCGAAGTGTTCCCCACTGCTTAGGAGATCCCTCTCCCTCAACGGCGAAAGGCAAGTTTTGAGGGAGAGGATTTAAGTCTTGATCCCTCATAATTTCCCTCCATTTGCCGAGATCTGTGTACACATGTGAGCGTTTTTACACTACGCGTTGAATAAGTTACCGAGAATCACTTTCTCAAACATTTAAAGAGCATGTACAGGCTCTTATGTACAATTTTAAATGTGATGAGATAATGCAAAGAGGATCACTAGTGAGGAAACACATTTCAGCTGATACTTCGTCGATTCCGCATGTGCTCTTTAAATTTATTTAAAATTCTGACTCGCAAAAATGTACTTCTAAATTATGACTCGGGAAAATATTTCAGAAGGCGTTTTTTTGCTTCTCTTTTAAAATGAACAAATCTTTCTTAAACAGCAATTATTACAGTTTTGTAAGGTTAAATTCATAGGTCTCCTCAGAAAAGTCCACAAAAGAGTAAAACTGGGCTTAATTTTAATTCACACAAGCTACCAATATCCTTACCAATTGGTTATTATGAAATTTCTTCCTAGGGATCCATATGCCATCTCTATGGGCAAGCCCTTACTTCTAGATTAAAAGTATCTGCTGGTTGCGTGTCTCGCTAGTAGCATGATGCAAAGCAAAGTACATCGTGGTTCTATCGATGAAGGCACTTAGTATTCGCTATGAAACTTGTGTGTATCTTGTATGTTTATCTACATTGTGCCCTACGAGCCTAGCGGTGGAGTGTGGTAGGGCGTCATAAAAGGCTAAAACGAATTTTCTGTGAAATTAGTGTCTTATTGTTTCTGTTGCAGTCATTCATGTTGTCTAGGAAAGAGAAGGATTTCAATCTATCAATCCGTTTGAAAGTGCATTTTATTACATTATCGCTTTCAGTAGTTCCAGAGAAATTGTGTGGGGTTGAAGTAATATCCTTCGAGTCCTTTTATATATGACCTGGACAGATCAAAGAAACATATTGTTGACGAAATATGGGATCAAATACCATGCAAAACTGTTGGGGTTTCATGATGAAATTTCGTAAATAATTTTGTAGTGATTCGCTGCATATGAGGAAATGAACTCTCATTGTACAATTCTCCACTTTTTACAAAATATCTTGAAATAAAAGTAAAAAGAAACGTCAAATTGATGACAACCCCTACAAAACCGCAGCATTAAATTAAATGCATTTATTGCGATTCATTTCTTTCGATTGCTGTTCGTAAGATGACTTTCATGAAATTACGCCTCAATAAAGTCTCTTATATATCACGACCATTAAAGCCGGCGGTGTAGTTGCCTCTCTGGATTATGTGAGTGGAAGAAATAAGAGTTTTGACAAATCCTTAGTCTTACGAGAGTTATGTGAGAAACGAGAAAACAGGCATGAGGGATAAAATTTGAGTTGGAAACAGGAGAAAACGGAGACTCGGTTTCCATTACGTAATCCAGTCCCGTAATCTGATGGACGAGTAAGGCTATTTAGTTACGTGAAGTAAGAGCCTGAGGACGAGCTCAAGAGAGAGAAATTAGATTAAGATGAAAGAGGCAAAGTCCCTTCCCGCAAAGTATTCTGAGAATGAGACGCTTCTCAGAGATTCTCTTATGAATGAATTAAAAGCAAATAAGATTATCAGGAGTCACTACAAGTCAGTATAAGCACAAACGTACTAGTTACAGGTAGATAGTGATAAATAATATAAAAGGTGCACACTGATACCCTCCCCTTTAAACTAGCTCTGAAGGGTAAGTGAAACTGGTTATCACTCTACTATTCATTTACTTAGCGTCGGAAAGAATTTGACGCTATCTAATGCTCTTTTCTTACTTGAAGTGAGCCCGAACACCAAGCTTTCTTGTGTCTGATTCACTTAAGCTCACCCACAGCAACCTTACACATATAAATCATTTACAGAATGCTCACAGAGGAGGACTCTGGAAGATAATCGGATGCCTTTTCACAAATTTAGGGATTAATTAACAAGTACGAGAACGTTGCGAAACGAAAAACGAGCTTTGGAATCTGTAAAATTCCAACCCACCCTTCAGTATTTCTCAAATTAGAGATTGCTTCTTAGATGCATCAAATTGAAATTTCGATTGAGGAAATAATAAAGATGTGATATTTAGGAATTCCTTGCAAGTTACATATTCTAACTTCATATGACTCCGATCATTTTCGGCGGTATAGATGAGTGATCTAAACAAAGCAACGCAGGTGACAACGTACTGTTTCCTGAATTATTGGTACCGTGAAGTACTTCCACAACGACGGTCTCACTTCATTCCTCTTGGCCAGGACATTTAAATCCGTGATTTAGACCCAGTAACTTGCTCACGAACCTGAATGTGGCGAGTTACAGGAAAATTTTTATTGGTGGATTTTTTACTACCAATAGTTTTTATTTTTTTACATTCACGGCTATCCTGACGATTTTTTACGAATTCTTAGTGCATGTGAAGGCATCATGGAAGTGAATCGTTGGTTCAAATGGTGAAAAATGTTTGATCCAATAATGGTCATCCCCAAGTTCCGAAGAGTGTTATTGTGTCAAAATATGAAAGAAAAACTGTCATTCAATGTCGCAAGTCTCCAGACGAGTTGGAGGATTGATATAGAGATGAGAAGTGGGGAAACTAT
Organism: Ceriagrion tenellum; assembly: GCA_963169105.1. Classification (NCBI taxonomy): domain Eukaryota; kingdom Metazoa; phylum Arthropoda; class Insecta; order Odonata; family Coenagrionidae; genus Ceriagrion; species Ceriagrion tenellum. The sequence goes on along the minus strand of OY720642.1, from coordinate 122,403,523 downwards.
AAAATAGACAAAAAAGACCCATGGCCACTGAAAATGGTTGAATTTGATTAGTGGACGTCGTGATTGGGCTTGAAATGGACAGACATCAAAGGACAAAATTCCCATGTAGTTATAGAAAACAACATTTTCATGGACCCAGAACATTTTCATTGGCAATCATTTGCTATTAACCCATAATAGTATCTAACTCTCTCAACTATGTAATGTCTTGAATGATAGAATTTCTTAAAAGAAAAAAATTAGAGTTTATAACAACCGTCGTTGCCTGATAATCAAAATGTTACGGATAACATGCACTAAATCATCCTACATACAAGTATTTGTTCCTCTCTAACTTAACTCCCTGTCTTGGCTTGCAGGATGCCATCGTTAGCTGAATAAGGGAAGTTAATCTAATGTGCCGTGGAAAAGCCAATGTACACCGTGTCATTTACTCCGGGAGAACGCTCTACATCGTTTGTGGTAGTCACAAAAAAAGGGGGCTACGCCTAAAGATTATGCAAATGTACATACTTGCATGTCGCTGAATTTGGCCTAACTTGACGCATTTATCCCCACTGTCTGAGGATGCGGAGCCTCCACCGAGTGAAGAACAATCACATAAAAGGAAGATGCAGTAGACTGACACCCATGCATAAATTTTTGCGTGAGGTGGCGTCTCTGGTTAATGTATTCCAAGGAGCTGGAGGAACAAAAAAGGGGGCCAAATTGCTTCAGGATTAGAATTGTTTAATGCGAGAGGGATTGAAATTCTGTTTCCGCCCCCAAGTCCAACAAACTATTTTTATCGATAAACATATTATCTTACTGTTTGCATTCTCAAAAGCGGGAAAAATGAGCATATTCTTATAAATTTGCAATATGCGGTCGCAAACGGCGATGACATATCTCGAAGCAGGATGCGTTGTCGAGAGCATCACATTAAGAATGCTTTTTCAGTCAAGAAATATTTCACTTCTTCAAGAAAAGGGAGCAAATTTGACCATTAAATGGATTCATTCTTTATGTAGGAAGTATGGCAAGAAGTGGAATGTCGATGCCATTGACGTAATCGACGAAATTGTAATAATGCGTTCTTCCTTGCTACATGGTTCAATTTTAATGATAACTACAGCTTTTAGGTAAATACTTCACAAATTTCATCCGAAACCAAACTCAAATCGATAAATGCTGTAGGAATTTCAATATTTATTTGAAAAATAAATCATGAAAGAATTCTTTGTGGGAGTGAGCAAAATTGGCTGACAGTTGGAATTTAGAATAGATAACAGTGGCAGATAAAGGTTACATAAATAAATAAGTACATTTAATTAATCAGAAAATAAATTGTACAGCATTATCTGATGAGTATAAACTAAAGAAAACAGTGGCACACAAAATAGATGGACTCCATAGATATACGGCTATTAATCTAAACATTTATTCGCTTTGGAATCAGTCATTAATATAACCAATATTTGCATTGCTATGTTACAACAATGGAAGTCGAATTCGAAAGTCAGGCGAAGCTTTCTTTTCAAGAATTTGAACCGGAAGTGGCTATGATATTCCGGTGAGACCTGAAATCTTTTATGGGAGCGAGCTTTGTTCACATTTCTCTAATGGTAGATTTTTCAGGTTGTTTCTGGACATAAGTAACCTACCTACCGTATTGCATTGTTTAAGGCCAAGTGGTTCTGAGCTACATTCAATTACAATTGAGTGAGTTTTATGATTTATCTACGAAACTTTTATTGAAGTGACTAAATTCCAGGATTACGTGGAGTTGAATGAAAGTAGCTAAATTTTAGAGATAGATGAGGACACCCCATTCACACTGGAAGGTAAGATCTTATCGTGGTGGTTTATTTAAGCAACGAGCTTGGAAGTTCTATCGAATGGTCAACATTCGATGCCATAACTCAGTCCCTATGCACCTTGATCAAATGTAAGAATTCCGGAATCTTCCTCAATTCCTAAATATAAATAGCAGCTTCTTCTGGAGTACAAAAACGGACTACCAGTAAAGTTGGTGGTTTCCGGCGATACTTTGTGGAATTTGCTAAACATTTTGAATCAATAGGGTAAACTTTGTTTTTCCACAATTAATTTTAATGACTTACGACCATGGTTACGACAATTAACATCATCATCAGGTGAAGATACAGTTGGTGAAATAACTTATATACTATAGAGAGTGGGGAGGTGGGGACTGTAGAGGAGTGGGGGAGGAAGGTGGAGGGTGGAAGGGAGTGGTTGAGTAGGGTTGGGTGAGAGGGTGTTCCCAAGAGGGTGAGCCGAGGGTGTGCGAATGTAGGGGGGTTAATGGAAGAGGGAGAGGTTGAGGAAGGGAGAGCGGAAAGTATACAATATATCATTTACAATAGACATTTACAATGTCACAATCAGCATTCACAGATTTCAAAATTTCAACTTGCTCGAGAGCGTCTATCCGGGGGCCTTTATATTCCCAATGTAATATTTCTAAGGAGAGATCACTTCCGAGACCCTTGTCCAACAGGTTTTTTGCGAAGTTAGACATTGAATGACCATGTTTATAACAAACAATGTGTTCTTTCGTTCTCTTCTTGAACTTCCGACCAGTCTGACCAATATAGGCTGCTGAGCATTTGCGCTTAAGCCTGTACACACCACTCCTTTCCAACTTCGGGATGATGTCCTTGGATTTGGAGAAATTTGGAATTTGGAGAAAATTAGTAAAAAAAGACTACCAGTATTTGCAGAAATGAATAGGAATGGATAAAGCGTCAATATTTTATCTTACCACCGAAGAAAACCAAAACGCTCGAATTTGCTAACTTTCCGAAAAATCTGCCCTCATAATATTTCCATTTTGGGAAGAGGTGGAAATATCGTAATTGTTTACATTATCACTATTTTCCATTAATATAATAAGAGATCATTTGAGATGTGATGATCAATCGACCGAAGTGACGTAATGACCAAGAAGACATACTCACAGAACAATATTGAATGCGGTCACCCGCACCAATTTGGTAGGAAGAAAGAATTTCATTAAAGTATTTATAAGAAGAATGATCATATTTTATGTTAGTCTTTAATGATCACGGAAGTAGAACAGAACAAGTTGGAGGGGAATAGAAAAATAAGGTGGTTTCAAGGAATAATAAAGTTCAAACAGATGCACTGAATCCCCTATGGAAATACATCTGCTAAAAACGGAAGAAGAGGCAAAAGTAAAGTTAAAACTCTGAGATGTAGAAGAGACATTGTTTTTTTTATAACCCCTACAAAAGTACGGGTGGAATTCAACGCCTGAATAGGCTAAGTGATCGAAGCACCCGGTTCTAAATAAGATCTTAGTCCGAATCTCTTCCCAGGTGAATGGTTTCTTAGCTATGAATTTCACACAATCTTGTGATTGATCACCTCTGATGATGATGATGATATAAAAAGGTCGGGTACATTTTTATTTTTCGGCGAGAAAGGAAGAGAGGATTTCGGAGGGAGATAGGATGGAGCGCAGTATGCGCGGAAGATGGAATGAGCTTTTTTTTTATCGAGAACTGGCTGGCCTGGGGTGAGGCGGGGAAAATGCCTCCACCCGGAGGTACAATTGCGTAACATAAACGGAGGGTGGAGATGGGCGGGCGATGAATAAGTTAGAACAGGAAAAGCGCGGATGAAAAGCGAAGATGAAAGGTCGCGTGTTTCCGCATTTTTCCGCAGGTTGAATGAGAGAAGACAAGCGCGGTGGAACAGACGGACTTAGAAATGGAGTTCATACAGAAATACCTCAGAAAGACAAAGATAAACTACAAATGCGAAAAAATGTCTGCAGCGAAAGAACATAAAAGGAACAGCGGCACAAACCTCAAAAAAGCTTGTGTCATTCTGAGAATTTTTTATTCATGCTCTCCCATTCAAGTTCCAGTTGCTTTGAACGAAAGGGATGTGTATGGAGCTTTGCCAAGCTGATGCAGCATGAGGGATTGTGGCTGTGAAATACCCGCTTCCGTTTTAAATGGAGCTGGTTGGACCATTATATCAGTAGATAAATACATAGGTAAAAATGCAGCAGATATGCTATTCTTACCGATGGAAATCCGAAATATCAAACTACTAACTTAACTTTTAGTTCCTTTATCGTAATTTGACGTGATTTTTATTATCTTTTTCTCCCATTTATGCTCATATAATTTGTAAAGTATTGCACTGGTAAGTGATATTACATCGGATATACGCTTGGTCGCAATCGGAACACTCGAATTAGCGGAATTAAGTTGAACTTACGCGACTTTAGTTCCATGGTTATCAGCACTTGATTTATGAATAAGTATGTTAAATCTTAAGCCTCTATGAATACTTGTAATTGGTATTCATTTTTATTCTAAAACAGCTGTAGTTTCTTAGACAAGTTATTTTGTTTCTAATCATGTTACATATGAACATCATTGCCCGATATTATCAATGAAATTAATTTAATAATTTCGAAAAGTAGGAGTTTAAGTAAAGCTTAGCAGGAGAGCGAAATTTTTTTCTCGCCGAAAACTTCCTTCTATGAACAAACTCCTTTGAAAAAATGAGGGCATTAGCGTGCTGTTATTTTTTTTAATAAACCAGTATCAAATGCAGTATGCCTCCTGGAACCAACAAAATTACTAGCTAAAAATTCAGGGTTCAACCAGCCTTTTTAAAAATTCTAGCCCAAAATAAACAATAACACTGTACCAGAGGTCAGACTGTCTGAAGGGCAAAAATGACTGAATGTTGGACACGATGTAAACTCTTTGCCAACTAGTTCCGAACAAAGAGCGTTGTTTGGATGAATCGTCTTCAGGTGGGGGTTTTTCAGCGAGGTTGAGTTGAAGTGTGTGAGCTATAGGATATAAGTGATTGGTAGTCATGGAGGGGAGGACGTACATAAATGGGAATCTTCAATTGGTCCATCTGCAACTGGAAAAGGAAATATTGGCATCTGATATCGAAGCAGTGAGTTCTTTTCTCCAGCTTCACAGTGCCGATTGATGACTTCAAAGACAATTCAGAGAGCAGATATTGCCATTAGACTGAGCGCACACCGCACACAACAACACTAGTCTTAAAATATTGGGAACATTATTGAAACAGCAGCTCTTAAGCCATGAGACTAAGCACTGATATGTTCTATTATATGTAAAATCGATAATGTATTCACTGAAGTCTAATAATAGAGATGTTGTCGAGATAACTCTGTGTCATTCGGGAAGGTTTATTTTTTCCAAGTTAATTACCACCCTCAAACCTTGTAATTTCATATTCAAATGTTTTAGATTGTGTCTTTGACTCACCTATAACCAATGAGGGCCACTAATCCTCATGATCACTAGCTGTTTAGATGAGGGAAAAAATTCAACCAACCCTTATTCCAAAGCAACATATCATCATTTCAGAGTTTTAAATATCCTAAATAACTCCTTGTCTGGCTATCTTGTAGTAACTATCGATCAAGTGAGTCGATTATGTTAATGTCCTAGGTGTCGTAATAATTGTTCTTATGATATGGGGTGTCATAGCTGTGGCGGCTGTCAAAAAGGAGTGATTCTGTATATGTTATGGATGTCATTACTCTGCATTGCCTTTATAGCGTATGACGTTTGAAAATCCGTATTAATGTCGTCATAAGATAGCAGAATAGGGGTATTGTTAGGCTGCGGTGGCACCCAAATGGCCCTGCGTAGTATTTATGGAACTACGCAAACGATTAGTCGTGATTGCTATCAGTATGCTGTCAAATCATCTCCAATGTCAATGGCTAAGACCTCGATTCGAAGTTGGTGAGGTGTGAAATGTGGTAACCAAGGACCGCGTATTATTCGATACCTAACGATCGACGTGGTCCGTAATGAACATCCATCGTGTCGCTTCCTCTCTCATCTCACTTCCTTCACCCACTCCCCACCCAGCTCCCGAAGTTATCTCTCTGTTATGTCTGCCGTTTATCCTCATCAACGGAAATAAAGCGGAGCACCTTTCCGTCATCCTTTGCCGTTTCCTTATCCTTTCCATCGCCCTCTTCTCCGTAACGACCAAAACGTGACCGCTCTCCAGGGGCAATCTTATGCGTACCTTGAGGCTAATGTTCTGATATATAGCTGGTGATGCGACATGGGCCGCTCGTTGGCATGTCTGTTGGTGAAATGGAAGTTTATGCGGTCTGGTGATTCGGCTACGAGCGAAATAAAGGAGATATCTTGGCAAACGTCCCCACCGGAAAAAATCGACGGAAAATATGATATATTTATATCTGGAGTGCGCAAGGATTTTTCTCAATCGAGATGCCATTTTGAATGATCTCGTGGAAACTTAAAACTCCTTAATCCATCCATTTCGTTCCTCTTTTGTTATCTCTCGACCTCACTTATTCTTCAGGGCGATGAGCGAGATTGTTGGCTCTAGGATGTAATGTATGTACTTGAGTCCGAAATTCAAGGAGATATCTTATTCTTAATTCTTTTCAGTGGGACTGCTTTCGTGCTTTATTTCCCGAACTCATTTTATCTCCTTGCGTACAATTGAATAAAATTAATTGCTTGACCTATGGCCACCTCTAGCACAACGTATCTCATGTTATGCTCGATTAGTTTTGAATCACTTTTATTGTCAATAGCGGTATTGTCCTTTCTTCCATAGAGGTAGAATTTTGCTCTACTACAGGAGGCGAAATCTGAACATGAGGGTTTCATTTTAAGGCAGTCCCAGCGAGATAGTTCCCTAATCATTATAGAGACCATATTCGAATTTTACGTTTTAATTTCACCAGCTGTGGGACACACGGATTAAATATTGTATTATTAATGGTGCAATAATATAATTTTACATGACAGAAATTGTAAGTAATTAATTGAAAATATCTAAATAAGTCTTTAACTTGACTCATTTTTTTCCCGCGGTGCGTTTGAAACTACTTCAAAACGGAAGGTTTTGTGTGATACCCAAGAACCTACTGCGGTGGCAATATGATTAATTTTCCAATATAGTTGAGAAAACATACAAACTACACGCTGTTAGTTTTTTAACGAGATCTAAGTGCTAGAAATTCCTCATTTTATAAATAATGTCTCTCTGGAGAGTATACATGTACCATTTCACATATAAAAGGGCTGGTATTTCTTGGCAAATATCTCGGAAAGTAATGTGGTAATGGGTTGAATTTTTGGTGTCATTAGAAGGGTGAGATATTTTTCTTTAAAATGAAACCAAATTCATTGATTTCTAAGTAAAATGATATTTCGCTCAAACTACCTTAAGGCTAGTGACAATGTCTATCAATGACATCAGCTCGATTTTATCCGCTGCTCGAATGCTGGTTATATATTATTTAAATTAACGCCACTTTATAGACGAGTGGCTGCACGGCCTGACGTTACACTGCTTTTGTTTCCTAATGCTCGTGTTTCCCTTTGCTTGATGCCTTAAAAGTTCATTCATCTTAATGTCATTCGATACATCGAATTATATGCACGCAATGCAATCACGACCGTGAGCTTTACAGTGGCAGAATGTATATGTTTTAGAGCGCGAAAAAAGTCCCTAACTTAACGGATAAACATGATGAATAGATACAACTTGTTTAATTCCACACTAATTTATTAAAACCGACCCGGGTTTCAGCAACTGAGTGCCATTTTCAAGGTACAACTGACTTGAGTGGCTGAGTATATATACAGTAAAGGTGGAGGGGAGAAAAGAAAGGGGCGGGGGGGGGGGGTGTGGAGGTATTACTGGTAAAGGTGACGTAAAGGTGGCGGAAAGGATGAGTACAGTTGAGTGCAAACTGAGTAGTTTGTAGGTAAACAAGGACAGAAAGGATGACTAGAACGGTTGTCTGTTGTGGAAACAGGGAAGCTTTATGTTAAGGAGGGGGAATGGGTGGGAAACAGGTGGTCGTTACATAAAATCTGCAGGCTATTTACAATTTCAAATTGTTCTAAAAAATCCAAATTAGAACCCTTGTCAGTAACATGTAAAATCTCAGGGTCAAAATCACTAAAATTGGTATGCATCTGTGCATAAATGTTCACTAAACGTTGAATTTCCACCACCATTAACAAAGTGGTTCCTGTGTTATTTCACTGTCTTTAACTTTCCGTCCTGTTTGACTGATTTATGAGGTTCCACAGAAATCATATTTACTAATACACTCCACTTTTGTCCAACCTTTTATTGACGGATAAAGTCGCAGTTATTTTGAACAAAAAGAACTCTCAAAAGACTGAGGTGTTTTCGCGAGTATGTTGCCATATTGAAGTTAGCATAAGAAAATGAGAGCTCTAAAACACGGTTTTATGGATTTTTTTGCTGTGCATAAGATTTTTGTGAGAAAAATCCCTGTAATATTTTCCAAATATCTTATACATATTTCGCATTACACTTTGGTTTAAGAGTGCTTTTTAGGAAAGGTTTTTTAATCCAAATAACTTTCATTCTCATCACAGTTATTAAAAAACACACATAAAAAAATTCCTTAAAATATTTTGGGTAAATAAACTTGAAATGTGAGTACAAGGTAAAGCATTGTATGTTTAAAAATGGCGAATATATTCGGAATTTTTTAAAACAAATTTGCTTTCACTTTCTATGCCGTTGCTTCAATGGGAACGTGACATAAAATGGGGACACACAAGACATTTCTCTAAGTTGTCAATAGTAGAAGTTGTGTGACGGTCACTTGAAATGAGTTGATGCATAGAAAATGAGCATTCTAAAATACACGTCGTGATGGGGACGTACCGTAGAGAAGTATCCACTTCACTAACGGAGATTTTCTGCATGATTGCTGATGTCTTTTCTTTTTTAGTCTCAGTCAAGAATTTATCCGTCGTTTGGTCAAACCAGAAACTAGGAAAGTTCTACATAGACGAACATGCTAATATAGAGCATTTTCGTTAAGATACAGCTACTGGAAATTATTATTAATTCTATTATTGCTATTAATAAATATATACGTCATCCTAAATGATGCATGAAAAATAATTATTTCTGTATTATAAAACGGGGTGAGTTGTTATAAGTAATAGTTTGCTAGTAAACACAACTTTAAATTGTACTCTACCAAATGGGGATCGATTTTTCAAAGAGTTATTCTATCGCAACTAACATGGCCTCTTTTGCGTGAAAAAATGAGACTATAAATTCATCGGCTCAGCAATATATTTCTTTTTTCTTACACGTGTGATAATTTCTACCGTAATAGGGTGGTTTTTCCAAAATTTGTTTAACTCTCGGCAAAAAATAGCCTAATTCAAACCTGCGCAAAAGATTAAACGTAAACTTTCCTCATAGATAAGTTAAAAGATTACCACCTTACTTCATAAAACAATTCGAACACACTGCTAAGTTCATCGTAACAAATTTTCACAAATGTGGCTTTTCACCGCCGCGTTCAGTGTTTCTGAACTAGTTCCTCTTCATAAGGGTCCCATATGCAAGCGGTGGAAGCGGCTCTCGTTGCAGATTGCCCTTGGTTCCTTAAATTCTACCTTGCGTCCGGAATCAGACCAAACGTTTTCCAATATGGTGACGAGCCGGAACCACCTTTTCTCCGAGGCTCCGATACCTTCACCACAAGAATATTTATTGTTCTTCCCGTCTGACTGACGTAGGATTTGCAACAATCCAATTTATTCACTTCATCAGCGAGTGTGAGAAGGAGATAATCCTTTGGTTTGGATTCTAAGTGTGCTCAAGCAGTACCATGTCGGATGATAAGTTGAGCTGTAAATACATTGGTGCGCTTCTTTAAGCTGATTAGGTCTTCAAATGTTTGTTTTAGCAGTTTTCACGGATATAGTATGGGAAATAAGGGAGGTAGCTCACAAAGTATTTTTCTTCGTCAGTGGGTGGGACTTTTAAGTTCCGCTTGTACAGTGACGCAGCGTCGACATTCCACGAAGATCTTACGAGCGTCACTCCACGCTCCCATTTATAGGCTTTCTGCCAACTATCCAAACGAGGTGACGGTGAAACTGCTGCGATAACATTCCGATTATAATTTTGAAGGAATGCGCTCAATCTTAATGAAAACGATAATAACTGATATTTTACATCCATGAAGTATTCCTTCATCGATTTGAAACCATTTGCACTACAAATTTTCTTAGCTGTAGGAGTGAGATATAAGTTTTTCGCAATATTATTAGTTTTCTAATGCCAGATTTAAAATTTGATCAGTTAGATGGAAAGGAAATTGAATTGAAGTGCTAGAGTTGGGGAATTACATTTTTTTAACTTATGGATATTCCACTTTACAGCAGTTTCCCTCTCTAAACCCAACACATTCATCTTTCCATAAATAGGGTCCACTTATCAGGTCTATTACACAATCCCCACTCTCCACCAGTCCCTATCAAATGTACCTTCCACATCCAACCATTCCCTCCTATCCATTTCCTCCCTCACTCCATCCCACTACGAATTCTTCTGGGTCTTCCTCTTCTCCTTCTGCCGTCCGAAACACATTTTAGAGCAGCTTTCACAAATGTGGCTAACATTTGCAACTAAAAATTAACCCCTGACTGTTAAACCGCCTCTAAACTTGTCGGAGCCGTCCGGGGAGCACCGTGAGTTATGGCATTTTATCCACCATAAACGAGTTAAAAAATGGAGAATCACTGCTTGTTCATATTTGGATTAAGGACTTGAAAAACCCATGGCAGGTTAAATTTTTAGTTTCCGTTGTCAACTGCCAGTAATATAATATTATAGTAATAATCTTTCAAAGCATTACTAAACTATCATGTCATTTTATACTCATGATGCAAAAGTTAAACAATGCGAACTTTATACTCAATGATGTGAAGTGGTTGCGAGGACGCCTTATTCCTCTAAATGATATCGTATGGCCCTGCTAGGCTTTCATTGGTGGAGAATGTAAGAAAACTTTGAAATTTTTATATTGCGGAGAAAGTAGTGATGGGGTAACGTGGATTGAATCCAATCATCTGTGAAATGGAAGAAGGCCGAGCAGATGGCCCACTTGGAAGGGAAGGAGAGCTGTAAAAGGAAATGAGAGAGCTTTGCCTTGAATTTCGTACGCAGCGGAGCGCCGCGCCGGCTCCGTCCGGGGAGCACCGTGAGTTATGGCCTCACCTCGAAATGAGACCGCACCCAACACTTTACCTCCAAGAAATTGAATCAGAACGACCCCGAGGGAAAGTGCGGGAAAAAGCGAAGGCCCCCTAAAATCCCAATTCACTCCCCACTACCCGTCCATCCATATTCCGAAGCTTGCCTGCGATGCCGTCCACTCACGCACAACTAGTACCCCTACATCTACATAGGCTACCCTGCGAGCTGCTGCATGGGTGTGTGGTAGGAGGTGCGGGAAACACCTGCCGTATCAAGGTGTAAAGTAGAAGGCTAAAGGGAGGAGGTCAAATGGTGAAGCGTATTACGGGAGTGTTTTTGATTGGAGCTCAGGTTTTCTTTAAGGTCACTTATTCTGCGTGGGAAGAAAGAATTTTTGCACCTATCTGTTTGGCAATGCACCTCCCTTATTTTCTTATTTTATCGCTTCTTTCGGACTTCAAAATGATATTCTCCGTGTCACACTAAAACACACCAGTTCGCATTTCTCAAGCAATCAAAGCCTAACTTGCAGATTCCGAGTCTCTAGTGGCTTCCTATCTAATCCCTCAACAAGGAGTGAAACACTATCTGTCCTTTTGTAGCAGCTTTTGACAAAGTGCGCAACTATCCTTTGCATTCCATATGAGCGAAACACCATCTGTCCTATCGTAGCAGCTTTAACGAAGTACGCAACTGTCATTCCATGTGAGTGAAATACTATATGCCCTCTCGTAGCAGTTTTTAACTAAGTGCGCAACTTTCCTTTGCATTCCATATATTTGCCGGAGTAAGTTTATGTTTAGGGTACAAAATATTTGACGTGTAGCCTAATCGGAACGAAGTAGCACTTCTCTTTCACTTTTTTATCTGAGGACTTGCATACTAAATACTGGACAAATCTTAGTTGTTTTTAAGGCCGTGCCACATATGTTTTGTATATTGCTCTAAGATAGGCCTAAAGCTAAGGTGATTTCCAGATATTTGCCATACTATGGCGACTTTATGTTTACTCCTCGCACAAGAAGTTACGACCGGCAAGGTTGGCGATCACCTAATTCGTCATCCACTATCGCAAGGTGTGCAGTCTTTGGAAGTCGTTTTATAAATATTTCAGTCTAATGTAAAAATCAAATGCAACGCCCAATGTAACTACAAGATTGACTCCTGACTGTTAAATCACCTATAAACTTGGCAAGGGGCAAGGTTTTGAATTAGTAATTCAAAGAACATCAAATATTAAACTTCGTTATGTGCTTTTAAATGATTTTTATTGCTTTTATATCTTAGATAATGTGTAATACCACAAACTGAGCCTTGAATTTGCATATAGTGCCTGTTAATTTTCATCCGATAAAATTGTATGAGCTGTTTTAAAATAATTTGTCACATAATATTTGAGATCTCGCAGGAATTGGACTCGCTAAGACCCAAGATGAATGCGTGAGTAACATTACTACCGACTCTGTGAGTCAAAACAGATACCAATGCTCAAGTTTTTATTTAATTGATTAATAAATCATGCTTTCACTTATGACAGGTGTTGGCTATTGAAAACTAGAATTATGATCCAAAATATTCAATGAATCTATCTAAAGTGAGCACTTTTTACGTCATAGACGTTGACTGCGTTGCCATTTCCATGGAATGATCACATTTTGACTTCAATGATCGCAGTAATTAGCAAATCACACAAAAAATTATTCGGTAATGTGCGTTAATTTATTTAAAATCAATTTATCAGAAAGTTTCGCTTCTTATATAGAGTAACGCGTACAAGATGGCATTTATATCGGATAGAAAAATATTGTTTTTTACTCGTCTTTCTCCCGTTGTCACATTCAGCACCACGAAATTTCATGTTGTTTGCCGGAAAAATAGCTTGGATAGATAACAATCTGTTATTTATATTGGGTGTAGATGGATCATTTTTGAAGGGTCCACGGAATGAAAATGGAATGGTATTCAAGTGCCCTCCCGGTGGAACCACCTCAAGGGTACTCACACTTTACCGTCGACCAATGAGGAGGCGCTCTAGATTCCAACATCACTTGGGCTCTCGATCATAAGTTCTCCTGCGCGTACTAACCTTTTGGGCAGTGTTTGACATCGCTTACCAAGTTCATTACTCTAATAAAAAGGTAAAAATAGCTCATGGAAAGGCTTTAGATATTGGGTTAAGTTATAGGTCGGAAACCCTCTCAGGTTCTGGTATGGTATATGCCCTGCCTTGATCTATAAGTGTACGTGTATTAGCCAAGGTATTAATTTAATGTCCGTATTTTGATTTTGAAATGAACATGATATTTATTGCTCTTACTTTTATCTTTATTTTAATAATCTTCCTGATTTGGCCTTTGGTTTGTGAACTTACGATTGGGGGGCGCTGGTCTTAGTTTCATCGAAAAAAGTGGCTCAAATAAGTTTAAGAAACTCTGCCTTAATCCCTCCGTAACTTGTCAAAATAATATGGATGCGTAGGTAATAAAATGACCGTAACATTGACTTGGTATAGTGTTCAGAGGTTCTATTCTCAGCCCTGGTGGATAGTTTGCCCTTTGGCAATTTATTCGCATTTAATCACAGTATTTCGACTAGGATGAAAATCGTCATACTCCATGGAGTGGCCGCACACTTGAGTTTTCGAGAATATAGTTTGGCTCTGGATATTTAACAGCGAAGCAAATTACGACCCTTATGCACGAATAAAAAGGAAACGATTGGCATGCTGGCGCAGAAAGTTAATCAGCTTAGGGAGATGGCGGGTGGATCCAACTAGCTGCTGGCTCTTCGTCTTGCTAGGAAGTTGAATTAGTGACGGAGGAGGGAGGAGCTCTTAATTGGAGTCGCGAAGGAGACTCCCCCTCAAACTCCTTCTCTTAAATCAGAAAATGGCTCAGGGAGAATAATAATGGCTACAACTCGAGGACAGTTTACGAACTTCAGCAGAATTTATCACGTACGAGCTCAATCCCGCTGCCAAATTTTGAACAAAAGTGTTGAGGAACTTTCGTTTTTCTTTGGACAATCTCAAGTCCTTAATATAGTCCTCTGCGGACTTTATCTTGAATAAACACAGAAGGGAGCCACGTTTTACGAGTTTTAGAGAAAAATTGGCGTTAACCTTCCCAAATAACTCCGTTTGCGAAAATTTCTAATTCACGATGACTTTTTTGAACTGAGATGTAGCTAAAGAATATTTATTTAAAAACTTCTTCTTAACATGGGAAATACAGAACCCCAATTCTGGTTCCCTCTGCCTGTAGGCAAGAGTGCTTTGAAGACAATTTTGCCGAACGTTTTACTAGAGTCTAATATCATTTACATGCACTGTCGATACTTTGCTTCGACCCTCTGACAATGAAAAGGTTGTAATCATTCGCCATCGGAGACCTAGGCTAACGACAATTAGGGCGTCGATCCAACTAATGTCGAATCAATATATGGAAATTTGGCCGGTAAATGGAAAGCCGGAGAGAAAATTGTGATACATTATTATTCAACGAGGCGTATTTGTATGTAGATGTAGTACTAGATAGCACTTGAGTTATTTTTAATCAATTTTAAGTTATTGTATCCAGTGACATTTTGCTTTGCTGGCTGTTATTGATCTTAGGATTCAGCTACTGATAATTGGATACATTAATAGAACTGTGTGTTTATTTTCGTTCTATATACAGTCGCGGACTTATAAGCTCTGTCATCGGACCTTAACAACGTTCATTCGTGGTGCCAGGAGTGGGGGTTATAATTAAATATCAGCAAATGCACCACAGTCCACTTCCTGCGAAAGTCATAAAAAAATACCGTACCTATACTGTGGATGGAGTAGACATAAAATCTTCAGATACAGTGAAGTAGCTTGGAATTACCTTAACATCTGATATATCGTGGGGATTACATATACTGAACATATACGGCGCAGAATTAAATAAACTAGGTTTTGTTAAACGTATAACAGGAGGGTCCTCGGATGAAAAAGTCAAAGAGAGATGCTTCTTAGCTCAGGTTAGGCCACACCTCGAATACGCCACGAGCATTTGGGATTCTGGTCATAAAGATTTAACCAAAAAATCAGTAAAATACAAAGGAGAGCTGCACGCTCCGTTAAAAACTGCTACGAGCGTACATACAGTGGCTCACAACTTTTACAGGGATTAAGGTGGGAGCCCCTAGAGACTCGAAGGCTACACGCTAGGCTTAGGTTGCTTGAGAAATTCAGAACTGAGATTTTTCAGAGCGATACAGAGAATATTATCATGACCCCTCACTACATCTCTAGGTCCGACAGATGCGATAAAATGAGAGAGATACTCTGCTGAACAGATAGGTACAAAAACTCATTCTTTCCGCGCACAATAGGCGATCACAATAAAAATTGAGCTCCACTAAATATACTCCTATAATATATGTCACCATTTCATCTTCCAAAAACTTACATCTTTACACGGCTGGTGACCTAACATTCCCTGCCATACGCCCATGCGGCGGCTCCCTGGGTATTATGTAGATGTATATTGTGCTATAAACAAAATGTTGAAATTGCGTTCTTGTATGCTGCAGACGCTGTGACGACCGTACATGTCCGATCCTTCTGCCAACCTGACATTAAAAGGCCACACGAGGACCACCTGTTCAGCTCTATGTGATCATCAATGAATTCTTATGAGCTAGAAGTTGAAAATACACCTAATGTCTGCTTTGCCTACGAATAAAGTCAACCTAGCGAGCTGTAGCGAGTCGTTTTGTAAGCAAAGTCAGTCTCAGTCATAAATAAGGGTAATGAGGCGAAAGTGAAGACCGTGGTGAGATATTAGGTAGGATTTACATTTTAGATGTTTGCTGTAACATTTTGGTGTTGGTTCATGGTGTAAGTCCTACTAACTTGTTTTTTGTAGTTATGCGTTATCTTTCGACTTAGTTTTATGTTTGTTTTGAAATCACCAGGCACCCATGTCAGAGCAAACATGGATTGTATACCAAAGGCAAAACCAGTGGAGAGAGCGGGTGGCCTTCGTTTAGTTGGGGGAGGAGTGGAGACGGGGTTGAGGGACCGAAGGAGTTCTAACGGCGCAGACTTTTATATTCACCCAATATTTCATATTCTCGTTCACTTAAATTGAGGTGCTGTGGGCTTTTTCAGGCCTTGTGGCAATTTACCTTTTAATGTTATGTATCATAAATATCAAGTAAATAAACTTTCTAGTACGTGTTGTTGGGTTGCCATTCGTGAAGTTACCGACTTTAAACCACGGAATGTGAAATTTTTAGCACAATGCAATATTTTTTTATCCCTTTTGAGTGCCACGTGACGTGATATCGATTTTAGTTGAATGTACTCGGAAGTTCCAACGAAGCGACGTAATGTCATCGTCTAGTGAATGAAAAATTAAACTTGATGACTTTGGTGGGAGAAAATAAAATACTTTTTAATATTCCCTGCGATTTATTCTTCCCCGACCGGTTTCAACGCTACTGCGTCATTTTCAATCGTAAATTCTCCCAGTCGTAGTAGCTTCAGTACATTCTACACAAAGTAGAGCCTTCAAAAGTTGAAATATTTGATGAGTTTTGTTGTGACAAATATACCAGCAAGTTTTTTTTTATTCATTAAGAAGTTACCTTGAACTTTTAGTATTCATAACAAAACAATAATAGTGATAAATAAGCAAATGGCAAAATTTAAAAAAAGCCTAAAAAAGCTAAAAAAATTAAAATTTAAAAAACACAAAATGTTCCAATGAACCCGTGACGCTTTAAGGATTGTCCAACAAAAAATCGGTGTCACTGAAGTCGTTAAAACCCCACGAAATCGTGATACATGACTCACTCAATGAGCAGAAGTGATATCTTTTGGAATGGTGCTGTGTTTTGCAAACGTACATTCAAAGAAACAGCTTTTTTGTTTCCTTTGTCGATCTTACGTGTGAGGGCTGGTCATCATCATAGTGAGTGAGCACTAAGTGCGGATGTGAAATCAACTATTTACGGCACAACGCGAGTCTGCTCTCGTAATGCCCTCTCCACTTCTTATCCCATGAGAGAGCCAAGCCTCTGCAGTTACCCGTTCAAATGAATACACATTTGTGAACGATCCAGCGACCCTTTAAACGGCCACTCAACACCAGCGTCCCCTTTCATTCCCCATCTTGATGACATAGCTGGGTGCATCACCCCACCTTCCTCCGTGAGACCACCACTTGCCTTAAAGGAGTGCAGTCATCTGACGGGAAACGCCGTTGTGAACTATTGAGGTACTGATTTTTCCCCATGAATAGCGGTTCGCTTGTGATCACTATTTTAATAAAAAAAATCTGCCTCTTATCCACTAGAGTACGATAGTGCTTCACTGTATCGACTGAGAGTCGATAGTATCAAAATATAAAAACAACGACATCAAATACCATGGAAGCGTTATAAGGCCAGATCACTGCAGAAAAAAGTAAGGCAAAGAAAATTTGCCTTCACATAAAATTCTCACCTCCTTGCAGAATCGTCAGATGGTTTACTTATTTTTTGTGGACTCTCCAATTTCAGCATGGTCACCTTCATCATGGATTCCCATTTTAATCTGGCCTGTTGGTAGTAGGAAGAGGATGTAAGGCATCAACCACAGAAGCCCTATCGTCGTTCTGAGATGCCTGCTTTCCCTCCTGCATTATCTCCTCCTCTGGAAAATTTTGGACACTTGTGCAGAGGTTCTACCAGCATCCCACCTTCACCCTCTTCGTATCTGATTCCCCTGGGTAATACCCTTTCCCTGCTCTTTCCAAATCATAAAAATTATTTTTGTAAACACTACCTAGCTTGAATATTTGGCTAATGAGATTAATCCATCTCTGACCAATGTCTTGAATTTTGCAACGATACTCTCTGCTTCTTAAAACTGATTCTATTTGTGCTCTTCTCCACTTCTTTTTATTGAACGTAGTGTATTCCCAAATAACTCGTCTGCACTGCACGTTTACTTGAATAGGGTTTACTTAAAAGCAGCACTTACATGCAGATGAGCGTCTACACGCAAATATGAAATCTACCGTAGCCCCAGCTAGTGTTCATGGAAAGAACTTTGCATCGCGCCAGTATTCGTTAATTTTGGTGATTTATAAACACGTATATATCCGCACAAATTAATGAATAAGAAGAATAACACGTACAAAAATGCTCAACTCCTCATATAAACAATGTAAACACAAGTACCATACGCATGATTATCGATACTCGTCAACCTATCGATGACGAAGCTGTAAGTTATATCATCAGGAAGACGAAGATGATGGTATATAATCAATATCACCAGAGTCAGCATAAATAGGAGTCTGCAAGTCCACTTAAGAGCCCACAATAGTCTCTGGGTCACTCCGTCACCCGTCAAGGAGCAATAAATAAATAAGTCCGATATTGATTTCGAACTTTTCTTGGGAGATACACTGATGCTTTTAGAGATACACGGGCTATAAGAGAAACTCTGGCCCCCAAAATTGTTAGAAGGAAAGATTAACCTCGAAGATGGATATTTATTCTCATATCTTTGTATAAGATGCAGTTGAAAAATGGCTAGAGGGTAGAGCAGGGAGACTAGATATAAAGAATAGAAACAGGCTTTCAAAAAAATGTAGAATTTTATCCGGGACAACGCCTAAGCTTTTGTCGAGAAACGCTTGCTGAATTTGACGAAAATTCAAAGAAGAGACTTTAAAGAGCCAATGGAGGAGTGATTACTCTAAATATTAATAAGTAGGCAGAACAATCAGTTTACTACACGCTCTACGTCTTGTAAGTCTATTTCCAAGCAGAGAGAGCGAAAGCGTCCCTAATATTAACATAATCCAGAAACGACCTCTACTTCTAAGAAAATAAAAGAGTAAATTTTATTGCAACTGTCCTTGCTTAGGCGTTAGATGATGCGAAGGTGATCAGCATTGAAGCATGTATATTGAAGGGAGCTCAAGGAGTGGAGTGGAGGACCACCACTCAAGGGAAAAGGAAGCAGGTCTCCTTCAATCGCATGTGATGTGATTCGCTCTAAAACACCAGAATTAACGGAGTGAGGCAGAGGGTGCTCGCGTGTGCGGAAATTGACGAAAAGAAAGGAGAGGCCGGGAGGTATGGCGAGAAAAGAAAGGGAAGTGCAAGAAAAGGCGAGGGAGATAAGCAACAAAGCAAACCTTTTGGAGGGCAATTTACTAGTATCCGTGAAAATCACATCAAGATAATTACAGTGGAACCTCGCTTAGCGAGCATAATTCGTTCCAGTCTCTTACTTGTAATGCGAAACACTCGTTAAGCGAAACAGTTTTTCCCATACAAATTGATATAAAATTCGATAATGCGTTCCACGCCGAAAAAATACTCAAAATAATTTATGCACATACAACGCTTATTCAAAGAAAATTATGTATACATTGTAAAGGACCGTGATTCATCATCCTCTTTTCTTCTATCGCAAAATGAACGAACCTAAAATGAGAATTCGATTTGTAAAAAAACATTCTCATATTGCGCCAGAAGATTGTTGGTTTGCTGTTACCTCTTCCTCCTCCTCAACCAAATTCTCCTCCACAACAGCTTGATGTGAAACATAATGCAACTCCTAAGCTCTTCGATGGTCAGCTCTTGGCTGTGCTCTTCCATAAGCTCATCGAAATCTTTGTTATCCACCTCCAGTCCCATGATCTTGGCTAAAGAGACGATCTCGTTGACTACAGGCCCCAGAGGTACTGTCTCAAACTCCTCAAAGCCACATTCCACTATGCTCTCCGGCCAAAGCTTCTTTCAAAAAGAAGTGAGGGTTCTCTTGGTAACGCCTTCCCATGCCGTTTCGATCATCTTGAGGCAGGCAACGATGTGGAAGTGACATTTCTAAAACTCTCTGAGAGTGAGATTAGTCCCTTCAGTCACCCCAAAGCAACGCTCGAAGGGCACTTTAGTGTACAGCTTCTTAAAATTAGAAATAACTTGCTGGTCCATAGGCTGGAGTAACGGAGTGGTGTTTGGATGCAGAAACAGGATCTTGATGAATTTAAATTCTTCAAGGACGTCATCTTGTAGTCCTGGAGGATGGGCAGGAGCGTTGTCCGTAACAATCAAGATTTGGAGTGGTAGATTCATCTATAGCAAATATTTTTTCACTGAAGGACCAAACACTTCATTGATCCAATCAGTAAAAAGGTCACGAGTCACCCAAGCCTTGTTTTTGGATCACCACATCATATTTAGCCTGCTCTTCTGGACTTTACACTTCTTGACGGCTCGCAGAGTTTCTGAATGATAAAAAAGCAGCGGTTTAATTTTCAAATCGCCGCTTGCATTGGCACGAAATAGCAGCAAGAGGCGGTCTTTCATTGGATTGTGGCCAGGAAATACATTCTCCTCTAGGTTTGCTTCGGCATCTTTTTCCTAGAAGAGACCCGTTTCGTCACAATGGAAAACCTGTTGCGACAGGTAACCCTCAGAATCTACGAGCTTCTTGAAGTCGCCGATGAAGTCTGCCTTTGTGTCGGAGCTTGCTGCTTCACCGTGCCTCACAACGCTGTGGAAGCCGGTTCTTCTCTTAAACTTCCCAAACCATCCAAGACTTCCCTTAAATACTTTTTCTTCGGCTGTTGATTATCCTGGAGTCTTCTTAACGAGGTTGGCGACAATCACTTTCGCCTTCTCACAAATGATGTTCTTATTAATAGTGTTGCCTGGCAGTTGCTTTTCGTTTATCCATATGAGAAGCAACCTATCAACATCATCTAGAATACGTTACCATTGCGTAGATATTCTTGTCACTCCCTCTGAAGCATCTATCTCCTCCTTGTTTATGAGGATCGTAAAAATCGTTGATGTAGACCGATTGTATGTGCGTGCTAGATCAGCCACGCTCACACCTCGTTCTCGCTCTTCAATGGTTTTACGTTTCATTTCTACGATTATTTCTATTCTTTATAGCTGCTTTCTGCTTGCGGCTTTTTTTTCGGCGGCATTTTTGCAAATTAAACTTTGCACAAAACAATAAAAAAAAATGTCTGAACACAAGTTTGGAAAAATGTGTGTCCACAAACAACACTAAGATCCAAGCAGAACGAGTGCTAAAACACAGACTGATCAGCAGTAGGCTTGCAGCTACCGCATCCGTTCCTCAGATTGGCTGATTTCGAGACGTCAGGCAACTGCAGTGCTGTGTGGTGCTGGCCCTATATAGGACCCCCCTAACCGCTCTGTCCAACCCCCCCTTGCCTTCCGACCCTAGCTGTTGCAGGCGCACAATCCGGGACTTCCCCTCTCCTCGTCACTCGTTATGCGAAACGTCCCTCGTTCAGTGAATCATTATTTTACAATTTATTTTCTTCGCTTTGCGAATTACTCGTTATGAGAGGTGCTCGTTAAGCGAGGTTTCACTGTACTAATTTTTTCGAATTCCACGAAGTCCACTGCAGTTTGAAAAACCAGAAAACCATCCTAATTGAAAAAACATAGGGCATAAATTCAAAAAGTGATTGAAAGAGTATGAACTTCTTTTATGTAGGAAGACTCCGATTCACATTTTGCCAAACACCTATTTGAAAATCAGGATTCCAGTCATTTTTATCCCAGGATTAATCAATATAAGAATAAATGACCCAGGCACAACATCGTAGAATTACCAGATAATTTAATGAATAATGTAACAAATAAGTTACGATGGCTAAGCATTGATACAATGACTCAAACCAATAGGAAATGTGAAGTCAAGATAGAAGAAAGCCTCGCATGAGAATTCAGAAGTTCATCAGGATTTACGACAAGGTGATGTGTTTCCACCATGTTCTTTAAAGGGGTCCTGGAGATGAGAAAAAATGATGTCAGGAACCCAGATGGTACATTGTTCAACGGTATGTCACAATATCAAGCTTACGCTGATGATGTCAATAAAACATGAAGAATACTTAAGGTTCTCGTGGAAGGGCAGGAGAGATTAGAGATGACGGAATAAAAATTTGGATTAAAAGTAAACTATGCCAAAATATAGTATTTCTTCTCGTCCAAAAATGTACATGTGAAAAATATGGAGGTCTAAAATTAAATGGGAACAATTAATGAGAAAAGTAACAAGTCGAGGACTACAATCCATTTGCTGGGACCGCAGAAAATTTTGCCTGCTCTATAGGCCCCGTGGAAGGATTGAACCTCATTAAGCTGTACCCGAACTAGGAAACCGAGCCTCAGCGTCGACCTCTCACCGCGGATTGGTAATGGTACCTGCTGATCAGCCACAATATAGTTTAAAACTTTTAAAACTTAACAGCAAATACAAAATTTATGTTATGATTTGCATTGCACAGGTAACGCAAACGAAAATGTTTTTAACCTCTGTTATACGATAAATATTAATCATTTTACATAGATAAGTACAAACTAATCACGCCGTTCCCTTCCGGGGTAGACAATCAAAAAGTTTCACACATAAATACATATTTGCCCTCCGAACTGTGCTTCAATAATTTCCTCCATACTGACCTGTCCTTGTAAATCTCTTTTGCCTGTTTAGGACCCCCATTTACGTCATACACTGCTCCATACACGCCCTCCTGTTTTTAAGACTCCTACTATTCCTCCTCCTAAAAATTTCCTCAACCACAACTTTCTCGGCCTACCTCTACCTCTCGTACCATTTATTTCACTCTTATATATCTGTTTCGTTATTCGACTCTCATCCATTATCTCAACATGGCCAAACCAACGAAGCACACTCCTTTCATGCATGTCTATTACTGGAGCATCACTCCCACATTCATTTATTACCCACTCATTCCTGACCCTATCCAACCTATTTTTGCCGCAAGCACTCCTCAGATAACTCATACACACAGTGTTTAGACTATTCTTATGTCTATTCTGACGTACTCATGTTTCACTACCATACGACAAAGTGGGGAGAAGTACACTTTTGTACACGGCGATTTTCGCTTCCTTAGACAGGCACTAATTCCTTGATTTTCTCCACATGCTACCTACCACTTTTCTTCCAGTATTCGCACGTCTCTTTATCTCCTCATCTATCCGTCCATCTTTCGCAAACATCTTACCTTAGTACACAAAATCATCCACTTGTTTAATTACTTCACCGTTCGCCCTCATACAGTTATTCTCTCCATTATCCTTATCAAAAACTACTACTTAGGTCTTGCACGCATTTACCCTCAATTTCATTCTCTATGTTGATTCACGACACTTAATCTAGGAGCTTCTGTAATCCCTGTTGGCTCTCTGAGACCAAAACAGCATCATCTGCATTTACTAGAACTCGCACATTCACATTTCCAATCAAAACACCATCGTTTTCACTAAATGAATCTCGAACACATTTATCCAAAAATACAGTAAACAGCCATGGTGATATTACACATCCTTGCTTTATGCCCTGTTTTATTACAAACCAATCACTCAGAACCCCTTTAACTCTCACACTTGCCTTACTATTATCATACACGCCTTCATAACATTCAATAACTGCCCATTCACTCCATAGTCCTTCAAAACCTTCCCCAACTTCTTTCTATTTACCCTGTCACAAACCTTCTCTAAATCAACTAACGCACAATACACCAACTTTTGGACACCCATAAATTTTTATATCACTTGCTGAAGCGCAAAAAGCTGGTCACTTCACCCTCTCCCAGGCATAAACCCACACTGCACAACCCATATTCTTTAAGAAGTAATATTCCTCTCTTTCGATTAAAATATTGCTGAACACTTTTCCCGGAATGATCAATAAACTCATATCATTTTATATGCTCTGAACGACTAAGCTGCATAAACATACGTAACCACGTAACTTAACGAGTATTCCAGCAGTTACAGTTATGTTTTTCATCGGCATCATCGCCATTTTCATGTGAGGAACCTCAATAATATTAAAGCATAAAACATTTATTAGTTATCTACTTGGTTTTTTCTAAGGTTAACTTCTTGTTTAACTTCACGGGTATGGTGCGGTATTAATGGCTAGAACTTCTGAAACCTCTATGATTTTCTATGGAGTCGTGCAAGAATTATCAATAGTTTTAGTGCATAATATTTAATAGTTAACTCTTTGGTTTTTCATGGGGCATTTAGCCATGTATATAAGACATTGTTAGCGCCTTCAGTGCGCACGCCAAGAAGAATGGGCAATGACCTCAAAGGCTAACTTTTATGTGTTTCATCGGAGTTGTGCAATAAATACTAACACTTTTACATGGGCATAAAATAAAAAATTGAATACTCCGTTTTCTTCCGTTTTTGAGCGACAGATAGACGACGATGAACGTGTTTTCACACGTACATAAAAAATAAACAGGTATAACTTTAGGAAGGTAGTTCCCAGTTGTCCATGGGATTTGAGCATTAAATATAAAACTTTTACGGGAAATATTTTATATACTAGTTAACCTCTTGGTTTTTATTGGAATTGAGCTATAATTATAAGATATTTTACGTTTATTTTGCGCAAATATCAGCAGCAAACGGTTATGACTTCTAACAATACCTTCTATGTTTTCCATCGTTGCTGTGGTAAAGATATTAGCAATTTTATGTACATAAAACATTAATTATACAGTTATCTTCTATGTTTATCATCGTTTTGAGCGACCGATAAAAGACATTGTTTTTTGCACGTACATCAAGCCGCACAGGCCTGCTTATTCCGAAAGCATCCTCGCTCAGATCACAAAATTTTTCACAAAGCCATAAATTTCAAAATTTTTCACAAAGCCATTTCATAATGCCGGTAGAGTAGGGTACTTATTGTTTTTCAAAATCTGTTAAGTGAAACCTTCCACCCGCCAAAATCATTTTGAGGAGAAAGCATATATGCGTCATTCCGATCAGTGTGCAATGTCATTAGCTCGTACCGAATGGGGTCAAAAGTACGAGTTCACGGCTCTTAGAACGAAAATACCACGGTAGTTGAGCTTTCGTTAGCTGTTATGAGACATAGAAGGCCTAAGCAATCGTGCAAAGGTGCGCCGGAGCGTGTACAGGGCACCTGCCCCGCCCTGTCCCCTTAACGGCCCTCTGAGGCCCACGCAACTGCTAACTTTAGTTCTACAGTTCCACCTCGACTGACAATTTTTAAAAGCATTAGTGTTTAAATCATTTGTGTATTGAAGTCTAAATCGGATATTAATATTTGCACAATATGTAATCGACATTTCACTAGAGATATCTACATAATTAGTGAAAAAGAACGTGATTATGATCTCGGTGCTAAATCGCTTCGGCGTTTATTCCAAAAGCGTATAAAAGTTTACTTTGCAAGAGATGTGAGATAATTTTCACAAAGAGCGTAAATTGGCGCATTTCCGGTTCATATGAACCTTATGTTATTGACAACGTAAGGTTTCAAGTCTCTTTGACACTTTTCAAAAAATGACTTTAGTGCAGCCAGATCCGCGTTTGGCCCCAGTGTGCGTGGGTGAGAACATAAGGGGAAAGCGAGCGCTGTTCTTTCTTCGCCATTTCTGCCTTCCCGCCTCCCCACGACCCTCTTTGGCACTCAAAACCCTCCCCCCACCCCATCAAATCAACCCCACCCACTTCATGTATCGACAGACCCCACCACTTGTGCCCTGAGAATCCGATCGATCGGTCGAACGGTTGAGAGAGAAAGAGAGAGCGAAAGGTGTTTCTGCGTGTGTGCTAGTGAATGAGAGCAATCAACGCGGTCGCTCCAATCAGAGAGCTTTTCTCCGGAGGAATCTGAGGAGAGGAATCCTTCGCTCCTAATCCTTATCTCACGGCCGGCCGCCGTCAGTTGTCACGCCATTCGCCTCGATTTCCACCGCGAATGCTGTCGCTCATTGCATGCAGAAAAAAAAAGATCGATGTGGACTGCAGTGTTAAAGATCGTGGCCTTACACTCTCTGGACGAGCGAGTTAAATATGTTACGTTTCACAGTCATTGAAATATCTATTTTCTGAGAGGCTTTTCCATTTAGTTGCTGCGCTAGAAAGAATTGTAACGCTTCGGATTAAGTGAGTGGAAAGTTGCGTCTCTTTCGGCGGTTTGTCAAACAATTTGAAGAGATGAATGTATGACGCTATTTACTGATGATGGCGTGTCTGGTCTGCTCTGAAATAAATAGTTTCAACTGTTACAGGAAGAAAAAATTGGGAAATTTGAAAAAATGTAAATTATGAAGGTAATTATTATTATTATTATTATTATTAAGAATTTGCTACAAGTAGACCATATGGTCCGGTGGTAATGTTGAAATATACCATGTGTATGTATTATGTAAAGTATTACTTTAAATTAAATATGTAAAGTACAAATACTTCACATTTCAAATTAAATATTAGTGTCAAATCAATTTCAATTTAAAAATACATAAATAGCACTTTTTAAAACTAACATTGTAGTAGTATTTTTTTCATGATGATGTTTCATAACTCTGTCCAAAGAGGTGAATAAGGTGTTTTGAGAGCTAGGTGTCACTTCACTGAGAATTATTTGAATTTGGTCTCTTTTAACTGACAAAAATCTCTCAACTTTCCAAAACGACCAAAACGTCTGCCTCTTGACTCATTACTTTTCAAATCCAAACGGTGGCCCATTATCAGATCCCGCTGGAAGAGGAAAGAAGCGTACTAACTACCTTCATGACTCCTTTCGGAAGGTACCGTTTTAACCGATTACCCATGGGGTTTTCTTCATCATGAGAACACTTCCAGCGCCGAATGTCAACTGCGCTGGCAGGTCTAACGGGAGTAATAAATATAATGGACGACATCCTTGTTTTCGGAGCAACACCGCAGGAGCGCGACGAACGTTTGCACGCAGTGCTTCAGCGTCTCCGGGACATTGGAGTTACGTTGAATCGTGATAAATGCAGATTTCGAGTCACAGAGACCTATTCCACGTAATATCAGCCGAGGAGGGAATCAAGCCCGACCTAGACAAGATTACGGCGATAGAGAAGTTACCTCATCCCACTTCTGACACCCTGTATCGGGATGGCCGTAATAATAAACCGGTTCACTCGGTAGAGGCTTTAGTTTCACTTTATCATCGGCTTTAGAGTTTAGTGAGTAGTAGTATTGTAGCACACACAAAGGCGGCGACACATCGCAGGGGTTCGATTCCCCCCTGCTCCGGTATTTATTTGGGCCGCTTCTGGTTCTCAAAACTTCCCGATCGGACGACCTTGACGCCCCCCCGTGCTGCCGCGGGAATTTTCTAAAGGGCTCGGGAACATCCTGCTGACTCATTCGCTACAGTCTTGACTCATTACTTTTCGTGAAGTTTGCGAACAAATATCGAAAATTTTACGTAGAAAATGGAACAGTAATTCACAACGGGGACACTTTATTAAAAAAAATGGGGAATACACATCACCTGGATCACGTCATAAATTAAACAGTGGGATTTCGTATGTTTTCTCATATATTATTAAAGATAAAATACTCGCCGAAGAATTCTTACAAGATTGCAAAATAACCTGCGGCTGTGAGGGCTTTTTCCCTATACGGCATGAAAAAAAGTCAATCCAAAGACTAAAACATGTATGTTAGGTTAGTTATTGGGAGTTTCAGTGACACCAAAGTATATTTTTGTGCCATTAATATAAAAATATTCTTCATGCTTCTTAAAGCTGCTGAAATGGAAAATAGAATTAGAATGTGGTCTCTGTTATGTCTAGAGATAAATCTCGCTCGAACTATAGGCCATTTTACATGAGGCACTTCATTGCTCAATGATCATTATTTCGTGTATTAATGATTCCTTCGTGTAAAAGCGGACAACCTCTGGAATGCACGCACAGATACATAAACGACAGATGGGAAAATTGCTCATCTTCTAATTCCGTGCCTGTGTTCTTACAGTTTCTGCATAACAAATTGCGCAATGAAGTGCCTACTATAAAACGGTTCTTAGAAATGAATTAAGGCACACGTTATATTTATCGTTTATTTAGAATGATTCCTGCACCTCTGTTACATTGGAAGGTGAAACTTGTTTACTTGGTAAATAAGAAGGATCGGTAATAAGTTTCGATAGAATATTTAAAGAATACACAGGAAACATTCTAGAAATGGAGGAGAAAAAATGATCTCTCTGATGGTAGATCTCAACTTTAGATGAATAAATGTGTCCGTATAATATGACGTGAGGGGGGATGAGTATTTCATTGTCATTGCTAAAATCAGATTTCAGCTATAGCTATCACAAAATTTAAGTGTCTAAGTCCGGAGATGATAAGGAGTCGGTATGATAATGAACAAAATGAAGAAGAACCTTGAAAATTCTGTGATGAACCAATCACTGGAAAGGAAGGAAGCGCTGGAATTCTCTCCATAAGGAATGTTGGTTTTTCATTTACTTTTTACAAAGACGCATTCATTAGGTCACAACTCATTAGGAAAAGTAAAGCGGCATTCTGACACCGTCCAAAAATTTAAATCATCACTATGATCTATCCACATAATTTACTTGGAACGAGAATGTGTGATTAATAATGAAGAAGAATAAAATGTCTTTCTAGAATAAAACTTTATGCAGTCTCTTTGTCTGGAACACAATTGGCTGCGTTCAAAATTTTTAGTATATTTTCAGAGAACCACGGAACTAGCCGCGCAATAACTTTAACGGAGTCACCCGCTTGTGATCACACAATTGTGCGAAATTCACAGTGAAAAAAATCATTCGCCTGGACTGGAAATCGAACCCAGACCTCTCGATTTTGCGCCGAGTGCTCTAAACAGTTAAGCTACCCGTTTCAATATATTTATTTTCTGTTAACTATTGGTTTGTTTCAAAGATTAAAGGTTTTTTAAAAGTATTCTTTTTTCATAATTTCCCTTCTATGTATTCGATAGGGTTTCAATTATCCAATCTTTCAGTGTCTCAGGTGCCGTTGTCAGCCATCTTGTGGCGTGGTTAAGCATTTCATTTTTTGCACTTGTCCTTTTCCGCAATAAGCAACTTTTTCTATCATGGAAGTTAGTATATTGTTTTTGAAATTCAGGAAAAGTCTAAAGTTTAATCTCAGAAGGTCAGCGCTCTCGATTGTCCCTCCACCGAATGTGTCCAATTTTTTAAATATTGCTTTTAGCGTTTCCCATTCTTTAATCTTTTCGTCACACCCTATTATGTAGTGAGCGACCTTGTCGACTCGACCACATAATCCGCAGTAAGTATTTTCTAGTTGGCCCATTTTTGTTTTGAGTTCTCTCGTGGGGTGCAGTTTCGCGATGATTTCAAACACGACATTCTTTGGAAATGTTGTCCCTGTACTGGTGGCCCAATTTTTCCAAGAGTTTTTCCAGGATGAGTTTCTCGCCCCCCACCCCTCCGGCCTTTATGTCTCTTTGGTATAACCTCTTAGTTTGAATTGTTTCTCCTTCTAAGAGGAGTTGGGTTATTTCTTGTGTTTTGCGTATTGCTTTCGGGAATCCTCTGTTGTGTGGATTGTCATGCCATACATCTTTAAGCAGGGTCTTTCGCCATTCCCTGTTACTACCAAAGATACGGAGGTTCTGCTTCGCGAAAAGAATATTGGCCTTCAATTAGCAATCGGTAAATTTAGACCGCCTTGCGTTGGTGATTCTTGTAGTTTTTACGCGCTATTTCTTCAAATGACCGTTTCAAATCATATTATTGGTTTCTTATATTATTTTGCATTGGTTTTTCCTGGTATTGTCCATACGTGTGCCAAGATCTATATATGGGGGTAGACAAGTTGGTTGATAATTTTTGCACAGGTTATGAGTGGAATGGCAGGGAGGATGCATTAGGGTGTATTTTTTTATGGTCCATAAGGCTCTGTTTTGCACTATATCCCAGTTTTTTTCTACGGTCTCCTGGCTGTTAGTTTTCCATATGTATCCTAGAATTATAATTTCATCTGAGGTGATCCAGCTAGTGTCGACGTCTTCATTTCCCCCTTGATTTTGAATGGTTTACAAGTTTTTTCATTTAAGTATATTCCTGCTGGTTTCAACTCTTTGATTTTTTTATCTTTAGGTATTTGATTTTTATCCTCTATAGTAAGGGTCATAGTATCGGCGTAAGTCACTCCGAGATCGTGATTAATCCCCTCTCGTTAAGCCAATATTTTCTGCTTTTAGATTTTGGAGTACAGAGTCAATCGTGAATGCGAATAAAATCATAGACAACGGGCACCCGTGCCTTACAGAGTTTTTAATTCTAAAGGGAGGGAATATGGTATTTTTTATTTTTTTATAGCCGTTATATTTTGTATAACACATTTATTGCATTGGTTATGAATTTGAGGAAAGCCATTTTATAAAATATTTTTTGAATCCACTCTATTCTGATGAAATCAAACGTTTTTTGCTGATCGATTGCTAAAATCGCTAACAAGTCATTCATTTGTGATGGGTGTGATAGTATTACATCTCTAATTAGTAGCGCTGCATCGAACCTGTTTCGTGCTAACATTAGGTCTGAGATTTCCGTAGATCCCGTTTTTGATAGCATTAGCTAAGATTTCGTATTCTGAGTTGAGGAGTGCTATTGGTCGGAAGTCATTTGGGTGTTTTAGGTTGTTTACATTTCAGTATAAGCGTTATAATGGCGTCCTTTTGACTTTTGGTTAAGCATGCTTCTTTCAGTATTTGGTTGAATTATTCCGTCAGGTTGAGTTTAGCAAATCAGAGAAGGTTGAAAAGAATTCGTATGGCAGGCCAACTGACCCCGGTGCTTTCCCTTTTGCCAGACGTTCCATTACTCGCTCCACCACTTCGATTTTTACTTCTTCGTCCAGTATAACCCTTGTCTGTATTGATCGTCTGTAAGGGTAAGAAGAGTGCTAAGCCGAGGAGAAACGTCCTCCCTCCAAGGGTGGTATCTCGAGAAAGTGTTTTTGAAATGGTCTGTTAAAGTATTTAGTTATCTTGCTGTTGGGAGTATTATCGTTTCTAACATTGCAGGTGGAGTCGCGTTATGCTTATATTATTTTGCTTAGTTTGCAAATGGTTAGGGGTCCCGTGTTTTTGATATAACCTCCTTCATTCATTTGTGGGTGGAGTTTTTTTTTATTTCTAACGTCAGGATTAGTTCCTTAATGGAGGAGATCTCGTCTGTGAGGCTTTGAGTTTTTTCTATTATATTAAGAATGTCTTCAAGAAAAAATTCCGGTAGAAGGTAATTGTGTGATTCTGTTCTTAATATATGATTGTCTCTAGGTTTATCCTTCGGGTAATTTGCGGTTTAAAAATTTTCTCCCACCGCCGAATAATATTTTGTCTAACCATCGGGTGATTAACTAGCATTTGAATTTTATCGTGGATTTTTTCTTGGAATTCATCGTTATTTAGTGCTAGTGTGTCCATTACCAGAAATGGGGAGGTTTGAATGGTTTCTAAGAGGTTGACATTCAGATATTTTCACGTCTTGGTGGCGTAATAATAATGGCGCAATGGTTGGAGAAGGATACAGGCATGGTGGAGTAGGATGAGGCAGTTGTTTTTATGCTGTGGGATATGAAAACGTAGTCAATTCTAGTCCTGTTATTCTGGTGGTGATGAAAGGAGGTTGACCATGAGAGAGGTCTAGGGCGACATTGGTATCACAATGCGACTCTTTTAACATTTTTAAACCTAGAAATATCCGGTAGATTGAACGTATGATATTGTTATCGCCATCTTCCTTTAGGTAGGTTGCATTGAAGTCACTCCCGAGGAGGACTTTTCCCTTAAATGTATGAAGGTAAGGGGTCCGTACGGAATATCTTCTGGATTCATTGTTGTTCTCCTGAAGGGGCGTATAAATTGATGGCATGTAGATCACCTACCACAAAGGCAAGTATTCGTCCGGAGGGGTTCCGGCAGATATGGGAAGCGTTAATTCCTTTTTTAATCATCATTGTAGTGCTTAGTCCGTTGTTGACAATATTTAATTTATTTTTAGCAATAGTCCGGCATTGCGTGCCGCCTCCCCCTTTAGACTCAGCTCTCTAGTTGAAATTCTTTTGTCTCTAGGTCTCTCGCATCTCCCCCATCGCCGGCTGATTTTCGACCTTAAATTCCTATACACTATCATGAACGGGTCCCTCTGCTCTGATCATCTTCTCTCCTGTTTTTCCCTGCCCGCACCACTGGTGATGTAAGTCTGTTTTACACACCCAAATTTCGTCTCTCCTCCTCCCAACATTTCCTTTTCTAACACCTTTCTTCATTTTTTATACCCTTGCCAACAGTCACCCTACCCTTGACCTTTTCTCTTCACGAAACAACTTTTCTTCCCAACTTAAACGCATTGTGTCCTCTTCTTCTTCCCTGTCACAAAATTCACTTTGTCTTTTTCTTGTTGTTGATTATTGTTGTTATTGTTTTGTATAATGTATTTATGTATTATATCTTAACTTATTTCTTGTTTATTTAAACCCATTTCTAAGGTTCTAGTTGATATTTTTGGCGTTTTAATAAATTAATAAATAAATTTCGTATGACCTCGAAGTTTGGATAATCGAGGAGCACCTCCTCTATGACCTCTTATAGTAAAACTATTTCGGGTTTTAGTGAATTTAGGAAGGACATAATAGTTTTAACTTTCCGGACATTGTATTGTCCTACGGCATTAATACTTAGAACTTTCATCTTTAGCTTTTGCAAGAGTGAGAAACAAGTTCATGAAATAGATCTTCGGTTGACAAGGCACGTAGATGGAGACGCTTACTGTCATTTGTTCGGGTGGTAGAGAGTCCGCGGCTATCAGTCGCTGGGCCAGACTTGTTCCGAACCATGTCCGGCTCCTCGTCGCCTGGAGCCTTGGCGGAGACCTCCCCTTGTGTTTTTCTTTCGAGATTGAATTCCATTTGTTTCTTCTTAACTATTCCCTGATCTTTCAATGAAGACGTCAGTGAACGGCCCAGCCGCATCTCGGAGCAGGTGAACCTCGTCCTTACTCCCAGGCGCCGGCCTCTGTATTTGAAGGGTGTCAAGGCTGGAAAATTGGTCTAGTCCTGCAAAAATAGATGCCATTAACTAGGTTTCGATGTTTGTTCCCCCATTTCCCTATCCTCCCTTTTCATTAAGTCCTTGACTCTCTATTCCTATCGGAGAGAGGGCTTCCTCCTCCCCAATTTGATTTTTTTTCCAATTCCCCTTTTGAGATAGCGGAGGAGACGGGGAAAACTACGCACCTTCACGTCCCCCGCCCCTCTCTCCGTCTGTACTTCTCAGCTCTCGCGGTTATTTCAATGCCATACAGTAAACTGTGATCTGCCGTTTCCTATTCTTTGTCTTCTAAGTTTTCCCTGGCAATCTGCGTCCCCTTCTGTCCACTCTTTTTTTCCGTTTGGCTTTCGCTAGAGCTCTCTTGACCCAAACTTCTTTCCGCACGATGGCAGGAATTTGCTTGGATGGTAGGAGTCGCCTCACTCTCTTCCTCCGTCGTCCTCCCTTTAATATCTGGGGTTCTATTCAATGCCGGCATCTCACTCCCCTCCGCTTTATCCTCTTCTATGGCGTCTTCAACTCCCTCCCATGTGTTCTGAATTGCTTCTTTGGAACCTCTTTCGACTGCTGGTGTACAGCCTTCCGTTTTCCTTTTCTTCGTCTCTTCGTTTTCGACGGGGCTTCTTGCTTCCTTCATCTCCCCTTCGGATTGCAAGGTCGGCCATTCCAACGTCAGTCTCTCCCTTCCATGGCAGACTACTTGCTGTATTGTATATGTGGGCCCGTTTTCTAGCTTAAAGAGCCCTCTGCCGCTCTCCAGAAGGTCTACCTCAGCGTCATAAACAGCTATACCTTGCCTTTGTGGTACGTCCAAGTAGCTCACCAACGCCCAATTCCTCGGGTAATCGCGTCTTACGTGGCCTTTCCCGTTTAATTGGGTGCCAGGTCTTTTTTTTGTCCCTCATAGATGATAATCGCACGATTTTCTCTTATTATTTGGTAAGAGGGAATATTTTTATCAATTGACATCCCAGCAACTCTCGTTCCGGTCATCGCTGCACCCGATTGATTTCCGTCCCAACTGTTGGTCTGTAATCGATGAACTTTTCTGAGTTCTCTGATTATGTTGCTAGAATCTATTTCAATTCGGAGCTCCATAATTTAAACATTCACTGGGGATCCGGCAACTGGTTTGATATCCGCCCATCACAGTGGGTTTTCTATTCCTCGTAATGGAAGCTGAGCAGTGTATTTTTCTAAGATGTTCACCAGAAATTCTTCATTTATCACCTTCACAAATATCCTGTGTCTTTGCGCTATACTCATTTGAATGGCTAGTATATCCGCAACCGCGAGGGCCAACATGTTCAAAGTGAATTTGTGGACCTCAAGTGGCGTCGGCGGTCGTTTTGTTTCACACTCTCGGCACGCTGATTGCATATGCGGTAGCAACCAATGTTCGACATCGCACTGACGTAGAGGTGAAACAGTCCAGGCACCCAAAATATGGAAAAATAATTCCAGGCTTCTTCTTCCTTGGAGGTAGAATCCCACAGAATATTGCCACATTCAGCTCCTGTTCTTCAAAAGAGTCCGGGAGCTAGTCTCTTCTCATCGGGGCGATCGAGGCCTCTCTCGCCGGGAAAGGTTTCACGGCTGCAAGGCCTCAGAACACGTCCGCACCCAACGAGCTACCGTGGCATCCTCTTTCACTGTGGATCTCATGGGGGCTTTAAGGAGCAAATTGTCCTCACAGGTACCGTGCATGTAATGCGAGAGGAACCCCGATTCCCCTGTCCCGGCGAATAATCTTTCCACTGTGAATTTCGCACAATTGTGTGATTACTAGGAGGTGACTCCGTTAAAGTTACTGCGCGGCTAGTTCCATAGTTATTTGAAAATGTCAAAACTAAAACCCTAGTGTTTAAAGTTGGGCTTTACCCCGTAGACTGTGGCGCTTAGCGCTCGTATATGGGTTCACAGTGAGAATTTATTGAGAGAGATTCACAGTGGCGGAGGACGACTGGGTAGGTTAAATGGTTAGAGCACTCGGTGCAAAATCGAGGGATCTGGGTTCGATTCCCAGTCCAGGCGAATGATTTTTCCACTGTGTATTTCGCACAATTGTGTTAAGTTTAGTAGTGAAGGTAGTTCGGGTGAAATATCGTTTTACCTAGAAATCAATGAATTTGGTCTCATTTTAAAGAAATATATATCACCCTTCCATTGACATAAAAAATTCAACCCCTTACCACATTACTATCCGAGATACTTGATAGAAAATACCAGCCCTTTTATATGGAAAATGGTACGTGTAAGCACCCCAGAAAGACCTTATTTAACAAATGAGGAATTCCCTACACTTAGATCTCGTCAAAAAATTGTGTAGTTTGTGTGTTTTCTCAACTATTTTTGAAAATTAATCATAGTAGTAAATTCTTTGGGGTCACAATAAACCTTCTGTTTTGATGGAGTTTCAAACTCACCGCGTGAAAAAAATGAGTCTAGTTAAAGACTTATTAAAATATATTTTCATTTGGTTACTTTCTATTTCTGTCATTTAAAACTTTATTATAGCACCATTAATAATGTAATATTTAATTCATGTTTCTCACATCAGATGAAATTAAAATGTATAATTCCAATATGGTCTCTATTATGATTAGGGAACTATCTCGCTCGCACTATCTTAAGGAGTGTGAACAACGCACCCGACTGCTCGTTAAACCGTGAATTGCTCTAATCGGATACTTAAAGATTTATTTATCAATTTGACTTTGTAAACATTGAATATATCAGTCTTGTAATTTATTGAACGACTTACTTGCGGAAGGAATGTTGGCGCTAAAATTTACAGCTCGAATTTAACCAAGAGCTAGCTGAGGCGCGTGGGAAAGTTTGTTCTTGACTAGTATCCACGTCGGCGAAAGCGTTTTCGTAGGCGTCAAAAAACTTGACTCTCAATCACTTATATCATAAAAATGGCCCTATGATGTGAGAGATCGAGGTTTGCTCTGAGAGTCCGAGAGGCCTTAAGATGAGTTAGAAAAGAATAGGTAACAAAGTTCGACGCCGAGATAAAATCAACCGAGAATCTCTGAGCATCAAATATATTACCTCTCCAATATTTTGTAAACTCCATAATTTGTAGTTTTAGTTCGTTTGCACGAAGACAAAAATATCTCAGCTTTGGCTTAACATTGACTTGACCATGTCTTAGTCGCGAGAAATTAATAACTACGCTAAAACCCGAGAAAAATGAGTTCACAAACGATAAAAACCGTTATGGTTATGATATTTATTTCCTTGGAGCTAATTAATAAGATAAGGATGAAGGAAACAAATTAAACACCGGGGTTGAGATTCGCCATGAAAAAATCATTTGACTTGACCGGGATTCGAACCCGGATCTCCCAATTTCCGGTCAGGTGTGTTAGCCAGTAACACACATGATTTTTTCTTGGCGAATGTCAACCCTGGTGTATATGCACCCGTACGAGTGACTTCGTACCACATCATTTGTTAAATACAATGATTGGAAACAAATTAAACCTTGTGGAATACCATCGTTTCCTTTATCCTCTTTATGAAAATTAAATTAAATCAACTTGAAAAACAGTAAAATTCTGTGGACTATCAGTGTTTCCTTTACGCTTACCTCGAAGGAATTACATGAAATTAATTCATTGATCTCACCTTCAAATGACCGGCTGGGCTTTACAGGCCAGGCTTTACAGGCGAGGACTTTACCCCGCCGGCCCCGGTGGCGGCGGGGCAAAGTCCTCGCCTGCTAAACCGAGGGTCGCGGGTTCGAGTGGCCTGGGTGGGTTTTTCACCACCCAGGGGATGGATGTATGTCAAGTTCTGTTGGTCCGGTCCCTGGAAAACCTGATGATAGACTCAGAAGCCTATCGGGATTCCGGGGACATACGGGCCAACAGAATTGTCCGGCAGCAAAAAAAAAATTAAAAATAAATAAGTTGAATATATTGGAGAACACGCCTTGAGTCGTCAATATTTACAAAGTAATCCAATTGAAATAATCCGGAATTTCCAAAATATATTGCTCAACATTTTGATTTTTCTGTATCGCGCCAGTTACTTTGTTAGAACTTCCCAAGTTTCATATGCGGTATGATAAACTATCAATTCCTTAGAATTTTTACGGGAAATTTGGAGTAATATCTAAACTGTTTTCTTTTTTGAGTCTACATAATGAATTTGGTCATTTCAAAAACTAAATTTTGACTTTAAATTCTCTTTTGACCAAGTTAAAAAAATAATCAAAAACAAAAATTAACCGGCAGATATATTTTTTTGGGAAGGTAATTTTTTTCCATTTCTGGGCCAACTTTTTCCATTTCTGTTGTTAGCCGGGCTTTTCCCAACCTTTTCTCCATTTTTATTGTCTTCTCTTAACATTGCCGCAGTGGACGGCTGCCTCGCCAAATATTCCATTCAGAATCCATCTTACCTAATTCAGCCATGTAATTGATACTAGATTTTTGGGAGTCCACCAATGTTATTAAATTATTGAGAAAGTTCAATGAGTGTCCAATTCTATATGAGCGTCTGGACTCCCGTTTATGTCGAAGGAAGGGAAGCTTAGTGAATAAACTCTTACAGACGAACCTTTATGGATAGCATGAGCCCCGGAACTGTATCAGATTAGCGTTGGCGACAAGATTATTTATATTATACGTTTACTTGATGTTAACTAATATTTTGGACGTTGTATGTTTCAGTAATTTGTTGGTTAGCAGACGTCATCGGTGACGCCTGGATTGGTGACGTTAGCAGACGTCATGGTCAGCATTCTCAATGAGACAGCATATCGGCCCTCACTATCGCACTCAGGTAATAATTATCCAGATATTACAAAATCTCGTCTTTGCTCACGTTTAAAAATATTGCAGTTTCTGTTAAGGTATTCATATTTGCTTCAAATACGGCGATAATGTAATTCGTCGAAATTGCAGTGATAAAAATGTCCTTGGTTCTCTAGTATCCTCCCTAAATTGTCACGGGATTTTAGAAGTCTGGTTAGTAAGCTGTTTTGAGCTGGTCGACAAGCTAAATGTCCGTGTTTCGATTCCCGGTAAAGTCAAGATTTTTTTTCGTGGCAGTTTCTACTTGTGCTGTTTCGTGTGGTTTTTCTGCATATGCGGAGGAACTAATTCGAGAAAAGTGCAAAGAACAACCGAGGACGTAGTTCCCAGAGGTAGTTTCGAACGGGTGACGAGGGAGGACGATAGCAGAAGAATTACATTTTCAAACGTAAGATTTAAGGCTTTCCCGGCGAATACGTAGAATGTACAGCTCTCGGGTTTCCAACCGGGTGATGGTGGTTTTTGGCACTGACGTTTCGAAGGCGTAATCTGCCATCGTCCTCAGGGTGATGATATGAGTGATGTTCCTCAAAGTGATGAAAATCATTTTTGGGTGCTAAAGTTTAACATTTTTTGCGTATGAGCCGATATGTCGGCCCGTCGCCCTAAGAGGGTTAAAACAGATGATACATTTATTATTAAATACAATTTTGTTGCTGTTGTGTACCCTGAGATATCACCCTGAGGACGATGGGAGACTACGCCTTAGAAACGTCGGTGCCAAAAACCACCATCAGCCGGTTGGAAACCCGAGAGCTATCCATTCATTTTCAAACGTTCCTCGCCGGGAGGCTCAAATGTTGCCCTCACACGTAAATGCGTTATGCGAGGAGTCGGCTTGATTATTGGCGGAGCTGGTAGTTTGCCCATCCTCCCGTATATCCTCGGAGATATTGTTGACTCTCAAGATCTTCCCTCAGCGCCCCTTGCTCTCCCCTTCTCTCAGCCGCCGCCAGAGGGGACCAAATGAGCAAATTCCGCTCGGAGCACGCGCGCGTCTGTGCAAACAATCCCTTTGGAGTGAGGGACGGAGGAAGCCTCTTGAAACCGGAGTGGGGAAGGAAGGGAAGGGAATGAATGAGTGGGAGGGGGTGTTTAATGAGTGAAGTACTTTCCACCCTCAGTGAAGGGCTGGGCCCATTAGCGAGTGAATGGTCATTACATGACAAAATTCCGTGAAAATTTTTAAATCGTCTGGCAGATTTTCTCTCGTGTGGAATTCCGCTGAGGAAAAGCTTGATAATCCTCTGTGGAATTTCGCACTCAGTGTGCGTTGGAGGGTGACTCCGCACAAATAATACAGTGGCGAGTCCCGATATCCTCAAAATTCGTCAAAAGGAACGAACCTCTCAATGTGCTCAAAGTTTGGTTTGCACCTCTCAGACTTCAGCGCTAAGCGCACGCCCTCAACCTATTCGTAACATTGAACGCCGGGTAGTTTTGAGCAAAATATCATTTTACCTAGAAATCAATGAATTTGGTCTCATTTTAAAGAAAAACATATCACCCGTCCATTGACACTCAAAATTCAACCCCTTACCTCCTTACTTTCCGAAATATTTGCCTTAAAATACCATTCCTTATATAAGGGAAATGGTACGTGTATGCACTCCAGAGAGACTTTATATTAACAATGAGATATTACCTACGCTTGGATCTCGTCAAAAAAATCAAGTGTGTAGTTTGTGTGCTTTCTCAACTATTTTTGAAAATTAATCATATCGTCACTGCAGTAAATTCTTCGGGATCACAACAAACCTTCCGTTTTGATGGAGTTTCAAACGTACCGCGTGAAAAAAATGTGTCAAATTCAAGACTTTTTAGATATTTTTATTTGATAACTTAAAATTTCTGTCATGTAAAACTATTATTTTGCACCATTAATAATGCAATATTTAATTTGTGTCTCTCACAGCTAGAGAAATTAAGAAGCACATATCGAATATGGTCTCTATTATGATTAGGGAACTATCTCTCTCGCATTACCTTAAACACCTTGTTCCTTTAAAGCCCAAGAAAATCCACAGCAGATGATGATGCCTCGGCAGCTTGGCTGGCTAAAGCACTCGGCGCTGTGAGTGACTAGGGACCTAAGGACTGGGGAGGCTGAATGATCGTGTTATGAGTGACTATGACCGGGACTCGAACCCGGAACGCTAGAAAGTGTTTCTGGTTCAAGTCCCGGTAAATGTCACTCATAACCCAGTCACTCTCTCTTCGATTCCAGGTCAAGGTGATTTATTTTTTTCTCCGAGGAATTTCGCACTTATGGGCACTTGCGGCAAACTCTGTGAAGGCAGTTTTTGGCAAATTCCCGTATCCTCAAAATTTCCATATTTCTTCATACCGTCACGATTGTGCATGTTT
Organism: Ceriagrion tenellum; assembly: GCA_963169105.1. Classification (NCBI taxonomy): domain Eukaryota; kingdom Metazoa; phylum Arthropoda; class Insecta; order Odonata; family Coenagrionidae; genus Ceriagrion; species Ceriagrion tenellum. Next base: position 122,363,324 of record OY720642.1, on the reverse strand, counting down.
TTCTGCATTGGTGTTTTATGGTGTTTTTTATCGTGTATGCCTATCTCTTGCGTAGGCTATCAATGTTCTCTTATGTTGCAAATATGAAATTTAATCAGAAAATCATTGCACAAATAATTGATATGATGAGGTGTAGTATTTCGGCAGTTATTTGCGGTATATATGTTAGGACGGGCGGGTAAATATCTTATGACAACTGGCTTTATTCTTTATTACGAAATAGCCTCACGATATTTGAGTATTTCCTGAGGGAATAACTAAATTTATGCTTTGGTATAAATTGATGAAAAACGAGTCGATGCATGGCCAGATCGGCCGAAATTTATAACGCAATTGCAACTGTTCTTCCTTGGTTTATCAGTATAAAATTTACATAATTGTAAATTGATTATAGATGTAAAATATCGAGCACGACCACATATCCTGTGCTACTCTGCTTATTTTTGTGGTAGTGTCACTAAGTTGAGGTCCTCCGGAAATTATTCCCCTACCGTGACACGCAATTGGTATGCATCCGAAGTTTGAGTAACGATTCAGTCTGATGAATTCTCGCGGAAAGTTTTCACGCACAGGTGTTAAATGAAATTTGACCCTAGCACGTGGCGTAAAATGTACATTTTTCATTACATAATTAAACCGCAAGCGATCTTTTTTTACCTCTACAATGCTAACCAACATCCAACATGTGAACTTCTCAATTATAGCCTTCTATATGTATCACTAAAATACGAAAATCATGTTTTAATTGATTTACTGTGAAATTTTTCCCTCTTACTTTCGCAATTATTTTAGAAGCCAGATTCTCAAAGTATTGAAAAATCGGACTTTGTGCAGCGCCTTCTAAATTGGCCGACACTAATGGTTTTCTACTAATCTTAGTAGAGCCTCCGAGTGCACTGAGGCAAAATATCTTCTTTCCCGTGTGAAGGAGAGATTGTTACCAATTTAAGAAGCAATTTTGCATGGATTTAGGAAGTGCATACGGTACCGAGCTGTGGCGTTTGCACAATGTAAATCGGGTTCTCGAAAATCGAGACTTACCTTCTGGGAGTCGGGTCGGGGCGGTTTAATGCAACAGACAAATATGCATAATTGCATGCATGCATAAAGTTGCGTTCCGCTTCGTTTTGGAGGCGACGAAATGAGGAGACGCGCCGGCATCCGTAGGGATTATGCGCCGAATATGAACTCGGCGCCGTGTCTTTGTCGCCGCTTCCATCGTGTTAACAGCGACCGGCTGGTGCTGCACCCACCGGCGTCGGCGTCCACGCATAAATTTCTACCTCAAAGGTGCCATCGGCGTCGCTCACGTCGTTCCTGAGCGGAAAAGGGTTGGAGGGAAAGTTGCTTATAGCGGAGAGTGGATTGGGAGGAGGAGCGATTAAATTCAGTTTCCGGGGGCTTTTAATTATTCATTCTTGGAAGCGATTCTCTTTTGTTTTGTACGTCGCATTCAAAGATTCGCGATCCCCATTCTTCGAAGCGGTGGAGAGATAACAGATATAACTCACGCCGTCACCCGTCGGAAATTATTCGCATCATCGAGCGTCACCTAGTTCAAGCGTGTAATTGTTTTAATGTAGGTATTCGCGTAAATTAACGGAGATTTTCAGTGATAAAAAAGGCATTTTTATGAAAAGTTATTATATATAAACCTGTCCCAGAGGAAAATGGGAAGGATAACTACTCATATTCTAATCAACGATGAAAACAAATGATTTTAAATGGAATTGACGAGTCATTGCCTCGTAATATATAAATCGTTAGCGGTCTATTTCATATCATTACATTAAATGTCTCATTGCATTATATTCGATGATTTCGGAGGAAAGGCTGAGAAGGATTAACGTTTTGACGACACTTGTTTGAACTTTTCCTCAGTCTTCTATCAACTTGAACCAGAGGGTACCTTATCAAAATCAAACGGTTGAGCTAAACAGCGAAAGGATGCTAATTATTGAAAAATATGTGTGTTAATTATGAGAAATTCGTGAAACAATGCAGTTAACGACCACCTTATCATTTCTAAGATGCCCTCATTTCATCATCCTCATACTTCACATTTGCAAAGAACACATAAATAAAATCTTAGGAGAAAACCATGGCACGGAATATCAACGCAAGTCTGAATCCCTGAATTTATCTTCGGTCGTAGGCACATGGCGAAATGTTTACAATCAGATAAGACTAAAAAAGTGTCTTGATATTAAGGAATATTTGGTCATGTTAATACATACAATGAAAAGAGATCAGGTATTCCGATAACTTTTTCAAACTTTTTTACTTGTCTTCCTCACTTGATGAAGCGGTTGATGTAACAGAAATGCGCGTGCATTTGATTCTACTTCCTATTAAATCACTCTGCGAGCTAATAATCATGTTTTCATATTTCGCTAACTACAGAAAACAAATGAAAGCATTGGACTGATGTCTATTTAAGCATTTATGTACTCTAATATAGACTCTCGTTTGGGGAAATAAATAGTAGACAAAAGTATTTTTAACATATCGCCATCAAGTAGACAACATTTACCTGGTTCTACCTTACCCTCAGACCTGCCTGATTGAGTAGTCTTAAATGTAAGAATTCATTCTCTCATTGGTCCTGCTCTTGGTTTCATTGGAGCGCGCTAGCCTTTTCACCGTCTTAATGTTGTTATCCATCAGAAAGGAACTGTATATTATACATGTAGAGTGTAAATTCATTGCCTCTTGCGTTGAATTGACAAAATGAAAGAGTTTACAAGAACGTGACTATGCATAAAATGAGCCATATGCCACTCTCTTTCCTTAACCTACCTTTGATATAATCGACTGGGAAGATAACAATTTACCTGTATGCGGTTTGAAATGATGGGAACAATTCACCATTTTTGCATTTTAGTGATAGATATAGAAGGTTATAAATGAGGAGTTCATATGTTGTACGTTGATTAGCTTTGTTGAGGTCAAAAGAGATCGCTTTCGGTTTAATTATGTTATGAAAAAAAGTTTCAAGCAATGGTTGTTAACAATGAGTCTAAGGATGGATACGAGTGATCGTACTCCAAAATGGCGGTGTGTCCGCTCCAATGTTCTTACTATGTACTTTTCGACGGGAGTGTAATCTTTTGAGAGAATATAAACTTGTAACTTCGTTAAAGTCAGTGTCACAGTTTCGCTCAGCAGAGTAAAGGCATCCACTTTTCAGCTCTCCAGCTCCAGAAATGATACAATAAAAATAGTATTTTTATGCCATTTGTGGGAGAGGTAGTTGAAAAAGAAGTGCTGTCGTCAAAAAAGTTGAAGGTCCTAGTGGAATTGTCGAGCTGAGTGTGTTCACAGATCCGGCGGTCTGGTACGAGGAAAAGTGAGGTACAGGGATTGGAGGAGGGCAGGGCGGAAGCTCGAAGGGAAGAGAAAACATTAGATTCGTCGTTTGTGAATTTATGGAGGTAAGCGATCGTAAACGTGGAAGGAAAGCGAAATTTCCCATCTCCATTGCAAAAATACTACCGTTGTTGTTTTGGGACGAACAATCTACCTGCGTTCCAATTAGCTACGAATTACTCTTCTAACTCACTCGTGTCGATGCGATAGAGAGATACACTGCCGAACAGATAGGTACAAAAACTCATTCTTTCCGCGAACAATAAGCGACCACAATAAAAATTGACCGCCACTAAATACACTCCTATAATACATGTCACCATTTCATCTAAAAAACTTACACCTTAACACGGCTGGTGACCTAACACCCCCTGCCACACGCCCATGCGGCAGCTCGTGGAGTATTATGTAGATGTAGATTACAATTATTCCTGTTCAAAAGAAAATGGACGGACGATATTCAAAGGTGCAGCAAATTCTCACATGGTACCCAATATCCTGTTAATTACTTACCTTCGCAGGGTTGGGAAAAAGACGCTGGACAAGTATGGAGTAATGATTTCATATGGGCACGCTAGGATACCACATTTATGAATAATAAGTACGTAAAAACTCGCAAAACCAAGATTCCCCAACGCCTTTTGTTTCTCAACTGTTTTCCCATTATTCTTTGTTACTCGGATTTTTATCTTATTGGTGACTTCATTGCAAAAAAGTTAACGCGTTAGACGCCTTACCTGCCCTGCTAAGAAATCCTGTATAGTTTCCTTATAAATACTTCCACAGAATTTCTTAATAAGTTCTGTAGATATTCCTTAAAGTATTGAAAGGCCATTTTACGGAATTCCCTACGACGTTCTGCAGAATTCCTGAGGACGTTCTGTTGAACTCCCTATGACTCTCCATATAGGTCCTTAGAAAAGGAACTAGGTCAACGGAAACCTCACATATTTCCGTAGAGTTGCTGAAGTTCTACAGAACATCTTGTAAGGAGTTATTTTCCTCTGCAGAAAATAACTCTACAGAACATGTGATCTGTAGAGTCAGGCTCTCATGTTCCGTACAGATCCTTAGAAAAGAATCAATTTCTTTAGAATTCCTTAAGTTCTACAGAACAGATTCTAAGGAATTTTTTAGCAGAGTGGTTGGCTCAACCGTAGGAAAATGATCTACTATGGTAGACGCTTTAGAGTGTTTCCACCTCCATTAAGCGGGTTGAGAGGAGTTGTTACTCTAAAACTCGTCCCCAATACGAGTTCCCATCCTAGGTATATCAGTAATGGAAACCGTGCGTTGTGAGAGGAAACGGATGTGGAATAGGGGAGGAAGTGCAGCGGTCAGCGCTGGAGAAGGCAGAATGAAGGCGAGAGGGAAAGAGGGGTGAATGACGGAGGAAGGGTCGGAAGAGGGAGAATTTGAGGCGTGGTGAGGGAGGGTATTAAGCGGGGCAAGGCTGTGATACACTATTCATACTTGTAATTACATGGCTCAAAGAGCTTGTCTGATGCCCTGCTTACATTATTGGCGCTCTACGCTACCAACTCGCATGTTGGTAAGAATTTTTCCGTACGAAAGTAAGTTAGCGCCAACCGTATTAAACTTGTTCACCACGCTCGAGTTACAGTTAAGGTTGGCGCTGGTCACCGGGATACGATTGTCGTGCGCATGAATATACATTGTGGATTCTCGACTCGTCGCCAAAAACTGTTTATTTGAATTCCGAAAACAAACAACTTTTTCGATTGAGTCGCCGTATAGTGATGAAATATGGCAGTTCAAATGTAAATACAGTCTACAGATAGTAAATAATCACGTCTTACCGGTTTTACTTACCAGTAATCATAATGCAGCGGTTAAAAAGTGTAGTATTACATGCGAGACGTAATTACACTCTTTTGTAGTATTGTCCGCCCTACAGATATATTTAATTCCTCTCCAAATTTAATTACATAGATGCACAATTAACTTCTTAGCACTTCTTGAATATCGTCCTACGGCAATTTAATAATAATATGACTTGAAAAAAGTGGAATGAATTAGAAGACGGATACAAGTACCTACTATAAGGATTTCAAAACCAAGATTCGAAAATATTATCTACGGATGAGAAATTGCGCTAATAACTATCATTTTAATAACAAATAAAGGAGGGATTGTTGAACCTACTCCGAGACCACACATGAAAAGTAGGTTACACATTAATATCTACATCAAGCTATCTAGATCATACCTTCTGATTCCTAAGGCTCTCAACCGGTAATAAACCGTAAAAAATGTAGCTGTAAATGAACAGTAAAAGGATCCACACAGCAGAGAAAAGACTCACGATGGAAGTTTCATATGCCTCTTACACACTTCCTGGAGTACATATTTCCTCTCTTGCATTTACATAGTAACTGCTAGGTCTCAAAAATAGTTAGCTATTATTCACAGCTCCAAGTATCTCATATCTCTTCGATCGATATTGAATATTAACCAGTCTCATGTTAACAACAAATAACAACGGCTATTTACGATTCGACCGTTTCCATGACGTTTCCGCACATGAGTAGGTACGGGGAAAGTGGAAGATGGGTCTTTACAGGTGCACCGATGATTATTGATTCTAATATTCAGAGGTGTAATGCATTCGCCCACATAAAAACAGGGACATAGTTTGCATTGTAAAACATAAACTAAGTTGTGGGAGTCGCAAGAGCCGGATGCTTTGATGTCGAACGGCGTCTCTGTGTTGGGACTTTGAAACGAGGATAGGTAGCGAAACATGTTGCACGTTTTGCACCGTGGTTTGTTGCATCTCTGTGTGGTGGGACGGGGAGTGTCACGGTATATAATCGTTCGTTCATTCACTCAGACCGCTCAGCGGCAAATACATACAAATAAAGGTTCAAACAGAAAGGTAGAAAGAAAGTGGATAGGAACACATAATTGTTTTCGTCAATTTTGTGTTCCTATCCACTTTCTTTCTACCTTTCTGTTTGAACCTTTATATATATATATATATTTTTTCTTTTTGTGAGTACTGTAGAGTCTAACCCTGAAGATGACATTGAACGTCGAAACCGAGGTCGTTCCAAATAAAGATATGTGGTATCACGAAGTTACCAGTTATCAATATTGTCCCAAAACTTCTTCACAATTACGCCTAAAACCAAAAATTATAAATCCCACTTCCTTAGGCGAGATGTTGTAGAACAGCATTTTTCAAATGATACATGAATGATACCGTACTGTATACTTTATTTACAAACTCGTCATACCCGTGTTTCGACCGAATATCAGTCATCAACAGGTACGACTAATCTATTTAGGTCAAGACTAGTCAAGATTAGTCATTCCTGATGATGACTCTTATTCAGTCGAAACACTTGTGGTACGAGTTTGTAATTAAATTAGACGGTACGATATCCTTTTAGTATTATTTTCCAACAATTATACACTAAGCTCAGGGGTGTAGAATGAATAGGCTCAGTTTAACTCATTTTCCAAGTGATACTTCTCGGTTATGCTGTGTGCCTATTCATGTCGGCAATGATAATATACTGTGACTCAATTGGAAAGATTTTCACTAAGGCATTGGACGCTGCTTTTAATTTCAGCTTTTATTTATTTTTGGCATGATGATCCTCAAATGAAACCTAAGATTAATGTATTGCCATTCAGTGGTCGATTCTCGGGATCAATCTCTGCTTAGGGTAATTGAAATCGTAGATTATTGCCTGAAATTGTTTCTTCTCATTTCATGTTCCGGTAGTTTGTGTACAACCGAGCCAATATAATGTTTACCTCCCAGTTTTCCCCTGTGTTTTTGTAACTTATTATTGAATTCATACTGAATCTGCCGTTCAATTCCTATTCTAATCCAATCAATTGAAGAAAAAAACTTAACACCCTCAGGCGTCATTTCGTGGAAGTATTTTCTACTTGAATCCATATTAAATCAATCTTTGTAATTTTACACTAATATTTATTAATGTACTACGCGTTTCTTGCGTATGCTTGCTGCATCCTCAGGTACAATTGTTTACATGTTATTTATTGATAGTTACGATAGTAACCAACGCCAATAAACTGGAGGGAGGGGGGGTTGGAGAACAAACTAATTTTTGGGTGTAAAGGCAGGGGAACATAGGGAAAACCCTAACCTTTCCCCTTTCCTCTTGCCTTTCCACCCAAAAATTAGTTTTTTCTCCAACCCTTCCCCTCCCTCCAGCTTATTGGCGTTGGTTAGTATCGTAACTATTAATAAATAACCTGTAAAAAATTGTACCCGAGGATGCAACAAGCTGTGATACGCGTAGTACATCAATAAAGATTAGTGAAAAAGTACAAGGATTGATTTAATGCGGATTCAAATGAAGAAATATGGCTTTCTGGTAAAACTGGCCAATAAACCTGACCTGTAAGTAAGAAATCCGATAAGTCAAATGATTTTTTCATTGCGAGTTTTATCCCTTAGTGTATATTCGCGTGTACGAGCAACTTCGTACCGTCATTTATATGTTCAATGATTGAAAAATCCCCTTCCTATGCTTAGTTTCTCTGTATTTGTAGAATTATCGGTCAGCACGGTTGAATATTTGCTAGAAAAATATCTGTTTTGAATAATCATTTGTCGGTTTAAACTCACCAAATTATCTTGCATGTGATAAGGGTTTTATCTTTAATAACTGTTATTATGGGGTCCCAGAAATACGGATTCCTTACTGTTTGACAATAATTTTGGTTGAATTAGAATCTCGGAGTGGGTTCTCGTTATATTTTTTTGACATAAACAGAATTTTCAGCAAAGCGTTACGAATACCGCTGACAATTGCTCTTTTTCTGACGGCATTCTTCATCGAAGCTCTTTCAATTTCCAAGAGTGCTCAAAGATCGATAACCATGAGATTGGGTAGCCTTCCCTGTCAGCGTATCATATTTTATCGCGGTAGTATTCCGACCCTTTGATGTATTTTCCTGTCACGTAGAACTTGCACCTAGCCCCTTGGGTACATATAAATATCAAAATCTACATAGTTTTCAAACCAACTCAAAGATGAGTTTTCGATGGCAAGCATTGTATTACGCTTGGTAGTTTTTTCATAATAGTGTTCATATATAATTTTACTATATTCGATTGAAATACTAATGAATTTTTGAAATATAATCGACGAAGGAAGAATTACACTTTGAATCATTCTGTAAGTGCAAATGAACAGCTTCCAATTTGTCTTGTACTTGTAGGTATTTTAGCAAAAATATGTAGAATCTATCAAAATTTGGCATTTAAATATGTATTCAAAATGTATTTCAAACGATATTTGTCCCCGTAGAATGTAATTTGGCTTTTTCATGAAACGTGTTACCAATGTTGTACCTACTCTAATCACCTCTTTTTAGATTACCTCCTGCTTCACGCTTCCTATGCCCTCTCCCTATAGATGATTTTTTATCCTTTATATATTGAGAAACATGTACATATTTAAACCCAAATGCTGCCGGGAAAGCTGGACCAGAGATGCGTAGCGTGCAGACGTGACAGACAAGTGAAACCAGTGATTAAAAGGAGGCGGCATTGGAGGTTAAGGTTGGCGTTTAAAAAAAGAGTTTATGAAATTTGTGCGGGAGCTGAAGTTTTTTCTCGTTCTATGACTGTTGTCGTATTATTCCCTTCCTTGCTCTCTCAGTAGTGCCGGAGCGTATCCGCGATAATTGGGCACGTTTACATCTATTCCCCTTGTCACACCTTGCTTAAGAGGACGGCATTAATTGATCACTGCCTAACGAAGCAAACAGTGCGAAGCTCATCCATGCGTTGATGGGATCTCTCCTTTGTTGTTGTGGAGAGGGTCCATTAATTGGTTCCCTCGAAACCGCCGGTTACAAGCGCCGAAATGTCGACTGCTGGCATGAGCGCCAAAGGAGGCCTTGTGGAGGAAGAGGAATGCTTGCCAGGAGATTTCGTGCAGCGCGAGATTGCTCTTGTGTTCTCCAGGGAAAGATGGAGGGATGAGAGAGGAGGCCAAGATTTGCGACAGGAGAGAGCGGATGCTTCCGCACAGACCGACAGATGGTGATTGCGGGGAGCTGTTGAGCCATCCGCCTCTTGTGTGGGGCGATGGCCAACCCCTTCCACGCCCACGGCCCGCGGAGGCAACCGTATAAATATACTAAGCATTACATGAGAAGGCAGAAAAGTTGATTATTATTATTTATTTTTTTATAAGCAAATGCAGATTTATTTTTCAATTACAGGATACATGAAATGGACTGAGAATGATACATTTTGAAAAAAATACAACTGTCAAAAAGGGGAAAGAAAAACACAGGAGTACATAAATGAAATAGAAAAGAACAGTAAGAAACTCCTTAAGGTTCTCCTGAGTTCTCAAGGGGAACTCATCAGGAGGTGCCTACAATACATATTCTATCGATCATACAAAATCACAAAATATTTTTTCCCTATTCAATATTAATATTGATTAAATATCATTATAGTCACTTATTACATACAAAATATTCTTTTAAATTCCTTTTCACTTGTGCTATGGAATTTTAGTTTCTTCGCGAAAGGGGCAACTTATTGAAGAAGTATGGTACCATACATGCCATAGTGTTTTTCCCATAGTTATTATTCCATAATGGAATTTCATATGTATTGTTATGCCTCATTACCATTTTATGTCCATTCATGTTTAAAGTTTTATATTTATTGTTGAAATAATTATTAATAATAATACAGTAATTAAACAAATTTTCAAGAGGAAAGACACCTAGTTTATTATACACGTGTTCCAGATGATATTTATATTGGTTTTGTCCAACGCTGGATATGTTTGTAAACTACCAAATATCAATTTAACTATCCTATTTTGCGTGTTTTTAATTTTTAGTTTATGCACATTATAGGTATTACCCCAAATCGTTAATCCATACCTTAGGAGGGACTCCAAAAGTGAAAAGTAGACTTGCAATAATATTTTTCTGTGAACATATGGGTTAATATGATAAATCTGATAACGGACTTTTCTCAATTTATTATTAACTTTTTTTAATATGCATATTAAACTTAAAATTTTCATCTATTATTAACCCCAGATATTTATATTCTTCAATCTGCTCAAGGTAACAACATTTACAGGGTATGTTATCTACAAAACTGTGTAAGCAATCATGATCATGTATTTTTAATTTAACATTCCTCCGTTTATCAGCTCTACTACATACATGCATTACTTTAGTTTTAGTTTTATTAATAACCATACCATGATCATGCGCCCACTTTGAATCACTTATAGTATCATCTTCAATTAATTTCACAGCTTCCTCAAAATGTTGGTGGGCAGGAACTATCACTATATCATCAGCATACAACAGCATTTGAGTCTTTTTACAAAATTTTTAAATTTCATGGATATATATTATAAATAATATTGGTCCCAGCACAGACTCTTGGGGGACCCCACATCTCATTACCATGGAATCACTTAATTTATCGTTAACCTTAACACACATCTTTCTATCAGTTAGATAGCTCTTAAAACATTCCATTATTATTATTATTATTAGTTGCGTATGGACCCTGTTGGATCACGCAAAGCAATATGACTCATTTCTTATTTCTTAGTTCCTTTCTTATCTTCCACACTTCTCTCATTCTTTCTCCGTGGATGATTATCTTTCTCTCTTCCGTCCACTTCGTCCCTGGTTTCTTTGGGACTTCATTTTCTGGCATTTATTTCCACTGGTGTATCTTATTTCTGTAGGTTATTCTGTTTTCGATTTTTATAGGGTATATATTTGCTTTTTCTTTATCACCTCTGACTTGTGAGAACCATGGTATTGTTGATTTGACACCTTGTAAATATGTGATGATCTTTTTGATGAGTCTTGTCGGTGGGTGTCTATTGATATGTCCGAAAAATTGCAGTCTTCTTTTTATGATATCCGCCGCTAGGTTGGATATCTTCTCCGTAGTTTTCCTGGAATGCAGCCTATACCCTTTTTTGTTGATTGTTTTGATTTGGATTTCGAAAAATTGATTTATTTTGACGTAGATTCGTTTTTTAAGAGTCTGACAATAGAGGATCAGAGCAGAAGCAGTCAAGACACGTTTGCAAGGAGATGCATTGGGTACATCACGACTCTATAACTTAGTGACCGACGACTAGGTGGAACTCAATGTGTTGTCATTCGGTCGGGTATAAAATTCAATGGGAAACAATTACCCTATGTTGACGACACTAATCTGCCGAAAGATGTTGGCTGGATTTAGGTATTTAAGGAATAAAAATGATTTCATTATTATAATTATTTTAAAGTATTATAATTTAATTTCAGGTCGGCCCCAATGGCGGCGGGGTAACGTCCTCGCCTGCTAACCCGAGGGTCGTGGGTTCGAATCCTGCCTGGGTAGATGATCCACTGCCCAGGACATGGATGTTTGTGTGTGTTAAATGAGGTAATTGTAAGAGAGGACTGTACAGTCCTAAATTCGCTCACAATAAAGACAAGTGATGATTCTCTAGTTAGCCTCTACAAGTCAGAAATTCGGGAGAAAAACAATAGAAAACGCCTACCATTTCAAAGAAATCTCATAGGAGCTCTAAGACGCTTCCGAGGTTGGAGGTCGGGTAGAACGGGCGAAAGTCATTAGCCTTGATTGCTTTCGCACCTTCTCTTACGCATACGCCTAATTACTGCCTCTTTCCGCATGGAGGGGAAGCAGCCCATGGCAATGGACGCAATTTCTTGATTGATTAAAGTCTCCCGGGCTGCAAATGGTATCCGTCGAATGATTCCGTTAGCAATGTTATCTCTTCCCGGACCCTTATCGAACGGACGGTTTTTTATTACGTTAGTCTTTTATGTTATTGTGGGCTGGTCAATAAAGTTGATGTCTAGGTTTTCTTTCGCTATATTGAGGGATTTACGACTTCGAGCGTTAAGTTGGAAATTTTTTAACAGATACACCGCCGTGATGTTGCCTTTGTCATCGTATTTAGTTGTAAACCCTTCCTTCGTCCTTGATGACTGAGTCTGTAGAGGGAATTTTCCTTAGACTCCTCATCACTTTCCTCACTCGCCCTTCTTGCTTGTTAATCGTTGATATTTTTTTCTTCCACCTTGATATTCTCAAGCTTTTTATTTGTTGATCTAATAAATATATGTGGAGGAAGTCTTGAATAATCGATAGGAGCAGATGACCTCCGGGACCTTTGGTAAGGATACAAAGAAGAGGCTGGTGAAGAGATTCATATGAAGTATAGGGTATCATGGAGCAGAAACTTGGAACATGAGAAAAGAGGACGTGAATACACTGCAGGTATATGTAGGTATGAGGGTGGATTGAGAAGGTGAGGTGGATGGAAAGGAAGACAAACGAGGAAGTGCGTTGTAATGGTGGATGAAGAAAGGAAACTTTTGAATGATATCTGGAATAGACAGAGTAGGTGGCTGGAGAATTTAATAAGGGGCAATGGGTGATGACGACTATAATGGAGAGAAGGATATTGGGTAAGCGGGGAAGGGGAAGACGGAGAAAAGGTTTTATTGACGGAATGAAGAAAAGTCGATTGTGTGCTAAAGTGAAAAAGGAAAAACTAGAAGTACATAAGGCCATGAACCTGTGGAAAATGGAGTTTCTCCGACTTTCAACAAAACTTACCTTTAATCTTTTAATCGTTAGAATACTTAATTGAATGAAATATAATATAATATAATATGATATGATATGATATGATATGATATGATATAATATAATATAATATATATATATATATATATATCTATTTATTCGAAAAGGTATTCTTTGAAGCAGTATCGGATATTTCTGTCGTGGTCAAATAATTGGTCTATAAATGAAAAAATAAGAAATATTCACAATCAATAATTTCTCTTAATATCCCTTTTCAATAACAAAAAATTAATTAAAGTAATATTGTCACCGGTTTTTTATTTCGACTCAAGGCATTTGTCTTACGGTAATTTCTCTTCAAAGTGCAGTCATTATGCATAAAATGGATTCCAAATGACATCATTGAAAAAATGAAATATCTTTCATTAAAGCCATGAAGGTCGACATAAATTTTTACTCATTAGTTTATCGAGTTTGTATTGCCGTTGCAATTTTAGTTTTTTATATTTTTTCTAATACTTGAGTTGGTTTAGTACGAAATAAAATTAATATAAATCTCTCATATTCTATCTAAATCTCTTAAATTAAAATAACATTTATATAGATTTTTAAGTCATTCGATCTTTTCGTCAACTTTCGGAAAACTTTCCAATACGTCTATTAATGAAATGATTTCACTCGGAAAATGTCGCATTCGTTCGGTGGAGGGAGGAGTGCATGAAACAAATTTTTGCATTATGCCACCAGTAAGCCTATGATTAACCCTGCGGCGCTGGCAACGAAGTATATTCGCTAATGCTCATTCACCTACTGAAATGCTCGTTAAAAGTATTCAGTACTGCATTGTTCCCATAATAGTGAGTATTTCTTGTCGAAGTACAGAAAATGGGCAAAACGCCAATGTTTGCAAATTCCCGTGAAACAGAGACCCTCTCAATCAAGGCGGCATTAGCGCTTTTTAGGTGAGCCCACCTTCATAACTTCAAACGTTAAAAAACAAAACCTCGGTGACTGAACAAACCTAGATTATCTCATGCCAGCCCGTTAAAACCTCATTAAAGTAGATTAATCTATAGTTTATATGTTTGTTTCCAGAATAAAATACTGTAAATGCTCTTGTAATAATTATTTTAATGAGTTTTTTCCGCAACAAAAACAGAACTTTAATGGGAATACTGGAGCTGGAAAAGGCTCATGTTCAACGCGCAACATTAGCACGTTTTCTGACCATTACTTTCTTCTTCACGCTTATGTACTTGCCTGTAAACTTTTTTTTATGGATTTTGAATTTGTTGCGCATAAATATTACTTCAAAATAGACATAAAAAAGGCCTGACTAGTGAATACTACGAGAATATTGTTCAATATTTACTGTGTGCACCAGTTATGAATTTCGGACGGGGAATTTCGATAGCTCCTGCTTAAGCCTCTTAGTGACTGAAATATTCAGTCCCCGTGCATTCGCTAGTTTGCATCAAACTGTTGTTGATATATTGTTGCATCTTTGCCGCTTTAACTTGTTTGTTGAACTTCGAGTGACTTTTGCTATGAAAGAATATTATTTTTTTCGCATTAATGTACTGTCTTCCTGAGGGAGATTGTTGATAAATACATGAAAAAGAAAGGCAAGTTCAGCGTTGCCGAGCCAATTATTTAAGGCAAAGTTTACGTATCTTTTAAATATAATTTACAGATCCAGTTAAAGGCTTAGATGATTCAACACGTGATCTAGTGTCCTAGCCAGTACCAGATATTGAGGATGGAATCCAGTATGATTTGCACTGTTCTAGATAGTTCCGCTCGATCAAATGACTTGCGCTATCCGGGAAGCCGTATTTCCATTGATATTTTTACGCATGTGAAAATGAAATATTACATTAATCAAACAATGACATCAGGCAAACGACACAGCTGACGGGCAAAAGAAGGTGTATAGAAAGCGCTGATTTCAGAAAGTGAAGATTCCACAGCATTTGTAAAAGGTCTTCTGTGATTGGTCTAATGTAGGTTGGTCCTACTGGCAGCAAGTGGCTAACCAGTATAGCATCAATTGTTAAATCTATTAATGTTCTGCTAATTGTTGTTAATTAGCTCCCCAATTCTTGTTTCTTTATCTGCAACCTAAGGCTGCCGAGCCATTTTGCATGATTCTGCCTTAATTTTGAATATCTGATCAGTTGTGAAATACATGAATACCAATGGTTTCTGTAGCATTGATGTCATAAGTATAGTGCAGTGCATGTTTTGGCAAAACTTCCCCATTTGGCGAGTTTTTGCGGGCTATTGCTATTGACTTATTACTTATGTTAACTTAATTAGGCTACATCATAGCGCATGTTGGTGATAACTCACCCCCCTGCCGCACATCATTGAGGTGAGTTGCGGGGTAACAAGTTAATCTTCATCTACATTTGACCATAAGAGCTGCCGTATGGGCGTGTGGCAGGGCATGTAAGGGCACAAGATGTGTAAAGATGTAAGGGATATGGTTATTGGAGGTGAAATGGTGACGTGTATTATGGGAGTGTATTTAGTGGTACTCACTTTTTATTGTAGTCACTTTGGTCGAGTGGTGAAATGGTGACATGTCCTTTGGGAGTGTATTTATAGGACCTCAGTTTTTATTGTCGTCGCTTATTGTGCGCGGAAAGAACGAGTTTCTGTGCCTATTTTTTCGGCAATGTATATATTATAACGCTTTTGTCAGACCTTAAGATGTGATAGGCGTATCGATTTTATTCTCCGTTTCTCTTTGGAACTCACCAGTTCTGAATTTCTCAGCCAAACTAAGCCTATCGTGTAATCTCCGAGTCTCTAAGGGCTCCCACCTTAATTCCTGTAAAAGTTGTGAAATGTTTGCTCGTTGCAGTTTTCAGCGAAGCGTGGTGCTTTTATTAGTATATTATTAATTACGTTGGTTAAATATTTATAACCAGGGTTCCAAATTCTCGGGGCGTATTTGAGGTGTGGCCTAACCAGAGCGAAGTAGCATCTCTCTTTTACTTTTTCATCCGAGGACCTTCCTATTATACACTTAACAAACCCTCGTTTCTTTAATGATTTGTCGAAAATGTTTTGTTCATGTGTTCACCAAAATATATATAAAGTTAAGGCAATTCAAAGATATTTAACTATATCTGAAGATCATATGTTTCCTCCACCCACAATGTAGGTATGGCATTTGTGCGATGACTTTTGCAAATGCACTGTTGTGCATTTGCTAAGATTTAATTCTGGCCCCCACTCCTGGAACCACGAATGAATGTTGCCTAGATCCGATAAAAAAATCTACCGCGTCTTCGAATATTTCACTGTAGATGAATTTATTGTCTGAAAATATTCTTAATTTACTGCTAACTCGAGAAATTAGGTCAATAATATAAATAATGAATAAAAGAGGGCCAATCATGCTTCCTTGAGGAACACCTGATGTGACTTCGACTATATCAAAGCTAAAACCATCAATTACTACTTTTTGTTTTCGATCACCGAGAATGTTCCCTATCCAATTCACTATTTTTATTATCTCCGCATGATTTCAATTTATATATGAGTTTTTCGTAGGGAACCTTGTCGAATGCCTTCTTGAAATCAAGGAATATCGCATCGACTTGCTCTTTCGATTCTCATATTTTAGGATGCCATGAAGGATGAGCGCAACCTGTGTTTCGCAGGACCTGCCATTATAGGAAGCCGTGCTGTCTGCTATGTAGGAAGTTACGATTGTCCAGGAATATCATAATATTACTATTGACAATATGTTCGAGGATTTTGCACTAAAGCGATGTTAATGGCCCGTAAATTTCCTGGGTCATTTCTGTTTCCATTTTTTAAATACGGGTGTGACCTTGGTTATTTTCCAGTCTTGGGGCACCTTGGCTCCGGATAACAATTTGCTAAATATAATTTCTAAGAATGGTGCAATGTGTGGCGCTAACTCCTTTTGCACGCGTGCAGGTATTCCTTCTGAATCTGAGGACTTGTTACTTTTTACCGAAAGCTGTAATATAGATTTTCTCTCCCGTTGAATTGTTATGTCAGCCATCAGCTTGTTAAAGTCAGGAATGCCTAAATTGTGTATTGTGTAATCATTAGTGAATACATTTTAAAAGTAGTGTTTTAATAAATTGGCATTGTCGATACTGCCGTTTGTGTCCAATAAAGACTATACTGTCGAAGATTCGCCCTGGAGCTCTCTCGCATATGATCAGTGTGACATGGGGTTTTCATCTAGCAATACACCTAGAATTTTTTTCTTGAAGTTTCGTAGAGTAGCGCGCATTACTTTCTACGTTTTTTGAGCGTAGAGCAAACGTAAATTTCTGTCGCATTCGTCTCCTGGGCTACCGCCTTACTTTGCAGTTATACCAACGAGGTTCTTCCCTCTCTCCCGTTTAAATTCTTGTGGAATATATTCATCAATTCCTTTACGTAGTATTTTCAAGAATTATCACCATGATACTTTGGTTCTTTTATTGTGGCTACACATTTTGTGGATGAAGTTTCTAACGTCTCTTCAAATTTGATGTAATCGCATTTTTCAAATAAATAGACTTCACGTTTAGCTTTTACCGTGGACTCTAATGTTGTTTTCGAAGTTGTAAAATTTACTCAATGATCACTTATGCCTTCGAGGATATCGACGTGTATAATCATTGTTGGGTAAATAAAAGATGTAATATTTTATTACCTCTCCTAGGTTCTTTTACTACTTGTGTAAGAGAGTGGTGTAAAAGTGTATTAAGTGAGGCCTCGCTAACATCACATCCTTGAATTTGTTTCAACGCTATCGATTTTCCACTTTATAGCCGGGAGGTTGAAATATCCTCCGATAATTGTTACGCTTTTGTTATCTGTCGAGGTAAATGATGATAATTGATTTTCAATTTGTGAAAAACGTCTATTTTGGAATCTGGTGGCCTGTAAAATGAGCATATACCTATGCATATTTCTCTTGCTTTGTTGCTTAATAGTACACCAAACGCTTTCTATTTTATTGTCGTCTATTATGTGTGCGGTACTATTTAAATACTATTTAACTGCTAGGAAAACTCCGCCACCAGTTCTATCTGGTCGATCACGACTATAGATTTCATATCCTGTCGGTAAAACTTAGCCATCGCTAATATCCTCTGCAACCCAGCTCTCTGTTCCAATTACTATACCTGCGTTTTCAAATATATGCTCAACATCGGCACGTGCTCTTTACGCTACGGAAATTTACTATTACTAAATTTATTATTCATTTAGCTCGATGTATGTCGGTTCTCTATGTTCTGTGACTCTTTGTGCTATCTTTTTGGTGTTCTCTGAAATCACTGAGAAGCGAGCTTTTCTTTGACGTTACGTAGATATCTAGAGAGCACATGTTGTAATTATTTTAACTAAGAAAGTAATACGTAGATGCAGATATCTATATCTACATAATACCCCGCGAGCCACCGCTTGGGCGTGTGGTAGGGGGTGTTAGGTCGCCAGCCGTGAAAATGTGTAAGTTTTTTTTAGATGAAATTGTGACATATACTATAGGAGTGTATTTAGTGGAGCTCAATTTTTATTGTGGTCACTTATTGTTCGCGGAAAGAACAAGTTTTTGTACCTATCTGTTCGGCAGTGTATCTCTCTTATTTTATCGCATCTGTCAGACCTATAGATATAGTGAGGAGTCATGATAATGTTCTCTATGTCGCTCTCTAAAATATCAGTTCTGAATTTATCAAGCATATATAAAAATATAAATCTAGTGGCTCAGTCATTATGTCCGCGATGATTATTGTTAGCCAGCTTTTTAGAGCTATATCACCCGGTCCTGGAAAACTACCAATCTAGCAAGAATATTCGGGAACTTGTGCTGGATTGAGTATTGTGTGCGAATGGGCTTGACCCTCGGGCAAGTCGATGTGCTAGTTGATGCTGCGCGCACAGGGCGGCGCTGCCTGTCCTGGAATGAAATTCGGCGAGGCATTGGCTGGAAGGAGGGGAAATTCCCCCTTCTACTCTCCCGCTTTTCTTCCCCTCCTCTCGTCGTCTGCAGGGGAAGCGGCGACGCCCTCGCTTGCCTAAATTTCAGTCGAAAGCGAGACTTGCGCCGGGCGTCATTGGATGTCTCTTTCCCTCCTCTCCTTTCAACTCGAGTGACGGACCGCTCTGAAGAAGAGTTGGGGAGTGTGATGTCGGCTCGTCGCTCGAATATCGTCCTCTGCTGACTCGGAAGCGGGAAAAGTGCGGCGGTGTTGTTGGTCTCGCGAAGCGTCGTGTGGTCCCGGAAATCTTCTGTCTTCGAGAAGCATCGAAGGCCGCTCGACTCCGCGCTACACCGACGAGAATTCGTGTCTGTGGTCAAGTGGGGTCTACTTTCGAGTTTCCGTTCGGCATTTGTTCATCGCCATGTGCTCGTTCGGTCTCCTTTTGCCCGTCGTCTTTCGAAGCCCCGGGTGAAAACACCGACTCCCGCATTCGTGGACTCTTTGCCTCTCATATTTTTGTCCATTCGTTCCCATTGCAAGAATCCAAGTGCCCTTTCACCGCATGCCTGCTCTCCGTTCTCTCGGTCGATGAGGCCCCACTCCCCGGCGACGGCGTGAAGCATTCACCCCGTAATTCTGTGAGCTGGTGCATCCTCAACGCGAGAGAGGCTATCCTATAAATCAGCCTCCTGAGATTGATTCCGGCAAATGAACATGTACCAGTGAAATATTTAAACCTCGTGCACTGTTTTTAATCGATTAACTAAAATCACTGGAGTTAGTTGTCCCCTCTAACGCACAAGACACCTATGGCAGCATTAGACTTTAAAAATTGTTCTCCTTGAATGACCACGTTCTATCCCACCGGAGAACCCGAAAAAACAGCGGTTCGCAAGTCACGCTTCTCTCATGACGCACGAATCACGTGGATTTCGGTATGTTGAACAATGGAAGAAATAAAAGTTTTCTTTCTTTAGGCCTTTTCTTTGTTTTCTGATATTCGTTGTGGAGATGTGTAGGTGACTGAGAGGAGATAAATAGGTGATCTTCTGCTGATTTTTCTTGAAGTGATTACTGGAACAAAATTTGAAAACTTTTGAGTGAGTGCTTCTGTAAATGTGAACTAATTGGATTATCTACTGAGAACGTCAAGGACTGTCGCTCAGACGACATATTTTTACTGAGGCCGTGCGAAAAACCTTTAGACCCTTAAACCCTTTCAGCGTGCATTCAGCCGTTCCCTGTGATGGCGATCGCCGGTTCCCTGTTCCTAGTACTCGTGGCCACCATTCCCTTGGCCCCCCCTGAGTGCCGGGCGGCCCTGGTGCCTCACCGCCCACCTCCGCGTCAGGCCCCGGCAACGGACGAGGCATCTGCGGCGAGATAGCGGCGACCGCATCCCCCTGCGATCACTCCCCCGAGCGAAGCGGCGCGGGCGGGAGTGTTGTTGCCGGGGGATGCGGCAGGCGCGGGAGTGGTGCGCGGCCGGATGACGGGAGGAGACGAGCGCGGAGAGAAGAGTGGCAGGATGAAGTGGTCATCGCCGCTGAGGGTTGCCCAGTGCAGGGCGAGGTGCCTCCAAACGGTCAGTCTACTGCTCTCAATTAGTTCACTTTCCAAATATCTCGTCGCTCTTTGGCCGCATTCACTCTTTCAGAGTGGTATAATCGTCATACATAACTAAACTAAAAATATTTGATATTTAAGATTTAAGGCTTTCCCGGCGAATGCTTAGAGTGTATAGTTCTCGGGTTTCCAACCGGGTGATGGCTATAAAATAAAACTTCAACGGTGTATTTTGCACACATTATTTGGAATACCAAACCCTACCGGTTTCGATACTCTCGTGTCATTTTCAAGATTACCCTTGAAAATTACACGAGAGTGTCGAAACCGGTAGGGTTTGGTATTCCAAATAAAGTGTGAAGCATACATCGTTTAAGTTTTATTTTATCATGTCACTTTTTCACAAAGTATAGCCTGACTCGATCCAGCTTATACGGGTGATGCTGGTTTGTGGAACCAGCGTTTCCAAGGCGTCGTCTGCCATCGTTCTCAGGGTGATTTGATATGAATATCTACTTATAATATGCTGGTGACCTGTTGAAGAAAGCAAAGAAAAAGTTACATACCTATGTAAGGATTTACAATGATACCAAATGTAATATTGACTTGTGGATCACCTGAGAAGAATGGATGCTACTGGTTCAATGGAAAAGTCTTACATCCGTCAGTGAATATGATAATTTTTAGTGTTCAGCATTTTTCGTCTTTTTTATTGTAGTCTAGCGAATGCATGTAATTGAGCTTCCTTATACGGCTTCCGCCTCTGCTTCCTAACTATTTCAGTTCTCCGTCCTTTAATCTCTTTTCCCTTATATTTTTATTTTATCACATTCTTCTCCATTCAATACTATTTAATTACATCATAATTGACAATGTGACTTGTGCCTATGATGATATTAATTTATTCCTGGCCGTGACGATTATGGGTTTCGTACGGGAAAGCCGTCGAATGAGATCGTCTCCCAAATAGCTTTATGATTCCATGTCTGCATTGAGCGTAGTAATGCGTATGTCCCGAATCGGCGCGACGCGACTGACAGGCCACACCTCTTCCATCCATTCATTCATTCATTCACTCCTCACTCCGTTCGCGAGTGAGTGAGTGAGCGAATGAATGAGATGAGGGGAGTGTGAAGGTCGGGACGGAGGTGGAGTATGTCTCCGGCCGCGTCAGTTCTCCCGTGCGAGCGACACGGGGAGGCTGGAGCGATGCAGCGACGCGTTCGGGTCGGCGATTCCCAGAATACTTGGAAATGCTTGACCTCACGATTGGACAAAAGTTCTCGCTTTGAAGGTAGTCTAAGCGAGATGGTTCCCTAGTCATAATAGAGACTATATTCGAATTATGCGTTTTAATTTCATCAGCCTGTTTTCTGTAATAGATGATAATATACTCGATCAGGTATCCCACTTTCAATATTTAGGATGTGATATAACTTATGACTATGATAAAGATATCACAAATAAAATAAACAATTTTCAGAGGATAAGTGGGACAGTAAAAAGAACTTTAAAAGGCAAAACAAGAAAAGAAACCCAAATTAAGTTCTATAAGGTGATGGCAGTCCCTATAACGTTGTATTTCAGAATTTTGGACAACAAGACAGTAAGAGCTTAAACAAATAGAATCATCTGAAATTAAATTTCTTTGAGCAGTGAAGGGGTGTACAAGAAGAGATAAATTAAGGAGTACATCTATAAGAGAGGGACTAGGTGTTCGGGCAATATCAGATAGGTTGGTGAGTACAAAAATAAGTGGATAGAACATGTACAGCGAATGCCTAAAGAGAGGTTGGAATATAAGCCATTAGGGAAAAGGAGTGTTGGGAGGCCAAGGTTGAGATGGTGATGTGAAGTCGGAACAGGCTGAAAGCCTAATCCTGGAAGGAAGAAGAAGTATTGCACCAGCTGTAGGACACATGGAGTAAATATTGCATTATTTATGGTGCAATAGTATAGATTTATATGATAGAAATCGCAAGCAATTAAATGAAAATATCTACGTAAGTCTTTAACTTGACTCATTTTTTTCGCGCGGTGCGTTTGAAACTCCTTCAAAACGGAAGGATTTTTGATATCCCGAAGAATTTACTGTGGTGACATTATCGTTAATGTTTATAAATAGTCGAGAAAGCACACAAACTACACGCTGTTAGTTTTTTTACGACATATAAGTGTTAGAAATCCCTCATTTTGTAAATAATGTCTCTCTGGGGTGCATGCACGTACCATTTTCCATGTAAAAGGGCTGGTATTTTTTGGTAAATAACTCCGAAAGTAATGTGATAAGGGGTTACATTTTTGGAAGGGTGAGATATTTTTCTTTAAAATGAGACCAAATTCATTGATTTCTAGGTAAAATGATATTTCGCTCAAACTACCTTAATACAGTGGTATGAGAATTGTATTGGAATATTGTAAAAAAATTGAAGTTCGTACCCTTTAGTGTCCGATATAAGCTTATTTATTTACTTTTTCCTGTAGGAAAACGGATAAGTAGGCTTTTGAATGCCAGCTTCTTCACCTCCGATAATATCGGTGGGGAAACTCTGTCATTGATCGTTTGATGATTCAGCATAGGGGAACCGAATTCGTTTCATGACGATTACCGAAACAGCAAAGTATCTCTGAGTGAATATTCTACAAAAATATTACTTTGCCTTTGCCAATTTGACGTATTCAGGTCACCGTTGTATATTTCAAGATTTCTGGTCGCACTTGAAATTTTGTGTGTGAGAGCTAAATAAATAACTTTTTTGCAAAAATAGAAATGTTCCTAATACTTCCTTACTCTTGACATCCAGGATTATTGGAAAGTTTTTCATGCATCACTTTACGATGGAAGAAACTCCACTCTTTACGCCTAAATTGTATCAAATGGAAATATCTTATGGGAATATGGATTTTGTCCAATAATCGAGTTCAGTTGTTGACAAAATTTAACCTACGTCTGAAGTACCTGACCGTCAGGAATAATTGAATTAATCGCTGCGCAAAAATGTTTAAAACTTTCCTTCTCTTTTGCATCTGGTTACAGTTAGTTCAAAAGAGGAATGCGGAAGTGGGCTCTATAATCTATAGATATAGCCTACATATCTGCTCCTGCTAGGGGAGACTGGCAGTGCTCGGCTCGCTAATACACAACGAAAAGCACTCCTTTAGATTGAAACTCCTTCAAAACGATGGGATTTTAAGATCTTCCACGAGATCCTCATCTCCCTTCCTTCTGCTATCATGCGTTTTCCTCGTGGTCCCATTTACGTGTATTTTACGACTTCAATGACTTATTTCTCGCTTGAGCTTTTTATCATTGCACTGCCTTTTGAGACACGCAACATAACTTTTTCTTCATCGGAGCTCTCCCGGCTCATGGTGAGCCAGAAAACTGTTCTGGTGTATGCCACGTGTTATTCGGTGTTTCAGGCCGACGTTACGTGAGAAACCCATGATGGTTACTTTTCAAGGGGAAATGAGAACTTTGTGCCGGAGTTGCCCTAGTGCAAGGGATCGCAGGAAATAAGGATAATCGGAAGTCCAGCGGATGAGCACCCTAGGGTAATCAAATTCACTCTATGTATGTTATGCGAACTTTTTAACTTTCAATTCATTACTGCTTTTCGAGGTTCGTTTGTAAATTACACATTCCTAGGTTATTTTTCCAGCAGTTAAAAATGTGAGATTAACCTCTGTTTTTTCAAATTAGCTGAAGTGAAATTTGCGCCTATCTGATGCAAAAACATTTGCTTTCGTATGCCTCATCAAAGTGCCAACATTAATGGGAAAATCAAATGCTTTTAGAATACCAAACTTAAATAAATATTTAGTGGTCATTTTTAGAAAACAAAATCACAATACCTATTTCTCAAAACGATTTTTAAAAACTTTCCTGGATTATCAGATTTGTATGCAGTAATTGTCCTCTAATCATCTCAACGGAATCATTCTTTAAGCTCGGTCCAAAATGCATCTCGAAAAATGCAAAGTGCAAAAATTCAATTTTTAAACATATTAAGAAGTAGACTTCCTTTTTTCGGGATTCATTCCGCGATGAATGTTTTAAGAAAACAACAATATTTCGCTGGTCCTCCTGCAAGTTTCATCAGGCTAACTGAACTGACTTCTTAGTCTCGCTCGTCTTTATATATATGTTGTAATATTTTTGTTTTCTTAAAACATACATCGCGGAATGAATCCCAAAAAAGGAAAAGTCAACACTGTATCCGCGGAAGCTTACGAGCTAATTTATATCAAGAAGTAACGAAGTATTATCTCGAAAATACAAAAAAATATTGAACGATCACCTAAATCGTAGAGTGATATGAGTTTCCTTAGGGGTGATTTCCTCTGGGCTTCTGATAATCAGTGTTTCCTGGAACACCCAGCATAAGTAATTTTCTGTAAAGGATATTATTAGGAGAGGTGGGAGAGGGGAAGGCATTGAAAAACCTGTCTACCATCCCCTTTCTACGTCAACCTTTCTCTTCCATCCTTGCTTTACTATCTCCCACCTTTAATAATAGTCGATATGAGTACTCGCGGGCAGCGAGCTCTCACATCCATTTGAAATGTAACCATAAGGGGTCAAGATATGCCTGGCTGGCACTGAACTACATTTGGCACACATCCAAAAAGTCTATAGCTCACCCAATGCGTCTTTGTCAACTTCTTTACAATAGAATATACGCAATACCCTGAAATGTTGCCTGTAGTTTTATGATATTCCAGTAACGCCACCTTTATCCCTCCCTTGAATCCCCGGTCATATTCTTTTGGCTCTTCCTAGTATCTCGTCCTCCGATTTTTACACTTTCTGAGCCCCCTTCCGTTTTCGGAAAAGTGGAACCACTGATTCGTTTAAGGTAGTCCGAGCGAGATGGTTCCCTAATCATAACAGATCCCATATTCGATGTATACATTTTAATTTCACCACCTGTGAGGCACACGAATTAAATATTGCATTACTAATGGTGCAATAAAATAGTTTTACACGACAGAAATTGTAAGTAATCAAATGAAAATATCTTAATAAGTCTTTAACTTGACTCATTTTTTCACGCGTTACGTCTGAAACTCCATCAAAAAGGAAGGTTTATTTTGATACCGAAGAATTTACTGGGGTGACAATGTGATCAATTTTGAAAAATAGTTGAAAAACACACAAACTACACACTTGATTTTTTGGCGAGATCTAAGTGTAAGAAATTCCTCAATTTTAATATATGGTCTGTCTGGAGTGCGTACACGTGCCATATCCCATATAAAAGGACTGGTATGTTTTGGCAAATATCTCGGAAAGTAATGTGGTATGGGGTTGAATTTTTGGTGTCAATGGAAGGGTGATATATTTTCTTTAAAATGACACCAAATTCATTGATTTCTACGTGTAATGATATTTCGTTCAAAATACCTTAAGCTCCTAATTCTCACGCATGTGAAAGAACGGCGGTGTAGAGGCGGCCCAGGTAAACAGTAAACAGAAGACGTGGATCGCATTGCCCCGTGTTTGCTCGAGGACTTCTTTTACTCGCTCTCTCCCTTGTCAACCGCGTCATAATTTTTCCCATTTCTCAGAAAAATGGAAGAAAGACGAAAAACGAAACAATTGTATGATATTAGTGTAGGTGGTGTGAGCGAAAGAGTTAAACAGGGAAAATCATGGGTGAATGGGGAACACTAGAAAGGATGAGGAACATTGGGAGGCATAATAATAGGAGAGCGTGCATGTATCAATACATAGATGTAAGAGTAAGTAAGAGATATAAGCAAAAGTGACTAAGGGTGTGGCATTATGGTGAACATTATG
Source organism: Ceriagrion tenellum (assembly GCA_963169105.1). Classification (NCBI taxonomy): domain Eukaryota; kingdom Metazoa; phylum Arthropoda; class Insecta; order Odonata; family Coenagrionidae; genus Ceriagrion; species Ceriagrion tenellum. The sequence continues at coordinate 122,337,001 of OY720642.1, read as the reverse complement.
TATAGGTAGCCCGTTTTATTAGCTTTACGGCCGTAATAAATTTATTTGAGTTTGCCTATCCCAAATGGGAGTGCGTGATGAATATGCCAGTATTTATGCGCGAATAAAATGCAGGAAGCAAAAGAACAAATTATTTATGAATTGTTAAGAATTTCAACAAAAAAACGAAGTATGTATGAAAATACGGAATAAAACTTACTGTCTAGTTTACCACGTTCTTAGTTTTTTGTGCAGTTCAGGAGGCTGAAATAAAACCCGATGCCAACATTGCTTTCCCTGCCTTCGTTTTCCTCACATTTGAATCGACCCCGAGATGTTAGCTGTGCTCTTTGGTACAGCTGAACTAACGCGCCTTCAGCGTGCCAGAACGACCGTGTTTGCCGATTGAAAATCGTCGCCGGTGGTCGCAAGCCGTAAAGCGTTAAGGGGGGGTTGGAGGGTTAATGGGAGCGCCAAATGGTGTCCAAATGGCCGCTGCGGCGGGAATCATATGTATTATGCATCCCATAAATTGGTTTTGGGGGAAATGGTGGGGAAAGGCACTTGAAGAATGGAAGGGTTGGGGTTTATGAGCAGGATTTGCGGCCGGAGTGGGAAGGGACTGGAGCGATGGCGCGTGTAAGGGAGGAAGGGGGAGGAGGGGAGTGTGAGGTATTACATATGAGGTGAGAGATGGGGGATGGTAAGGGATGGAGCAGATGGATTTGCCTCCTTCTCTCATTCACACTTTAAAAGGGCGATGATTTTTACGCACAAAGGATATGAATGCGCGTGCTGATGTTTATTATACATCATTATTCCCTTACCACTACGCAGTAAGGGGGAGATCGGGTTGGTGTGGTGACTAGAGTACTGGCTAACCATACGGGCGGGCCAGGGCTCAAATCCCTGCAGTGGAAGATGTTTTTAAGAGGAAACCCGTTCCCTACTTGAGTGTCTTATGGAGGGCACTTCAAGTACAGTCCTCCGTCTGTCGGATGAGACGTTAAGCCGTGGTCCCCTTGGCGCCTTTCCTTAAGAGCAGGCTAATGCCGACGCCGGGTTTCTATCCACCCTTCCTCCCTTATCTATCCCCAATGGCACAAATGACCTTAGCTGTCGGTCGCCTCCCCTAATAAACAATCCAATCCACTACGCAGTAAACCATGATTGAGTGGATATCGTAGCAATTTGAATCGATTTTCTTCGACTGAATTACAGAATGCTGGATTATGAAGAGATTCCTTCAAATGACTTGGAGCGAATAAGCAAAATAACCAGCCAGTATCATCTAAATGATTGATGATAGTTTGTTTAATTCAGAATTTAAAAAAAATAATGAATTAACTGGTTAAAAAAAATAGTTTTAGTGAACGTGCGCACAGTAGAGCCAAATGCAAAAAGTAAAAAAACTGGAAGTTTCGGAAAATGTAAATAATTAATGGAAATGCGAGGTAATTATCGTTATAAAATATGAATATTCTCTGGATACACTGAAAAGATCGCACATTACTGACAGGATCTATCAATAACTGTCAGTCTAGGCGATCGCTCGAGCCAGGTACAGAAGAGCGTGGGGTCAACCGAGTTTTTTGCGTGCCAGTACTCATAAGGGAATATCTCGGCTAACCTTGAAGATAATGTCCACACAATGCAATGAGAGCTTGTTTTATCATTTTTAATTTTACAATAGCGCCAGACTCTTTCATTGTGAGGAATTCAAGGTGCCTCTATACTGCATAATATTTTAGAACTGGATAATTTATTTGAAGATATTATATTTGATATTATTTAGATATGTCATATCATGTCTTCATTTTTTTGTCACAGTTTCAATAAAACTTCACCTTTGATCATCTCAAAATTACAACTGAGACTTTTTCCACCTTTTCGTAGTACAACAATATAAGTGCACGCGTGATAAGCCTGTGTAGAGCGGAGGAATAGTTTCACAGGGATTTTTGAAGTTTTTTTTGTTTAATTGGTCTTAACAATCCTGCTCTCGCTGATAACATCCGTTGCCTAATGAATACCAAAATTAAGGTAAAAATATTTAGGTTATTCTAAGGCAGGGGTGGCGAACCTTTTGGCGATTGAGTGTCAAAGTTAATGGAATAAGAGTATACTCGCTCGACTCGCGTGCCAACCCATCGTGTGAGATAAGAGTTATCCCTTAGCACCCTCCCAGCTCCGCGTGCCACTTTGGGCACGCGTGCCATAGGTAAGCCACCCCCGTTTTAAGGAAATATAGTTAAAAGACATTTTTTCAGTGCTATACAAGCTGAATTTGGTGTCATTTTTATGGAAGTCTCACATATTCACTTCACATATCGCAGTAATAAGGTAAGGAATCAAAAAATTAAGAAGTGAGGTGCTACTATTTAATTTTTAGCCAAATTTTCGGGAGTTTTCGCCCCTTTTGAACATTTTTCGTGATAATCGAATATATAAGTATTAGACCAGTGAGAAGCCTACCGTAAAAGCCTAAAATATTGGCGAAATATCCAAAACAATAAATAATGCATATATAAATTAGACAATATATTTTTTATTAAAATAGTCTATGCAACCATTGAGATTTCCTAGTTATACGTACACCTCGTATCAGTGGAAACGATATAGGGAAAGTTTCTTCAATAGTGGTTGTTGTCATTTCAATGTTACTATAGATCTTTGATACGTAATATGATTCGCCAATGATGTACTTATTTTCTCCATAAGCATGGTTTAGGTTGCTCAACGTTTTATTTGATTTGGCAGGGCATTTGTATTTGAAACGTCAACTTGCATTGGCAGTAAATGATCAGTAAGCTCATTAATTGCGGCGGGGTGTGATGGAAATGGTTGCGAAGAAACTTGTCGATAAGGGGTGCGGAAATAGCGAATCGAAAGACCCTGGCATACGGTAGCTTGCTTGCCATCTATTGGCGTACATCTGAATCATATTACCTAGTAACGTAATCATACGAATTTAGGGGCAGCCTTTTATGAAATAGAAAAATACCATTTCCCCCAAGTTTTTTACCTTCTTTCATTTCACTCTTTGTAATTTCAAGTTTAATTGGACAGAAAAACAGCGAGTGAAGGTGGGTTTTTGTTATTCGTGTCAGATTGAGAACATGATATTGCGCAGGTATCCATAATATTTATTAAATGGAAATAATGTCATTTTATGGCGAAATCGCTTCAACAGGACACGAGGCGCTTACCATTTGGCTGACAACTCTGAAGTTATTGACAAAGCTCTTATCTCTAAAAGCAACCTGTCGATTGGTCACATCGTCGGCCCCGGAATGGACTTGTAGGCGTTGAGTTGTCATTCGTCTACCCTTTTCGACGCAATATGACGCAAGGTGCGGCGACTGGTTCGTGCGTGAGGTTGGAATCTCGATCAGCGCTCCCTGATGGGACGGAAACTGACGTAGGTATTCGCGAGGTTTATTTTTATTTAGCAGAGCCAGTTACGATGGCTGGACGTTGACATCGCCAAAACGACCGATGAGAAATAATTGTCGATGTTCAACTCCTCCGTAGCGCTGCGTCTACGTCCGCCATTCAGATGATAGCTTTTAAATTTTCAAGTTTCATTTTCAGATTGTCCATCTTACTTTTTAACTCAACCATGAATATATATTATGGATTGGGATCTCGTTGCCAAAAATCGTTGCCTAGAATTCCGTAAACAAACAACTTTTTGGAAAGTGGTTCCGCCTAGTGATGAAAGACGGAAGTTCAAATGTAAATACAGTCGATAGTTTGTAAATAAACATGTCTTACTGGTTTTTCCATGAATATACATTGGTTTTTACTTACAATTAATCATAATGCAGTGGATAAAAATGTAGTATTGCACGCGGGACGTAATTATACACTTTTAATATCGTCCTTTCTACAGATATATTTAATTCCTCTCCAAATTTAATTATACAAATGCACAATTAACTTCTTAAGACTTCGTGAATATCGCTATACGGAAATTTAATAATAAAGCGAGGTGACTTCATGAGTATTTCCAATGGCCATCATTGCAGTATAGGTAAAAAGGAATGCACTTACCGCTGCCTTGAACAGATTCTTATTTTTCAATCCAAGTCTCCTTATTTGGGTCCTCGTAGACGCATACCCTGTTTTGCAGCCTGATACGAAGCAAGTTCTGTTCAAACAAGGCATTCTGAATTCTTTATTTAGGCAAAACAGGTTAAATGAATTCAAATTAAAATCGGATTCTGGCAAACAACGTAGTCGGCACACGATGAACGTTTAATTAACCTCTTACTGATTTCCTGTGATAGATATTTCCTCTCTGGCATTTAAAAAGTAAATTTTAGGTAACAAAAATAGCAAGATATTATTTCAAGCATCAAGTAATTCATATCTCCTCGATCGTTATTGAATGTGCGCCACAGTCTCACGTTAGCAAAAATTAACTACGTCTATTTACAATAACAACAGAAAAGACTAATTGAAGTGGCGCCAAGGACTGGGCGATCTAAATGTGGAAATTTAGTCAACACGTAGCCTAGGCAACAATGCCAAACATCCGATTCCATAATATATATTCATGAACTCAACAACAAAATATAGTTAACTCTCACGAGGAAGTATAAGTTGATATTTCTTCGAGTTGTTTGTATTTTGATTTTAAAATATAAAATCAACCGTAGCTACATCGCAACCGTTGAGTGCTCCGTTTACAAAAACTTTCACCCACTTTCAACAGTTGGCTATGATATTCTCGTCTGTCATATTAAACGCCTCCTTTACAGAGGAAAAACAGGAACGGGAAAATAACGTCTCGTTACGAATCATTGATTGTAATCCCGCCCTTAACGAAACCATATACCATTACGCCCAAGTTCCTATCGTCATCATCAAAATCATCCGGAAATTCTTCTCGCACCTCTTATCCTCTCACAAATAATCCTGTTCTTTTGATATTGTGACCTTCACTCCCGTTACTCTTTCCCGTGACCCAGACCCTTGCAAGGTCACTTGATAAATGTGTTTCCCTTTTAAATCCATCAATAAAGCCAGAGGCCGGATTATAGAGCAGTTTTGAAGAAAATATCGACATCAACATGATTTCTGCAGCGATCGATTTCAGTCGCTAAGAAGCATTTTATTAATTTTTAAGAAGTGATTGACGAAAACTATGCGGGACTTCGTGACCACTTTCCGAAAAAAATTGTTAGATATACTGTATAACATAAAGATAAATTGTGGGTGGATTAAACATAAAATCTTCAGATACAGTAAAATATCTTGGATTTACTTTAACTTCAGATATATAGTGGGGATTACTCACACAAAACATATTTGGCACAGCATTAAAAAAACTAGGTTTTATTTGTTTAATAGGAAGGTCTTCGGATGAAAAAGTCAGAGAAACATGCTACTTAGCTCTGGTTAGGCCATACCTCGACTGAATACACTCCTACAATACATGTCACCATTTCATCTCCCAAAAACTTACATATTTACGCGGCTGATGACCTAGCACCCCCTGCCACACGCTCATGCGGCGGTTCGGAGGGTATTATGTAGATGTAGATTACTTTATTTCAACTTCCACTGTTGGCTCGTGTCATCATTAGTTTACTCCAGAAGGATATCTAAGGCTCTCCCAGCATACGGTGATATTGGTGAATGTTAGGGTTTCCCACCGAGGCAAACTCTCTATTTCTGCCGACATCCGCATCGATGTACGAGTCGTCCTTCAACATCAGGGCAGGGATCTTGGCAGAGATTGAGAGTTTGACCTTGTGGAGAACACGAAAAACCTTAAAGAAATACGCTGCATCGGAAAGATTTTTGAGTCAAGCGGTGGTTCTCAGTCAGACACTAAACATCGCTCTGCCGGTGAATTTTTGCATAGACCTGATAAAAATCATCCGGTAACTCCATTAAATAAGCCCTAGTCTCTACTAGAATGACAAAATAAGCTTCTGAAATCACGAGGAGTTTCGTCTGTATTTTTTTAAATCTCCCTGTAATGATTGATTGTTCTCTGTATTTATCTCATTTTTCGAGAAAAAAGTTTGAATTTATCATTCATAACATTGCTATGATTGGTTATTTAGTTTGAAAAAATGCTTTTACAATTCCTATTTTAGTTTTTGGTGGTCAATAGTGACTTTGCCTCTGCTTTTTTTTTGGTCAAGCTCTGGTGACCAAATGCCGCCTTTTCCTTGTTAATTTTTAACTCCTTTATTCTCATTTCTCTAAACTCTTCCATAATGGTAAGAATGAAGTGACAATAGTAATTTTCACTCTGTTTTTAACGAATACAGTTCATAGTTTCGACACTTTGTCACTATCAAGGTAAATTGTGGGAACCATGGTCTGTTTTTATTGTAAACGGTGTAAAAATTACTATTATCATTTTATTCTTACCATCATGAATATAAAGTATTTCCTTAAAGCTACGCCTGAAACTATCATACGTTCTAAACTCTTCGTCACTGGCTCGTGGAAGTTCTGAGTTTTTTTCTTTTTTTTCCAAGGAACACACTATTATCGTAGTTTAAGGTAGTTTGAGCTAAATATCATTTTACTTAGAAATCATCGGTGGGCGAGGCCTACCGAGGAGGTTGATCCTATATTTGACCAGAATTGATCCGAGGACCCCACTCCGATGACGTACGCCGACTGACCACGCTGCGCCCACCGTTAAAGGGAGCCGGGGGATACCCCATCCCAATGTTTTGGGTAACGGGCTCCTCCGGTTCTCAAGAGATGTGCGGTAAGTTTTCACGTAAGCGAAGACTGGCGGCGACTCGCCCAACATTGCTGGGGGAACCTAACAACTACGAGTACTCATTGGTGACGGATTACCAGGAGTTGTGCGTTTCGTGTGGCGTACCCGGATGCTGTAATCGCAGTCCGGTGCCAGCGGTCCGTACCGCGGCCTAATCCCCTTCCTTTTACCTCCCCCCCAGTAAGACCAATTGGATGAAGGTTTTTCCATGCATCGACTTACTGGCCTCCTAACGCGCTGGTAGACGCCACTGTTCTGTTCAGTTTTTTTAAAAGTAGAAATCAATGAATTTGTTCTCATTTTATAGAAAAATATCTCACCCTTCTAATGACACCAGAAATTTAACCCCTTATCACATTACTTTCGGAGATATTTGCCAAATAATACTCTTGCCCTTTTACATGAGAAATTGTAGGTGTATGAACTCCAGAGAGATATTATTCACAAAATGAAGTATTCCTAAGACTTAGATGTCGTAAAAAAAGTAACAGCGTGTAGTACGTAGGTTTTCTCAACTATATTTTAAAATTAATCATATTGTTACCGCAGTAGGTTCTTGGGTATCACAAAAAACCTTCCGTTTTGAAAGAGTTTCAAACCCACCGCGCGAAAAAAATGAGTCAAATTAAAGACTTATTTAGATATTTTAATTTAGTTACTTGCAATTTCTGTCATAAAATACTATATAATTTCACCATTAATAATGCAATATATAATTGATGGGTCCTACAGCTGGCGAAATTAATACGTATAATTCGAATATGTTCTCTATTATGACTAGGGTACCTACTATCTCGCTTGGACTACCTTAAGTTACTTATTGATGCAGTCACTCCCACCTTCGAGGGCGACTAGCGACGATGCAGAGAAATGAAGAACGCGGCGAGGCGAGTGACCCCTCTATGCCCGTTACCGCTGCGTATTATTACAAAGCGATAGATGAGGGGGTGGGGGGTGGAAAGAGGAGGCGGAGAGGGAGGGGGTCTTCTTCCTCGGGAGAGCATCAACCTCTTCCTTTTGAATGATCACCTTTCGACCTTTCATCTATCAACAGGTGCCCTTTCCAGGGAAACGCAATCTGCCCGAGGCTGTGTATCAACGCTCGTAATGCATATTAACTCCCGACCGTAACAAGCAATCAAGGAAGGTGAATGGGATAAGTGTGGGTGGGGAAAGGGTCGAAGGTGTCCTGCACACATACACACACTGCTGGGAGGAGGAACAACGGAATTTCAAACCTACCCCTCTCCCCCTCCTCCTCCCCCTCTACCAGCCCCTTTATGACTTCCGCAGAAGTTCATGGCGCTGCGCAGTGGACGACTTTGGCTACTGAGCTTTCCAAATCCCGCGAAACGGGAAGGAAGTTCAACGGGTTCAATATATTTTGCTAGAGCCAAACTATTGTGGTAGAATGATCACAGGCATGAAATCAAGACAATAGACTGTAGAACTAATAGATTCAAAATGCCATTTTTTCCACGTGCTATAAGGAACCATAATTGTTGCGATAGCTTAGGTCTGGGAAACTTTAACACTTAGTGGATCAAGTAGGCTTTGCACTTGTGATAAATATCTGGACATTATTATTAGCAATTAATCCAGCATGGAATAGCCGGCAAGATATGGCTCCTGCATGATTTAGTACCTTGTATTACTATTCATCAGTCACATTAATAATACTAACCAGTTGTTGTATCCTAAATAGTATACTGCATTGTAGCATCTCCGTCCACACAACACTCTCCTAGTTTCTGGTCTGACCGCGTATTGCCATCCTGACTGAATTTAGTCTTTGCCTGGCATCCGGGCGAGCGTACGCGGTTCTGATTTCTGCTGGGATGAGTGTTGTATGCCTGGTATGTAATCACCCTGTGCCACATGCCCCAGGGGTGGCTTCAGTCCTCATTTCATTATTTTTTTATCATGCAAGCGCATTATTTTCATTCATTTTATGTGGTCAAGAATGAATGAAATGATGAATGACGTAGTTGTCCACAAACAAATCACTTAGTTTCTTCCGTGGAAAACTAATTAATTCATCATTTCATTATGAATAAATACCAAAAGGTTACTGCCTTTACTATTAATTCAAGAAAGAACTTAAATTTTATGGCTGTGTCGTATGTATTTAGGTATATTCGACTCTTGCTATTTTTGGACGTGTAAATGATTTACAGGAAACCATGCACTGCGCATTAAGTGTTCTCTAACAAATCCGCAATGCAGAGACAAAGCACACTACAAACCCTGGAGAGAGCTCAAGGATTAAATGAAAAGTATCGAGTTAAAAGTTTGTTAAGACTACGTCCTATCTCCGTGTAGTTACTTTGCAAGAAATCGATACTTATTTATGAATTGGGGAAATGAATGGCAATGATAATGTTTTCGTCCATCATATTCCCTCACATTGGGTGGATGAACATTTTATTTTCCGTTGCGCAATTTTGGACAAAATGGTTACTCCTCGTTTACTGCCTGCCACGTCATTTTCCCCGAATTGATTTGCATCCCTTCTTGTCCTTAAGGTAGTCCGAGCGAGATAGTTCCCTAGACGTAATAGAGACCATATTCGAATTATATGTTTTAATTTCACCAGTTATAGGACACATGAATTAAATATAGCATTATTAATGGTGCAATTATACAGTTTTATATAACAGAAATTATAAGTAATTAAATGAAAATATCGGAATAAGTCTTTAACTTGACTCATTTTTTTCGCGCGGTGCGTTTAAAACTCTTTCAAAACGGAAGATTTTTTTGTGATACCCAAGAACTTTCTGTGGTGACAGTCTGATTAATTTTTAATTATAGTCAAGAAAACATACAAACTACACGCTGTTAGTTTTTTACGACATCTAAGTGTTATAAATTCCTCATTTCGTAAACAACGTCTCTCTGGAGTGCATACACGTACCATTTCCCATGTAAAAGGGCTGTTTGTATTTTTTTGGCCAATATCTCCCAAAGAAATGTGGTAAGGGGTTACACTTTTGGTGTCATTAGAAGGGTGAGATATTTTTCTTTGAAATGAGACCAAATTTATTGATTTCTGGGTAAAATGATATTTTGTTCAAACAACCTTAAGCCCGTGACATCTTATTTTTTAATGTATTCCTCACGACCGCCTTGGTTGGCTCGATATTTAAGCTCAATTACTTATTTCTTTCTCTCCTCTCATTGCAGTTCTCCGGGGGACCAAGCAAGGACGCTGTGTGCCTGCAAGGACCCGATTGCTTCATGGTAAGTGTTCATAAATGCTGAAGCGTATGATCGCTCTGTTGTTAAATGTGCCACTTGAACTAGATAAAGTTAAGTAACCGCAGGTGTTATTATCTCGTCGATAAAGATTTATAAATTTGATAGCTGTCAAATTCGTCAATATCACAGATCAGCTTCTGCATCATTAGTAATGTTTTGTTGGTATAACTAACATTTATGTGTGAACTCACAAACGAAAATATGGACTGCTTTGGAAAAAATAAAGGCTTGTCATGTTTTCCGTTGTGCCTGGAGTCCACGACCCATTGCTGTTTACTACCTTCCTGAGTAAAGAAACAGGTTTCTTTAATGACATGACGAAACAGAAAAATCTCTTAGTAAATTCCACACGAAATGTTTATTACTGACCTAGGTTTCGATTAACTTGCAATTTTCAAAGGTTTCTGATTGCAAGGCAATCGAAACCTAGGTCGGTAATACAAATTTTAAGTGTGGAATTTACAAAGAGATTTTTCTTTTTCGTCATGTCTGCGGTGACCATCCACAAAGTTACACCTTCAACCGTTAATTATATAGTTTTCTTTATTGTTTTCTTACATCGCTTTTTGCTATTGCGATAAGCGTCCTCGCGTATTGGTAGGTTAGGTGATTTCTGCCCACGGAGCGCAAGCGGGCGAGCCGATGCGGAAATTCGGAAGCGAAAATTCACTTGTGGTTTTATTGTATTACATTACCACCGTTCAATAAATGAATGAATTTGTCGTAGATCACTTCGTGATTATTCCAAGTTCATCACTTGCCAACCACGGGCCTCGTGCGGGAGGTTGAGAATGATAGATGGATAGATATTTATTGCATCAAACAATAGTACAAAAATATTGGCAACAACATGTATTGGGATGCTTAGGTAACCTTAAAAGATCATTACCTGTTTAAATGCTACCATCTTAAACAAACAAAAACCCACATTGCTCTCGAAAATAGTCAAACTAAAAATATACATTAGTCAAAGAAATTAAACCTGAAACTTCGACTTACAAACTAGTGAAGTCGACAATAGCCTTGGAAGTATTATATAAGAATATACAAAAAATCAATTCAATAAAAAATGAATGCAAAAACGTCAACCTTTCATACATTGTTTTTACAAAAAGTTTTCAACATTGTGCTGAGTTATTAGCCATAATTTCTCAGAACACAGAAATTTTCGGGAATTACTCTCCTTTTTTATATATTCTGGCAAAATATTGAATATCTTAGGCCCCATGTACAGAAATGATCTTTTAAATATGATTAAATTTGGTTTACATGCATACGCATGACATTTTCTTCTCATATCATACGAGTACCTTTCTGGAGTAGACAGTGGTGAATTACCACTTCGAACATAGAAAGACCTTAAAACTTCGTAGTAGTACTGTGCGAATCAGGGATTTTCATTTCGATTCGAACCGAAGCGAATCTTCCAAAAGATATTTCGAATCGAATCGAGACGAATTTTTGTTCAAATTTTGTTAGCGAATCGAATCACCCTAAAAAATTCGCTTGCGAATCGAATTCGAATCTAAATAAAATGCAAAAGCGTATGTGCAGTTGAAGTAATAATGATTTCTATGTATTTCAGAGCCTTACATTAGCTAAAAAATATCTATTGTGGCACAAAGAGTAGCACAGAATAACATGTGGTCGTTTAAATGTTCGTTTTGCGTGAGGAAAACATCGCCGGCGCACCATTTTTGGAATGAGCGCCATGTTTGAATGCATGCATCGATGCGAAAACGAATATATCAGATTCGAATATTTCGAATTATTCGGTTTCGAGGCATCCCAATTCGCAGACAAAGCGAATCGAATTAAGCCTGATTCAAGTCGATTCGAATCGATTTCGTAGCATTCGCACAGCTCTACTTTGTAAGCATACAAGTATCTAACTAAAGGAATTTCAGCAAGAGATTTTGATCAGTGAAATAGATAGCGGAGAATATCTTGTTATGAAGTCGGTCATGTGATATTCCTAACCTACTCTCCTCAAAAAAAATGAGTTTTCTCAGTTAGCTATGGCGGATTGCCACGGGAATTACCTACCGTATTTTGTGGCATTATTCTACAGGTAGTATGTAGTAGTAGATGGGGACTATTCCGCGTCTTTGCTCCCGAGGTATTCATAGACACTTAATGCCAGACTCAAATCATACGTCTGTTTTCACTCCTTCACCTTTTAGTGATATCACTCGGCTTATTTTTTTTTGTTTCTTCTTGAAAATAATTTCTAAATATTGAATTCAGTGCCGACGAGTCGTCCTTTCGACCGAAATCTCTCCTCCTTCATTTAATTTCTTCGATTCCAGTCGCAACAGCACGGAGCGAATTTGGTCGTTTTGGACACCTGTTCCTCTGCTTTGGTTGAGCACGTCCCATAGGGTCTTAAGCACCAGATTGCATTATGGGAGGAGGAAATGGGAACCGGCGAAGGAATCTCGCTCGCCCGCTCGTCATTTTTCATTTCGGGTGAATTTGAGGGCGAAGGTGCGTGTCTCCTCAACATCCTCCCTCCCGCCGTCGACCCTTCTTTTATTTTTTTTCTTAATCTACCAAAATGCGAACCTCGAGAAGAGTGCGATATGATGTTGGTGTGCTCATCATTTCCAAAGGATCGCTCCGCCCATATCGCCTCTTATAAGCACCTCGTCTCTTCTTCCCCTGAAACATTCCGCCTCCCGTCGTCAAGTTCCTCAAGAATCTCACAATTTTATACGGACGTTAGAGATGGAGGACCATGATGTGGTGTCCGTGGGGCAGGATCGGAAAGATCTTCAATTATTATCCTTGGATGTATCTTATTTAATGAAAATTATTGAACGTTACGTAATATCTTTGAGGCAAATGAAGATGATAATGGATATATTGCTGATTTCTTTTAGTTTTACTACGATTGGAGAATTTATTGGTACAACGTTTCACTCATGTTTCTAGCGAGCTTCTTTAAGAGTGTCCTATACCTAAGTATTCAACAGCAAATTCATCTTAGTCTTTTCGCTCTTGAAGACGCTCTCTGCAACGTAGGGAAACGACTCAAAAAATGTTCCAGTTGCAGAAAAACTCGAAATCCACTTCAGCATCCTCAAAAGTTGCAGTAGCATACGCTCTAGGTTTCTGTTTGGTTATAGAATACTCTCCGTCCTTAAAAATAAACACAGGGCGATAAATATTGCATCCGTTTTTCATTTTTGCCAGCGCGTTACTGATAGTGGTACCATGTAAATATACCCAATCCACATTCCCTTTTGAGGAGAGCACAGCCAAAGAGATTAGTTAATACCACTGGGCCTAGGAAACTGGGCCTTTTAATAATTCCATCGAAAAAGCTCTAGCCTTGCTGATCTTTTTCGCTTCTTGCACACTTATATATATTGCTTTATGCGCGCTATCTTAATTTTAAGATTCCTAGTACTTCTCTTAAGAATCTCTTCTACGGAATTCACGTATGACTACCTGTCAATTCTTTCGTCTCATGGCGGGTAGACGCTTTCAAATGTAGGGTAACCTAATTAAATATCATTGGAATTGAAGTCAGAAGATTTTACTAGATTTCTAACAGTCTCTCGACAAAAGAGTGTAATATCCTTCCAATACTGGAGAACCCTGATGATTGAACGTTATTATTCTCACGTTTTCCGTAACTGTATCTCATTATAAAATATCTTTCAAATGCTCCTTAATCTTCTTTATTGTTTTTATTTTAGAGCGGGATACTTGTGTAAGTTGTAGTGAGTCAACTGTAAGAAAAGACTGAGCAATCCTTAGTTTTAAAAAATACGGAATTATTACAGTAGATGACCGATGGTCCGGAATATACAGGACCAGATGCGTTCCTGAGTTACGATATTTCTAGTGTCTAGACCTCTTTCATTTTAGATATCATGATCTCAAAAATTAAAAGGATTTTGTTCACTTACCACAGAAAAAAATTTATTTTCCGACCTAGTTTCGATATTAGCTATGTCATTTTCAAGGTAAAAATACACACATATTGCAAGCTTATATATGATTTTGTAAAGGGTCGTGAGGGATGAATGACCATTACGGCAAATTTAATGCCACTGTACTACATACTCAATGCAAGGGGAAAAAGCTCGACGAGCAATATGAAATGTTATCTGTATGTCAAAACAAACATTTAACCATTGTCAATGATTATCTGTATCCCAAACACTCATCGCCGTTATTATCTTTGTTGTTTGACTCCCAATTTTGTAAAAGCTTGTTCCAATCTAACCTTCACCCCTTCTCTCTGTTCCTAAACCTTTACGTCAATTCAGCCAGTGCAGAACAAACCTTCAACCCCCACTCCGATTACGTCACCTTTTGTCATTTCATCCCCACCCACCACCATTTTCATTCCCCCTCCCTACCCTTCACAAAAGCATATGTAAGCTTGCAATATGTGTGTATTTTTACCTTGAAAATGATAGAGCTAATGTCAAAAACCAGGTGGGAAAATAAAATTATTTCTGTGGAAAGTGAACAAAAACCTTTTCATTTTTGAGATCATGATATCTGTCGTGCATTTCCACAAAATATCGTCGAATACTCTTAACTTAAATAACTTCATTTTAGTTGGCATTATGAAGGACAGAGCTGTAGAAAGCCATTGTATGAGATGGCATGATCAATGAGGTGGTGGTAAATATTGTGAAAAAACTTGTGTATTCACATGAATGTTTTATCTGAAATATATTTGACCCATCTCCTTTTAAGTCATCAACAGCGAATGTATTCGCTTAAAGAAAGAAATTACTCTTCTTGGGTGGAAAGTGCGATTTCCTTGGCTAGTACCGATGGGATTGATGCTAAGCCAAAAGGAGCTTATATGTGCCTTTTTTAGCGGCTATATAGCCGTCATTTCAATGGCGCAAGGTAAATAAATAAGGCTTGCAAAACTCTTGAAAACCTTCCGTTATTTATACTCTTTCAATGTTTAGACTTCCTGATGATCGATCTTCTAAAATTTTACTTTAACCTTGCCTCATAAATGACTTCATTTCTGTTTTTCTGGATGTATTGTAGAGTGTAGAATTTCTCCACTTTTCTTTTGTAATTCTTTGTTATATTTACGATTACGATTCCAAAAACAGGAGGTAGGGTATTATGTGCTAACATTTGACGGCAGAGGAATATAATTGAGTGTAGTTAATGGCCGCATTCTCTCTCGAGGAAAAAAGAGTAATTTTCGTTGCGCGTAGTGAGTTTGGAGTCGTGTAGATGGGTGTATGTTTAAAGTGGCTAACTGAACTTGGCCACGACATGAAATCGGTGAGTCTCCGCACAATGAAACCCTCGGCCTCCTGGAGTAAAAGTGGTTATTTTCAAAGAGGGAAAAAAAAGAAAGAAGGGAACTCCCGTAGCAGTTTCCACCAGCGCCTCACGTCCACCTTAATCATCCAAAAAAGACTTCCTTATGCATCTGATAACATCGGCGACCCGTTCTGACCTTCGTGCATTAAAATTGAGGCAAAATTGGCCTCACGGGCGGAATCTACGCTGCTATCCACTCGAAACATAAAACGCTTCCTGCCAGTTTTCTTGATATCGCGTCCGTCCCGCTCTCTTGCTATGGCCTACGGCCGCGCTCGTGGAAGCGCGGGCGCCACTGCGTGTGGTGAGGATAATGAGGGCGATAATGTCTCAATCCCTACGGCCAAACCCGCTTCCTCCTCCTGTGCTACACTTGGGGGCGGTGTGCCTCGGCGCCACCTTTCGGAAAAGACGGTAGTGAAGGGGCGTCGCGTCGAGGGATTCGGTGCTAGATAACAGCGACCGGCAACACACTCTTTTGGGTTTGATCAGTTGCCTGAGGCGCTAGCTACAAACGACAGAGTTGATTGTGAACGCCTTTATATATTTGCATTGTTTCCGTTAACGTATGTCGGCAGAGACGATATTTCGTATGGAATTCGGTGAATTTGGCCTCTTTTTATTGAAAAATATCTTACATTTTCTGATGTGCGAAAATAGCTGCGGCTTACGGCATTACTTTTCGAAATATAAGATAAACCAGCCAAATACCGTGGGATGTGATACATGTGTGCACTTCAGAGAGAATTTAGTTTTTAAAGGAATTTATAATGCCTAGACCTCGTCATAAATTTAATAAGGAGCAGTGTCTATGCCTCCTATAGCATTAAAAAAGTGTTAGGCAATCACCACCGTAATTTTTACAGAATCGCAATAAAAACTTCGGTTGTCTAAGCGTTTTCATCGTATAATATGTATATACTAGTCAAATTGCAGAATTAAATATGTATTTATTTAATTATAGAAACATTTTAGCCAGATAAAACAATGATTTGCCTAATTAATTATATAATATTAATTCCATGATTTATACAGCTGCTGAAATTTAAAAAAATAAGTTATAAAACAGAGTCCGAAATGGAAAGATCTCGTTACATAATCAAAATTATTATATCGCTCGTGCTTTATGAAGAGCCAAATTTATTGCGTGAAATTTGGCTTCAAAATCAGTTCCCGATTGCGAAAGTATTAGAGTAGTTTCTCTCTGCGTTGTTCATTGCTGTAGAACAGAGGTTGTCTGCTGTTATTTACAGTATTTCGATAGATTATGCTGCCTACATATGATGAATAGAAGAGTCATAGTTATTATTATAATTAATTTCTTTCAAGTTTTCTGTGATTCAAATTACTAACGGTTGATAATTTGTTACTGCGAGAAAAAAAAGCCGGTTATTTATTCGCTATTCGGATGCCTTTAGTTGAATGTCTTTATCGACACTGCAATTGATTATAGGCTCCAGAGACTGAAATAGATTCTGAATAATATGGAACTTTTCTCTCACAAATCGCAGACGTTTGAATAATGAGTGTGATTGTATTCTAAACGCGGCAAAGAGTTTGAGGTAATAAATCTAGATTTTCTCTCTCAAACTGTGAACTTGGCGATTTTTCAAAGGTATCGCGTGTGATTTTAGGATTATTATTTTTTAATCCTGTAGAGAAGGCATGGGCGTATATTTTTACTAGAAGAGCAGATTGACCAACCTTTTTGGTCCAATGAACGTATTGTTTCATTTAAATTTCAGAGGAATAAGTATCTACGAAAAGCCTACCCTAGTGTTAAAAATGTCAGGTATATACGAATGTTACAGGATTTTGGAAGGCAGATAAATACATTATCATTTTTTTTGTTTACCGGACGAGTGTGTTGGCCCGTATGTCTCTGGAATTCCAATAAGTGGCTAATACTGACATCAGGTTTCCCAGGGACCGGACCAACAGAACTTGACATACATCCATGCCCTGGGTGGTGAAAAACCCACCCAGGTGGGACTCGAACCCGCGACCCTCGGTTTAGTTGGCGAGGACTTTACCCCGTCGCCACCGGGGCCGGATTGTAAAACATATTAATTAAGTGTAGAAGTTATGGAAGATTTATAAATAGCCCTCGCACTTTTAAAATAGCTCTGCAAAAGCTTTCTGCTCCGTGAACCACACTCTAAATTCGCGTATAGTCTAATGGAAACTGCAAAAATTGTTCTTCCTTTGCGTCTTTTTCTCCATCCGCATTTTTCCATTTGAGTATTGACGGTGCAACTACTTCCAGTCTTCCCATATCCTCTGGTGCTCTCAAGGTAGTTTGCTCGGACCTGTGCTGTTTTCCCGTTGCATCGACGACATAATCCTCTAACCTCTATATCATTTTCCGTGAATGTTTGAGTCACTCCCAGTACCACATTACTTTCCACGACGTAATTTCAATCGGCAGGGCGTTTAATGACTTGGGGACTACCTTCGACCCCAAAGTATCTTTCGTCCTGCACCTCAGCAAAATTAAATCGAAATCCATGCCTGCTGCGGGATTGTTCTAAAGAACGTTTTACACTAGACTTTTCACGCAATCTGATGTATACCTATGAAGTGTCGCCCTGTAATGCGGCGAATTGATAGAATGCATGCGCAAATTAGTTCACGACGGATGGGAAAATGGCACCTGCTCTATTTCACTGCCCGTGCTCTTGCAATATCTGCGCTTGGAATTGCTCTGTTAAGGTAGTTTGAGCGAAATATGTTTTTACTTAGAAATCAATGAATTTGGTCTCATTTTAAAGAGAAATATCTCACCCTTCTAATGGCATCAAAAAATTCAACCCCTTAATTAATATTTCTCCACATCCCCGCCCGTACTTTTCTCAGTAGCGACTATCTCCTTTCGCAAAATTACGTCTTTCTCTTTCTTCGCGAACTCTTTTTAACTGCCTTCTGAATTATTCATCACTTCTTGGACCATCTATTGACCTCTCCTTTCCAAATTTACTCTAGCCTATTTGGAAAAAAATGACCTGTTTTATGTCTTCCCATATCTTACCTTTGAATTATTTTATAAATCTTTAAGTCCAAGCTAGTTCGCCAAATTTTTTTTCAGTATAAAGCCCAAATATTCATGGCTATTTTTTAAATGTCTTTAAAATAGATAAAACGTCAAATGGACTACGATTTACTCATGTTTACTCTATCAAATCTGCGGTTACTCATTTTTGGCTACTTGTCAACGCATATTCCTCGAAAACAGCTTGCAATTTACCCGAGGAAGTTCCAGAGCTATGTGCCAAAGTTATTTGCTCATTTTATCTTTGGGTGAAGTGGAGGTTTCAATAAGTTATCGTGTGGCGACAGCGAAAAGAGTTGGAAACCTCTCAATAAAGGGTATATCGAAGGAGACCCGGCTTCGCCCACTATTTGGAAGATTTGGAGTCGAGGTCGGCGATAAAAGAGAGTCGATCAAATTAGTGAGCAATCAAATAGGGGAGGAATGACCCTTAATGGAGCCATTTTGGCGATTCCCTGAGAGTGGAAGGAGATTGTGCCTATACGTAACCAATCTGCTGCTCCCATTTTTGCGCTCATAAGGTATCGTCCTTCGATATTCGCCACTCAGAACTGCGTCCCTGAATACGGAGAAAATGAATTGGATGGACGATGCATGCTCAGAAGCACAGAAGGGCTGAAAATATTGAAAAGAATAGATTTATTTTGTTTGGTTCGTTGAACACAAGTTGACAGTGGTATTTTAAAACAATTTTTTTACCCCACATAAAAGGGGAAAACTGGAAAATAGGAGGAGAGTGTCGGACATTAAGGGTGAAACCGTTCATGATAGTGATTATCTAACCATACAAGTATACAAATATTGCAAACATTTTTGCCGAAAATTATGTGATCAGCTGGCGTCACTATTTTTATCTATTAACGTACCAGCAGAAATTCGTTTATGAAACCAATTCTTCTGGCTGTGAAAGAGGTGTACCCTGCCTCATATGATGCCAAAATATTTGAAAAGGTGGGTATGAGCATGGTGAAAATTGAAGATAAAACGTTTGAGGAAATGCGTTTTTTTGATGAGATTGATTGAAGTGCCTTCCTCTGGTTTGATATTTGACCATCAAAAGCTTTCGCCAAGGCATTGTGGATGAACTCTTGGGAGACGGGTGTCTTATTGGATGAATTCAAGTTATGCGTTCCAGCTACTGTTTTTCATCATCTGCTAACTCTTTAAATACATTCTGAGAACGTTTTATTGAAGAGCTGAATGGAAACCATAGTAAATTAGCCTAATCTGTGAGGAATTTTTGTAAAATAATTCTTAAGGTTAAGTATTTAAATTCTAAAAACAGTCGAAACATAGATTTGTTCTCTTTCTTTTGCGGTCTTATCTGGGGGATATCATGAAATTTCCAGCTTCCACATTTCGTCGCGATCGAGAGATAAGATAAATAGGAGGATCACAGATAGGAGATAGGAGGACACAAAAAAATATTCATAAGTAATACAACTGATTTATTTCGTGAAATCAATTCGCATGAGTGGATATTCATCCGAATGAATTCTTCATATGCTTGGAAATGATTGCATGTATTTTCTCATTGGGAACTTTAATTTCTCACCTCGTAGTTTCGTGTCGTGTTTGTGTCTGAGGCAAACCCCTAGCTCTAGGAGAGAGATCCTCCGTGCTGTCCTCGTGTGATGATGGGAGCAAACCTCTCTTGACTACCCCAATTCATTCCCCGCACCCCTGTCCTCCCGGTGATGCCCTGAGGGCCCCCCTTCCACTTCCTCGCCCTACCCCTCCTTACTAACTTGTTTGCACTGCACTGCAGCTGTACTGCACACGCTTGGTCTTGGGAATTTAATTAGTCCGTCCTCTGGCGGCGAACAACCTTCCAGGCGTACGCCGAGGGCACCAATCTCCTCACCATTCGCAGGGAATGTCCTCCTTCCTTTCTTCTCATAATATGTGAGATAGGGAGAGAACCTGTTCTCCGCCATCCGAGAAACGATTGGCCCGCTTGCCTCGACCGTCTTCTCCCACAAATTTCACCGCCTCGCCAGGAAGGAACTTCCAAAATGTCGGAGTCGCATAGCAGCCCGTTTTATTCGACACTTGCCGTCGGAATCGGCTACCCAATGGAAACAGCCGAAAGGCAGGTTTGGACTGATAAAATTTAAGGAGAAACAGCGTGGCATGACGCAAGTGCTGCCGTCAGCTTCAAATTCTTCCCGCTAGAACGAAATAGCTTTCATCTTTCGGAGATTGGGTAAAAACAGTATGAGAGCAACATGATGTCTTCTCAGGAATGATGAAATCGGATTAAGAGAGGATAGTGTTTAGGGCCCAAATTTCCCGCATTGTTCTAGAAGATAAACTAAAATATTCGCAAAATCTTTTGTCATGAAACTTGCATTGATTATTTGTAATATATAATTTACCTTTAGGATGTGTAGTTCCCAAATAAAACCGACGCGCCGTTTAAAACATACTACTCAGGCATTTCATTTTTGAGTCCTGGTTCGCTGAAAACAAAGATATCGGTTATGGTAAGTCATTGCCTAAACTTGATGATATAAATTTTAGTACAATATTTACTAAAAGTACGTGTGATTATCCATTGGATAAAAGCTCTGTTCCAGGTAACATTAATGGTCTATCTAGTGACTGATGGTTTCTTTAAGTATGGACTATAGGATCCTTTACTCTATAAACCTTTTCATTTTATTTTTCTCACTTTTATTATTGACTGATTTTGGTAGTAACTGTCAGAATCAAGTCAATATCAAGTTAGCTATAGTGGTAATTGTGTTCAGTCCCCATTTAATTTGAAGGATGGGGAGGTTTTGTTTCTCAAGAAGCATGATTAGAGGGGATGTTTGAAGAAAAAGCTGGGGTAATGACTCCAAAGTTTCTCCTCTGCAAGCCTTCACCGCGTACATGTACTCGTCCCACAACTTTCTTTCTATTTAGGGTTACCACTCGCATTTATTCCATACGTCACCCATTCCCTTTCTACGTTGCCGTGAGAGGTTCTGACTTGAACTAGAATCATATTGCATGCCAGGTGAGGATTTACCCCGTGCTACACGCCCTAGTGGTGGCTTGTACGGTATTTATTATATGCAGATGACCTTAGTTTAGGATTTTTTCTTACCGCATGCATTCCGCCCCAATCCTATCCACGCTGCGTCTCCATTGGACAAAAAATGTCGGTTGAAGCAAAGAGTAAACCACCCACGCCTCTAACCAGTGGCTTAGGATATCTGGTATTCTATCGACTATTCCCTTCCAGACCTCCGCTCTTAAAAGACATTCCAGACATTCTCGGGCAAAGACGGCCTGCAGCCCCATTCACACCACGGAGAAGAATTTCCCATCTCTTCCTCCCGTACTCTTCTGTCGCCTTATCGTGCGATGCCATTCTCCGCCACTCTGGTTTATCTCGCGTCTTTAAACATGGCCGTCTATAAAATATTTTCTAGTGTAATTTTCGGGACTAGATCGGGAAGTTTAAAGGGTATGGAGTACTCTAGAAGGAAAACGGGTCCGGTAAAATGTTGAAAATATAAGGTCTCAGTGGTGCATTCTGGGGTTATCTTAGGTATATGACAGTTTTCTAAATTTATTTATAAAACATTTGTCTAATCCTATAAAAATACAATATACGAATTAGATTGATTCGGCAACTTTGTTAACGGAATCAAATGAAGGTATATTGTGTAGGTGTATAAATAAAGTGAAGGTAAAATTTGCAGTTTAAATTTTAAGCATTCAGCTTTCGATTCTATTGCCATTTTTCTTCTCCCGAATTTCTATTGACAAAATTCGTGCAAGATCATGGCAGGGCGTGCATGGACATTGGATTTATTTGAGTAAAAGTGGAAAACCAAGAAAAATACGAGGCGAAATTATGTATCATGTGATTCTATAACTTTTGAAGCATTTGCATTTATAGCAAAAATCTAAAATATCATGTATTTTTTATTTCTCCTTTATATTTTTCCTGGGAGGCTTAGTGAGGGGTGGGGGATTCCTATTACCCCGTGGATGAGCGCCAATGTCTTTGAAAGTTATTTCGGGGAAGGGTTATTTCTGCATTACAGGCAAGCGGACTAAGTAGTTTTTTTAGACTAATGGTCTAACCTACCATGCCCAATGAGTGCACAAAAAGAGTTACCAGGTGCAAATATTTGCCTCCACTTGGGACGTCTTCTTGGATGAGTGGCGGGGGCAGTGGTTTCGTCTTCTGCTTTGTCTCCTCACGACCCCCGCCACCTTAGCTCCGTTCATTCATTAGTGCCCGAGTGTATCCACGCATGAAATGAGGTCACAGAGAGGGAGTGGACACCTTAAGCCCACTTCACACAACACATGATCCGTCTCAAGATCTAGTATGCTAGTTGATATTAGATATTGAGAACAGAATCCAGTACAGTTGATGCCATCCGAGAGGGTTTCAAACGATAAATGAACTTGCAATAGCAGAGAAGTGATATTTTTTTTCAAATATTCACGGATTTATTCTAAATCATTAAATAAACCGAGGAAGCAGATGGAAGGCAACAAAATTGCAGTTGGAAGATATTCCGAATTGCTCATATCGCTTGCAACTTGAAAATAGCTGTTATCGTGAAGGAGATATAGATGGCGCTAATAAAAGAAAGTGAGGGATCGCTCAGCGTATAGGTAAAAGATAACGTCGTTGGTCGAAGGATTATATGTCTTAATGGAAGCTGGTATTATTTTAAATGATTTAGTACTTTCCCGGCTAATATTATGTGTGAAATTCTCTCGGGATTCACACCGGGTTAAATTTTTGGCTGCTGCCAACGTTTCGATGGATAACACTTCTATCGTCATCAGGGTAATTATGCCCGGGGCCGCCTGCGTTCTCCCTTATATACGGACGTTTTGGATGGTAACGTCTGACTGACCTTTGTTGTTACTTCTTTCCGTTAATATTTTTGAAATTAACGGTTTCCACCCCTGATTTATCGAGTACCCCGAGTCTCGATTTAAGTTATTGGACTGAAGGAAGTTTTATTTCTACGGCTTCCTTAAAGAGCCTTTCCCAATATGACTTCCCTATTTGACTTTTGCATTCCTAAAGGAGATGAGATGGTCCTCCTTTAGGTTATGCTCCGCCACGGCGGATTTATCAGGATGATACCACCTAACCTCTTGATCTTCTGTGTTCTTTTAAGCGCGTTTCAGTTGTGCGACCTGTTTCACCAATGTATTTCCATATTGCCATGGAATTTGGTATACCCCCGGTGTCTTGAGTCCCAATTCGTCTTTAACTCGGTAGAGATGAGCTCATGTTTTTGGTGGTCTATAAATAACCTTAATGTAATGTTTATTCAAAATCCTTGATATTTTCACCCCGACCGTAGAAATGTAGGGAACACAAGCTTTGGCTATGGGTCTATCTTTGGTAGTCTTTTCCGGAACGAGAGAACTAAAAATGCGAGATTTCTCAGGATCGACAGAGACATTTTTTAAGGCCAAGAAAATTTCTCTCTCCGAATATCCATTCATAACGTTGGCAGCAGCCACAAATTTAACTTGGTGTGAATCCCGAGAGAATTTCACTCATGGTATCATTCTAGTTCCGCATCAATTATGAAATCAAGTAGCTCAGCCAGTATGATGCTATGCTTGTTTGCTAGCATGCTATTTCTGTACCACACAATACTTGAAACCTATCATATATGCGATATTTTTCGAACTTAAGCTGGATCGAGTATCAATTAAAATGGGCTTTCGGAGAAGTAAAATTCGGCGAAGGAAGATAGGAGGCCAGGCCAGGTGTTTGTGAGAGGTCCTTCATTCTGAGTGTTTTCCCTTTAAACTAAGGCGGACGTCACTCTTCCTCCTATTCTACTGCTTGCAATTTGCTCCCATCCTCTGAGGCGGAGGGTTGGGGGGGGGTGGAAATCCTCCTCCCTCCCTATTCCCCCATTCAGGAAATAGGCATTTCACCTAAAAGCTACGTTTTCATGGACGCGTTAGATGCGCAAGCGCGCGACGAGACGCGTCATTTCTTCGCGTGAACCGGTCGCATGCAAGCAAACCTACGAGTAGGAGCTTAACCTGAGCCACTTCTGGGCTTCATTTTGTCCCTCACATACTTATTCCGGAGGGATTTCCACCGAGCCGACACATTTTTTTCTGTAAGGCACAATCATATTACCACAAATGCATCGACATATGTAAGCTTTGAGAACCATCGGAAATAAAAGTTGTTCTTACCTTCCACTCCAATGGATACTCCTATCTCCCTCCACGCCTTCTCCCTTAGGTTTATATCCCTGTATTGATAGTCCTTATAAGTGTATAGGTACGTGTACTTCTCTCGAATTTTGGAGATGATCATTTCATAATTGCAACCTACACTTTGCCGGTTCCACGCGTTCCATCGTTCCACGCGTCGAAAGTTGAAAATATTTCAACTCGGGCGACGCGACTCTACGCAAACCCACGCGAAGGAATCCGGGCTTCTGATTGGCTGAAGATCTCGCATTCGCGTCTCTTCGTCTGAAACGCGTTCATGTAAACGTACCTTAAAGGGAGAGGACGGGATAGCGTCTCGAGGCGTTCAAGGGTCCCCGTCATCTCCCACGCTTCTCCCCGTTCTCGGAATTCCTTCTCACGCCATCAGTCGAGAACGAGAGAAAGGCGTTAAATGGACGAAATTGAGAGCGTATGTATGTCTCTCGTTCGAGAAAGAGGGAGAGAGGAGTTCTCACGCATATGTGTATATTTATAGCTTAGCTTGATGCGTCCATGAAAACGTAGCTTAAGTTTAAATACCTTCGTAGTTGCTGCCAACTGAAGTGCTTTGAGAATTTTAAGCATTCATCATCACTTATCCCGTTTCGACTCACATCACCGTGAGACTTCAAGATTTGGTCCAAGATCCAAGAGATGAATGACTTCAACGACGGCACTTATTTGAGTTCTTCGTGTTTTTTTTTGCGAAGTAGTTTGGTATCTCTTGCGTCACTACCTCTCTCTCTCTCTCGTGCCTCCCGCTCTTCCCCTTCTTTCTTTCTTATCAAACTCTCCACTTTTACCCCTCCTCATTACCGCATAGGTCGGGGCCAGGAACTTTAGCGGGTGCCATTCACAAAGAGTAAAAATTTCTCTCTCTCTCTGTCGTTCGATTTTTTTCCAATGCTTCATCTCCTCTGGGTGTTATGTTTTTACTTTCGTGCCAACTTTTTCGCCGCTAAAAGTGAGATACGTGCCGCAGATCAGCGAAATATTCAAAGGGCGTTCTTGTGTTTTTCCCATTGTTTTCTTCCGTATTTTCCTGCGCCTATCTCTAAATAACTTAACATTTTTTTATACGTATTCGGAAAGTTGAAAAATAGTCTTCCTGGATATTAAAGCGAATATTGTCAATCTAATAATCTTCTGAAATAATGTAAGCAGAACTTGTATTAATCTATTCACATATTTTTTTACTCATTCCCGTGGGTCATTGGCTGATATATCAATCATGGTGAATTTTAGCGTGGCAAATGGATCTTTGAGGGGATGAAAGAAATAAGTATATTTTCGTAGCAGGCATTCGAATGCGTGATCAATGTTCCCCTATTTTCCAATGGAGGGGAAAGAAACATGTTCATGGCTGACCAGGTGAAGCGAGAAGAAAGACAATTCAGCTCCTTCGCCCCCAAGCTCATTTGAAATCGGCTCCCTCTCCTTCCCTATTAACGCAACCCCTCCCTTTAGGGATTTGGAAGTTGGGCATGATGGGGGATATATGCCAGGATCGAAGAACATCCTTTTAGTTCTAGCTTCTGCCCAGCCTAGGAGAGCTATTAGCCTTATCCACCATTCCCATACACCGGACGAAAGCGCCACTGATGGCACAGTGGAAAATGCATTTCATTGCATCATGAGGATGTTCACTGTGGCATTATAATACTCAATATTCAACAATTTGATGATTCAAAACGAAGATGAAGGATTCTTATTAACAATTAGAACAAAAGATTTTGAGGAAATAATGTCGTAGACGCCTTGGCAATCACCTGATTTTTGAAAAATTTACGTTCCTCTTGCTGTCGAAATAATTGTGCAGAAAGAATTATTAGCCAAATTATCATCGCGCTGAGCATGGATGTTTGTATCCGTCTGTTTTTGTTTTTCACCCGCATTAGTTGGCCATTTGCGCTGTGTTTGAGGTAGTAAAAATAAATAAAATTCATATTCCAGAGACCTGTGCATATGGATTAGCTGTAAGTAGCAAAGCAGTGTCGTATCGCGCATCGACGTCTGTGGAAGCGTTTTCGTCCCCCGTTGTGAATTCATTAAGGCAGTCCGAGCGAGATAGTTTTCCAGTCATAATAGAGACCATGTTCGAATTATACGCTTTAATTTCACCAGCTGTAGAACCTATCAATTAAATATTGCATTATTAATGGTGCAATAACATACTTTTATATGACAGAAATTGTAAGCAATTAAATGAAAATATCTAAGTAAGTCCCTAACTTGACTAATTTTTTTCACACGGTGCGTTTTAAACTCCTTCAAAACGGAAAGTGTTTTGTAATACCCAAGAATCGACTGTGGCGACAATATGATTAATTTTAAAAAATAGTTGAGAAAACATACAAACTACACACTTAGTTTTTTTTACGACATCTAAGTGTTAGAAATTTCTCATTTTGAAAGAAATGTCTCTCTGGAGTGCATAGACGTACCATTTCCCATGTAAAAGAACTGGTATTTTCTGGAAAATATCTCGAAAGAAATGTGGTAAGGGGTTGAATTTTTTTGATGCTATTAGAAGGGTGAGATATTTCTCTTTAAAATGAGACCAAATTCATTGGTTTCTAAGTAAAATTATTTTTCGCTCAAACTACATTAATCATCAGTTGATTAAGTTTTCATCATTTTGAGACGGACACACCTGAATACGTGCCTCCTCTTGTCAATTCTGCGTGTGGCATTTTGACTTTCATCATTTTGTTTCTCTTTCCGCCAGGCGAGCCATTCGGTCGGTCTTCATAGAACTCCTTGGAAAGAAAACTCGGGCTGCTCAATGACTTGACTATTACGGCCGGCATGGAGTCCAGCCTTCCCCCTCCCATCTATTCTCTCTCTCTCTCTCTCTTTGTCTCCCCCTCCACTCCCATCTCTGCCCCCTTCTCCACCGCTGTCCAATGGCGCACGAGGGGCTGTGTCATCTCGCACCAATCCGCTCTCTCCTCATCAAAAATAAAACCCCTTCGAATTCTATCTAAATGTTAATCCAAATTGTCAATAAAAGCTAAGGAAATTAGATGCCCAAGCATTAATTTCGGTCACCCTGGTGACTATCCACTGGGAAAGTTTTAATTTCGTAAACTGTTCCCTATTTCCCGAGAATAAAAAGTCCAAGTTTCTTTTTCCTAGAGGTCAGACGCTCTTGGACCTTGAGCAACACTCAAAAGTTTCCATGGTTAAGGGCCGGTTTATCTATCTCCGGGTAACGCGATTTTATCCGGCGGTTACCTTATCCTTTTTAAAATATATCGCCTTTCAAATTTCTCATGCCTCCTGTTTACAATACTACGAAATAAAAAGGAATTTGAATATTAAATGAATGGAATGCTCATGGTGCTTTTCGTTTAAATAAATTTGAAGCAGCAAAGTTCATTTTTAAGTCGATTTAAGATGATGTAAGTGGCCGAAATCATCGTGAAGTCCTTGAAAAATTTGGGAATGCGCGATAGTGACGGAATTTCATGGTCACCGACTTACGGTATGAATACATTCACTTTATGCTCTTCTAGAGCACATTTTTGGTTTATTTAATATTTTAAATCTTTAGTTTATCAAATTCAAATTGTTACGTGAAGGGGTGTAACTTTCCAGCTTCATGATTCAAATTAAGCAATCCCTCAACTACTGCGAATTTAACTCACAAATGCTCGGCAGTCAGATATGTCAACAAACAAAGCGACGCGGAGAACTTTTGTGGCAAATTAGTTTATATTTAGACCAGCGCAATGGTATTCATTAATTCTAGTTAGCAACGAGCAGTCCTTAAGAGTACTTAAGATTCGTAAAAACGCTAAAAAAGTGAATATAAACAGAACTGGGCGTCTTAATGTCTATTACTGCCAAAACGAACTCCGACAAAAAACGTATGTATTGGTTATTATTATTATATATATGTATATTAGTTGATTCTTGAGGTTTTAGTGGTACATTTTACTAATTTAATTCTACAAACCCGCTATTTATCTTGAAGAGTGATGCCCATTACTGATGTGTTCAATAATAATGCGATGATGAATGAATATTGTCAATGTTCATGACAATTTCAATTAGACTTTCAACATATTAAGAGTTCATTGTGACCACCGCCTTGACACATAGAAGTTGCAAAAGAAAAATGAGTGGGAGGGTCATGAGAAAGCAACATAATCATCTGTGGAGTGATTGTGCAAATGAATACAGATGACAGCAGACACTAATATTGGGATCACACATTTGAGGCTTATACCATCTCATACTCTGGAATTTATTTTGCTCCTTGATGTCCATCAAAATTCAAAAATAAAAGCCGATACAGAGTAAGTTCCATCCTTTTGCATTATTTTCTGGGAAAAGATTATCATAATCAAAAGTCCACACAATTATGTGTAATGATTGGTCTGAGTTGTGACGATTAGTGGTTCTGTTAGTTATGGAATAAACTGAACTATATAAAGAAATCTTTATGAATATATATGAAACAAATGACTGCCACCAAACTACTGCTCCCTTAAATTATACCAATGTCTTTTTCACTTAGGCGGTGGATGTTCACTATTTTTATAGAAAATTGAGAAAAAATAGAAATTTATCCGTATAATAAGAAAGAAACATAATGACCCATCAGTTTCTACAAATTTTACGAATAGTGAATGAGTTTTTAAATACTAAGAAAGATTCACCGGAATTCTTCATGTGGAATTTGCATAACTACGGTAAAAATGGGTAAATTATAAACGCAGTGGTTAATTTTAGATGAATTCGAGTTTTCCATTTAAAATATGGGTTCTCTCTTCGTCACTGAATTGTTTCTGCTAGACATTACACGAACTGGTTATTATTGACTAAACTTCAATGCAATTCCTATTTCGCATCAACATTTTGTTATCATATATAATGCATACTTAAATATCCATCTCGCCATTCCCACTTGAAGTGGGCCAAAAGGGAGAACTTATTGATTGTTGTTTTCCCTATCAAACCAGGTCCCTAGGTATGATTAATTTCCTTCATGGTGCCCTATCCTCAATCCTTTCATCGTGCCCTGGCCTTGCTAGGATATTATTTTTAAGTAGTTTTATTTCCAATAAGCATGTTATTCAACAAGTGGTCATCGTAAAAATATCCACTCAGTAAGTAAAGCAAAAGAGTAATAACAGTTTAACGATAGCCTCACAAGGCTCATTTCTACCATTTTTATTTACATCCCATTGGTACATGTTATTTCAACATTCTCAGAAGCTCCATAGTGAGGTAAATTCAAGGACTTAAATTCTTTTTTGGTTCACAGATTTTCACATATCTATATCGTTTCACGTTAATTATTCACACGAAATGTTTAGACACTGAAAACGGCATTCAAAATGAGTGAAAGAGTGAACACCAACTTTTAGCAGAAAGAAACAGACACAAAAGCTACTGAGTCTTTAGCATGAAATGATATCGTATCCTTCTTACACTAACGTTAAACAAACCTCAAGAAAGTTACCATGCACAGTCATACGTTTAACGACTTTGAAACAAGAATCTGAGATTAACCTCGCGCTTGAGACAATCTTCGCCAAACAAATGCTTAAGATAGGACCGTGAAATAGTTCTTTGTTAAACGGCAGCAAAATACACAACACTGAAATACGCACTTTATCCATAACGAGCTCGTGCCGAGCCGTGCAAATATTGAGATTTTTTTGTTCAGAGCATTCAGTGGCCAATCACAACGGTTGCTTCAAAATTCACGTTCAGTCTGAGTTGACAATACCAACGTTGCCACATCTTTCTATCGAGTAACTATCCGGCGGATAAAATATGATTGATAGACGGTACATAATATTTTTCCGGCGGATAGTTACCGGGAAGTTTACCCGGAGATGGATAAACCGACCCTAAAACGAATAAAAGACTTAGGTTACGGCCACATGAAACTGGATGTTACCCTGTCGCGATCCCCGCTAGTCAGTTTTTTATGGGGAAATAATTGAACGCTGTCGGTATTGTCCTTATGTAAGTAGGCAAAGGATTGAATTAGGAGATGTGTAAAGGGAGGAGGAAGTTGAGGATTTTCCCTTAATTAGTGAGCATCAGATCGTGAAACGTCGGGCTTACACCCAGCAAAGTATGTCAGTCACCCGAAAAGTCTCACCAGGGACCGTGAATGCTTCAATGGAAGAGATAAAACGCTTTCGGTCACCTGGGTGACCGATTTGTACCAGTATAATTTCCGTTGCTTACGTTGCGTAATTGAATTAATTTTTAATTAAATTTACTTGTTAGTTGCTCTCTTCTTGAATTGCCCTTCCTATTCATTCATTCATTCCTTTCTTCGCTCCATTGACTTATCTTGGACTGGATATTTGGGGAGGCGACCGACGGCTTAGGTCATTTGCCCCATTGGGGATAGGTAAGGGAGGAAGGGTGGATAGAAACCCGGCGTCGGCATTAGCCTGCTCTTAACGATAGACGCCAAGGGGACCACGGTTTAACGTCTCATCCGACAGCCGGAAGTACTGTACTTGAAGTGCTCTCCACAATACACTGAAGTAGGGATCGAGTTTCCTCTGAAAAACATCTTCAACTGCAGGGATTTGAACCTTGGCCGCCCGTATGGTTAGCCAGTACTCTAGCCACCACGCCAACTCGATCCCCTTACTTATCTTTCTCTCGCAGTTGCAACCTTATCTTGTCTCCACGCAACACCTCTTAAGACGTCCATGGCTGTGCCGTGTGCCTGTCGACTGTAATGAAATATCGAGGATTTCGAATGGCTCTGATATATTTTGCTGGGTATAAGCTTTGCCATCCGAAATTATCGCCGCGTCGATCGACCGAACTTGATTAATTTGCTCTTTGGAGATCAAAATAGCGGAGGTGTTTTTGTTCACGTATTTGTATTACAGCATTTATCAAATGTCCTCATTGAAAAATTAGACTAGAAAATCTCAGAATATTATATGAGACTACTACCGCAAAACAATCGTCAAGTTTTTTCTAAATTTCTATTTTCAAAAGAAGAGATTCCGTCCTTAGTGCCCCTCCATATATGCGCCTGATGATGCTTTTAACTGTAATATAAGAGTTGTATTAGCCACCATGCTGTGACTATCGTATTCTTATTAATTTCTCTGTCTAGGGCTTTCCAGTGGACAACTCTGGTACCTAATCTACCGAGACGTCAATCTCCTCGTCATAAAAGAGACTGTAGTTTTAATAGATGTTAGATGGTATTATTTAATATGCTATTGGCAGTCAAAAGCATGGTAAGTGAAAGCAGAACTTTTGGTCCTTCGACAACGAAGTCGGGTCAAATTAATGGTGGGAATAATTTTTAATTGATAACGACCTTGAGTGTACACGGAGATAGTTTGATGTGGGCCGACCAAATTCGTCTACATTTTCAAAGGAAAATAAACTCATTACTTGGTTTCCTCCTTCATCTTCGGAATATGTGCTGTGAACATACCCTACGCGGTTCTTCTAATGCCCCCCCGTTTCCCAATCAAAAAGCATTCTTGCTGTCTCTTCTGAACGCTAGGATAGGGTTCTTTTCCTTTTTCCAGGAAAATACGTCATTGACGAGGACGAAAAAATTCCGGGTATTCTCCGCATTGGACCGAGGGCGAGAAGAAGATTCAAGGAAATAAACCTGGAAAAATTCTTTTGCAGGCACACGAAGGGTTGGGGATCGGAAGACTAGAGAGGGGGATGGAATGTTCGAGCCATTTGGAGGGCGGAGAGGCAGGGTCGAGGATTCTCCGTGGTCGTTGCTACGGGAGACAAGAATCTCTCGTTAGGTAGAGTGACTCTTTGGTGATGACCGTTGAGCGGGTCCCATTGCATCTGCATTCATTTTCCGACCGAAAGATACTTTGGGAGGGCTGCTTTTTTCACCCAGTGGTCTATATAAGGCACGTTAATAATTCAAAAGCCTGTATAGACTTTAGACTGCGTTATTCCTGATGTAAGTGTGCTCGCGATAGCTCGCAATAACCAGTGGCCTGTCTTTTACCTCACTTCCACTTACATAGAAAAGGTTACAGTGGTCCCTTCCCCTTAGTTCTCTATGTGTCCTCTGAGTGCGATTGCACTGCCATTAACGCTGAAGAGATGGGGTCTAGTCGACCCGTACCTGCGGTGCTGTTATTTGGGCTGCAAACTCTTTCATACGCCGAATGGCTGGATGGAATCAAAAGAAAGCATCGACATTTTTAGCGACATACCTGATAGAGCGTCACTTCCATTAGGTCCAGGTCGTCTCCATTCTTCCGTTCCCTCGTAGTCCTCATTTTTTGATTACGTAGTAAGGATGATCAGCTGCATTTGCATGTGGTAAATGTGGCATGAGGCGTTTTCTTTGATGCATATGGTGTTATGGTGTCAAGCGTTGTTAAATTAAAAATTGTATTATCCTAAATCCTTTCTCTTAAGATTGAGAACGTAAGATTCAAAATTGTCTAGGAGGTTATATGTAGGAGATCATAATACGTCTCACAGTGTATATTAATGATATAAACTTTTAAAGTTTATAAGCTTATCGTGTCATTGAGAAGCACCAGCAAAAAACTAAATGTACGTATAGATCCTTTAATTTCATACTCGATCCAAGATATCCTGCAAAACATACAATGTGATACATATTGATGCTCAAAAGGCTTAAAAGACTTTTGCTTATGAACTTGCGATAGTCTTAATCTATCAATAAATTGTATACATCGGTTGAAACGCGTTATTTCACGTTCTTTGAAATCAAAATGAGCCAGCCCCATTATTTTGAGAATCTAGGAGAAGTGGGAGATGTGAATGTAAATATATGTATACGGAAAAGTCATTTGAATATTAAAGCAAATCAAAAGAATATTTCGGCAACAATCGAAATACTCTCCTCATCACACGACCTTCAGATGCAAAGCTGCTTCACGATTTCCCGTCAAAGTCATTAGTGTTTCATATCTCCGTGCAATATTTAAATGAGAATTGCGGACCAAGTTCACCATTCTTAATTTCTTGTAAATATTTTTCTCCAATGTAAAATGCATGATGGTAACTGCTAATTATTGACTTTAATTTCATGAGTTTGCCTTTGGTAAGCCTTTATTGTAACTTCCATTGAAAGTTTTGGTGGCGGAATGCTTTATTTTAAATCTTAATATCGTATTTTATATCGTCCTAATAGATGGTTAACTGTTGATTGAAGGCACTTGGGTAAGTCTGAGGTGTGCGTTAGCATTTTTAGAGTGTCTCTTCATTGTAAAACCATTGGATTGTTTGAGAAGGCGTTAACTATTGGTGCTATTAAATCCTAGTGGCACCTATTCAACAAAAATAGCCAATAAACCGTCTTTCGAAGGAAAATAAAACCATAGATATAATTGATTGAGATTATTAGAAGTACTTGTCGAAATGAACAAACTAGTTATTTCGTTCAGTTCTCATCGTACTCGTTGGAGGAGTAATTAACTAATGGCGTGGGCTCTGTTTTCAGTTTTTCTTAAATATTGCGGTAATAATTGAACATCAATTTGATTAGTTAGAAATAATGAACAGCTGGCCGTCTGCCAAAAGTGGCCTATAGTTCATTTGAGATAGCTCTCATAAATAAATTGTTATTATTAGTTATCCTCCTTCTTGACTCTTACCTTTCTTCATTCAAACAGTTATGTTGAATCGCCAGCTGTATAAATATAACCAAATAATTTCAAGATTCATTTGTCTCCCTTTACGCCCGACTTCTTGAGGTTTCCTCTTTTTCTTCCCTTTGAATGCAGAGGACGACTTGTTAAATCCTGCGTTCTCGACTCGGTACGTACGTAATATTGACGTGATAGTTTTGGGGCGGATAGAATAGGGAGAGGAAGCGAGAAGGGACTTAAGGGCAAAAAGACAATGAATGATGATACAAAATGCGTACACTATAAGCGTCTCTCACAGTTAGTGTGATAAAAATCTGTTTCTTACCCACCTTTTAATTTTATTATTTAATTGTTTGTGGTGTAATAGATTTTCCCGGCCCCATCACTCGCACCCCTTCCAAATACTCACTCATTGGTCGTTCAATCCTAAGATAGGCTGAGGGCAGTCCTCCATCCTTCCCAATCCTATACTAGTTTCCACACTTTCTAGTAGGGATGA
This sequence comes from Ceriagrion tenellum, assembly GCA_963169105.1. Lineage (NCBI taxonomy): Eukaryota > Metazoa > Arthropoda > Insecta > Odonata > Coenagrionidae > Ceriagrion > Ceriagrion tenellum. The sequence goes on along the minus strand of OY720642.1, from coordinate 122,302,319 downwards.
GTAGATTCCACTTTTTTCGATTCCGATTCTTTCAAATCGATTCCCGATTCGCAATTCCGATTCCATCGATTCTTATCCCTGATAACAGGTGGGATATTGATTTACCAGTAGCGTACGACTATTATTTAAATTCAAGTGTTTGCTGAAATAATATAACAAAGACGATTAAATTGTTCAAAAAGTATATTTATTAACAAATAACAAATATATCCTCAGCTTATTGTCGTAGATAAAAAGTACTAATTGATAGCCTAAACCCAAAATTACTGAGCCAAATATGATCTGATAAATGAAATTTGATTTTAATATTTATCTATCTGGAATCGATGGAATCGGAATTGACTTTAGACGATCGATTTTGGATAACGATTCTAATCCTGAGAATTGGTGGAATCGAGAATCGACTTTTGGATTCGACTCATCCTTACTTTCTAGTAGTTCTTCCTATGCACTTTCCATTTCAGTTGGTATATTTTTTTGTCTATGTCTATGTTCCCCTTGGCCGTTTGCTCGGAACGTTTCTCTCAGTATTTGCTCCAATGCTTTCCTCACAAACCCATTGAGCCTCAGGATGTGCCCAATCCATTAATTCTTCATTCCTATATCGTGTTCCTTAGGGTCCCTCCCTCTTCTACTCTTCTATGGAATTCTTCTTTTCTTATTTTATCCGTCCGTTTTATCTTCAGTATCCTCATCCAAAACCAGGTTTCAGAAGCCTCTAGTCTTGTTTAGTCTGATTTTCTAATGATCCATTCTTCCGAGTGCCACGCTCCACACGAATGTTTTAATTAACTGTTTCCTAATTTATAGTCCTAGCTTCTTTGAATACGACAGTTATCGTTTTACCTTGAACACTTTCTAAACTAAGGCTCTTCTTTTTTTGATGTCCGTTGTACCTCCTCCGTCCCACGTGGTGTGACTTCCGATATCGATGAAGGAATCCACTTGTTCTCCTATCAGTGCGACTTCTACTTTCAGATTTTCTCTCCCGCATACTAGGATTTTAGCCTTCGTCTTATTTATTCTCATGCTGTATTATTGGAGAACTTGATTCAATTGTCAAAGGTGCCTAATGATTTAAATGTAAGCGAAATTTAATCATCATAAATCTACGTATTTCCTTAAATTGTAATGAGCTTTATTAGTCCCTATCTCCATTTTCTTTTTTTAAACCATTCAGAACTTAGCCCTGTCTGTGTATTAAAACGATAGAAAGAGACAACTTATAGGCCTCTTCAATATTCGAATGTCGTCATTTGAAAATTGAGCGCTCCCAGCTTTGCTTGTGATTAATTAGAACACAAACGTACAGGGCAGGATACAGAAAGAATGAGAAGTGGGAAAGGTGGGCTGAGAATAATCAACCAAGAGTCGCCATGGAATTTTCTAAGGAATTTATATGTCCTGAGCGCCGAAGGAAATCAGTTTATTATCTTTCATCTCCTTCTATTATTGTGCAAAAACTTTGGAAGCGTTGGGGATTCTTTTGTATTCGGTAATTAATTTAAACTTTCTTTTTCTATTTTTAGTAACTTTCAAACTAAGCTCCTTATATGACTTCAGACAGCTACTGCGTACCTTCATCGGACTGAGTGTCGGTGTTAGTATTTCCTTAGACTCCACATGTGAAGATTTAGGAACTCAAGGGTGGGGTTGGTTAAAGGTGGAGTAGTTGCAACGAAAGAGTTGAAAGCCGAACATCCTTCAGACAGAAAGAGTCCCTGGGGAATGACAGAGTGGTTGTCGTTTCTCTTTCTCCCTTATATCGGCCGAGAGGTGTCCTTCTCATCACCTTGTGTCGCGTCCTTTATTCTTCGTGTGTTTAGGCTCGCTCTTGTCCGTTCTCAGTCTTGTGTCGCACATCCTTCTCTCTTTTCCATTTCACTGTCGATTCACGAGGGCAAGAGATAATCGTCAACAAAAACCTATCTCATCCCATCGAAAGAGAACTCACTTTGTACTTTCCACACTGTTTTATTCTCTCCAACCATGGTTTTGACAAGGTTATGTCATTATCAAGGTGATCTTGATGATGACATAACTTTATCGAAACCATTGTCGGAGAGAATAAAACGGTGTGGAAAATACAAAGCGAGTTCTCTTTTCATGTGTCGCCGTTCCACAAAGTGAAGCCTGAAACTGTAACTCTCATCCCGATCTGCTATCTCATCCCGATTTTGCCAATGAAAATGAAGGCAGAGTAACGGTTTTTATCCAAGGTGGGGCAGCCAACGAGTAATTAAACTGTGAGGATGTATGTCAGGACATTTATCTATATTTGAAAGCGATGATTGGTGAAAATTTGAAAGATTGACTGAAGATAATAGTCTGGGAATCCTCTGATATTTTGTGGCTAATGGCATCTACGAAATAAATTGCAGATGTACATACTTATTATTGAATGTGTATGCGATGACAATCTCATTGGAATTTTAATGCATGCGTTGCATGTACAGTGTGCATGCGTTGTACCTGTTTTGAAAATCCAGGAAACATGCTGATCCTGATCCTAAGATCTCGGGTTTTTGAGCAGTGCCATGCCCTAGACAAGCGTAACGTCTCAAACCGCTGGAGACCTTTGGGTATTGACTTTTCATGGGCATACGAGCACTATTGTACGAGGGAAACGAAATTTCTCTTCCAGCGGACATAATAGATTATCATCTCAATTTTTTAATGGCAGTTCTTTATCTGTTTTTTTCTTTGTTTCTGTTCCAGTGCTGGGAAAATTGTGAGCTTCTGCAGTCCAACTACGCCGTCTGGGGAGCCATGTGCACACAGAAAGGCATTTGCGTGAGTATTGGGATTTCACTCGTATTTGTGCTTTTGCTTGGAAACTCTTAGTTTATATTTGATCATAATCTCCCTGATAAGCTTAATCCATTATTTCTGGTTTTTGATCACCTCTTTTTAGAGATGCGGTGACTAGTATAAAAATCCACCCATAGAAATGGGAGGTTTTGTTAATTTTATTGATCCCTGATTCTACATACCATTATTAATTTAACAAATTAACCAACTTCATTTTTCGTGAATATATCATCCATCCTTATCCGATATATACCGTCTTCAACGACTCTGTGCGGTGATTGCAGGGAAGACTCCTGAAGTTGAACCAGTCAACCAATTTTCTGCGGGGTGTCTTTTATTTTATGTGGTTTTCCGACTGGTAGAAGCTTTATTCAATAGAAGTCCATCCTTAATTCATCACCTCACGTCTGTTTCAATCACAGCCCATGTTTCCGGCGTTCAGTCGGTGGTTATTCTGATTGGAGGATACAGTGCCGTACTGCGAGACCTCATTGTTTCTTACAGATCTAAATTCCAAAGTAGATTCATTTTCGGCGACTTTCATGGGGGTTTTTCTCAGAGGCTCGGCTGAAAAAGAAGTCTCAAAACAAGATCTGTTCTAATGGAAGTGTTAAATTTAAAATTTCATTATAGAGCGAATTAGTATAATAATTGCAACTTTGTAAGTTTCCACACTATTTTATTGTTCAAGGAGCCTGACTGGTTTCAATGTTATCACATTATCTTCAGAGGCAGAATGCCTTCTGAAGATAATGTGAAGGCATTCTGCCTCTGAAGATAATGTGTTAACATTGAAACCAGTCAGGCTACTTGAACTGTAAAATAGTGTGGAAAATTACAAAGTTACAATTATCATACTATGTCTAAATTCCGCAAAGTCAATTAGTCGACTATCTTGTATATAGAGAGCGAATTACTCTTGTAAATTTCTTCCCGATCCACGAAGAAAATATTGCTTTGCACTGAGCTTCATTCTATTATTTTATATATCCACGTTCTCCGTGAAGCAATAATAAGAATATTGCAATTTACGTTCCTCTTCGCGATTTTTTAAACTTTTCCAATCTTTCGTGTCTCTGTTATCTTCGGGGATGTCTCTTCCTCTTCCGTCACACTTAATGTCTTGTAATGCTGAAGTAATGGCGTGTACTTATATTTATCTGTTCGCATATTTATTTAGGTCTTTATACTTTTGGTTTAGAATGCCTAAGCTTATCATTTGATTAACTTATGCGTCTTCTGTCTGTCCTCAAATGACGGTAGTATTAAGTGTATCATTTGTGCATTACAGAATAATAGTGATAATAATAATCATAGTGGAGTTTAATAATCATAGTTTAGGGCTCGCTGCTGGAGAGCATCAAGTGCATTCCGTCCTGCGTGGCACAGGCGGAGTCACTTGCAGCTCGTATGCAGAAGGCCGTATTACTTGGGTCCCTCCGTCTACTCCGTACGCACGACCCAACCGCAGTGTAGTCACACATCCGATGGGCGTCGGATGCGTCGGCTGCGAGTACTGCCCAACTCCTCTCGAGTCCTCGGCTATTTTGACGGCAGTGAAACCCGATGCTTGCCGAGGGAAATGTTACTAAAGTAACGAAAAATAAGATATTGAAGGATGATAATAATAGTTTTACTTGTGGTATGAAAGGAATACAACCTCCTAAGGTTGCTTCATAGATTCAATAATATAATCAAATCCATGGAGATGAGCGTATCCTCCTCAAGGACAAATGGTTTGACAATGAATGATACAACTGTTAGATGCAAGCTTGCAGTAGATGGCAAAATTCTATGGTAGGACATGAAACATAATTTTTTGAGCATACGGCTGTCTTCATATGATGGTGCGAAATCATAAGTTCCGACTACATATCACGAAAGACTTAAGGGTAGCTAAATGTTTGAAACAAAATGTGTGGGAGAACAGAAATATATAAGGATAGAAGCAAGGTGTTGAGCGTACGAGGCTAATGACAAAATGTGTGACATGCTTTTCAGCTGGAACGCAGCGGTTCAGGTTTAAAATTTAGTTTTTCCTGCGATCGATAAAAGACTCTAATGGCTACTAATGAGATTTTGAAGTAGATTGGTCGATGGGTCGTGTATCCGATTAGTTTGTTGTGCTTCCTAATACTTTTGTCTGAATCTGCCACTTGGTACAAACATCACGTTTCTTACGATCCCTACATGACTAGAGTATCTCTTTTACGTAGCTGTAGTGTACATTAATACAAATAGTATTTCTTTAGCATTGGTAGGATATCTAAAGTGCAATGTTTTCAAAGAACCACGGAACTAGCCGCGCAGTTGCTTCAACGGAGTCACCCGCTAGAGATCACACAATTGTGTGAAATTCACAGTGGAAAAATCATTCGCCTGGACTGGGAATCGAACCCAGATCCCTCGATTTCAAGAGTACGCCTGCGTAGCTGGGTATCTGAGGTAATTGCTTAAGAGCACTCGGCCCGAAATCGAGGGATCTGGGTTCGATTACCAGTCCAGGCGAATGATTTTTCCACTGTGAATTTCACAAAATTGAATAAAGTGCAATGCATATTGGTGAAAGTTACTGGTACATTACGTTTTAGTGTATGAGGGTGATAACTCACTCCCCTGCCATACACCCCCGCGGTGACTTCCAGGGCAATATGAGGCTGTCTTCCCTGTCCAACTCAAATATTGCTTTCAACATATGTAGTAAGATCAAAGATTGGTTATGTTCACACTTTATTATATCTAACCGATCACAGATTCGGTACATCAAGATAGCCCTTGATAATTGTGCGTAGTCCCGAAACCTTGATTATTTCCACACATGTTGAATTTCTATAATCAATCTTGGTTTTCTTTATCTTAATCAGGGTCTACGGGAACGACGGAGGCCCAAACGCCAGCCTTGTTTGGTTAGAAAATAAACAAATTTGTGGAAATAAAAATGAGTCTTTCTTTCTTGCGATACGTTTAAAGTAAAAGAGAGATGCTACTTCGCTCTGGTTAGGCCACACCTCGAATACGCCGCGAGCATTTTGGACCCGGGTCATAATGATTTAACCAAAAAAAATAACAAAGTGCAAAGAAAAGCAGCACGCTTCGTTAAAAACTGCTACGAACGAACATATAGTGTTACACAACTGTTAGAGGGATTAAGGTGGGAGCCCTTAGAGACTCGGAGGCTGCACGCTAGGCTTCGACTGCTTGAGATATTTAGAACTGGTGTGTTTCAGAGCGACACAGAGAATATTATCATGACGCTTCACTACACATCTAGGTCTGACAGATGCGATAAAATAAGAGACACTCTGCCGAACAGATAATTACAAGAAGTCGTTCTTCTCGCGCACAATAAGCGACCACAATAAAAACTGAGCTCCTCCAAATACACTCTCATTGGACATGTCACCATTTCACCTTAAAACTTTTTCATCTTTATACGGCTGGTGACCTAACACCCCCTGCCACACGCCCAAGCGGCGGCTCGCGGGGTAGTATGTAGATGTAGATGTGCTGAACATTTCCACCAAGTGACGCCTGAAATGTCGTTCAAAGTTAAAAGCCATAAGTTTAAGTTGATATGCAGAATTTTATCCGTCATGTTTCCATGTGGATAACGGTCGTTTTCATCTCTGTTTTTAGAACTCAAATTTCGTTCGTTTTAATTTAAGACGAAACATTTGACCCTCCTTTGTAGGTTTTCCAAATTTAGTTTCATTTGATACATCTCAGTTCCCTTGAAAATTTGTGAGAAATCGCGGCTGCAAAGGCAAATAAATCAATATGCTAATGAATGGTTATGGTTTTGATTATTTCCTTATCAATTCCTGGTTTTTCGTTTCAGTTTCCCGGCTGTCAGCAGGCGTGCAAGTTTCACCGTGAGGAGGAGACCTCGGAGGGAGGCGCCAGTCGGCAGGTGGAGCCTGTGGTGCATACTCTAGGGCACCAGGTGGTGCAAGTGGTGATGCCTGAGGAAAACCAGGGAGGCGGTATCCCACTGCCCCTTATCCGCTGGCCTCCGTATTCCAGCAGAACAACGAGGGACAGAAATAGCAGCGTCGTCTACGTCCTCATGACGAGGAACAAGGACACTCTCTCTTGGACACAGGTCACGCAGGTCAGTCGATGATTTCTCTTGAACATGTGTTCAGTGGAACTGTAATGGAGCCCTCGAGGAGAAAACTCCATTTATCGATGCTTTAGCCTGCAATACAACGGTGGGACCGCCATCTTCGACGGTGCTTTTCCTCACGTAGTGCAAAATAGGATAATTACAAATAGAGGACAGCCATATTTGGCAGTTCTTGTCCCCACGTGCTCGCAGAGGACGGGGACAACAAAAGCAAACTTGGCGTACCTTAGTCGCTAGGATACGCCGGGCCAATTGCATCAGAATATTAAAACACGAGACGGAGAAATAGAGAAAGAGAGGGGAAGTTCTCTATCAGCCACGGAACGAGTGAGACGTAAAGGAAAGGGCTCTTAAAAAAACGTGCCGAGAAAGACGGGGAATCCAATCAAAGATAGAGCTGAGCATTGAACGAGGCGTAAGTTGTGAACTGCAGGCGCCGAGACAGCTGATCGGGAGACTGAAAGTGTAACCAAGCGGCTGAATTAGAGAGAGAGACGGGAGCTCTATCGCTGACTGTGAAAAGTAGACGCCACAGTAATTAGTCTAAGGGGGAAGGCAGATACGGTGAAGCTGACCACCTGCGTCGTCTAGGACGGAGTTGTCGTAAATATATATGTTGTATTATAATTTCCTGTCTCAGATTTTGATTGTGTAATATTTATAATAAAGAGATAATGGGCTTAAAAGGTGAATGTGTGAATATTAATGCGTTCAAGTATTAAGTGACTCAAAAGGAACTAAAGAACAGCGATAATGAACGCCCATTTTTCAATATTGCATTGTTTATTTGATTTCCATAAGTTTTATGTTGAACTGTGCATAAATTGAAGAATGATTCATTCATTAATGCATGAATATGGCGCAAATATGGTCATCATAACAATTTCTGTGTTTTAAATAAATGGTAACATGTGTTTGAATTAGAATATACGTTTTATTGATGGGGTTAGCTGTGCAGAGAGATAAGAATGGTACGTACGAGAGAAGCGGGGAACGAGAATGAGTGACCTTTGAAGTGCCCCACACAACTTGTATAACATGTTGGCTTCAAACGCGGAGCAATTAATTAAATACAATTACCTCATTGGTTACGTTACAAGCCATTAGTATTTTCTTAGTTTAGTAGTAATATATTTTTTTCATTTAGAGTCATTAGAAGTTTCCGCAGAGTAGCTTAACAATGGGGAAATCGCCTCCTGGTGTCTCTTCCCATGTACTTTTCTTTTTATTCTACATTTACATGTACATACTACCCTAGGAGCTGCCGCTTGGGCGTGTGGCAGGGGGTGTTAGATCACCAGCCGTGTAAAGATGTAAAAGTTTTACGGTGAAATGGTGACATTACTATGAGAGTGTATTTGGAGGAGCTCAGTTTATATTGTGGTCGCTTATTGTGCGCGGAAAGAACAAGTTCTTGTAATCATCTGTTCGGCAGAGTATCTCTGTTCTTTATCGCATCTGTCAGACCTATAAAAGTAGTGAGGCGTCATGATAATATTCTCTGTGTCGCTCTGAAAAATATCAGTTCTGATTTATTATTTGGTCTATGTTATTTGGTCCATGAACTTATATCTGGGTCTTCCTCTGTGGGCTTTTCCCTCTATTTTGCCTTCAATTATGTTCTTCACATATCCATTGTGTCTCGGGGTGTGTCTAATTCATCTTGTTCATCTTTTTGTATGGTATTCCACATGGTGCTTTCCTCTTCTATTCTTCTGTGCACTTCATTTCTTATTTTTTATAGTACAGAAGAGTAGAAGAGGAAATGACCAAATGGAAAACCATTCAAAAAGAGATATTAGCTCCTGCTAATGGCTGCTTCCTTCCGGGTATCACTGATATTACCACACAATTTATTTGTGCTGAGTACAGGTGTTGATGAAAATCTTGTTTTGGCTCCTACAAGAAATATGGTGTTTTGTATTAATTAGCTTCGGTGTATTAACATTAGATAACTGGAAAGTGTATTCCGTTTCCATCATTTTGGTCTATTTGGAGTTACAATTCTGTGAGTATAAAAGTTTCAAACGGAGTTCGTCCGTCCAATTGTCTCTCCGGCGTAATGCCAAAATCCCGCTCCGGAGCTACGCCGGCATTTCAACAGTTCCCCGGAGCTTATGTTATTTCACATGAAATTGCGCAACAGCTATTAATTCCATTGATTCCGAAGCACTAGAAGGCAATCGAATCATTTTTTACCATTATATCCTCACTGTTTAATTTGATACAGAGGCAATTTTACTATTGCACTGTGTACTGCTGTTCAAGATGTGTAATGTATAGGGTTTTCATTATTTTCAGCTTTGAATACTTTTGGATCATGTGATAATGCTGTGCCACTAAATTTCTCATTTTTTTAAAATTGATAACTTTGTTTTCTTTTTTTATGTCCTATGTTGGCATTATCCCAGAGCTATGTCGGAATTACCCCGGTACCCGGGGCAGTTCCAGGTCGGGGTTACGAGAAATATTAATTTTCTCACGTTGAATTAATACTTTTTCATAGCCATACATAAAATTGATAGCCCATATCTTGATCAATCGTTGTGTCGCGCAAAAAAAACATAGTTGTCTTATTGAAGATTATAAAAATAAAACTCTTTTGGTGTCGGCATTTCCCTGGTCTACCCTAATGAGCCGTAGTAAGCTGATGGTCTTGTAATAACTACCATTACTGAATGTAATCCACGGATTCTGGCGTTAAAATTTGGAAGTTGATGTTCATTATAGTTTTAAGTAAAACTTTCGTACTCCTCCATAGATTTTGTACTAACGACGCGTTCCGCTGTCTTTTAAAATCATTTCCAGGTAATTATGATAATACTGAAATGAGCAGTAGCTGGAGATGATGTTATAAGACGGCAAAACGCGTTGTTATTCCAAAGACTTGTAGAAAAGTACGAAAGTTTACCTTAATTCAACCATTACTTGAGTCCTACCAATTGAAGTTACTACCTATCCATTCCCTACTGCTAATAGGTAGTCAGAACTTTTGTCGTTGATTTGCCCATACTCTTGTTATTAAATGTCCTTTTAGGGCATATGAATCCGATCCGGTCCGATCGTCTTTTTGATACATATAATATTCCACTCTTCGCAGACGGTGGACCACGAGGCTCATCTGGTTGATTCAGTAGTCGCCCAGCTCGACGTCCGCGTCATGGTAGTGGACCCCGAAGGCCTGGTGACCATCTACAGTCCAGCGGCCACCTTAGGAGGTCACTCTCTCGAGAAAGGCCTCCCACCCCTCTATCCCTCGTCTACATCCACCACCCCTAGCCCCTCCACGTCGCCCTCCTTAACGAAAGGGGATCGTGCTGGAGCGGTGAAGGGTGACTGGCCCCTGGTCATCCGGGAAGATGTTACCTCTCCTTTGGACAACGCCCAGCTCGCTCTCCTCTTCCCAACCGCCTCTGCAGAACAAGTGGCTGCAGCCGCCGCCATTGCTGAGGTACTGGGAGAAATTAAGTCCCCCGCCTTACTGTTATCTTTTCGGAGTAAAGGGCGATTGATAGTATATTAAAATGTGTCTATATTTTCATGAGGAAAGTTATGGGTTGTTGAGTCGCTGTCATTCCATTGGATGTCCAATTATTATAAAATGTTCATGCATGGAATAGAGTAAAGGACCCAATAATTAAGGAGTTAAAGGCTTCGGTGTTTCTTCCTGCGTTCAGATGCTAATTTTCCTCTTGATTGCGTCTCTTGCTCTTTCTTCGGGGCGAGTAGCGGCAACGGCTTTCCCTCGGACCCTCTTCCCATCCTGGCCTCGGTGCTCCCTCTAGCGACCCCTGGGTGCTGCACGAAGTGTCTCTCATCCACCAGAGGGTGCTGGTGATCGCCGAGGTGTCTTGGGAGGCACGGAGCGTGGCCAGGGTGTACCTGGTCACGTGGGAGGTGGACGGTGGTGGACTGAAGGGAAACCTCTTCACCCACACCACTTGCGTCACCCTCTCCCTATGGCCACAGACGCTCTATCACATACAGGTGAGATTACGATTGCATGCTACGGAATGGAAGAATGGTGAGCTGCGAATACTTATATAAAGCCTATCTAGAAGTTTGATCAATTCCTGCACAGGCAAATACGTTATCAGATAACGTTAATGAAATTGAATTTTTCCTAAATATTATGTATTCGAAGTAGATCAGCAACTGTTTGAAAGACACTGGCATGTGTTTAATGGAATGGGCGGAAACAACATTTTATGTTAGTGGTGGCTTGATTCTTTAGTTCACATGTTTACCATTACAGGATTCTTGATCGAGCCACTCTATTCTAAAATCCCAGTAAATGCGTCAAATTATGCTGTTGCATTCACATCAGTGCATATGAGTACCTATGCGTATTAATACGCTGCACAAAAAAATTGTTTTACCTTACTGCATTATTCAAGAACTACCCATTGTCTTCATTGAAAATAATAGTGCTTGAATGCCCATAAAATTTCAAATTTAGGTTTGGTTCCAATAAAGAAATGCATTTTTGTCACAGACTTTTTCGTTTCTGATTTTCATCAACTTGTTCAATTTTAATTGTCGAGTTCAATTGTAATTCAACTGTCGAGAAATTACTCAAGGGCTCACCATTTAGTTCACATGTTTACCATTACAGGGTTCTTGATCGAGCCACTCTATTCTAAAATCCCAGTAAATGCGTCAAATTATGCTTTGCATTCACATCAGTGCATATGAGTACCTATGCGTATTACTACGCTGCACAAAAAAATTGTTTTACCTTACTGCATTATTCGAGAACAACCCATTGTCTTCATTGAAAATAATAGTGCTTGAATGCCCATAAAATTTCAAATTTAGGTTTGGTTCCAATAAAGAAATGCATTTTTGTCACAGACTTTTTCGTTTCTGATTTTCATCAACTTGTTCAATTTTAACTGTCGAGAAATTACTCAAGGGCTCACCATTTTACTGAAGGATATTTACCCCCGAAGGCAAGACTATTTTTTAATTACTACTATTCTGTCACTCAAGACTTTCATTTCAAGCAATTTTTAATGTGTTTCGTTAGTTCAATACCAGTCTTTATATTCCATCATTTTAAATATGATGCAGGACATTTTTCTCCGTTCACGAAGCGGACTTAAGGTAGTCCGAGCCGAGATAGTTCCCTAGTCATAGAGACCATATTTGAATTATACGTTATAATTTCACCAGCTGTGAGACAAAAGAATTAAAATTGCATTATTAATGATGCAATAATATAGTTTTACCTGACAGAAGTTGTAAGTAATCAAATTAAAATATCTAAATAAGCCTAAAGGTGACTCATTTTTTTCACGCGGTACGTTTGAAACTCCATCAAAACGGAAAGTTTATTATGATTCCGAAGAATTTTATGCGGTGACAATATGATTAATTTTCAAAAATAGTTAAGAAAGCACACAAACTACACAGTGTTAGTTTTTTCTTACGACATCTAAGTGTTAGAAATACCTCATTTTGTAAATAATGTCTGTCTGGAGTGCATAAACGTACCATTTTCTATGTAAAGGGGCTGGTATTTTCTGGCAAATATCTCGAAAGAAATGTGGTAAGGGGTTGAAATTTTTGATGCCATTAGAAGGGTGAGATATTTCTCTTTAAAATGAGACCAAATTAATTGATTTCTAAGTAAAACGATATTTCGCTCAAACTACCTTAACCCTTTGAGTGCGGCATGACGTGACATCACGTCATGCCGCATTCAAACGGTTGAGACATGTGGACCCGAACTGGAGAGAAGTGGATTGAGAATGCAAAAGGCGCGCTCTGGGATGCGTCTGTCTGCAATATGTAACCCCCGCTCTTTTCCGCAACCCTCGATGAAACCCTTTTCTACAGTCGAGTGCGCTCGCCATTGCGATTCTGGGTCTGCACCACTCCATCCCTCCCTCCCTGCCTCCCCATCTCTATCCCAACCCCCCCAACCGCCTCCCTACCAACTCTCATTTCGCTTTCCTCCTTTTCTCATTTCACGCTCTGGATGCTTTCCCTTCTCTTTCTTTCCTTAACGACCACCGTTTGATTCGATCGCTTTTTCACTCTCATGTCTTATTCATCCTTTTTGTCTCACCAGCCGCCTCGTGAACTGCCTCCATCTCCCCTTTCTCGCCCTTCTTCTCGCCCCTTCGCCCCCCCTCCCCCTTCGCCCCCCAAACCCCCGTCTCATTCCAGTCCCTCTCAATGAATAAGCGATCCGCATCTTGTCCGTCTCCCCCGTGGCATTTTTGACTTCGGGGACACGTCTTGACCTCTCGACTGCATAAACTGTCGTCTTTATTGCCCTCTCATCTCAAATGCAGTATGCAGAGCCTTTTTTATCCGCCAAAGTAAGGTCGAGTAGACGAAGCCGAGTGTCCGTTTAAAGATCGCTTCACTGGTGTGTCCACTGGATTCTTTTTTAATCGACTTCCGGTTCGCCAAATCCGTCTTGCCTGCGCTCCACTCGCTGTTTCGCCAAATGGCAATTGACAGTGGTGGTTGAATCGGTTGAACAATTGAATGTGTCCCTCTGGCCTTGCCCTCTCAAAAGCTGAACTCTCTCGCTTAATGTGGTCAAGGTCAGTTTTGTCCTCTCGAGCCTCTTCTCCATCCTTCCTCCTTTGGAATCCATTACGGCCGGCGCACCGTCTGCTCTTCCGTGAGTTGGCTTTCAGAGCGGTCTGCGTTTTGTGTAAATGAATAGTTCACCCAACATAGTTCTACTGATAAGAGTGATGGATGACTATTATTCAATTTAAACATACACGAAGAGCTGCCAAAGCATTTTAGCTTCCATTGGAATGAATAAAGAGGCTATATTAAGGTAGTTCGAGCGAAAATTTCATTTAACTTAGAAATCAATGAATTTGGTCTCATTTTAAAGAGAAATATCTCACCCTTCTAATGGAATAAAAAAATTCAACCCCTTACCACATTTCTTTCGAGATATTTGCCAGAAAATACCAGTTCTTTTACATGGGAAATGGTACGTCTATGCACTCCAGAGAGACATTACTTTTAAAATGAGGACTTTCTAACACTTAGATGTCGTAAAAAAACTAAGTGTGTAGTTTGTATGTTATCTCAACTATTTTTTTAACTTAATCATACTGTCACCGCAGTCGGTTCTTGGGTATCACAAAAAACCTTCCGTTTTGAAGGAGTTTAAAACGCACCGCGCGAAAAAAACGAGTCAAGTTAAAGACTTATTTTGATATTTTTATTTGATTACTTCCAATTTTTGTCATGTAAAACTATATTATTGCGCCATTAATAATGTAATATTTAATTGATGTGTCCTACCGCTGGTGAAATTAAAACGTATAGTTCGAATATGGTCTCTATCATGATTAGGGAGCTAGCTCGCTCGGACTACCTTAAGTGAGCAGAGTGCCATCGCTTTTTATGAAGTGCTTCGAAGTTTAAAGATTATTTCCATTTCATCCATCACTATTTATGCGGTGCGTTAGATTATGAACTTTGGATTAGCATGCAATTACCATGCAAAATTCGTCCTGCTACCGATCGGCGAAACACCATCAGTGCTTAATCCGACGGAATTAAAAGTTCCCTGGCTTCCTTCATTCGTCCACAGGTGGAGGTGGTGTCGCGCACCCCAGGCGCCCTCCCGCCCCCCGACCGCAGCCAAGTGCTGCACCTGGACACCCGCAGGGCCGCACCCGTGGTGCTTGCCCCAGACGCGCACCAGCAGGCGCCACGTCCGGTCCGACCCTACGAGGGAGGAATCGGGACGACACCGCAATGGAGACCTGGGAGAGAAATGGTGGCGGGCTCTGGAGCGGCCCTAACTATCTTCTTTCTCGTCTTGGCGGCCCTTTCGGTGATCGCGGCGTGGCGCAGGCGACGGCCCTGCCGTTCCGCTCAGTTGCGCTCCTCAGGCGACAAGGCGGCACTTGAGGCTGATCACGAAGGAATGGGACTGCGCGGTGAGTGTGCTACCATCTCAGAATGGGTGACAATGACTATTCACTGTCAAGCACATCTATAACGACGTTGAGCAAAAAAATAGTGACTTTCTCAAAACAATTTATAATGATCATGTTTCTAATTTTAATCTGATTGGTTTACATTTTAGGGACAAAGGTGCAAAATTAGATTTTTTTGGAAAAATTTGAAATAGTAGCATATCTCAGGTTGTACAAGGAGAAGATGGTAAACGAAGCTGTTCCTATGAACACACCTCTTTTGTCTGTATGAGTTCCCCTCCTCGTGCTACCGAATTTAATGTGTTTTCAAAACACTGACCTTGCTTCCTCACAGTGAGCTTGCATATATTCGCCTTACTTCCCTCCCCAACCTGTTTTCCTAATCCCCCCTTGCCTCCTCTGTCTCAGGGTATAAATGTGTGAGACTGATTGCCTCGTCGTTTAGTAATCTCTTGAAAATGACGCTATTGCGTTGAAACCGGTTGAGGATAATAAACCGTGTGGAAAAGTACAGCGTTATTTCATTCCAAACCGAGACTTTCTCAGTGATCGAGGATAGAGAGTAGTTTTTGATGGTTTTTAGCTCTGATATGGTTAGAGTCGCATCCGGTGTTCCTCAAGATTGTGATATTGGCCCTCTTTTATTGATTATTTATATAAATGACCAAGTTTTCTAGTCAGCAGTAAACTAAGATTATTTGCAGATGATGCAGTCATCTACCGCAAAATTATCGGAGATGCATGATTCTCGGAGGCTGCACGCTAGGCTTGAGGTGGTCAGAACCTATGTGTTTCAGACCAACACAGAGAATATTATTTTGGCACCACACTGAATCTGTAGGTCTAACAGGAGTGATACATTGCCAAACTGATAGGCAAAAAAATTATTTATTTCCACGCGCAATGAGTGACCATAATAAAGTCGGAGGTCTCTTATGGCACACAATTAATTCACTTCACCATTTCACCTGCCAAAACCTCATTTTTCACACTTTTACACTGCTTATGTCCTAACACCCCCTGCCATACATTCACGCGGCGGTTTGCAGGGTAGTACGCCACGAGCATTTGGGACCCTGGTTATAAAGATTTAGCCAAAATAATTAGCAAAATACAAAGAAAAGCAGCACGCTTCGTTAAAAACTGCTACAAACGAATGTATAGTGCTACACAGCTGTTAGAGGGATTAAGGTGGGAGCTCCTAGAGACTCGGAGGCTGCATGCTAGGCTTAGGCTGCTTGAGATATTAAGAAGTGGTGTGTTTCAGAGTGACACAGAATATTATCATGACGCGTCACTACATTTCTAGGTCTGACAGATGCGAGATAAAATAAGGGTGATACTCTGCCGAACAGATAATTACAAGAACTCGTTCTTTCCGCGCACAATAAGCGACCACAATAAAAACTGTTCCTTTAAATACACTCCCATAGTACATGCCCCCATTTCACCTCCAAACCTTTTTCATCTTTACACGGCTGGTGACTTACCACCCCCTGCTACTCGCCCATGCGGCGGCTCGCAGGGTAGTATGTAGATGTAGATACTACTTCAATTCCTTCAGTTGGTGTGAGAGAGGCTATCGTTCGTTGTTGGAAACAAAACTTAGGACTCTCATCGCCAGAAGAAACATTTATCACTAATTTACGTTCATAATGTTACTCCACAACTCGTTTCTTGGCGATTTAGGGCTCCTATAAGAGCAAATTAGATATGTTTAGATGCAACTTATAAAATTCTTTCAAAACGTTGGGTTAGTAGGTAGTTCTAGAGCTCATTTGTTTTTCTCAGCGCTGAGAAAAATAAATATAGAAATCTGAATGATTAAGTTCATGCGTGAAAATAAATATTTTTGTCTGCGGATGTCATTTTCTCTCTCCCTTTACCGTGTCACGTGCACTTTGAGTACCTTTTGCCAAGGGCATTTCTCTTTTTCAGGCGTGGAAAATCTTTTTGAAGGTGCGTGTCGTCATCGGCCAATTCCCAGGCAGAAAATTGTTCCACGTGTCAAGAAAAATTTTTGGAGGACGTATTATTTGATCTCTTGATATATCATTAGTATAAAGGTAATGATTATGACCGGGACGGGTCCATCAGAGGAAGTAAAGGGAACAGAATCAAATAAAATGGCGCGGTAAAGACCATTGCCGTCATTGTCATGGCGAAAGGTGTATAGGTCGCTGATGTTGCAAGCAACTATGGGTGGGAATGACGCGACCGGAAACCAGAAGAATGTGACAGGAGAGGTGTAAGCAGAGGAAAGAGCGGAGTGACCGTGGGATGAGTTGAAAGAATACATAGGGAGTTTCCGGCCTCTTACATAAGATGGTTTTAATCATGTAAAAGTGATTGAATGAAAAGAATCAATACGAGACAAGTCGACTAACGTCTACCCCGGAGAGTGCTTTTATAGTCAATTGAGTAATTGTCATTTTTCAGAAATAGGCAGTCTTGCATTCACCGGAACTGTCCCCTAGACTTATTTCTGGGGTCATTTTTGGCAATCTTGCTAATAGTTTTGCATCCTTACTCTTTTCACTCAAATACCTTGCATTTTTTCTCTTCTACATTCAATTAGTAGGAGGTATAACATTTCTTCCTCCCCTTATTCCATCCTATTGCTGTCTCTTTCGTCGTATAAGTCTTGGACTCTCGAATGTATTCATAACTTTTCCGACGAGGAATGCTATTCTGTTTGGGCTCGAGATGTGCGAGTCTCTACGGTGACGACATGTTTACGTCATCACCACGGAAATTTTAATTCAAAATTAAGATATTGAAGGAACTTTGTAGTCACATAAGAGAGTTTTCCGAGATTCAATAGTGTCGAGTCTTTGCTGAATGCGGTAACCGAATACCATATTTGATATTCGGTTACCTCATTCGGTAAGCCTTGACATTAACGAAATTTTGACGTTAAATCCTCTAAAATTTCAAATAGAAACATAAAAAACTGATATTTTCCGTGAGTGGTGACGTTAAATCCATGGATTGAACGAGGTTTGACCATGTCGATCTCTTTTTAAATATGGCCCCATGCTTCAGGAATCTTTTCCAGCAATTCCATTTAATGAGATTTAATATTATTGTTTTTCCTTGACCAGGTTCGCCCTCGATGATTTTAGTCCGCAGGCCACTGACGAGCAGAGTGAATTTTTAAAGTTTAAATTCACCACTAAATCACATCAAATTTTTGATTCGATCAGAGCAGTGAGAATTTTGGTACCGCGAGTTTAACTTTAAATACTGCTGCGGGGATTTTGATGCTCTGCGTATGACAACAAACAACCTAAATTTATCTTTGTGGTTAAAAATAATCATATTGCCGTGCCGTAAGAATTAGAGTAATTGTTCTGTCCAATACATTTTATGAAAACGATTTTATAGAAAAAATACCTCTTTTCATTACTGTCAAATGCTCATTTTTACTTAGAAAATAAAATGATGATATTTCTATTAAATTAACAATGAAGTAGCATTCTTTTTGCTGCCTGAAGGTAGCATTTTTGCTCTTCTTTGTTTCAAGTGGCGCGCTGGCGCGCTGGGGTTATTTAAAAAATTGTACTTGGTTTTCCTTCGAACTCAGATTCACTGTTTTCCTTTCCTCTTTTCAAGTTGCAAGCTCTTAACTGTATTGTTGATCTAAATGATGATTATCTGACTGAATAATTATGACGGTAACCTCTTTGGGGCGTGAAAAACATGCATGCTTTGACCTCCCATGTAACCTGGAGTCATCATCATCACCTTCTAAAGGCTAAGCCTTGTCTCTGCAGCCATGTGTCTCTGTGTACTGCAGCTCTCTTCAACTCAGCATATGTTTTTAATCCCAACGTATTTCGTACATCATCTAGGAACTTCGTTCTTGGCCTTCCTCTGCTTCTCTTGTAGAGGTCCTTTCCCTCAAATATATTTCCTAAAAAATTATTATGTCGAAGAACATGACCAATAAATTTAACCTTTCTTTGCTCCATCTCTTTTATCAGTCTTCTTTCTTCTTTTATTTCCCTCAACACCTCTTCATTGCTCTTTCTGTCAGTCCATCTTGTTTTTGTCATCCTCCTCCATATCCACGATTCCATAGCTTCCTACTGCGACTTTTCCATCTTTCTCAATGTCCAGCTTTCAAAGTCAAATAACAGAGTGCTCCGTACAAACTTTTTCACAAAAGATTTCATTATTTCTACTTTAATGTGGCTATTTCCTCAAATATGTTTTTTATTTTCATATGCCTTCTTTGCCAAGGCTATCCTTCTTTTTACTGCAGAGATGCTTCTGTCATCTCTTGAAATGAAGCTCCTAAGGTGGCTGAACTCTTCAACCTGTTTTATTATCGATTCCCCTATCATTATATTTACATTGGTTTCGTTTTTGTGTCGAGATACTGTCATAGCTTTGGTTTTCTTCACGTTTATTTTCAATTTCCATTTCGCCAAAACTTTGGACAAGATTCCTGGATCCCCTACTCATTATCCGTTATTTCTTCCCTCTCTCTAAAGGCTCGTTGCTGTTTCTCTTCCTGCGGTCGCTGCCCGAGGCCTTGAAGAGGACGTGGGCAAGGAGGTCGGAAAGGCACCTCGGAGCGGCTGCGGCGCCCGGCGCCCGAAGCATTCCCACCGTCTCCGGACATTCGCCGCACAAGGCGGGGCCGCATCAGCAGTCGCAGAGGTGGCCGCTACACCCGGAGTCGTACGCCGACGCCTTCCTCCGAGAAGCAGAGCGCCGCGCCCGCAACGAGGTGCAAGTGTGACGCCCACAGAATGTCACGGAGAGTCTTTGACCTTCGCCGTTCATCTTGTGGTGACTTCGACGACCGCTGGTCTTTCGGTCTTATGAAGCTGGATACTGGAAGGAGTGTTGTCCGACGGTTCTCGCTCATCTCGAAAATAGGAAGTGCTGCAAAGCGGTTTCCTCATGGAGAGCTTTTGAGTGCACTCATACGAGATCGTTTTTGATCTTTGGGACCTTTGAATAAAGGCAGAGGATTGAGGACTTGTGCAAAAATCTAGTCATTTTTAAGGACGTGGTCGTCTTCAAATGTGACACTTGGCGGCGATGCAAATGAAAAGCATACCGATAAAATTCTGTCTGTACTTAGAATAATGCATACTGAAGAGCAGGTTATTCAGGTCTTATTCTTACGCATATTTATATATAGTCGTTGATTAAAAAGCGATTCGGCACCGCAACTGC
This sequence comes from Ceriagrion tenellum, assembly GCA_963169105.1. NCBI lineage: Eukaryota > Metazoa > Arthropoda > Insecta > Odonata > Coenagrionidae > Ceriagrion > Ceriagrion tenellum. The sequence goes on along the minus strand of OY720642.1, from coordinate 122,282,261 downwards.
TCAAATGTTTTGGTAACGTCGTTTTTTTAGTTTTGTCTAAATTAGTGAGATATGTGTTTCATTAGGTGTTGATTGCTATTGGTCATTGCGATTCAGGATTTTGTTTACAGTGAATTTTTTACGTGCATATTTTAATAAAATTTAATCGATCTTAGCTCCAAATCAGTGAATTGATTTTATTTTAGCTCGTAGAATGGGAAATACTCCATAGGCTGTAGCAATTTGGCCAAAAGGCGGAGCTAAGAAATATGCTAGTGGAAGTTTGGGATTTTGGCTTTTTATGACTTAGGAATATTGAAGATGACATGTTATTGCACGACAGAATGGTTTATAATTTTGCTTTTAATGGTTTGGATTGGCGAGGATCAGATAGGGGATTTTTGCCATAGGATTGGTTGAATTGGTGCCTTTTATTTCCATTATCTGCGAAAGTTACGTTATTCAGCTTCTCCACTGCATTACATCATAATGGTCATGAGAGGCTGTAGACATTTTAATTTTAGGGATGGGCGATGCATTAACCAAAATAAGACTTGACCATCGTTTGGAATGGTCTTGTGGTGTGGAAAGGGAATATATATTTTTTTTCTGCCCTCTCAAGCAAGTGTCTAGTCCATTCCCTCTCTTAGTCATACAAGTTCATTCAAGTCACCTCACTAAACCAAAGAAGTCTCATACCATGGAGGCTCAGCGATGTTACCATTGGAGTTACGAATCAATAGAATGATGCTATGAACTGTTAACCCATCTATAGGGCATTACAAATGACAAAACGGATGTAAAAATTTGATTAACCACGCAGCCTTTGTTGAAAAGAAAACGGTAAAGTCTAAATGACTTTTTTATAAGTCAATCCATCAAGTGTCTGGAAGAACCATTTGCTTAGGAAAGGGCAAATTTGGATTGTGGTCCCATTTCCGATGCTAACTCTTTGGTTGTAAACCGTGGGTTTGCATTCGTCATTAATATCTTGTCATGCGCTGTCTGTGAAGTTATTTGGAAGCAAGCACGGCTACCTTATGCCTCGCTAAGTGATTGAAGAACGCCGCAAAAATTAATGATTTTCCTCTCGCCAGCCGTGGGTCGATGTGTTTGTGCAATGAAGTTTTCAATTTTGTGCAATGAAGACTTTCATGTGTGAACTGAAAAGCAGGTTTTCCAGTATTGGAGAGCATTTATTATTTCGCAGTTCGGCTTTGCAAGTGATACTGAAGAGGCATTCATGGTGTGTTCCTGATTTCCTACGAAGGTGAAATTTCCCGTGCAATGTATTTTTAAGAGTAAATTTGTTGTCTTGCCACTTCTCCCATCCTTTTGAAAAGTAAGTATCGAATGATATTCCGGACTCCCTTTCAACTCCCCTGATGAGAACTAGTTCGCTTGCTCAGAACTTTTCTTTGAGTAAATGGAAAAAAATGGAGAACGCCTTAGAACCACTGCCTACATTCACGAAGACTTGTTTGTATAGAGCTTCAGTGCACGCATTTTAAATAAATATTTTACTATACCCTCTACACATTTCCACAATCCACGAATCGAAAAGGTGCTTCACCAAAAAATTGCCGTGAAAATCGTAAGTATGGGAAAGCAATACCTTATAGCAAATATTTATACGCTGAGTGCAGTGACATTATAGAAATGGAAGTGCATGTTTTCCTCATGTGTCTGATTCGCAATAATTCTACCCATTATACAGAAATAAAATTTTTTTTCGGCGCCGTTTTTGAAACGTCTCATTTTCTTCACTCCTTTTCTAATAGTGTTCTATCCAACCACATTGATCGATAGCTGATGAAACGCCTTCAAAATTGTGGGAGACATTGGGCCTTCTAAACCGAGAATACTAACCCTGGACGTTCAAATTTCAGGGCCCCTGCGTAGGTTATCCAATTAATGAGTGAATGCTCTCCATTCTGCATGATCAAATACTTCACTGAGTAACAGTGGTTTCCTTCATGCACTACCTATCCTTAAGAGCAACGTAATTAATAGATTTCAATGTAAAACGATAGTAGTACCATAAAATCACCAAGAATCACCTCTAAGGTTTGCATTCATCAGTTGAGCATAAGATCGCAGAATGGTGTGTGATTTTGAAAGTCCTTGATCCCATTTAGTTCATAAATTTTCCCCTCGCATTTTCAACTCACTTCTTGTCGTTCATCAAGTCAAAAGGTATTATCTCCGATCGATGGAAATTTTTTTCCATCCATTGCCCAAAATATGGAGAGGCATTCCATTTTTCAACTAAGTGGGGCGTTTTTTGAATTGTCTAGCAGTGTAATCTTGCGTGGTAGAAGTCCTTGCTGCTTGGTGAATGTTGAATGGGTAACTTCTCCGTTCACTGCATGGGTGAAAATTTAGTATTGAGCTCACGAAAAGGAAGCGAGCATTCATTCCTATGAGGGCGCCCCTTCTGTGCCCACCGCCAACACTCACCCCCTGCCATCTCCCTTTTTAGTGTCTTTAATCTTCAACCCCCAATTGTTACTGATTGTCACCTTCAACTTCCCCTCCTTCTTGTCGTCAATGGCAAGAAATCCCAAATAGCTCTTCAGAGAGCTCTTCCTGACGGCCTCTCCCGAGTTGGGCGACTAATGCGGTGAACAGTATGTTGTTTGCTCATGCGAAATAGATAGTTTTCGCTCGAAAGCGGTTTTACGCCTCGCGTTTATTAGTGGGTAAATTGTATTTAATGGTTCGCTTTGCTCTTTAAACACTTGAAAGATGGATATTATGCTTACCTTGTAATTTCGCGTAGCGGAGTAAATATTTATCGTTCTACCTGATCAATATCCTATCAAGTGTTTAAAATTGTTTATAAGACTTGATGTAATTTTAGATCTTGATCGCTTTTGTCATAAGTATTACTGCAATGAAGTACGAAGACACAGTGCACCATCCATGAATCCACAATTTTTACAGTTAACGGGTGTTTTGGTCATTCGCTTCGTTGAATTTCAGAGAGAGAGAGAAATGGTAGAAGAATTTATACTAAGTTTCTTTTGTAGAGGCCTTTGAATTGGAAGTTATCAATTATTTTCTCCTGTAGAATCAAAATGCCATTCATGATGCAATCACTTATTCCTCCAGTCAGTATCTGGAACTGCTAACTAGTGGAGTATTCTAAAAATGACTTCGCTATGTTTACATATTTATCAATAAAGGTTGTGAATATTTTCAGATGGCATACATAATATCAGTAAAATTATTTGATTGTACGCTATAGATATGCTTGCGTGTCTGCATGACTACACTAGTTGCATATAAGACACCAAAGGTGGAAGGTAAACTATCAACTGTATCAATATCCTCTCATTTTTAAGAGAGGTGTTAAGTAAAATTATTTGACTTTTTGTATGATTTATATGTTATACATGTAAATGATGCTATGAAAATTATTTTTATAATAAAGTTGTAAAGTGTAGTAAGGGGTTTAATAATTGATATGATATAATTTTTTTATATCTTGATAAAAAGGAGAAATGATTTCTTCGATGGCAGCGAATTTATCATAAAGAATATGTGTCTTTTCCGAAAATTTTACATGTGCATAGAATGATTAACCAATCTACGGGGCCGATGTTATAACGGCTTACGTTCGAACGTTAGGAAAGCGTTCAGCTTCAAACGAGGTCACTTCATTCGCGTGACGACCATCGCACAATTTTATACGGGCGATCGTACAGCAGATCATCAAACAGATGTCAAATGGACAGCATATTTCGAATTTATTTCTCTTGAACGCGTGCAAATTGAGTATAATTTTGAATGATTGCACTTGTTTCGGATTACTTTGAATATTGGAATTCGAGATTTACTACCTGATGAGTATTATTTACCGAGTATCACTGCGCACAATGATTCTTTTACACTCGAACGTAAAGTCGAAGAAATCGACCCCCATGGACCGGTCATGGATGATTTAATCTCAATATCATTACAACCAGAATGAATAATGTGACACCCTTTGTCAATCATGAGTCATGAATTAAGGTAATGAGCCGTTTGAGTCGCGAAATCTATCAAGTAGTTCTTCTGACGAGAGCTGCTCAAGTTATTGGATCGTTTATTGATTATTTTTGAATATTTATTAAATTTGGAGGACGGCAATCGCGAATGCTATGATAGTTCTTGTTGTACGTGGGATTTATGTGGCAATGCCATTGATCAAATCCTGTCAAAGAGTGTGAAGCCAATGTTGGATGCTTTTTCCGCGTGAACCCTTGTTTTGCATGTGGTTTCTTATCAATCGACAGCTTTTCGCGGGCAAAAATTGCTATTAATATAATGGTTCTGTAAAAAACCGGAGTTGGCAATTATGTTAATAAACTTGATCACTTGAACTCGGTGAATCCCATATCAGTTTCATTAGCAGCTCGCGAGTGAATTTTTTAACAACGGATTATTCGCAAAAGAGCAAATTAAATAAAGAGAAATTGATATAGGAAGATTTACCTGGATGTAAGGGAACAAGCGCTTGACAGGTGGATGAATGGAGAGTTTCAGTCAATCAATCTTAGGACTGAACGACCCATGGTGATGATGATGAGGGACTCATTGAAATCAATACGCATATCTACTTGGGGTAGAGGAAATAGATTCGGATGGGAAGCAGAAAACATGGAAAAACTTAGTAGAGAAGGATGGATTGAGACCATTGTAGGGAAAAAAAGTTAGTCTTGACGTCTATTCTAACTGTATATTCTTAATTTCAAGTCAAGTTTTCCACTAAAATATTTTGACTGTGGTGCAAAGAATTGGGGCGTGTATACTGCTGATTGTTCGCAGGTTAGGCCAAGGAATGGCGAAAGGGAGGGTTTTTGACCACCTGCTAAGGAGTGCCTTTCGTCACGCAGTCGAAGATAGCCACGTCAGACGCCCAAATATATTTTTTCCCATCCATCTGACATTTCCATCTGACAACTCCTGCCTGCGATCGAGGCGGCTTGCTGTCGCGTCTCCATTATTTGCAGCTCTTACTTATTCGAATACGCTATTCGCCGGCCAGTCGACTCGCCGGAGCCGATGGAAGGAAACGTCGATCGACTACGATACGGTTTCGTTCTGGGCTGTGAGTTGTCTATAACCTCCGCCAAGAGAGGCCCGGGAGGGACCGAAACTGACGGCGGGTCGCCACCAGTGCAGTGTCACGTCCTTCGTCTCAGTCGCTTATGCTTTCTGTTCGTTGCGCATTGCTCTCACGAGTGATCCTGGCGTGGCAACGCGTCTATCATATCCATAGATACGCTCATTCTCCCGTTGGCACGGCCTAGGCGACAACATAGGACGCTGACAGTGAATCCTCGGACAGCGACACGCAGCGGAAGACGAGATGGAAGTCGGTGAGTATATTCTCACTTCATTCTGTCGATGTGATCCGGTGAAATTTGGTCATCATGTGTCTCTTTGTGCCATACTTGGTTCTAGGGGCTTACTCCCAAAGGCGATGATTGGGCGAAATTTTGTGACTTACGATTGAACTTGCTCCTAAATGGAATGATTGGCTTACAATTGAGCTTGCTCTTTACTGGAATGACTTCGTGAGAAATTGCAGAACCATCAAATTATTTTATTTCCTAAACTCTAAATCAAATGAAATCCCTTCTTGGCGATTTTCGAAAGTTTAAGTTTTTCGTTTTGAAATTAACATTTTTTTAAAATTAGTTATTACGACTTACCATTATTACTGTTATTTAAGAATGCGGATACCATTATGAAATTTTGCTAAATAGTATACCTACTTATTCTTGACACTATTATCGAATTGGTTGGGAAAACTGATAGGTTTATCTACGGTCTTGGCGCAAAAAATAAATAATCCTGGTGATTTCCTCTATGTACATTTTGATTATAAAAATATCGATGATTTATTGGGATACCTTTAATTCTGACAGAACTAGTGTTGAAATTTCCTCATACGAAGATGAATATCTATAGTGAACATTATCCGTTATTTGTCATGATGCCAATTTGAAGTACAAGCTAGCCATACTGCCTCAATTCTGTAATTGTTAACCCTCTACTGTCAATTGGACGACGTCGTTCAATATTTCGCAACGGCAAATAAATCATATTTTCTACGATCTATTTCTAATACCTAATAGCCATATTTCCTTGTTCCCATCATAACAAATGGTGAAAGCGTGAAGAACGTATTTGTTTAGCCAAAAAGTACTACAATGTAAAACCATTGCCATAAAAAATAAATTCTGCTGCTCAAAATGTGCACGCTAGAGAGGGGTAACCCATAAAGGAGGAATTCAATTAGCTCTGTTGTGGACCCGAAATTTTCTTCCCTCGGCAAGGGAACATTGAACAGGAATATTAGATGCCTTCTCAGGATGTTTTCTCCTCCATCTTGCAAAGGCATAGACTGCGATGAGGCCGTATTTCACTGTTAAAGGTGCACACGTATATCCATTACTTACCCTTTTCCCTTTTCATGCTCCCAAACCTTTCAGGGCCTTGTCCCGCCTGACCCTATATTATTCCGAGTCTCCGCCCTTCGACCCCTCCCTCCTTTACCCCCTCCCATCCCCCATGGGGCGGCGTTATTTCTTTTCACCGCATAAGAGGGGTAGCGCAGGGTTTTTTATATCACCCACTTATTTCTCCCATCCGAAGGGGTAATATATGTTACGCAAGCCATCCGTAACCACCGTGATGCCATGGGTACGTGCGAAAATAAATGCCACCTCCCGTAGAAACCTACACGATCCCCTCCCCACACTCTCCTCCCGCCTATTCTGAGGCGAATAATGCGACGAGGGCGGGCGTGGTTTATCGGCCGGTCGGTCAGCCCATCGCTACGTTTTTTGCATTATTACACCATGTGTATCCCGCCCCGTTCAGATTGTAACTTATGCCGTACGCATGCCAACAAACCCACTCCCCACGTCATCCCAGAGAACACATTTCATTGGACTCAATTCAGTCTCTTTTTTTTTTAGTTCCAATCCCACGCAGGGGAATGAGTAAGTGCTCGTTGTGGGTCCCCCAAAGTAGGAAAGAGTTGAAATCAAGTCAGAGCAATTTTACGCAAGTACCTAGACTTATTCGATTTGAGAATCTGGGAATCGTAATATCTCGTTACTTTTTACTGTAACAATATCTCGGGGGATTGGGTTGATGTGATGGCTGGAGTACTGGCTATCCATACGGGCGGCCAGGGTTCAAATCCCTGCAGGGGAAGTTGATTTCAGAGGAAACCCGATCCCTACTTGAGTATCTTGTGGAGGGCACTTCAAGTACAATACTCCGTCTCTCGGATGAGACGTTAAACCGTGGTCCCCTTGGCGCCTTTCGTTAAGAGCAGACTAATGCCGACACCAGGTTTCTATTCACCATCCCTCCCTTACCTATCCCCTATGGCACAGATGAACTTAGCTGTCGCTCGCCTCCCCAAATATCCAATCCAACAATATCTCGTGTATCTTGATGATTGAAATAGTTGATAATCAAATGATGGTTCCTGTCTAATATGTTGTGATAGTATTCCGGGATTTCGAATTTCTCAAGGCAACTTATTATTTTGTTTTAAGTGTCTCCGTGCAGCAACACTAACAGATGAAGTTTTTATGGTACCAACGTTAAGGTTTCTGTAGAATTTTATTAATTTTGAGGTATTTAGTGTTTAAAAACATTTTTAATGCAGCATTTAGCTTTGATGGAAGATAATTTGCTGCCCCAACTGCCCTTCTTGCCAATGTTGGTTTCATGGTTAATGGCCAGTGGGACGAAGACGACTATTTGACGTTTGCGGGATAATATGCGACTACAGTGTGATAACCGTGTACTGGCGCCGCGCGTCCGGAAGTAGGACCATTTTGACCATGTGCGAGTATTTCCGCGGAGTGCATCTTTAGACTCAAATGTGCCTGAGGCTGCCGATGCTCAACAATAACAGGGTCTGAATTATGCCTTCTAACAACGAAAATAATCTGGCCAAGTACAATATATGTTTATGTTGAGGAAAGAGATAATATCTCCCGTAATAATGCACGTGTAAGCCTACAAGTAAATGCTTTGTATGCCCACCAAAGTGTTCACTCTATGGCCGTTTAATATTACACCGGTATATTACGGTAAAACCCGTGAAATTGTCTCAGAAACAGCAACGGCCGACTTACGGTTTGTTTTTTTCTTTGCGTCAACGTAATACTAAAAGTATTCATAATACTATCGTGCTAAAAGTCTAGCTATCCCATCCTGATTTTTTTTGGATGATTCCACTTTCTTTTTCAAGACTGTGTCTGCCGGACGTAGCTGAGTGCTCGTCATAATCGTCCAATTTTCTTCCAATGCCATCGCCTCTCTGACGAAGCCCTGGGTTCTTTTCACCCTCTTCCGTGACGCTCGCTTGATCAGGGCAAACTGCCCTTTGCAAAAATTCAGGATTTGGTATTCCTTTTTTAAAAATATTTTTGATACCTTAATGGGAGTTTAAGAGAGAAAAATTAGAGGGAAAGTGGATAAACGGAGATTCATTGAGGCAGAAAATTTTCCTCGAACCGTGAAAAAAGGCATAGAGATCTTTTTTCATCTTTTTGACTTTCAGTTCGGGTCGAAACGTGGAATGATTTTCAATTTCGAGACCGAGTGGAGAGAAACGGTGAGCGCAACTACCTAAATGAGATAAAAAATTCCGAAAAAATAATAATTGGTCCCTAAGGGATCCGTTGGAATGAGGAGCGGGGGGCGACCGCCCTTCCCAGGCCGGCCTCTCTTCTTTCCGACCCACCCCCCTCTCCAGAAGTCCGTGGACCCAAATGAAATTCCTTTTCCTCTCTCTCCCAGCGATTCTCACGACTTTTTCTTAAACGTTATTCCGCAATTCTTACCAGAAGATGGAGTTAGAATGCACCATGTAGATCTAATGCACAAGGTAAGAGAGGAAAACTTTCTTCGGTAGTTAAAAAAAATAAAGACATTTCATCATCTCTCATGCCCCATAAATATGTTAATTTATTTCGTGACTCAGTTATCAGTGTGTCAAACTCGGCGTAAAGTTTCTTACCAAATTCAGTCTGAAAACTCCCGAATAAATATACATTCGTCAGTAGAATGTGGAAGAAAGAGAAGCGGAAAAATAATTCAAATTGTATGCCTTTGTTTTTGCGCCGAGATTGCATAATTTGAGCTCCAATTTCTTAGCCCTTTTAACCGCTATCTTTTGCTCAGAGTAGTAAAATATGTTGCTAGACGTTCGTAAAATCTTTGGAAAAACACCACAAATGCATAAGTCGTGACTGCAATATAAAATCATGCTAAATTGAGGTTACTGTCTTAAGAAAATGTTGGCCCGTGGTAGCGAAGAAAAGATATAGTCATAGGCCAACAATCATCTACTTTAAAAATTTCTTCTTCATTCAGATTTGTCATAATACATATGATTTCTAGAAGTTTTCATTTTTCAGGAGGATATATATATAACGGGGGCTGATGGAAAATAACTTGTTTGTTCCAAGGACTCTTTTTTCCTGTTGTAATAATAACACCTGTGAAATCTACCTTTTGATATCCTAAGGTTCATAATTTCAAAAATATATGTGCAAAGTGAAATGAATGGTGCGAGAGGTAGAGGTAGGCGGAGATTGTTGTGGTTGAATGTGGTTGAGGAAATTCTTAAGAGGAGGAATATTAGGAGTCTTAAAAACAGGAGGGCGTGATTGAAGTAGTGCATGGGGGTAAATGAAGCAAAAGAGGCTTCCAAGGATAGGTCAGTATGGTGGAAATTACTGAAGCGGAGTTAGGTGTACAAATATGTATTAATGAGTGAAACTTAGTGACTGTGCCTACCCCGGAAGGGAAGGACGTGATTTGTATGTATGTATGTAGTAAATAAGTCGTAGTTTTGATACGTTACAAATGGATTTTATATATGTAACAGATTAATATATTTTTAATTAAATATTTTAAGTAAACAAACATACAGTGCTTGGATCGCCTGTCATTCGTTCAGTACTTTTTTTCTACATCTACATCTACATAATACCCCGCAGGCAGCCGAATGGGCATGTGGCAGGGGATGTTAGGTTACCGGCCGTGTAAAGGTGTAATTTTTTTGGAGATGTAATGGTGACATGAATTATAAGGGTGTGTTTAGTGAGCTTAATTTTTATTGTGATCGCTTTTTGTTCGCGAAAATAACGAATTTTTGTACCTATCTGCTCGGCAGTGTATCTCTCTTATTTTATCGCGTCTGTCAGACCTAGATATGTAGTGAGGAGTCATGATAATACTCTCTATGTCGCTCTGAAAAATATCAGTTCTGAATTTATCAAGCTGCCTAAGCCTAGCGTCTAGCCTCCGAGTCTCTAGGGGCTCCCACCTTAATCCCCTTAGAAGTTGCGAGACACTATATGTACGCTCGTATCAGTTTTTAACGAAGAGCGCTGCTTTCCTTTGTATTTTATTAATTTTTTTGGTTAAATCTATTTGACCAGGGTCCCGAATGCTCGCGGCGTATTCAAGGTGTGGTCTAACCAGAGCGAAGTATCATCTCTCTTTTACTTTTTCATCCAGGGACCTTCCTATTATACGTTTAACAAAACCAAGTTTCTCTAATACTGCGCCACATATGTATTGTGTTTGTAATCCCCACAATATATCAGATGTCAAGGTAATTCCAAGAAATTTTATTGTCTGAAGATTTTTTGTTTACTCCCCCCACAGTGTAGGTATGGCATTTTTGTGATGACTTTCGCAGGAAGTGAATTGCGGTGCATTTACTGATATTTAATTCTAACCCTTCTCCTGGCACCACGAATGAACATTGTTAAGGTCCAATGACAGAGCTTCAAAGTCTGCGTCTTTGTTCATTTCTCGGTAGATAACTGTATAGTCTGCAAATAATGTTAATATACTGCTAACTCTAGAACTTAGGTCATTAATAGATCATGAATAAAAGAGGGCCGATTACACTTCCCTGAGGAACACCGGATATGACTTCGACCATGTCAGAACAAGAAATCAATAACTACTTTTTGTTTTCGGTCACTGAGAAAGTCACTTATCCAATTCACTATTTTTCTATTAACTCCGCATAATTGCAGTTTATATATGAGTTTTTGTGAGGAACCTTGTCGAATGCCTTCTTAAAATCGAGGAATATCACGTGGACTTGCTTAATCGATTCACCTGATTTTAAGATATCATGAAGGAAGAGCGCAAGCTGCGCTTCGCAGGACCTGCCTTTACGGAAGTCGTGCTGACTGCCATGTAAGAAGGGATGGGATCCAGGAATGTCATAATATTACTAACGACAATGTATTCGAGAATCCTGCCAAAAAGTTATGTTACAGATAGCAATTTTTATCGAAATGAGTACCTCAGTACATTTTATTCTTCAGATACTTATATGCACGATTCCACTCAATTAATTTAGAAAAAAGGTCTTTGTCCCTTAGAAAATTACCAACGAATGTATATCTTCCATGGGTTTTGATATGAATTGCCGCCACTTTCTGGTTTACAAAATCCAGAACAAGAATGAATAAAAGACTAGACCGCGGCAAATGCCGCGGAATATCGTCGGAAGTGTGACAACACGCGGCAATCACCGAACTTAATCATTCACTCGCGTCCTCTCGTCTTCTGTTCTCCCTCTTGGTATTCCGCCCTCTCCTCTTTATTCCCTTCCCCTCCCCCACCTCTTACCGTTCAATCATCTTCTCGTTACTCCTAAAAAAATACCCACCATCCGGGTCAGCCGTAAAAAACTTCATTTCGCGTTCCTTTCCCCCCTCGCCTCGCCCCCTTTGCGAGTGCAAAGTCATCCTAACTCAGCTCCTTTCTCACTCTTTTTTCCTCCTCTCGTTCTCCCATCATCTCTCTCGCTCGCCGATTTCTCTCCTTGTCTCCCACTCAAGATGAACTTTTGCATTTCGAGAAGAGGGTGTGGTGTTGGATAGTGGAGAGTGGTGGGGAGGAAGTCCGCGTCGACATTCATTTCGGCGGCTCGGAAATAAAAGGAAAAGAATGACGTAAATCCCTCTCGGGATCCACCGTTAAAGATTTTACTTTCGAGGTAATATTACTCCTCGTGTATACGTGAGTGGAGGGCTGGAGGGAATCGGAAAATGAAGAGATTGAGACTCTTCTCTCTCTTTTTACGAAGATTTTAGGGACTGTACAGTTCTTTCACTGCATTTGCGTTCCATCAATTTCTCCGGACGCCGTTATTCAAGCCTTATTCACTCCACTAACGTGAAGACCGCAGTTCGAACCGTAGTACGCGCCAAACATCGACTGAACGCGCGTAGTTAACCGAAATATTAGCACTTCTTAACGATTCCACCTACAATACTCAACGCTGGTGTCGCGAGTGGAAATCGAAAATAGTACCTAATTGACCATAATCTCATAAACTTAAATATTTATGTATCATTGAAATTCCTATTCTTTGTATGTATGTATGTAATGCTCTGTATATAATTTTCTGGTTGACTAATGAACTGTAACGATTAAATGTATGAAATTCAATACATAACCTTATTTAGTTAAATCTGTTAACCATCCGCACACAATGGTCTTGCCTATAAATGCTTTTTTTTCTTTCTTTTAAAATGAAATTATTTTATTTAATTATTTTTCTTTCTCAACTATTGTGTTAATTTGTCATTGTAAAATCTGTAATTGCCCCATGGACCAGTGGATCACGGAAATAGACGAAATTATAATAATAAAATAATAATCATAAAAGTCAATCATTATAATGAAGTAGATAGTGCTTCTCTGATGAATAAGTAAGAAATGCGTTAGTTGCGTTTAAAAATATTTCAAAAGTTTGAAAATACCTCAGTGTACCCTTATTTTGTTTTTTTACTCTATGCTAATTCGTCACGGGTACTTGTGAGGGTAGTTCGTATTTAGGTAGATGGAGAGAGAATGGCGCTGTCAAAATATTTATTGACAACGAAGATATTCACCATATTGCTTCCCCCAGTTTTGTCGTCGCTTATCATTGGATAGCATAAAGGAATGGCCATACCAGATGATATGAAACAAGAATATCAACCTAATGCTGAAAACCTTTTGGCAGGCCACTCTTAAAGCGTACTTAAATTACTTGCTGCTATTAATTCCACTCTATTTTGCTATTGTGTTTTTTGCTTGAAATACAGATTATTATTAATTTAAATAGCTAAAAAATATACTTGAAGAACAAATTTTAGCGACAAAATACATGTTAATATCAAGTGAGTTATCGATGGAAATTATCGTTAAGTTGCAAATTTAATGCGGTAGCCTCTTCGTGCTTATGTAAATCTAAAGGAACAAAGATGTCACACCACGTTACGGCTCCTAGTATTGAACGCCATTGCCGGCGCCCTCTCTATATATACCTCAATGGTAGTACTGAGTTGCAATATTCTCGTGAATGCATGTAGGGTTGCTTCTTTGGTAGTTGTAACGATGTTGTATGAACGGGGAATGGCAGACAATCCTATTTTGGTGACTCTTCATCCGCGCAGTGGTTGCTATGGAAACTAGCTCGAAAATCGGGCATCTTTCAATGTGAGAGATGTGTTCTGGGGATGTATCGCCTCCTCCTTCCTCCAAATCTGTGACGAGTGAGTGGCGAGTGAAATCATTTTAAATTTAACCATCCGCTTTGATGGACAAAGGAACGCATCTTCGAGGGAAAGGTTTCTAGTTGGAGATCCCTCTTCCGTTTAGAATGGGTTCGAGTGAAGGAAAATCCAGCAAATAGAAATAATAAATGTGATCGGATGTGATTATGTTGGAGACGTGGCCGTGGGTTCAAAGTTTATCCTGTTTAAGTAAATGAAAATATTTAAGTTGTTAATTTATAGTAACGCGGGGGCCTGTTTATACCATTAATGTGTATGGAGAGGGCACTTGGTCATAAAATTGTAGCTAAACTACAATAATTGCTACCATATTGCTAATCCCTGCTCACTCCTTACTTTCCTATGGATACCCTAACGGAATGGACGAATTAATGGATGCAAAGTATATATGTATATTAAACATCTGTTTGAAATTTAAGGCCAGTAACTCATCAAGCGTACATTGGTTGCTGAGTGCTATAGATTCTACTATGTTTTACCCTAGTATTCAGCGGGAATCTGGATTATATATCATTTAAATAAATATTCTATAAACGCAAAGAGAAGGCACATGAAGGAAGTGCATTCTGATTTCTAGTAAGTGGTTGGTGGAAAACGTAGTAAACTTGTGAAATTAGTGCGTTAACTCGCAAACGCTACATGAGAATTGGTCAAGAAGGGGTCAACTAAGAGGAAGGGACTGGATTCAGCTTCTTGCATTGGCCAGCATAGCAAGTGCTCTCTCCATATGCCTCAATGCTTTATACCCTTGTTGTTGTAAAAACTTAGTTAAGTAAACAATGTATGTTATTTGGTTCTGGTTTAAAGTTCCTAAAATAAAAAGGGAATACGTTTGAGTGTTCTGAGTGTTTAGTTTTGCTGATTTAAGCAAAATCTTATCAGTTGATGTCTTGCTAATTTCTTTTAATACTTCATCAACGGTAAAAAAGCAATATCACCAAACAGTCTGTTTATTGAGTAACAATAAAACAAACATCTGCCACATGGCAACCTACACCAATAACTTCTATATCTAACATCTCCATTTTTTTCATTTTTCAATTTCATTAACCAATCTCTTGCACATAACCACCAAGCTCCTTTTTTCAATCTAATTAAATTGGCTTGAGGTACCTTGAATGTATTCTTAACATAGTTCCATCTTTTCTTCTTAACCAATAGCTTCGAAGAGTACGAACTTGGCTAACCAGCTCACATTTATCCCACTTGCCATCATTAAACAAGTCATCAACAGTGCAAAAGCAATATCAACAACTAGTATGTTTACTGAGTAACCATAAAACAAACATCTGCCACATGGAAACCAACACCAATAATTTATATATCTAATACTGGGTTCTATATTAAGTAAATTAAATATTTAAAGCAAATTTTTCAACGCACTTTAACGAATTTCGAAGCCAATGTCGTCCCCGCTGAGTAGTCGTATTTCAGGAGGCGTCTTAATAGTCTACTAATTCCCCACCCTTTTTTGTTGGCCTCCGTAACTCGCATGATGATAACTATGGTTAACTTGCTCCACTATTCGGTCTTATGTATTTATACTCCTTAATAGTTTTTTTGTGGATATATTAACCCAATACCACTTCTTTAAAGTTGAATTATTTTATTTTCTCGAAGAATGTCTCCGTATTTGTTTTCATTGCCATTTTTATTGGTTTAATGCCTGCTAATTCGTAGGTCACTGCATTGCTCGCCTGTCTTATAATTTTTAAAGAGCAGAGTTGATGCTCTTTCTATCATTTACCTATTATCAGTCTGGTCGTTAGTTCCTTTTTTAGGAGACCTCCCCATATCATGAATACACATGACATTGTTGGCTTGGTAAAGACGTGATAGGTCTCATTGAGGCTGTCGGAATTTTAGAATCGGTGAAAGTGTTTCCCTCATGGCATACTTCTTATCTGTTACTTTTGCGAGATTGCTTCTCAAAGACAGCTTTATGTCAATGGTGACGCCTAAATAGTTGGCCCGTATATTTGTACGTGTGTGAGCGGGCCATGCTTGGTGGGTGCCAGTGAGATGCTTGCGCTGTCGTTCGCTGCACGCGGCTATCTAGTGTCCTGACATTCCCGAAGCTGTATCCTCCCTGGAAAGTGAGGTCACAAAGGACACTTCAGGAAGGAAAGTCCTTTGAAGCTACGATCACATGACACATGATTGGTGTCACTGGTCTAACTCATGAGCATCTACCTATTAGCTGAAGACGAATCCCTGCCTCGACGTGAGGCATGCAATGCGCATCTAACGATTTATTCATACTAGTGGAATCCATCAAATATCATCGGGAGCAAGTGAGCCGCCTGACTATCGGAAGCAAGCACCGTAGGAAGACTGACAACGGAACAATTGCTAACACACCACCCTCCATGGGCGGAGACAGAAACTAGTTCCTGATGCTCCACTGGCTGGATCTTGAATTTTTGGTTACGTGAAATATACCCGTTTCTATTTTACTTTGATCGAAAATACTTGTTTTTCGCTGACTTATACAATTTTCTCAACCGAGCATGGAAAGTTTCTTTTGAAACGGTCATTTTCGGTGGGAGAAGTATTTACCACTATCCTTAAACTTCAGAGAGCAGAACTTCATTCATTGCAGAAACCGTAAGACCAGGTAACATGATATCTGGTGAACGTTACCTGCAAGATGACGTAGCTTTTACTTTAATGTAATAAGAGTTTGAATTTTGGGTATTACATTAGACTTTCGATAAGATGACGTGAGTGTTACCAATGGGATAATGTGATAGGATCGATTTTTACTCCGAGGACGCATTTCTCTTCATCCTACCGGCTGAATAGATTTTCCACTTTATTTTGTATATTGTAAGTCTGTAGGGTTTTTTCCGCTGTAATCATTTTTGTATTCTCAGACTACAAATTCACTATTTTTTACCTATGAAGTATGTTAGCTATCAGTAAATGAGGATTAAAGTATACTAAACACTTCATTTTATCGTGACTAAAGACTAAGTTTTATTGGATTTCATCCATTATTCCTAGATGCCTATTCTCGAGTCGTCTCCTACTCGTGTCATTCATGCGACGCAGCAAAGAATTATTTTGGTCACAAGATTGTCATATCTTGTATTAATAGTACCGCTGAGGCAGATGGCGAAGGAATAACGTCGTCTTACTGTAGTCTAGCGACCTTAATAGTCGCCATTTTGCATCCCTCTTTCCTTTCCTTGGTAATATTTAGATAGGAAGGAAAAATGGACCTATTAGCTGATACAAAGCAAAATTATCTAGCTTCAGTTGGTAATCTCAAGTAATTCAATCTTTAAAGGTACATAAGTTGCTACGAGGTATTGATTCTACTCGATTTTTCCATGGTTTTCGATGGGAATACGAAATATTATGCATTTAAGTTTAAAAAAAGAGGAAAGAAAAATGCTTTAGGAAAAGTTAATGTATGGTGATAGCAAGTGGGTTACCGATGAACGTCCTCATAAAATTCCAAAATCAGTGCACCAGCCCGTAAACATAGTATATATAGTGTCTCAAAACTTTTAGAGGAATCTAGGCTTAGCTTGCTTGATAAATTCAGAACTGATATATTTCAGAGCGACATAGAGAATATTATCATGACTCCTCACTACATCTCTAGGCCTGACAGATGCGACAAAATAAGAGAGGTACACTACCAAACAGATAGGTACAAGAACTCGTTCTTTTCGCGAACAATAAGTGACCACTAAAAATTACTACTAAATACATGTTATACTATATAATACATGTCACCATTCCATCTCCAAAAACTTAAACCTTTACATGGCTGGTAACCTGACATCCCCTGCCACACACCCATGTGGCGGCTCGCAGGGTATTATGTAGTTGTAGATGTAAACGCCGAGGAAAATTGGGAGAACTAAGATAGAGGCTCACGTTACAGCGTCAAGCACTGGCCAGCATATTGAGACATGTACCTCAATGAATACTGCCTCGGGCTTAGATGCTTGAAACCTCACTCCTTTTCTTCTCCATCTGTGTCACGGTGGGGGACGGTGGGGCGTATTCTGAAAGTTCTCTTTCTCCCACGAAGGCAAACATAAAAGAGGTTTGAAGACGAAAGAAAACCGGGGGAAAACAAAAGGAGGAAGGCATGCGTAAGGAGTGAGATTCGGGAGGGCACGAATAAATGTTGCGGGCGTTGTTGGAATGGGGAAGAGGAGCTCATTGCTCATTCGCGTCACTCCCCTCTTGTTCTCGAGTTTTTTTTTTCGCTTCGCCTCGACGAAAACTCCTCCTTTTCTTTTCGTCTTTCCCTTTTGGCCGTCCCAACTCATCCTCCTCCTGACTTATCCTCCACCTCCTCTCTCATACCCCCTCCCCCTCTTCCATTCACGGAGGATGAGTAGAACTGCAAAGGTGTAACCAGTGGGAGGCCCGTAGAGCCCTCTTGCGGAGGAAAGTCAAGTTTTCTTATGTGCGTGGGAAAATTTACATTTGAATCCGACTCTTTGCCACGAATAATGCTGCAACGAAACTTGAAATGTAAAACAATGCGGACATTAATACGGTGATTTAACTGGATCTATACTCTTCAAAGTATTCAGAGTTGGACTAAACGAAGCCATTGTAAATTGAGCAAGAGTTCCTCCACTTGCTAAGTAGGAAAATGTTATCTTCATTAGTATAAAGCACAATAAAAACACAAATTTTGGCATTCTATATCAACATCTACTTAAAACACCGTGAGCCGCTGCATGGGCATGTGACAGGGGGTGATAGGTTGCTAGCCGTGTAAAGGTGTAAGTTTTTTGGAGACGAAATAGTGACATGAATTATAGGTGTGTAATTAGTAAGCTTAATTTTTATTGTGATCGCTTATTGTTATCGGAAAGAATGAGTTCTTGTACCTATCTGTTGCGCAGTGTATTTCTCTTATTTTATCACATATGTCAGACCTAGAGATGTAGTGAGGAGTCATGATAATATTCTCTATGTCGCTCTGATAAATATCAGTTCTAAATTTACCAAGCAAACTAAGCCTAGCGTGTAGCCTCCGAGTATCTAGGGGCTCCCACCTTAATCCCCTTAGAAGTTTCGAGACACTATATGTACGCTCGTATCAGTTTTTAACGAATCGCGCTGCTTTCCTTGGTATTTCCTTATTTTTTGGTTAAATTTATTTGACCAGGGTTCCAAATGCTTGCGGCGATTTCGAGGTGTGACCTAACCAGAGCGAAATAGCATTGCGTCAAAAAAGACACGCCGACATATTGGCTTTGATTTTGGCGTTAATAGAGAGCAAATATCTTGGTGTACAGCTTATAAAATGAAATTTCTATATATTTTATTTGCGCATGGATCATACTAATTTTTTGTGACTTACGAGTTTAACTTCACACTTCTCTAACCCCAAAAGTGTTTTGCCTTGTTTTATCAATATCATTATCATGCCTCCAATGTTGAAATAGTCGGAATGTTGACGTTTTCCATCTTTCTTCACTTCATGGGTACATCACTCATAATCCTTTAGAATTTACTTCCCTTTTAGTAGTCTGGCGGCACCTTGAATATCACATTAACTATTTCATAGAGGACCAGGTAAATTACTAAGAAATGTGTTCTAAATTAATCAGCCTGAGATTAACAACCTTCCCGCATTCAAAGAAGAATAACAGGCCAGTACTCATAGCCGGCTCTTAAGCATTTTCTTGACGAACATCATCTGGAGCGCGAACCTACTATCAAGTACGTTAGGTTTTGTATCTTGCTCATGGCAAATACCACGAGTTATCTCATTCACGTCAAGTCAAATCACGGCCACGTCGTTAGCAGACGATGTAATCGATTTTCTGCGGTACATCATCCCGACGATTGAAGTTGTCCCGTTAATACATTACACCTCTAGATCGGAATGATCGTCTATTATATTTATTCATGAAACAATTTCATCAAAGGGTAAGTGTTATGGAGACCAAAATTTACAAAATTAAAACGCAACGGAATGGATGTGCAATATACGATATAATTTTTTAAATTAGATGAACACATTGGGCAATAGGTACTGTTTCTTCTTTAGCTTCTGAAATGCTTGCAGTCAATTTCACGTATCTTGCTATTTAGCTGTGCCAACATCCAAACTTTCGTACACCAGAGGTACAGTTTGTGAGGATTTCAGGTCTGTACACGTCTATCTAATATTCGTATTTGAAATTTATACCAGGACATATAATCTATCAGCTAATCGTTTCACTTGTAAAGTTTAGCCATCCAACCAGTAAAAACTCATATAAAGTATAAGTTCAGAAAAAATACTTCGTGGAATGAAGAAACTACTTTAGCAATTTTCTTTGAACACATTGGACTCTTCTTCAAATTCGCGCCTTTATTTTCATTTTCAGATACCTACAAATACTTTTCACTTGGGAAAAGCTTTTCCAATGCTTATCAGAATTTTCGTAACAAACAGCCTCACACATCTCAAAACCACTGCAATTTTTACTGCATATTATGGTCTTCGATCATCTTCGCCGGATCGTCTCCTCAAGGTTTTCTATCTCATAGTTTTCTTTGGTAATAACAATTTCCCGAAATGAAATATACTTTTAGGACGCTTATTTCACAAATCTAAGTTTCGACAAGCTTACGCTATCATTCAGGAACTTTTCAAGCTTAACTATATTTGAGCATGCAACGTTTTGCTTAAACATACATAAGCTAGCAAAAATGAATCCATAGAATTTAATTATGGCATATGTTTGTTGGTACCTAGGTCACTGTAGTAAAACTGTGAGGAAATTCATTTAGGTCTTTCTCCTGATGATAATGCTATCATTACTTCATTTCCTCTGGGTAACTACATTTTATTTCGTAATTTTGAGGCATCCAGAAAAATAGCAACTACAGCTAAGAAAACATGTAATGAGCTTAAAATTCAATGTATCAAAATTATCCCTCTGCATTTTTCAGTAATTTTAGAGGATACAAAAATTTAAAAACATATTTCAACGTTTTTTCCACGTTTTATTACGCTTAAATATTTTTTTGGCAAATATATATACTTACTAGGCGATCTTATCAGCCAAAACGGCACTAAAACTGAGATATGGTGATATTGTAGCTATAATGTGATGACACTGAAGACAAATGTGGCGTGATAAACTGGAGGAAAAACTCGGAATCGTACATAGTTTAAACGCTATTTGAGGCTGCCAAATAATACTCAAACAAATGAAACAACCACCGTTGATGAGAGAATGTATCATATAGGTTGTGTTTCTGGGTTATTACATTTAATCAATAGAGAATTATGTTTTCAAGATTTGCTTTGCATCGTCCATTTCTCACTCAAATTTTTCCCCAAGTGAGCTTAACTGTGAACGTAGTCTGAAGAATAAGACTTTATCGGTATTAGTTTGATCTTTTTTGACACTTACATCGTGCTTTTGACTGTTTTCTACTGTTTGGTCTATTTTAAACAACCATATTTTTATTTTTTGGCTGTAGAGAGTGCTAGGAACCTCTCCTACGTTACGATTAGCGATACGTTGAGTTGGACATTTAAAAAGCGCAGTAAATCACTAAAACATAATTAATCATCGATAAAAGAAGCTGTGTGATAATTTCTACCATGATTATTCTGATTAGTTTAAGGGGAGTGCTTTACGAGAAATTGGACAATCACGGGTAATTTTGATAGGTTTTACGCAATGTGAGTGAACGAAGGGTACGATATCATTTATGGTTGGAGACGTGATGGGTGTTGTGGCTATGGCTTGCTCATTAAAGTTACCTTTTGCTCGTTTTCAATTATCATTTCTATGTTTTAATAATTAGTATGAATAATTTAGTTGAAACTATAAGTGAAAACTAGCAAACTATAAAATAATTTCTTTCCAACCCATGCGTTGAGATCTTTACTGTGTTTCTATATTGAGATAAAAATATTTCCCCGAACCATTCTGAGATTTCGAAAAGATGCGCGCTAAAGGGGCGGGGGGATGTTGGGGGAGGAAGGGACGCCCTCCCCTCTTACCCCTTCCACGCTTCTCCACCCTTGACGACGAACACTAAAAGCATCCCCTTAACGATATTGCATCCGCTCTCTGGAATGGCCACATCATAACTCCATAAACAGGCGTATCATAACCTCATTTACAGAAACGGAAATGATGGCGAGAGTATATTACGCCTATATATCTTGATCAGATTTCCCGTAAGCATACTTTCCCTCAGCGGATCATTCAATGGATTCGTATATTGCATGGAAAGTTAACCCTTCGTCCTCCCTCAAAGCATTCGCATTATGCTCATGAATGTTTGCTTGGTCGTGTTGGTGGATGGACTCTGGATGCCTCCAGAGGGAGTCTTTTATTAGCCATGAACTTATTTGAGAGAATCATGAAAATGAATGATTAAAATTATTAACAAGGATTTTCTACACATGAAGAGTGCAACTTTCTTCTTACAATTTGACTGTTATATCTAGCATATATGAACTGTAATCCATGGGAAAGGTTATATGTTGATTTCTGAGTACAATGCTATTAAATACTAGTTGGATGTGTAACGGTCTCGTCCTTGGTTGCAGCTGCTCCTGCTTAAAATTATTCTTTGTAAATGCATGAAAAATGGATTTATCTGGCTTATAAGAGAGTTGTGGAAGTTCAAAAAACTTCAACGGAACATCAAAAGTGGTAACGTTTGCAGCTAGCTCGGGTGGTCTGAAAAAAGTCCCACAGGGCATTGCCTACTTTACATTACATTTCCTTGCAGATTGTTTGTTTTTAAATAGACTTTACAATGTGGCAAATGGATAAATGCACTTTTGCACGTGCTATTTCCTCTCTTTTGGGGGAATCGTAGTCTTAACTACTATGTTCATCCTGCATTATAACAGCAATGAATATGAACGGAGAAATAAATTTTAGGGAACACCATACTAACGGCGGCAATGCATTTATACCCCGGAATTGTACTTAAGAGCGGAAAATCTACGCAGTGTTACTCATCCTTCTTGATTGAGACTTGAAGTCTGATCCTTCTGTATTCCTTCGAATTCCTTTACTAGTTAAGCTATCTTTACTGTAGTCTTGATTGTGTATCCAGATGATTCTTCGTCAGACGCTCTTTGAATGAAGCTTTTTTTTCTCTGAAGCAGATGGACAAAAATTAATTTATTTCATTTATCTTTAGCCAAAGTTTAGCATATTTTTGTGCAATTCCAGAGCTACATTAAAAATTAATTGAGCTTAATATTCAACAATTAAACCAAGTTAAAAGTTTTACAGATGTGTGAATTTTGATACAATGGTACAAAAGAACGTTAAAAAGCGTATATATATGTTTAAACACATTACATCAACGAGAGTTCATTCTGAATTTCAACATGTGTAATTTCAATATCCTTGGTATTTATGGTTTTTTAATTGACTGTTGTTAAGTTTTCGTGTTTTTAATGATATAATAAAAATTCGGGCATTGTTATAACGTCAATTATTTAAAATTTCACTTAATCTATTACTATTTCTCCATGTAAGACTCCAGAGAAAAAATTATTATCCTAATTCAACAGTAATTTTAACAGAACAATTAGTAATAAATCTTAAAGTTTTGGAACATTAGCTTTGGCATAGTAAAGTATTGATTGCCAATTCTTTACTTCATCCATACACTAAATGGTTATCTCATAAATACCAGCCTTGGTTTTCAATGCAAAAAATGCAGATGAAAATATTATTTTTTGGACTCTCCTCGTTTCGCTCCGTGGGGTGAATTAACGACCGAAAGGGTGATCGCCGTCATGTCTATCACTTGAAAAAATTAATTTTTTAACGGTATCACTGCCACTCTGATCCCAGCCCCTTCACTCTCTTCTCCTATCTCAAATTTGCATGCACTCGTGATTAATGGATTCGTGGGAAAACTTTTCCATTGACACGTTCTGTGGGCTCCGAGTGAGTAATCGCAGCTAGCCACGTTCGCACTCTTCTTCGTGTGCGTACAGCCCTTTTTCGCATGACCTCTCGTGTTTCGGAAAAAAATACGAATAAAAATGTCTCTGGCGAAACTAAAAGTCTCCGCATTTACTTCCTGCTCAGTGATTAAAGATTACACGTTCGATTTGGTGTCAAGTCGCTCAAGAATCGATCTCTTTCCCTCCGACTTTCGGGTCTCGCACAATCTCACGTATAGTAGTGGAACCGAGACAAATGTCTATTTGTTGCCTGATACAGATAAGGGCTCTCAAAATATTGCGGTGCGAAGTTGGCGCGACACGTAAAACACGTGCTCTTTTAAATACAATATCAGATATGAAAACTTACCCTCACGCCAGCGCCGGTGGCGTCACAAATAGTGATCCTAACGCATTTTCTGGAGTTTAATATTCCTCTTTGACTCCATTTATTTCACCCCAGGTAATAATTGATGAATTGTGTGCAAATCATTAATTAAATCCTTCAAATTATTTAAAGAACTTTCAATTACCTACCATATCTATATTACAAGTAGAATATCTAAATATCAGATTGTAAAACCTTAATCTCTATTTCCGGGACCCTCTTATATACCTTACCTCTCTCAGATTAAATGTCTCACATCATTCACTTACCACAGCTGCACAGATCAATTTTCAATTTTAATATTAATAACATGCAGTCCGATTCAACCACATGCTAGGTATTTACTTCACCGTTAGCTATTCAGATACAATTATAAAAACCTTTTGGCGTGCACGCTTATTACTATACAGTCAATTATATTTATTGATACAATTACTCAAGTGTATTCCTTATCATACACAAAAAGGTGAAAAGGGAGCCATCACATATAGGTGTAGCTTCGGTGCCCTTTTTATCGGGGGGTTTGCGGCCGTCTCGGTAGTCCACTCCTGCTCGGCTCCCGTCGGCTGACGTCCCCTTGGCCGCTCCTGATCGTCGGAATATTTCTCCCTGCTCCTTGGTTGGTCCCTGGACTGGAAAAGGCTCCTTTGTTTATCCCTACTTACTCCTCTGACCGTACACAAGAGTTCTCAAGTATGCAGGAGCCCCGAGCACTCGATCACAAGAGCTTTTAGTATCTCGACCGCCTCCTCCGCTTGTTAATGCACAAGTCCTCCCCTCGTGCTCAGCCCTAATTGTTTAACTCCTTTTCAGCGGGCGTCGGTTTATTGGAGCTATTGTTGTAGAAGTTGTATGGTTATTCCCCATAATTTTCCCCGCCGATCGGAGCAACAATAAATGTAGGCTACTAGTCTTACTGCAGGGCTACCACGTGACAAATTTTAATCGCCCACTACCAACCTAACATATTCGGCTGGACGTGTTACAAGATTTTCTCTAAGTTAGACAGTTTTGTATCTTCATTTTCTGACAGACGAAAGATTCCGTTTTGTCCACTTTCATACCTCTTTGTACATATTTCAACTTTCATGCAATCATCATCAGGTATAATATAAAATCAACAATGTTTGCATTCCAATCTCAAGGTGGGGGAAGAGAGTAGAGGAAAATGGAATGAGGATACATTTTATGATCTTTGTTCGTTCATCATGCGGAGTACGTCATTATCATGAAAGTAGAAGGTGGGAGAGTGAGAGATATGATGAAGGATGGTTAGACGGTTTGAGTATGACAGCATAATGCTAAATTGTAATAACATCTAAAATAGGGGAGTGACAGTCAAATACATTGCAATTAAAACATTTTTTCTTCCTTTAACTCTTAACTATTTTCCTCTGTTCAGCCACATCGCACGGATATCCGTTATCAAGTATACTTTAAATTTTTGCATTGAAATAGGAGTGATGAGCAACCTCCATTAGATATTTGGCTGAGTGGGGATTGAGGTCTCTATTCGACAAAAACCAGCGGTACATGTAGACATACCAAATCCCTGTTTATATAATTTGATTGTGCACTGAGGATAAATGATGAATTAATTGAAAAAGTTGACTGTTTCTTATTGTTGTTGAACATCTGCAACAGATGGAAGGATGTATGAATAGATATAGTGCGTGCAAATGCCGGAAAGAAAGTCCTAGGTAGTATCTGGAATTAGTGTCTATCATTGAAAGTGGAAATCACAGTGTACATAAGTATTCTTCTCCCGACGTCAGTAAATGGCAGCGAGACCTTGGTATATCAGAATAAGCATGAGATAAGGCTAAAGGCTGTGGAAATGGGGTACCTGAGGAGTGACTGCGAGAAAAGTTGGATGGATACGGTTAGTGATTAGTGGATGAGGAAAAAATGTGGGTTGGATCCTCTATTAATGGACGTATAAGATATTATTGTGCTTCATTTATTTGACCATGTTGAGAGAGTTGATGAAAGTCGATAAGCAAAACAAATGAATGTTATTAGAGTGGTAAGGGAGATTTTGGAAGAGTAAGGGATAAATCGCGCTGATCATGGGAGACTAAGTAAGAAGATAATCTAATGAGGGTGTCATAAGAATAGAAAAGCGTGTATGAAGCAACACATGGATATTAGAAAAATAAAAGTGATTTTGTCAGAATAGGGCACTGTGGAGGATATCAATCACAGAAAACCATTCTTCAAGGGAAAACTGCAATGACTATATTATTCGGCCATGGCTGCCGCAAAAGGGAATGGTGTGATAGATCTGAATGCAGTAGGTGATAATTTGAGGCCATAAAATACTTAATAAGGTTTGTTTTCAAGCAATGCTTCATACATAGACGTATCATCTCGATTTTGACGAAAATGATCGCAAGCGCACTAACACCTTCAGATATACTGCGTTGAAATATTCGTCCAACCCCAAAATGGCCACCTAGCGCCTCTAGTACTCACCAGTGTCTAGCTAATTTGAAGCAAAAACTCTAGGCTATGCTCTTCCGATTGGGGAGATAACAATTATTACACCCGCGTAAATTTTCACTGTTTTTGAGTCAGAATTATTCACGTTGTAAATGTAACTAGTCATCTTGGTCCTATTTCTTTGATTTTCTATACATAGACTGATTTCAAAGACATTGATGTTAAAAAGCACATTTTTCTAATATTCACGATAACTTTCCCAAGTAGTTTATATTTGTCTTCATTATACTTTAACTCTTTGGCTACTTGAATTAGTAGGTATTTAAAACCTGACATTGAAATATCATGAGGCACAGTATTATTTCTCGTCTGCGGTTGTTACTATTTCCCCCCTTTTGTGATCATTCATTGACACCAATACAAAGGTGATACAAACTAACTCCCATTACGTCCCATAGTTTGAGGATCCACTTGGTGGAAGTTGAATTTCACAAATGAAAAAGTAACTTGATTTTCTTCCACAGATTTATTTTCTTGGTACTACATGTTTCCACAACATGTACCTGAGGATGACACCGATGTGTCGAAACGTACCAAGAAAATAAATCTGTGGAAGAAAACCACGTTATTTTTTCATTTGTATCTCCCATTACTTGATTTGTTTTCAAAAAAAGATCCCTTCAACGTCAATTTTTCAGTATTTGGCCAATATATGAGCGATAAACTTTCTTGACTTAGAGTATTTCTAAGCAGGAAATGCATGCTAAGATAATATCACAAGCATACTCATTCTCTTGCTGATTTTGATGTCTAATTGGGCGAGTATCGTACGTTAGTTAACCGCCTCCTGACGATCAAAATGTATTAGCTCATCTTTTAGCATTATTTAAAAAAAATTCTGTGGAAAACTAATTGCTTTAAAAATATTAACCATAACAATCTGAGGACACCTAAAACTGTTGGTTGGTACTTAATGTAAATAGGTTTTTGCTCATTTACTGTTGGGCAAAATCGTGGTGAGATGCCATCGATAGAGTATTGGAATAATAGAATCTATATTTTGCCTTGATAAGGTACCTCTTGGCTTTTATTTGGAGCTGTAACTTTCTTAGATTTAGTTTTAAAAATAAGGTGTTGACTTAACAACGGTTCTGAGAATGGTAAAATTATTCTATGTTACATTTTGATGAGGAAAGAAGAGGTAATATTTAGAATGGAAAATTATATTTGTAACGCACTTGAGGTTAATAAATCTATTTCAAGTAACAACATTTGATTTTGATTTTTTATTGATATAAGGCATCTTGGACTGCCAATAATGAGCCAGTGTCATTCAGGAAAACTTAACCTCAACAGTTTTACAGTATAGCATCGTAAATTTGCAGGTTTTTCAAAACTTTCAGCGATATGTAATTTCACAGAAATTATTGTACAGTAAAATGTAATGTAATTTATGGCATATGAATTAAGACAGAACTTCATTAAATTTTCTGTAATATTTCTATTTCTTTTAATTAAGAAAAATGTGTTCTCCAAGTACAACTTTTCCTTTAATATCAAATATCTTTATTATTTTCTTTTATTATTTAATTCTTTATAATTAAATTTGTACTCGAAGCGCAACTTTTTAATCTTATTTTTGTTTATTTTTGAAGAGTTATTTAAATAAATTAAGTTTACTAGTAAATGCGAGTATTAAAATAACGTAAAGATTAAATTATCAATGGAAGTAATAAGTGAAATGGATGGTTGAAGCAAAGTTCAAACATTTGTTCGAAACATTTTCTTTAGTCATCGAAGAGCATTCGAATTTTAACTAAAACTGCAAACCTTATATCGCCAAGCAATTCCCTAGAGTACTGGACGAATTGCAGACCTCCCTGCGACAATTCATTTCCGACGCACCGATGTACGAAAATGTATGGTTCTTATCTCTGGAGCTTTCACGCCAGTTATTTTGGATTAAGGGCAATTTTCCAATCAGTTGGCGTAACAAGGCAACGTTCCAATTCTCGCTTTTCCCTTCATTCGTTCAAATCTAACGGAAACATCATTCCGTGAAATGGATACACAGTCATAAGTCTTCCCGCATCTTCCCTCTTCACGAGTCCCTTTCGTCGATATTTTAACTTCAAGCTTCCCTTTATTTATGTTCGTCCATTCTTGTCTCATGAATCTGCCAATGCCCCACAAATGTCTCGTCACTTTTTATAACTGAGGATAAATTCTAGTGGTCAATAAAACTGTCGAGGAATATTGCTACTATGCGGAAATTACGGCTACTTGGTAATCTGCAATAAGTAGCCAATTAAACTCGCTTCTGGTTTAGTTCTTTTTGTTGCGAATTTATTCTCTCCCCTTATTTTCTAGTCATTTGACTGATACATAAATGAGACGGAAAGACCTTTCCCTATTTTGCTATATAAGATAGAACAATGCTCTTCCCCGTCGAGAACCTATACCCACTGAGGCCTCATTTAATTCTAGTAGGGCTGGTATTTTTATTGTATCCCTGAAGAATTCTTCTTATGGCTGCACCGAGAATGGAAGCGTTCGTCTAAACTAATAATCTCTGTATGAGCCCTAATATTGATGTTATTATCTCGTTGGAGGTTGATTAGATAAATATAGTTACAAATTATTGTTTGAAATGTGATGGAATATTCTCTCAAACTATGACACAGTTTCACTACTTCCAATGATTTTGGGTGAAGAATAATCCCTTGTGTATCAGCAACCCTCAACACACATGAGGTGTATGGACGAAACACTTTAAGGCGCATATAATTTTATTTTCTGAATCATTCGACGGAAATCTACAGCCTGTTGAACAACATCTGTTTTTCGTTCTTTAAGAAATAAATAACTTTTCTCATGCCATTTTAGAGGAAATATTTTATGGCCGATGTTATAGCATTTTTTGGACGTAAGTATTAACTGCATTCTGCAACCATTTCACCGATAACCTAGTGTCATGACACGCTTAATATGAAGAACACTCGATTTTAAGCATCCGATATACATTTAGAATTGGCATTTATTGCTATTTAATGCATCCAATTCTCATCCAAAATTGTTGGAATAGACATGACAGTATTGAATGCCGAAAATATGGCAATATTGCTTTTGAAGCTCTTTAGACACATCTTTGAGATAAGATTTCTCAATCATTAATGGTTCTAATTTAAATTGAAGCTTGAATGGTCTTGATTAACTTCTATTAACGGGGCGTTGAATTACGCCAGAAGGAGCAGGCATTAATACACCGCGCCCGAATTAAATAATATTCATTGATTGCACGCTTCCCGTTCTTTTCCGTTTAACCCCCCGCTCTCTTCCCCCCCCCCCACCCTCACTTCGGAATTCCACTTCGACCCTGTCCGCTCTCTCCGGCCCAGACACGAGCTGGTAAAAACTCCCTTTTCAAGAACCGTTCCTCAACCGCATGGAAAAACCCCTTCCCCTTCCCCCCTCCCCTTGTGCCGTGATACGCCTCGAAGACGGACCAGTTCCGAAAGCTAGCAATGTAAGTGTGATCGTCTCTTTTTTTGTATATCTATCTCCTCCATCCTATCAACATCGTGTGTGTGTATATATATATATATATATATATATATATATATATATATATATATATATATATATATATATATATATATATATATATATATATATACACACACGTTGCTTATAAATGAATAAAACTGAATTGTATTCCTGGAGAAGCTCGTTATGAAATGTTACATTATGTTCAGCACAATACCATGGGGTCTTAAAGAGTTATCTTAACGTAATTAAGTCGGAATTATTTACAGCTATAAGCGCAGTGCAACGCAACGAGAAGGAACTCGCATAAAAATACAAATGATTGAGGAGAATAGAGACCAAGAGGGGAATAAAATAGAGATAAAGATGGTTGGACATTAAGTGTCAGATAGAGAGAGAGAGACGAACGAGAGAGAGGGAGCAGAATTCCAACATGGGAAGTTGCGGAATCAAGCGCGGTAGTTCCCCTCTAGAATGCGCCACCGTCAGCAGATGTGTGGCGGAGATACCTTTAAGGGGTGATTTAAGTTTATCGGCCTCTGGGGTGCGCCTCGTTTTTACAGCCTCCGGTGCAGGGGCATGTTTGTGCTCTTCCGTCGTAGCGGCGGCCTTCATGGGGCACTATACAGGATACATTTAAAAACACGAGGTTCAGAAGGGGGCAATTGCTATGGCGGCGACACATGCTATTCACCACATGGATATGTGCTCATCTACCAGTACCTCCGTTTTTGCGTCTTCTTATGTGTGATGCAGTCCCATTTTTTTGCGTATTTAGGCTGTTATCCGTGTCTGTGGGAATCCGAATAAATCGAGCCTTTTCTGGAAAGATATTACAAAATAAAATTTTTGCTGGTGAATGTCAAGAATGTCTCGGTAACATCTAAGGCAACTGTATTGCAGCCCATATGCTACAATATTTCTGAAAAAGTTTCCTACAGATTCAAAAAATGTAATACTCAAATATTAATGAATCTTTCTGATGAACTAACTAACTTCCAAGCATAGTCAAGAAAAATGGTATGTTGATATTTGTTCAGCTTTTTTAGACAACATGCTTTATGTCCAAGACCAAAATAAGGTAGTGAAGATAATGGGAGCTGTGAAAAGAATTAAATGGCGCTGAAAATTTCTACGTTTTATGAACTTGTTAATATTTTTGTGGCCACATCTAGCCGTATAGATTTTCAATGCTTTGAAAACCATAATATTGCAAATTATGGCTAGAAAATGTTATAATCTCGCACCGATGGCATTTAAAACATTCCAAATAGTACCAAATACGAATGTGGCCATTGCCAAGTTTCTAGAAAAAATCTTGATGTAATATCGCAAAAACCTGGCTCAAATTTTATTTTCACAGGTGAAGTCCAAGACATAAAAAGAGGTTTACATCAGTTATAGAGGTAAATAGATGGAGGAGGAGAAAGAGCAGCAAAAATTCTCATAAAACTTAGAATCTTTTAGGCCAGGTTTCATTATGCATGGTCATTGTACACAGCAAGATAAAGTAGGATTTCTTTTAACTTGATGTTCACTGATAGTTTTGGTTTAGCGAATCATATCAGACTGTTGGTGAATTGGTGAGAGTATCATGAAAGGAAGAGCATTTAGCTTCGGTCAGTGGTATGGCAGCTGCCGACGTTTCAATGTCTTACATCGCCATCGTCCTCAGGTTGTTGGTGGCTGGATCTTTTAATTCATCCGTAGGAGTTTTTTCACTCATGAAAAATTACAGCGTTTTCATATTTTAATTTTTTACAATTATTATTTTTGGAGATGGTAATGACTTCCCCGGTTTGCTAAACGATTTCTCTTCATGACTTGATTTTATATTGATTACAGTTTTCCACTTCTAAGTAATTTGATGCAGATTTGATCAATAAAAACGAACAACCATAATTACGTGATTGTATATCATCCGTTATTATTTCCTGATGTGATCCTTCTATTTACCTTTGCATCCTTGATATTTTGCATCAAGTTCCGAGAGGTTGATGTGGAATCATATCTCTCGCGGTTGGTGCATTTTGTATGGTCGGTGATTACTCCTGTCCTGCTTCGCGCCGAATGTGCTGATATTGTCGCTCTCATGTTGCTAATGCTGTGTCGAAAGTGTCCTGAAAGCATTATGTATTGGTGATCGTCCTTATAATGTACTTGCCGTAATAAGCGTAATTTGTTTTATGAAATTCGAGTTTAAATTAAGGTTAATATATTAAGTCAAGTTAGAGTTTATTCAAAATATATGGAAAAATTTACTCAAATATTGGTGAAAACAGGACATTTTACTGAAGCAAATATGATGACATAATTGTATGGAGCAAGGTCAAACGTAGATGTTCCGGTGACAGAATGGAAAAGCTCTTACCATAATTGACATTGTTTACAGCATTAAAGAAATTGTACCTTTAAAATTTAGCAAAAAGAAAGCTTCGCCAATGCTACAACTGAGTGAAAATCGTTTCGTGGTACTTGTCAAAGAAATGTGAGGTAATATGTAGGTTGGTTATTGTCATTCGTTTAGAAGACTATGCACGAACGATTTACATTCTTAGGCAATTAGGTCATGAAAACTGGAGGTCACTCTACTCACAAAAGCATCATAAAACCAATATTACTGAGATCAAGGTATCGCATAAAGAGGTTGAATATAATAAAGAAAGGAAGCTTATGCGATGTGGCCGTTTTTGTGCCCATGCCTGTCCCACGTTGGCGACCTGCGCGTTCCACGAGTATAACGCCTGAATGTGCGAGTAATAACTCGGCCCTCAATATTTTCCCGCGTTGGATGACTGCCTCGCATTTATCGCATTGAATGATCCCATCGTACAGAGGCTATGTGGGAAGGAGGCGTTCTTCAAAATTATCCTCAATAATATTATAAGGCGTTAGGTACTCCTTTCTGTGATCCTGTGGATGAAATTTTACTCAATTTGGTCACATTGGATGTCGTCTTCCATTTTCAGAATGTTTACAATCATCTTTATAACAGAAAATGAATAAGAAACAAAGAGAGAGCGATTGGCAGTTAGTTGGAGAGATATTTTGAGGATCCTGATACAAACCGCAGTAATTATTTACGACGTGACCCGTAAGTGCAAAATTCTATAGTGGAAAAATCAATCTATGAAGGAAAAATATTGAAGAATCCAGGTTTCAGTTTCGGTCAAGGGGTACTATTTGTCAAAAGAGTGAACATCGTGTTCCACATTTGGCTTTAACCTCGTAGATGGTGGCCTTGAGCAATCGCTTTGGACTGCTCCTGTGGCATAATGTTTCCGGCAGTCCCAAACGAATTGTTCTTTTAAAGCCCACACTAATCCACCGGGGAACAGGAGACCTCGGTAATGCAACTGGCTTCAAACACTTGGCGTGATGTCGAGGGATCCGGGATCGATTCTCAGTCTAGGAGAATGAGTTTTCCTCTGTCGAATTTTGTACCACGTTGGAGTAGCCTTAAAACCGATACTTGACCTTAAACAAGTCCGAGGATGCTAGCGAGTAATAGATTTCTAGCACGAACCTAGCGTGCTTGAAACCTTTCTAGGAGCTATCACACGTTACTTGAACTCGCACAAGGTCTGTTTAGTAGATCTTTGATCTATTACAGTCGCGGAAGTTGTTTGACGAGCGAAATGGATGATTTCGAACGAAGACGACGGGTTTTAGCCGCTGCAGCTGCCGTAATAGCAGTAGTAGGGGCAAGAATGCTTCAAAAATAATGTGAGGTTTGAGTTGTTTATTTGATTGCGAGAAATTGTAATTATCACGAGGGACTATGGAGGCGCTGATTTCAAAAATTGACGACCGCATTGCAAAGAGCAAAGGTGATTGGTCGGCGGATACTAGGAGCAAGTATCAAACTAGTACCCACCAATTACGAAAGCAAGGATACCAGCTAGTATGCTAGCGATCATGCAGGATTTCCAGTATGCTTGGTCTGTATCACACGGTACTTGACCTTGTGCAAGTCCTAGTATGCTAGCATACTAGGACTTGCGCATCCTTGGACTTGTACAAACTTGGACGTGGACAGCTAGCATCCTCGGACTTGTACAAAGTCAAGTATCGTGTGATTCAGGCTTAAGATTCAGGACCGTCCTAGCCAGTTGACCAGATAGCACTTTGCTTCTCTCTCTCTCTCTCCCTCTCTCTTTAGGACTTCCGTCAAGCATCTTACGGAGTAGGGAGCCTCACTATCTCCTAAAAGATGAAGATAAAGCACTCGCAGCTGCAGTTCTGAGAAAAAATGGAGGTGAGGGCATAGCGAAAGTTTAGTTGGTAAAACGTGGTGTGTAGGTGTGAGAGGAAGACTGTGCGGTCGTTCCGAAAGCTATAGGGGGTTAGGTTATTTAAGTGAAAGGGATGTGCGTTAAAGGTGCGTGGGTGAAATGGTGATAGGTGTAAAGTGAAGGGGTGTACATGGGCGAGTGTAGGGATTGGGTGGAACGAGCGACAGCGAAAGGAGACCTTCGCCAGATACATCGTTGATCAGGACTGCGATCACGATTCTCCATAACTTGTGCGCTCGCTTTATCGTCCCTTCAGTTTCGCTCATGAGAGCGGAAACATGATCTTCGTTTTTCTAATACACAGTTTTATTAACAAAACTTTAATTTTACTGGACATAATTCAAGGATTCATTAATGGTGTGTGAAAATCAAGAATCCCAGTCAAAGCATTTTAATTCTAAGAAAGGAAAAATGAATTAATCTGAGGAATTGCAGCCATAAGTAGCATTTTCAGGCAGAGCAGCATGAAACTAACGAAATTATTACAATATTTCCAAAACACTAAGAAAAGAATGCATCACAAAATGTTAACAGAAATATTTTTAAAAGTTTTAAGGGCAACAAAGGTACCCCATTGATTTTTTCAAGTACTTTAAATCTGTAGAATTAATGGATTAAGGACGTTTATAGGGCAGTAACCTTAAGCATTGTCTTTTTAGGGTAGTTAACGTTTGAATGACTATAACACCGTGGAAAAAGGAACCATGATCCCACCCTGATCGGCAGGGTTAGGGATAAAATGGATTGATATGGTGGGTAACTACGACGTGGTTGTTGCTGCATGGTTACTCTTTGCCCAATTCTGGGTTTTCTTTACTTCCCATGGAAAGTCGGGACCTTTAGTTTTCTCCTGAATCTTGGAATTTTTCTGGAGAAACTGTCCTACGCTGCTCATATTATGTTCTTCCTATCTATTTTCTTCATTCTTCTTCCCATCCTCTTTTCCTCCTCTGCTGTGACTTTATTTTTGGTCTTATTATTTAATTTTCACTCACGGTCTTGTTGTTTCTGGTTGGCTCATATCCTTCTTTCTTCTCATTATTATTTCGTGAAGTACTGGAGTCTAGAGCCTGTGTCCTGCGTCAAATTGAAGTTATCATTGTTTAACCAGATTTCTATAAATTCCTTGTCAAACGGCGATCTGTATGCTCTGGTGATTAATTGGGTGTCAAAAGAGGAGATGACATAACCGTTATGAATATCCCATGTCCATCTGGCAGCATTTCGGTTTTGCGGCCAGTCGCACTAATGCAAGAATTGCCATTCTGGTGCATTAGGCGGCACCCTCCCTGGATCTTCAATCCCAGTTTGTCCTTAACGTGAATAAGTTGGCTCGTTATTTTTTTCGATGGCTTGAGGATCGTACTTGTATTGCAAAGGATTCTGGAGATTTTTTCAGGCCGGCCAGAAACCTGACCCGGTGGAAATCCCGTGAATTTACGTTTATCATACGCCGGTAAATACCAAATATTACGGGTCAAAATGTTTTATTAGAATGTGTGGTTTAACTTTTAAAGTTTGAAATACCTGCGAATGGGAGTTAATTGTTCATTTATTTAATTAAATTTTGGAAAGAAATTAAATATATCTGTAGAAAGGACGATATTAAAAAAGTGTATAATTACGTCCCGCGTGTAGGAAAACATTTTTATCCACTGTATTATGATTACTTGTAAGTCAAACCAGTAAGACGTGTTAATTTACAAACCATCGACTGTATTTACATTTGAACTTCCGTCTTTCATCACTACATGGCACCACACTCCTAAAAGTTTTTTGTTTACAGAATTCTAGAAAAAGGTTTTTGGCAACGAGATAACAACCCATAATATATAGTTATGATCCTGACTGATATTCAACATCGTTGGAATCTGGGTTTCAATCGAGTGCATGACCAAGAATATGCTCGCACGCCCTGTTCTCTTTAGCCACCCCAGTTCAGCACTGCACTAGCTTCCAGCTAGTTTTTCTTGATATTTTAAGTGAGGTCCCTATGGAAGAGAGGGAAGCAATTGAATGGCAGCATACCCGTAAGCCAACAGTAATGAAGGGCGAGGCGGTGCATGAAGATGGAAACCCTCTACCTCTCTCACAATATGATGAATTTCCTTTTTCTCCTCCTCACTCCTTATCTATCTATCTCTGATAATCCCTCTGGCAAAGGAAAGAGACATAGGCAGGTAGCCATCGTCATTGGTTATTTAATCCTTAGGTTGGTTGTCCGCATCCCTCCATCCGTATCTAATTCTAGTTCCCTTCCGGTCTGGTAGTTTTTATTTATTTTCCTCTTTTTTTTGTCGATATATTTATCTTTTGGCCTTCTTTTTGAGACGTTTTACTCTGTTTTTCCTTCAATTATATTATTCATAAACCTTAAATTAGAATGAGGACAACTTTAACTAAAACCACTAATTTTATTACAAAATAATGTGGTTTTTTAATAAAATTAGTGGTTTTAGTAAAAGTTGTCCTCTTTCTTATTTAATGATGGAATACCACCAAGTGATACTGACGAAAGTGAGTGATATTCATAAACCCATTGTACCTCAGTGTGTTCAATCCACTTTGTTCTTTTTCAGTATTCTGTTTTATAGGATCATTTCCTCTTCCTCTCAATGTGATAGCTTATCCATGCATTTTATTTTAAGCTTCATCCTCAAACACTAGGTTTCAAAAGCTTCAAGTCTCCTCCAACATCAAATTTCAAAAGCCTCAAGTCTTCGACCACCGGTTGAAGTATTCATTAGATACTGCATTAACAGAAAAATACTGAATGAATGAATTTGAGTGTCAAAATATGATAGAAGACATTAAAATTGCAGTAGTATAATTGATACAAACGTAAAACAGTTTCAATAGTGAATGGTTTATTTATTTTTGTACATAATAACACACCCATTGCGTCATTTCCTATGAGTGTGCCATGATTATTTATATGTAAAAATTTATCATTTGATTTGAAAATGACATTAAACATTCTATGAAAAAACGATTATATTTTTTACCCTTCGTATTGCCTCGGTTTATTCGGAGACAATTAGAAAGAAAATAATGGGAGAACTTTTGGAAACCTTGTTCGCCGTGAACGGTTGTTCTTCATTGAAATTTCAGATGTTGTGATCCCGTTGCTGTACATCAAGTCGGGCGTTATCTTCTCAACGGCACAATCTGTTCCTCTTACCCAATAAGCATCGTCCTGCTGAATTTCCGGATGCCGAATGCGAAGAATATTTACTCGTAAAGTGAGACCAAGAAAGGGTTTTATGACGCCGTTGTCCCCACTTGAGGGCCTCCGACTCTTAGAGGTGCTATTTCGTTCCAAAGGGACGATCCCACAGGTCATTTGTTCTGCCATATTCCGCTTGAGATATATATGAAATTTGGATTTCGATAAAATTTGTTCCTCCTTCGATGCGCTCATGCGTAACCTCGAAAGGCTGTCATTATTTCTTTCTGGTTTTATTAAATGCGTCCAAAATTATAGCCAACGCAGCCTAGTATATCTCAAATGACCGCGCTAACGCTGCAGATGGTAAATTCTCTTATCAAATATTCGAGTTTCTTTCCTATTATTCTGCGTGAGTACACCAAAATATTGAAGGAAATGAGGAAACAGAAACGCCTTCCTCTGTTGCCTTGAATGCGATAGAACTCTTAGCTAGTCGTGCCGGAATCTTTTTGCCCATGACATTTGAGAAATGGGAAATTTTCAACTGGCCAGCACAAATCTCAGGCAAACAAAGCACAGAGTGACAGTGTGTTTCAGGGCGACACAGAGAATATTATTATGATGCCCCACTACATTTCTGTCTGACAGATGCGATAAAATAAGAGAGATACTCTGCCGAACAGGTAGGTACAAAAACTCATTCTTCCCACGCAAAATAAGCGACCACAATAAAAACTGAGCTCCGCTAAATACACACCCATAGTACATGTCACCATTTCACCTTGAAAAATTTTACACGGCTGGTGATCCACCACCATGTAGATATAATCTTGTTAAGGATAGGCCAGTGTCGTGATAGCCAGATAGATGTCGTGCCGTATGGCGATGAAGAGTAGGCAGAACACGCGGAATTGTAGAGAGCGAGGAAGTAAAAGTGAGAGTGGCTCTGCGCATTCGGATTTGTATTCCATCGCCTGAGCGTCTGTACGTTCATTATTGCCGAGCAAACTCTCCGAATTTTGATTTCCCGAGAGAGGGCGGGTTTAGAAAGCACGCCTTCATCCTAGTTCTCCTTCTCACATGTTTCGCTCATCCAATTACCCAGAGACACCGATAAATCACTTATTCAATCATATCGTGAAACTTTGGGAGCGTAATTGTGTTCTGAACAGAGTACCTCTCGATATTTATACGACTTGATGACACAGGACTTTGATTCTTTAAATTTTCTGTTGGAGAAACTTTTCATATGGCTATGAAGGATACCTAACTTGCCTCTTTGGAATATTCATTTCGTTATGGAATTTCTCAGGGCTTGCTACTTACACTTCTACATCATTTAGGTTCGCTCTTTGTCCATGACCCTCGCCAGATGATGCCTTTTAACCTCCTTAATCTCCTCCTCAGAAAATACATTTCACCTCCGTTTTATAATTGCCATTCTCAACTTTCAACCATGCACCCTTATTTACATTGATTTCATTCATAGAGACCATGAAAATTATTATTCTTCCTTTAAGAGTTTGATAGGCTAAAATTTTGACATTTTGACAAGGTCTTAAAATTTTTCATTTTCGGGAGCGAGCCATGTCAAATCAACTCTTAAATTTAATGTTACGCTTATCGTTTTATTAAAGTGATGAAAAACTTCACATATTTGAGATGAAGTGAGAGTCCATTTACCTCCATAAAAATACCTCTGCCTAGCCTACCTTGCCAACACAGCTAAAGCATGAACTCGTTCACTGGCGTAAAATATCTATTATCAAATGGATGCATAATTAATATTATGCAGATAATTCCTTAGAAAAATGTCAACAGTGCAAACCAGCTGTCTTAGCTTTTGGAAAGTATGGAAAAAAGTTCATAAAAGTGATACTATAAAATAAATTTTAGTAGTTTCTGTTGCTTCAATTACAAGTGATCCACTCAAAACATTTCCTTAAATCACTGCAATATTTCAGCTCCAAAAAGCAGCTTTTTTACACCTTTACACGGCTGGTGTCCGAACACCCCTTTCCCACGCGCCCATGTGGCGGCTTGCACGGTAGCAGGTGGATGTAGATGAATAGCATTTTTAACTATACATGCACACACTTATAACATTTATCGGATCTTTAAAGTATGATTTACCAGTCTCTTCATGTTTACTACTGAGAAGGTTTTGTGTAAAATTGCTAACTTGTCCAAAATAGGCATTGTATAAGTAAGACTTAGAAGTTATATTATCAAAGTAAGACCTTTTGTGTCAAAGTTTTATAATTATTCGTCTCTGATCACACAAATTTCATACCTATACCGTGGGTGGAGTAAACATAAAATCTTCAATTACAGTAAAATATCTTGGAATTACCTTAACTTCAGATAGATCGTGAGGAACACTCATACAAAACATATGCGGTACAGCATTAAAGAAACAAGGTTTTTTTAAGCGTATTATAGGAAGTTCCTCGGATGAAAAAGTAAAAGAGAGGAGTTACTTCGCTCTGGTGAGGCCACACATTGAATACGCTGTGAGCATTTGGGACCCTGGTCATAAAGATTTAACCAAAAAAATGAACAAAATACAAAGAAAAGCAGCACGCTTCGTTAAAAACTGCAACGAACGAACATATAGTGTTACACAACTGTTAGAGGGATTAAGGTGGGAGCCCCTAGAGACTCGGAGGCTGCATGCTAGGCTTAGGCTGCTTGAGATATTAAGAACTGGTGTGTTTCAGAGCGACACAGAATATTATCATGACGCGTCACTACATTTCTAGGTCTGACAGATGCGATAAAATAAGAGTCTTACTCTGCTGAACAGATAATTACAAGAACTCGTTCTTTCCGCGCACAATAAGCGACCACAATAAAAACTGTCTTCCTTTAAATACACTCTCATAGGACATGTCACCATTTCACCTCCAAAACTTTTATATCTTTACCGGGCTGGTGACCTATCACTCCATGCCACACGTACATGCGGCGACGCGCGGGGTAGTATGTTGATGTAGATCGGTAAAGTGTTAAGCATCACTAACTATGTTGAATCTTGTTGCGTGATTGAAGAATTATTTACAAATATTATATCATAAATACTATATTATTATATCACCTTATCGTGCTCCAGATGCTAAGGCTATATCGTACTATCAAATATAATACCTGAATCTAGAGAAAAAATACAAGGTCAAGGTGAGATCTGAATCCCAGTTTTGTGGCTCCATGAAGTTTTTTCCTATCCTTTGAGCATAAAAGGATGGTAAAATGCTTGCACCTTCATAATTAAACCTCAGTAAACATTCGTTTGCGTAACTGATGTTCAACTTGTACCTAAGGTAAGTCGAATCTGCCAAACATTTTTCACAGAGAGAGAGCCAACATAATCTTTTCACGGGGGGAGCGAGACGCCTTTTCTCCGACGGGAATACACCAATTCTAACTCCAAGGTTCGCCTCATTCAATAGAACATGATAATATTTGCTCTCTATTTCGAAACAAAACGGGAAAAAGATAGTGAAAAACCCCTTATGTTGTTAGTCTTTCGTCGGGTGGGTAATTTTTGCCATTTTGTAGAGATAGAATGGTTAAGAAAGGATTAATTGGGAATTGATAGTAGGTTAGTGAGAGTTACAGCATCGGGATAAGTATTCTCTTAAGTGGGAGTGCCTAGGAGATTTGATTTAAATGTCCCATATGACAGTCAGTGTACTACATTTTTAGTAGTTTCCTCTGAATTTTTACTTGGGTGGAATTGCATTCAAGATATCTATTGAATTACCTATGCCGCTAGCGAGATTATATCCATAATGATGGGAGTTTTTGAAGAAGCACTCTTTCCGCCATATCAACCAGATTCGCTTCCATAGTCTCTCGTCCATCCCAGGCAGCCATTCTCCTCTTGTGCTGAGGTCAGTGTTGCACACATTTCGTGTCTTGTATGCGGATGAAAGAGCAATGCCGATCCATTTGAATGCATGAGTTGATGCAGGGACCTGAAATGGAGGCACAATTCACTCTGGCCTTTCATGTTTGCAGTTATGGGTTCGAAAAAGAGGGGGGCGCTGATTAAGGGCGAAAGGGTCCAGGGTGCGGCGTATTACCCTGCACAGCCCCTCCAGTGAATTCACCCTGGCGTCTCTTTTCTTGAACATCCTTCCTCTGGCACTCCTTTGAATTTCCTCCCAGACGAGGTTGTCGGTTCACTGGAGCAAGCAAGAGTCCTCACGGACATGGTTACCGTAAACATGCATAGAAGATGTGATGGGGTTTAGCACTTGATGTGTGAGGCTGGATGAAGAACTGGGTCATTCTCGGAGGAGAATCGCATGGTGTATATGAGTGAAGAATGGACGGGAAAATTATAAATGTAAGTGTTGTGTGGAATTACGGGTGTAGAAGATCGTGATAAACATAACTTTCACCATAGAACATTGACGTAATTTAAACCTTGGCATAGACGTTGACTGCCTCAGGTGTAATTAAATGGAAATATTTTTAATCGTGGGATAAAGAGATGAATTCATAACGCTGATATTTTTGCAAGATATTTTATTTCAAACAACCATGACTTTGTTGCAAAGAAGCTTCATCTTGTTGGTGTTGCTTTTCAATGAAACCAAGGTCGTAATAAGAAAATTTATATAGTAGATTTTGATTTAATATTAATTCACCTTCTGTTACTGCAATAATTTAAAAGTGACCGTACATAGTTATGAATTTTTTCCAAAAAATTCATTGCATTTTTCAAGGAAATGAAGCAATTTAGTTATTGCCATAGGTCCTGGAGAACTGGCTCCCTCTTTATGATTTCCTCTCTTGATGCCCTATCCTATCAAGCCACTTTTGCTTCTCATACGCCATGATATGGCTTTAAGCACGCCCTTCTATTCTTAAGACCCCTGACAATACTTTTTTTTAGTTTTCTTGATCACATTCTCCGTTATTTTTTAGTTCTACCTCTTTCTCTCACACTAATGACTGTACTATCATGTATCTATTTCGACAATTGACTCTCCTCCATTCTTTTGACATGATCTAACACCGAAGAACAGTGCTATCATATACATCCATTACTGGAGCATCCATCCCACATTCTTTCATCACCAACTCATTCCTTATCCTAACCTACATTGATGCAAACTCTTATCAGGTACTCCTTCCCCACAACATTTTGCCTTCTCGTATACTTATGCTGGCATAACCATGAATTGCTGTCGTTTTGATTCGGAATAGTATTTCAGTGTGCGTGCTTCGACGGCCAAGATCTATTTGCACATGCTCTGCGTCACAAACGCGCATTCATTGATATACTCCAAATATGCATTTTTCTCGTAAAAAATACCATGGTGCTTACTCATAGGTTCCACGACGCCTACTCATTGGCGTCTATTAAGTTTTACGCACCTAGATAATCATTCTACATATCCGCTACAGTCAAGAAATGCAAATTTTAAATGATTTGATATCCCTCTCCGTTTTTTTTTACTACATTGCAGTTGTGCCACGCAGTCAAAGCTAGCTATTTTTACATTTATGGAGCTTTTACAACCCTTTGTTGAAAGGGAAACAAATAGGAAATTTTTTGGCGAGGGTTCAGTTTTAATTTAATCAGTATCATTTATTTGAGTCCTTCCCCCGAAATCCATTGTCGAGTGCTCCTTCCTTAATGCCTCGTTGAACTTAATAAAAAGAGGGGGAGGGATCA
This sequence comes from Ceriagrion tenellum, assembly GCA_963169105.1. Taxonomy (NCBI): domain Eukaryota; kingdom Metazoa; phylum Arthropoda; class Insecta; order Odonata; family Coenagrionidae; genus Ceriagrion; species Ceriagrion tenellum. The sequence goes on along the minus strand of OY720642.1, from coordinate 122,239,224 downwards.
TAGGAAGAGAAAGAGGGATGGAAGAAAGGGATGAAAAGGGAATAATGATAATAATTGTTCCGCGTCCATTACACACGAGGGCGGCCATAGGAGCCGCAACCACAGGAGCCACAAGAGGATTTCTCTCTTTTCAGGAAGGTTGAAAGAAGGCGGGAGGGGGAGGGCGCTCAGCGAGACCCTTTATTCATACTTTCCCCTCTTTCTTCCGGGCGAAATAAGGGGTTGAGGGGGTGTGAATGCAACTGTTCCCTCTTCCTCTCCTTTTGAACGACTCTCGGGGTAAGCGGGGGAAGTGGTCGGCTTGGGAGTGCCTTCCCTTTATGAGCTGGGTGCATGGACGGAACGGGAGAGAGAGGCAACCGCGGTGTGTAAAGATCTCCTTCTCGTTGAGGAATGCGCGGGTGGACCCAATGATGGGAGAGGGAAAGAGATAAGGGAGGATAGCAGTGAGAGTGTTCTGGTGGAGAAGGATTATGCATAACAGTAGGAAAGAGGGACTAGCGGAGAAAGGTGAAGTGTAGGGCCACTTATATTTCCTTCTTAAGGGTGAAGTATGACCATTTCTTATTGCGCCAACTTTCAGCAAAACTTTTTAACGACTGTCATGCTTCTTAAGGTACTTAAAGCGAAATATTTTTACAGATAAATCAATGAATTTGGTCTCATCGTAAATAAAAATATCTCACCCTTCAAATGGCGCCAACAATTATACCCCTTACTACATTACTTACCGAGATATTTGCCAAAAAATACCAGCCATTTTATAGGGAAAACGGTACGTGTATGCTCTCCAGAGAGACCTGATATTAAAAATGAGGCATTTCCTACACTTAGATCTCGTCAAAAAATGAGCAGTGTGTAGATTGTGCGTTTTGACAACTATTTTTAAAAATGAATCATATTGTCACCGAAGTAAATTCTTCGGGATCATAATAAACCTGTTTTGATGGAGTTTCAAACGTACTGTGTGAAAAAAATGAGTTAAATCAAAGACTTATTTAAATATTTTAATTTGATCACTAACAACTTCTGTCATGTAAATCTATTTTATTGCACCATTAATAATGCAATATTCAATTCTTGTGTTTCTCAGCTGGTGAAATTAAAACGTGTATATTGAACGTGCTGTCTATTATGATTAGGGAACTATCTCGCTCGCACTACCTTAAGAGAAGCTTCTGGGATCGTTTACTTCCCACAACCGAACTTTTTGAGTATATGCATGCTCGAGGACTTGTAGTCAGCTACCTGCTAAGATACTAGGTTACTTAAAAATATGGAATAATTTTTGTCTCGGGTCCATGTTCAAGGAGCTTCACAGGCTGATTTTGGGCTGCAGTGGATGCAAATAAATTTGACGTTTTAATAATAATAATAATAATATTTATTAGCTCTAGGAAAGAATTCCTTTGGAGCAGGCATAATTAATTACAACTCAGGCAAAAGAAAAAAAAAATAATAACAATCTCATAGGAAACATGTCACTATGTACAAAAATCACAATCACAGCACTTGTCTACAACAAATATTACAATTCCATACTTAAACATTATAGCAATCACAAAGGTAGCATATTTATGAATTAAATCCAAGATATTTGACAAAATATTAACTATCACTAAGATAATAAGACAGCAAGCATTTTTTAAATCTTTCAGTTGACTTAATATTTTTCAGCGTTTGCGGAATCGAATTCCATACAATGCACGAATTTACATAAAAAGAGTTATGATACATAGACGTTCTGTGGCAGGGTACAATTAATTTGTTATTATTTCTGGTGTTTTTTGTTTTTTTGACCAAATTATCTTTATATGGCTGATAAATGTAAGAAGGAGTTTCAGTTTTTAATAATTTGTGCATAAACACACCCATTTGCAGTTTTCTTCTTTGTTCAATTTTAAGAATTTTTAATTCATAGTAATACGGTGTGATATGCTCAGTAAATGCCACATCACACACATACCGTATTACACAGTTTTGTATTTTTTGCAGTTTGGATATCTGAGATTTTGAAATATTGGACATTACCAACGAACAGTAATCAATATGAGGGATAAGTAAGGTTTTAGCTAATTTGAGTCTCAGTGGCAAAGACATCAGGTTACGAAAACTTTTCAGTTTGTACAGGTTTTTAATGACTTTATTAGAAATATGTGCTATGTGTTCATCCCAGGTTAGCGTTTTATTTACAATAACACCTAAATCATTAATTTTGTCAGTGTATTCTATTTCTAAGTTTTGAACTTGAATCTTGGAGAGTAATTCAATGTTTACAGATTTAAGGGATTTTGCGCTACCAATTATTATGCTCTTAGTCTTCTGAGAATTTAAGTTCAACAAATTATCAGACGCCCATTTACATATAGAAGATACATCTCGATTGACTAGTGCGATAGCATTTGAGATATCGTTGCGATCGCAGTCGATGTAGATCTGCAAGTCATCAGCGTATAAATGGTACTTGCAATGGTGTATGTTATTAGGGAGATCTTGAATGTATATGACAAATAGTAATGGGCCGAGTATTGATCCTTGGGGGACACCACGTTTGACGGGAAGTGATTCAGAACGTAGATTATTCTTCCGATCATTCACCGCTTGAAAGCGTTGGGTCAAGTACGATCGGAACCATTGCAACACAGAGTTAGATAATTTTAAGTTGGATAGTCGCCTTAAGAGTATATTGTGGTTTACACAGTCAAATGCTTTGCTAAAGTCAAAGAGAACCAGTATTGTTATTTTCTGCTTATCCATTGAAAGTCGTATATCATCTGTTACTTTTATTAGAGCAGTTTGAGTACTATACCCTTTGCGAAAACCTGATTGAAAGTTATTAAGAAAATTGTTTTTGGACAGATGTTCTATCATACAATTGTGCACAAATCGTTCAAGAGGTTTTGACAAAGCGCATAATATTGCAATAGGTCGGTAGTCAGACATTTCTACAGGGTTGGGCTTCTTTTTAATAGGTTGGATGAGAGCAGATTTCCATAATGATGGGAAGTTAGAGTAGTCTAACGAGCAATTATAAATTGAAAGTATCATTGGAAGAGCTAGATAAAGGATCTTTTTAACTAACTGAATACTGATTTCATCTGCTCCTGTGGAATTAGAAGTTACCATTGAAGTGTATTTTAATAGTAAGTCTGGAGTAAAATGAGGGAAATAAAGATTTTCAGCGCTGAATTCTTTGTCGGCGTTAATAACAATATCGAGAATTTCTTCACCGTCCATAATATCAGACGAGGGGGAGGTATTTAGAAAAAAGTTATTTAGTTCGCACAGGGGAAAGTTAATGTTGGTTGGTTCATTGCGAGTGTTACCAAGGCCTAGCCTTTTAATTTCTTGCCAAATAGAACGGGCATCACGCTTATCTGATAAACAGGAATGAAAATAGGCAACTTTTGCGTCATATTGCATTTGCTTCACCTTGTTTCGAATGGCTTTATACTCACTGTATTTCAGAACAGACCGTGTTCGTCGGAAATGCCTACGTATAGAGTCTCTTTGACTCATGGCATTTTTAATATCTTGAGAGAGCCAGGGAGCAGGGTTACGCTTTATCTTGATTTTTTTTAAGGGAGCGTGCTTGTTTAAAAGGTAGGTAAGGTAAGAATTGAACAAGGTCACTTTTTCGTCAACATCGTGCGTAAAATAGAAGTCCTCCCAGGAAAGGTCATTCCAGTCCATTTCGAATCTGGCGTAGTTCAATTTAGACAAATCACGGTAACAGATTTCAGGTGGTTTGTACGAAGGTGTCTTGAAAGTATAGTTCACATATACCAGATCATGCTCTGATAAAAAGTTGACAGGTTCTTGGCCAAATTCAACTATTTTACATTCATCGTCAACAATTATTAGGTCAAGCAATGTATGACTTGATTCCAAGACATGTGTTGCTTGAAAAGAAGGCAGATGAAGATTATAACTAAACAGTAAATTCTTAAGATAAGTGCTTTTATATGTGTCTTTGAGCATATCAATGTTAAAATCACCACAAATAATAATATTTTTATACAAAGGTATGTATTTACATATTAAGGTTTCAAAATCATCGCATATATAGCTGATATTTGGCGGTCTATACATAACAACAAACAATAGTTTGCCATTTACATGGGAGACATCAATGAACACAAATTCAGGCTTCCGATGAATTCCACCGGAGAGTTCAAGAACTTTACACTTTAAACTATCATGGATGTATGCAGCTACACCACCACCACCTCTACCATGTCGATCATTGCGTATTAACTGGTAATTTTCAAGTTCTACCATGTTACTTGTTACATGTTCTTTCAGCCAAGTCTCGGATATTCCAATTAAATGATAGCTCTTTGAGAGAAAATAGTATCTAAACTCGTCAATGTGCGCAAATAGGGATTGGGCATTGACGTGGCATACACTAAGAGTCGACAGTTCACGTGTGACGTTAGCTTTGGTGCTTACAGGTAAGTTGTGAGATTCAGGGTTTAAACATGCACACAAGCCCTATTTAACTCTCTGCAGATCTTCTTCACTGTTTACCTGAACTCGATCGGCGCCTTCGTTCTTTCTCACATACACCCTCCCATTTCTTATCCACACGAACTTGACCTTCCCTTCTTTTCTCAGGCTACGGGCTATGGCGTACAATTTCCTGTTGACGGGAGTCAAGGATTCGTTTACATAGATGGGGGGGTTCGATGAATTGGATGGCAAATGGGGCATCTGTAAGTCTTTTAGGAACAAATTTCTTTTCCTTTTACGTGATTGAACAAATTCCTCGGCAACGCGAGACCGTGCAAAATGAACTAAGATTGCACGATCCTGGTTGCTATTTGCGCGACTGCCAATGCGGAAGGCATGGTCTATATCACTGATGTCAACTTTAATTCCCAGTGATAATCCCGTCTTGATAACAAGGGAGTCAACTATTTCACCATCAGAAGTGGGAATACCTCTGATCTCTATCACATTCCGCAATTGGTCCTGTTCTAGTTGGTTTAAGCGTACTTCAAAAGCCGACAGTTTTTCCGTTAAAGCCTTGTTTTCACTTGCGATTTCATCCAGCCTGTCGCTTAATTTTGCCAGGTTGGAGTTAATTAGCTCGATGGACTTTGCGTGCTCACTTACGGATACTTCCCAGGAAAAGATGGTGTCCTTCAGGGAACGCTGCTCGTCGTCGATGGAGTTTACTCGTTGTAAGAGAGTCTGCAGCAGTTCCTTCATAGTGCCATCCTCGGAAGGAAGAGGGGGAGAAACAGGAGAAACAGGACCGAAGCACTTCACGGGAGTCTCCTCCCTGCGGTCCAGCCGACGCTTCTCAAGACACTTGCTGCAAGTCCACGGCTTGTGCAGGTCCAGGATGGTCTTGAAATCCTCCTCTGTGAGGGAATTGCACGAGGGGTGATAATAGTCCGTACACACGCTGCAGGAGAGGCTAGTGCCTCGTTTAGTAGGGAGGCCACAGATTGCACAATTTCGAACAGGCATGACGAAAAGACACACTTCGGCGAGCAAGGACAAGACACGACCGTTCACCTTGACTGCCTGAGAGAGACTGCCAGTTTTAGCACTTATTTAAAGAGCTTTCTCACTTGTTCCAGGTGGTCAGCTCTGGATCTCTTTGAAAAAGAAACCAACGACCCCTGTGAGTGTATTTTTTTAGTATGTTTCTCCATTTTTAATTCCCAACTAAAATCGAGTACATTTGCTTCGAGTACTCTATTGGTATCGACACATTTTTAAAGAAGTGTGTGTGTTTGAAAGGAACAGCGGTAATTACAATTTAACCTGCATTTTTTTGTGAAAGCATGAAAAACTGCCTAAGTTGACCATCCGTCCATCAGTGTTTCCATCAGTGGCACGAAAGGAGAAATACAAACTCGTGCTATTGATTAAAGGTTAATGGTGCACAAGTTAAGCTACTTAATGGTGCACTGACTCTCTGTATCTTCAAGTATTTTTTGATCATTCATGCACCATTGAACGACACCTAAACGTATATTTCTGTTCAGGATGTCTACACATTTGCGGTAGTTTTGTATGTTGAATAGTAAGTACAATGAGGCGTCATGAATTCCAAATCGACTCCCTCGGTGCTGTGTGTAGATGAACAAAAATTGCATCGCTTTCCCCTGGAATATCAAGAATTCTTTTGTCTCTCTCTTTCTGCTCGTTCGATTTCTTCCCTTTCACTTTGTCTTATAATGTCGCAACCAATATTCCCGGCTTTTGTTTCGCTACCAAAAGTTTTGAAAGCCTAGACTTAAACTATTGGTATTTTAGTTTCAGCTTAGTGGTTGTCTCGACTTATGAATGCTGGTAATTTTTTATTGTCGATTTGCAAATTCATTTGATCATTAATCACTCTATTTCTGTAATCGAGTCTACTTCAATCATTTGACAGTATTTGCAAGGAAAATTATCCATAAATTCAAAATCAAAATATTAGTGCAAGATAAAATATCCAGAGAGCATGAAAAACCTTAGCGAATTACTATTTTTCTTAATTCTTACTCTCTGCTGTTTTTCAATATAAATGGTATCTCTTAAGACTCCTATTTCTATAATTATCTCCTTTGATTTGAAGTACCCAAGTCTCTCTCCGTGATAGTGATTTTTGAGATGGGAAACATCTGATGACGATGTTTTATGGGTGTATTCTGGTGTCTGAATGTTCATTATATTTTTCATTGGATTACTTTCGTGGTATTTTTGACTCGGTGAATATCCGTAGAATATGGTCATACTCATTAACTGAGAGTTTATTTCAGTCAGAGCGCAATCTCAAAAAATTTTTTATGTAAGGCCGTTTATATGATCCAAGTAAAAATTCCGGCGTTACGAAATTTGTTTTGTTTGTAATGTGCCGAAAATAGTTTATTTTAAATGTCAACTCCTCTGTTTAGATGATTCATTAGAAACTCCTATCTAAGGGAATAAAAACTAAATTAACGATATATGTCAAATATTATGCACTTATTGCGCAAAATAATCGAAATAGATGCTGTTTATCATTCTTTTCTTTCCATTTTCATTCCCCTGAAATTTTTTATTATTTCTGTTTTCTTTACAAAATTACCTGTTAGTGTCTTAAAATGGAGTCTTCAAGATTTTCAAGGCATGACCCTCGGGTAGCACAAACTCTCTGTGAACGTCTGAAAAAAGTTTTTTTGGCAATAAACCGCCTACTTATTTAGCAGAGACAGTCTCAAGCGTAATAATTTTGATGCATAATTAGTGGCAGTATCTTTTTTAATTAGCAAACATCACCTTATTTTCCCAGACAGTCGAAATTTTTTTTTGTTCGATGCGACCGTGTAATGCAGGAATGACAGGGCAATGCAGGAATAAAATAGGGGGGTTGGACAGATAGGGTGAGCTAATGGAGTTTTCTTTCGTGATGACGGCGGTATTTTGCATAGTAGGTGGGAGAAAGGCCTCCTTGGTCGTCTTGCACGGAAATCTTTTGGTGTAAAGGACAAATGCAGTAGAAGGAAAAAAAACCATAAAGAGGATAGTATTACCTAAATCAGGGAAACAGAGCATTAAGGGTAGAGGGCAGAGAAGTTCAGAAATATAGAACTGGGAATGGAGAAGGAGAATATAAATCTGTAAAGGGTTGGAGATATAAGGGTAGAAAGGTCTGCCGGAGCGATAGTAATCGGCTAATTTATAGTAAAAGGGATGTTAGCCGACGTGGACATGTAGGAAAGGGTGGTCTTCAAAGAGTGGTCGATCGATAAAACATTCATGCCTGAGACGGGAGCTCCCACTACAAATTCAGCTAAATGCAAGTTTACATAACCACTAAGAGTCATTGGTTGCAAGAAATATGCTATTTACAACGTTATTACAACGTAATTATCAATCGGTAGATAATGGAAGGTGAAACATTCATATGTATAAGATAAAGATAAAGAAATATTTATTGTTCTTGAACCACTTGGTCCACTAAGAACATACAAAAAGTATGCATTAATAATTGAGCTCGAGTACAGAGAAATATATACAGAAAAAGAGGGTACATTCCATAAATATAAGAACAATGGCAACAAAGAAAGCTAAACAAACAAGCATATAATAGGTGAATCGAATTAAATTTTTTCCTAAAATAGCATTTTGTTAAACAATCTAGAGTTGAAAGCCATCAGCGAATTAGAATTGTTGATTGATTCAGGAGTACTGTTCCAGATCTTTGCCCCTACAACAGAAAAACATTTATTGAATGTAGTGGTTCGATGAAGTAGGACAATTAAAAAGTCTGATGACATTCGGGTTGCTACATTTTGGTTTCTTTCCTTAGGCTGGAAAAATTGAAATAATATATTCAGGCAGTTATATAAAATTATAGTATATATCAGTTATATAAAATGTATAGTGAATATCAAGAGACAAAGTTTTTCAGAAGCACTCAATCGCTTAAATTCACTTACAAAGCTGCTAATTTAGCTCTATACTTGCTAAATTCCTCTGGGGAATAATCATTTGCCTTGACCAAGACTCGACCCCGGTTAGCCCGGATCCCTCAGCTCTATAATATTGTATCGTGCTTAGCTACGTTTTTGTGTGTCCCGTACTAGAGAATCTTCATGCAGTAATTTAATGTCATTTGTTGCGATTACAACTATTTCAAGAACATGATAGTGCCGTGATAGTTCAACTGTTTCCATATGAGTTATACCCGTCCTAATGGAAACGCGTGCAGGTTGTTTTTACTTCGTTGCTTTTTGAGGCGGTATATCCCATGTTAAGGGCATTAAGTACGCGGTATTTATGTAGAAAACTGGTAGATATTGGCTAGACCACGTATGTGAAGGCAACTGATTCTTACTGTCTCTTATTTATATTATTTACTTCTCATTCCCTAATTGACATTCAAATTTTGAAATTGTAATTTATTGGAGAGCCCCAGCGTGACTGTATGGTTCAGAGATTTCTATCAAAAAATAAAATACCATATAACCTGTGTAACGCTAGTTTTCCTTCACTCACGTAACGGGTCTTCATTGTCGGCTCTTCCATGGTCTGGATCTAACATGTCCGATTCAAATTTTCAGAGCCTTATCTGTTTCATGAGAGATATCAGTGAGAATCCAGATCCAAGTCACTTACAGTTAATTTGACAGAAAATACGGATCGGGAACGCATCTTACCCATGGTATTTTGTAAACATGTTTACAGCCTACCCTTCTATCTCCTAAATTTTTCTAGAATATAATCAACCTTTTGAGTGCAGCACGACGTGATATCACGTCATGGTTGTCGTTACGCTGGTGCTGATGACGTTATATGACGTCAAGGGTACCGTGAGTGTTCCAGCTTTCACTAGGGGCCCTCCCAGTAGTTAAACCTGGAATACTCGCGGTACCCCATGACGTATTCATCAGCACCGGCGTAAAGACACTCGTACTCAAAGGGTTAACGCTTCCGACTTTTTCTGCAAACTTTTCCGTGGGAGCAGGCCCTTTGAATTACACATGTACAGTGACCCCAAGTCATCACTGACGGGATTGATGTAAGAAAAGTGTGCAAAAACGCGTCATTAGTTAACAAATCGAGTATATTTTAGTACATTCGTCAAATAAGTACCTCTGAGTTTTCTCGTGACTTGAGAAGAGAGCTTTATTCATCGCGGCTCGCCAGTTAATGGCTTAACTTTTTCAAAAGAGGAGCTCAAGAAGAGATTTTCACCATTTTTTCTGCTCTTTTCATCTCTTTCCCCGATCATAAGGTCCCTGGCTTCTCCTACCCGGTCTCGAAAAGCGTTTTCACCCTTATTCTTTCGGCCGACTGTCGCGTTATTTCCACGGAATGTATGAACAGGGGCCCGGAAATAACTAATGACTCTTACTCCTCACTCCGTCACTACAGCTAGAGACAGCCAATTAAAAGACCTCCCCACCCTCTCTCATTCATTATACTAAAACAGTAATTTCCTGGACATGAGGTTACAGGGAACGCGGAATTTATTATGACAGTTGTTAAAAAGTTTTTAAAAATTCTCGATACCTAAACTCGCCTTCTCGAAAGTTTTTTCTCTCGAAAGTCTCGATAATTTGAAATGTGTAATTAAGAAGTAAAAAAAAGGTGAGTTAAAATTAAACGTGTGATGATGGGGAGATTCTGCTAATGGTGATGAAGAATTATAAGGAAACTTCCGAGATTTTGGTTTGAACATTATTGGCCCATAACATCTCAGATGATTTGTCACCTGAAAATCACTCAGTCTATGTAATTGGTGCAATGAATGAAAGTGATAAATTATGCATTACTGGATATTTTTAGCTACTTTCTATTCAGAGGTAGCAAAAAATCTCGTAACTATTAAGGCAACTCTCTATATTGCTTTCATCAGGTGTGAATTATTAAATGAGTGACTAATGACACGCAACAGTCAACATCGAAGATTATTAATATGCACTTTCAATTTAGATATGGGAAAAAATCGTACCGAATTCGAATCGTAATTGAAAGAATTTGGACATCGCAGGAGATAAGCTACCCTTTCCTTCGGCTACGGTGACAATATCACTCGAGTTACAGTGTTCTACTTCCCTTCTCAGTTTTGCAATAGACAATTTTACAAGCTGGCTTTACTGTCAGAAAAAATTCCGATGCATTCGAGAGTTGATTAACGTTTTTATTTACTAACGTAACAAGGCGGTTTTGCCTTTTGGAGTTTTATTGACGGGAGAAGAATGCTTGGATCAGGGCCGCTCGGAATGAAGTTCATGTGACTCGAAAATGGCATGAGAGGAAATGGAATATTTAAAGAGTGAGTGCTTGTTTTTTTTACTAGGGTGCTCATGACGGAGTCATGCAAAGTCCCCTTCTCTTGCTCTGCGAGGATTAGCGCGTGTTATTTGAGGATGCAGGAGTTTATGAGATTAGCAGTGGACTGGAGCGGAAGGGTAGACCGTTACTACTGTAGCAATTATAATAACTTTTCACAGCCTTTCCACCACTGCAGGGTGGGTGAGACGAGTCCCTAATGCAGCTGCGGAGCCCCCCCCCCCCCCTGGCTCTCTTAGCGCCACATCACCGCCGCAGCCTCAGCCACCCCTGAAACCGGAGGTCAGCCAAAATCGATAAGCTTAGGGCCAACTCACACCTCCGAATCATAATTATACCATTTGAACGCGTGTGGTCCGTGCTTGAAGCGCTCTATGGCAACCAACCGCATTATTGCAGCTTCAGTTTGGTAGAATTTATGGTTCTTTTGCTGGCAGGAATTGACGTCCCATCGTTAATCATCGACGTGAATGGGTGGAATTCCGTAACTCTTGAACGGAAGCATCTACTCGCAGTACGAATTAAAGAGCCTCAGCACTCATAACATGCTATTTTTGAGATTTTTGTTGAAAACTATATCCCAAACAACATCATTCCGGAGACTTGAAGGCTACTTGCTAGATTACTTGAGCAATTCAGATCGAGTGAGTTTCAGTACGACACAGAGGACATGATTTTAACCCCTCTCTATTACTCTAGAACTGATAGAGGCAATAAAATAAGGGGTAAAACTACCAAATCGATTGGTACTAAAATACTAACACTCAACGCATCATTAGTGATTACAAAAAACTACGTGGCTTTGCATTTAGACGTTCAAGTTAAAATTCAACTCATCTTTGCATTCTCTTCATTTCCTTTCTCCATTCATGACTGGTAATTTATAACCCCGTGCCACACGCCTCCGTGACGGCTCTCAGGATAGAAGGCAGATGTATAACACATTTATATATGTCTTCAGAATAGATAAGAAGTGAATGAATATTCTCATTCTTCTTTTTTCATATTAAATCAGACTTCATGGCCGTAACTTTGCCTATCAAAGCACTGTTACATTCCTAGGAGAGAAAAATGTAATAAGTTTGTATGACCTGCTATTCCTTGCCAAAAGATACATTGATATTGGAAAGCGAGTGAATTAATGTATATTAGGCTAGATTTTTCTAATTTGTTCCAGAAACAGATTCTGTTCTTGCTCCTGAAAGACCAATGCACTTATTTTATTTTTACGGTGAGAAAGTTGACTCTCACCAAGCGAGAAGGTTTTAAATGTGTTCCGGGCAATAGGCTAAATATCATGACAGCACTCTCTCATAACCAGGCTCTGCAGAACAACAAATATTGATGGAATTGGCGTGTACAGCTTGCAGCTATCGGTACACAGTAATCTAATCTATGAAAATAAACTTTTATTTGTAATAGAGTGAAATTTAAGGGCTACATCAGAAATTTTAAAGGCTTTTTTTCATAGCGTATCATCTGTTTCTCATAAAGACTCCTGAAGTATAGCTGAGTACAAGGGAGCTTTCCATTTAAGATGTTGAAGTTAGCGCAGATAGGAACATAAGCGCCCACGATTTACGATGAATAGAGCTATGTATACTGAATAAAAATTTTGTTACCAGCCGATTAACAGCACTCTCTAGTTAAACAACAGTCTCAAGAGAATATTTTCTGTATACGTACTGAATTCCGTCTAAACACCTACTTGAAAATTGAATTGAAAAACACCTACTTGAAAAAAAACCAAAGAAATACTAATTCAATGTCAATTTTAAATAAAATCATGACAAAAAATCGTGGATACAATTATCGACGTTCTTTTGCTTTTAAGCTCACGTCATTTCTGCTACCATTTGGATTTTGAAGTGCGCCAGCCAGTGCACAGGGCCTGAAACTAATGGAAAGCAAGTGCTTGTTGTGTTATGCGAAGTGATTAGAGCACTAGAGTAAATGGTCTATCGGGCCATAATATGTTATAACCTCCTTTGCTTCAGGCGTGACTACATAATATTTACTTATCACTGTAAACTATGATAGAAACATAGTTATATCACGTAAATTCTCGAAAGAGAATTTTGTGTATTATAAAATGGCGAAATTCCACCAAGGAGAAATAATACGCCGGTGTACGTGGACATATTCCAGGTCACATAATTGCGGGTGATGGTGAATTTGTAGTAATACCTAGAGCTAATCCTTCTCTGGTTACAATCCTAGGATTGGTCTGCAACAGTCTTCCACTTAAACCGATCTTGGGCCAATCTTTTCACTTCTCTGTACGATTAGCCACCTATTTCCTTCATCAACTGTCCCATGTAGTCCAGTCTAGGTCTACCCCTCTGGTTTTTCCCCTCTAGTGTACCTATTAGTATGGTCTTAACCAAGCTTTCGTGTTGGAGAATGTGGTCAATCCAGGTGTTTCTTCTCTTATTTGGAATTTTGAGTAGACACCATCTTTCCCCTATCCTCTGAAACACATCCTCGTTCGTGACTCTTGCCACCCAGGGTATTTTCAGCATTTTTCAATAGAACCACCCTTCAAATGCCTCCATTCTTCCCTTCTCTCTCTTTCCAATTGTCCAGATCTTACTACCATATAGCAGAACGCTCCGTACGAAAGTCCTCAATAGCGATTTCCTTATCCTTAAATTAATGTTGCTGGCGGTGAAGAGTTTGTTTTCCTTGTTGAAAGCTAACTTGGCCTTATTAATGCGGCTTACTATTTCCTCCATGCTCCTCCCATCTGATGTTATTTTGCTTCCCAAATAAACGAACTCCTCCACCGTCTGTAATACTTCTCCTCCTAGAACCAGCTCTACTATCGTTTCGTGTCTGATCATCACAATCACTTTAGTCTTGTTCTTGTTTATTTTCATGTTATACCTAGTAGCTAGTCCAGTATTGTCATAATCCTTATTGACTATTTTTACTGTGTACCCTTGAGAGTGGGTACATTGTGTTTTCGTGGCTCAAGAGTATAAGGGAGAGGGTGGTTGTAGGAGGTTAGGGTATTTTTGGAGGAGAAAGGGAAGGCGGGAAGGGGGAGAACAGTGCCTTACCCTCCAGCTAGAGCACGCTATCGTGAGTGGAGAGCTGTTGTAGTCGACATGGGCGGATGGAGACAGACAGTTAAAAGGACACAACCCCCTCGGGAGCGATGCGTCGCTCAGATAACAGACCCCGTTCGCAATCGACGGTAAAGGGGGCTTGTGGAGGGAGGGCAGGAGGGTGAGGGAAGAACTACTTTCTTTCATAGGAGACGATCCCCTGTGTTATGCATTCACGTGAGTTCACAACAGCGCCAGAACCCCCCTTGCCTCCCTTCCCCATCTCCCTAACTCCCCCACTTCTGAAGGCACAAACCGCTGAGGGAGTTTTTTTTTCTTTTTTTACCTTTCATTCCGTGACTTCGTGAGCTCTGAAGAGGGAAAGGGGAAGGGAGTTGTGTCGTGAATCAACCCTTGGCGGCCCCCGCATGTGATTTTTCAATCCATCAAGCCTCCCCTTTTTTATTCAGCTCACGAGAGAGGGGTAGCGCGGAATCGGGTGCCTAGGGAGTGACGTAATAATTAAAACGCAGGAATCACGCTCTGCGGACGAGCAGAACTTGGAAGCGTTGGAGAGAGAGAGCGAGCGCGCGCACCGTGAGTCAGCTGTTTTTATTCCGCACGAGAGGTCACCGCTCAACAATAGTTTTTAAAGCCGCCGATTGGAAGAAAAGCTCTTTTGTTTTCTAATAATTTAAAGGTGATTGGAAGGAATTTTGCTCAGAATGTTCAGATTTGCTTGTAGATTTACATTTGTGAACTTTTTATTTATATACTTATATAAAAGTGAAAAAATTGCGTGTTTTTTATATGGTTTATTGACAATATAAAACTATTTTAACACGCGGCCTTATGTTACCTGACATGTATTTCGAAATAACTCGATATCATATGTAAATATTTTATGTTATACCAGTCATAACACGGTTAATATCATTATGATGGTTGCTAACGAATATCAAGATATCACGCTGAGTACATAATACATATCTACTTATGAGTTAAGCTTATTTTTCGAATTCCACGCTGAAAACATAAGGCATACAAATGCTTTAACGAAGATGAAATTTTCTGAAATATAGTTTTTACATTATTTACATGACTGCATGAATATAAATCTCCACCACAAAAACAGATGTAAATAAGAGAGGTGGTGTCCATGATTATTTTATTTACTTGATAAGTCATAATTATGTTTTCACTATGAGTTACGATTAGTGCTCCTGCCATCATAAGGGGTATAGCAAGCAGGTGTTTCCACCGAAAATTTCCACCGAAGGGTTAGCCACTAGAGTTTACGGCGAAATTTACTTAAAGCCACCCGTTTGTAAGGGAAAAGGGTAGAATATAGTAAGAGAGGGAGAAAAAATACGGCTTTATTGTGGTGAAATCGAAACTAGATAGTCTCCGTTTTAACCTAACTATTCGTCAAGTACATGCATTTCCAACATACACCCTTTCCGGATAGGCGACGTTAAATATGTTTTAATCCTGGCGATAGACCTCTAAACTGTCTCTTCTTTTATAATTTCCTCTAAAAGGACTGATTTAGGGTTTCATACTTATTTTACTTTTGTTTCCATCATGAAGTACTTTGCACACGTCCTCCTGCTCTTAATAATGCTGATATTTCTCCTATTTAGAGCCCCCTCCAACATATTTTCATTCTTGACTTTATCCTTCTCTCACTTTCTCTCACGTCCTTTACTCCCCTCTGACACAGCTGACTAGTTCAGTCTTCCAGTGCTTGCACATAAAATTATTCTCTTCTCAAATTTTTAAGATACAGTAAATTTACAACAGGCACTTGTACATAATATACACTTGAGCCGTATAAGTGAAGGACATTTACACGTGTGGAAAAAAGCGTGAGGATTACAGATTGCTGTTCTTAGCAAAAATATCCTTCCGCAGAAAAACGCCCGGATTTAGAGAAGTATGCAAAAACCATACAAAACCTACTTATTCAACTATTTATATTTTCACTGAAAGTTCATGGAAAATGTCGGTAGGAAAAGGCACAGAACGAGAGAGAGAAAAAAATATGCCAGCAATAAAAAAATAAATAATAAGATGCCAGCAATGGTCGTGGATAGAGAAGTGGACGGGTGGGTTAAGAAGGACGATGGGAAGGGGAATTGGTGTTGAGTTAAGAAAGATGTCTTGAGGCGCGAGGTGTGGTCATTAATTCTGGAGCTGCCCTCGAGGGAGTGGAAGTCAGGGATAAGGCGAATACTGAAGGGTTTATTTTCTCCTCAGGGTAAATCATGAAATATATTGCATGAGGTGTATCTCGTTTTCTCGTTTAAATGTACATTATATGTCGGGTTCACGATATGTGAGAGTGTATTAAGATAGTTTGAGCGATATAATATTTTACCTAGAAATCAATGAATTTGGTCTCATTTTAAAGAAAAATATATCACTGTGCCATTGACATAAAAAAACTCAACCCCTTACCACATTATTTTCCGAGATATTTGCCAAAGGATACCATCCCTTTTATGTGGGAAATGGTACGTACATGCACTCCAGAGTGACCTTACATTAAAAATGAGGCATTTCCTACACTCAGATCTCGTCAAAAGATCAAGTGTGTAGTTTTTGTGTTTTATCAACTATTTTTGAAAGTTAATCATATTATCACCGCAGCAAATTCTTCGGGATCACAATGAACCTTCCGCTTTGATGGAGTTTCAAACGTACCGCGTGAAAAAAATGAGTCAACTTAAAGGCTTATATAGATATTTTCATTTGATTAATTAAAATTTATGTCATTTAAAACTATGTTATTGCACCATTAATAATGCAATATTGAATTCGTTTGTCTCACAGCAGATGAAATTAAGAAGTATATATCGAATATGGTCACTATTATGATTAGGGAAGTATCTGGCTCGCACTACCATAAAGATACATCCTTAAATTTATGAGCAGCATACTTGCTGAACAACTTCATGTCCTTTACGAGACGCTGATATGAAATTTTTGGTTTAGATGGAAATTATACTTTGTGCTTCGATTCTTATTCGTTCATCAGTAGAAGTGGATGAAGCCATTGCTACCGATCAATTTGGGACTGCAAGAGAGTCGTACAGTGTTTTGTGATTTAAAAAAATTATATTTTCATTTATCATAAAAAATTAATATACCGCGGCCCAATGTGTCCATGCAATTCATATATCTCCCAGTGGTGAGTCGCAGGCAGTGCATATACAGCAATCGTATGCTAGCTGTCAAGATGGCCCAATGAGGTGTTCTAGCCTGAGTAAAAGAATGAGAGCCAGTTGAAGGCATGACAAGATTACAGTGAAAATAAGACGAAAATGACTGTCAGTTGTCTTAACCGTTAGGAGAGAATATTGCACGCATTGTGCTCTTTCTAGAGATGGTAATCTTGTAAGCTGTAATCTACCTTACTTCCTCTTGTTAAAAAAGTCTTAGATGGCCGTTATTGCTACAGTTTCTGATTTTGAATTGATTTAAAATTCCACGTTTGTTTAATGCTTTTGCCCTTGCAGAGCCGTCCTCATATTTCCGCCACTCTTCCTTCAAAAATTAAATTCAAAGGATGACAAGATGAGAAGGCTTTGTGTCCTGCGGATGATATATATTTTTAGAAATACATACATACATCACGCCGTTCCCTTCCGGGGTAGGCACAATCATAAGGTTTCACTCATAAATACATATTTGTACACCTAATTCTGCTTCAATAATTTCCTCACACACTGATCTATCCTTGCAAACCTCTTTTGCTTCTTTTACTCCCATACACTGCTTCATACACGCCCTCCTGTTTTCAGACTCATAATATTCCTCCTCCTAAGAATTTCCTCAACCACATTCAACCACAACTTTCTCGGCCTACCTCTACCTCTCGCGGCATTCATTTCACTCTTACATATCTGTTACGTTATTCGACTCTCATCCAGTCTCTAAACATGGCCAAACCAACAAAGCACACTCCTTTCTTAGATGTCCATTACTGGAGCATCTAACCCACATTCATTAATTACCCACGCATTCTTGACCCTATCCATCCTACTTTTGCCGCAAACCCTCTACAGATAACTCATACCAACGGCGTTTTTTTTACTCTTTTGTCTATCCTGACATACCCATGTTTCACTACCATGCAACGGAGCAGGTAGAAGTACACATTTGTACACGGCGGTTTTCGATTCCTCAGACAGGCACTCATTCCTTGATATGCTCCACATGCTACCTACCACTTTCCAGCACTGACACGTCTCTTTATCTCGTCATCTATCCATCCATCTTTCGTAAACATCTTACCTAAGTATACAAAATCATCTACTTGTTGATTTACTTCAACATTTGCCCTCATCATATATTTATTCTCCTCATTCTCCTTCTCAAAAACTACTACTTTAGTCTTGCACGCATTTACCCTCAATTCTATTCTCTCTGTTGATTCACAAAACTTATCTAGGAGCTTCTGTAATCCCTGTTGGCTCTCTGAGATCAAAAAAGCATCATCCGCATGTAGTAGAACTCCCACGTGTACATTTTCAATCAGAACACCGTAATTTTCACTACATGCATCTCTAACACATTTACCCATAAATATGATATACGAGTATTTGCCCTGTTTTATTGCAAACCAATCACTATCAACCTCGTTAACTGTCACACTTGTCTTACCATTATCATACATCGCCATCATAACATTCAATAATTTCCATTCAGTAACAGAAATGATTTTCTAAAGTACACAAAACTTCCTGAAACTCAAGAAAAAATTTTGGACCGGATATTCTACGGAATTTTCATCAGAGGGTTGGAGAGATTTCGAGTAAGATAAGTTCACGAATGAGTTAACAGATGAAAAACACGTTGTGCCGATCTTTTTTGGTGCGTGACTAGGATGCGGTAGTATAAGAAAAGGAAACAAAAAAGTTTGGCAGTAAAAAAATGAATAAAGCTTAAGTAAGTGAGCGAGCAGAAGAAGACTTTAAGGTATTAGTGGGGGGCTTGGTCGCCTCAGCCGGCAGAGATGGAAATTTTGGGACGCAAATGGACAAGTGTAAATCACTTAAAAGGGCTAATTTGCCTCAACGACTTGCTTCAGGGTGTGTTAGTCTAATAGCAATATAAAGTAAGGTATCATAGGAGGGAATTGCGTGAGGGAAAGGGCCAAAAGTGAGATTTATGTCCATGGTTGGAAGTGATGCTTAATCATTTCATCATTAGTGGTGAGCGCAAAGAAAGATTCCTTTAGGCTGTCTGTGTAATCGTAAAAACCTCCTATATTGTCTCCATTGTTTGCTTTGAAGATGTGGTGCTATGATTTAGTAATATCCCCTATATTAGCCTGTAGCTTGAGTCCTACTTAACGGACCTTATTGTTAGTATTTACTCTTCTACTCACCCTTGCCCAGTAAGTTTAAAGTCTAAACTGACTCCCAAATCATTTCTAATCCTTTTTCATACCCAAATTTCACTCGCAATATTACTTTACGAAGTACGTGGCTTTTCATGGCGTTGTATTGAGCTCGCGGATTAAATTGTTTTGTCATAATTCTCGGCTACATGTTTCCAAATTAAGTTTTGGCCTAACATGGCAAAAATGGAGCCTCTCAGGTAATTTTTAGACGGAGATCTTAAATATAATCTTGTGTATCCAAATCTCTTAAATGCAGTACCACAACTGCTCCGAACATTCATCCTCGACTTAAGCCCGAATTTATGATTTACGCGTGGATTTTACTTCATTATTTCACAGTCATATCTACGCTCTTGCCATATAGATGTGATATATTTTGTAACCATGATCAAGCAGGAGTGATACCCTCTGATCTATTACCTCACTTGTGTTGAGGATGTTGAAATCCCTCCAGACAATATCATGTATAGTCTAAAGTATGCCACCTCAAAAGAGCATTTCTTTTAAAAACAGCTCATACCCTTCTTGAAACCTAAGAATCCGATTCTCAAAACTGTCAAATATATTATGATTGATCTGTTTATGAAAAAACAAAATTAATGTCCTGAATTTTTCTCATCACATAAAATATGTAAGCATCCTAGGAAATGGCACTTTTTTGCTACCTTGCAAGGAAAAGATGTATATTACGGAGGAACGTTGACAATTTTGTCTACACTAGCTAGCCTTCAGCTGCTTTGTGAGAATAAAATTATAACGCCCGAATAATTGTTTTACTGGGCCATTGTGAGCATTTCATGAATTAATTTTGGCTCTGTTAGGTAAGAGGATGAAGAAAAAATGCAGTAATACTTGCAAAAATATTTCGTGGAGCAGCACCAATAGCAGGCATAAAAGAGTGCCATTCTTCAATACCAGAAGCTAATGGAGTGTCATCGACTCAGTGAGTGTAACATTTTAACCATAGACTAACCATAAAGGTTCATTAGTAAAAGAGCGATAGTTGGTCGTCAAGAGTAAATTTTTCCGAGAATATCACCCTCGACGTGATAGTATAGTAAGCGTTTAAAGAAAAATTTCATACGAAACACCCTTACCTTGCGTTGCCAAAATTATATATATGCACAAATATTTTCAACAATGATTCATTTAGTATTTTATAAACCATGAGTATTTTAGGATTTTGGTGCTCCATTACATTTCAGTGGTTAGTTCCAGAATTAATGTATCTTACTATGGTCAAGTTAATATGGAAAATAGCATATATTTAACATTATAAATAGCTATTATTTAGAGTTTATTATTTATTTTATGGTTCATAATACTTAATGAAATTAGCTAGAGCTATATGTGAAAGCCTATACTGGTATTTCATATCCGCTGTATGCTAGCTCCAGCTGAGGTCGTGGAGGGGGGCGTGAGAGAAAAACTTCTCTTCTTCCGTCTTCAGAAGACCAGAGAGATAGTAAAAATTAAAACATTTCTCGTTTAAGTTTTCTTTTTGTGTTTTAATTATAATCGTCACACCCAGGAGATTTTATTTATTATACATCGCGACTAAAGATACTTCCGTGGACATTTATACCTAGAGTGTAACCAGATAATTTTATTATACGTACATATATACCAATCACGCCGTTCTCTTCCGGGGTAGGCACAGTCACACAGCATAAAAACCTAATTTTCGCAGAAATAACTGAGTTTGATATCATCATTAGACTCAAAACTACGACACTTCAATTCCTCTAGAACTCGCAAGCGATTATATGCCAAAATATAACCTTTACCATGCTACAGAAAGTCCGGTTAATGATTGAATGTGGATGACTGCTTTATGCGTGGCGCAATTGCCCTTTATGCTCGCAATGAGAGCGCGCGCTTTTCGAGACCTTTAATTCAGGTGCTCTTGCAATGCTCTTTCCTCTTGGAATTTAAAGCCAGTTTTAAACGAGTTGACGGCGTTGAAATTCGAAAGTGTCGGTTGTTTCAAATGTAAAGGGTTTCAATTTCGAAATCACATCTCGGTTGAGAAAGATTCGCTGAGATCGCCTGTGAAGAAAAAAGCAAAACAAAGCCAACGCTTTTGTTCGCCCTTTTGAATGGAAATCCTAAATGCATTTCCCTTTCCATTCGCAAATCCACGAATACTGTGGACCTCTTCTCTGCTTGTGTTTCCTATATCTCTCTCTCTCTCTCACTCTTCCCTGTGTATCTGCTCCCCTCTCGGCAGAGAGTGTTCGATCTTTGGCCGGTGAGAGGGGTGGATGCTCCGCAACAGTCGCTAGTCCATGGAGTTGGTCCTCGAATCGTCGAACCGTTGGCCGCTCATTGAATGTGCGGAGTCTGTTGTTAGAAGCAGGCTGCCCGAGTGTTGCTAGTTTCTGTTATCATTGTCTTTAGATGTCTTTGGTGATGGAATTGCAAGCTTCAAACTAGCATAGCGATAGCATATTAACCAAACTCTGTCGCACTGGTTCTTTCCTTCCGCGATCAGTATAAAGATAGCAATGAAAACAGTGAGGCACTAAAGCTCCCCGGTTACTTATATTTTGCTTTTCATTCATTCCTTTCTATTATATCCTTCGTCGCGGCAGATATTCCAGAATACATTGCAGCACTCCGTTGCGGCAAAAGGCTAGATATTATGTAGGTGTCAATTTTTAAATGACCTACTCCCCTTCGCCCCTCAATCCCTCTTTGACTTCCCCGTTGAGACGGTGGTGCATAACTAACGGAGCTCGATATTCTGTTATACCTCAGATGATTATATTCTTTTCTTGAAAATTTAACCCCAACGTCCCTAATTAGACATACATTTTTTTTTCCTCCTTTTTTTTTGAAATCTCATCGGAAAATATTCTTGCTATATCCGTCGACGCATGGGAGTGGCGGCACCTATCGCGGAGAAAATGAGAGAGTCCAGACTTCGATGGTATGGTCATGCCGTCAGAAGTGCCGAGCACTCGATCGCAAGAACAGCGATGCGGTTGAGTTCGCAAGGACGCCGAACAAGAGAGAGACTAAAGAAACGGTGGATGGATCGAATAGCCGAAGATGTGCGCAAGGTCAACATTCCCCCAGAGGACGCCTTCGACCGAGCCAGATGGAGACGGGCGCGCCGAAAAGCGGACCCTGCTATAGCGCGGGAATAATGCAAGGGGAAGAAGAAGATCGGAAAATAATCTTGCTACTACTCGCCTCACGCAGCTCCTTTGACTTCATTGCACGGTAAAACTGGAAAACCGATGAAAAATAGCAAGAACTGGGGTGCTTTAAAGCGTTGAGGTCAATGAAATGAAGATGCAATTTTTATGATTTGGCTGGATTTTTTCATATTGGTGATGTGTTAACTGACTAAAACACTCAGCATGATATCAAGGGATCCGAGTTCGAGTCCCGGTCGAAGGAAATGATCTTTCCTCTTGGAGAATTTGCACTTGAGTTGACCTGCGGGTGACTCCGTAAAGTTAATATCGTGTCTAGCCCCAGTATCCTAAAGAAATTGACTACAATTTTATAACTAAACTGCTGGAATGTTTCTTAATTCTATAAAACTTCAGTTTATTGTGATTGGGCAGCATTGGTAATTTCTCACTTATTGCCTGTCTTCAGATGTGGGAAATAACCTTGGAACAAATAATCACGGGTCATTTTCTTGTATTTGAGCCGTGTCTTACGATTCTGACCTTCGGTGATTGACTGGCTTCGTGGAAGGCCGTTGCCGGTATCGTAGAATATAATACGCGATTCGCTCTCCACGGGCCTTGACCGATAATTAATGGAAGTGGTTACCCATTTCGATTATTCCTTGAACTGGATTAGAGTTAGTATTAGTTATTACTTTAGCTTGAGCCAAAGGGAATTTCTCGTAGATAGTTTAATGCGCAGCGTCTTTAAATTTTCTCAGTGAGTGTTCTCATGATTAAATAGCATTGTGAAAGAAAGCATGGAAACTACCTCAATTACGTTTGAAGCATTTTGGACTGAATTTGACTTGTTATCTCGCATTAATTGATGAGAATCTAAAAATTTTAAGGTGAATAAGTTTTACAAGTCCAAAATTGTCCTTAAAGACAAATCATTTTTTAAATAGCACTCTTGCTGGTACAAAGTATTCATGGGCAGGCTTTTTTGTCATATTAGAAGCAAGGAATCTTGCACTTCCCGATTCATTCTCAATAACTATTATTGGTAATGCCATGTTTTTTCCTGCATAAAAATTTTAAAATGACTTTCACTTCACTTATTTTAAATATGTAAAAATCAGAAATTGTAAGCCTTGAGCTGCTAATTTTAATTTATCTTGTTCACAAAACGGTTAATGATTTAAAAATAAGCATAAAAAACTTTGGTGATATTTTATTAATAGCTCACAGGATTTTCAACTGAAATAAAATATTAGTCTCGAAAGTGGGAATTTTTCGAAACTCCCAAATTTTTCGGATAGGATTGCTAAATTCTTTCGTTGATAATCGGTAACCGTAGCTCTCCTAAACATTTAATACAAATATCTAGGGTATTAAAGGAGGAATCTACTAAATATCCCTCGTAGATAAAGGCATGAGGTACTCATTTGTCCTTCAATTTATTCGTCTCCATTCAAAACTTATTAAACCATGAATTTGAAAGTTTATCATCCATATCATCATTCCCAAGAGATAATCCCTGTTTGAAGACTTAGTTGCGGCTGGATTGTTACCTACCTCTAGCCCACAAATAGACCTCTATCTATGTTTTAGTTCTTGTTCATTTCTTTTGATGTATGCGTAAAAAAATGCGCAAGCTTAGATCGATAAAGTGAGCACTCTATTGAGTGAATGAATGCCAGGTTCACGCATGCAAGAAAGCCGTAGATCGATGCCATAATATAGTGGTTCTGTTTAAGACGCAATATATCAAATATAATTAATGCAGGAAGAATTATACAAAGATTGGAAAAAAATCACCCTTTTTATTGCTCTTCACCAAAACGTTGGCTAAAAGAAAAATTAATTCATAAAAAATACTTTTTTAAAGATAAACATTTTTATCAAGTCTGTGAGAGCCTTGGAAAATGAAAGCAAAAAGCTTAATTTTCGCCCAGATAAGTAAGAGATATTATTATTATGTTTAAATTACATAATATTTCCTTCGTTAGTATAGGTGAACTCCACGATATTTTTGCATTCTCACGGTAACCGAAAAATGATCCTGACAAAACGTTTGCATTGCTATGGCTCCGTCAGGAAGAAGCCGAAGCCCCATATCCATCGGGCTAAAAATCATCCCCTATTTCATTCTGAAACAATGAATATTCTTACTTAAACACCCTGAACGATTTGAGAATATTAAAAAGAGAGCCGAAGTACATCCAAAACAAGGAATGGTTTAATATTTTGCAAGTGCTAGTTTGAGCTAAGGCATTGGGCATTCATTGTTAATCAAGACTGCCGAAGTACAAAAACTCTCCTTCAGATGCAGCCAGTCCTTAGTATTCACTGAGCGCCATTTCGTGAGAGTTTAAAAAGCGGGAAGAGGAGATGGTAGGGGGTAAAGGAGTGAAGGCAGGGGGAACATTTCTTCGCCGCTGCAATTAAGTCGCTCCTTGGCTAATTCCGGCTCCGTGCAAAACGACGAGCAAGAAGTTAAGCCAGATCCATTTGTCGTCTCCCCTGGCTAATTGACGTCCTAAGCCAATATGCCCTCCGTATCCTCGGCAGTCGTGCAGTGGAAACTTATTTTGCTTTAATGCAAATTTCCGACAAGGAAGCTACTTACAGGCATGTACTGAGAAATGTTTGATAAAATGCGTGAGAGAAGATGGAGACGGAGAATAAGAGAACGTGAGTTAGAGATGGATTTTTGATAAACTTTAATGCATTATTTAGAACTCTCAGTGTGCTTGAAAATTTGCCGGGAACATTTAACACTAGAATCGCTGGGTTTTGCTAACTCCCTAAAACGATGTGAGATCATATCGCAATTTGTGTCATGACTCACTGAACAGGTGAAACTATTGTTCGCCTGACCAGCATACTGTTACGAATTAGATTTCAAGGTTTGCCGAAAGCGTTATCATAGAAAGAAAAAGAGTGAAGGACACTGATGAAACTTTAGACCCTCGAAAAAACTTAATGGAATTTATAACTTTTAGTGACAGTGTAGCACAGAAAATGCTCGTAACTATATAAAAAGTATTGGCCCCTTTTTTTATTGATTTATCTGTAACCCGATAACCAATGTTTCCAAAATAATTATAAAAGACAATCCCACAACCACTAATTATGTAATATGGCAAACAGATCTATATTCCTTTGGGGGACAAAAAATGTCCCATCTACGGTTTTAGGTATTTCTAGTTTTTTTTCGGAAATTACGAGTCAAAGGATGAATATTATTTTCCACTGTGAACAACTCTATAAACAATCAAAAGCCTAGTACTCAGAAAATTTTACGAAAAATATTAAGAGAGATTAATACTGCTCATCAAAATCTGAAATGGGACAAAAATGTCCCGTCCGCGGTTCTAGTGTAAAAAGGTGCATTCTTCACCTTTACTATGGAAAAAAATGTTAGTATTACTCTGCGACATTTTATAGCTCTTCATCGCACCCAAGCCTCATACTTACTCTTTTAACTTTCCAAATAATCTATGAATATTTAATTGATTACTTCGATGCCACTTTTTCAGTGTAGTATGAAATCAACTGTGGTTGTAATGATTGGATCAGATTTTTTAGATGACCGGAAAGCCGTCATTAGGAGTATTGGCTGTGGCTCTGTTTCCTGGTTAGTACTGTCGGATTATCCTGTGAAATGGAGCAGGGTATTCTACTGATTTGTGGCTTATCCGTGTACCATGTACTCGCAGAACTCCACGTCTCTCATATAAACGCAGGTTGAAAACTAGTTTATTCCGATAAAACACTTTCAATGTGATTATTCCTTCCCTGGGAAATAATGTCTGGGTGTTAAGAAAGGGGTTAAGTTTCTTCATGTTCTACAGAGAGTAGGCTCAGACTTAGAAAAAATTGTTGGTCTTGTGGTCGACCACGAACGGGTTGCAGTACGTGGTCCGTTGATAAGGCCGTAGTTCTTCGATCACGAAAAGAGAAAATCTTGGGATGAAATGCGTTGAGAACGCAAAAAATCTTTTTTCTTTCACTTTTTGGGAAATATTTTAATTGCCCGTGGCGAATGTCCACTGATTCGTATGATTGCAGCCAATAGAAAAAATGTAAAAAAAACCTTTTCGCACATTTTCTTACCTCTATATAAAAGTATTAAAGTTAAAAGTGGCTGCGTCCAAAAGTTTTAGAACTCGAGCGTCATTGGAAGCATATATTGGTATTATTTTGTAAGTCGAACAATCAGTGTTTGGATGAAATTTCATTGAAGTGCATCTGTTTATACTTTAGAATTCAAAATATAGGCAGTCTTAGAGATGACGGAAGAATTACATTTTAATTTATTTATCCATTTAATAGTTTATGACTTGAGTTTCCGCCACGATATTCTAAATTTAGACAAAATTATATTGAAATATGTTACTTACAAATAGTGAACTCGGCTTGAAACCTTGATATTTGCGAAGAACAATTATAATTACAAAATATGCATTATTTCGCGGGTAGAATAAGACCTGTACGCATGTAATAAAATAATAACGAAGTATATGTCAATTTCTGTAAGACTAAGTGTTCAAAAACATTTTTTTTTCACTTTTATCTTTAGAGATGACTTATATAAACATGATTGGAAATTTTCACGCTGATCTGTTCATAAATTGCTTCAACCAACCTACCTTACCTACTCTGTTATCTTTTCTCTGCTCAAATGAGAAATTAGTCTAAGAAGAAGGGTTACTTTCACCAACCTTCCCCTTTTCATGCTAAACTCCCTCCCTCTCTCCACAATTTCATGGATATATAGGGAAATTTAGAGCTTGAACGTTACCCTGATGATGGCATAGGGTGCCGATACCATGGTTGGAAGTAAGTATAGTGTTAAAGAGTTTACATTTTTGTTTTCTTCTGAAGACGCAGGTTATGAATTTCCACAAAGTTATTAACAGAACTACTTCTAATCAGCTGTAGTAGTATTATTACCCCACGCAGGCAGATTTGCGCATAACATAGAGTAAACTTAATGGTTGAAGGTGTAACTTTGTGGAATGTTACTGTAGACATGACAAATAAGAAAAATATCTTAGTATATTCCATACTTAAAACTTTTATTCCTGACCTAGGCTTGCAACCATTTTGCAAGGTAATCAAAACCTAGGTCAGGAATAAAAGTTTTAAGTGTGGAATATACTAAGATATTTTCTTATTTGTCATGTCTACATAACATACAGTCGTGTCTCGGAATGAGACGGAACCTCCGATTTCTCCTCGGATTCATCAAAGACCGGCTCTCTCAATTGAGCAGCGAATGTTTCTTGCTCGCGCCGCATCCCTCCGAAGGAACAATTCGATGATAGTAAGGACTCCCGCAGAAACGTGCGTTGCATTGTCCCCGTTTATTGCCCTCTTTTCCGGTGATATTTGTATCCCATCCGATGGGGACCAGCAAATCCCACTTCACGAAAATCTTAGATGATAGCAATGCCATTTAAGGTAGTACGAGCGAGATAGTTCCCTAATCATAATAAAGACCATATTAGATATATACGTTTAAATTTCTCCAGCCGTGAGACACACGAATTAAACATTGCAATAAACAAAAAATGCAAAACAATGGTGAAATAATATATTTTACATGACTGAAATTGTGAGTAATCAAATGAAAATATCTAAATAAGTCTTTAACTTGACTCATTTTTTCACACAGTACGTTTGAAACTCCATCAAAACGGAAGGTTTATTGTGATCCCGAAGAATTTACTGTGGTGACAATATGATTAATTTTCAAGAATAGTTGAGAAATCACACAAACTACACACTTGATTTTTTGACGAGATCTAAGTGTAGGAAATGCCTCATTTTTATATATAGGGTCTCTCTGGAGTGCATGCACGTACCATTTCCCATATAAAAGGGCTGGTGTCTTTTAGCAAATATCTCGGAAAGTGATGAAGTAAGTAGTTACATTTTTGGAGTCAATGGAAGAGTGATATATTTTTCTTGAAAATGATACCAAATTCATTGATTTCTAGGTAAAATGATATTTCGCTCAAACTAACTTAATGAGGGAGAGGAAGAGAGAAAGAGAGAAGGAAAGAGGGTCGAATCAGAAGCGAGATCGAATTCCCACGCGTGGCCGCTCGCACGTACCGCATCCGTTTGAAGGGCAATTTCCTTAAAGAGGTTGGAGATGTTTTTCTTTCTTTTCTTCCCGTATCGCAGTTATCCTTTCTATAAAGGACTTCCCTCGGGTGGCATATAACTTCTCGTTCTTCTGGCGGGGCAGCAGGTGGCGGCGAGATCGCCTGCCTGTAGCGTGCCCGCCCGTGGCGACTTTGCGAAAAGCAGCGTTTTCCGCCGCCGTTTCCGATTCTACTTTTGAAAGGGTCGTTAGCGCGAGGAAATTATGGCGGTCGGACCGAAGCTTGCCGTGCGGCACCGCTTGCACACTCTTCGATCGAGCTGACCACCTGGTGTCTGTTATCGCTTGGAAATGATTGGAAATATGAGTCTTTGTTTCTGCCTCTTGCTATTAAATCTAATTTTCTGGTGAAGTTACATAGATAGGAATATTGCGAAGGAATTGCCTTCTTGTTAGTTTCTTGTGGCGCAAGGTGATTCTCTTTTGTTTGTTTCGACTTTATGAGGATATTAATGCACTCTTGAACACTCTTATGTTTTGAATTTATTTACCATTTACCTTTGTTTAGCACTTTCTAAGACTTATCCCTGAAAATCAGAGAACCCTTCGGATATAATGCACTTTTCTATGGAATGAATAATTTTGTTAGATTTGACAATAATGTTCTCGTTGAAATTGTTGCAGGCGATGCTTTCATTAATAATCGTTAAAAGATTATTAAAAAAAAAACTGATTTCCTGGTATCTCATTTTCCGAAAACTGGAAGGTCTAAAATTGTGTCCGTTATCCAAAATAGCCAATGATAGCTCCCTATGAAATGGCAACAAGGGGGTACTATTGACAGTCGTTCGCACATCCACTGGTGCAAAGACGTCAACTTGATTAAACTTTCAATGAAATACCTGCATTTATATTTGATGTGAAAATCTCCCAGGAGGTGATGCGGATAAGAATGCTAATTGAGCTGATTTGGAAGTCTTTTTAAATCTATATTTTTCTATTCTGAATAAAAATTAGCCACCATATTTATAGTTTCTATGCATTCATTCAATAAGAGGATCATTTGACATATTTTCGGGTAGATAAGGAGTGACGTAAGACATTTAGAAAATAATTCTGCTGGTGTATGTAAAAAGGGGGCTACATATTATATAGGACACCGTAAAGAAAAGCAAATATTCATGTAATCGGCGTATTCCAGTTAAGCACGGTAGATAATGTCAGGTGTATGAAAAATACGTCGAAGTCATGTTGTGACAACTCTTTGTACTCTGAATACGAGGGCGGATCAATAAGTATCGCGCAATAAATTTTCCCCGCGTATGTGCTGTGTTTTGAGACATGATACTTCACAGAATGGTCTTATAACTTCTCCCTATAGCTGAATTTTTTGTTACAGGAGAACCTTTAGCGGCAGGATTCATTTTCTGTGGACTAAAAGCCGAAACTCGAGTGAAAATCCCGCGCAAATGATGTGCTTGTATGCGTAAGACTGTTAGGATTACAGAAACATCGGAAGGTGGAGTAAATTCTCTTCAGAGGGCCGTGCTACCCGGACGAACATGCCTCTTACTTACCGTCTTGTAACAGCATCAGGAGAACAGGATATCACGGCCATTTACGAGGCGATTCGTTCTGATCGGCAAATTCAACATCGCAAAATAGTAAACACGATAAAAATGCCGTATGGTTGTACATGATTGACTGAACTCCTTGAATCGCTCGGCTTGGTGGGTGCCCATGAAACTGACAAAAGTCCATTCGTGGCGGCGAATGATGACATGCCTAAACCTCCTGGCACGTTGCTCAGCAGGAGGAAAATATTTTCTGTAACCTATGTGATGCGCCGCTTAATCCGTACCTGGAACCGCTCAACTATCATCTATTTGGCCCAACAATGGTCTTTTACTCGGAAAACATTTCACTTACGATGCCATAGTCAAATACGTTGAGTCAAGTTGGCTCCACTCACGAAAAAGGGACTTCTATGCAAAGGGTTTTTTCAAACATGTGCCAATAAGTTGGAACTGTGTCAAGGAACTATGTAGACTATGTTGAGAAATAGCGTAAGCACATATATGTAGTAAATATGTACTTACTCATTGATTAATTACACTCAATATGTAGTAAAAATATTTAACCAATTTCACTTTCTGCTACATAATTATTGTGCATTACTCATTGATCCATCCTCGTCTTATGATTAGTGGAAATATCAACAGACTACCATAACTAAAAGGCAAATGAAACCGTGAAGCCTACTTAGTATGTTTGTTACCAACTTAAACTGGGCTACATTTAAAGGTATATTTCTTAAGATATACTTGATTGGAAAACATTTCACACACTTGTTTTGTGGCTTTGAATGACAGACATCCTTTTTTTTATCATTTTTCTTTACTTGGCGTCCGATGTTCTTAGAAAAGACTACAAAATTTGTAGAATGTTCTTGGAAGATAGACGAAGGTAGACTGTGAGATCCCATATCTCTTGTGATGATATGTTCGGAATAGAAACTATTTCTTTCGCTTTTCATATTACGTTTATATGATTGCTTTCACTGGGAGTTCTCAAGTCACTCCACGAAATAATTTCTTTCATTCCCCTTGATTATGCATCTCTCATTAACACAGTGGATGGTTAGATTATTTATGTGGAACTGTGTGAAATAAATAAGCGAGAGACTCAGGAGGGTGTCATCATTGTTTGTTCAATCCTTAGAATGGTCGACACCGGTCCTCCATCCTTCCGTTACTCTCAGGTAGTTTTTCTTAAGTGGTTTCCTCATTATTTGGGCCACTTATTTATTCCTGTGTCTTCCTCTTGGGTCTTTTCCATTTTCCATTCCTTCAGTTATGTTCTTTGCAAATCCATTGTGCCTCAGGGTGTGTTCAATCAATCAGGCTATTCTCTTCTGTATCGTGTTCCATTGGTTACTTTCCTTTTCTGTAAGCTTTATCATTTCCTATTTTGCCCGTTCGTTTGATTTTCAGTATTCTCCTCCAGCACCAGGTGTCGATAACTAATAATATTTTCTATTTTGTTTTTCCAATGGTTCCTGATTGCATGCTTCCGATTCATGAAGAGCCATGCTCCAAGCGAATTTTTTTACAATCTCTATCCTCATTTTCTCTTATTTTCTTCGCACAAAGAAGTTGTCTTTTCATATGGCCGATTTCTTACTCTTCAGTACTATCAAAATAATGGAGTGCTATATAAAATCTAATAAAAATAGTGAGAGGAGAATTAACTCTCGTCTTCTCTTAATTTTGATGCTTCAACTCGTGGATTTTGCAGTGGATAAAGCACAATTGGGGCCTTTATTTAGTTTTATTCTTAGATATTCGTGAAACTGCAGCATCGCAAGTATTTGGACAAGGGGAAATAGTTGAGGTATCAAGAGACGTGAGAGCAACTACAGTGTTTGCAAATCCTTAAATTTGCTCTAAAAACAGACTTACTTGTAATCAAGAGGGGCCATTTAAGAGGCAATACCTGAAGCATCTCTGAGGCACTGGAGGTTGAACGGTCATCCTCCCTTTTTTGGGTGAGAAATGGATGTGACATGACATGACATAGATTGAAGATCGGTCCCGTATTAACCTATAAAACGTACCTTCTTTGAGATGATATAAACGGAGCAGGAGGAAGAGGTGGCGAGAATAAAGAACAGGAGGAGTCCAAGTGTCGCAGGTGTCGGAGGGAGGGGCTGATAAACCTTGCCCCATCCCCCGCTCTCTGCCCTTCTGATATATTGCGTAGCTGAGGCAATCTTATTAGTTTTTCCCTGAGAATGCGTGAGAAGAAAAGGGCTCTCTCTGAAATTGCTTCAACCTTGAGCCAGAATAGTTCGCCAATCTTGAGAATCTCGTGTGTTAACTCAGAAAAACTAGTCTGTAAGTATCAGCTCCTAATTCTGGAAACTCAAGAAAGTAAACCTCTATTTATGAGCTCCATAAACTTGCATAATTTGCTACATCACGGCTGGTATGCATAGATTGACTCGATTTCATTCAGTTTCTAGTAGTAATTTTCCGATCCTTACATTAAATATGTGACAGACCCAGGGCGTAGCGCACGGGCGCAAATATAGACAACAAGGGGATGAAATTCATTCTGAAAACATCACTTGACCAGAAATGGAACACAAATCTCTCTATTGCAGGCAAGTTATGTTAGTCAGTTGTTATAGGCGATCAATCCGTCTTAATTCAAGGTGAATTACGGCGTGGGAAGATTCTGAGGACCAGACGTACCCCCGCCAAAATTTTCATTCAATTAAAATGGGAGAGACAAATTTTATTAAATAATTCAGGTGGATTCATCGTGGTAGGACGAAAGGGCATATTATCGTCATGTTATTGGCATTCAATATAAGCTACATTAAACTTTTCTGGGAACCAAAATATCCACCGCATTGGTTCATCCTGTTCTATCTATTCTTGCTTATGGAATAACCGAGGAGTGGACGCGTTATGGATATATAGCTAGAAGATCTGTATCATGCTGAAAATTTTAGGAAATTAATTCTAAAAAAACAAATTGATTACTAGAAGGTAATGATTTTACTCGATTTTACTATGTTTTTCGCTGGGAAGGATTATTACTAATTTAAATAAATGAAAAATGTACATATAAGGAATTCATTTGAAAAAACGTAAACTCATACTGCTTTCAAGTGAGTGATGGATGGGAATAATCGTAAAATTTCATTATTAGTACGTCAGCCTGTAGGCGCAAGGGTAAATAGGTGAACTGTGATGACTTCACAGCTTCAAGTATTGACCTCCATAGGTACCCCCTACTCCATCTATCTCAATCGGTGTATCGGTGAAGTCTTGGGTGAATGTCTTATGTGATTCCTCCGTGCACCATTTTCCCTTCATGAATGGGATATCTTTTGAGGCCAACGCCCAGCAGGCATCGCACCCTAGCCTCTTTACACCATTGCCCCCTGCCGTTGACCGGAAGAGGGAGTGAGTGTTTCTCGCGCCGGTGGAGAGATGGAGCCACCCGCGCCTCGTGTCCCTTCTCATCAGTATTCACCCACATCGCGTCTATCGACGGCTGTCTCTTCACGCGAATACATATTGTACTCCTCACCCTACGCACCAATCCATTCATCCGTCTTTCTCGCGAATAAAGCCTTGCATCCTCTCATCCCATCTAATTGGCATCCTCCGATGCATCCTTCCACCCTCCGCGACGTCACCGGCAACAATGCGTCTCCCTCATCCACGCATAAATTCAGAGCTCGGGCATTATTCCACTGCCATCTGTTTTCGAGAAAGACAGGCGAGCCATTCTTCCACGCTCTGGCAAATGATCTGTATTAGGAGAGAGATTGATAGCCTGTCCATTTAATCCCTCCATCACTTAATTACTCCACTCCATCCAATCCCTAGCGAGACGCGCATCTGTACCTCATAAAGTATTGCCACGGTAAATAATAAGGCAACTTCGACCTTGGAATTGTTTCTTTTCTTTTGGGAAACTACTTGAAGTAGCTTCGCTGGATGTAATTTCTACTTATTTTCAAGGAAATAGAGATAAGTACTCATTAGTTCAATTTTTCCGTAAGAGCGTCTTTATATTTCTGTATGAAAATGTCCATTTGGCGTTATTATCATGCATCTTATTTCATCTTTATTTTGTATGTCAGACCGTAAATATTTTCATTTTTTTTATTTATGTACTCCTATAAAAAGTTAAAATTATTATTTGTTTGAATAGTATCAGAAATCACCGAAGAAATGAATTGCAAAAATCTTTCTCCATTAAGTGTCTAAGGAAGCTCAACCTTTCAACCTCCGCTATAACCCTCAGAGCACCAGTATAAATAAAAACATACTTAAAATTATAGTTTCTTCAAAACAGTATTGCAAATATTGTACTTTAAAGGAAAAAATTACTTTTACATATGCTATCTAGTGTTAAAAACAGCCTGCTCTATTAGAAACACCGGTTCCCGTTTGCTAGCCAAAGGAAAGTTTGAGCGTATCTCAATTTCGGAAGTCATTCTCCATAATTTCGCTTCGAGTGCTACGGGGCCTAATTGAGTAAGAATCCGACCCAATCGAACTTCTGAAAATCCGTGGATTTGTCGTCTCAGCCTTTGATAAATCTCGACTTTTGAATAGCTCTCTTGGAACTTTTTGAACTGCTGACGTCAAATATCTGTCACTATTGAGGCTCGGATGGAGTCACACATAATAGCACCCTGTTCCCTGTTAGCATGTGGTGGGCAGTGAAGTGCAAAATTATCCCATCTGTCGAGTCTCACAAAAGGAAATCGCTAAGTAAACTATATTAATCTATTACTTATTCTACTATGAAATTGCTAAATAAATTACCTTATACACTTTAGGGAAGCAATTTTTAGGAAAATCATTTTGAAGACATTTTTCACCTGATGATCTGAATATTCAAGTGTGTTCTTATTATATTTTATATACATATTACGAAACATATTACATATTGTATACATTTATCAGCTACTTTCAGGTAGGCAATGTACGGATCGTAAAAAAGTATCGTATTGCACCTCCATTGTCATTTTCATTTTTAGTGCTCCTTATATTGACCTCTGTTATTTAATAAATATTAATTTATAGCGAGGACTTAGGTCATATTTGAAATGCTTTATTTCCCTCGCCGATCATTCGTAATATAATCAATTCCGTCATCAAGGTTAGAATATTGACACTCAGAACACGTAGGTCATTGTTTACAACATTACTTTACATACCGATAGTCCACTAAATATACCCCCCGCATCAATCACCTTGATTTCAACATGTACAAAAGTTAGTTCCGATCGGCACATATTAATTGTTGCGCACTTTGCTTGATTCTTATACATCAGTCAGCTGTGTGAGTCATCTACTTATTTTCCGCCGCCGCTCATAACAAGCATAAATGAAGAGAGTTAATTATTCGTGAAACGGTGGCATCTTTATTGAGCGAGGTCGCAAAAATATTTTCCCATTGGAGTTTATTTTTGTAACTGTTTGTTTCCAAGGTGATTGATACGGGGATATAGGAGATGGATTATTGGTATGTAAATTAATATTGCCAAGAATGACTTCCATGTCATGTATTATGTTATTATAGCCTGGATGATGAAATATGGTATATTCAGTCACGTCGGCTAAGGTAAACTAGAATTTTATAGTTGACCTAAACCATGAAAATAGCTTACAATTATAGCCATTTATATAACCTAAACATTGGCAGATCTTGTACAACAATTTGAAAGCACGATTAATGGATAGCACTTTGCCCATGTGTCAATTGGTATTTGTTGAAATCAGAGTTCTCATAAAATTGGGTTATTTTTTTTAGCGTTCATCCCATTGAATAACAATCACTGACCTGCATCATGGTCTCTCTTTAAATTTCTCTTTGCATTGTGAAGGATTAATGGGGGAATACGTCAAAGAGGGAGGCACGGGGAAATCGACGGATGGCTCTAGCTGGATAGGGAAATACGCTATTACTTCTAGTACACGCGATCTCGCTGGCGTCAGCTGACTGGTATTTGGGGCAGATGTGCGGGTGAAGAGGGAGGAAAAAAATGACAATTCCACGTATTCCAAGTACTCCGAAACATAAAAAAAATGGGAACAGATCAGGGACCGGGATGGGGTCGATTGAATGCGGGCCGGATTTTAGGGAATTATATCGGAGCCAAAAGAGCCTCGCTCGCGCTTTGCACCCAAAAGTGTGTCCCCTCTTTCCCTCTGTCCCTCTCTCTGTTTTCTCTTCGGGATTTTATTCTGCTCTTTTGACAGACGCGCGCGAGAATTTGGATCGGAGAACGACGACAGCGACGAGGAAAGAAGCGAGATGCGGGAGATTTATTAACCGTTTTGCTCCGTAACCTCGCAAATGGAAATGCTTCCTCTGTTACCAGTGGCATCAGCATTATTTTCTTTTAATCCGTTACATGGAACTCTCTCTCTTGACGACGAATCACACGGGTCCGCGATTCGTCCATTTTGGTACCTTAGTCAGCACGAAGCCGATGCTATTCCTTAGTCACGTTGTTGGATCCTCCAACCTGCTAGCTGCCTCTCTTGCAGCATAAGTCCCCGGTCAAAAAACCCCATTTGCTGCATAATTTTGTTATTTTTTGCTCCAAAAATTTTACCCCTGATAGGAATTTTTTGAATTTAGAAGAGCGGTTTTAAGTTTCTAATGAAATTCTAGCGATAAAAACTTCTCAGGTTTTCCACCGGGTCAGGTCGTTATGGGCCGACGTTTTGATGGCTACCACCGCCATCGCCCTCAGGGCAATTCAGTGTCAAAAATGAAGCCTCCTTATATGCTTGGCGGTTTTAGCGCCAAAATGGTTAGGTTGGCTCTGATTAACTAGCGCTAATCTTCTTTCTCTCCGCCATAATTCTGCAAAGGGCTGGGTTCCAAGCCTCGCTTAGCGTGCACCCCGTGTAACCCGAGAAGACTAGTATAATACCCCGGGAAAAAACTAAATCATATATATATATATATATATATATATATATATATATATATATATATATATAAAAAAAGGTCACAGGCGTGACTAGCAGTTACATATAGAGCACAAAAAAAGGTAAAACTCACAGAAATTTTGATATATTTCGGCGGACACAACCGCCTTCGTCAGAATGTTAGAAGGTAGTATATATATATATATATATATATATATATATATATATATATATATATATATATATATATATATATATATATATATATGAGTTGTGATTTTCTCCCGCTGAGGAAGGGTTCTCACCCGAAAGCTTCCGAGAGCAGTGGACACCGGCGTCGCCATGGATCGCCTTTCTGTGAGTGTCCACTGATATACCTATCTATCCATCCCCAACCTCAACGCCTTGTTGCTAGCTTATATTTCTAAATTTATTTCCTTTTTCTGTTATATATTTATATATATATATATATATATATATATATATATAGAAATTCTAGCGATTTTGTGGAATTTACAGTGAAAAAATTCACTCACCTAGACTGGAAGTTGAACCCCTCGATGACGCACCGAATGCTCTAACCAATACGTAAAAAGCTACCCTGATAAACGAACCAGTCGTTGATAATCAAGCTACCGTAGCGTCCTCTTTAGGTGAATCTTTGGGGGGTTTTAAGTAGCGAGTTGTTCTCTCAGGTACCGCGTATACGTTGCCATGGAGTGCCCTTTTGCGAGCACTAGGCGCTGCTGGCGACGCAGTAAAGAGCCTAATTTTAACCACGTTGGTTTTTACTTTAAACTTCTTGAAAGAACTGGGAAACTGTAACTGAAACTGGCTTAGTGCATTCCTGCTGAAACTGGTGGAGTGTATACTGAAACAGTGAAATTCACCATGAATTTTACTGTTTATCATTTCTTGAAGCCATTGATGAAGTGCAGGGGGTTTGATATGAGAGCTCCAATATTATTGATGCTAAACATTTGCTTTCAAATAGCAAATTCTCAGAAAAACACGAGTAATCCATTTCTTAATTCATATTTTTACAGTATAAAACAACAGGTTGTTTAAAAAAGCAATGCAGAGACAATTAGCGGACTGCGGATTTGCGCTATGAGGTGTGGTTGGTAATGATTCGGAAGGTGGAGGTTGCAGAGGTAATAACCTGGACTCTTCCTTAGCTGGATTTCGAAGGGGAATTATAATTTCGCTTTTGGCCTCTTTCCTCCATCCCATGTTGACTACTGCACGCATTCGTACTTTTGCTATGGAAAAACCTTGTCACCCCTGCCAGACGTTTACTGCGTAGTAAAAGTCTCATCGGCAACAGCCGGCATTTGATGAGAAGGGGTTTAAGCAGCGGGAGAAGAGAGAGAGAGAGGGAGAGAGAGAGAGAGAGAGAGAGGGAGAGAGAGAGAGAGAGAGAGATAGAAAGGAGGATGCACTTTGGCGAGTGGGAGGAAAAGAGAACAAGGGGCGGATTTCCATTAGTATAGTTTTGGTGGCAACAGTTGTCGAATTCATCTACGACTACATATTGCCCTGCCAACCACCTCAAGGGTATGTAGCAGGGAGTGAGTTATCATCTACCACACTAAGGTACCAGTAACTTTGACCAACATGAACTTCACTATAGGTATGCTACTGATTCTCTCTCCAATGGCGCTACAGCCCTAGTTGAGCCTTGGCCTCGTCAATTTTCCGTCTCCATCCATCTCAGTCTCTTGACTGTTCTCTCCAGTTCCTGATCCTTAGTGCATCCTCTTGTATCCTTGCCTATATTATCTTCCCACCTTGCCCTTGGTTTGCCCACTGGTCTCTTTCCCCCCATACTCTCCAAGAAGACCTTTTTTTGCCACCGTCGTCTCTGACATCCGCTGGACATGTCCTGTTCATTGGAGCCTCATTAGCTTAATGTGTGTGGAAATTGTAGGTTCTTTGTACAGTTCATATATTTCACGGTACCAACAAATTCTCCATATCCCTACACTGTTTACTGGCCCATAGATTCTTTTCAGCATTCTTCTTTTTTGGCTATCCAGTAGTTCAGCAGATTTGGCCGTCACTATCCAAGTTTCACTTCCGCATGACAGATCTGTACGTATAAGGGTTTTATAGAGTTTGACCTTTGTTTCCCTGAACACATTTCTAGACTTAAAGACAGGAATTAGGGAGTAGAAAGTACGGGTGACTGCATCTATTCGCTTCCGTATTTCCTTGGTCTCATCGCTGTCCGAGGACACATTGGTACCCAAAAAGGTAAAGTTGTTAATACTTCAAAGTTGTAGTTCCCAATGATGATGTTTTGCCCATTACTAACTCCACGCTTTCTACTTTGTAATATAATACTTTGTTTTATGCTCGTATACTGTAAGGTCTAGATCTTTAGCAGCTGTTTCTAGGTTCTCAAAGGCTTCCTTTATTGACGGTACAGACCTTCCCAAAATGTTCAGGTCGTCTGCCTATCATATAATTTGTTTTGATTTATTTGTCTGGGTTGCGTGCCGATGCTACCGATACTACAGAATCTATCTCTATCAACATACATTGCAGCTGCATAAACTAGGTACAAGACTCATGCAGGAATAATGCGAAGAAATTATGCTTAGTACTACAGGACAAATTAAAAAACAAGCTTTAGGTAGCTAATCAACTAATTAGCTGTCGTCTAACATGCTTAAAAAACTCATTGGCAACGGTTATGGTTTCTTAACAATCGCGGGAAAAACAGCATTTGAAATCTGTCTGTTCTGCAGTGAATTTCCCTCATTCTCATGATCTAAACTATCGGAGTATATTGGAGTTCGAAAAATAATGATAGCGCCCGTCAGAAAGTATATTTTGATTT
This sequence comes from Ceriagrion tenellum, assembly GCA_963169105.1. Classification (NCBI taxonomy): domain Eukaryota; kingdom Metazoa; phylum Arthropoda; class Insecta; order Odonata; family Coenagrionidae; genus Ceriagrion; species Ceriagrion tenellum. The sequence goes on along the minus strand of OY720642.1, from coordinate 122,199,417 downwards.
AGAATTTACACGTAGAGATGGACCCGAATCCAATCCGTATTCGCTTTCTCTCCTTTGAGTTTCAGCCCCAATGTTCATTAACAATGTTCGCGTGAGAAATGGTGGACCAGAAAGCGAGCCACAGTAATTGCCCCCCAACCAGTGCGACGGGCTTGATCAGGGTCTTGAGATCCGGCAAACTTTATTCTTTCAGTAATATGTGAATCCGGCCATCTTCAGATATGTGTTCAATCGCATTATTTATTATCCGTGCATTACGAAATGGGGTTGTGTGTGTAAATGTAACGGTTTAGGAATTAACTTAGTGGACATGTGACGTACTCATCACCATTAGTTCTTCTGTTGTATGACAGATTCCCTCACGATTGACCTTGATGGCTGTCTGTCATGTGCCAGTCTCATGTTTTCGACATGCCGTGACATATTAGTTAAAAATATAAAAATGTAGTTTTCCACACTTTTATAAGAATAGGACTGACCAGTTTATATTTTCTTACATTGTCATCAGAGTTTAGAACTAATGAACTTTGATTTAAAGCTCTGATTATGGTATTGTAAGAGCCTCGAAACATGCGTCCTATTGTTAAAAAAGTGAAGAAAATTACCAAGTTATTATTCTTAAACTAGTATGGTTTCTGTGTTTTGGCGGTAGGTTGGTCATCTAAAAGAACTTTACATACTTTTCTCCAGCCACATCTAGTTCAGTAAAAAAAGTTTTTTCTGATATACCTAAGTTCCTAAAAGTATATTTCCACTAGTAAAGATCGTAGTTTTCACTTCACGTGAATGCTGTCCCTGCGTCGCATTCTATTTGGTTAGAAATCCTAATGAGATGAAACAAGTCATTATTACTGAGTGACGCGTGTAGACTCTATTTATTTCTCTGGGTCTAAGGTGAAATATATTCTTGTAATTGTTTCTCCATGACAGAACTGTGATTTCCTAAGCTCTTAAGGATATGTCTTGGCATCACATATTCGTACTCGCGGTATTCATTTTCGACTGCATTAATATCTTGCTGAGGACAACTTTAAACTGAAATATTAACCCTCTTCTACTTAATACAAGTCAGCCAACTTCACTCCTTACAACTAATTGCATTACTGGTGAGCCGAGGGCTGGTAGATCTGCCTCAGGTTTTAAATTTGTTGTGCAGATTAATATTTTATCGCCACGCATAGACTCTTCTCATGCTACATGGCCTAGCCTTAAAAAACATCAGCTCATGCTAATAATCGCTGTGTTTAAATTTAATAGTTACTTTTGTTAACCACTTTTTAGTGACTTAGACAACTAACGTTTGAGAAATGACTTTTTGAGCAACGTTTTCGGTTGAATGATACACAAAATGGAAAATCTGTAGTGTAGTCAATTTAGAAAGTGACTTTGTACGCAATATTCTTTGCTAGTAGAATCTAGCTGGGGTTCCAACTGCGGCTTATAGTCTCCAGTCAGTGTTTCACATTGATCCATGGCATTTGGATTGGTGTGATAATAAACGATCAAACTGCGTTCCGGACATGAACCAGGGTGATGGACATGACTTCGTCGTGACATCTTTTTTTTTAGTCGATGCGTTTTGAATTTTCTCCGCTCCAACTGATTACCCTTACAATCCTCGGGTGAAGTCTGTAGCGCACAAGTGGAGTAGACACCTCGCCACTTTTCCACATGTAAATCCACATTCGCATCCATGTTCTGCCTCACACTCTCGACGCCCGGCGTTTGTCGCTTGACCAAAAGAACAATCACATCCATGTAGCAATTTCCCTTCAAGCCTCGCTGTACAGTGACTCCAGTGACAAATTGGTCCACACATTGACAACGACCCGCGAAATGACCACCAACCCCATTCCGCGACCCGCTATCACGAATCAAAATATCCCCCGATATTTTATTCCCCATCTATTTTCCTGTCTCGCGGAATTTTGACGTTTTACATATCAGCATGGATTGGAGGGGGTCGGGGAGGTTAAATCTAGCAACGTCGTAGAGAAAAACTGAACACTAAAACTTCTTTATAGCTCAGAAAGAATAATAAATATCTCAAGAGGACATATTCCGTTTCGAAGAAGTTAAAAAGAATAAAAATAATAAGCAACAAAAAGAATAAATACCAGAAGTTTATAAATATTCCCTTTGCGTCTTTAAATCAGTCGAATGTTCTAGAACGGAAATGGCACAAAAAAGTATAGAGGAGGCTCCATTTACGAATTTTAACTTCTAGTGTGTGAAACAAGCATTAGATAGGGAAGGGTAGAGGTCTGCTGTCAACAATTCTTAGGATTGAGCAACCAATGATGATAAACTCCGAGCATAACTCTGAGAATTATTAGACTGCCTATTGAAATAAATGTTCAAAGCGTTTTAGAATTGATTTACAATGCGTTTGACCTTAAATTGTCACTTCGAATACGCGAAGTCATGCTGGGGGCCTGTGGAGACGGGAGGCCATTTTTGGGCGCGATAGCAAATATTTCCACGTAGTGGATAGTACCACGTGACCACAAGGGGTTAGTGGGTTTTAATTCAGGATAACAGCAATAGAAAAGTATGTAAAATTAAACATTACTCCAATTGTTAATAAAAATAAAGAAAAAAAGACTCCTATGCGTTCATTTGTCCGAATATTGGACTCTTGGCCACTTTTTCTTTAAGCGAAAATGATAGCAGTAAGAAATATATTGTTGAGCGTTTAGAAAAAATTCTAAAACTCACATTTTATCGGAATATTACGAAACATATGCCGTGTATTATAAGGCTACATAGCAAAATACCGCTATATATAGAATTGCCAAAAATATAGCCACTACAATGGTTCGAATCAATGTTTTTCTTCACTATCAATCGCTATTAGTAATGAGAACAGTATTTTTTACACGTACGAACAAATTTTAGGCAAATCCATACGAAAACATTCATCCAACCAACTTAAGGCTGGAGTGGTAATATTGGGTTATTGGTCGCTCATTTAATTAACATTTAGAAGGAACAAAAACAATTTTTGGTCCGCAACTTTTTTAGCGAATAATTGTTGAAACACGCTACCTCGACAGTAATGAAAATGACAAAGGATTATACTATAATTTTTTCCTTAGTAGAAGTGTATTAACGATTGATTTTTAGGTGCGCTATTAAGAATTTAGAAGAAAAAATATATAAATATGCGGTTAACTAATATTGGACTCGGCATGATACCTTATTAATTGTTAGCAGCAAGTATAATAATGAAAAATGGATTATTTAGCGTTTGAAAGAAAATTTGTGCTCATTTTATAGAAATGTGACGAAACCTATATGTTGTGTTCAGCAAGGGTACGTGACAAAATTACTATCAAATTGCCCAAAACACGAAATCGGTTGGATGTAATTTCTTTCACTTCTATCTGTAGATATTAGCAAGGAGATGCGCTTACGCTAAGTTTCGCGCCAATCCCTTTAGAAGCAAGAATCTGAATCCGATATCCGCTTCTACAACCTCAAGATACTCGGCTGCATCCCCAAAACTGCCACGCCCGACTTATTTTATTCTTGTCGTGCTCTGGGGGTGGGAAGTGGAAGGGGTAGGGGTGGGGGGGGGGATTTCCTTCCTTCCTACTCTCCCCCCTGCCCTCATCCCCCTCCCTTGCTGGAGGTGGGCGGCTATAAAAGGGTCTGAGGGCGGTGCCGTGAATTTTCGCAATTCGATTTGAGGGGAAGATCACAGCGGTAGTGGGAAGGAAAAAGGGGAAACAAGGGAGGTTGAGTTACAGGTCCTACTTCCCCCGCCCACTCCCCATCACCACTACTCCTTCTCTTTTTAGAACTCCACTTTTTTCTGCCACACCGCACATTTTTTTTAAATCCGCCTACCCTCTTCGTTTCCCATACCACACCACGCCCATTCTCCCATTTCATCGCACTAGACGGAGCAGAGGCTGTTCGATTTTCCGATCTCGCGAATGCAGTGGTCTCATTCGCCTCGCGGTCCACACGCGACTTCTTCGGGGTTGGATAAAGCGGGCTGGGTCCGATGTCCTTCGGCGAAAAATTTCTCCGAGAGTTTTTCGCAGCTTTAGAGAGAGCACACAATTTCTCGCGCGTTAACTCTTAAGTTTGTACGAACGAGTTATCATCACTCAAAGTGATTGTGCCCTCCACAAGACACTCAAGTGTATGGAGTCATTTAATGAATACACCATTCATTTAGACAGCCATTTTGATAACATTATGGATCTTCTAAAAGTGGATAGCTTTTCGAAGAAATGAAGGAGAGAAAATTTCATCAAATAGGAGCAAAATCCAGCAGGCTTGGTCGACTGTTGTACAACCTTCAGTGTTATAGCAGAAACCTTATGCCTTTTGTCCATTCACAAGAATTTCATAGCAATGAAGTATTGAGGATAAAACATATTTCTTTATGCGTAGAAGAGGGTTTCTTCTATATTAATCCTTACTTCGGGAAAATAATAAAAAATTCAGGAAATTTTTGTCAAAATGCGTGATAAGTTATGGTTATCATTTAATGTAAGTCACTTTGGAAAATGATAAGTACATATTGAACTTGTACTACTGAACTCTCTCTGTTGTCCATAAGCTCTTGAGCCAAAGAACGCTGTTTGGTCCAACTGTATATCCCTACAGGCTCTTCAGGCTTGAGTTCTATCAGAAGCGATAGTATGATGTCGAAGGCGACTTAGCCAATATATATTGAAAATGGGTAGTAGGCCCAAGTATATTAGATTCTCTTCCAATGTAGTGTTCTGACCAATTGCTTGTTATCCAAATTAAATACCACGCCCTACCATTGTTTTCAATGAGTATAAGGAAAACAAAGTCTTTTTCCTTCAGCTTTCGTGCGTGGCATCTACCACCTGAAACATATGTTGATAAACTTAAAACTTATAAAAACAAATTCTAACCATGCATACGAATTTTTTACTTAAACAGTAAGGTCGAACAATTTGGAGCGATTTCGAGAACACAATGACAGTGCATTTGTTTGCATTGTAGTAAACGGATTTCAATCGAACGTTTTTCTTTTCAGGCATGGCTTTATCACAATTACGCTAATCTACTGATGCTAGATAAGTACACTGCCAGTGTGAATTCACTATTCTATATTAAACAGATAAATATCTATGACAGTAAAATGTAACAACTTACGCAGAAGCATTGAATTTCATATTCCAAAGCCAAATCTCTCATTATTCAAAAGGTGGTTTTTGTTCATTGGGCAAAATACTTTTAATAATTTACCGAGTGACATTAAGGAAGTAAAGAGTAAATATCTGGTAATCTTTGGGTTCTGCGAGTATTTTTTGCATTATTATTGCAATTCAAGGGAGGCAATTGACATTGAAAAGAGACCTCAAAATATAAAAAGAGAGGATGGCTGTAAACTCCCTTATATATGGAAATCCCTTCTTTGAAATTTATTTTTATTTTTATTAACTCTAAATTCATCAACTGTCAAATTTTTTTTTATTTATAAAAAAAGAAGACCATCGTTGTTTAAAAAGCCCGACGAAGCCGGCAGTAGAGCACGGCGAAACTTTAGTATGAATAATACAAAAAATACTCGCAGAACCTAATGATTATCAGATATACATCATGAGCTGCGAAAATCTACAAAATAAAGAGTAAGTAAATATATTTTTTGTAAAAAGGTCAGAAATTGGCTATTACTTCATCATGATATAGAAGTTTTATTATTATTTCATGGTTATCTATTGAATAAAAAATTGTAATGTAATTTGTTTAGCCACTGTTAAATTTCTAACATTCTTAAAATATTGTAAGCAGCTTATTCTTATCCTTGTATGCTCTCGTTTATTGATTATTTCTTAATTTTTTTGCTCATATCTTGTCAAAAAAGCAATTGCTATATTTTTTAATGATATATTTTGAACGCATAAATTAGTGCTGGTAGGTTTGACACTGTTGTAAACCATTAAATCTACCTAAAGCCCCACAGTTGTATTACTAAACTTTTTCTGTATAATTTTTTAAGTGGAGCAATGAGTTTATCTATCCATCTATTTTGCACGAAATAATATCTCAGATATATCTGCGTATCCACAACAGGTCTAATGAATTAGTAAAAAGCATTTGAAAGGAGGAATTCAGGCCCCGGGCAAATTACATATCCCGATAAATTGAAAACACCGCAAATGCTCTTGGATGCACCTGGTATAGCACCAGCGGTCCAATATTACTCCGCTCAGGGTGAATGGGAGAACTAAATTCTGCGCGAGCCATGCATTCATATTTCCTCGCAGTGCAATGCTCTGCGGTCGCATTTTTTACCCTGCAGTGCTTTCACCGCCATATTCATTGACATATTTTGCTGCCAGGCCTTCACCTGATGAGCGAGAGGCATTTAAATCTAAAAAAGTTAGAGACGTGTGTGGGTGGATTAAATCATAAACATATCAGCTGAACTTTACGTTGTTTAGTTGTAGTGAATTATTTTGTTGCTGCTTTAGTTAAGTATTCAATACAAATTTTTTCTATGGTTAAGTTTGTTCGAAAAAGCTCAACTAGAGTATGTTTTAAAATAAAACTTAAATCTTATAGACTGAAATCCACGAAAGGTTATAAATTTTACAATAGAAGAAGACTAACTTATCTACTATTCACTTTCTGGTGAACTTAAACGGCTGCCCTCGTACGTAACAATGGAGATTTTGTTTCCTATGAAATTAAGAAATTCAAGTTCATTTTTGTGCCATTATAAAATACTGCTGGAATTTGCAATGCAAAATACACTCTATGCTGTTAATTTTCATCAATGGTGAATATGGAACCGTCTCGGTCAATGCAAACTTCACGAAGATTTTATATAATGTATATATATATATCTATATATGAATAATTTTCATAATAATTCCCTTGAGAATATCACAATAATCATTTAGTTCCCTTAAAATGTCCACATTTAAATATAAAATGCAAGTTTACCTTAAAATAATCCCTCTTTTTATGTTATATACGAGTTACAAAGAGAGATATATAAGCAGTTTCCATGGCGACTTCTATCCCAATGTTCATGGGTTCATATGCCAGAGCATGGCACAACACTGGCAAGGCTTGACAAGAGGACAAGCGCTGTCGATAAATCGAACGCTGTCGTGGGCAAAAGAATGAAAGGCGAATTGGCAATATTAGGGACCGTCGTCGTCGGCCCTTTGCTCTTTCCTATTCCATCGAGGTCGTTCTTATTCTATTTCCTGAGCGGAAAGGGTACGAGAAGGTCTCTTTGGAGGAGTGGCCATAACTCTTGATACTCCCAAGGAAGGCCGTCGTGGTGACCCGCTGCGGAGAAAACTCGAGGCGAAGCGCTCCTTTTCCAGTTTCAAAGGCTTCCCCATCTGCGCTATGGCCCACCCACTCACTCACGCCACTATGATGCGGAAGTCGGAAAAGATGGAATAAAAATACAATGAAATCGATTTGAAAATTTCTACCTGGTGATTTAAGACGTTGCTGAATGAGAATTTGAGGTAAAAATTAAAAAAATACACAATATGGACGCACAATATCCGATTCAAAATGGTGGAAAACGATTCATTTGAAGAAACGTGAATACTGCCGTAAACATAATTTTACTTTCAATTTTTTATGGTACTTACACGAGAATTGCAATAACAATGAAAATGCAGTGAGGTAATTATTAACTAAATATGCAATTACTAAATACAATTTTGCATAATTCCCAATCAAAATATGCCACTATGTGTGTAATGAAGCATTTCATGATTGATTCACCTATTCATTATCTCATTTATGCACAGCACTAACTACTGGTGATCAAGTCATGAAATTTTAAGTATTTATTTGAACCGTCATGTTGAAACTCAGCACAAGAGAAATTTTGCTAAAACCAATTTTTTAGGTGTCTTGCAATAAATTGCCATTAATCCCTCTACCTCTCATTGCATTAATAAACTCTTTGAAATTATTTTTTTTCATTTTTGGCCATATTTTTGAACTTCTGTTTTATAGTACCACGCTTCTCTCGTAAGAGAGTTTAGCTAACATCCCTTCTTTGTTCCTTCCGCCCTAAGTCTGTACCAGCATAGCATTATTTTGCATTCCTTTGGCAAAAATACTTTCGGCCTTCATAACAAACCACCTAACTCATATGTCTTACTCTTATCAGGAGAAGAAAAAACTATTATTGTATGTGAAGTTAAGGTTAATCACCACATGTATGGCCAAACCGAATTTTTTTTCTTTTTCTAATACCTTCTTCATTAAGAGTCTGAAGGAATTCTCCGGGGACTATAAAGCGATTGTAAAAAAAGCCCAAAATCGTATTTTTGGAGTTTATTAATGGTTTGTTGACTAGGCTGCCGATATGAGTCACTCCCAGATGGGGTTCTAAATATCCGCAATCACGACAAATCAGAGTACTGTGAGTATATGCAAAGACTTCTCTATGGCCAATAATCTTCCAACTTATAAATGACGAACTAAACTAATATTGAACTAATATTGTAATTGAAGACTTAAGAAACTAGTTTTTCTCCTACTTTAGTCGTATCCCACTTTTATAACCCTAAGTAGATTTTATAATAATGGTAGCAGTAACTAAATACCATTTTTGCAAATATTCTAGGAGAGAGCATCTTGGAATGGGTATCAATTACCAAAACCCAAGAAATACTTCTAATGAGCTTCTTTACTTAATGCAAAACGAGAATGTTAATACGTATTTTCAGTTTCGAAATTAATCTATATACGCTCTGAGGATCTGTACAGATGCTCATGTGCATCTAAGTCATTGTATTGTGAATTGATTTAATTACATTTCAAAGATGCAAAATAAAATTTCCTGAGTGGGTGGACCGTTTAGTTCGGTGTGAGTTCACTAGATTTACTCACGAATGTTTCTACCGTATAGCGAGGAATAAAAGTGTTGGCTATATGCTCGTGCCCGTAAGATGAAAATATAAAAAATCTGTTCAAAGTATTTTACCGTTTAAGGTAGGTTTTGCTGAATGTCAGAGAATCTCCTCTCGGCCTTTCACACTTTCCGGGGCATATCTTTCTCTAGTATATCCTTTTTTGCCTCAGCATACGATCTGCCCTTCTTCATCCTGTCCATGAAATCTATTTTCTTTCTTCCTCCTCCCGGCCTTCCCAGCATCCTCCCTTCCATCAAATTCTTGAGCAACCCCTCGCCCTTTACTACATCTTCCAGCCACCTACTCTGCCGATTTAGATTTTCATTCCAAAGTTTACTTTCCTCGCCCACCATTTCAAGCACTTCCTCGTTACTCTTCCTCTCCATCCACCTCACCTTCTCCATCCATCTCCACACTCACATCTCAAATACCTGCAGCCTATTTTCGTCCTCCTTTCTGAGGGTCCACGTATCTGCACCATACGACGCTATGCTCCATATCAAGCTCTTCACTGGCCTCTACTTCACATCACCACTGTTCCCGTCATCAGCTTCCTTTTGTTACTAATCGCATCCTTAGCTAATGCTATTCTCTTACGTATGTTTTGTTACTATGACGGTTTTCTTCTAGCGAACTATCTAAGTAATTAAAATGCTGTACTTCCTCGGGTTAGTGTCCTCTTAACTTTAATCACCAGCCTCGTTTTCTTTTGCATAGAGAATCTCATTAATTTTGTTTTTTACTTGTTTATTTTCATTTCAAATATCCCACACTGCGTCTCTAAAGCATCCACCAAGGCTTGCAGTCCCTTCGAAGTTCCATTAACCAGCACCTGATCATCCGTGAATCTAACCGACTTTATCAGATGCCCTCCTACTTTGATTTCCACCTTAAAATCTTCCTATGCCTGTCTTACCAAGTCCTCAGCATATGTGTTGAAAAGCAATGGAGACAACGGACACCCTTGACTCACCCCGCGACCTATAGTTGCCCACCCCGATTCACCGTCAGCCATCCTCACCTGCGTCCTTTGCGTCAAATATAAGTTTCGCATTAGTCTTCTGTCTCGACAATCTATTTTCATATTCTCGAGTATTTCCGTTAGTTTATTCCAATTTATTATTTATTCCAACCCTCTCATAAACTTTTTCAAAATCAACAAAGAATGCAAAAACGTACTGGTTGTACTCTCTGTTTCTCTCTATAAGTGTTCTCATCACCGCAATCGCATCCCGAGTTGACCTTCTCTTCCGGAACCCAAACTGGTCGTCGCCCAAGCAGTTTTCTGTCTAAATCTCCAACCTTCTATTGATTACACAGGTCTATAAAAATATGTTTTTTGTTTGAAATTTGATAACTGACTTTTATGTACTTTTTAGCGTTGATTTCAAAAATACAATCCATTTTTTTCTATCACGTCAGGTTTTATCACAAAAAAGGGAGTATTTTTGGGTATAATTACAAAATTTAAGCAATTTTTCTCATTTTTTCCAAAGTTATAAAATATTATTTTATTTATAAATCATGTTCTAAACTACATTTATAGTACACTTACATTTCTCTTTAAGCTCATAAGTCCTTATAATAACGCTTTCACTTTTGTCTAAGCTTCTTTTATTGCTTTTCCGGCTGTGGACTCGTTGAGGATCATCTCTTTTTAACATCCAGCAGTAGTCCGCTATCATGTTGACGTTCCATCTTCCTTGATATCTTCTTTCCATTTCTTTGATGTCTTGGTGGAATCTTTCGCCCTGCTCTTCACTTACATCACCAAGGTTTGCAGGGAAGTAGTCAAGATGTGAATGGAGAAAATGAACTTTAATGCTCATGACAAATTTTAAGCTATCCGGGACTAGCCACGGAGTTTCACTTTTACGGAGTCACCCGCAATGCACAAATGTGCGAATTTCCACAGAGAAAAAATCATCCGCCTTGACCGGGATTTGAACCCGGATCCCTCGATTTCCGGCCGAGTGCTATCTTAACTGGCTAAAGCACTCGGCCGGAAATCGAGGGATCCGGGTTCGAATCCCGGTCAAGGCGGATGATTTTTTCTCTGTGGAAATTCGCACTTTAATGCTCATGTTACAACCCAGCTTCTTAAAGTTGTCGAGCATGTCTGGAACGATAGTCTTGTAGTTTGGATCTTTTTTGTTTCCTAGGAAACCGGTAACAACTAATTTAAAAGATGTCCATGCTGCCTTTTCTTTTGTTTCCATTTTGTCCACAAAGTTGGAATCTGTCATTAGTTTTCTAATGTCTGGTCCGACAAAGACTCCTTCCTTTAGCTTTGCCTCGGATAAACCAGGAAACTGTCCACAAAGATATCGAAAACACTCCCCTTCTTTTGGCAATGCCTTAAAAAATTGTTTCAACAGCCCCAACTTAATGTGAAGTGGTGGAAGTCACACCTTTATGGGATCCACAAGGCTTTTCCTCTCAACATTTTTAACCCCTACCTGTAAGGTTTTTCTCAAGGGCCAAGCTTTTTTATGTAGTGTTGCTTTCTGTCTCTACTGTCTCATTCACAGAGAAAGCAAGGGAACTTTGTATAGCCACTTTGATGACCAAGCAGCATTGAAATCACTTTTAAATCACCACAGAGTGTCCATTTGTGGTATGAATAGCAGAGTTTGTTAAAAACCAGTTCAAGGTTTTCGTAACATTCTTTTAAGTGAACCGAGTGTCCAACTGGCATAGAAGCATACTTATTGCCATTGTGTAGAAGTACTGCTTTAAGGCTTCTTTTTGAAGAATCAATAAAAAGTCTCCACTCATCAGGAGCATATTCTATTTTGAAACGTGCCATAAGTCCAGGAACATCACTGCAAAACACCAGATCACCTTCTTGAGAGAAGAAAGATACAAACTCCTTTTCCCTCGATCGATACCAAGAAAAGGATGTACCCGGAGCCAACATATGTTTATCTTCCAATCTAGATCCTAAAACCTCTGCCGAGTCTTTAGAAAGGCCTAGGTCTCTAACTGAATCGTTCAGTTCATATTGTGAGAATGGAATGGGATCGGTTGTGCCAGGATCGTAGCAATCACTGTCTTCTTCACTATCACCATGCTGAGCCAATGGCTCGTGATCATCTAAAATATCATCCAAAGAATCTGGAGGAGAGGGTATTGGTACTTCAGGTCCATGAGGAACAGGGCGAATGGCTGATTGAATGTTAGGGTAAGAAATATCCTTTTTGTTTTTCAAATTGAAACCTTGTACGTTGCAAGAACAAAAATAGCAGTCATCACTATGATTTTTGGGCTCCCTCCAAACCATTGGTATTCCAAAACGTAAGAACTGCTTTTTACGTTGAAACCATTGCTTCGGTTCTTCAACACACACTGAACAAACTTTGTGTGGGGCCCAAGGCTTATCTTGATCGCCTAACTTTATACCAAAATAGGCAAAATATACCTTTTTAACAAAATCGGAAATGTTTCTTTGTTGCTTTTTAACGGTATAGTTACACAAATGTAGCAGAAGCAATCTGGTGAGTTTATACATCCTCTGGTAGCCATTGTCCATAAAACAACTTCACAACACAAGAAAACAGTCACTACTTTAAAGCACTAGTAACAACAATACGTAAACAGCACAGAGTGAAGAGGTATTGTGAACTGAAGGACAATAGCAGAAGCTCACTGCTTGGTGATGGAGGGGGAAAGGGCAGCGCGACAGACAGGCACTGACATGGAAGATGCTCAGTGAGTCAGTAAGTGGATGGAGGAGGGGGGAGGGCAAGGACAAGCACTGACATGAAAATACTGCTGGTTTCTCCTAATTACTCTTTATTTTACGTATAACTCATCTAGTATAAAAACGGCTATGTAACTGAAAATGCCTCATAGTTTTTTGTAATACTTTTTAAAAGTACTTTAGGCTAAATAACAGTTTATGTAGATCCTCAAAACCAAAATTAAATATCACTAGAGTACTGAAATATGTATAAAAATATCGAAAAACACTAAAAATAGACAAGCAGTTTGTGAAATAACTGTACGTGATGAAATTTTTTCACTATTTTTCCCGAAATTAGCGTTGAAAACACTATAAAAATCACTTATTAAATTTGAAACAATTTTTATGTCGCAGACCTATGTTATTCGAGGTAAAATTTCGGCAGCATGTGAGATCAAACTAATAATTCTGTGGTCCTCGCATTCTGGTGCATTCTTCTTTTTCGGGATATCAATACGGTTTTCATGAAGTCCTCTGGCCATACTCCCCATCTCGTAGATCCTACGTATAAGTTCGTAAAAAACTTTTCTACCTTTACTTTTTAAGTTCTTTAGCAGCTCCGAAGGTATGTTATCTACCCCTACAGCTTTTATTGCCTTTATTTCTTTCAGTGCTTTCTCTATTTCTCTATCGAGTATAATTGGCTAGAGGTTATCTTCACCTAGTGTTCCCTCATCTTTGATATATATATTTGCGTCTACTATCGCTGTCATATAACTCCTCCACGTATTCTTTTCACCTATCTTGAATATTTTTTCGTTCCATTAATACCTTACCTCTTTTATCATTAATATTTGTTACCATTTGACCTCTCTTACCTGCCGATAGTAATTTTACTCTTTATAGAACGGATATTCCGTCGTTATATCGCTATCACTTTCAAGAAATGAAGTGATATACCTTTGCGGAAGGATTATTTATGCTATCTTTAAGGTTATTTGGTGAGTATCAGTGCTTAAAGAAAGAAAATTATATTTAGTAGCTGTCCATCTTTGCTTTGTCCATCTTTGTGACGTTTCTTCAAGTCATAATAATCTCATAAGAATTGGTTTTTATATATTTCCCTGATTTCAGTAGTGCTATATGGTAGTGAATGAATAATAACGTATTGAGAACAGATTATTCTAGATTGTGGTCGTGATCAATTATGCGGGTCATCATGGTGGTGGCCTGAGAAGAGATGATACATACTCATTCCTTTATTCCTTCATTCCTTCAATATTGTTGATCATCACTGGTAATCTCACCAAAATCAAAATTTGACAATTTACTCAAAGTTTGATTCTACTCTTAAGTGTTAAGTGGATTTTTATATGAGGCCGATAAAAAGGCTTAAAAATTACTTCCTCTCTGATTTATTTTCTTTCCTAGAAATAAGTCGTGAATATTGTCTGAAACTTTAACATTTCAGAGAAAATTTACAAAGCTGTTACATTGTCTCCGGCTGAAAATTGGCCCTACTTTCTTTATAGCATACTAGACTCCATCACACACTCTCCTGAACTCCTTGCTTTGATAAATTTCAGAGTACTTTCTCAGCCTACTCGCAACGACTATCCGTTCCATTTATTTCCATTTACCGGTTCTCGTATTCTTCGTGCTCATCAAACGTTCACTTCCTCTACCCCCACCCTCTTTTCTGAATTCACTCCCCGGATAACTTTGCTCTTTGCCCTAAAATACTCACAGACCTGATTCTCTGGCATCCCTCTAACATTAGTTATATATAGTTATGATGCAAGTCAGCATCTTCTAGGGAGACTATTATTCTTCTTCAATTACTGTAATGTATCATTATTTACTCAATGGATACTTTACATATTATGGAAGCAAATTAACGTTATATTTTAAAAATATATGAGATTTCTATCTTCAAAAAACGTTTATCAGCTCTTTCACCAAGTATGATCATATACCTATCGCGCATGTGATTGTACAAGACGCAAATTATCCGAAATAGCTTCCAAACCAAATATTTGAAATTCTCCTCCGAGTCTTTCATGGCTATCAATAAAATATTCTGTTGAACACAGGTTCAGAATTGTTCATCTTTATTAATAATTTTAATAAAACGTTTACATTTATCTATTTCCATACGCTAGGAATATTAGTTTTGTAAATAGGTTAGCCATGTGCAGGGACAAATAGATTTAACCACAGCAATTAATAAAATACAAAAGAAAGCAGCACGCTTCATTAAAAACTGCTACGAGCGTACATATAGTGTGTCACAACTTTTAGAGGGATTAAGTTGGAGCCCCTAGAGAATCGGAGGATACACGCTAGGCTTAGGTTGCTTGATAAATTCGGAATTTATATTTTTCAGAGCGAAATAGAGAATATTATCATGACTCCTCACTACATCACTAGGTCTGACAGATGCGATAAAATAAGAGAGATACACTGCCAAACAGATAGGTACAAGAACTCGTTCTTTCCGCGAACTATAAGCGATCACAATAAAAATTGAGCTCCACTAAATACACTCCTATAATACATGTCACCATTCCATCTGCAAATACTTACACCTTCACACGGCTGGTGACCTAACACCCCCTGCCACACGCCCATGCGGTGGCTCGTAGTGTATTATGTAGACGTAAATGTAGGGGAAACCGTACACTATGTTGCGTAATTATACAGAGAACAATAGCAACATATTATTCCGTCCAAACGGTGCAGAAAAACTAACTTTCCTCTCAGGTTAGGCAAAAACGATTTTTCCTCTCCCTTTTATTCTCCTTAAATCACCCCTCCCCCACATCCCCGCCCCCATCTTCCCTCCCCTTTTGATCTTCTCCTCACCCCAAAGCCGAGTAGCCGTATATTTTCTTGAAGCAGTGAAAAAGTGCCCTGTTCACCCTCCTCCACTGATAATCCATACACTTTTGTATTTTTTTTGGAGAGGGATGAGGGGGCGGGGTTGTTGAGGAGATGAGAGGGGGAAGTGACGAGAGAGGGAGCGGAGGGAGAGGAGGGGGGCTAAGGTCGATCGGATGTCAGAGTTTGGAAAACTTCCCATTGGCGATAAATCTCATTCATAGAATAAACCCTGAATTCAAACGCTGCCTTTCTGACGAGACACCCATATGGCTGTCTATAAAAAGCTAAAGACGCAGTATCCCTTCCGTCTTCTTCATCTTCGTCTCTCAAAACTCTCTCTTTTCACTTTCATTCGTCTATTTAATTGTTTAGAGTAAAGTGTCAAATTATTTTAAACATTTCTGATAAATTATGAGGATTAATTGATGAAATTCAATTTGAAAGGCGCCTAGGTCATATTGATTTAATAAATACGGTGACTCGGGTGGATTTTCGACTTACGGTCGTCTTGCTGGGACGCTGTCGATGGCGTAAAAAGCACTTGTGCTACAAAACAGCTAGAGAACGAGCTATCTGATCCAACTGGATGGATGAGTTTTTTAAGGGGCAATAATGTAACGTGGAAGGCGACTTAGTCAAGATCTATCCAAATTTGGTTGGGAAATCCAACCTCTTTGGATTTTCTAGCGATTCTAGACTTTAAGTTCTGACTAACTGTTCGTTATCCAATTTGGATGCCTCGTTTGGAGTGAATATAAAACAAAAAACATCTTTCTTCTATGTTATTGTTTGTGACATCTAGCACCTAGAGCGGGGATGGCAAACCTATGGCACGCGGAGCTGGGAGGGCGCTAAGGGATACCTCTATCTCACTCGATGGGTTGGCACGTGAGTCGAGCGAGTATACTCTTATTTCATAAACCTTGGCACTCAATCGCCAAAAGATTCGCCACCCCTGACCTAGAGCATCGGCTATTATACTAAAAATTGAAAAAACTAATCCTACCTGCGCTCACGAAATGTTTGCATAATCAGTATGGTAAAAAAAAACTTGGAGCCGTTTTGAGCAAGATGTGGTTATACGTTATTTTTCATTGTCTTGTGTGGAATTTATCGCTGATGTTTCCCTTTTGAGGCATGGATTTGCCAAAATTATATTGATTCAATGGTTTTCAATTTTTATACTCTCTGGTCAGTAAAGGTTACGTATTTTTCTAACATTTTGTGGAGATCCTAAGGTCTTTTTTCTTCTTCGTGTAGGGCAAACGAAGTTGACCCTTAACCCCTAATTTTACTGTGGCTTGAGAAGCATATTGTTTCAGGTGTGAATCAGGTGCGATGAAATTGTTTTTATTAGCTACACATCCATTTCTTTCACCATGGGAAAAGTGAGCAATGAACATGATGTAAAATTTAATCATCATTCTAAGGCCATATATTCCGTCTTTGGCTGACATCAGTCCAATCACGAACATTTTCAAAACCCTGTATTAATATTTTTCCCTCTTCATGTCAAAATGATGACTCATTTCCTCTCTGGACTGATTTTAATCCATGGTTGTTGTTGAGCTTTGTACTAAGAATGGAATTTTTGAATGATGTAATCGGTCCTTCTTTTCTGTGTAAAAATTCGAATTGCTCTTCACTCCCAAAATCTCCAAGTTGATAACTTTTATTGCAGTGAAATTTTCATTTATCGATTTATAGCTTTTGAATAGTCCCTAATAATTACCAATTAGGAGTTGTCATGAAGTTTCTTGAGTATTTTTGGGGAGGAGATACGAATGGGGTTTTCATTTACTATGAAAACTCAGTATTACCAGTTAAACCAAAGTTTTTGGTCATATTTTCCTACTTCAAGTTTGCAGTTTGGTAAACGCAAGTTTAATTTTCCTTTAATTGCCAACCTATAATTCTCCTATTTATATACAAGACCTTAAGGATAAATGTTCCTAATAAATATTCATAGTAGGTGGATTTGCTTGATGTACAATTGCACAGAAAATTCTCAGAGTTGAGCAAATGCTTTTTGGCTATTACTATACATTTACCTTATGCTCATGCTCCGTTGTGTAGCTTTGCAATAGAAACTGAATTTTCTGATTCGAAATAATCTTTTTCTCTTTCTGCTTTAAATAATAGTTGCTATTTACTCTCACAATCCCTAATATTTACGATTAACAGAGGTGAAAACTAAAATTGCAGTGAAAGTTACGTCGCTCGATATCTGGCGTTTATAAAATTTCTTAAGACCGTTTTATACGGGGCACGTGGTCCTTCATAATCTGATGTCTGTACGATCGTGTATTTCTAAAGTCACCGTGTAAAGCAGTGAATTTGAAGATTACATGCGCGAATGCATGAACACAGGATGGCAAAATTGCCTGTGCTCTCATTTAATAATTATTGCACGCTAGAATGAGAAAAACATTGAATTGTGCAGTTTCATGCTCTGTGTAAGACGGCCTTAATAAATACGAATGAAGCATTTTCGTGGAAATTGTTGTTTTTTTGGGATGAAGGAAACTTTGACATTTTCGTTTATTGTATTGGATTTTTGGGAAGGCAACCGACAGCTAAGGTAATTTGTGCCATAAAGGATAGGTAAGGTAGGAAGGGTGGATAGAAACCCGGCGTCGGCATTAGCCTGCTCTTAACAAAAGGCGCCAAGGGGACCACGGTTTAACGTCTCATCTAACGGACGGAGTACTTATATTTGAAGTTCCCTCCAAAAGGCACTCAAGTAGGAATCAGGTTTCCTCTGAAAAACATCCGCCTCTGCAAGGATTTGAACCCTGACCGCCCCAATGGTACTCTAGCCACCACAATAACCTGATCCCCCACATTTTCGTTTATTAGGGACTCCTAGTATTATCAATTTGACCTAATTTGCCGTTTAGATTGACCTACATCAGGATTACAGTCTCGTGAATACAATCATTATTTTCCTATATTGGCATCTCATACTTCTTCAACGTACCCATAAGATCTTAAGGATGATGAAGTATAAGGTAAGAAGACTATCGGTAGTCTTTGTGCTTATCTTGTGTCCCTTTTTATTTGGAGTTGAGATTTCTAATGATATAATCGTTCCTTTATCACTCGTTCACAATACGTAACATAAGCTTAGCAGTGCTCCTTACACGCTCCTTCGTTGAGAGCAACTCGAATCGGGAAAATGAATTATATATATTAGGAGTGTAACACTCTTTATGAGGTTTTTTCCAGTTACCATCACGTTCTTCTGCTGTATCCGTTTTTTCGTGCACATTAGTTTTTATGTCCGTCTGCTCCATCGTGCTCGTCTTCTCGCATTCGGTGCGACTCGCGTATAAAACACGGAAACAAAGCGGCCTTTCATCTCAGCTTTTCCTCCTCTTACTTATTCATCGTCCGCCCTTCTCAACCCTCGGTGTGTATTACGCAATGGCCCCCTCAGGCAGAAACATTTTCCCAACCTCACCCTCCCTCCCCCCGGTCCCGGCCCGCCTGTTCTCGATAAAAAAAAGCTCATTCCATCTTCCCAGTCCACTCAGATCCATCCAATCTCTCTCCGCAATCCTCTCTTCTTTTCTCGTCCACAAATGAAACTCGATCTTTTAACATGATCATCATCAGCAACAGAGATCAATCAGTAGATTGGTTTGCTGCAGACCTCCACTTCACTCTTGTCTCAACAAATCGCTAAAATACCCTTCGAAATTCTTCATTTAAACGTCCCGCATTATTTTCCAGTTGCATTGAAACCTCGATCTTTCTCTGTTAATCTCTCGTAAATTTCCCAGTTATTTTAATTTTTAAGATGCCTCTGTATCCAAAAAATTGTTCCCAAAATTTGTCACTTCTCACAAGCAATATTTTGTTCTATTTATTTACTTATCAAGTGTTCCTTGTTCATCATTCGGTTTTTCTCACTGTCCATATGATCTTCATTTTTCGATTATAAATGGCATCCTGCCGTATCAAAACTTGCTCTTATTGTTTGCTTTAGGGAAGTGATTCCCTAATATTAATCATGTTTTACTAAATGAAAGTAAGTTTAAGGATTGGAGACTTCTCTGAAAACCACAGTGGAATCCACAGTAAAACCTAAACGTATATATACCCATTTGAAAAATGTGATTTCATTAAATTTGGAGTGTCGTTAGAAACTTCATTAAGGAATTTGTAGCTACAAAAAAAATATGAGAGCCGGAGTACCTCGGAAATATATTTTAAAAATTCTACGTTAAGGAATCACTGAACATATTCCACAAAAATTCATACGTGAGGATAGAGAACCTCGTTGACGTATCCGCGAAGTAAGGTGGAAGCTTAGGAGATAGAGGCTATTGCAAAACTTACATAAAACTTATATAAAGCTTGGTAACAAAACAAAGGCTTTTGTGGGCGAGAGCAATTTACGATGCTCAACGCTTAAAGACAAAGCAAGTAATGCGTGCTTCTCTACAAAACTTCGAAAACAGAATTTGAAGTAAATTATTTGATGCAAACTTTAAGTCATTCTGATCTTACGCGAGAGAGCTTCACGGCGAATTTCGACAGCAGAGTGTTTGTTGGACAAAATTGGCAAAGTAGTTTCCAACAGTGTCGATAAAGCCAACTCATTGAACATATACTTACAAACTCACTAAACTACTTACTTAAAAAGTGCATAAACTAAATATTACTTAATACAAAGTCCAGTTATTCCTGAAATTGAGGAGCAGATGATTAACATCATTATTCAACGTGATGGAATAACTGAACATCTACTCTTGATTTAAAGCAATAAGCCTCCAGTTTTAGAAGGAATACCTGCACGCGTGCTCTAGGATTTAGCTCCCCAGTTTGCATCATTCCTTAATATCATACATGGAAAATTCTTATCCGAAGGCATGGTTCCCCATGCCTTGAAAATGGCCGTCTCACCAATATTTAAAAAGAAAACAGACAAGACCTGAGAAATTACCGGCCTATGTCGTTTACCTATCTTTTCTGCTAGATTCTCGAACATATCGTTCTTATTATTAATCTGAAATTCCTGTACCATCGTAACTTCTTGCACAGCAGTCAGCATGACTTCCAGAAGAGTAGACCCTGCGAAACACAACCTGCAATCTTCCTTCATGAAATACTAAAATCAGGTTACTCGAAAAAATAAGTTAACGCGATGGTCCTTGATTTAAAGAAAGCGTTCATCAGGGTTTTATACAAAAACGTACATTAAAACTGCAACAATTTTATTTGAAAAATTTAAACGTCAATTCAATTTGGAGTAAATAAATTATTAGTGATTGGATACGTGACCTTCTCAGGACTTGAAAACAAAAAGTAGTAATCCTTGGTAAATGATGTGGTTAGAGGGTCATCTGGTGTTCTGCAAGGAAGCGTAATCGGCCCCATTACATTCATTATGTATATAAATGACCTAGGTCCACGAGTTAGTAGTAAACTAGTAAACTAAGATTATTTACAGACAATGCGGTCATCTACCGGGGAATTTGTTGAAGACCTAGAAGTTCCATCATCGGACCTAAATAACGTTCATTCGTGGTCCCGGGAGTGGGACTTGAACTAAATCTTAGTAAATGCACAGCAGTACAGTCCTTGCAAAAATCATCGCTCCAACGCTATGCCTACACTATGGGGGGAGTACGCATAAATTATTCAGATGAGAGAAAATGAATAGACATTTTATCTAAAAGAAAGAGCATTTGCTGATCTGAAGAAGAATATTCGTTGTCGCCATGCGTAAGTTTCATTACATCAGTCGTGAGAGAACTATTTGGGGTAGAGTTAACCTTTTGGTCGTATATATTTTTAATTATTAACATTTTAAGTTCCCTCTTCAATCATTATTTCTATCTTTTAAATAAAGAACCAATACTGTCTCACACCTGCATGCTCGGAATGAAATTCGTGAGGTGTTTCCCTTCATGTTGTGATTTCTGTGCAAACTGTGTTGTTTTACCTGTGAGAATTATGATTTTGTTGTTTAAATAAATAATGCGGCCCATCTATATTATTCCATTCTATAAATACATAATGTATTAATTTGGAATCCATTTACTTGTTCCATTTACTCAGGCGATGTGGACTTCTCGACTTCTTTAGCCTGCAAAATCCTGCAATAGAGAAGTTTTTGATGTTACCAACGCTGTATCTTGCCTTGAGACGTGGCTTAGCGGCTTGTGAGCGTAGATAAGACATTAATGGGAATATGTAAATTTTTGAGTAATTGTGGGTGCATACGGTGGGCGAATGGGTTCCCTGATAAAAAATAGCGAGGCGGGATTCTGAGGCGGAAACTGAATTTACATTGCCCTTGCATTAAGCCACTCTAATCTTGCAGCAACTTACTTTTTTTGTCCTCCAACTTTTTGGAATACATTAACCGGGGACGGTACTTCGTCTCAAAAGTTATGCGTCAATGTGCGCCTCATGCATCCTCCTCCTTTTACGCCGCTGTTATTCACTCCTGGGTCGCTCCGCATCTTCACTGCACGGTGAGAATACAAGCGTCAAGTTCGTCCAAATCCAGCAACAAACACGTTTTTCCCCAGTGCATAATTTCGAGGGACTCCTAATCTTTTTTTTGTGATTATCGCAAACAACGCAGAACTATTCTTTCGGTCTGAGTGATATGGTGTAGTTACATTAGCCTTGCTGCAGTCCGCATATAAAACAGCATCCTCCTACCATCAGTTAACGATGGCGTCTCATATGTCTTGACCTACATGCGTAAGCTTAAGAGAGTATCTGCCGGGAAACATATTTGTATACGATCTTGGAGGAAAATCTCTGCTTTTTGAAATTCTAGCAATAAATAAAACAGTAAAGTGGTTCCTTTTTTATTATAGTGTTTAGTGATTTCCTTTCAGATTCATTCCACTTTTGGCAGGTGAATTCTGGTTGAATAAGAGTGAGAAATAATGTCGTCTTCGATGGAAATAACTTTTTGGGCAGAAATAAATTTATATTTCCAGTTAGCTTTATCTTTTGCCCATTTAATTTTCCACGACGACAACCTCAGTCTTCCTACTTACAAGTTAAACTTCTTTATGTGTTTAACGTCTTGTCGTCTACTGTCATGCAAACCTCTTTTTTCGAATGGCAATACCTTTCCTGTATCTATAGTTATTTGATCCGGATTCATTAATTACTATGTTATACTAAATTATGGAGCGTTTTCGCAATTTCAAGCATTCGTCTCGACGGTTTAGAAAATTACTAGTTGAATTTAAATGACTGACTCTTGCATAAGGAGCATACTTTTATAACGATCAGTTATGACTTTTAAATAATGGAACCTTCTGAAAAGCCTTATGGCTTAGAAGGACCAAGTTTTTTAATGCAAATAAAGGCATTCATATACTAAAAAAAAATATGTTAAATTGGTTTGATTATTATTTTTTCATCCAGAATTTTTAAAAATAAATCGTTGTGCACATTTAAGTAACACTAAAAAGGTAAAACATTTTAACAACGGGGTAAACGAATAAAAGATCCATGGGTATTTTAGTTTTAAAATATTCTCGTAGTAATTAGTTTAAAAGGATTAATATAGAAATATTTCCATTTTTCTTCTCGCTTTCTCCTTGGCAGGCAAGTATTTTTGCACAAATCGGCGCCCGTTTCCAAGGAAGCGCATTCGTTTTCGCCTCCTACGTTCGTTATCTCTTCGTATACGTTACGGGGAATTAATGCTCGCTCGCTTCATCCTGGCTTCCCGTAATCTCTTTCATTTTTTTAAAATATAAATAGGAGGGCGCCGTCTCATTTTGAGACCGCATTAAGGGAATTATGGGAGGTCCCTCCGCCTCTTCTTTCTTATTCTTTAATCCTTTCCTTAAACTTAATTTCCAGGTTCTTATTCCACATTACTCGTCTTCGCATTCCTCCCAGATTAAGAGGGTTGATTAAATGAGAGAAATTTAAGCTTTATTTCCAGCTGTTCCCGACTCTTGGTATATCCCTTTTCCAAGTTCTCCTTTTTTATTCTATCTTCCATGTAAGACGTCAGACCTGCCTGAACTTATTCTTTTCTTCGGCTTGCGTATTCCCGAAGGTTAGCTGGGCTGCGCTGCATCGGTTTAAAGACCTTGTGCGAATGATGTATCTTTGGCGAAACGCTCGTTTCCATGCCTTTATCCCGTCCCCCCTAAGTTTCCCGGGTTGCGATCACTTATGTTCTCATGTCTCGAAGATGACGAGAGGGGTGGTAAAGTTGGATTCACGCGAGAAGTTGGGAAGCGTACGGAGAGCGGAAATACAGAATGGTGGAATCCGCGGAGGAGCAGGAAATATGGCTCTAGTTCCTGAGTAGTAAAGTAGAAGGCACAATTTTGTATTGTCCACATATTTATTGTACTTTATAGGACCAGTTTCGGCTCTTACACCAACATCAAATACAATCTATATAATCTAGTAACAATTTATGGCAGAACAGCCAAAACTGGTTGTGTAGAATTTAATCAATACGTGGAGAAAATAATTCTGTGTTCTTCTTATAAATTTTAAGAATTATTTTCGTTAAAAAAGGCTTTGAGGAGGAAAAAGTTGTATAAATTATATCTGATGACGGCGGAACATAGGAAACCGATCGTGTAGAACATAATAAATCAGTGGAAACGCCAAGTGCTGTTCTTCTTTTAACTATGTAAAGATTCCTCAAAGTTAGGCCATTTTATTCTGATTATGTCCTTCGTAAGGCCCTTAAGAGTTCCCGCGTGTCCCTCCACTCCGAATAATGTAGATGGATCTCATAAAATTTATATTTACCAACGCGTAAAATTGCATAAATGACGAGATGCTAGTTTATGACACGCTGTAATCCACTGTGGAAAACCCGCACGCAAAATACTAATTAAAAAAAATAAAAAATTCTTGTCAAAATTTTCGTGATGTGAGGAAATTAATAAGAGCTCAACTTATATTTACCATATACTTGGACCCGCGTATCAGATAGATAGAGTTTATTTCCTTGGAATCGGTAGTTTGTCGATTACATTAGGTACCAAACCAGAGTATACACGAAAAAAATGCTATGTAAATCACCTGTTTGGGTGAATATATTTCATTAGAACTTAGATTCTGATGCTAAAGTATATATATATATATATATACTACCTGCATAAATCAATCGCCACTTTTGTATCGTGCTACACAAAATCCAGAGATTCCAAGTCACAGCATTCAGAATAATTGGAATGAATCTCCTCCTGATACAATCTTGTTTGATGAGGTAGAATAATTTAACCAAACATTTTTGAAAAAATATTTTCAAATGTTGAGACCTCTTTTTAATAGTCCTAGGTTTAATTAACAATGAATTAAATCACAAATGATCGGTACGATAGAAATAGGAGTTAGTTATTAATGGATTACTGAATATTAAATCTGTCAGTATTTTCTGTAATATCATGCATAGGTTTATTAATACAGCATTTATTTATAATGAATAAACGAATCAGACGATTGCAGCCGCTGTTCCTGCCACAACTGGATGAGATTTTCAGCTCCTTTAATCAGAATAATCTTTTAATGTCATCAATTAAATCCTTATATGGTAAGTGATCTCAGAGTTTGTTTGCTAAGTGCGGAAGATATTTTTAAAATGCAATCCGCAGCCTCCACAGGGTTAATATCCGCCCATGCACCTAATCTACGGTATCTGAATTAGCTATTGAGGGATGAACTTTACGGCGTCATCTCCAAGTTCCAGCAAGGACTCCATCGGTTGAGCACTTTGCACAGAGGAAGATCATCGGCAGCCTTGAGACATCGCGTGACACCACCCGTCAACAGAATGGTCCATATGAACGAGGAAAAATACCTGAGTGGTTGTGCAGGTGGTAGTTTGCTCAGGCGAATGGGTATCCTTAATGGAGGACACGCCGACCGAACAGTAAAAGCTTTCATAGCGGCGTGCTTTCCAGATTCATTAGCGACGTGATAGGGGGAGGAATTTTGGACGCTTGAACTGTCCGACCCAGGGTCGCCTGTCTAACGTATCCACTGCCCGAAAGGACCTCCACTCCCGAGTATCTAAGGCCATTGTTTCCGGCCTGGAGAAAATGGCTTCCAGCCTGGAGATTGGGAGTCGTATTTTGCCTTAATTCATGGAAAAAAGTGAATCTGATACTATAGTAAGATTTATATTCAAGCGCCTTTATAAATAGCCCAGAAGATAAATCTCATGTGAAAATTCTAATTAATCTAGAGTTTCATCAAAATCTTTGTGGGCTGATGAATCTTTTACAGTTCGATTGAAGCATTTTCTCAACAAGATCAGTGGTGAAGGAGAAGAAATAATTCACACCATTAGGGTAGCATTAGCAGTATTGTGATTTTGGGGAACGTGTTCTCAAATGACTGAGGTAGCCTACTTACGGCATCGAAGGATATCAACGAGACTCATGATGGTTCTTCTGGAAATACTTCCGAGGATATAACTTCCAGAAAGGAAAATAAATTCCCATAATTAATACAACCATGCTACAACCATGTTTCAATGATGCAAGAAAAACTTCCTTTTTCCGCAGACCAACGACTCGAGTTAAAAATTGAAACATATAATTATACGAAAGTAAAAATTACCTCTTAAGTAAGTACACCTTTTAAGATGTTTCCAACGTTTAACGACATCATGTTATTTTGAAAATTTTCTGGATATATGCATAAAAATATATCCTGTAATATTGACAGCATATCTAATATGGAAAGCAAAGCGTTACCATTGAATGCGATTTTTTCCCTAATTGAACTTGAAATTAAATGGTGTTGATTGGAATAAAATAATGTTTTTCCATTAAATAAAAGAAAAATTTGATTTCTACTTTCCTAACTGATTATTGATACTATTTATAGTTTATGCAAACTGTCAAGTTCAAAGTGATACTGGATCATAAATTGTCGAAATCATAGTCAGTATTAATAAGCCAGTGTGGAAAGTAAAAGCGAGATTTTATTTTATGTACCATTTTTCACAGAGTTAGTAAATCACTGGTAATAAATTTTTCACAGAGATGGTAAAGATTTTTCTTCCCAATATTAATGCCATTTTCACGTGCAATTCCTTATTACAAGCAAAAACTCCTGAAAAATGAATGTGAATAAATTAAGTGGGCCTTACCGACTTTTATTTTTATATATTGGCTGATTACTGCTATAATGGAAGCCAAAATGAGGGTTTTTAATATAATAGGCACTGGAGTCAGCATCTATGGATGGTGAAAAGGGTTCATTAAAATACACTCGTGCGGTGATCTACACTTTTTTTACTACAATTATGGTTTTATTTAGTGAAGTATTCAATCATACCAGCAAAATATGAATTTTTTAAACCAATTACACAAAAACTTGGAATTTAGCATTTGTTTTGACTCATAAAGACGCAGCGGAAAATGTTTAAGGTAGTCCAGGCGAGATAGTTACCTAGTCATAATAGATACCATATTCGATATGTACGTTTTAATTTCAACAGCTGTGACACACACAAATTAAATATTGAATTTTTAATGGTGCAATAAAATAGTTTTACATGGCAGAAATTGTAAGTAATGAAATGAAAATATCCCAATAAGTCTTAACTTGACAATATTTTTTCGCGCGATACGTTTAAAAATCCATCAAAATGGAAGTTTTATAGTGATCCCGAAGAATTAACTACGGTAACAATATGACTGCGGTAACAATATTTTCAAATATAGTTGAAAAACACATAATCTACATACTTTTGATTTTCTGACGATATCTAAGTGTTGAAAATGCGTCATTTTTAATATAAGGTCTTTGGAGCGCATACACGCACCATTTTTCTTGTAAAAGGGCTGATATTGTTTGGCAATATCTCGGAAAGTAATGTGGCTAGGGGTTTAATTTTTGGTGTCCATGGAAGGGAAGATATTTTTCTTTAAAATAAGACCAAATTCATTGATTTATAAGATAAATGATATTTCACTCAAACAACCTTAAGGAAATCCTCAGCCATCAACTACAAGAGGAACGTTAGATATCCATGCCATATTTGTTCTTCATGATGGGTGCAGTACTTCAACAATGATCGAGTACATTATTGATTTCGTCTCAATCCAGTCGCGATATTTTCTCGTCCCGCCATTGAACTTGCCACATTCCCTAGCTACGGGGGCTTATAAGTCGTTTGGGGGTGGGGGACAAGTATTTCCTCCTCCAGTCCACTCCCTCCACCCACCCCTTCCGTCGCAGATAACACGCATCGCCAGTGGTCACCCCTCCCTCTCCCTCTCTCTCTCCACTATCGTTTTCTCATCTCGTGCATGCTCGCTCGACTCCTGAAAACAATTTTGAAATTTCAACCGACTGACTCGAAATGAATACCCCACCGGCGAGCCGCAGTTTTTATATTTTTTGGTCTTCATACCTTCCTGTCGGCTTGTGGGGAGATAGTTATTCGGCTGAAGTGGAGAGGTTTATGCAAGGAATAAAAAAATTTCGTTTGTAGTAAAACTTCAACTAGGTCCCGTTACTCTATGGCCGCCACTTTTGCACTTAGGGTAGTTCGAGCGAAATATCATTTTAATTAGAAATCAATGAACTTGGTACCATTTTAAAGACAAATATCTCCCCCTTCAAATGACGTCAAAAATTTAACTCCTTGCTACATTTCTTTTGGAGTTATTTGCCAAAAAATACCAGCCCTTTACATGGGAAATACCATTTACATGGGAAAAGGTACGTGTATGCACACCAGAGTGACATTATTTACAAGATAAGGAATTTTTTACGCTTAGATGTCGTAAAAAAACTAACAGCGTGTAGTTTGTATATTTTACCAACTATTTTTGAAAATTAGTCATATTTTTAATGTTAACTTAGTTAATAAGTTCTTGGGCATCACAAAAAACCTTCTATTTTGAAGGAGTTTTAAACGCACCGTGCGAAAACATGAATAAAACTGAAGACATGCTGATATGTTTATTTAATTACTTACCATTTCTGTCAATCTCTCCTTTCCATATCTTGAGTGATTCATCCAATCTTCCAGTGGTCGTCCCCTTTTCCTCCTACCTGGTGATTGCCAGTTCAATATCTTTTTATACCATCGTTCATTCTTTTTACGAAGCCATACCATTTCAGTCGTCTACACTCTTATTTCCTCGGTGATTCTTTTTTTCTGTATTCATTCTAGTCCGTATGTTCCCTTTGGTAATATTTTATAACCTTGATATTCCGTAGCTTCTCCAAAAAAATCTATTTCTATGGCCTCGAGTCTCTGTCGTAGTCTTTGGGTGAATTCCCACGTTTCTGATCCATGAAGAATTTTGTTGGAGAAGTACTTTGAATATGTGACATACTTGATACTTGGTCTTAATTTTAATATCTTCTGACCATCTTACACCACTCAGTTTATTTATTGCTTATTTTGTTTGAATTATCCTTGGTTATAACTTTCTTACTTTCCTCACGTTTCCAATTATTCCTCCTCAGTGTTTATACTCACTGCAGATTTCAATCGCTTTTTCCTCTAAATCCAATCTTGTGGCATCCTCATTGATTACTACATCCTTTGCTTTGGTAAAATTATTGCTCAAACCAGCCTTTCCGTATCATTATCATTGGTAGAATGCTGTTTAGCAATTCCTCAGTAGCTTTAATAATCTGACCATCAGCGAAAAGAAATGAGTGAAGTGACTCACTCTACGTCAATTCCCATTATAGCGCATTTATTTGGCCATTCTTTCAGAATTTTGTACAAGTAAATTTTAAAGAGAGTAGATGATAGGAAAAACCATTTTCTTAATCCCTTATTCGATTTTTATTGGCGTGATAACTTTCTTTCCACTTTGATTTTTGTATCCGAATTTTTATATGCTATATATTTTTTATTCCTGCAACGTAATTTCCATTTGCGTTAATTTCCTGTAGACTATTGGTATGGATTAGATGGTAGAGATTATTGATGGTAGAGATTATTGATGGACACTGTGGTATAGGCTTTTTCAAGGTCTATAAATACCTGATGTGCCTCGCCATTTCTTATACTAATTTTCTCTATTAGTTATTTCAACGATTAATATTTTTTATTTCAATATCTAATCTTCCTGCTGTAAATCCGCTTTGCTCTTACCCGATGCCCACTTCATGCTCCAACCTCTCCTCTGTCAGACTCCCCTACGGTCTCCCACAAGAAGCAGTTACACTGATGCCCTATAGTGCTTACAATCTTTTTTTGAGCCTTTTTTGTGTATTGATATCAGGAAAGCTAGTTTTCATTCGACTGGTGGGTCCTCTTTGTTAATAAGATTTCTGTTAAATATTTAAACTAGTATTTTTGGTACTGTTTCAGGGTCAATTGGAAAGAGCTCAACTGAAACACCTAGAGGATCAGTGTTCATATTTCTCAGCGTATATTTGACTTCTGCCATGCTAACGTCTAATATTTCCTTCACAATTTTTTGTTTCTGTTTGTATATTTTTAAATTGTTCTCTGCCTTCTGACAACAATTCCTTCTAATATTTTATCCATTTATCTATTTTCATTATTTCTATGCTAACTTTTATTCTAATTTCTTTTTTATTTCCCGTATTGTTTTTCAGGCTATCTTCATCTTGATCCCATCAATAAACCATTATATTTATCAATATTTATTTTCCTATGCTTCATTTTGTGTTCTAGCTGTTTTTCGCCTAGTACTTAATTCTGGCAAATGTTTAAGATCTTCAGGATCATTAGTGGATAAAAATTTCTTGTACTAATTCCTTTCTTGTACTAATTCCTTGTGATCAGTGCAGTGTAGAGGTCCTTGACATCTTCTTCTTTGTTTTTACCGATTCTGTCCGCTGGTCTTTGCTTGTCTAGGTCTTTTATCGATTCCTTTTTTAGAAGTTCAATATCTTATCACATTTCCATGTATCTATATTCTTTAGTAATTTTCCTTCCCTAATACTGATTGTTCAGTTTTTTTTTATTTTACGTATATATAACTCTAAGTAAGAAACGGTAATCTCTGTGAGATCCTGTTCATAATTTTTGTATCCTAAGTTTCACATAATCTATAATGGGTTCTAGCATTTTTTTAGTTGTACCCAGGTGTATTTGTAATTGACCCTATGTTGGAAGAAGCCATTCGTAAACCGAGAGAGTTTGGCTCACATAACTCGATCAGACTTTCTTCGTAATCATTCACTTTGTCCTCTGCGTATCTTCCTCTGATGTCTTTGCTTTTTTCCCACTCTAGCATTCATATCTCATAGGATAACTAATTCTTTTCTTTAAGTTATCCCCGTAAGTACTCCTGCCAACTCTTTCGTGATTTCATCCTTCATGATGACATTTGGAGCATATAAACCTAAAACCACCAATGTATAGGACCAGATTTCCATTTTCATTTTTCTTCCGCGTATTTCATCCCAGGTTTTTCTTTTGTTCTTCCATCTTTGGCGTACTGCAATATATACTTTGGATGTCGCTCTTTTTCTTTTAACTACTTTGCTAAAAAACGCAGATAGATCCCTTGTATTTAATTTCCTGCTCCTTTCCTTTTTATTTCAGTCGAGGCTGCTATATCTAGACCACAATTTGCTGTTTGTTCAAATACCGGCTCCTTTTTCCCATTTAGAATTCATGCATTCCACGTTTCAATATTCAAGGTCCTCTTTCATGCATTTTTCCGTTTTTTTAAATCTTTTCCGTGTTCCCAGATTTTGAGGATTTTTTTCCTTTTTGGAGTTTTTCCGAGGGATGAGTTGCAGATCCATCGCCTCAACACCCATCCAGCAGACCGGTGTTTCTTCTTCTAGGTTTTCCCCAAATAGGCGGATTGCTTTCACTTAAGCTACGGATTTCCCCTTCTCCTACCTGTTTAGTCAAGGGGTGGTATTTTATTTCCCGCCTACCCGCCGGTCTAGCTGGTTGCAGACCGGTGAGGGCTTTCCCCTATCCGCCACCTGGGGACGTGCTCTCTAGGGGTTTAAGGCTCCCTCGAGATTGATAGAACAGAGTAAAGAAATAGAAGTTTAAACCAGTGTACTTTATGCAATGGTCAAAGAGTGAAGGAAGAATGCTGAGGCCGTACTACCCTTTTCCACTTCAAGTACATTACTCACTAAATTTGTGGCTCTCGCATTTCTGTATGACTTGGTTTCGAACGCAATGCGCAATGCATCGAGACATATATTTTCTCGTATGATTAAGAACTGGGTGGGTACTCAATGAATGTGGGTTTGATGCTCCCATAATGGACATATATAAAAGAAGACTGCTTTGTTGGTTTGGCCATGTTGAGAGAATGGATGAGAGTCGAATAATGAAACAGATATATAAGAGTAGAATGAATGGTGCGAGAGGTAGAGGTAGGCCGAGAAAGTTGTGGTTGAATGTGGCTTAGGAAATTCGTAGAAGGAGGAATATTAGGAAACTTAAAAACAGAAGGGCATGTATGAAGCCGTGTATGGAGGTAAATGAAGCCAAGGAGTTTTGCAAGGATAGGTCAGTATGGAGGAAATCATTGAAGCAGAGTTAGGTGTACAAATATATATTTATGAGTGAAACTTAGTGACTCTGCCTACCGTGGAAGGGAACGGCGTGCTTGGTGTGTATGTATGTATGCATGGATTTAAGACTGCAATGATGCCAAGACCAGGCACGAAATATGAACCATGCCACTGACAATACCAAATTGAATGTGTTTTAATGTAATGAATAAATTGTGCGGCAAAGCTGTTCACATAGTTACTCATGTAATATGCTACA
Source organism: Ceriagrion tenellum (assembly GCA_963169105.1). Lineage (NCBI taxonomy): Eukaryota > Metazoa > Arthropoda > Insecta > Odonata > Coenagrionidae > Ceriagrion > Ceriagrion tenellum. Next base: position 122,167,241 of record OY720642.1, on the reverse strand, counting down.
GTTATAGTTTCCTTTATATTGCACATATTCTGGTATGGGCTGATACTGGTGAATATTTTTTCCTACGTGAGGAAAACTATCCTCTACGCTTTTTGTGAGCTAAGCTGGGATAAAGAGCTTTTTTGAAACAATTTCGACCGTATAGGAGTGACAATATATTGAGAGTGTGAGTCATGAGTGTTGATGGAAGGTTGAGCAGTGATTCGGAGGGACGGTGGTGGAGAACTACTCCACATTCTTGGGAAAAGGCGACCACGCCCACATTTTGCGTGACGCAGAAATAGAGGGTGGGGATTGCTGGCGGGAGGCAATGAAGGACATCAATTATTAGGACGACAAAAGTGACGCCTGATGGAGTAATTTAATATTTGAAGAAAACGGGAAAAGGACGACACTTAGGCAATTGGCCATTGCCCTTCCGACCTATTCCCAGCAATGCGTCCAAAGTCGATAGTGAACGGAGAAAGAGGCGAGTGAAAGATTTCTATGACATTTAGCTAGCCTGTATACCTCGTCCGGAAACGCCCTTTTAGTCAAAACACTTTTGTGCGTGTATGTACCCCAACCAAGATTTCAGACTTGAGGACGCTTCTCAAAATGTATTCACGTGCCTATTAACGTGGAGTCAAGCAGGATTTTGTCGAATAGTCCAACAGAGAATATGCTCTCCGCATGCTTGAGAAAGAAAGGCAGCGCATGTTAACGTTTTGAGGCTCAAAATGTCCTATTTCCTAGGCGGAGCGCAATATACACCAAGATGGGAGCCCCTAGAGACTTGAAAGCTATACGCTAAGCTTAGGTTGCTTGATAAATTCAGAACTGATATTTTTTCAGAACGACACAGAAAATATTATCATGACTCCTCACTACATCTCTAGGTCTGACAGTTGCGATAAAATAAGAGAGATACACTACCGAACAGGTAGGCACAACAATTAATTCTTTCCGCGAACAATAAGAAACAACAATAAAAATTGAGCTCCACTAAATACATTCCTATAATAGATATCACCATTTCATCTCCAAAAAAATTTACGCCCCTACACGGCTGGTGACCTAACACCCCCTGCCACATGCCCATGCAGTGGCTCGCAGGGTAATATGTAGATATGGATACAACTGAGTGAAATATAAAATTCTAAAGTCTTTATGCCGTTAAATAATGAAATTTTTTTCTACTAAGATGAGTATAAAAATTAATAAAAGCGACGAAAGAACATGTATACTAAATTTTATGGTTTCTAATGGGAGTAAAAATTGCAATAATGGTATGAAAACAACCCCGTACAGGACAGCAGGGCAAATATCTACATTTCTAATCCTACCACCATACGTTTAGGCATCGGTGAGGCCAAATTATCTTTTTGTTTGATGTGGTCACACTTCATGATATGAAATAAAATATTACTATTGATTTTCACGCTGTTATTACGATTGATCACTTCTAGAAGTCCATTATGAAAGAGCTGAAACAACTTTATGCTTCAGAATTAGTGAGGAGGTTTTCTTTGCTGATCAACTACTGTAACTTAGATAGCAAGGTTTATAAGAAAGATTTTCCCCTTTTATCTAAACTCCTCTAGACCTGTAAAGAGCTTACCTTTAATCTCTCGGTGAACGTATACTGTGAATTCTTCTCGTGAATTCCATCGGGATGAATCGGTTAAAAGTGTCGACGCTTCAATGGACAACGACCTTGGCAATACAAGAACTCCGTTCTGTTGTCAAAATATTAAAATTTCACCTTCTGACCGAACAGGAGTCAACTCCATGGTAAACTCTGGTTGTAAGCCAGCCGTACATTGATACCTAGACATTTACTTCGAATACGATGGACGACTAGACCGTTGAAATGCCGGTACTTTTTACCAATTTAACCCTGTACTTTGGTAAGATGTTTTCGAAATATAGACGGATAGATGAGGAGATTAAGATACGTGCGAATGCTGGAAGGAAAGTGGTAGGTAGCATGTGGAGCACATCGAGGAATGAGTGCCTGTCTAAGGGAGCGAAAACCGCCGTGTACAAAAGTGTACTTCTCCCCTTTTTGTTGTATATGGTGAAGCATGGGTATGTCACGATAGACATAAGAGTAGACTAAATGCTGTAGGTATGAGTTATCTGAGGAGTGTTTGCGGTAAAAGTAGGATGGATAGGGTCAGGAATGAGTGGGCATTAATGAATGTGGGTTAGATGCTCCAGTAAAGGAGTGTGCTTCGTTGGTTTGGCCATGTTGAGAGAATGGATAAGAGTCAAATAACGAAACAGATATATAACAGTGAAATAAATTGTGCGAGAGGTAGAGGTAGGCCGAGAAAGATGTGGTTTAATGTGGTTGAGGAAATTCTTAGGAGGAGAAATATTATGTCTTTAAAACAGAAGGGCGTGTATAAAACAGTGTATGGGGGTAAATGAAGCAAAAAAGGTTAGCAAGGATAGGTCAGTATGAAGGAAATTATTGAAGCGGAGTTAGATATACAATTATGTATTAATGAGTGAAAATTTGTAACTGTACCTACCCTGGAAGGAAATGGCGTGATTGGTATGTATGTACGTAACTCTTTAAAAATTTTTTAGAAGAAATTGCGCTAAATATTCGCCTTAAAAGTTTTAAATATATTTTTATCTCCATAAATGTGTTATCAATGCCTCGTCCACACTACATTCCCTCCATTTTCCACCATTTACAATAGCGAGCGATATCAGGAATAGCACTGAAACTCCTTTTCCTGGCCTCTGGCTCCCACTCCGTCGTCTCCTTAATAACTGACAACTCCGCCCTGCAAAAGTTTCCGCAATCACTCTTCCTTCCTCTTTCGCGGAAGTCCGAGAGTTTTTTCTTCTTCCTCTCCGCTACCACAGGCACCTCAGCAAAAATGACGTTAATATTTGACGAGAGAACTTCTTCTGCCTGCCGTCCCTCCCCACCCCTTCGAGTCGCTCCACCTCGATCCTGAGTGTGAAGAAATTGGCAGAGCATAGAAATCGTGGGAACGCTTTAAACAGTGAATACTTATTGTGTAATTCATTGTGGAATCTATCCATGGCGAAGATGGTGTATGAGTGAGTAGAAGTAGAGGTACTTTTATGTCACGGATAGTGGGAGCATATATAACTATCGTGAAAACCGAAACGTGGAAATGAAAAGACATGCCTCTGGTATTAGCTGCTTTCTTCTTAAAGTTCTCATTCTCATTTTACAAGGTTGATTTTAGCTCAAATGCCTTCCTACTTAAAAACATATCAAACTAGTATCTTTTGTTATTGAGGAGTAACATGGTTAGATTTAAGCCTTGACCTGAATCAGCACTATGAATATTGATGAGTGGGAAAGCATAAATTAAAGAGATGATTCATTTTTAAAAATATTAAAAATTGGCTCTGTGCGACCTAGATGCGATAATACTTTAAAAAAACACTGATCATGTTTATCATCAAAGAATAAATTGTCAACTTTGCGGGAAATGTTTCATTTAAGAACTAGATTACTTACAGTGCAGCATTAACCGGTCCTTATAATGCTGTCCTGCAGTGAAACTTGGGTCATTAAATAAAGAATTTTACAGGGATTCACAATATTCATAGATATTTATTTGGTATGAGGCTGTTTAATAAGTTATGCCCGAAACTTTTTACTTTGCTCAACATATATTTCAACTTTCTAAGACAAGTTTTTATTAGTTTATTTGCTGGATAATTAAATAGTATTCTTTGCTTGAACCGACGGTGGGTGATCAATACATTCAAAAGCAAGGAATCGTTAACATCGACCCGTGGTAATGATATACTTCGATACGTGCCCATAGTCAAGTTAGCCCTGAATACCTTTTAATGTAAGCACTCATTCTGTCATTGGCTAATTCTGATCTTAAAATGAATGAATTTCTCTTTAAAAATCAAAAATATTTTTAAGAATGGTTGTATTAGAAAAAAGCGGGATAGAGTGAACATTGCTAATTCATTTTGAATTGAGTTTCCGCGACACTTTGGCCTGTTAATACCTTGGCCACCTTAATGATGTCTAGTACACGTAATGTACCACCAATTTCGTATCCACAGAACTAGATGACGCCAAAGAGATATTGTTATTCGGCCGTTTTACACGACGCACTCAATGACGCTGTCTGATTAACAGAAATAGCTGGAGCGCGGATATTTCATTGGAGTAGGGCTATTGTATAGTCTTTAGTTCATGCATTCGAGCAGTCATTCTAGTGAATCCAAGCTTTGTGAGACACAATTTACAGCAAATGTCCACTATACCTTAGCTTTTGTGGTGAAGTGCTTCATGTAAATCAAGTTTTAGGAATGAAGTGGGATGGTGTTCGGAGACGTGGATAGATTTTGGTTTGAGTGGCAGATTAGATATTGGGAAACGCTGACGGGTGGATAATGTTTAGGAAATATAGCAAAACCCAATGTATACTCGAGTACCATTATTATTCAAAAATTTTTACTGCAATCAAAAAGCCATCAACAGTTTTGCTGTGCACTGATATAGTGTCCATTTGGAAACGTGATTGGTTGCTGACGTCAATACTGTAAGAGCCACGTTAATGGTGACATCCAGGATGTATATGATGCATTTGAATTGGAAACTTCAGCATTAGAAACTTCAAAGTGAGTCTTCCAGCTTCACGAATTTTTTGGTAAGCATTAAGAATTTGCAATGCAACGTATTCAGTAATTTATTCGTCCTAGTTTGAGACCTTATCGGCTAAAATCATGTTAAGAAAGGCCTTTTATATATCACTTACGCCAAACACAGAACTCTGGATTGAATTTGAGAATTCATAATATTAATACTTGGCATTGCATTCTTAGATAGAATATAAAATTGATTTAATATTTCAGTGGAATTTATTCATTCACTGGTCGTTCAATTCAAAGATTTATTGACTGTAGCTCTCCACCCTTCCCTATCTAAAGCTATTTCTCCTACCTTCTGGTATATTTTCCTATGTAATTCCCTTTTAATTTGGTCCGTGAACTTATTACTGGGTTTTCCTCTAGGGACTTTTCCCTGTATTTTGCCTCCAGCTTTGTTATTCACAAGCCAATTGTGTCTCAGGGTGTATAAGTTGGATCTATATTAGAAAATGGGAATCGAACCACGAACCTTTGGTTTGCCGGACCAATGCGCAGACCTACTAGCTTCTCTGAAGCCCTCTTCTCCTTTGCGTTGCCATCTTTAATGGACCGCAAGGGCCTAAGATCTAGTTGCCTTGTATCCACCAAAATTGCCATGAGAAATTAGGAAGCCTGGAAAACGCAGTGGGCTGCGCATTGGTCCGGCAAACCAAAGGTTTGATTCCCGGTTCAGGCCAAGTTTTTCTCATGGCAATTTTCTTAAGAGATGGATAAAATATTTAAATGGGGACACAGTGAATTCACTTGGCGGTGCTGGAAAAAAGTCGAATAATGGAGCAAGTAGGTACATAAGGTGAACCCAAATGTTGCGAACACTTTAACTGAATAAAAGATACAAATTAAGAGTCCGTGTATGGTTCTCGTTTTGGCAACAGGGTCTAAGTATGGGGAATAAATTTGATGGTCACGTAATGGTTTCTTATTAATTTGCCGTCTTTTTTAGTAAAACTATTATTTAAATGCTGTCGGGCAGTTGAGCGGCTAAAGATGTGTTCTTTGCAGAAATTTCACTGCACGTGAGATCTTAAGTAGTGCTTTGATAGCCAAGTGTAAATGTATCTCTGACCGTGGATAAATATTTTTTACAAGCAATGGCGAGTTATAGTCTGTAAAGAGAGGGTGTAATTCCTTTGATTGATAGATTAGATTGGGAAACCCTAAATGCCCGTGGGCCACATGATGGGCTTAGATTACTTATAATTTTCATATGAAGCGAGTTTGAGAGTGAAACTGAGGATCCCCCACGTCATGTATAGACCTGAAAACATTGAGAGTTTTTCTGCCGAAGTGATATGTACCAAAATACTTTCTTCGGCGAAATTTGAGTGATAACAGTGGAATAGAGCCGAAAATAGAACATTCTGTTAACTTACAGTATTCTTTCGCCCAATTCCCTTTTCCAAGTCCTTTTCCCCACACCTTCCTTTTATCGTGCTTGGTGTCCTCCCTCACGTTTTTTTTTGTGTCTCGCTGTGGAGCATGAAGAAGCAGACTCCTTTTTCGTGATTATGTGTAAGGCGGTTTGACAAACTCTCGACCCGTGGCTGGGCATTGAATTCTCGCAGCAAATCTGTGGTCGGAGCGCCTCGCCGTTTCACAGAGCGCCCTCGTGTGGTCTGGCGGTCGTTCGATATCCCTTTCCGACCCTTCGACCCCTTCCTGCCCGGATTAGTGCTCCGCTCGAGTTTTGCATCGTTGCTACGAAGGTAAAAAAAAGATGAAGGCAACATTCCGCTTGAATCCTGACGCTCCACCATTACAGTCACTGCGGTCCGGGGTTGCGGTCTTCAAACAGGCCTTCGTGCTTCTAGGTTAAGTGGTACGCAAAAAAGTCGAATAATGGTGGAAGTAGGTATATATGGTGAAAACAAATATTGCGAACACTTTTTATAAATAAAAGATAAAAATAAAGAGTCAATGTATGGTAATTAAGCTGTCGAAATATAATGATTAGGCTTTGAAAGAAATAGAGAGGAAACAATTTGTTTAATATTGAGCGATTTAAACAAAGATTCTTCAATTACTTGATTCCGTTTCCCAACTGGCTTTTTTTGCAATTTAAACTATCATCTGGGTTCCTATATTACTGAGAAACTCTTGAAGAATGGTGTGCATGTGGTTATTACAGCAGAACAATTGTTCTCAACCTTTATAATGACCCGCGTTTGTATATAACTTTTTATATTCACACACCCCTTAAAGCAACAGTTTATTTTAGAATATCGGTGAAGGTGACTAAAATTTTTGTTTAATCATTTTTAACAGTATAAAAACGTAAAGGAAAACATATAGAAAAATATGACAACCAATCAAAAGTTGCACAACTCCACAAAAAAGTGAATTTTGCATCAATGCATGAGATCTCTTTTAATTAATTATAATGCCCTCTAAAAGGAAACAGCCAAATCTCACTAAAATTCATGAGCAATTTCATTCAATTGAATAGAGAAAAATGAGAACAACCCACCTATAATTATTAATAAGTATAAGTAATGGTAGCGGGCGTGACTTCGTGGAAATCCTTCATAGCAGGAGCGTCTGAAGAAATTACAACTTGGCTGTTTCCACATGAGGTTTTATTGTTACCGACCATGGTTACAGAGTTACATGGTTACAGGGTAACATTACCAAGGTACCACCTTGATAATGTTACTCTGTAACGAAACCATGGTCGGTAACAATAAAACCTCATGTGGAAACAGCCAAGTTGTAATTTCTTCAGACGCTCCTACTATTAATAAGTAATCAATATTTTAATCTAGAATATTAATGGTACCCTTAATACATAGAACTAAAATGTTTTCATTTTGAAAAAAAAAATTATTCTGCACTGCAACCTCTGGAATACTATTTTACTCCAAAAAAGGTCGCGAGCACAACTAGCTGGGAAACTCTGCAGTAAAGGGTTAATGTGAATGGAAATGGGAGTGAAAAAAGGTTCAAAACCACCGCTAAGGCCATTTTACGCGGTGCTTAGGTCAATACAGCATTCAGTTCTGTAATTTAAGCCGAAAACTCGGAACCAAATTTGGGAATTAAATCGCATTTGATCCATCGGACTTTCTGTTTACACGATGCTGATGGCAGTGCGCTGTATAGCTGTTCGGGCATTTGCAGAAGTGTGCGATATAAATGAATTTGACCAAACTGTTTTGGAAATAGTTACTGCACTGTTAACCAATTATTCTAAACGATACTAAAGAAAACCTTTTCTCGATTATAGTATTCACAGCTCCACCGAAGATTATTTAGGTAGATTACAGCTTAATTACCGGGGTTCCCTTAAAATGATGAACACTTCAACTTGCCTGTGATTGGTTATTATATCCATGGAACGAATGGGAGATAAGTATTATACTTTTCAGTACTAATAATCGAATTCGATTCCGTAATTGGATGTGATCACTACTTTAAGGCGGTCTTACACATGGAAGTTACTTAGGTGACAGTGGCTATTCAGGTCGCTTTTTGCCATGCTTTGATGCCATCAACACTTCAATTTTTTAAGAGTGGATTTCTATGGCTGTGGGGATTGATAGTGGTAATTATAGAGCAAATTTTGCACTTGCAAGGAAAATATACTGGTTTCTATTTTGCCCTCTAGCAGCATAAAGATTCTATGATAATATAGCATTGCTCACGCTGGAAACTTGGTCACATATCTTCAAAATGAGGTTAAAAATTTGAACTACATATTGAATAATGAGGAGAAGGACTTATTTCATGTATAAGTATTTATTTGATCTTGGAGATGTTTTAAATGTATAACACATATTTTAAGTGTTAAGTAATCCAAAGGTAAGTTTTATGACTCTCAAATGTTGGATAATAATAATTATAGTAATAAAAATTCTCATACTTGATACACTGTAATAATGCATGTAATATAATTTATACTAATGATTTAAATCCACGAATGTTTTTAGGTATTAATTAATGGGAACGGTCGCAATTATTCCCAAATTTAGGGGATTTTTGAAATCACCATGTTATTTTTTTGACCTTCTTCGTTTAAAGCTACATCAGAGTTCACCGCAAGGGTCCTCCGAAGGTCCTTCACATGAGTCCTTCCTAGCACGGCGGCCATCTTGAAGGATGTCCAAATTCCTTGAGCCTCCTCCCAAGGAACTGTGCAAGGGCGCTTCCATCGAAGATGCGTCGGGTGAACGCTTCCACTCGTCCTCGGATTGCCATTTTGTGAGGCTGCACTCTGGGAATCATTGAGGTAAATTGAGGAGCTACTTCAATTGTGAGAATACTTCAAGGGGGCATGGAGTACATTTTGCATTTTTTACTTTAACGAAATACTTTACTTTAATTTTGCATTTTTTCTTTTACTTTGACGCAACTTCATTCGGTAAGGAGAATTACAAACACATCATAAAATTTGTGTAATGAATTATTGTGGACTAAAGAAGATTATATATTCTCTTAGAATTAAGTTCACTTGATAACGAGTATTTAGAAGAAATTACAAAGTTTGCATCATGCACCATTACATGCCCAACAACTCTATAAATTGTGTAAAAAAGTGATTATGTCTTTTCCTACTGCCTCTAATGGTGGTGGTGGTTTTTCTATCAGGGGCTAAGTTGTTCATGGTCAAACATGTTATGAATATAAATGAGAAAGGCGGCTCAGTCTAAAAAAACAACTCGAATATATAGATGTACATATGTCAAATGTTTGTTTAACCAAATCTGACATTATATTTCGCATATTTTCACAATGCGATTAAGTAATAATTTCCCATGGTTGAAATTTCACTTTTTGGTGTACTGTCTTTTCAGTGAAAAAGCAAGGAAAGTAAAACAAAAGTAAGCAACCAGTTTGATTTAATACAACACCCGCGACTAAAATAAATTGGAAAATCTTGAATGAAATTAAATGAAAATAAAGAGAAGCTTAGTAAAAGCGAAAGTTGATGAAATTTTTCCATACGCGAATCGCAAAATTTGTAGTGACGTGTATTTTCAATACATTTTGCATTTGTGAAGCTGCCATTTGATTTGAACAATTTAGGCTCAAGTCTTCCCGGTATGTTTTAATTTTTTAATTTTCTTTCATTGTATGGTTAATAAATAAAAATGCTAAAAGTTTTGTAAAAACAAAAACACTAACGCCAAGTAAAAAATAAGATTCAAGATGCTTAAACGATTAAATTACTGCAAATATAAACATGAATAATAAGTAAACCTAAATAATATTTACCTTAAACGTTTTGGAGTGGAAAAGATAAATCTGCTGTAAATCCAGAGCTAATTACCACTAAAAACCAATTTCTATAAACATTTTAACATTATAATAATCCTGAGAGATACCTTACTATGTGTTGTATAAAATGTTTAGATCACATCCTTTCCACAAGTAACGAATTGGCAAAATCTCCAAGTGATTGCAACTTTAGGCACTTAACCTGGCAAAATCTCGTAAATGAATGATCGGGTTGGATGCAGTCAGATGGTGCATATCTCCTGGTTCAGTGTTTTTGTAATCTTCAAACATTTCTCTATACAATTTAGTCTGATAGATGGTAGCACTATGAGTAAGAACATTTGAACTTGAGGATCGGGTTAGTGTGGTTGCTAGAGTACTCGCACACCACACGGGCGGCCAGGGTTCAAATCGCTGAAGAGGAAGATGTTTTTCAGAGGAAACCCGATACATACTTGTGTGTCTTGTGGAGGGCATTTCAAGAACAGTACTCCGTCTGTCGGATGAGACGTTAGACCGTGGTCCCCTTGGGAATTTGTAAAGAGCAGGCTAATGCCGACGCTGGGTTTCTATCCACCCTTCCTCCCTTACCTATCCCCTATGGCGCAAAGGTCCCTAGACGTCGGTCACCTCCCCCAATATCCAATCCAACATTCGAACTTAAACTCATTGAGGTCACACCGTAATACCTCACCTCGTTACCTAGTCTTGGCCCTTGAATCCTTATAAATTCGATGAATTCGAACATGGAATTAGTTATTTGGGAAAAAAGGAAGTTAATTTGTCAGCAGAATGATACCCTGCAGGTAGCGATGCGAAATTGCTATACACTCGCTACTTTTATAGTCCAGTCAACGAACGTCAAAAATGGCGGTTTAGAGGAAAAAATCGTGTAGTCGCGAGTTTTTGCACAGTTATTGGGCCGAGACTCAGGATCAACCTACTAAAACGCCTGAGTAGTGGGGGGTGAGCGGGGGGGGGGGGCGTTTTAAGGTCACTTTTTTACGATTTTCGTGCATAACTCGAAAACCGTGACCTCTAGTGAAAAAATATAATTATGCAAATATAAACTACATAAAATTTGCTACAGAAAAATTCCTTATCATTTTTCCTGTGGGGTGAATAGTTTACGAGATACAGAAGATGGAGGACTCGCAATTTTAAAACAATCGTATTTTGATGGTGAAAATCAACGTTCAGTGCCAGTATTATAGAAGTTAGCTACCATGTGTAAAGTCGCCTCTGCACCGCACGATATTAAGGATGCGAAGCGCAGTTTGTTTTGATGTCCTGAAACAATTATCGTGTAAAACCATCTTTAGGGGGCTGGATCTAGCAAAAGTGTCCGCTTGTCTAAACACCACGATGCGATGTTTTGTGGCCAGAAAACCCTGCCCAGTCGGCACAAATCCCTTCTCGTTCTTGCCACATTTTCTCACTTGAAAGCGAATGGCCAAGTCCCTCCCATTTCCTTTAAACCCCTTTGGTCGGTCCACAGAAGGGATCGATGGATCGAATGCTGGAGCTATCTACCTTCGGCAATTCATTCCTCTAATCCCCCCTCCGTCTGCCCCCCCCCCCACCCATCACCCAACTCCAGCATCCCCAGACGCTAATCTCCCGATTCCCCACTCTCCTTGGCACTAAATCCAAGAGAGTTTCAGCAGTTTGAGATTTCCTCCACTCTAGTCTCCTCCCTTGGGGCTTTAGGCCCGGCTTTTGGGGCGATCTCAATTTATGAGCGGGTACGATCCCGGGAAGATTGCGGAGATACCATCCATTATTGCAATCGTCTGCCTCGAGGCGCCTTTGACGCCAGCCGCAGGCGTGTGCTCGCGCGGCCGAGGAGCAGCAAAATCCACCTTGCTGCTTGACTCCTGAGCGGAGCGCGGTCGCGGTCTCCAGGGCATTGCATTCGGCTCACACGGCATCCAGTGGGTTCAACGAGGATCCGACGGTAGCGCCGTGTTCAGCGCTGGAACCGTGACACAAGTTGGTAGAAACAATTGGGCTTTAATCGATTGGTTTTTTTGAGAGATTTTCGATTGGGCAATCTATGCTAAGACATAAATCGGGGAGGTTTCTAAGTGTGTGTGTGTTTGCATGTTACTCAGTTAAGCAAAAACCAAAACATTTTATGGGCTGAAATTATGTATGAACATAACTAATATAACCAATTAAGGTAGTTTGAGCGAAATGTCATTTTACCTGGAAATCAATAAAGTTGGTCTCATTTTTAAGAGAAATATATCACCCTTCTAATGACGCCAAAAATTCAACCCCTAATCACATTACTTTCGGAGATATTTGCCAAAGAAATACAGGCCCTTTTACATGGCAAATGGTACATTTAAGCACTCCAAAGGTACATTATTTACAAAATGAGTTATTTCTAACACTTAGATGCCGTAAAAAAACAACAACGTTTAGTTTGCATGTTTTCTTAACTATTTTTGACAACATTGTCACCGCAACAGGTTTTTAGGTACCACAACAAATCTTCCGCTTTGAAAGAGTTATAAACCCACCGCGCGAGAAAAATGAGTAAAGTTAAACACTTATTCAGACATTTTCATTTTATTATTTACAATTTCTGCCATATAAAATTATATTATTTTACCATTTATAATGCAATATTATATTCATGTGTCCTACAGCTGGTGAAGTTAAAACGTATAATTCGAATATAGTCTCTATTATGACTAGGGTACTATCTCGCTCGGGCTACCTTAAGACATGAACTTATTACTGTTTTGCTATCTATCACCATATTAAGATTACCAACATTTCCAACTTTTCAAGTTGAAGCTGTATAAATATTAATTTTTATTTGAAAGATGGTTATCTAAGTTGGGGTGGTTTTAAGGTAAGGTTTGGGACTAAATGTTTCCTTTTGGAAACATTAGATTTATTGACAGCTAAATACCCTACATTAAACATTTCAACCCATACCAAAGAGGAAAACCAGCTGAGTTAAATTCTCTTTAAATAGTTTATAAAATAAAACCTATCCAACCTAATCCAGTCTAGTTGGAAGTACGATGGATTTTATTTGTGTTCAATATGGACATGCATATTATGGGTGACGATATTACCATGACGTATTCCATTTTTGAGATTTGTTCGGTGAAAAGAAACCACATGGTGCTTTCCAAATCAATTCAACGTCTATGCGTCATTGAAAAAAGTGGAACTTACCACAGTTGAAATTGATGAATTGACGTTGAAATCGATCGGAATAAGGAGCCTGCGTCGAACATGTATCATTTCCGTCCCTCCCGATCTCAATGGCAGCCTGTCAGCAATCTGAAGACTAGGGTTCTTGATTTATCTTTCTCGGTCATGAGTGGCGCCGGAAATTGCTTGGAAAAATAAACGAGATTCAGAGTGACATGACTAAAGAGAGAGAACTATTAGTATTTTCCACACTTTAATTCCTGACCCAGATTTCGATTGCCTTGCAATTATGACCTTTGAAAATGATTGCAAGGCAATCGAAACCTGAGTCGGGAATTAAAGTTTTAAGTGTGGAAAATACTAAGAGTTCTCTCTTTTTAGTCATGTCAGTAGAGTTATTCCACAAAGTTACGTCTTCAACCATTAACTTTACAAGAGATTCAGAGTCTAATTCAGTTTCGGCTGATGCTATATTTTCTCGAATTTCTCATCAGTATTACCCAAGGTATCACTTGGAAGTAAACTCAGCCTATTTTACGGGTAACGTTTTTCAAGAGGATTTTTAATGATAGCACAAACTAAATTGTTCCCAGTAAGCATGAGAATTGGTTGATTCGATTATTTATTTTGAAAATAATGGAGATTTCAAGGAAAATGCTTAAAAAAGATATTTAAAAATAGATATAATTAGTTGGGATGGTCAATTTTTGGAATATGGGAATCACTGAATGAGGAATTTGCTGCGAACAAAACTATATCCGTATGATTGCAGGAGGAAAGTATTCTTTTGTATTTCTTTAAAATCGCATAGTATACCTAGTGGCACGGAGCGGGAAAGATATTGATGGTGGTTAGTTTGGGAATAACACCGATGTTTAGTCATAAATCGAGTGCGATTGGGGAATATACACGAACACCTCTTAATCACAGTAACTTTTACGGTGAAGAGAAATAGAATACATCGTAAAACCTAAGGTGTCTATGCATAGGAAAAAAATAATTTCTGGTGAACACAGTGAAGGCCAAAGCAAAATAAAGAGCGAAATCTTGCATCTGAAGTTAGCGATATGCTCCATTCAATCAAATGCGTCGAAGTGTTATAGCGCGGAAGCGGAGAATAAAATAAATGAACGAATTTTTCTGCACGGGTGCTCTCTGCAGCTATGTTGATACATAATTCAACAGTTTGCGTTACCGCCCATAGCCGTCTTCGTTTCTCTTACTGTCTCTGTTGGCGTCTCTTTGATTTGGATTTCAGGTGTGAAACTCACAATATTTGTGTTGATTCCGATTCCTCTGGGTGCCTTCGAAGTTTTTGATGAAGCTTTGAATTCTTTCGTAATCAAGAAGTGCTTTTAATGAAGCACTACATTGTGATTACAAAACACAGTAAATTTAGCTAACTTTGGTACGTTAAACGACGGAGTTTGAGCACTTTTTGAAGGAAAAAATACAGAAGTAATAGTTTTGCTCGTAACGACATTGTCAATCTTTCCTCTTTCTCCCTGACACATCTTTCTTGCATACCAATTAGGCTGGAGCATACTCTATACTGCTGCGACTTCCTGCATTCGTCGTTGGGGGACGTCGAGGTATTCACAGCATATACTTATTTCTCATTATTATAATGGCTGATAGTAAACACGTCGGTGTTCCGCTGAATCCAATATTGGTAAACATTTTACTTCAAGGAAATTTACCTGAATCTCGAATGCCACTGATTACCTAGTCAAAATGGAGATCATATTCGAATTATACGTTTTAATTTCAGCAGCTGAAGGAAGCATGAATTAAATATCGAATTATTAATGGTACAATTATTGTACTATTATATGACTTAAATTATAAGTAATTAAATAAAAATATGTATGTTGGTCTTCAACGTGACTCCTTTTCATCCCGCGGTCAATTTAAAACTCCACAACGGAAGGTTTTTTATACCACCCTGAAAAGAATCACTGCGGTAACCATTTGATTTATTAAAACAAATATTAGAGAAAACATGCAAACTAAACACTATTCATTTTTTTACGAGATCAAGGTTTTTGGAAGTCTCTCATTTTATAAATAAGGTCTCTGCGGAGTGCATACATACACAAAACTTTTCCCATGCTTAACCGGAAGGGAATTTACGTTAAAAATCTTGGAAAGTAGTTCACTAAGGAGCTGATATTTTGGTATTTTTGGAAGGGTAAAATATATATTCTTAATGCTAGACCAAATTCATTGATTTTTAGGTGATATGATATTTCGCTCAAACTACCTTAGGGAAAAAAGGTAAATAATAAACGCGTTATTGTTTCTTTAACTGTCTGTGAGTTCCCACACATGGACAAATGCATTAGGTTGGAATGGAGTCTAAGAATGTTTCTTGACAATGACTATGAAAAAGTCCACTCAATGGTACACAATTTCCCGCTCCAGCCACCGTAACGCCTCGCGTCATTTCCTCTCGTTGCGCGGATGAGTGCTCCACGGATGTTACACAATATTGCACTTTGTGGCACATGGCGTGAATCTTAGAGGGATAAGGTATGGGGGACTATTTTCTCAGCGTGTGGCTATCGTCCAATATGGGGCTTAATTATCTCACCACCAGAATGAGCTGTCTTGCCCTAAATCTAAGCTTTGATAGCAAGTGACACGATTTTATATTATAAGACACTTGTTTCAACCCTTTCATTGGTGATTTTTTTTACCTTATATTAACCCTTAAAAAGCCATAGGGCCGATCTATCGTCCCTTGTGGTACGTGTAAAAATGGCCACGGGTAGATATTTTGGCCGCGTTTTTTATGAATAAATGTCAATAAAATGTTTGTTTATCTACAAAAAGTCATTTGAAACAACTCAATTAAATTGTATAACATTCCCGATGAGTTTGAGGAGATAAAATTAGGCCTTCAAATGTTACTATAATTTTTAAAATAAATAAGAGGGGTATTGTCATAAGAAAAGGCCGGGCATTTTTCACACGTTCCCACTAATGGAGGCTGGAACTAAAAGGGTTAAGTCAATGTTGAATGATGCAAAATGGAATGTGTAGCTTCAGTGTTTGATCCGTGTTATCATTCTCTTTTGATTGCATTTTAGGAGTATTTGATTTTCAGTTGTTTGGCGTAGAAACTCGGTTTCCCTGCGACTTTCTAATGCTCTTCTTTTCCAATTCAGCGGTCGCCCTCCCCGTTTTTCCTCCCCCAGGAAAAAGAGCACAAATCGCGCGAGAGCAAAGCGAACATTTTAATTCCTTTTTGCCCTTTTTCATACCTCGTGCTCTGAAAAATTCATCTACCTTTGCGTTTCGTGGTCCTCTACGCCAATGATGGAACAAAACCATCTAGCCCGATACGCTTCACCTATCCCGATAAAAAATTAAAAATGGTGAGAATGGGAATAACGTCCGATCCCTTTGCGCAGCAATTCTTCGTCAAACGGAGATAAAACGTTAAGTCCGGTCATTCAGCTTGAGCTGAGGAGAATATGATGCATAGAATTTTTCAAACTTACACTATTTGGGGAGAAATGCCAGTGAAACTAATTTAGTGTTTATATGAAAAATATTTTTCCGAATAAACCTTGTCATCGCGTTTGGAATTGACAGAGATTTGCGGTGTTTAACTCTCCCAATTGAAAAATTGCTCTTGTGTTATATACAAAATTCAAATATAACGCAATTAGCAGATAAATTAATTTATTAAAAGACAATAAGTTGTTATTAAGAATAAAATAATGACAGAAATGCCTTTTTCATGGGGATCGGGTTGGTGTGGTGGTTAGAGTACTCGCCTACCACACGGACGGCCAAGGTTCAAATCCCTGCTGTGGCGGATATTTTCAGAGGAACCCGATCCCTACTTGAGTAGTAGAGGGCACTTCAAGTGAAGTACTCCGTCTGTCGGATGATACGTAAAGCCGTGGTCCCTTTGACGCCTTTCGTTAAGAGCAGGCTGATGCCGACGCCGGGTTTCTATCCACCCTTCCTCCCTTACCTATCCTCTATGGGGCAAATAACCTTAGCCGTCGGTCGCCTCCCCAAAAATCCAATCCAAGCCTTTTTCATAGTGTACTGCAACAGTTTGAACCGGGAGGTTTTCAGAGAACATGGAAGGCAGTCGTATTTTGCAAAAATTCTTGGATTCGAATCGCTCCTTAATGTTAATTGGGCAACAACTATGGGGAATAAAAGTGCGATATAACTTTCAAAAGTCAATGGAGAATGACCATGCATAATTTCAAACTTCGGCTAAAAAAAGTATGCGTAGGGTATCGGCCGGTTTTTATTGCAAATCAATGAAATAACTTTAATCTTGTGTAAATATATTAAATGCATCTTCAATTTTATGATTCATTATTTATTTGACAATGGTGAGTGTTACACAAATGCATTTTTAAGGGTCAAAGTCGCAAGATGGAAGTGAATAAAACGGAGTCGCAAAACTGATGGTAGTGAGTAAAAGCAACATTGAAAAAGAAATCAAAATTATAATAGGAAATGAGGAAATTGAACAAATGAAACAATTTTGCTATTTAGATAGGATGCTTACTGAGGATAGTAGATGTTGTTGGCAGATAAATAAAAGGGTGGCAAAAACAAAACAGGCCTTTCAAGTAATATAAACCTTCTAACAGACTAGCATATGAATATCGAAACTCGGAAAATGTTTGCAAAAACATTCCTTTAGAGTACATTGCTCTATGGAAGTGAGAGTTGAACCCTCCGGAAACGAGAAAAGAGAAATTAGAAGCAGCAGAGATGTGCATTTGGAGAAGGATTGTAAATTGTAGAGTATCCCTTCTGTACTTTTTCGTTAAACGTACTGATTAGTAGTTGTTTTAATTAGAATCCCCCATAAAACATCTTGGACCGTTGGGGTTGAACTAAAAACTTTGAAGACCCCTTAAAAGTATAATTTTGGCTACCGTTCCAATACATTTTCAAATATTTCAATGAATAGTTGAAGTAAATTTTTAACTGGATTAAAGTTATAAAATTTTGCTGATGTAGGTGGGAAATGAAAAATATACCAATATTTAATACGAAAAAGTTACGCATAAATATTTTCTAAATATAAGTAGAAGATATTTCAGGGAAACTGCCCCTATTTTTTTTAAGTATTCACTCTAAGAGGGTTTTTACCCAGTCATAGGGAATGCTCTGACGCACCAAGATTAACGTGCATAGGCAGTAGAAGAAGTGCTAGAGAAATGAATGAGGGAAAATGTATGGTTATTGCCGTCCTAATAAAATCGCGCATAACCCTGAGAATTTTGTATAATTTATGCAATATATGGAGACTATGATAAGTTGACTTACGAGAGGATTTTGGGAAATTCAATTCTTTCTTCTCTTGGCGAGGTCGCTTTTGTCTCTCGACAGAAGTACCGGTGGAAGAGAGACCGCGTCTTCATTATTCTTAAATCCTCAGCTCATAATTCCTGAGCTCTTATTTCTCATAACTCGTCTCTTCAGGCATCTTGGATTACGAGGCGCGGAGATTATGAGATGAAGGGAATTGTCGCGACCTCTTGTCCTAGCCGTAAATTACATTCGGCCCTGCTCTTCATCAACCTTAGTGGCTTTATTTATTATCTCTCTGAAAGGCTTTTAATCCACGGAGCTAAAGTAACCGCTCTCGTGTTTCTCGGGGATTTTCTTTAGCAGGCATCGCTTTTTTACTTTTTTCAACTACTCTGTTCATATTAAATAAATAAAGAAGAGCATTTACCAGATGAGTGAATCAGAAAATGAAACAGGAAATTTCGAGTCTTGATCATGAAAATGAAAGTGCTTTGAGCGTGATGACTATACAAGCCTTGGAAAGGTAGAGCAGCATATTAACCCTTGAGTACGGTTTCCGGGGTGTTAAACACCCAGATGGATTTCAAAATGCTATATTTATTATGTCGTCCACATACTCAAATACATATCTCTAGTAGCTGACTTTAAGTCATTTGGGGTTCATTGAACGGAATGTTTGGTTTATTTCATTATTTTCTGTTGTATTTAAAGACTTTTTTACTGATATGAGTGTCCAGCCACCACCAACCGTGAAGGTGTTATAAACATTGTTGCTATTTTAGCTGTGGTCTCAAGGTCTTCTCTGAGTGTCGAGACGCAATAAAAACGACGCCTTTGTTATGGCTCTCACCGAGACGTGAGGGAACCTTCGTAACTTATTCTCACCATTCATATATCGAAATTGAATCAAGTTTTGAGACTTTCCAATCGTCAATCGGGGCAGCAACTAAACTCGGCAGGAAGATTCAACATAATGTTGAATCTTCCTGCAGATTTTTTGTCACAAACAAACCGGCGACTCTCAGAGTAATGTGACTTGTGTGAATGTGGGTGTGTATTTCGTATTGACCATCTCCACCGTCCCCATCGAATTACTTCCCTTAGAGATCTTAAAATATTTCCCAACCGATGAATTATGCTCTCGCTAGAGTAACCGTATGAAGAGTTTTTCTGTGTGATAAATCAGTTGTTTTTGAAGAATAGTGACTTCTGCTGTTGAGACTAGCTATCCTTTGAATAGCGTTTGGTAATTATGAACACCCATATTATTCATCGTACGTATGGATTTTTCAACTTGGAGAAAAATCTACTTAATTTATATATTTCACAATTTCCATTTGTTACAATTTATATTACTCCATTACTGGGTGATAAAAATGTAAATTTTAGTTTGGTAATGGAATAACGAATGAAAATCAAATGCGTCTATCTTTAATCTTCTTTAAGTCATTTATTTCGATACTATTCTATCGCCCATGGTATTTAGGTGGAGGTATCTGTATAATAGGCGTAAAAAACCATTTTATGTGTCCACATACGTGGTCTTTCTAGATTTGGTGATCGGGGTAAAGTTTTTTGATTAAAAATTTTCGCTTTATGTGCTACATATCGAAAAATACGGAGGAATAAGAATAATATGGATTAAGAGACATCCAAACCTCACGATAGTACCACAGAGATTTCGGTAAATTCAACATAGAGTGCTTTTACCAGAGAAAGATGGGCAAGTGACTAGTAAAAACGTTGGCTATGGAAAGCTTGACCCGGTGCCGCACCAAATAAGACTATTTATATCATCCACCGGGAAAGCTTACCATCTTTCAGCATACTTATGGTATCCGCATAGTCGTGTTTAATACGTATCCGACAGCCCCAGGATCGCCAGGAATGTAAATCCCTCCGCCGGTTCTCAGTTGGATCTAAATTCAACCCTGCTTCCAACAATATCGTAGCCAAATTTGCTGCATTCGGGGCAGGTACGCAGAAAGCTCAGAGGAAAAAGAAAGTTAGAAATGGAAGGAGCATATGGAGAAATACCTTTTGCATGCGTTCCATTATCCTAAGTTCCTTCTGAGGCTATTTTGCTTACCAGCGAGCAGAAATTCCCTGAGGGGGAAATAATGAAGAAAATACCCCGACGTCGGGTTCACTCTTTCCGTTGGCAAAAGGACGGGCTTTGGCCCTCGCCCCATTTTGGAGAAAATCCGCTGGCCTCTCGCCGTTCATATCCTTCATACCCATTGTAGTGAGACCCCTTGAATACTTCTTCGTCGTAGGGAGAGAAATGTGCCGTTGCAAGGTATTGTCCAGAATGTTGGTTGTCTTCTTTTTCATTTTCTCTCTCCCTCTCTTTCTTGATCATACCCTCCGCTCTCACATTGAAACACAGATTTTTCCACAGTTTTTTTGTTCCACCATTTTTACATGACTAGCAAAAGCCTACTTTGGCTTGCATAAAGTCTTCAAGGAACCAGACGTTATGGATAACAATGAATCATCATTTCCTGGCGTAGTCAAATCGATAATCCATTTCCTATAGCTTTATATTCCAAATATATATACATTACACTTCAAAGCAAGTTCTCCTTTCATGATACTGCTTTCTTCTTATATATACCGGAATGTATGTATACCTTATGTATTACCTTCCTTACCGCCTTATGTATACCGGAATTATCATAGCACATAGCTTGCGTCATGCGTTCTTGGTCTTGAAGACGATTGTTTCCGTTTATTTTTCGTTCAAAAGAGATTGTAATGTCTCTTAATTCGTTCGCTCATTAAGTCCGTTCCTTTCGCTTTAAAGATTTTTCATGAAATATTTATCAAACAAATAATACTGTCGTGCGTATTGGGTTCAGTTATCGAAACCTCGCCGAATTTTTCAAGGCGAGAGGTATAAGTTGATTTTCACCTCCATGTGACAACAAAGATGTTTTTAGAGGTGCTTCGCCTCGTGTTGAGATTTGAGAAATTTGCTTGCTTGCTTCTGAAATGCTTTGCTTGCTTCTCAAAACATCGCCCCCTATTCGAAACGTTTATAATATTTGTTGGAATACGGGTTTCGTCAAATAGTGAATATCGTCAGGTGATGTCATCATCAACTAGAGTCGAGATCATCACCTGACGATGTCAACTATTCGACGAAACCAGTCGTCCAACAAATATTCCACGTAAAACTCACTAAGTTTTTATTAATTTCTGCACAAGACTACATCAGTTTGACCCTGCGCCTTCACAGTAACAAGATAAACATTTAGTTTTATGTTTCCGAATGAACGTCACCGAGAAAAGATAATTGAAATTAAATTAATCAGAGGCCAAAGTTTATATAATAAATATATATAACAGTAATAATATGCTCAAGGATACCTGAAAAAGGAAGTACTTCTGTTTTTTTAAGTAAAAAATCTTCCGTGTAGCAGCAAGCTAAATAAATACCTTTAAGTAATTGTTGTTATAAACAAAATCACATTTTCCACTGAATATATGAGGAAAAAGGAATATATACCATTAACCCTTTTTATTTCAAAGAAAAATGACCGAATTGTGGCAAAAAATGACTCCTGTTACTTGAAAAGGAATGATAAGACCACAAAGTATCATATTACTTCGGGATCTTAATGCAAATGTCTTCATATATTGATAGTATAACGCAAAAACATCGGAAGAGGAAGCTATTAAAGATAACTAGTTGTCTTTTGAAGTAAGAATATATTTATTCCCCCCAAAATTATGTATTTATTATGAAATAACGAAGAAAGTAGTGCAACCAACAGAATGAGGATTCCTGTTCTTCAGTCGCAATATTGAAAAGTATTACCCTGTGGCTTTCCATCCTCTTCAAAGTGAAACTCAACGAAGCTCGCTGTATGGCTCTTGATACTGCCTTTTCTGAAGAAGAATGTGATGGAGGGTATTTTTCAAATAATGCTATAGTGATGTAAAACTATTTTCAGTCTCCACGGAGTTTGAAAGGTCCCCGCCATTTTCAGGTTTCCCTGATGTTTAACATCATGATTGTAGGCGGTCCAATTCACTTTCAATTTCTGTTGGACGGAAAAGTAAGCATTGGATAGCTCACCTTTTTATTAAACTCCTCCTTTAAGGTAATGAAAGAGGGGAACAGTCGGGGAGAGAGAGGGAGTCAGGAAAAAGAGATGTTTTTTTGAAAAGCCTGGGAGATCCGAACATGGCAGTTCAATCAAGGACATGCGTTTCAAGACGAGCACTTTTAAGGTGTAAGTACAGAGGGAACTGTACTATTAATAGTAAATAGAACATGTTATTTTCTGTTAGAAGGCTAAATTAAAACACGCTAATTATTATATATATTTTGAATGATTTTGTACTTTCCTGGCGAATATTATGTGTGAAATTTTCTCGAGATTCACACCGGGTTAAATGGAAGTGTTATCCATCGAAACGTTTACAGCAGTCAAAATTTTGACCCGGTGTGAATCCCGAGAATATTTCACACACAAAATATATTTTGCCAAGCACCACAGGATGAAAAATGCTCCTTATCCGCGCATCCGCTACTTTTGCACTGCTAAATTTACAAATTCCTTGAAATTTGTTACTCCGGATTTTTTATTTGATTAAAAAGATGCATGAAACGTATCACAGACATCATTTTTCACTCAAATTGAAAGGCAGTTGAATACTGCGGTTCTATGTTAAATGTGGTTTGCCATATTTAACTAGTGGTAATAATTAACATTAAGATTATTTGCTCCAAGGTCTACAGCTGCTGCATAAAATTAGGCATTAGTTTTCATTTTCAGGACTTACAAAAACAAATATCCGGGAATTTCGTTTGGAGGCTCATGATCTGCTGCCCAGTACTTTCTTGTTGAAATTAATCACGGAGTTGGAAGTTGAATGCTGATTCTGGTGATTTAATCTCCTTGAAGTTTGGAGTACTTTTTGCTGTAGTCAATGGATATGCAATCTTTCTTAGAATACGATTTATAGTCGTTATATTTAAAATACCTTATTTGAACTAATGAAACAGTGTCAAGAGAAATTTTTTACATTCCCAGTAAATATCAGTTTATTTATATGTATTTACCAGAATTGTGCATATCCACCATTTTATTTTATTTGTATGAGGTTGAACGATTGTACACGAGGTGGCAGTACTGTTCGAGTTGCGGTACTTTTAGTGCCGGTACTTCCGGTAGTGCCAATTTCCAAATGTGAGTGGTGTTACCGAAATGAGAAACGATTTTACCCGCTTTGAATTATAATTTAGACATTCGGGTATCCAATATGTGTTAAGAGTCCCTATCGTTTTATTTTGAGGGGATTTTTCATCTTTTCTTTCCCACATGTATAATTTTTATTAAAAATTAATCGTAGGATTTTTTAGGTCACCTTCATTATTCTTCTTCTTCCCTTGTTACAATCCTAGGATTGTTCTGCAACAGCCTTCCACTTTATCCGATCTTTGGCCAATATTTTCACTTCACTGTACGATTGGCAACCTAGTTCCTTCATTAACTGTCCCATATAGTCGAGTCTAGGTCTGCCCCTCTGATGTTTTCTCTCTACTGTACCTTCTAGTATGGTCTTAACCAAGCTTTCGTGTCGAAGAATATGGCCAATCCAGGTATTCCTTCTCTTATCATTTTGAGTAGACACCGTCTTTCCCCTATCCTCTTAAACACCTCCTCGTTCGTGACTCTTGCCACCCAGGGTATTTTCAGCATTTTCCAATAGAACCACCCTTCAAATGCCTCCATTCTTACAGGTGTGGCACACAAAGAAAATTGGGACACACTGTTCTAGATCGATGGGCGCATTTTAATATTGTGACCACATTTCGTCGTAGTTGGCCGTATGGAGTAGGGAGGGATGTAGCAGGTGGCTGCGGACGCCCTCTGTGGGTGTGATATTGAATTAAACGTGTGGGTGGGCGGAAACGTGAAGGCATCTGAGACACTGCATGGGACTCCCCAGAAAGAGAGAAGGGAGAGCCAAAGCTTTGAATGTAAGTCTCATAGCTGGGCGGAGAATTATGTGCTGTCGTGCATAAATGCGAAGAAGAGGGTCTTCTCCTTACTCCGGATGGGAAGGGAGGGAGTCCACGTCTCAAGACGGCGCTGTAGGTCCCCTCTGCCGCCCTTGGACTAATTGAATTCCGGAGGGAGTGTACGTCAGTACAAGCAAATCTACGAGGGTCGGAGGGGGAGAAGTTGGGGGTTGAAGGGAGGAGAAATAGTCGAGAGGGGAAGGGTGACGGAAGAGAGTCGCTTTAACAGTTGGATGGGGCGATCTGAATCCACTGCATTGCTTGCCTGTGCTTCTGCCCGAGAAAAGAGCTAACCAGACAGCTGAAACAGAATGGGTGTTACAGTTTGCGGAGGTTTCTAGGAAATTACCCAGTGCCATATGGTGATTAACATGGAGTGAATGGATATTGCGATAGCATTGCAAATTATTTAGGAAAATATTGGAATAAATTTAATCTCTTCAGGAAGGTTTCCTTGATCACTACGAAAACTGTATTTTTACCTAGCAGTCCTAAGAATTGCCACTTTTTTGGCAGGATTTTCTTTCAGTTCTTTTCCGCTACGGTACGATGCCTGATACATGTGGGGAAAATGTTTAATGTGGAAGTTTCAGGTGCAGAAATAATCTGTAAAAATATAAGGAAGAAGATGAAGTGACTATGAATGGATATTGAGCAGATGTTTAATTTCATTATGTAATTCTGTGTACATTAACCTTAACAATCGTTTTTTTTCGTGAAAATCCGTCGTCAAATTTAATTTTTTAACTTCGCGTGAGAAAACTGAATATTTTTTCTTTTCAATTGTTCCTCGGCATCCATATTTTTATTGTGATTTTGATTAACCATTCGGCAAGAGAGTTTTTCATCATGCCCAAGTGTTATAAAAGGCAAGATTCTCATATTAGACAGGGATAATTATATGTTACGTTACCAATCTTAGTTTTACTTAACCTTTTATTAAAGTCATTTCGAAATTAACCATATTTAACCACATGCCCATCATTATTTACTTGTTTTACAAAAGTCCACATATTTAATGAATTTCATAGAACAAAATTTTTATGCAAGAATATGTGTTTTATATATTGCACTTTTCCTGCAGTCTCTTATTTCATAATAGTTGCAATTTGATAAATTTCCTTCTTTTCTAGTGCTTTTATGTGCACTCCATTTTGCACAAACAAAAAGATTCAAAAAGAATTTTTATGTTTTTTTTTTTTCATTTGCCATTGAGTTAATCATAATTAACAACCTACAGCAAAACTCATAAATCATGATAGATGATAAGTGCAGTCAATTCCATTGAGGAATATGTTAGTTCGCATCAGCATCGGTAAATTTTTCCTTAACTTATTCCACTCCTAAGTTTTGAGAGATAAATGGAGAAAAACGCCTTCAGTTATAACGTTCCACGTTTATTCCTGAGGGACAATATCCTTTTCTCCTAATTGTAAATAGCGTAGCTGTCACTTTGACCAAATTATTTTCCGTAATTAATCTACATCCTACGCAACAAACAACTTTGCAATCCAAGGAAAAGCAGTTTATACATTGGCTACGTTACTTTGGTTGGATTATTGGTGGTAGGATAATGGTCTATTTAAGAATTTCAAGCTGATACGACTTGTTATTCAAATCATAGAGGCGTTGATTTAAATAATTTACGTAGTTCACCATTACGATAATTGATGTTCAAGTGTTTGTTTGTTTATGCCGCTTCAAAGGCACTCGTTCCGTGGAGATCGGAGTTAAATGGAGGCCATGTGTGACGTCAAGTGAAGAGGTATATGCCCGATTGTCGATATTCGTGTCCGTTCGCCAGGGATGTACACTTGTAAAGGATTAGTTGACCACTATTCATGCGAATACAGTCATCTCGATATATCGCTAGAGGAGGCATTGTTCTGCATTGACATGGATAAAGCATTGTGACTTGTTTCGCTATTCTCTGGTAAATACATAAGTTTCTGGCTGATTTTCATCTTCGTCCAACTCAACGCTTTGAGACCCGATTCACCTGACACGCTAGGCTCCGAGTGCTTCCTGTACAATGCGCTCGCATATCACTATTAAGTCACAACCACCGCCCATTATATCCTCTGTTCCGCATGAGTACACATCACAGCTGCGGCTGCTTTGCGCCGACGAAGAACCAATGGAACTATTGACGTTGATGGAGAAGGAATTTCGCCCTCAAAATGAAGCCTGACAGTTGATTTAACCACCATATTGGTTCTTCCTATTCTTTCCCGGGTTGCCATTGGATGGTACAAAATATTGAACGTAATAATGGATGGAAAGCAGGAATATTGAACGTAATAATGGATGGAAAGAAGGAATGTCTAAAAATAAATAAAATGTTGTCTTTGGTGACTTTGTTGTAATCCATTTTTAACAAACAAGACAATGGATAAATTAGTTAAAACTTTAACTAAAACCACAGAGTTTAAAAATACAACTTAAAAAAACAGCCCTAGCTAAAACCTTCCATAGAGAAAAATACAATATTTCCTATAGGCCACCGTCAACCCTCAAAACTTTATTTCTGAAATGCAAGGACACAATAGACTCAAATAGGAAAATTGGTGTGTATGTCTTAAAGTACGGTGATTGTAATGGTGTATAAGTTGAAAAAACCACCCAAAATTTATATGTAAGGATTACAGGACATTTTAAAGCTTTTATACATAGCAATGACGACAAGAGTGACTTTGCCAAACACATTTTTACTTCTGACCACCACAGTGATTTGATTTTAATATTTTACATTTGATTGATGATTAATGTGAGTTGGACACTGTGAAACAACTGGATTTGCACGACCCCGAGGTCACTCTAATTAATGAATATTTGTACCCTGCCCCCTCCCCTGTCCTTGACGCCGCCATTGCCTCCACTCCGCCCCACACCCATTCAAGGTATTCCACCAGCGCTTCGCCTTACCGCTTCCTCCTTCCACATTCGCCATCATTCCCAATAGTAAACTCCCCACCCCATAATCCAAGCACCTCCTCACATTCAAGTTTTTAGCCACATGACGCGGCATTGATGTATGTATACGGGCTGCATGTATGACTTCTCCACCTGAAGATGGTGCTCAACACCGAAACCCGGGTCGTGTTTTTTAACTTGTGTTTTTTAACTCTGTGGTTTTAGTAAAAGTTTTAACTAATTTATCCACTGTCTCATTTATTCAGAATATATCTACCTTCCTTTGATAGTTGTAAGTAAATTAAATTTAAAAAATTAAAAAAACTAAATTAAAAAAAAATGCTAATTACTTGAACACACTAATTCTACTCAATTTTACAATGGATTTTCGCTATGAATACGGTTAATTTATAATTTACATGAGTAAAATATTATCTCAAGACTGCTATTTAATTAAAGCAAAAACATCGTAACATTACGAACTTAATGCGTTGGCTCTTAAGCACCGAGATGAATTCGGGGTTAACAAAGATGGCGGACCTTCGTTCAAGCTTCAAACATTGGCCACCATTGCAAGCGTCCTCTCAATATACACGAATGGATGGAGTTAGACCGGTGACGAAATGAGAAGAATTGTGTTGGGTCGAAGAAGGTTCAAGGTTGCTCAGAGGGTGTGAGGACTTCAAAGTGTTCCATGAAAAATTTTTTTTTCATTGAGGAGAAATGGGAGATTAACGTCGGAATTACAACAATTTAAGCTGGAAAGAGGGAAAAATGAATTAATTTGTGCAGGGAATATTGTGTTCTAAGGTCAAGAAACAATTTCCATGAAATGTGAATTCAGAGGTGCGAACCATACACACTCATCCGTTGTCACCGAGGACCCTATAGACATAAAAGGAGTCAAAGTCCCAATTGATTACGTAGTGATCAGAAAATATGTTGATAATGTTACGGAAAATATTATTTTAGCTTGAAACAATTTAAAATAATAAAAAAACCAAAACGTTAAAGAGTAAAATCAACGATATAACGAAAGCAACGAACCTAACAGTAAAAAAAGGTAGTAATGAACAAACAATCGCAAAAATCAAATAAATAAAAAGGTATATGTTTTATAACGCGACATATAATTTATGAGGCCTTTAGTGATAAACTAAAACTCACTAAATGTAAATTTCATAAGGTGGGAGGATTTTTAATGTAATCTGTGAGGGAATTCCAGAAGATGGATTCAACAACCTGAAATGACTGTTGAACACAAAATCGTTCGGCAATCTGGCATTTAAATAGACTTTCAAAATGTTTTTTTTAGTATAATTGGTGGATTTTGTCATGGTATTGAAGAATTTGTATACAAAAATTTGCGCTTTTTATGAAGAGAGAATGAGTGAAGGAAAGAAACTCGGCAATATTTCCGCGTAATGCAGTAGAATCAGAGAAACGATGTATTGTATTTTTTAAATTTTTGGTCTCAATTTGCGAAGATGAGGATTTGCTAAGTGAGATGGATGGTGCACTCCTCGCTGAATAACCACACACAGCGAACGGGCCATTTATTTCTTAAGAATGACTTCAGTAGAAAGACGAAGGAGGCTTTTTTTCATTAAGCAGTGGTTGGAGTGTTATATTCACTGGATTATACCTCGGCTTGACTGTTCCGCAGTAGTTTTGAATACTGCAGCACTCCAAAAATCCGTTTCCGGAGTGATTTCATCGACGGAGGGAATTTGGGTGATATTTGAGTGTATTTACCACGGAATTGCTTTTCGTTTTCTTTTGGCGATGAGGAAAAGCTAGAGATGAGATTAATTCTTCGGGTATCCCCAATTAATGCTTCTATTTTCATTAGTTTTGGGATCCATCGCGACGGTTGCATATATTTCAACGTTTTGTCCCTCTTCCTAGAGGTACGGTCAGGCAAATAATGAGAGCATGCCTGGTCAGAATCGTCGCATAAAATTGAATTTGAAAAACATTGAATTGCTGGCTAGAGAGAATCATCATTTTTTAAAAGTTATAAGCGATGCCGTTGATGAAGAATCCCGAAAATATCGACGGGAGGACGGTTTCACCCTTACGACGATGTGAACGAGAGGACTTATTTTGCCCAATCAAGGGACTCTATTAAAATCCTAAATACAGTATTGGTTGACAGTACACCTTTGCAACCAATTACTATGTAGAGCAGCAGGCATTCCAGCGAAAATTCTCTATCTGACTATGCCTCCAGGAAGAGAGGCGAAACGCTATAATAATAGCAGAAAACCTGATGCATTCCGAAAGCAATTAAAAAAAAGGTTTTAAATGAGTGTATATAGTTTAATAGAGATAATTATTACATGCTCTTCTGTATCATATTGATTTGTCCCGGGATATTCTTAGCAGCTATGTTGGGGTCAAATAAATGAGAGAATATGGCCGTGTCGTCGGCGCAGAGGAGCGGAATCCGATTCGTTTGCATCCAAATAAGTATTAGCAGTGCACGTAGGCTTCTTCGTCACCTCCCGACCGGACGTCTACGAGGGTGCCATAAAATGCTCCACGCGGCAATTCTTTTGTGTTTCAGTTAGCATTCCTGGTGACTGTGTGCGATTGCATACTTTCCAGTCTCAACGTGGACCCTATCTTTTCATTTCCCTCTTTCGGCCTCAGCGATGTGATGGCTCACATCCCCTTTAACCCTTCCGAAATCTCCCAAGAAGCGTCGATTTAATCCCCTCCAAGGAAAGAACCGACATTCCACATCACTCCCCCGCGCGCTAAAGGTATTCATACGCACCTGCTGTCTCTCTCTCTTTCCTCATAGGCTCCTTCCGTCTCTCTCACCTTCTTCACGCGTTCTCCCTTCTCTTCCTCTCCTCCCATCTTCCATTCCCTCTGAATGGGTTCCCGCCGCCCTCTCGCGAGTCCCTGGAATGCCATTCATCGCTTCTCTCGGGCGGGCTGTTGTATAAGGAATCATACGAGACCCGTCTCTGCAGGAAAAACAACGGGAGGTGGGAGGGGAGCGAATTTTAGGTTTTTCTGGGAGGAGGGGAAGGGGGTTCCCCACCCCCCCTTTTGGGTTTGTGCAAACAACGCCCAGGAGGGGAAGGGACGAGTTGCTCTCCTCTCATGTACCCCCTGTCCTCCAGTTTCCCATGCGACCAATGTTTTGTAGCACTGCAATCTCCCGTCGTATAAGTTCCACCATTGATTATTCGTATTTTTCAGGTTCTTCCCGCAAAATTCGAATAAACAAGAAAATTGCGGAAGACTTTTAAGCAGTTACACTTGTTTTTGTACTTTTGGTCGACTGTTCGTTCTACGGACAGTAACGATAAATACTTTGCGATGCTCGTTTTTAATTCCTTACTGCTGCAAATTATCACGTTATGTAACTTTTTGGCTAATGTAAAAGCAAATAACCCTCATCATATATATATATATATGTATACATATGTGTAAAAACTGGAATATAGAGCTAGCTTAGCAACTGGACTGGACTGTTTCAATGTATATAAATTATATAAAGCATAAGCGGTCAATACCGGAGGTGTGAATGCGTTTGAGGATTAACCTTACTAATATATAAAAATCTAGTGGCGTATGTCTGTCTGTTACTCAATCACTCATAAACTACTGAATCGATTGAAACAAAATTTGGCAGAAAGATACTTGATGTATCTGGTTTACGCATAGCCTATAGAACAAGGGCCTTGGGCCCCTATAAGGCCCTCAAGTTGGCCCTTTTATCGCCAAAAATTGGCCCTGGAAGATAATTCTTGTCTGTATTAGAAACATGTAAAATATACCTATACTGAATGTGCAACAGTCATGGGGTCGTAAGTTACACTGGGGCCCCAGAGGGCCCAAGGTTCCAAAAGAACGCTTTCTTAAAAGCCTCATAAGTATTGAACGAGGGAACCGATTTTAGAAAAAAATTTTCACACATGGGATCAGTAAAGCTTTTTTAAGGAAATAAGGACTATTGGGACTATAAGGTAGGCCCCTGGGCCCCAAGGTCAGCATATTAGGCCGTCTGGTGTCTCATGTGTTTGAAAAACTCATGTCTAAACATATTGGTTCAAGTGCAGAGGTTTTTTTTTTTGCAGATTTTAATTAGTTCTACTAAAGATATAAGGCTATAATTTTCGCCATTAGATGGATAAAAGATTGCAGTTTCTTATTTTTTCATTCAATTTTCTTATACGAATAAAATTTCCCAAGAAATTGCGTTTTTAATGTCAAAATCATGAATTTTACTTCTGTCAACAATAGAATTATTCCCTTGATAACCGTGGAATTAGCATTGGATTTGGAAGGGAAATGGGGCCTTTACAATGGCGGCCGACTTTTATATTTAGAGATATGTAATAAAGTGGAAATCTAGGCCGTATACTGAAATGTTGCTGATTACGATATTTAGAGGGATATTTTTGCCTAAAATTGGCAAAATTCATTTCAAGTGGAAGTTTGGCCCATGTTAAGCAGGAGAATGCCACGATGTTATATTAATGCGGAAAGCCTCTGGAATGCAAATGGCCTGTAGTTAAGTTTCCAAAACTAACTGCAAAAGAATGTTGAAACTCGGTAAACATGATATAATGCAGTTTTCATCTGCTGCATTAAAAATAAAACATAAAATTAAGCTGAGTAAAACAGGAGAATGCCACGATGCTATATTAATTCAACTAGCCTCTGGAATGCAAATGGCCTGTAGTTTAATTTCTATCCTTTTCTGCAAAAGAATGTTGAAACTCGGTAAGCATACTATTATGCGGTTTTCATCTGCTGAATTCAAAAATAAAATTAAAATTATAGCTGATTTGCCTAGAAAAAAATAAACCTCATGACCGACTCGAACCTACAACCTATATGCCCTGTCTTTCTTTCATCCCCCGTTGAATTTCAACGGGTACCTTTGCTAGTAGAGAATACATTTATAATCAGCGGGTAAAAAAATTTCTGTTGTATATATTCCCAAGGATAAGACATTGTTGAGGGTGAAGTGGAGTGGAGGTTGAGTGGTTTTCTATGAATTTTATTAGTATCAATAAATAATGAGCAACATTCCAAAGAGATGAAATCAATTTTTTTATCCAAAATATTTATGCATTGATACACCAAGAAAAACTAAAAGGTGATATAAGAATGACAGTTAAGAAAGAATTCAAGTAAATTCTTACATCATAAGCGGTGTACATTGAGCAAAGTATTTGAGTAGAGCTTACTGCGAAATCCTCGAAGGAAGAAGAAAATTTCAACGGTGATAGGCTTTTAGTGGACCAGATTCCTAGGCAGGAGTTTCTTGATCCTGCACTCTTTTTGCGAAACTCGTCATAGTTTAAGGTCACAGCTCGTAAGCTTTCTTGACCGCTAAAGGCAGATAAAGCAGTCAGGATTACAATGCACGTCTTATCCGGAGACTGGAAATGTTACACTGAAAAACGTGCCTCCGTTTAGTAATACGGTTTTAAATATTAACTAGCTGTGATATCAAAAATGACGGCAAACAGAACGATGTTGATAAGGGGGCATTTAACATTACTTAGGGGTTATTTTGTGAGGACTCGACGGCAAATCCTTTGATATAAAATCAGAGCCCCTGACAAAGCTCAACTTCTGCATTGCCCAATTTGAGGTAGTCTAGGCTTTGAGGTCAACACTGTGTCACTCCTGATGCTCGGAAATCCCAAAAACTAACCAATTAATACCAGCATTCAAATGATACTAGTCGAATAATACCGTCATTATCTCCGAATTCAGTATATTACCAGAAATTCGGAAGAAATAGGTTTAAAATCTAAACAATGAAAAGTGGAGTACTTTATGTTTAGGATTCCTCCATTGAAACTCTCGCGTCAAATATTTACACAAAACTCTAAGTTAAAATCTCATATAATTACCTTTGACCGAAGTTGGGTTGATATATACACAGGCCAAGTCTGTATTCAATTTATCATTATGTTGTTTATAGTGACAACATGATAACCAATATTTATGTCCATCAAACACCAAGGAGATTTTTTCGAGATTTTAAAACCTTAGAAAAAAACCATTTTGAGTTTATATCTGTGATTCGAATTTAATTTTTTTTAAGAACTATAAAAATGACATTCACTTTCAATGAAACTAAATTTTCAATCGCAGCGCCCATAGCAACGTTCCAGGCAGAATGACATGCGTGGGTAAATTTATATGGTTTGATCATGAATATATACTATGGATTATCTCGTCGCCAAAAACTGTTGTCTAGAATTCCGAAAACAAACAAATTTTTGGAATGTGATGCCACCTAGTGACGAAAGACGGAAGTTCAAACGTAAATATAATCGATAATTACTTACAAGAAATCATAATGCAGTAAATAAAAAATGAAGTACTACATGCGGGACGTAATTATACACTTTTTTAATATCGTCCGGTCTACAGGTATATTTAATTCCTCTCCAAAATTCAATTAAATAAATGCACGATTAACTTCTTAGTGCTTCGTGAATATCGCCTTACGGAAATTTAATAAATTCAATTAAATATCAAGAATAGGTCCGAGTTAGTGATTCAAACAAAAATCCTTCGCCAACGTTTCGGAATTTAATAATTTCCATTTTCAGGGTTACATACAAAGAAAAATGTGAGGGTACAACAATACAAATCTGACACATAAACGTCAATATAATTTACAACAGATAATTTACAAAATTCCGAAACGTTGGCGAAGGATGATTGTTTGAATCACTAACTCGGACCTATACTTGATATTTAATTGAATTTATAAAACAAGAGGTCGATAGCAGAGTACTGGAAATTTAATAGTAATGAGAGGTGAAAAAGTTGGAATTAATCAGAAGACGGATACAAGATTTCAAAACCAAGAACCGAAATAATCATCTATGGACAAGGGATAGCGCCAATAGCTATCAATTTAGCCTTCGTTGTAGGTCACTTCCTACTCTAAAGACTGGGAGAATTAAAAAAGTGATCGCAAATAAACGAGTGATTGTTAAATTTACTCCTTAGTCCCACACAAATAGTCGGTTACACACGAACATCCACATTAATCTATATAGATCATTTGTTTTGAGTCATAAGGCTCACATCTATCTAAAAAATGTAGACGTAAATTAAAAGATCCTAAAGCCATTGCAGGGTTACAATATTACAATGAATAAGTGGCATTAAATTATGCACAATTTGTGAGAGATATTGGAAAATTAAATTCCACTGTCTTCTAAAAGAAATTTTGAAATTCCATATAGATGAGGATAATATAATATTCATAATTTTATAGAAAATAATAATTTTATGGAGTTAGGGAAACAAATCACAAAGAAATTCAACAGCACATATCAATCTCAAGTGTCAGTTATGAAGTCCTATTTTGGGTCCTCGTAGACGCATACCCTGATTTGCAGCCGGGTACAAAGCAAGTTCTGTTGAAACAAGGCATTCTAAATTCTTTATGTAAGCCGAACGGGCTTAATGCATTCAAATTAGAATCAGAGTCGGGAAAAAAAACGTCGTTGGCACACGATGGACGTTTTATAAACCTCATACACATTTTCTGTGATAGATATTTCCTCTCTAGCATTTACAAATTAACTTTTGGGTCACAAAAACAGCAAGGTATTATTCAAAGCATCAAGTAATTCATATCTCATCGATCGTTATTGAATATTCACCACATTATCACGTTAACAACAATTAACTACGTCTATTTACGATTCATCTGATTAGACTTTTTCCAAAGTGGCGCCAGGACTGGGTGAACTAAAAGTGGAAATTTAGGCAACACGTAGCCTAGGCAACAATTCCAAACATTTAAATCCATAATTCATGGGTTTGATATACAGTTTGATAATGATCTACGGTTGCTATGGAATATTTATTTGTTCAGAATATCAAAGAAGTTATTAAATTAAATTAGCATATCTAGTCTACCTAGATAGATAGGTATGTTCAAAGGAAATACCTGTCCCCACTATTATAGAGTCTTATCATCTATGGAAAGATCAAATTTCAAATCTGCTTATTCTACAATCTACCGCTTTTTAGATTAGCTCAAAGAGATTCACAGTGGCCTAAACTTCAATGATATGATGATGTCGATTACTTCCTTCATAACAAATTTAGTAGCATACTGATTTAACAAAAAGT
Source organism: Ceriagrion tenellum (assembly GCA_963169105.1). Lineage (NCBI taxonomy): Eukaryota > Metazoa > Arthropoda > Insecta > Odonata > Coenagrionidae > Ceriagrion > Ceriagrion tenellum. The sequence goes on along the minus strand of OY720642.1, from coordinate 122,131,810 downwards.
CATTGGTGGTTCTAGGTAGCCTTGAAATGGAAAATGTGCTGTAAGCATTAAATAATGGGAACAAAGGGAGCAATGCAATGAAGTGTCCTTACATATTCGCTAATTTTGTACATGAGATATATAGGGAAAGAAAGATTCAATACCTTTCTGAGAAAGCAAACATTTTTTTAATATATGGTAACTGCTTTCCCTATACAGCCGTGGAGCTCACAGTTACTCTTTTTTACAGAATATTTCCCCAAAATTGGATAAATGAATGCTTGAACGTATCATCGATACTTTGAAGGCGACTCGAGGACGAGCCTAATGCTGGGTGGCCGTTTTAGATGGAGTTCTTTGAGTTGAATGGAGTGACCGATGTAACATCGACCTAAGGGATACCAGCCCGATCGTCAACTATTGTATTCCTCCGCTCGAAACGTCTAACCGTGAAGGACTGCCTTAAGCTTGTTCATGTATATATGACCAACTTGTGATATCGCCAGAGTAGTCGTCCAGAAATGACGCGAGAAATGCATATCCAAGCAAATTGTCTACTCGAGGAATTTTCCCAGAAACGGCGAAGTTTTATCTCCCTCTGAGTCAACGCTATTCTACCCAGAATCTTCTAACACCAGACGTGGTTTACAATCAACGTTTTTGACGAAGAATATTGAAGAAGTTATTGTAGAGTATGGCTGATATACTCTACGGGATGAGATACACCATGAAAAATCCTGCTCTCCCTGCTGCACCTGTACATCTAATAGTTGCAGCCCACCTTCCTGACGAGAACAACGAGTTGACCGTGGCGCTGAATAATTTGAAACAAAACTCTGTCGTCAAGTCGCAATTCTGTGGTAAGTGGGGAATCTTATTTTCCGAAGCTCATAAGAAGCTTTTATTATCGGTGGTAAACTTGTGATCAGCTGAGGAAATGATTTGAATATATTTGCTCCCAACATCTGCTTTGACACAATGTTTTGGTCAAATATTGATCGTGAATCATTAGGGCAGTTGCTGTTTTAAAATAAATGACGTGAGCCTTGTGAACGAAGCTATGAGTCGCAGAGAAATACCAATTGTGGTCATTATATATCGGTTATCAGGTTGATTGTGCATCAAATTTCTCTGTTATTGGTAATCATGCTAGGTATAAATTACCCAGTTTTAGAAATTTTTTATTTTGAAATGCCAGAAATCGGAAACTTGTGCTTGTATCTTTATGCGGAAATGCAAAATGCCGTTATAGCCACGTTTTTGAAGGCAGGGGGAAACGTCGTTTTGCATGACTAAAGATTGGTCAAATGGTAAGGAAATGTTTTCTACTATTAAAGATAAATAAACTTTGACTCCAACGTGCATTTTCAATACACTTCTACCTCCGTGGAAGGGCATATAAGGCCCAGTCCTTGTGGCATTTCATTGAGGAGTGTTTATTATTAGCGAAAATTTCGGACTAGAGTCAAATTATGATTTTCCTTTTAAAATATAAATTTATTCAAGGTAACAAAACTGCCTCCATTTGACTCGCTTTGTTACGTAAGAAAATTTAAGGCCGATATGGTGTAGTTTCGTATATACCGTATTTATAGAGTCGTATACAGAAATATCTCCATCGGGTGACTAATTAACTACGAATTCGTGTAAAAGAAATTCTGCTTGTAACGTAAGTATTGTAGAAAATAGACGTTTCATATTTCCTGGTATGAAATTAATCCTTTCATTAGTTAAAGGGACCCCAGCTGAAAAGTAAAGTGGTGTATCTATCTCTGTAGCGTTCAACGCTTAAGTATCTGTACTCTAATTTAAATTGCCGTTACTAATTCTTATACGAGTTTCGCAACTGATAAGATTGGAATGCCAATTGTGAAGCGGCATAGTAATGCTTATGTTTTCAGAAGATGACTGATGATAATGATAATTCTTTAACCTCTAAAAGTATTAGAAACCTCTTGAATTACGACTTGTTGGCTTATCTCTCTCATTGCTTAGCTGCACCAGCTTATCAGGTTGTCTTGAGAAATTATTTTCGATTCCTGATATTAGTCACCAGTGAGTGTCCTTATTTTGCCTGCCAAGTCATATAGAGTGAGCCCAGAGAAAGTAAAACTGGTCATCTGAAATACATGAGAATATTCAGATGCTAAACCATTAAACGGTAACAGATCGACATAATCCACAGCAACCTTTTTATTGGATTTTTCGGCGGAAGGGTGACTCTTCACCTGATGATCTCTTGTTTATGGGTTCGTATTACGCCTAGGTGGGATTTCACAGGTGGAAACACAAGTGTTGCATGACTCGTTAATTGAATCCAAGGAACATTATGGACTCTGGAAGTCTTCCACCACTCTACATTATCAGACTGTCTCGCCGAAAAGGCACTTCTTTGCATCATTTTGTTACCAGCGGAAGGAACTTGAGAGTGGAACCAATTGCCTCGTCTCTCTCTCTCTCTCCGACCCAACTTCTTTTCCTTTGAGGTTCTTCCTTTCTTCCTGCCCTATGCCGCTTCCTCATCACCATTGAATTCCCCTTCCTCAATTTCACTTTCCAACACAATGCCCCCACCAAACTCTACAATTCCCCCAAAACACTACAAGCGTCCCTCTTCCATATGTTTCCTCTCTTCAAACCCTCTCTCCTTTGGAAGAGCACGCTTTTATATTATCGGATGGCAGCCTTCTGTTCTGTTAACTCGAGAGTCAAACGCCTCAGAAAGCTTCCCCATTGAAAGCAAAAAGAACAACTCCATTGATAAAATGCGATTGTATATTCTCTCTCTCTCTCTCTCTCTCAGTCATTGGCTCAGTATCGATCGTTGTGACCCATATGGACTAAGTTGGTTTTTCGGACTATCTGGCGTCACTTTCCTCTATCTTGGGCCATGTGGACTGCTTCACTCAGATTTAGATTTGTGTCTTTATTTGGTCTTTCAGTCCTAATGATGGCCGACCTCGCTGTCTTTTGCCCTGGATCTTGCCTTGGAGCACTATATTCTCTATGCTATTATGCCTTACAACGTGGCCGAAGAATTTGAGAAAATTACGATATATCGTTGGCAGCAGTCGGTTTCTGTCCACAATTTCAGCTGGGCGATAAAGGACACGTTTGTTCTTCGTACCATCCATGATATTTGAAGCATTCTTTGGAAGCAATAGAGCTCAAAAGCCTAAATCCTCTTCCGTATGGCAGCTCTGATTGTCCAGCTCACCATTGCTCGAACCAACCTAATTTTGGTGGACATGTCGATTCCTCTGTTCTTCCATATTTTTTTCAGTTTTCCGACTGAGGTTTTGGCCATCGCTTGACTTCCTTTTTACTGCCACCCCTGTTTGACAATAGTGCGCCCAGGTAAACGACTTCATCCTTTTCCGGTATGTCTTGAATGAGATTAAATCGACAGTTAGGATCTCTGCTTATCACCATAAGTTGACATATTTGCCGATTGAGCTGCAGGCCTGCTTCTGTGCTGGATGTCTCAATACGCTGTAGCAGAGTGGCTAAGTTTTGTTCTTCGTTGCTGAGGAGAGCTGTGTCATCTTAATTCTCAGATTTGTAATCCTTCTGTCACCGATATTGATGCCTCCTTCAAAGCCATCTTGGTCATCTGCATATTCACGTGCTGCTAAAATGGATTTATCAAACGGCTGCATATTCCCTGTCGAGAATAATTAAAGGGAGCATCTGACGCGAGAGAGGCATAATTGGTTTTATTACTGATTTTTAATGAGTTTTATTCAAAAATGTCTATCCAGAGAATAATAATAATTGAAAATGATGATTCTTAACGAATCAGGACTAATTTGTACAGTACGCCAAAGGTACTTTCAAAAGTTTAAACCTTCCTTTACAAACAGTGCAGTTAGGTATTGCCTCTTCTACTCTGACCACTTAAGTATAGATTTAATAGCTTCTTTCAACAAAGTACACCATGCAGACGCCATCTTACCACTTAAATATCACCTTCAAGTACGTCAATGTGATGCCGGAGACGCATTTTTAATTGGAATCAGGTACTATAGATGGTGTTCTGTTGATGACTGATCGAGGTGGCCGACGTCTCGTCATCGATAGGTCGAGGAGATAGTTTTGACAAAACGCAGCATTTTAGTTCACCCTAAAGAGAATGGTTGGGGCGGTGGGGTTGTGAGTTGTTGCGTTTATGCACAGATTTATGTGAAATTTTGCACACATGTCCATGCTAATAATATGCATGGATAAAAGTGAAAAAATGCATGTTACCAATTTTGTAACTTGACAGTTAAATACTATTTTAACGCATTGCCGTACGGAATTTGACCCATCTTTCGAATTTAATCGATTCTACAAGGACAGATTTTTCCAGGAACGCGAAATATGTTTCGTATTATTACGTTACAGCTCTGTTGAATGTAAAGTATCATGTCGAGGGAAATTAAACGTAGTTACCTACGATTCTCGCGCCGTGAACCCAAGTCCCAAGGCTTTAACGAAGAAAAGATTTGTAGATATGATTATCCAATGATTTATATTGCCATACGTACGGTTATTAATACCGTGAAAGTGGATGTGCGTAAAAGAAATGTTGTCCAAGAATTGTTTTATTTACATGAAGAATCATGAAAATGTGCACTTAATGACTCACGATTTGCACTTCAGTCACCTTAAGGTAGTTTGAGCAAAATGTTTTGATTTTATCCTAGAAATCAATTAATTTGGTCCCATTTTAAAGAAAAATATATCATCCTTACATTGACATAAAAAATTAAACCCCTTACTACATTATTTTCCGAGATATTTTCCAAAAGATACCATCCCTTTTATGTGGGAAATGGTACGTACATGCACTCCAGAGAGACCTTATATTAAAAATGAGGGATTTTCTACACTTAGATCTCTTTAAAAATCAACAGTGTGTAGTTTGTGTGTTTTCTCAACTATTTTTCAAAATTAATCATATTGTCACCGCAGTAAATTCTTCAGGGTTACAATAAACCTTCCGTTTTGATGGAGTTTCAAACGTACCGCGTGAAATAAATGAGTCAGGTTAAAGACTTTATAGATATTTTCATTTGATTAATTACAATTTCTGCCTTGTGAAACTATTTGCCACGTCATGTAAAACCATTGCACGATTAATAATCCAATATTTAATTCGTGTGTCTCAAAGTTGGTGTAATTTTAACGTAAATATCGAATATGGTCTCTATTATGATTAGGGAACTATCTCGTTTGCACTACCTTAAGTACACCCGTGGTGAAGACGCGGTAATGAGGATTGCAATCGATGTCAACGTCTTATCATCTTTCTTTATGTACAAAAACCAATCGGGTAAGCCCCAATACACGGAATGGTACTAAGCATATCATTCATAATGTTTAAGAGTACTTACGTTGAATGAACCATAAGGCAATGTTTATTTTCTCGTAGCGTAAATTGGTCAACTGTTGAGCGTACTTCTCTTGATATAACCTTACATGTGTTAATCATGCTATGATCTTTTCCAGGCTGGTTATGTCTTGAATCAGTTGACTGAGGGTTGTGACCACAAATATTGAAACTCTCTGCCTTAGTTGACTCATTTTACTAGCCGGTCTCGGAGGAGGCTGGAGGGTTCACGCGTTCCACTTCGGAGGTCGCCAGTTCGAATCCTATCTTGTAGTTTTTCGCCAAGTGCTCGTATTAATACACGCATCAACATAATAGCAATTGGTGCAATATGTTAATTAGATGTTTATGATAATTTTGTGTTCACAAATATATTTTAGGGTCCTCCAATGGCTTTTAGTTTTTTTTACCTTCTTCAGTTGTTTTTATTTCGAAAAAAACCGTGTCTTTCAATCAATTACTACAGCATTAACTCCTTTTCTGTCCGAAAGATGTTATTTTTTAAAATTATTTTTATTAAAACCATTTGGAAACCGGACCTGCGTCCGTAGCGTATGTAGCAGAGGATATGAAGACACCAATTGGGAAATAAAATAATAAAGGAATTAGAAAATGAAAGTTTTGATATGATAGCCGTGTTTTCGTTGAACACTCAGTACCTTTGAAAGACAGACCCTCCGTAGAATATATGGGCCAGTATGCTACCAAGAAGAATGGAGGATAAGGTATAATGAAAAAATAGATCAGTTGATTGCAGAGGAAAATAGAATAAAGTTCATTAAGTCCCAGAGGATACGCTGGTTGGGTCACATAGTGAGAATGCCAGGGGAGGAAATCCCAAATTGCATTCTAAAAGGAAGGTTGTACAAAAGAAGAAGACAGGGATGTCCTAAAAATAGATGGATGGATCAAGTGTAGTGTGCGACATTGATAAGATGGGAATTCGTGAATGGCGAGACAGAACCTCTGACCGGAATGACTGGAGGACAATGAAGCAGCAGGCCAAGGCCCTGATAGGGCTGTAGAGCCACTAAGAAGAAGAAGAAGAAACCGTGTTTTCGTTAATTTTTGCTCTCTTTTTCGTCTCGTATTTTCGAGTGCAAACACAGAAATTCCTCGCTCGTTTGGAAGTTTACACCCCAGCTCAATTCTCCGTTGAGTGAGTTAAGATAAATCTCCCTTATTATAAATAAATTCTGATTTTGACCATCATTAAAATAACCTCAAAAAATCATGTAATATCCAATTGTTATTAACGAACACTTTTTTAGCCCAAGTAAGAGTTTTATTCAAAATGTCTCCCCATTTAGCAAGTATCTTCCCCGTCCTACCTTTAACTTAAGCATCCACTGCCCTCTTTTACGAGCCAATAACATCGTCATCTTAGCGTACAAGGTAAATACTTTCCTATCTTTCATTTTTCATTCCATTTCGCGTTTCCTTTGTTTCCTCCAGCACGTTTCCTCCTCCACCAGTAATTCTTTCCCATTGGTTTCTCGCTGAGATTCATACTTTGATTCGTTACTCATCCTCCAGCCATGATCAACGTCTAATGGACATCGATCATGGCATAATAGACATTGTCTGTCTGTCTGCCTCCTTCTTTATACTAACTTCGTAGCCATTTCTCTTGTCTCTCCAAGACTTAATAATTCTTCTAATTTCCAAACATCCAAACGCTTTCTATTTTTCTTCTAGCAACTTAACTTAAATATTACAACATTTCTCCTCTTTCGGTCAAATTCTTTATCTTTTCTTATGCTCCTGTCACTAAGATTTTGGTATTTTTATTCTTTGGCTCTTTCAATGGTCTTGCCTAGTTATTCTTCCTCTCTCCTCTTCCCCGTTTCTAGCTTGTTCAACATAACGTCACATTTCTTCAAGACTTAGCCTTAATCAATTTACTACAGGCATACCGATAGCCTGCGTGAAAAAGTTTCGGATTGCAGTCGTGTATTTAATCGCTTAGGTCAATGGGGATGATTAATATGGCCCATAGGCGCTGCCTAACTGAATAGAGTACGAAGAAGTTGGGAGTGGAAAAGTTTAAGATGGAAACTTGAGCATTAATTTATTCGGGCGATCAATTAAGAGAAGATAAGGTGAAAGGTCCTTGATGGTGGGGCCTGCTTCATACCATTAGAAACAAAGAGGGATGGTCCATTTATTATGTCACTACATCATTCATTGTTTTTGTCTGAATAATGAACATTCCATTCAAGTTAAAACTGTCAGAGTCAATTCATGCGACTCATATTTATCATAGCACTCTCAATAAAAACCAAATTCCTCATCCCACAAGATGTGGAATGAAAACTCAACACTAATGAAATTGGTAATTTTTTAAATTCCTCGAACAACTCAGGACTCTGCCTGTCTGTAAAACTATTCTTAAGCTTTATGCATCAATCTTCAGCTGGGAGGTTGCCGGTACGCCCATCCTCTGAGCTGTGGTATGAGGGCAAGGGGGGAATGTTTTACATAAATTTATTAAAAAAATCAAATTAATTACTAATTATTTCAATGGTTGATAACTTTTCTACAGGTAGTTCTGAAAATAGCGTAATTGGAGATGTTCAAGTAATCTAAGTAAACTAAGTTTAGCGTGTAGCCTTCGAGTCCCAGGAAGTCCATTAACTTTACGTTACTTTCTGTACACTTGTGGGAGTTTTCAGCAAAACTTGCAACTTTTCAGACCTACTTTTTAATTTACTTTGTTAATTTAACCTTTATGTGCAGGTTCCAAAGTACCCTCGGAGTATACCTTCTTACTAATAACCTGAGATACCCTTGTATCTTAAATGCAGCTCCCAAAGTGTGTTCCCCTCACTTTAGATCTAAATCCAAGGCAATTCTGAGGTATTTGAATGCATTATTAAATCTGTTTCCATGTTTTAAATATAGTAAACAGTGTGATTTCTTTCACTAGAAGAGAGCTAAACCACATATACTGAGGTTAAGTTTGAGCTCCCACACTAGGTACACTGAGTGAAAGTGGCTGAGTACCCTTGATAGGAACTTGAAGAGAGAATTATTGGCAAATTCTCGGTAGATGATGGCGTCGTCGGCAAACGATATAATTTTGCTACTCTCTTCAAAGTTTATATCGTTTCTAAAAATTCAATAATTACATCGGGCCGAACACACTTTCTTGAAAGTTGTCTCTCTACCATCGTTAAAATTAACGCCGTCTATCGCTAATTTTTGTGTGTGGCCAGTTAGAAAATCACATTTCCAATTCAATATTTTTCAGTTTATCCAAGTGGTTTTTATTTGATTTTTAGTACAGGCTAATGCTACAGAATAAATTCTTTGCAGATAAATCTGAAGAAGTATTACTTGCGTAAGGAGATAACTAAGAAAAGAAAGCTCGCTGAATGCATAGTTGATAAATTGTGGATGATGATGAATCTGGGAGATGATTGCAGTAATTAGCAGATGATTCTTGTTTTTCGATGCACTAACATGTCATTAAAATTTTCTTGCGGATAATACGGCATTCCTCTTCATACTCTAGAATTCTATACTGATGAGAATAGTAATCCCTGATAGGGATTCAATAAATTCAGTTCACTGGATGATAAAGTACTGAATTAACTTTTAATACGCGTCTTTATAGACATTTTGGATCCCTAGACGCAGTTTGACTGAACATTTAATTAGATTTGATGAAAAAATAAAAATGTTTGCTAATGTTTAAGTTAACACAGCTCCGTTTTTTTAAACGATATAATCAGGTTCGGTAACTTTCCGAAAATTGGGCAAATAAAAAAGAGTGGCATGGTTTAAAGTATTTCATTCGTGATACGTAATATTTTAAACTTCCACAAGATGACGCCACACTACATCAATATAATATGTAACATTCTTATTTTCATAATTTTAAGTAGGCCCAAGAAAGGGGTTATAAGTGAGCAATGCAGCCAATTTGTGATCACGTCCAATGTCATTCTAGGAAGAGAATCACGTGATCGGAGAACCAACGATAGTATGCCATTATGTAAACCATACGCCCGTTAAAAAATGTTTATTTTTTAAATTTTTCTAGCCTAATTTAATTACGTGTGTCTACATTTCAAACTCGCTATAATATCTGCGGGATTCTGTGGAATGGATTGTTTATCAATAGCTAGCGGATGAACTCTTAATTTGTAAGAATTACATTTTCTTGAGTGTTCGTGAATAAATTATATTTTAGATCACCTGGGTTTCAGCAAATATATTGGCATCATTAGGGCTTTGAAACTGACCCAAATTTAACCGTTGAATAAAGGAGCTGGTTGTGAACTGGTTGCTCTTTTCGATGTGAAAAACCATCGGTTATCAATTTATCTGTTGTTAATACAAACTGATACTTTTTTACTACTATTAGGGCAACCAGTTGGCATTTCTTTTATTTTTTGAATATATTTGGCCATTTTTAAGTGACTGATGATTCCAATATATTTGGAAAAACGTTGGCAATGAAAAATTAAATTATTCTAACAAAACTCAATAAAACGTTATTGACGCATGTATTCGGTCAAGAATGGTTCTTGCCTATGTCTTAAGTTGAAGTAATTGACCTTGTGACTACATTTAGATTTTTGCAAACATTTGCTGGCATTAACGCCGAAATTTATTTATTTCATATAATTTTCACATCACCCTTGGACTCTTGGAAGGGCTTTCTGACCGAACGATAAACGCCGACGAATGAATTTTCACATCATGGAAAGCAAAGACTCCCTCCAGGCATTTTATTGTCTCTTGCGCGATAACTAACCGGGAGACATGGGCTCCTAAGAGGCCGCAAAATGCACCCAAATGACGTAGGCTGGATCGCAGCAGTGCAGTGGTGCTCTCGGCGAAGTGTCTGAGCTGCTGGTCCCATTTTGACGGAGAGGTTGCCAGATTCCTAGTCAGCTCAGGGCTTTAGTTGCGCGACGTGTGTCCTCGTGGGCGGAAGGAAAGGACAGCAAGGCCTCGGCGCCCAAGTGGAATCCCTCGCGGGAGAGGAATTACTGCAGAGAGGCAAGCATGTCACGTCGCGGTGGTGTTGTACCCTGGGGTTCATTCACACTCCCACACGCTATTACACCTATATGAAAAGTGCTTTGCTTCGTCCGGGACATGCCGTCTACACAAGGCCTCCGTCAATTGATAATTCATCGTTAGCTCGGTGCCTGACGGTCGTGTAAGCAGTCTGCAGTCACTTGTTCCGAAAGAGAAAATGGTGTTCGTCGAGATGCCATGTCAGGAGTGCCAATCAAAAGAAACGGAATTGTGGAAGGAGTGGTTGCGAAACGCGGCGAAGGAGAAGGCGATGCGGATGCCAATTGGTGGGTGAGTTAGTGCCGATTCTTTTCGGTAGAGGGGAATCGGTACAGCACCGTCGTTCAATATTGGTAGTGTTCATCCTTTGATACAGATATTTGAGGCGTAAAAATGCCCGCCATTAATGGGCTTATTTTAGTGTATTCTCCCTGAGAAAAACATAAGTTGTTCAATCATTTTGTTGTTTTTAGAGTGCATTTTCATTTAAAAAAATAGTAGCGCCGCATATTTGCTGGTATCCATGGGTGTGCTATGTCAGTGATTTCTCAGTAAGCACATTAGTGGCGCCCGTGTGGAGGAAATGGTTGCGATGACCCATATCAATGGAGCTACGGATATATCGAATCGAGTGGCCATTTCAGTGCTGTACTATTCAGAGTCATCTACATTGCTCCAACTGCATTATATACTAAGTTTTTGGACTCAGTAGTTGTGTTGGCTCTATGCTAAGGCTTCTGGTGCTATGTACATGTGCATATATAGAGGATGTTTATCTCCTCCCAATAGAAGGTGATGCAAAGCATTGCGCTTGCTACGAAAACGCTTAACTTTTTCAATTAAATGCGCCGCCGCTCTGGTTCATCGATATCCACAAAGTTACTCTTGACATGTTAATAGTTATCAGCTATTTTTTACATACATACATACCCATCACGCCGTTCCCTTCCGGGGTAGACAGAGTCTAAATGTTTCACTCATGAATACATAATTGTACATCTAACTCTGCTTCAATAATTTCCTCCATACTGACCTATCCTTGCAAACCTCTTTTGTCTCATTTACCCCCATACACTGCTTCATACACGCCCTCCTATTTTTAAAACTCCTAATATTTCTCCTACTAAGAATTTCCTCAACCATATTCAACCACAACTTTCTCGGCCTACCTCTACCTCTCGCACCATTCATTCTACTCTCATATATCTGTTTCATTATTCGACTCTCATATATTCTTTCAACATGGCCAAACGTACGAAGCACACTCCTTTCATACACGTCCATTACTGGAGCATTTAATCCACATTCATTCATGACCCACTCCTCCCTGACCCTATCCATCCTACTTTTGCCGCAAATACTCCTCAGATAACTCATACTCACGGCGTTTAGTCTATTCTCATGCCCATCCTGGCATACCCATGTTTCACTACCATATAGAAAAGTGGGAAGAAGTACACTTTTGTACACGGCAATTTTTGCTTCCTTAGACAAGCACTCATTCCTTGATATGCTCCACATGCTAACTACCACTTTCCTTCTAGCATTCGCCGGTCTCCTTATCTCCTCATCTATTCTACCATCTTTCGCATATATCTTACCTAATTACACAAAATCATCCACCTGTTCAATTAGTTCACCATTAGCCCTCATCATACAGTTATTCTCCCCATTCTCCTTATCAAAAACTACTACTTTTGACTTGCACGCATTTACCTTTAATTCCATTCTCTCCGTCGATTCACTAAACTTATCTAGGAGCTTCTATAATCTCTTTTGAATGTCTGAGATCAAAACAGCATCATCCGTGTATAGAAGAACTCGAACGTTTACATTTACAACCGAAACACCGTTGTTTTCACTACATGCGTCTCTAATACATTTATCCATAAATAGATTAAACAGCCACGGCGACATTACGCATCCTTGCTTTACACCCCGATTTATTACAAACCAACCACTCAGAACCCCGTAAACTCTTACACTTGCCTTACTACTGTCATAAATCGCCATCATAACATTCAATAACTATCCATTCACCCCATAGTCTCTCAAAACATTCCACAACTTCTTTCTATTTACTCTGTCATATGCCTTCTCTAAATCGACAAACGCACAGTACACTTTCTTTGGGACACTCATACATTTTTCTATCACTTGCTGAAGTGCAAAAAGCTGGTCACTACATCCTCTCCCGGGCATAAACCCACACGGCACACCCCATATTCTGTCGGAAGAAATATTTCTCACTCTTTCGATTAATATTTTACTGAACACTTTTCCCGGGATACTCAATAAATTAATGGCCCGATAATTATTACATTCGGTCTTTCCTTCCTTCCGTTTGTACAACGGAACGATGATGGTATTTTTCCAATCCGCTGGAACATCAGAAACCTGTAAGCATAAATTGTATAGTTCACGCAGCCTACAAATTTGTAATTTACATCCACACTTCAAAATTTCACTGGATATTCCAACTATGCCTGCAGCCTCCCCATTTTTTAATATTCTCACAGCCGCTGTGACCTCCTCCTCACTGATATCCTTTTCCATCATCACATTCTCACATACCACTTCACAAGGCTCATCCTCAACGCCTGCAGTATTATTGTACAATTCTTCAAAATAATCTCTCCAGTAGTCCCTAATATTGCTCTCGTCCCACACAATCTCTCCACTTTTGTTCTTTACCACATTCATTCCCCTACCTTCACCAATCTTGGCTTTTTAGCTTTTTATTACCTTCAAAATCACTCTGCATTTAGTTAGCTTCATCCGCACGCATTCTTTCTTTGCTCTCTTTCACAACGATTTTGCATTCATTTTTTTTTTCTATAAATCTCACATGCCTTAGTACGCTTTTTCTCAGATTTGGCAGCAATCATATCCTTGTACGCCTCTTTCTTTTCTGTGACTGTAATTTTCACTTCTTCATTCCACCAAGCATCACCTTTCGTTCTTCCTACCACTCCTTTTCCACAAACACTTTCAGTACATTCCACAATCACTCCTTTTAAACACTACCACGCGTCATTTATTTTCTCGTTTCTGATATGCTGATCCCATTCTCTCTGCTTCAATGATAGAGCATCCTCAAGCATGCAACCTTACCGCATTCTTACCTTGCTGTCTAGCAACCTTTCCACTTTTTTTCTTAACTGCTTACGCGCAACATTCTTCCTTGGTACCCACTTTCTGCCCAGATTCACTTTGGAGAGTACCAAATAGTGGTCTGTTCCACATTCAACACCCCTCATCACTCTCGTGTCCCACACTAACTCTCTCAATCTCTCATCATACACAATAAAATCAATCATGCTTTTACAATCACTCCTTTTCCAAGTATACATATATATTCTCTTATGTTTAAACCATGTATTCGACGCAAACAATCCTTTTTCTGAGCACACACTAAGTTTTCACCATTATCATCCACTCGGGGGTCGCCAAAAGGCCCAACCACTCTCTCAGATGCATCCCGCCTCACACCAACCCACCCATTCATGTCACTCACTTTCATTTCTTTCAGAAACTCATGCTCCTTTCCATACACTCCTCTCACATTCCAAGTACCGGGAGTCCAGTTCGTTTCCAGTCCGTATCTTGGTGGGCCAACCTTATTCAGCTTCCGCCGCCCATCGTGGCTTCGGCTGCCCGAGGCAACATTTTGACGTTTAGCAGTAAGTTGTGATAGAGTATGTAAGGTTACCAGCCTTTGCAGTACCCGCACCACGTGCAGCTTTCCCTGCTAACGGTTACGGCGCTCTACCGGCCAGTTTTGGCACATTTTCGCCAGTATGCCACAAGAGAAACCAAAGCATAGTAATACCCTAGACCCGCTTTCCCTATTCTGCTCAAGCTAGAATCCCTTCTGAAAGGACTACCTTGAGAGCCTGCATACTGTTGCCCGCGACCCACCACTAGGAGGTATATGCGGTGTACTGACACTTTTAAGGATCGTAATCCCTGCCTCTACACCTGCAAAGGAATCACCATCTCAGATTCACGCTAATCCGTACTAATGGCGGCCATTAGTGAGTTGATGGAGAAACTTAGTGAATAGCAGCGCCAACATCATGCGTCAATAATGTCGTCGCTGCCATCGGCTAAGTTGGCTTACAACTTACAGGCAAACTATTTTGCGGAAATCTTGAGGAAACAGCGTAGACTATGCAACGGGGCCAAACATTTGAACCCATAATGTATATTCATGGCTTAATGGTTAACATTAGCCTCCAAAATCCGCCTTCATGTTTCCAATCTAGTTTCTCCGCATTGCGCTGCATTTCTCACGGTTCATTTTGTCGATGACTGAGATTTTCCACCAATATACACGTATACCTGGAAGTCTCTAAATAGTAATTCGCAGCAAAGGCGTTGGGCGGGAAGTGACGCAATACTAACAATTTTTGGTAGTAGTGAACGAAAAATGACCATGATGCGTATCTAATTGTTAGGTTTAAAAGTATTGGTGCTTTTCTGTGGATCCGTTGTAATGACCAACTCTCCGGATGGAGAGGGTGAGGAGGAGGAGAAGGAACTGTATATATTTAAATTCCTATGCCAGGGTTTCTATTCTGTCCGGGTGGTTGACTCATATAAATTGGTGTAGGAGATGGAATCGGTTCAATGCCAAAACTTTCTGATGGAATTTGAAGTAAAATCTATTTTAATTATTTCAAAAACTCCTCTACGCTGAGGTTTTTCTCTTAAAAAAGTTTTAAAATCAATCTAATGGAGAGTAAAATGAACTTGATTCAACTGTCTGACATGTTTCAAACATTTAATACATGTTCAGAACGCGCTTTTACTAACTTAAAATAGCAATATTCTCCGAATTTCTCAATAATTTTCCAACTTCACAACAAATATGCCGGAGGTTTAAGCAGCCATATTCTGAGTGCGGCCCGGCTTGTAGTTTTTTTTGTTACACGTTCATTTGTTTTTAATACGGGGATCATAAAACGGTTTCATCCAAAACAAAAAGATATACATTAAAATATTTTCTGAATGCCGTGTTTCTTCCTCAGTGAAGACGTTATTATCTATCATGTCCAACACTTACTGCAGCCAACATCCCGGATAGTTCTTGCGTAGTTGATAAAACATCACTTTTCTCTAACGAAAAGAATCTTGGTGTCTAAACCAGTTAAGAGAATGCGGAATATGCTTTTTCTTATGCATATAAAACTGAAAAAGGTCAGATATAGTATGCGCATTCATCAATCCAAAGGAAATAATATAGGGCAAAATAAAAGACTGGCAATGATTTACTGCGAAAGGTTCCACGGTTTTCTTTTTTTACGGTATTTATTGGGTTGTCCCCGCGTTGAACCGACGCAGAATGGAAAATTTCATCATCTTGTATAAAGTACTTTTCGTAAATCAGCTTCAGGGACGTGAAAAGCTCTTTAACCTTTCAGTTGGCGCGTTGACCACAGGGGTGGCCCACAGAGTTTCATTTGAGTGCCGTTTCTCATAGGACGGCATAATATACTTGTAAGTTTCAGTAGCTGCACACTATTATGTCCTCAAAAGTTTCACGTGGTTGTTTGTAACAAATTGTCGCAGGGTTAGTATTAAATATCGTGCGAAAGGAAGCCAGCGTGACTGGGACACAAATGTGACCCACGCGGCTGCGTTTATCTGTGGGCATTTTTATAGTATATATTATTTCTATAGTATTTATTTAATATTATATTTTAATCAGTTATTATTAAAATCGTTGGATACTTTATATAAATTTTGTCACTATGGATGTTCGATGCTCAAAATATTTCACGATGTTTCAATGACTTTGGGTTTTGTTCCACTAATGACTATAAATATGTTCCATAGTGAAAAAACCTAACTACACGATAGATATTTTTCTAAATTTATTGTTTGTAAAAATATTTAATAAAAAATTGAAAATTTGAGGCAATAAAAAAATTGAATATGGGCCTCCGTGGGTGCGGTCCGCGCGCCTAATCGTGTAACAAAATTTTACGCGCCCACTGAAGGGGTAAAAGCATTCCAAGAGAAAAAAAATTGTGAATGATATACTTAGCAATTTGCTGAAGAAAGTGACATCGGAGTGAGCAACAAGAGATATCTATCTTGTCGCTCCCCTTCTCAATTAAAACTAACCGCGCATGAGTTAACGAGGATTAAAATCATTAAATTAGACCCTGATGACAAAGTGTCAGTTCAAAAGTTGGAGCAGAAAGATGTTTTGGAAAAGAGAAGAGAGTTTACCGATTTCGAACGGTAGACTGATTCGATTCGGTTTGGCAAGTGGACTGTCTCTCTTTTCCCAGAGGGAGCGAACCTTCAATTTGCGTCCGGCGCTCTTTGTTGTGAAATACTTCACTCATTATCCTGTCTCATCAATGGGGTCGATGTGGTGTTTCCTTTGACCTTCATGTAATAAAAGGAAGGAAATGGTGCTGACCAATCGAATACTGTCTCTAAAACCATGGACTTAATCACGCTGCGTCGAGGAAAGCTGATGGATCGGTGTGTGCAACAATGGACGAATAGCGGTAGGGACAAAAATGTTGGCTAACGCAGCTTTTGATATTTAATCCCAAAAAATTCGAGTAGAAAAGTGTTTTACTTCAATTTGCCTTTTCAAGACTAATGATTTGAAGTCCTCACTTTCTATTAAAGTGCCGTATTTCATGTTACGGTATAAATTGGCAGCAATTATAAAAAATTACTCCAAAAAATCAAATCTTTTACTTCTACTGCGATTGTGTTACACTGAGGAAACACATATATCAAATAATTAAACATTGCCCTTACTTGTGAATGAATTTTACGATACATAGAACTTAAACATACTAGAAATAATGGGTACTCGATTTGATCCATGTCAAACGTTGTCAAATAAATTTTCGATCGTTAGCAATTAATATATATCGTCATTTTTTATTAAGACACAGTATAAACACAAGGATGAGTTTTAATGTGAAGGGTTAGTTTGGTGCTAATTTTCCTAACCGTCAAAATTTCTACACAATATGGCAATTTTTAAATACATGTGATCATAAACTTTTAATCGGTATTGTTGACGTGATTTTGGTTAAGGGTTATGGATTTTTTTTTCAAAAAGTATGTTTGATACTTAAGGATCAATATAAAGAACAAGGTATATAATCTGACTCATTAATTCAATGAGACATTATCATATTCCGCGTGTTCTGCCCGCCTCGGCTGAATTTTGCGACTTCCTAAGTTCTAGTACTTTATAGTTTTTCGGAAATTTAAATGCTAAAAATAATATATTGCTGAAAAAAAGTGACCTTATAAATCAAAAACAATATTTTATCTATTACAACTTAGTATACAATGTAGTATATGTTATTGTTATAAGATGTACATTTGTTTCCTTCCGTTGACTTAGCCAGGGAATTCATACAGGTATGAATCGGATATCCACGAATGGCTGACGGAATTGCTTCGCTAAAATATGTTAAAATTAGACATAAACAGTCTATATCTACATCTACATACTATCTCGCAAACCGCCGCATCGGCGTGTAGCAGGGGGTGGTAGGTCACCAGCCGTGTAAATATGACAAATTTTTGGAGGTGAAATGGGGACATGGGAGTGTATTTAAAGGAAATAAGTTTTTATCGTGGTCACTTATTGTGCGCGGAAATAACGAGTTTTTGTACCTATCTGTTAGCCAGAGTATCTCTCTTACTTGATCGCATCTGTCAGACCTAGAAATGTAGTGAGGCGTCATGATAATATTCAATGTGTTGCTCTGAAACACACCAGTTCGGAATATTTCAAGCAGCCTAAGCCTAGCGTGCAGCCTCCGAGTCTCTAGAGGATCCCACATTAATCCCTCTAGCAGTTGTGTAACACTATATGTTCGTTCGCAGCAGTTTTTAACAAAGCGTGCTTCAAGTCAAGTATTGCAGCACTTCATTGCCTTGAAGATACCTGCGGTGAACCTTCAGAAGAACAAAGAACGAGTGGTAATGCCGTGGGGTAGCCAAAAAAATTTTGAATGAGAGCACTCCGTGGTTTCCCCTTTAGAACCGATATTTGTGCACCCAAAGGAAGCTCCACTCTTGCCTTTAGTCTCCGAAAAGAGTAATTTGGGAAGGATCAATGAGCCATTGTGATCATCTAAAACTTACAGTAGTCAGAGCGAAATATCATTCTACCTAGAATTAAATCAATTCGATCTTTTTCTAAGGAAAAATATTTCACCTTTCCAAAGATACTATTATATCCATCATCCACTGCATTTCTGTTTCGAGATATTTACCAACGATCATCACTCATTTTACATGGGGATCGTACGAGTGTGCACTCCAGAGAGACTTTTTTAAGGTAGTTAGAGCGAAATATCAATTTACCTAGAAATCAATAAATTTGGTCTCATTTTAAAGAAAAATATCTCACCCTTCTTCTAATGACACCAAAAATTCTATCCCTTACCACATTACTTTCGGAGTTATTTGCCAAAAAATACCAGCCCTTTTACATGGGAAATGATACGTGTATGCACTACAGAGAGAAATTATTTACAAAATGAGGAATTTTTCCTGGGAGGGTGGAAATGAGGAGTATTCTCCGCTTTCCATTCCGGCCGTCACCCCTAAGTTGACCACCGAGCCCTCGGTCTCCGCGTGCCCATTGTGTGACGGGGTGGGAGAGAGATCCTTTATCTCATCGAGTAAGAACGCTCCCATGTGGTATTAAGAGGCCTCAGGGGGTTTTTGGAACTCTCATCGGGGGATGGACGGATGAGGGGCGAATAACTGGCGACAGGTTGGACGATCGATCAAGCGTGACAGGAAGAGCTGGACGTCGAGATCAATGTCTTGTAGCTTTGTATCGTAGGTCACCAACTTCAATGCGTAGAGAGAAACTCCATGCTCAAATTTTGTATTCGCACTTTTCTATTCAGTCTGTTCAAGAGAATAGCGTATTTGAGAGATAGAAATACAGCCAATCAGTAAGATCGTTCAACGCCGTTTGGGTAAGAGAATTACGTGACCGAGTTAGTGATGGTGGATTTGAGTAATGCGATCGTGAAAAATTTGTATGAATATAATTTCTTTTTGAGTTAACTATTTCAACTTAACTTTGATCTTTGATGGACCATGCCAGTGCACAGCATAATATTATTATTATTATTATTATTCTTTATTACTTCTGTAACTTTCCCCTCCGAGTCCTCGGCTAACATCGGGTTTCGTTGCCGTCATAATGGCCGACAACTGGAGAGGGGCGGTGCAGAGTTCGTAGCCGCTTCCGATTAACCCATCGGATCAGTGGCTACGCTGCGTTCGGGTCGTGCGCAGCGTAGCCACTGATCCGATTCCACTGCGTTCGTGTGGTTATTATTATTATTATTAAGAATTTGCTACAAGTAGACCATCGGTGGTAACACAGATACTGAGAAAATACCATTATACATGCATGTAAAAATTAAAACAATGACATTACCAAAAATACAAAAAAAGCAAAGTTATTACCTTAGAAAAATATGGGGGAAAAACCCTCACAGTACAACTCCCCTCAATCTCGTCATTAACGTCAGTGTCTTATTTGGGAAGGGCTCTAATACTTCTTTGGGTAACTCATTCCAATCCCTTATCCCCCGGTGCAGGAAGGAATATTTCAATGTGTTTGAGAGCTGCCTTGAAGGCTCTATCTTATATTTGTGATCTCTTCTCGCCAGATAACTAGGTTTTTTTAATCTTTCGGATATGTCCCTCCACGCAGGATCGCCAATGTATGCCTTTTGCATGCACTTGAGACGTGCTTTCCTCCTCCTCGATTCTAGTGATGTCCAGCCCAATACCCTCATCACCTCCGTTACACTAGCCTTCCTATTAAAAAAATATGTTGTGGCATTTTGTAAATCTTCAAATACTTTAGAGACAGTGAATTCAGATTTTTAAACGGGCTCACGCGCTTCGTCAAGCAAACACATGACAGCCATTTCAGTTGTGGGGTCTTCCTTAAGAGCAATGTATTTAAATAACAAAAATTTGGTAACTTGGATCGCAAAGAAATTTCATTTGCATTTAAAATAAATGACTGACTGAAAATTTCCTCTCATCAAGGTATAATTTTCTGGAGCATAACACCTGGAAAAAAGACGTACGGTGCTTACTTAAGTATTTTTACTCAGCAAACATAAGTTTTATTTTGTGAATAAGGGAACTCCCTAATCATGATATAAGAAGCCATTGACTTTCTTTCAAATGAAATCGCCGGATCTAAAACCGGAGGTGAAAATTAGAAAAAAAAACTCAGGTGTGTCCACGACATCTCTCTTTATTGAGATTAATCAAAACTTGAGCTTAAAGAGGAAGAGAGATAATCTTTATATCTTAAGGAACGTAAAGCACTGACAAACGTCTTATATTTGGACACTTGTGCCATAAATTTCGGATGTATCGAGATCATTTCTCAAAAACAAACACTATGGCTCATAAATGTTACATGCCGCATCATTGCATTTCTTCTAAAATAGAAATGATTAGAAATCTGTTAAGCGACATATGTTAAATGATTAACATGAAGTACAATTACTCATTTTTCATGTTCCCAAAGTCTTCGGTGACACACGGGTTGGTATCCAAGTTATAGCGGAAAAAATATTTTCCCACCTAATTTACAGCTTTTCGTCTTATGAAAGAAAATGAACCTCCGAATTAAACTTTAATGCAATATACCTGGATAAAAAGCCCACAACATTAAAAGTTAAAAAGGAACTTTTTGATACGTTGCAGTGACATGAAACAGTGAAGACGCAAAATGACATGTTGTGACTTGATGACATCTCAAATTGGCCTTTTTTTCAAAGAGGATTTCTTCCAATGTCAGGACTACTAAAATAAAGCTAAAACACAGGTATGGGCTTTGTTGAAAACAAGGGTGATAATTTAAATATCAGCTTAAAAGGCTTTCTTAGCAGAAAAGTTCATTTTTGAGTATAACTGTGGACAATGGGGTAACAATGGATAACCCTGGAGTTTCTCGAAATGGGGTTGTAGGAAGAGTATGTGGAAATACTTTTATCATTCAAAATTCTCTCTCTCTCTGTGGTGCAGGAACATAATTCCGTCTCCTGAGTGGGCGGGGCTGGTGTAGGGCGGGGGGTGAGGGTGGAGGGAGGATTGGGCATGGCGCTCGCTCCTTCTAAAGGGGAAGGGTGGTAGAGTATGGTAGGATGGAGAAAATGCCTTTACCTTTTTCAGATGGATGGAAAAGGAGAGAGGAGGCAAAACGTAAATCTCCTTCTGTGAAATAAAGTGGATTCCCTCTTGCGGAGAATGGAAGCTTAAGAAGGGAAGAGGACTGTGAGAAAGGAATGGAAGGGTTCCCACGGCACAGGAACGCAATCTTTTAATGGCTGCTGCATGTGTATACTAGGGAAAAACAAGCATACCTATACTCCCAGTTGTGATTCGATTCCCCCACAATTTCTTGTTTAGAATCATTTCTTTGAATTGCTTCGCATGAATTAGCCTCTATATAATCCATTCAGTGGATTTAAGTTACCGCTGTAGGACTCTGCTCGCCAGGTTTGAATGCGAATATTTATTAGATATTGTACAGGTTTCAATACCAATTCATTGCAAGCATTTTTTATGCTCACAGCAGGTAGGCTCTGCATCCAAGTGTGCATTTAAATACACTAAGTTCAGCAAATTTATTTAACAAACTTTTTCAACACTACGGGATAAAAAATCGCAAAACCCAGGTTTCTATGAATGATCGTCATCACCAGCACCTAATTTTATTTATCCTTTGGTATTTTAAAAGTTTGTTAAATAAATCTGTTAAAATATGGAATACGACCAAGTTACTGAGAATTGAGTTTTATTTATTTATGTACTCAAGTAGTTTTTGGGACAAGTGGTACCGTCAATCGTCATAATATGGAAACAATTAATTTGGGCGATAAAACCGTCTCTCCTATCATATATTCATTACGTGGATGCGCATTGGAAGGGAGAGCTTCCTTCAAAGGTATTTAAGAGAAAATCCCTCTTAAAATATTCCCCATTCTAGAAAGCTCTACCAGTTGCGTAGCACCCAATCTTGCGTAATATGAAAAGGGCATCAGCGTTCAAGAGAGATGGACATCTTTTTCCCATTCTCTGTCCCACCACAATAAGTCCTCTTAGCAAAACACCCAAGGATTGGGGTTCAAAATGGACCGTACTTGAGAAGATCGCATTTAGAATTCTCTGTTTTCATTTGAGCCCTCAAGCCTTGATGTTGGCCTCTCAGACTGCTTTCCTCGCTGGTCCTCATTTTCGCTTCCCACAGAGACTTGTTCTCCTTGGTAATTACCTCCGTAGTTCTTTCGTAGGAACATGTCCCCCAAAAAAAGCAACATTCTTAGGGTCTTTGAAATACTTTTTTCTAAATTTCCGGAATGAGACATCGACGTCTTGGCCACGGTAACTTGTTCCTGAACGTGGAAAACTATGATATATATTTCAGGAATCCATGAAAAAGAAGTTAAAAGCAACTTAAATATTCATGTTGGTGAAGAATTACATATTTTCGAATAATTAAGTAAACTACGACTTAGTATTTGAAACTAGTTAAGGGGCTTTGGTCGGCTGAGGTTCATGTCAATTATATTGTAATTTCTTAGATTAATCCAACTGATGTAAAAAACTAAAGTTTTAGAGAAGGAAATTAATATCTCAATCACAGTCCGAGTGACCAATTTTGACCACTGCTCATACAACTTTTCCCAACATACTCAAACAACTTCTCCGTTCAAGGGGTTAAGGAATGCCTCTCCGTTGTAAGGGTGTCTGAGTTCCTAAAAACCCGAGGAAATACCAATTATTCCTCTTTTTTGTGCTTTCTAAAAACGGATTTTCTTTACAAACAGATAATTAATAAGTAAAAATACGATATGGAGCATTGAGATGTACCGTTATGTAGAAATTCTTTTGAATTAATGTCGTGAATATTGTGTTATTAACGATTAAAGTGAATATTTCAGGATTATTATGGGTAGAATTCTCCAGAATATTGATTAAACTCTAATATCATTTAAGTATTTCTCATAACGTGAGAAATTATAATTATATTTGGCTAATAATTGACGAGCAGAAAAATCATAAAAATTTTATCTTCAACATGTATCAGGCGTATTTATAATTATTTTCGTCTGTTATAAAATGCTGTAATGGCTTCAATATATTTTTTTCTTGCTTCACCTACGAATAGGTCCGTATTTAATCAATAGCGTAAAGTATATTTGATGCTAACTACTGAAAATATTATTATGTTTACAATTTTTT
Organism: Ceriagrion tenellum; assembly: GCA_963169105.1. Lineage (NCBI taxonomy): Eukaryota > Metazoa > Arthropoda > Insecta > Odonata > Coenagrionidae > Ceriagrion > Ceriagrion tenellum. The sequence goes on along the minus strand of OY720642.1, from coordinate 122,108,130 downwards.
TAGTCAATGAAATGCGGCACCTTACCTTTTTTACACACACGGTAATAATAGGCACGAGACAATAACAATGGTGGATGAATCACGCGAAAACGTTAATATCATGCTATTTAACTTAATTTCAAATAGCCTGAACATCAAAAAGAGGAATATTACGAGACTTTTCTCTTAAAAAATAATTAGGACAAATTATACCTATTCTCAATGGTAGGATTCAGGATGTGTTTCAAATTCTTAATTATCGAGATGTTTTTCTCCTCTTTAGCGTGTGCCCAAAGTATCCTCTGCTTTCAGCACCAACGTAACAATGTTTAAGTTCGGTGGAACCAAGTGGAATAATGTGGATGTATATCGGCGTTACCATTCTCCCTTTCTCAATGTAGCCGGGAGGATTGGAAGTGAGTGATTTGATGACCAGCGGAGGCCTCACAATCAAAGTGTTATTTTATTCCAATGGCTCTGCAATCACACCTTCGAGTCCACATACATCTCTCTCATATGCAAAAGCACACAATTGCAATCAATCTATTTCCCTTTTCTCCTCTCCAATTTGCATGCGACCATGCTGAATGAAGTGCTGGGAGTGATCAACGATCTGCTTTTAAAGTCGAAAACCACTGAAATGGTGTGATTGCGGAGCAGAATGCGTATTTATTTGTTCCCAATTCCGCCCACTATCAAGCATGAATCTTGAATTGTGATTGGGAGATCGCGCTGCATGCTTACTTACTCTGTTGACATCACTGCTAACGATTTAACTAATATCTGCACCATCCACTTCGTGCCAAGGCCATGATAAACAATAGTGTAGTAACGGTAAGTTGTGTTGCCGCTTGGTGCTATCTGTCGATCTATAACAATGTCCAATAATTAAAACTCAGCACCCAGTTTCCCTTCATCTTATTCCTCTGCACACCTTGATTTTTTCCTTCCACTGCGCTTTCATTTTACTTATTCTTTTCTTCTGTTTCATTTCAGTCGGCTAAAGGAGCAAGTAGCCCTTCTGTCGGCTGATTTTCCCTTCTCACAATTATACGAATCAACTAGAATTGTAACTTAAAAAGGGGTCACACATCGAATACGCCGCGAGCATTTGAAACCCTGGTCATAAAGATTTAACCACAAAAATTAACAAAATACAAAGAAAATCGGCACGCTTCGTTATAAAATTCTATGAGTGAACATATAGTGCCTCAAAACTTTTAGAGGTATTGAGATGGGAACCCATAGAGACTCGGAGGCTACACGCTAGGGTTAGGCCGCTTGAGATATTCAGAACTGGGGTGTTTCAGAGCCCCACAGAGGATATTATCATGACGTCTCACTACATTTCTAGGTCTGACAAATGCGATAAAATAAGAGAGAGAGAGACTCTGCCGAACAGATAGGTTCAAAAACTCGTTCTTTTCGCGTACAATAAGCGACCACAATAAAAAATGAGCTCCTAAAAATATACTTCTGTAGTATACGTCATCACGCCCATGCGGCAGCTCTGGGGGAGGTTGTAGATGTAGAAGAAAAAGTGAACAATTCCAATGCTTGTTATTGAACCAGACCACTTCATTATTCCGAGAGAGGTGACCTCTTCATCACCAGAATATTTTTAGATTGTAAATGGAGTGTATGTTTCTCTGGGTTCTGTTCTCATTTGCTAATTCAAACTGCCCATCCTCCCTCGCCCATCTCACGCGCCTATTCTCCCGACGCCTTCTCTTGCCCGTCCTTATGTTAACTCGCTCATTGTTGCAAGAATCGTATAAAAAAAGAACTATTGAGATCGTAATCATGATTCATGAAGTAGGATAGAGATTACTTTTTTTCCTTTAGCATGCACCTGTCACGATTCTCCATAACTGATCGTTTATATATCGTGTTTGTATTTTACCATCGATCAAAATTTTTCTTCCTCTGTATAGTCAGCTAATTTTGACTACAGGAGTGCCCGTTATTATGGTTACGCAAAAAAATCCGTTCATTTTATGTAGCACAGAAGTTACATGATGAATGAAGATCGGCAACTTCTTTCAGGTCCAGCTTGAATCAGCTTGAGATTTATTATTTGATTTGGAAAATTAAAACAGGTGAAATCTACTTGTTTCAAATTGTGTTTGTTCGACAGAAGTATAAACTTAAAAAGACTTCTGTACAAAATTCTAATTCTCTCATTGGATTCTATTTTCTGTCATATATCATTATATTAATTTAACGACATGCTGAATGATGCGGCGCAGCGGTCCTCAAACACATATCTACGAACATGCTGGAAGTTGATCCCAAATTTTCCAATTGGAATGGTAGCTTGAAAATATCTACTCATTGAGTGAGAAATTCAATTACAGCGATGAACAAAGACGGAAAAATCAACTTTATTTTAACGTCCGAATGCGGTTTACAGGGGAGTAATGGATTGAGCTTTCCATCCAACTTCACATCAGTAAGGTCAGTTTAAGCTCGGAATATTAAAACTCCATATTGATTAAAATACGTTCTACAAAGCAAAAAAATGGAGAAAATTTTATGTTACTAATTTTAGGGATCACATATTAGCTGTTAAATAGATCAGAAGTTCCTTCACCCCACAGCAAGTTGAGGTTCCAATGGCAAAGTCAATTAAATAACGATACTTTCCATACATAGCTGGGATCCTTTTAAAAATATATTTCTCGAATGGAGCTGAAGGTCATCATTAAATGGGATTTTATATAAATACGAATTGTTTGCTTCCTTGAGGTTTAATTCAGTTGCAAGAAAATGTTTGCTCCTATAATTCAAGTTGAAAATTAGCGAAAAATCATATCAATATGATATAATGTTTGCTTTAATAAATGCTCTTGTTAGTATTTTATGATATTTTTCGACGATAGATTTTAATAACTGAGTAAATGAAGCAACAGACGCGTAAAAAGAAAAATTCCTCTGAAGGCCGATCATAGTGAACATTTCCATTTTTTTCAGTGACTACAATAAAACCCTCTACAAGTATTATCTACATCTACAAAATACCTTGAAAAGCACCACTAGGGTGTTTGGTACTGAATGGTCCCTTGCCAGGCATGCAGCACTCATCCCAGTTCAAATCATAACCGCACACTTTCCCCCGGCTGCCAAGCGCAGACCAAAGGCAGTCAGGATAGCAATATGCTGTCCCACTGAAAACTAGGAGAGTGCAACGTTGACGAATATGCTACTTTAAAGTACACTGTTCGAGATACAAGTTCTAGTTAGTGCTACTAATACGATTGATAAATTGTACAAATAGGTGATTAATCATGCCGGAAATATCATGTGGCGTGAGTCGTTAATAATGATGGGATGATATTCGGCGCTAGCACAAAACCTACTTTACCTAATGAGAATCAAAGTTTCATAGAACTGAACTGTCGCAACTATTATTATCTCTTACTGAACGTGAAGAAAATGACACGAAATCTATCAGTTCTGTAGTCTATTGCTACAATCTTATTCGTATGATCATTTCCATCATAACAGTTTGGCTCAGGAAAAAAATCAGAGCGGAGTAGGAAAGTCATTTATGACCATTGTTCTCTAACAAATGATGAATATCTATGTATAAAATGCTAATAGAAAAGAGAAGAAACATTTTCATAAAATACGTGAATGATATAAGAAGAAAGTCCGTAAAAGAGGCCAAATATGACTAAATTCTAAGCTCTGCCTTATCTAAGTTATTGTATGAAAAGAGAGAATTCAAGGTGGTTGGTGCCTTTGCAAAAAAGGCAAAAATTTATAAGTACTATGAAATATTAATTTCTAAATAGAAATATTAGATGATGGAATCAATTATTTGATATTTTAGATCCTTTACCTACAAGTGTGAATATGTAGAAGAAGAAGTGTGATACTGCATTTTATATATTATTATACTTCATCCAATTCATAACTCTGGATAATTTTTGGTAGTTTAAACTTCATGTTACGTAAAATTATTGACATAGAGCTAAAAAGTTAACCAAAGATGTTCCACCAGAACCTGTCAACTTGCACATAATTAGCAAATAGTAAATTTAAAAAATATCTTAAATTTATGGCTCGTTTTACATATTGCTACGTCATGCCGCACCATGTGGACATTTTCGGTACTTGTGAAGAATGAAACAATTGTAACAGCCCACAGGTTTATGTAGATGGCATGACAAGTGTTATCTCACCAGAGAACGACAGGAAATTGTTGAGCTCCAGTGCTGAGAAATGCGTCCAAATCCCTTGAGGTACATTCAAAGTACAGCTTTGCAAACTATAATACTTCGCATGAAGTGAAAATGGGGAACCTGAGAGGAGTTAGGTCGAGAACAGGATGCTCAGGGTAAGGAATGAGTGAGCGATGAAAGAGGGAGTAGGATGCTTAAGTAATGGAAATCTGAAAGAAGTATCCTTCCCTGGTTTGGTCTTGTCGACAGAATGGGAGAGAACTAAATCGTGAAACGTATACATGATAGCTGAGTGAAAGCTGTGGGAGGAGGAGGTAGATAACGAATGTCAAGGGTGAATGTTGTAGAAAAGACTGAACAGGAAGAACAAAATGAGGCATAAGAAAAGGAGAGCAAGTATGAAGTAATGTACGATTGTAAGAAAAGCAAAATTGGTTTTTAAGGATAAGAAAATTTGGAGATTTTATTTAAATAATGCCATTTTCCTTAGGCTAACTGAAATAACTAAGTGCTTCGACTTTAACTTCCCCGGAAGATCTAAACTCAAAATTCACAAATAAAAACATAAAAAATCTGAAACCCACATTATTTTGCTTTACCATGAAGCAACATTGGAGCCCCTCGATGCCTAAAGTATTTCAGCTGACCACTTTCAAAGTACTTCATAGGCACCAAAAGATCTTTTCGTACTTACTCCGTTGATGCTAAATATTTGGCCACTCTATGTTGTCACTACTGCCTCGTCTGAATGTTGCGTGTACGGGGACTCAGCGCATCCTTACTTTGGTACGAGTACATAGTGCAGCAATCGTAATACTCCTCTTCAAATTCTTTTACACATCGCAACATATTCCATATATATGCCTTAATGGAGCACTTCATTGAGAGTTAATTAAGAAGGTATTGCTTAAAAAGCGCGTTATCATCACGGGAAATCACTGATGCCAAAAGCCTTAGCTGTTCTTCCATAATGTCTCGAGCCAAGCGATTACTTTAAGAGAAGGCTCCACAGTGAAAAAAATAAAGGTGAAGTGTCTATGCAAATTTTATTCCACTTTTTTATCATAATGAGAGATGAATGTTAATGTTTAAAAGCTACTGTATTCCTGTGAGGCCGTCGCACGAGAAAAGCGTCCATTCATTGACATGGTTGTCAAAGTGGATTTGACGTGAAGTGGCGTGTCAACAAGTGGGCGTATTCTGCTGGTCGCTTATGGTGTCCCTAAAAGGCCCTGCCTGCCTGCATTGCCACCCCCACCGACGAGCCCCGGTGGACTTAGACATAATGAGAGGGGACACCCGTCGCTTTCAACACGCTCTACTCTGATATAAGGACCCACCGGGAGAGGGCTTTGTGTGGCAGGCAGCCCTCCAACATTTTATTAAGGATGGCCAGCCAAGCGGTTGAACTCATATTTTCTGCATGGAAGAGGCGCGCGGACATTTATTTTTACTCAGGATGGATGCCAAACTTTTAAAGGAAGTGAGTTGTGTTGTTCAACATGGAGAATTGAGATCATGCTATTTTTGCATGGAGGATACCCATGAAATTCTTCCTTACGGTGGTAACATGAAAAAGGCTGGATGTTATCACATAAACCAGTTTTTTATATGTGAATGTCAAACAGCAATTTTTTATATGTCATCATCAAAATATATATACTGATTTTTAGGATCATTCATTATTGATAATTCTATGAGCCCTTTTTGCAATTAATGCTAATAGTGCTGAGCAAAAGATGGGAATATAATTTTGTAGTAAAAAAGCTGCTGAACAAATTCAATCAATATTTTCCGATTATCTTTTAGGAGAGAAATCAACTTTTTTTTAATATCTAAAAGCCAATATACTGATGACTTATATCTCAGAACTTCTTTTCGGTAACAACTGATGCTTAGGGACTCCATTTACCCTGCTTGACTGTTTTAAACTCAATGTATCTCTTTTTTTTCTCCTTACGATCCGTAATTAAATGTTTATTTTAATTAGCCATTCATTCTGTTTTTCCCCATATTACAAACTGGCATGTTTTACTAGTAATGATTCATAATATCCTCACACTTATGATGCTAAATATACGTAGAATTACGTCTTTATCTACTTACTCATGATTCTTGCTCTTGTTTTTGGCCTTCCGTGTCTTTTGACCCTGATGTTCTGCTTCATTCGCTCGCCATATCTCCAAATTTCCTTCAGCGGTTTTCTCTCGTCATTCACCACTCGAACCGCTTCCTGGTTTTCCATTTTTATCCATCGCAGCATCTTGATTTTTTTCTATACCAAAATTTTAAATGACTCTAGACTTTATCATCCTCTTTCTGAAGGGTCTAGGTTTATAAGTCATATTCACACTTCATGTTACACGTTTAAAGAGTACTTTTTTTTACTATAATACGTAGGGTCTCTGTCTTCTTTCCGCCCCCTCTAAGTAAAATTATTTTGTTGTTGAAATTCTCCCATCAGTACCCTAAAAACTTTTATAATCATGTCTTTAGTGTGAAATGGCCTTGTTTTTGGCGGATATGATATAAATATGGCTAATCAGCTTAAAATAAAGGAAGTTAACTCATTTGTCTGATATTAAAGTGTTTTAAGTATGATACCAAATCGCCTCTTTCTATGCTGAATGGAGAAATCAAAAATTCTGTCGCAACCTCGGTATCAACCATGTCCGATATAAACCACGGTATGTCCATCAGGGAATGCAATGAAGAACTGAGTAGTGCTTTGGGTGTATCCATATCAATCAATTAAGGGGATCGGGTTGGTGTGGTGGCTCGAGTACTGGCAAACCACATGGGCGGCCAGGGTTCAAATCCCTGCAGAGGCGGATGTTTTTCAGCGGAAACCCGATCCTTACTTGAGTGTATTGTGGGGGGCATTTCAAGTACAGTACTCCGTCTGTCGGATGAGACGTTAAGCCGTGGTCTCCTTGGCGCCTTTCGGTAAGAGCAGGCTAATGCCGACGCCGGGTTTCTATCCACCCTTCCTCCCTTACCTATCCCCTATGGCGCAAATGACCTTAGCTGTCGGTCACCTCCCCAAATATCCAATCTAATATATATAGATTAATAATTTATGATTTATAAATATTATTTTTCTATTTTAAGTTCTAGAACTTTTTTTAAACTCACAATGTAGACTTTCCAGGACATTGAATGGTAAACACTGAAAATTTCCAGTCGTATTCGCAGCATGGGATTCAAATTTCTCCTTCCGAGTGGTACCAAACGCTGTTATTTTGCTGCTTAAACTCCACCGTGACGATCCACTTAACTGGTTCAAATCTTTCTTCGAGAAGTGATTTCTTTTGAAATCTATAAATCTTGAAATCTATATTTATTTTGAAATCATCATCATCTGGTGTTCTGCCTGCTGGCAGGTCCCGTACACCACTGCTGTCTCCATCCGCTTCTGTCCCGAGCTTCCTTCTTTGTTTCATCATAGCTGATGTTCTTCACCTGATCCACCAATTTAATTCTTCTCCTTATTCTTTTTTTCTTTCCTTCAATTGAAACCTCAAGTGCCACAGTTATTATACTTTTCCCTCTCATCACATGGCCCAACAAGTTTCCTTTCCTTTTCCTTATTTCCTTTAGGAGAGATCTTCCTTCTTTTACTTTGCTCAAAACCTCTTCATTTCTCATCTTATCTACCCATCATACTTTTCCCATCCTTCTCCACACCCACATTTCATAAGCTTCTGTTCTATTCCTTTCCCTCTTACCTAATGTCCACGCTTCACATCCATACATGAAAACGCTCCATGAATAACACTTAGCTAGTCTCTTTCTCAGCTCCAGATCCAGACTTTTATTGCATAGCAAGTTTTTCTCCTGGTTGAATAATTTCAAGAACAGTACTTCGACTGTCGGATGAGACGTTAAGCCATGGTCTCCTTGGCGCCTTTCGTTAAGAGCAGGCTAATGCCGACGCCGGGTTTCTATCCACCCTTCCTCCCTTACCTATCCCCTATGGCGCAAATGGCATTAGCTGTCGGTCGCTTCCCCAATGGAAATGATTTTGAAATATGGAGTATTTTATTTTGAAATCTACGCCATTCGCTTCTGGGTGCGCCCAAACTTGTCCTTAGAGTAATGATGAACAATATTGATATTAGTGACATCAAACCACTTATAACGGTGGAAGAAAGCAACACGACACGTTTAGAATTTATCTTTCCACATCATTTTCCTGAGACGCAGTCCACTGGATATAACTGGGTGAAAATCAGAACATATTTCAATGGGTTGATGGGTACCACGAATCAAGGTTTATGCTAAAGCTGTTTCCTCGCAAACCTTTGCCAGTCTCAGGAAATTGGAAATCATCCCTGCTGCTGCAGAGAGGTGGGAAAAACGTGCCCTGGAAGGATCCCTGATGTGCACTTCGTAATTCGTCGCTTCCCTTTTTGTCTGACTGCAAAAATATAGAGCGAAAATGCACAGTGCGCGTTGGATCAACGAGGCTGCGCCCAGAGAAAATCCAGTTCACATAGCTACTCTGGTCGAGCCCGAATAAAAAAATGAAGGTCGGAGAACGGAGAATTCGCCGCAAGAGGGTCAGGGGGTTTTAGTGGGTTACTGGGCCGCGCGGAGCGCTTCCTTCTTATCCGAGACCTGCGATATCGCGGGGTTTGTGTTTGTTTCTCTGTCCCTGCGGTTTTAAAATGCGAGTGAGTCTTCCATCCTTTGCGGGGAAACTGCACGGGGTGGGAGGGAGTGGGGGTACACAGAGTCTCTGTTTATTGTGAGCCGGTGGACAGGAGCCCCCCGTTTCCATGGGAACGAGAATTTGTGATCCCTGGAGAGTTTCCCGCTTGGGCGGGGAGAGGGAGGGATTGGTTTATATTATCGCCGCTGTTGCGGGCGTAGCATTTCCCGGGGGGAGGGGGCGTCGTATGCTGAGAGAGGGAAGTCCTGCGGAAGGGATTAAATGGACTGGAATGGTGATCACATGATCCTCAGTATGTGTGAGGGTAGCCGCAAGTGCGGTGGCCACGGAGCAGAAAGACGTTTGCGCACTTAAAAAAAGATCGTTAGTCGTGCACTGGATATTCGCGAGTGTGCGATTATGTGCCGGTTAAATATTGAACGAGGAGGAGCGTGAATATCCTTGTTTATTATTTCCATTTATTTACTCCTTGAATTATTCCTCTTTCGTAATGGAGGGAAGGTAAAAATTGGTCGTAGCATCCTATACGACCGAGATTGAAAATAAATACAGAAATATTCTGCATTTATTTTCTGATTGACTGTTTTACTTAAATTGGTTTTAAGTTAATCCTTCAGATATTCTTTGTTTGGTCTGAAATCGGAACCCAGATCCTCAATACTGAGTGACGTGCTTCCATGATATAAGCTTCTCAAAGGTCCCTTATTATTACGGTGACTGATTTCATGAGATTTCCAAATGAACTATATACTCTACCTGGTACAAAATTATAATACGTATTCGCATTATTACGTAGAGTTCCACTTTTAACGGGAATTATGTTAAAAATACAACATTTATATAATGAAGCGTTATATATAATATTTCTCTAATGCAGTATTATGTTTTTTTCCATTTTAGCTAATCAAATGATTGCATGTGAATTTTGTAATTGACATTAAGTTCTGCGAATATTACGTGAATGTCATCTGTGTTCCGTTCCTCATCTAAATTCGTCTACCCAGTGTCGTGCATATTTGCATGTGGGCTTCTTTTTTAAAGAGAGATTTGCGATATTACTCCTCCCCGTGATGTTTAAATGTCTCTATGGAATTTCTCCGAATAACTATCGAAACAAAACTCAGATTCGGGAACATCAGGTCGCCTTTTTCCAGCTAAGTTTCACTTTTTAGGACGAGTCGATTGTCAGCGACGTGTATATTATATCAGGATCATATTTGAAGACACTCGCAATCATCATCCTCGAATGCATTATCAATGCCATTTATCTCAGTAGCTCCCTTTTCCAAAGGGTGAAATCCATTGAGGAGCTAAGGAAGGTATTTCCAAATTCCAAGATTTGTGAAAATAAACTCTTATGACTAAAGCGTCTGGTTCATGTCATCTGCAACCGGGAGCCACATTTAATTTATGCATATACTTAAAAGAAGGATAACTTTATTACTTTGCAGAAGTACACGTTTCCATTGGTAATGTTTCTGTTAGATACATATTTGACCTGTAATATTATCGTTTAAATATACTACATGCTTTCAAAAAAGAATTCAATCGAGTCCTTTTCATCAGGAGAGGTCAAAGCTATTTATCACTTTTTATTTGATAGGAGTTCACTGGACACGGAATTTATCAGAGATTTCCATTTTATTTGTAAAATAAGTTTAGTTTTGTTGCAAGTTTTTTTTGTATTGTTGCTCATTCTCTTGGTTTTCTAATATAAATAATTGAGTATTAAATTGTTGTATACTCTGCATTAAACTCCTAAATTAGAATTGCTGTCTTTTCATCATTCTTTTTTCTCTGATTTTTTACTTTTTTTATCTTGGATATGCGTTGTTTTTATTTCTGGCATGCATTATTTTTAAATAAAAATTAAAAGATGATAGTACTCCTAAAACCCACCTTCTAAATATATTTACTTTATAAGGAGCATTGTCGATGTCGGTTGACTTTACTCTGTTTCCAATTTGATAGATGATGTCAACTAGGTTTTCTATCTGTTACCGCAAGACTACAGCTGAGCTTTGTCAATTGTGGTAGAGTCCATAATATCTCACGTTTAATTAGCTAAAAAACTGTGGATCGTTGATGTCCCTCCAATTTTCCCAGGAGGCACATTTTGATATTCAGTTGAATTTAACAAGATGAGGAAGTGCACCGTCGTTTCCTGAAAAAGTAGTTATACACATTCATGCTTAATATGGTTAAATTCGTCAACGTGAAAGCAACAAAATCGCATCTTTCCACACATTTTTATGTGTTATGCACAACGTGTTTAAAATTATACAGTCATCTTGGGGCATAAGATAATTTTCTTTAGAACCTCACGTCTAATACCTTCCCTCACTAATCTTCTGCTTAAAGCCACGCCTACTCTTCCTCTTCTTCCCCCTCCCCCTGCCCTTAGTCCACGTCTTTGGTATTTTCGTCATTCGTCTTCCACGTTCTCTCCTCCCAATGTCCAAATTCCTGTCTTCTAAGCCCATCCCTCTTCTTTAGATTCATCAATATGCTGGCCCCTATTTTCAATATGTCATGTACTAGTAGATGACTCTGTTAGTTGAAACCGTGTGCATTGAAAATTAAAGATCTTGGAACGCTGCGACTCTTATTGCATTCATAATGAAATTAGAGCACACGAAAAACGCATAAAATTTATAAGACCATTATTTTGGCGGTACTGCTAATGGCACAGGGTTATTGCGCGGCACTGCCATTTAATTTTACCATATTTAATTCTTACCACTGTTAATACATTTTCGCTTTTCATCCCGCAAGTTTTTTTTAGGCTCAATTTGTCATCTTTGATGCTAAAATAGTCAACGTATGCATGGTGTCAAAATGAAACATATAAATAGTTGGACAATTGGGTATAGTTTGGTGTTTTAGTGGCCAATGGTATTATGAAAATTAAAAAAATACACTTTGCGCCTAGTGGGGTGAAATTGCAAAGAGCTGACCAAAATTCGTAACTACCCGTTTACTCAATAGGCATGGGCTGCCCTAATATTTCTTAGTAAAAATAGGCCTGGAGATCCTATTTAGTTTATGTATATCGTTCCAAGTCGCCAAGATAACCACTATAAGTCAGTAGCGTGTCAACTCACCAGCCGCATCCTTGCAGCATCCAGCCCCCGGTGGGCAGAGATGACTTCTCAACGCCATCAAAAATGAGATTTCAATTTTTGGGAACGCAAACGGACCCCAAAGTTTTCTCGTAATCAATTCTGGAAACATGGAGGAATATTACGTATGCACTGCTCGCCGTATAAAATATATTAACCTATATTACTCCTTGAATACAAAATAAGGTTAAAAATAGTGCCGCCATTTTGTCTTGTAGAAATTTCAAATATTATGAAATTGACTACTTTATAACATTCGCTGGAAATAGTACATAAAAAATGAAAAATAAACAAATATATTCTCCAAATATTGGTGTAAAACGGTTTTGCAATAATTTGAATTCTGAGGTTCTCAGAGAAAATTAAAGATGAACGGTATTCTCCAAAATCGTAGAACTTTGAGCAACAACTAATTGTTGACTGAAATACTAAGGAATATGGCACATACCATCGCACACAGCAATCACTTGAGAGTATAATCAAGAGTTTCGACCTCCGAACTGGAAAATAGAGTACCTAATGGGAATTTTGACGGGTTTTTCCTTTTCTGCCGACTGCGTGGCGTAGGGGGTGGCTAAAGAGCGGACAGGTACTCCGCTGTTGACAGCTTACCAACGCCGTTGTGAGTAAGAGAGACCGTGTAAGTCGTGAGCCAACTCCCAGCAAAGCCTTCAGCGTTAGCGCTGTCATTGCGACTGACGTTAGCTCTCTAGCCTTCGGCTGATTGCTTTTTTTTGTTTAATTTTGAAAGCCTAATTGCAATAAAAACTATCGTGCCATTAAAAAACCTCGCTTCAAGTGTTCACACTTCATGCAGTGGAAGAGATAGGTAACTTATTTTCCCGTTCTGAACAGTCCAAATTCGTATGAAATGAAGAGTTTAAAATAATTTTTATCGCTTGACAGAAAATGGAGCTAACGTTTTGTGGAATCTCGACAGAGTGGGTATCGATTTCTTTGTTTTTATTTTTCAAGATTGATACTTTACTGTCAAATAACGAAGGAAGATTTGAAGGTTGGGGATGAGCAATACTGTGCTGTTATAGAGGAGTAGGAGCAATACCTGACGTAAAAACTGCAAATGCCTCTAAGGATATGGGCCAGGTTGAGGATTTGAGACAAGGAGAAAGAATGGCACTGAAAAATTCAGCTCGGCTGCTGGGCAAATATTAACGAACGGCGCCGAGGGGTCAAATACTTTAACGTCTCATTCACTAAACAATGTACTTCAATTAAGGTGTCCCCAAAAACACACCCATGATCCATTTCATAATGAAAAACAATTGTAACTTTCCACACAGAATTTTTAATCTTTGCCATGGTCGGCAAAGATTAAAAATTCTGTGTGGAAAGTTACAATTGTTTTTCATTATGAAATGGATATATATTGCTTCCACAAAGTTGAGCCTGATACGCTTTTATGTACACACCCATGAATCTGGTCACGTTGAGGAATATGTGAATAAAAATTCTCGTTTTCGTGAGTCGTAAAGCAGCCCATTCGATGGTGCAAATAAGGGTGTAAGTTGATGATAAGCTACCATCATGCGTCGATGACACTCAGTGATGCAATTAATATCAGATTACGGTCCATCATTAAGACATTTCCTGTGAAAGTGGATTAACGCTATGCTCTACCGTTATTGTTCATCATAGGATCAAGCTTGCAGCCTAGTGACATTGTGTATTATTTCAGTAGTATAAAAAAATTTGGTTTACACATTGAAATCGCATTCAGTGAAAAATACACATAGCTCTTCATATACTCAACTTACTTCAGTGCCTCTTGAATGTATCTGCAGTTGAATAACATCGGAGGGATTTTCCTCGGTGGAATTTCCACTGGATGTTGATTGGTTGGGCTTGAAGTAAGTACGTCTAATGGTCTGTTGGCTTGAATATACACTGTCGTGAAGGGTAACTGCTATTATTGTTTATAATTCTACTGCTGCTGATGAATAAATCATAGGATGAAAATGTTCCCAATTTGTCTCCATAGATAAATTTTGATTGTTTTCATCTGAACAAAAAACCCCGAATCATGGTTGCTATGTTCAGAGCATGTCCTTAGAAGCTTAAAGTCTTATGTTAAATATATATAACAGGCTCAGACGACGTCTCTGCCGTGTCCGTGGAGCGACATAAATTAATTTTCCATTGCTCAGAATGTGCTTATTTTATGGCGAAAGCTACTTATAATTCCCAGTTGATCAATTATGCGCCTTTTTTCAGTATATTTTCTTATGAAACTTAGATTTAACAATGCTATCTATCCTCAATGAAACGCTTTAGCATAAACAAAATGTTAAAAGAAATTTTATCAACATTTATCAAAGCTTTCTCGATTTTGATCAGTAAACGAAATTAGTTCGAAAGGATGAGAAATTTATCATATTTACTTTCATTTGGCGTTCGTATTGACTTTAATAAGACCAATATTCCTGGTTTTATTATGAAAAAAATACTGCATGCTAATAAAATGAACTCGATATTCGTATTTTCTTATGGAATTTGTAGACAAACCCCGGGTTTACGTATGTTAGTGTAAATCATTTGCTAAATGTTAGTCCTGATACTGCTGCACATTTGCTTAAGTATAAAAATATATATGAAAAGTTGGCAACATAGAAATACACTGATTCATCTGTGGTGGGAAAAAATATACATAATATTATTATTACTATCCTCTCGCACCTTATTTCAGGGGAAATGTGATAATTATGGGTTATCCAGGTCCTGAAATTGGCTACCTTAAGTTTAACGTAGGGTAAAGGTAACTAGGGCTACAAAATACGGTTCACGAATGTGCTTATACAGATACAATAGGGTGCTAATCAACTCGCGATTTCTACCGGCCCAAGTTAATTGCCTTGCCTCTATATACCCATCTTCGAAATACTTCATGATCGATTATATGCATTAAAGTGCATGTATAGTCAATCATGCATATTGCTCCCTTAACTCTACACTAGCAATTAGCTAGGGTAAGGGGAACTATCGCATTACAACTGTGGGAAGGCATGGAGAGCAGAAATCAGTTATTGTCACCCTCCTCGGATGAATCTCTTGTCCATCGATTTTGTGAATCTACATGTGGAGAGTCGGAAAACTGTGGTCATGAGGCACGTTTTCGTCCAACTTGATGAGCGATTTGTCTGTTTCCATTGCATAAAAATCCTCTTGAGGAATTTTATGCAATAACTGAACTCATTGCTGTGCTTTCAACGTTATGTCCCTACGCCGTGCCTTATAAAGTGGAGTGATGATTCTACTGCTACGGTCTGTTCAATGCCTGTTCGATGTTGCGGTCATATCTAACACGGAATACGCTCGTTGTTTTGACGAATTACTCGTAATAAGTTGGCAGCCAACAACCGCTTTGTAGAAATTTAATGCCGCCTTCAAATCCTTATTGTTCTTGCATGAATTTAGTATTAAACAGTTAATATCCGCTGAAATTAAAAGTTAAAGATGAAATAAATTCATAAAAAATGGCACAACATCCTTCTGTTACTATGGTTAAAACCGAATTAAGCGATAAACAAATGTTACAAATGCTGCTCATAAACCATTTTACACCAAAGCTAATTATAGGACATATAGGTAACTATAGGCTACACCCCTATAATTATCGCTGGGAAAAATAAGTAATGCTAACGTATTATTGGGTTAACATATATCGAAAAGTGTACTAAAGCGTGATGTTTCTACAAAAATTTGTACGTGTACCGCAAACCAGGGTAAAGCCGGCACAACATTAGGGGTTTTAGAGGTCTTATGTACTTAACTTACTATTATTTCAATTAAATATTTTATTAAACAAACTTAGTTCATAAAATAATTGTTTTACGATATCATGATCTCACAATACAATTTATATTCACTTTCCACAGAATTATATTTACCGACCAAGGTTTCGACATGAGCTATGTCATTTTCAAAGTCATAGACAAAATTCTAGGACAGCTTATATCTAAACCTTGGTCGGTGAATAAAATTCTGTGGAAAGTCAACAGAAACGTTTATCTACATCTACATAATACCCTGCAAGCCGCCACATGGGTGTGTGGCAGGGGTTGTTAGGTCACCAGCCGTGGTGATATGATGGCATCCATCCTCCACTTACACAAAATATCGCCTTTACGCTACACTTAATTGTTTCATGTTTGAATTTTATTAATCCAACCAATACAAGTTCAGAAAAAAATGTTTTAGTTTATACTACATTCACCCCGCAAAGTAAATTGAATGTGCCACACCATTGTTTTACGTTGAAAACTCATATAAATTGGCCTCTATTCCAACTTCACCCCATACGTTTCATGCTCGGACTCCTACACATGCTGAGCACTTTGAATATCCCATACCAATCGTCTGTGCTCATTAAATTTGCCATTACGAAGTATTTTCATACCACCTTTCTCAGTCATTGTAATTTTCATTGCATTTGTTGAGGCGATCCTAAGTTGTTTGTTGAGGTGCTCCTAAATTTTTTCTCTTTCTGAAATTCGTAATGAATTCATTTTGTGGTAATACATTTAAGGTGGGCTTTTTTCTCATCGATTTGTTGAAATTTCAGCCTTCGAATTAATCCAATGAGGAAAAATTGAAAAAACGGCATACGCCACATCATTCCATGAACGTTACAACTTTCACCTTCGAATAGAAAAATTTGTTTAATTTTCGTCTTCTTTGCTTTTGATTTCAGGCGAAACAACGAAATCCCGCCAGGTTGGAAACCAACATTATTATTCATTCTCTACACTACATAAAAATTACTCCATTCCTGTGGCAGCTCTATTATCATTACCAATTTATTTATTTTGTTTTTTATACGCTCTATTTATTTTACCTTTTTCGTTAAATACTTTCCATCTATAATATTATTTGGTTCAAGTATAACTGGGAACTCTTCGAGGAGGGATGCATCGGTTAAGTTTATCGGAACCAGAGGGAAATGGTTGTGCGGGATATCCAAGTAGTTGACTTTCCAGTATATAAATTATAATCACTTAGTGAAAATTAATTTACACGTATTCTGTGGAGTAATAGTGGCATTTTTTTATGGGGCCATTTTAAGCAGCCAAATATTGTCGCTGTAAATTCTTCAATAAAACCCTTAGCTCTCGTTGAAATCCCCAGTCACTGAACTTTAAACTTGACGGTAAACTTTACCCTGTGAACCTTACTGGGTAAAGCCCAAATGTTGATTATAGGGCTTAGGGTTGCATACGGGTACCTCTAGCATTACATGCACGGTACCTATGAGAACAATTTGCTCCTATAAGTCCCCAATGAAATTCACAGTGGAAGAGAACGTCTGCGTAGCTTAATTTTTTAAATTACTTGGCGCAAAATGAAGGGACCCGTGTCGGAATCCCATTCCAAGTGAATCATTTTTCCACAGTGAATTTCACACAATTGTGTGACCACTAGCGGGTAATTCCGTTAAAGTTACCGCTCGGCTAGTTGTGCAGTGTTTAAAAAAATTACCACAGAACTTGTTAAATGATTAGGTGTTTAGCATTGCTCTGCAAAACATATGCTTCATCTTTATTGCTTTATCTATCGTGTCTAGACTTAAATATTGCTTTATTTATCGTGTCTAGACTTAAACGTTTTGTTTTCCGCCAATAACTCGACTCTTTCTTCTCTTTCGACTCTTTTAATAACTCGAGTACTTTCCAAAGTCAGGAAAGACAAAAGAATTTACCGCGAAAACATAATCACTAGCCATTATCTGAAATGAAGCTGTATATATTTAATTAATGAAGCTTGCTTATATATTACGCAATGCTTACTTACACGCCATGGTTCCAATAGCCAGTAGAGGGGACTAAACTTTCGACTTCAGATATCTGGGATACACTTTTACTATCACTCGAAGTCATGCTCGCAATAAAACATAAAGCGTCCTTCGAGCTAGTTGAACCATTGCTCGAATGGAGTGCACCACTCTGCCCCGGCCACGCCCTGTGTCCCCTGTGGCAGCTGATCTAGGGCCGGCTGGATAGACGGTGGAAGAGACCTTGGGAATGCCATGACCCTTGCGGCAGCTGGCCATGAAGTGGTGCAATTTTTCACTGGAGGGCTCACAAGCACTTATGCTTACGTGAAAAATGGCCTTGAAACCGGTGGATAATTTATTAGTTTCTCAGTTAAAATTGTCAATCTTAATGAGCACATTTTGGGAAAATAGATGAATGAAACCAACGGAAGGCATGCAAAGCATTGTTTGCTGGTTCAAGTATGAAAAATTGGGTCAGTGATGATCAGTTACTCCAGGGACCGATTCTCTCCTTCGGTTAAACATCAAATGTAACCATGAAGTAATTTTAAATGTGACTTATCAATCAAATATGTATTAAATTTATCAAGGAGAAATTTGACAATGATACATGCAATTTTGTAGGCAAGAAAAAATGAAATTGATTCAGGCCTTTGTTAAATTCCTTTTTAGTTGAAAATGGGAAGCAAAAACTCGGAATGGATTTGGGACGCACACTAAACCAGATACGTGAGGGCCATACGGTTAGGCGCGGTCACAATCTTACTTTTTTGGAATTTCTTGTGTGCGTGGCAAGAGAAAGAATAAGACGCGCAGGGAGTGATCTTCTGGTTATTGGAAAACTTTTCCCGGAGTAGGAGGGGAAACGAAGAGGTCGGCGGATGGACATGCCGCAAATGCCTTGGCCTTTGGTCCCCATCGAATGCGAGGAATCATAAGATCCTTCCTCTCTTTCTTTTCTTCCCGGCGTGACCACCCGTTCATCGCCATCATTGTCGCCAAGGAACGCGACTAGCATTTATTCGCCTCCTCTTATTGCGTGATTGCAAGTTCAAACTTTGCCTCCCCTTTTCTATTGCCCTTCAGCTGACCTACGCCATCATATACGCTCATGTAGTGTTACATGATAGTCATTTTACGTACCTTATACATATAAGTTCCAACTATGTGCTAAAACCTGCTAATTTAATATTGAATATTATCCAGCATAAAAGGCTACACACACGCACGCATGATTTAATTGCTGAACATAATGATTCAGATATGCGCTAATAGATGTCAGACGAGCTCGCGTTTACGTTCTCAACCAACTGACCCTTGTTTTATGCGTAGGCATTTTTCAAACTACACACTTCACGAGGGAAATTGCTGGCAATAGCTCCGCCTGCTTCACTAAACGTATTGTAGACAGGGAAATACCTATTTTCAAAATATTTTGCATTTTTTAACCATTAATTCAATAATTGTTTTAATTAAAAATGAAAAACTCAGTGATTTATATTTACTTATTTACCGTATTCAATAGTTTTTGGCTATTTTTACCTGTTATGCAGGTTTTTCAACGAGTTTAGTGTAATAATCAATCATAGGAAATCAAAAAAAGAGGCTGACCTGTAATACGAATATTCACGTGTAAAATTAATATTTTTTACGAGAAAAATAATCACTCGAGAAACACAACATATTATAAAATAAGCCAACTGTGCTTACTATCCAATAAATAACCCATTAGCAAGAATAAGATAAATATATGGATAACAGAAATATAGATAACAATTATTTACTAGTTCTAACGTATGGTTGGTCGAATGCAGCCAGAACAGGAAGTTGGATGACTAATGCGGAAGTTTCTTGGGGAGAATAGCAAATAAGACCAAAAGAAACCTGAAAAGAAACTCATGGTGCGGTGAAAACTTCGTGTAAGAGCCTTTAATGGTATAGATAGAGAGATGCCAGTGAAGATGGAATGGACACCTTAATGGTATGGACCAAGTTAGAATCCCCAGGATAGTACTGGAGGCTCAACCAGATGGAGGATGATGTAGAGGAGGACCAAGAGAGACGTGGATGGGTTCAATCATTGAGGTAGACGGAGAGAACACGACGCCATCAAAGTGCTTCCCAGCAACCAAGATATCACCAAAATAACTTTTTTTGTTAATATAGAATTTTAAGTTTAAGGTCGTGTTTACGTTTTAAATTATTATTTGCTTTTAATCAATGATGTGGAAAGAAAATATAAAAATTTCATGTTTATAGAAGTCAGTTAGTATGTGGAGCGAGACCTATCCTTCGTCACAAACATTTTCTCGTTCATTTCTCTTGGACCATTTCATAATGACGCTCTAACACAGGTCATATATATATATACCAGGATATATTGCTTTCCGTGGACAATGCTTGCCCGGGGACGGAGGTTGTATGTAGTTTGTTATCTTCTGAAGAACACCAGCAGAGATTTTGAAAATATGTAATTAATGACCTATGCATACAGAAATCACGTGTTTTTAAAAGTACTTGAACATGTTATTCGCTCAATAATTGGTATAAAATGAATGGCAGATGTGGAATTTAATTTTAAAAAATAAAAAAAAACCTGTTCCCAAGTGGAAACATTGAACTGTGAACGGTCAAAAAAAGGAATTGGTAAATGCGCTGTTTTATAAAATTGGAGAATATTTATCGAATAACCACAAAACTTCCAACTTTAAAAATTTCCTGGGTAATTTTCCCCGCTTTTGATTGAATAAGTTAAATCATTGTAGCGAGTAAACATTCAAAGATTTTAACTATTGATAATACAGGAGAGCGTTTGAATTTACATACAAAATTACAGCTTTTATAATTACTGAAATATTTTTTATTCGTGGTTTGTATACCAAGCATGAACATGAATGTACATTCAAATATTAATAGTGCAAGACAAAACACATAACCCAACTTGGATTTGAATGATTATATTTTTGCAGACGATACACATTTAATTACACTAACAGAAACCTGATTGAAAATTCGAATATCTTTTCTGCATCCGTTTTTCCGAGACAACCTCGGAGTTTACTGTACGCTTTATACTGCATTAATTCTTAAGTGATATTTTTATATGAAATTCGTATTATTCAATACAGTTAGTATTGTTTTAACTAGTTTCTAGAAAACTACGAACCAAGCAATCGATCAGAGTTTCGACTCATAATCCATATCGCATGTTTCTAATACGTGTGTAATTTCGGATGAAAATATCCTCAAAATAAAAGAATGTCTGAAATCTCTCCCTAATCAGGCAAATGAATCACGCCAATTTTCTTACTCAGTATGCATTATATGGATATATATATATTTTTAACTCATAATTGAGTGGATATTCTTATCAAATCAGAAAAAAACTTTGCACGAGTGGGATTTTAAAATATTCAATCTCTTTCATTTTTAACTGGTGAGTTCAACCAAATCTCTTTGAAGTATATCTTCACTGCTCAAGCAACGCCGTGGTATATGTCCAAATTATAAACATTTGTTGCAAACATGCATGATTTTGTGAGATATTGGTAGTCAGGATCAATATCCTAGCATGAATGCTGGATTACATTGATTTTTATTAAACCTTAAATCTAAAAATATGGCGCAAGGTTTATAACAATGCAAGGAGTCTGCTGTAATTGTGTAGAAAATATAGCTATGGAATCTAAAGGCCGTTTTACTCGCGGCACGAAATTGCACAACTTAACACTGCATTAATTCCGCAATCTGCCGTGCAATAATTATTGCGAAAACGAATGCGTGACTGCTTTACACGGTGGTCGTAAGCATGCATTCATTCGTGAATTCCAGTCGTCTGATAAGTACGCTAAGAGCGAGTGTTTTGTTCAAACAGGAGAGATACGATATTCCGTACACGACGTTGTCAGCTTCAGTGCAAAATAAGGTTGTGGTGATTGTGGGATTCTGTGGTATTGACATAGAGTCACTCTCTCTGTGAGAAAAATAATGGATCAGGAGGAGGCTGCATTGATTGCTGCAGAGCTAGCAGTAGTGGGAATTATGATCGGGGCCGCAGAGCTCATAGAAAGGCGTAACCGCAGGAGAAGAGCACTTGGGATACGGGAGTGGATCCGTAGGCGAAAGGAGGGACCGGGCATTCTTAATATGGTCCAACAGGAGCTGGCTGTAGAAGACAGGAATGCTTACCGCAATTTTATGCGGATGACAGAGGAACAATTTAACGAGCTATTAAATATATATCTAAATAAATAACAATATAGGTAACTGTAAATATCCTCCCACACAAAGAATAACTGTAAACACCCATCGCTCAGGTTATCAAACCTTTTCGTCAGTCAACTTCCCTTGAACCTAGATGTCGTTAATGCTGCGACCGCTAGATGGAGTGCTATTCGTACAAATTGCAAGAATGCGACCACCAAATTAGAGCAGGGGCTATTCTGGCGTCTCGCATTCATGCATTCGTGCATGCGTTCTTGAATTTCGCCGCTTTACACGGTGCATTTTGAAATTCACGATTGCACATACATTAGCTTTTGCAATTACGTGCCCCGTGTAAAACGGCCTTAAGGGAATGCATGAGTCTATTCTAGTTAAGTATTACCCTAGTTTTGGACCACATTAATCCTGTGAAGTAAACCAGAATGATTCAACCTACCCTAAGTTATGGAAACTCTTTACTATATTTGTAATATTTCACAAGTTGTTTAATACTTACCAAAATCGATCGTTACTGACAGTATATTATGACCCTGTTGTAAGGACTTAGCAAATTATGTCCAAAAAATATCTTTGCTGTAAAAACGCAATGTTAAAATTAATATGTGGTCTGAATGACAGATTTAATGGTTTTCTGTCTTTCGCCGAATCCGTGGGTTTTCTCTCCGCCAATTGACACCTACTCTCGCCACCCCTTGGGTCGACCCATTGAAGTCATCGCCCCTTTGCCGTCATTTGTCATTTTGCCAGCACATTACAATCCTCTCATCCCCTCCTCATATTTCCCTCTTTCATTTGCCTCCTCGTGACAAGCGATGACAAATTTTCTCCTCGACTGGCTTCTCTTTGATTGCAAATGATGTCCTATCTTTTGGAGGAATAAACCACCTCATAATCTTTCTCCCTCTATCAATGCTTGCCACTGTATATACGTTAAAGTAAGTGTCGTCCATAATTTTCGGAACCAGCGAATGAATAATGTCCTCTCGTACTTAGAATTCTCCTCAAATGAAACTGTTTCAGGCATTACTTTGTGGACGTTTTGGATATTCATGTTGAAAAGATACTTGGTTAATTCCATCAGTTGTACCATAAGTTGTACCTACCTTGAAAATGGCACTCAGCTGCTGAAACCCGGGTCGGTTTTAATAAATTAACCAAGTTAACCAAGTCGTATCTTTTCATCATAGATTTCTCCTATTTATTCCGATGTTGTGTGTGGAGTTGACTCGTGCCAATCGCTAACGCTTTGATCACCTAAATTCAACATTGAAGTCGTCTACATCTACATATTACCCGGCAAGACACATTAGGGGATTGTGGCAGGGGGTGAGTTATCACCAACATGCAATAAAGTATTCCACTTACTTTCATCAACCTGCTCCACACTGTAGGCATGTTACCTGTGCCACAGAAACTTTTGGCATAAATTTACTTTGCAACTATAAAAGGGAGATAGTAGTTGCACAGAAATCATGCAAAACGTGATGATAGCACTAGGTTTCTGATTGAGAATCAAGCATAAGTGAGTTACTCAACTAATCAGCTAGACTACCTGTTAACTAACCTACTTCAAGGTCTCATTTAGCGGCCATTGTGGTCTTTTATTTAATCGAGGGAAACGAAATTTTAAATCCGTCTCTTCTGCAGTTTATTGCCATAATTTTACTCTCACGAAATGGTCTACCGTAGAATGTTCAAGTTTATTAGATGTTAGCAACGTCGTCAGAATATATATTGGTTTGGAACATAAGACTGTTAAATTTTCAATAGACGGTCTATAATCGATTTCCATCCCAGTTGGGAAAGCTGTTTGTTTACTTTTTGAACTGCTATGCCAACTCAAGGGAATTGCTGTGGGCGGAAAAAGAAGACATGCGAGGAAACGCTTGATATGGTGGGTGAAGAGAGTAAACTTCTGGATGACGTTGGGAACAGGCGGAGAAGTATGTTGAAACAAGTAATCAGGGGTAAATAGATGCCAAAGGCCGTTAGGATGTCTGGTAATCGAAGAAGGGGAAGAAATAGTATTCACGGATGCATGAAGAAGGGTAGAAGGTATAGGCAAAAGGTGAAGAAAGGAATCGCAAGAAAGTGAATAGAAGAAATACCGTGCAAGCCACCAGTAAAGTTTGCGGAACGGGAGGATTTCTCTCCAGGCATATAATACTTCGCTCAGTTGAATGCCAAGCTCACACGCACCCCCGGCCGCTGTGAAAGGGCAAGAGAGCAGTCGGGACAGCTATTCTAGGCCAAATCATTGAGGGTGCTAGGCTGGCATTATGTCTTCGAGTTTAAATTCATGGATACTACTGGATATTACTTCGATATAAAATAAAATCATGCGAGATAATTCAAGTAGTGTGATGTGATAGAAACTCTGAGAAGTTATTAAACGCTGTTACAAACCCCATTTACCAAGAAAAATTCAGTCTTGTGTTCGTACCTTAACAGGCATGCGGGTATACACTAGTAATTACAAAGTTATAGTCACGAAATATTCATTAGGATGTTAAACCGGCAAAAAATAGAACAAATAAATATAGCTCTTTTATATTTACCAAATCTTCCCGTTTCAAAATATTTTTGTTGAAAATATCGTCGTCAGCAAATAGTTGCTTAGTATGCTTTCAAGTACGTTACTAAGGTCGTTTATTTTTAGCAGAAATACTTAGAGAAGACCCGATGGCACTTTCATAGGAAACGCCCAATTCGACCTAAGCCGTATTGTGGATGTCAACAACTTTAATTACCTTAATCTGTAATGAGCTCAGTAATCTGATATGTCATATATTGTCATATTATTATGATTTTAACTTCACGACCATTTTACTATGAGGTACTTTTTCGAATAACTTGAACAATTTAGGGATACTGGGCCAACTTGAACATCATTTTCCCCCGTGATCAAAGCGCCGGAACTGGGTGATCCAAGTGATTCTCGCCAGATCTACCCTTTTGATTTCCGTGCTGGTTGTTTGGCACCAGTTTTAACATTCTTACAAATCTAAGTAACCCGCGATTGAATTTACAAATTACATGCTCAAATATCTTACACGAAATTGATGTGATAGAGATCGGTCGATGGTTACTGCACTCTCTCACTTGTTTTTATAAATACTTGTAATGTTAGCCATTCTCCAGTTCTACAGACCTATCCAGGGTAAGAGCGCCTGCAAAAGCATATAAAGTATTACTTGTTTACGACGAGGTTTGTATTGTTGTGAAGGCATTTTGGAGTTTGAATGTGCAGTTAAACGAAACGAATTTGGTTCAAAATGGGTTTGCGAAGTTTTTGTTTTGTGTCAGATGCTTTACTGAGTACTTGAATACCTAAATGAGGAACAAGATTCTCGGCGAAAAGAACAAAAGCTTGTTTAAGGTTAATGAAAGTACACGTGGGTGAAGAGCGTTGCCCTTACCGCAAGGTTGCCATTACGCGAGAGACGTCGTTCAGTGTATATATTTCCTTGTACGTACGGGACAGTGTGATTCCTATGTTTTGACATTCCCAGCGTATGCTATTCCTACGTTTTCCGTTATTCCTTCATTTGTTTTCGTAACTTTTCTGAGCTTAAGTTGTTCATTTTCACTTCAGCAGTTGACCTTCATCTGCTACAGGGTATTTTATATTTGACCGTTTGTTTATAACGGGCAACCAATTGTATTAGACATAGATTAATTTTCCAAGGATTATAATAAAGCAAGTATGTTACTGATACTTGTTTCTTTTTTGACACATATTGGAATACTTTGCTCGCTTCCCCGCCCGCCCGATCATGTATTCTTGTTCTTTCAATGTCCATTTTACTTTTCTACGCCCTACAAATTATAAAGGGGAAATGCTTTCGAATCAGTGTAATTCTCATGGCATCAATAACATTAGCAGATTTTGCTAGCGGCGTATTCAATTTACGTGAATTGGTATCGAATGACCGGAAATGAACTAGCATTCGAATTAATTGCATTAAATATTATTCCAATGCACTCTTTTCCCTTTCCTTACATCGTAAATTAGGAATTGTAGGCTGGAATTTGGAATACGAATCCACCGATCACATCACATAATTCTGTACGCTTTCTGTGTCATTGATTTATTTCATGACGCTCTGGAGAGTTTTCTCGTCGATGGCTCGGTACCTTAGGTACATAAATCTACTATCCAATGCCTTAAAGTATTACTCGCAGTATAAATCATCGCACTGGCGGAGAAAAAGGAGACGTAAGAACACATATAGGTAGCCCAGAGACGTCTGCTATAAGACTTAATAATCTTAACAGCGCAGACTGGCTAAAAGTGGAACTTCAATTATTTCGCTTCCATTGGCAACAGAGTCAACATGGGAGTTTTCCATCCTTATGCAGTGTTCTTGATATATATTATGGATTTGGATGTTTGAAATTGTTGCCTAGGCTACATGTCGCCTAAATTTTCACTTTTAGTTCCCTCAGTCCTTGGCGCCACTTCGAATCGAGTCTTCCCAGTTGTATCGTAAATAGACATAGTTAATTGTTGTTAACATGAGACTTCGATGAATATTCAATAATGATCGAAAAGATAGGAATTACTTAATGCTTTAAATAATATCTGGCTATTTTTCTGACCTTAAAGGTAGTTTGTAAATACTAGAGAGAAAATATATATTACAGGAAATGTTTAAGAGGTTTATGAAGCTTCCATCGTGTGCAGACTACGATGTTTGCCAGACTCTGATTCTAATTTCAATGCATTAAGCTCGTTCGGCTTAAATAGAGAATTTAGAATGCCTTGTTTAAACAGAATTAGCTTCGTACCGGGCTAAAAAACAGGGTATGCGTATACGAGGACCCAAAATAGGAAACATGAATTGAAAAATAAGAATCTGTTTAAGGCGGCGGTAAGTGCATTCCTATTTACCTACACTGAAAGGATGGCAATTGGGAATACTCATGAAGTCACCTTGCATTATTATTAAATTTCCGTATAGCAATATTCACGAAGTACCAAGAAGTTTATTTTCCATTTATTTAATTAAATTTTGTTGAGGAATTAAATATATCTGTAGACCGGAAGATATTAAAAAAGTGTATAATTACATCCCGCGTGTATTACTACATTTTTATTCACTGCATTATGATTAATTGTAAGTAAAACCTATGTATATTCATAATAAAACCGGCAATACGTGCTTATTTACAAACTATCGACTTTATTTACATTTGAACTTCCGTCTTTCATCACTAGGCAAAACTACTTTCCAAAATGTTGTTTGTTTACGGAATTGTAGACAACAGTTTTTGGTGACAAAATAACAGTCCATAATATGTATTCAGAAGTGTATGTTTAGTTGGGAAGAAAAATATGTTAGTATAATACATACATACCATTCACGCCAATCCATTTCGGGTAGGCACAGTCACAGAGTTTCACTCGCAAACACACATTTGTACACCTAACTCTGCTTCAATAATATCCTCCACACTAACCTATCCTTGCTAACCTCTCTTGGCTCATTTACCCCCATACATTGCTTCATACACGCCCTCCTCTTTTTAAGACTCCTAATATTCCTCCTTCTAAGAATTTCCTCAACCTTATTCAACCACAACTTTCTCGGCCTACCTCTAGCTCTCTCACCGTTCATTTCACTCTTATATATCTGTTTCGTTATTCGACGCTCATTCATTCTCTCAATATGGCCAAAGCAACGAAGCACACTCCTTTCATATATGCCCATTACTGGAACAACTTATCCTCATTCATTTATTACCCATTCATTCCTGACTCTATCCATCCTACTTTTTCCGCAAACACCACAGATAAAAGAGAGAAATTTATGGTTTAACGAAGAACGAAGCACCTCGTAAGGACAGTATGAATTTTCACGTAGCATCGAGTTTTGTGCCGTTCCATAATCACTAAACATCGGTGACTACTCTTAATAGCAGTGATTTGGAACGGGACTCGTTTTTTGCTTCACCTTTGCCGGGCTTCTCAAGGCAGAGATCGGCAGTCATTTGTCGAGGGAAAATTGTGAGCACTGGAAATGAACGAATAGAAACCAGTCGGGGAATTTATGGTCGCTGCAAATGGACGGTCCGCCGCCGTCGCCTCCAATTCACCTCGGAATATATCGGGCAATACGGGAGAAGGATTTAAGGCCCTCTTGGGTGGAGTGGAGAGGGAGTCAAAAGGTGTAGAGCCATCAATAAGTCAAACAAGAAGAAGAGGATTCTCTTCCGTGCGACCATTCCAGTATGAAGAGTTTGCTCTCGGTGCGTGAAACGTGGATTAGTGTTTGAAGCAGCAAAATTGCGCTCAATGACCAAGTGACGCCAATCAAGAGAGAGAGAGAGAGAGAGATATGAAAGACTTAAAGTACAAAGGAATGAAGGTGGCTGGACTCTCAACTGTGGGCTGTTACTTAAATAAAATACAAAGGTAAATAAAATACAAAGAGAAAGCAGCGCGTTTCGTTAAAAACTGCTACGAGCGTACATATAGCGTCTTGCAACTTTAAGAGGGATTAAGGTGGGAGCCCCTAGAGACTCGGAGGCTACACGCTAGGCTTAGTTTGCTTGATAAATTCAGAACTGATATTTTTCAGAGGGGCATATAGTATAGACTCCTCACTACATCTCTAGGTTTGACAGATGCGATATCACAAGAGAGAGAGACACTGCTGAACAGATAGGTACGAAAACTCGTTCTTTCCGCGTACAATAAGTGACCACAATAAAAAATGAGCTCCAATAAATACACTTCTATTATACATGTCACCATTTTATCTCCAAAAACATCTTACACCTTTACATGCCTGGTGACCTGACACCCCCTGCCACACGCCCAAATGGCGGCTGGCGGGGTAGTATGTAGATGTAGACAGTACATCTGCATACTACCTTTCGAGCCGCCGCATGGGCGTGTGGCAGTGGGTGAAGAATACCAGCCGTGTAAAGGTGTAAGTTTTTTTTGGAGGTGAAATGGTGACATGTATTAAAGGAGCGTATTTATTGGAGCTCAGTTTCTATTGTGGTCGCTTATTATGCGCGAAAAGAACGAGTTTTTGTACCTATCTGTTCGGCTGTGTATCTCTCTTATATCATCGAATCTCTCAGATCTAGAAATGTAGTGAGGCGTCATGATAATATTCTCTATGTCGCTCTGAAACAGTAGGGACTGTAAACAACACGGCTTAATGTACGACGTAAGGAAGGTCAGAAGTTGGCATTTCTTGTTTTCTCAGACTGTCACACTAGAACAACGACAATAATTGTGTGATGTCTGAACCGAATAAGGGGATTTGGTGTTGGTTAATAATTCACAGCTGCCACTTCCATAGGTTCCTCCAAAAGTAATTCTTTGATCCCTGTACGTAGGCCACGTTTTCTGTGCGTAGACCTCGAAAGCCGTGTGCCAGTGACTTATTT
This sequence comes from Ceriagrion tenellum, assembly GCA_963169105.1. Taxonomy (NCBI): domain Eukaryota; kingdom Metazoa; phylum Arthropoda; class Insecta; order Odonata; family Coenagrionidae; genus Ceriagrion; species Ceriagrion tenellum. The sequence continues at coordinate 122,078,748 of OY720642.1, read as the reverse complement.
CCCGTTACAATATCCTGCTCTAAATGAAAATCAAATTGCTAGAGAGGGTGTTGGTCATTTAACCGTCTTGCATTTTAAAAGGCTCCTCGTATTGTAAAAAATAGAACCAAGGGTAACCACATAAAATAAGAACAACTAGTAGACGGTATACAACACACAGATGTCAACAGCAAACCCAACGGGCGTAATTGAATAATTATTAAAAACAGTGTTATCTGCAAATGGATTTATATGATATTGTGCTTAGCTGGAATTTTCCTTTTGCAGCTAATGAGGAGATTTTTGACTTGGGCTACACTCCTGCTTACGGCAATCTTAGCAAATAAGAATACAATTTTTCAGTTTTCTTTTCTTTTAAAATTTTACGTGACGAGCTCACGTAATCAGTTTTATTCTGATTCCGTTAAAGTAAATTCATTATCAAGCAGCATCAATTTCATCACGAAGGAAGCAGGTGAAAGTTCTCGAATGGAGGAAGTCACCAGAGCCGTAGTAATTGTAAACAACACGACTCGTTGCAGAGTCTGGGGCAGAAATGCAATATTGAGAGAGTCCGAACTTCTAGTGTAACAGAGGTTTTTAACAATGGAAACAACCGCGATAATTTCGCGACTCTTAAAGGATGAATCATTGTCGTAGTCTCCCAGGGCGCGTCTCTTGACTCAGCGTATTGCTATTGGTGCATTCATGGACCAACAATTCTTACTCTTTTTTCGCTCGATCTTTGATCTGGGAGAGTCGAGTTGTAGAAGAAAAGTTGAGCCGTAGGATTAAGAAAATTTCAAAATTAAAACTTTGCCATTTCATGAAAAACATTTCTTTTAACATTATTGCTGCTCTAGTTTCTTTAAAAGACTATATTATAAACAAAATTACTATAACTCGTATCTGATTTTTCCAAAAATTTAAATATAACAACATAATTCCAATTTTAATTCGATAGATCTTGTATTGCATATCTGCCAATATATAAGAACACAGTTTATTCACAAAACTTTTACAATATCACGTAAATAAATAAAAGAGACACGACCCACGTTTCTTACTATATATAAGAAGAATAATATAAAAGTTTACGTAAATGTCTCTGTAAGCATGCTGTGTTCATTGTATTTAGACGTCTCAATATGCGACTGAATAGACATAGATAAGTTTAGAGGTAATAAATGGAAAATTATTTCACGAAACTTCAGTGCTAATAAAATTATATCGGTACTCAAAAAAGAGCTCATTGCAAGGAAAAAATGAAATGAAATAAATAGCTCGTTGCTATTCCAGCATGTAGCTTAGAAACTCTTTAAATGTCGCTTACTCTTTGAATAATATCGACGCATTATCTTGAATATTATCGCTGCAAACAAAGCGAAATTAGATTAATCGTTGACGGGTTTACTCTGTGGAAACTCATATTAATCAAAGATAACCCATTGTATTTTACACATTTTTTATTGCACCTTGACCGGTTTCAACGCCTATACGTCATTTTTGAGTCTAGTCCTCTTGAAAATGACATGTTGGCGTTGAAACCGGTCGAGGTGCAATAAAAAGTATGGAAAATACAAATCGTTATCTTTGATTAAAGTGAAATTTGCCAAAGGTTTAGTTCAGATCCACTTAATTACATGTACACTAGTATGTACTATATAGAGTATTGATTGCGATGTAGCCCATATTGCCCACTGCAGCAATGCGATCAGTTACCGGAATTGTGGCATCACCGCTCCAGACTGTCACGCTTCTCTCGTTCCGCGACACGCACAGCAGAAGGCGGAGCAAACGAGTCGAGAATTTATGGGACTAGACATTTGGCAGGGCACGTACCCTTATTGGTACGAGTGAGGGCATTTTAGTCGAAGGTACACCCCCTCCATCTTCCCCAATGGGATAATGTAGCACCGCCTTCGATTTTCCAAGCCATCTCTTCGGCAGAATTCTTCTTCTTTTTCTGCCGTCAGCAGCACCTCAAGGGGGAGGGGGAAGATCTTTTATTTCCCGGTCCACCGCTCTCCCGTTCCATATCGCTGAAAAATCACACTCTCTTGTCTTTTTAGCTCTCTGGCAGAGAGCGCGAAAATCTTGGCTTTCTTATCTGGGTGATGTCTTGATGGTCTCCGAGGCTGACGTTCCAATTCCCCAGGGCACCCTCTTACCTTATCACCCTATATCATATTTGTTGACTCCTGGTCGATAAAAGGGACCCTGTGCTGCCTTTGCGGCTCTGTCGTCCATCCATATATTGTCTGAATAGGTTAGTTCGTTCCTCTTAGATTATAGCTCACTGTGTAATACTTTGTACCCTTATGCATATGGGGGTATCGCCTATGAATAATGAAAAAAGCAATATATGGTATTTTAATACTAGTGAGTAAAGTTTGAAAAACGATTTGTATCCATGACGAAGAAAAACTTGCAATTTGGCAGTGATTGTGGTTAAATAAAGACGCTCACGAAGCATCATAATATTTAATCAAGCCAAGGAGTTTATTTAAAAATTGAATTAATATAAATATTAAGTTTATCTATGATATATACATATGCATGATGGCGTGAAAGGGAGTCGCTACCAGAATATTTTCCTATGTATTATGTATAACATTTGAGTTTTTTTAATAGTGAGAAGGCTCTGTCAGGAAAAAGCGTGGTGTGCATGGATGGTATTGCAATGGAAAATTAACGTACACTTATAATGTGGCTCTATTTATTGAAACCGCTTTCACCTACTATATTTAAGCCAATGAAGCTACCAATGGGTAACAAGGTCCTATCGTTACCCATATTATCTCCTCGTTATATTGTTCATAGTATATTTCTTCTACCAATTTTTATTCAATTGTTTAATGAAATGCTTTGTTTCTCGAAGCGCATGATATCTGCAAAATATCCAGCCAAGACAAGTGCTTTTAAGGTTAAGGACGAACTGTTATTTATATCTTCAATGTTTGCGAGCTTACTTTGAGGAATTTTGACATCATATTGAGAAGAAATAAGAACACTTTGTATAATCCACACAAACTTTAATGGTTTAACCTACCATTAAAGTTATTGTGGATTATACAAAGTGTTCTTATTTTATCTCAATATGAACTTTTACTTATTGTAGAGTACATAAAGAAGAGCTTTTTTCTGAGGCATCCGTTGTCTTCTACTATATAAAACCTGAGAGAGTTCCACATGTCAGAGGATCTATTCAAGCAGATTGATGATTGTGCTTTAAAATGCAATGTACAAAAGTTTTTTCAATGTTTGCCTCAAGATATATTTTTGCACTCATTAAATTGACTTTATTTGCCTCTATTTTCAGTTGTATTCATCTCTGTCATGCTGATGTGATTTTTATCCATAACAGGTGTTATTAAGTTGCAAATTTTCTGCTATGGTGTCAAATAGAACGGCCTTTTTTGACGTGCTCTCTGAAAGTAGTGTTGATGAGAGGAAAAGGTAGATAAATCTTATAAGATTTCAAATCCATTTTGTTTTTACTGCCAACGAAACAAGGGACGGAACAGGAGTCTCAAGTGTGTTATTAGTTCAAATTGACCTGATTCCGAATGAGCCCGAATCTCTTGGTGGGTCAGGCTGAAGTAAATTTACTCCGAAATACTGTCCGGAACCAGAGAATGATCCACATTAATAATGCAGAAACTGAGTGGTTCTGGAGGAATAGAATTACACCGAAACTTGCTGGTTCTGAGTTGGATTGTCCACGAGGCCTCGTAGAATTAATGAACGTCCTGCGCTGTATAATGCATTGTGGGGAGTAATAGAGAATGCCATTAGGTATACCCCTGCTTTGGGAACATAGGGTCTGGGAAATTGGCTCTTAGGAGTCGAGCAGCGACCTTTGATGCAGACCATGAGAATGTCATCGACGGGACGCGGAAAGTTTTTGAAGCGGAACGAACTCAAACAGTTGCTAACGTTAGAACCGCAATGCCGAAGAAAGGGTCGCACCGCTTGATTTAAATTCGTCCATGAAAGGTATTGAAGCCCAGAAGAGTTCATGGCTCTCTTTATATAGGCTCATTATGGGAGTCGATATATACTATAGATCGTCAGGCTCGGACTCCATTAACTCATACCGCATTGGAATTACCGGAGAACTAAAAAAACGTTGATCTGCTCGATTTATAGATAAGTTGATATATTTCAAGCTATGGACGATCAAAATTAATAATGATAAAAATATTTATTCCACTCCAACAAAAAATGCAAAAATAATAAATGAAACAGAAGAGTGAAATCAGGTCCCCTGATGGAAAGTTCCTGTGATGGGGTTGCCATTCATTGGATATGGCGTTTTTCGGCAGTTACATGAAAATATAACAAAATGAAATATACAAAGGGCTATTCAACTAAACATACAAGTAGTGCCCTTACAAAATATGAAAACATCATGCTATTACACAGATGTTACAATTTATCTATAGTAGTATATATCTCAGTTAATTACAATTAATAGATTACAATGCGTTTGGAGCAACTCTACATAAACCATATGGAATACGTGTATATGGTCAATAGAAACCTTTTTGAAGAGGTTTAAGCTATAATTTTGAATAATATTTCAACATCGTTTTGTAAAAGTGACCAAGTTAACAGTTTCTTTGTAAACAACACTTGGTTGTTACAGCAATATAACTCTTGTAGTAACTGCATAAAAACTGAAAAACTAAAAAATATTCGTCTTTTAATATTATTATAGAATAGCTTTAATTTTATGAAATTATTTCTGTAAAATATATCATGTATCAGTACATAAAAGAGACTGAGAAGTGTGAAGAATTTTGAAGATTAATTCAGTAATTATATGCAATGTTTTTCAAATATCCGTGCATGGGTGCCAGAAATACGTTATGGGAGACTTGAAAAAAGTACTCACATAAAAAAAATTGAGAGTTTATATTTGATATACTAAAATAAGGAGGCAGTCTTCTATCTAAATGATTAACTTTACCAATTGTCTCTTAGTGGCTGCTTGTAATTTCGGTTCACTTCTTGGCCATCATAGCGTCCATATGTTAATTTCAGTAAGTAGTTAAATATAAATCTGCAGTGAAGTTTCAGTATGTTTTTCAGCATCTTCGTTGAAAACCTTAATGCCTATAATACTTTTGTGCGAAATGAACGGGGTTCTTGAGCAAATTAGAACCTCCAAGGGGGCAGTCCCTGTTTGATCATGGACGTGAATGTAGATGATGTGATGATGTAGATGTGATTCAATTTTGGAAATCCAAATGTATTTGTTTTAAATTCATGTCGCAATTTGATCAACGGGTGAAATAATTACCGCATTACTGTTAGTACGGCGTAGGTACATTTCACTATGAAATATTTCCAGTATCCAACTATCTAAATATTCCCTTCTCGACTTGCACGTAGTTTTGGTCTGGTTGCCGGAAGAGTGGACCAGGAAGTATTCCTCCTGACGGAAAGCAAAGCTCTGCGGATGCCATGCTGGACCATTTTTCGGATTGACAGGGGGTGTGGAGGAGGAGCCTTTCAGGTGGCAGGGATGTCCAACATCGGGTCTTCTAGAGCCACACCCACCCGCACGTCAAGGCAACTGCCGTCTCCGTCAGAGCTATGCGTGTAAGTGGGTGCACGTTACCTCAGAATACAACCCACTCAAGAAAAACGGCTACTGCCAGACCAGCTTGCTGGATGACATCGGGTTTCCCTTTCAATTATAGTAGATACGAAATAATTGGACTGGTGCAGTTAATTTATGCATAATCTATAATGTTTAATCAACTTCATCTTCTCGAAAAAAATCTCAACCCTTAAGTGGCCCATTTTACACATATTTCAGGGTGCGATGTCAAAAATTCGTCACAGCCAAGGCACGAACGTTTCGAGTCCATACCGGATAACCTCGCGACTCACCTAGCACCTCAGTCGGCCCTCGCAAATGAACGGCCCCTGAAGAATCAATCTTTTACTTCTAGGTTGACGCGGAGAAATACTCGGTAGGGTCACGTGTGTCTACCACGCGAAATTAAGGTACAAAAATGTCTCCGATTCGCAACTTTTTAGCCTCAAATGGCTTACGTCAGGTCAATGGCATCCGAGGAAATGTTAAACTCCATTGCAGGAATGGGAGCGGAAACACTACTGCCCGCACTCAGAAGGGTGGAGTTAGGTAGGGAATTTGGGTTGTGATTCTCTCAATACAATGGGCAAGTGAGAAATCTCTGTCTTCTGGCTTTTACGGAAAATGAGTATATGGAAAATAAATGGTGAGGAAGGGGAGGCAAATATTCTAACATATCTAACGACAAAAACTAACAAATTCCCAATTTACGGAGGAGATGCGTGTTTGAGAAGAGCAACGTAATTACAGCGACATAAAATAGAACCAGATATTCGCAACCACTATAATTCCTTTGCTTACAAAGGCTTTAAAACAAGTTTGTTTGTTTTTTACTTATTCATTAGCAAAAAATTTGAATGGCTATTTTAAATAGCACAAGTATATCTAATTTATCAAGAAACGGATAATTCATATTCGGCGACTGTTCTTCTGATACTTAGGATCTAAGACAACTACTAATCTTCGATATTTGCATACTTGCACGTTGGTGTTCAGCCTTTTGTGACCAAATGTTTCCCTGATGTAGCTGTGAAGCAAACAACCTCACTGCAATTGAGCAAGAGAGAGTTATCTAAAGAATCCCTCTTTCTCATTTCAAAATTCTGTTTTTAGCCATGTTTCATGTATTTTAAACTTTAGGTGGGATTACAACTGAGCCTTAGCATTGATGTGTTTTCACTATTGCTGTTATTTTATTGATAGTCGGAAAATTTTAGGTGATGACAGGAATAAGAATCCATACTTTCATTATTATACTGCTCTACTTGATACAAGTCAAGGAGATCGAATCGGTTTATGAAGGTGGTACTGTTATATTTTAGACACAAAATGTTAAATCATTGATAATGCATGTCATTTGGCATCATGAAACTTCCACAATCTGTCGAATTTTTTAATGAATTCTTTTGTTTTGAATATACTCAACTGCCAATGCGATGCTGCTCAAACAATCGTGATTAGAGGAAGGAGCGTTAATTAGTGGGTGGGGAGAAGACGAGTCGATGGGCTTTCTTCTTGCCGCTCGCGTTTCATGAGCCGATGGGGCTAATTAGCGAGCGCAGAGTGCTGTGAATTGGGAAGGGAAGAGATATCGCCCTCCATCTACCGCTTGGGAAGAAGTAACGTCGACGACAGATGGCGCGATAGCGATGACATCTGGGCGCTCTTTCCGTGGACTTTCTCTCCGTAATTGTAGGAATCACCGATTTGAAGAGCATTCCAAAATGCTACTCTATGCATTTTAAATATTTCAAGGGATGTGTCGAAGGCTCGCAATTTATCCTCATTGAGTACATCCTTTTCATTCCTTGCACTAACTTCATGTTGACATAAACATTACATTTTTGGAGATATTGCTGGCCTTGCATATGGAATTAATTGTTCAACCTAGAGAAAAAAGGTCAAAGAAAAATAATGTTTAATTAAGAATCTCCTGAAGGAATAAATGCTCAAATATTCATTGCCCTTTATTTGTTTTTATTACATTTGGTACACGAATATACGTTACGTCGCTGCCTTTTTTTGTAAATCATAGTCAACGAGATAAATTATGGGTACAAGGCAAAGAAAACCAAATGTTGCAATATTTTCTTCCATTTCTTCGTTAAAAACTGCTACGAGCGTACATATAGTGTCTCACAACTTTTAGAGGGATTAAGGTGGGAGCCCCTAGAGACTCGGAGGCTACACGCTAAGCTTCTTCTGATTCTGAAAATTCTGAACTGATATTTTTCGGAGCGACACAGAGGATATTATCATGACTCCTCACTATAACTTTAGGTCTGACAGATGCGATAACATAAGAGAGTTACCCTGCCGAACAAATAGGTACAAGAACTCGTTCTTTTCGCGGACAATAAGCGACCATAATAAAAATTGAGCACCACTAAATACACTCCTATAATACATGTCACCATTTCATCTCCAAAAACTTACACCTTTAAATGGCTAGTGACCTAACACCCTCTGCCATATGCTCATGCGGAGGCTCGCAGGGTATTATGTAGATGAAGAAAGTCGATCATCGTTAGAGGTTATTTTTTCCGCGAAGAATTATTGAGAGGGCCGATAAAAGCGGGTGTGATTGGAGGAAGGGATGTGAGTAAACGTTATTTTACAATAAACTATTTATAAATAAGTCATTTATCCACCGTAGACCATCCTGTTCAATAGACAAAGTAATAGTATTGGAGCGCTCTTTACATGGAAATCAAGTTGATATTGGGAATTCATCTAAAAGTCCTCCTTAATAGCCAGGATTTGAAACATGTTCCTTTTAAAGGTAATGTATTGGACTATTTCCGTTATACCAATCCTATTCCAAGCCTGTTTATCATTTTAAATAAATTAGAAAGATAAATTTCACAATTGGCCACAGCTATTTTATTCTGCATGGCTTTGAGGTTACTCAGAAGGACCCAACCCGAATATCATTCGGGGGCCAGGTCGGTTTCGACAGAATGACTCGCTACTGTGGATTCCTTCTTTTGATTGCTAATGTGTGAGATTTTATTGGATTTGGAAATAATTCCTCATAAAAATGCCCCACACATCCTTAGGACTTACTGATCTTTTTCGCATGTTTGGCGAGTTGAATAAGGCTGCGATCAGCGACCATGTAAATAAATCGATTTTCTATTACCTAACTTCGTCCAGACTCTGTAAATTAGTTATAGTTGAAAGTAAAGAAGAATCGAACTGAAATGTGTTTTACCTGTAATTATTTAAAACAATATTTCTCAACCTCTGAGAATTGGGAAATACACTAGTGGATCTGTTTTAATCGATGTATATATAGAACGCCATAAAAATAAATTATAACCGCTCTCATTTGTTTTTCTTACATTTATAAGGTGTCGATGGCAATCGTAGGTAAAATTGGAGACTTCTGCGGACGGAAATACTCCGGGGCAAATTTAGATATTATGCATTACATTTATTAATGTAAAGTCTCAGAATTGAGCAAAACCATTGTAACGGGTGTGATTATAAAAATCAAGCCTATACGCTCCTTGGATTATAAATGCGTGCAACTAGGACGCAAAGACTTTATCTTCGGATAAATTGAAAACAGGTTCGACTGTTCGGCTGCCGTTTCTCGGATACTTCATCTTTCGAGGCCGCTCTCCATAAGAGAAGAGCGAAGCATTGTACACATCACAGCCCTCACGGCGATTATTGACAAAGGCCTGCACTCTCATGCGGCTGGTAATCCTTTGATGTGTGCCATTGCGGAAAGAAACACTCATCCGGTCCGTACCAGAATGAGGAGAGAGACTCTTTCCAAGAAAAAGACTCCATGGCCTCTTGTATATTCGTCTCAATCCTGAGGAATCGGACAGCGGTTTTTCTATTAAGATGAAATGAGCGGGGGAGGTCAGCCGCCTTTCTTCAAATCTAGAACTATCGAATTGTTTGAGAATGTAGAGTTGGCGAGGGACTTTTGGCCAGGAAGGGTCGGTGTCTTCATGACTAAAAACCTGAGGAAATAAGAAGATTGGAGGGAGAGACCTTTTAAACAATTCAATAGACTGTTTCTTCGATTATTTCTAAATGAACGGAAGATTGCTGTCTTAGTGGAGAAGATGGTATAGTGGACGGTTGTTGCATCGTAGAAAACGACTGGGGAACAATTAGTTAAAATAGCAACTGAAGGGAATTTGTCCATTGGGTTGAAATGAAATCACTGTTGCTGATTGATTGTTTTTCTGCGGAGATGAGGAAAAACTTAGTTAGCTTTTGCTGTTAAGCATAGGTAGACAGTTAAATTGGCAGGAATGGATAATATGAGCGGCAAGGAAAAGGGTTGGGAAACGCTGGGTGGGCATGGGCCAACTCTTTGATCGTTGGTTCTGTAGCCCTATGATGCTTATCTCAGTACCACCCTTCGGTCGTTTTCAAGGTTACTACTATACCTGTGGACTTGTTAGACATCAGCTACGGTGGTAGGATGGCGAACAAAACTGCGACTTTACTTACCAACACAGGAGGAATAAATTAGAACAAAATAGAGAATGAAAATTTGTCAACTCTGAAGGAACGACGCCCGATATTTCCAATATCTTGAAGAGATTCATGCTTGGCTCACAAGTAGCGATAGTGATTCATTGTTGTAAATTGTTGATACACGCTTAAAAGAACACAGGAGATGCATTAGGTTGTATCATCCTGATAAATCCGCCGTAGCGGAGCATAGCCTAAAGGAGGACCATCTCATCTCCTTTAGTGATGCTAAAGTCATATTCAAGGCCAATGGTTATTGGGAAAGGCTATTTAAAGAAGCCATAGAAATACATTTTCAGCCCAATAACTTGAATTGAGACTCGGGGTACTCGATAAATCAAGGGTGGAAACCGTTAATTTCAAAAATAATAACGGAAAGGAGAAACAACAATGGTCAGTCAGACGTTACCATCCAAGACGTCCGTATATAAGGGAGAACGCAGGCGGCCCGAGCATCATTACCCTGATGACGATGGAAGTGTTATCCATCGAAACGTTGGCAGCAGCCAAAAATTTAACCCAGTGGGAATCCCGAGAGAATTTCACGCAAGTATCATGAGGCTACGAGTTGAAATAGTATTAAGTTGTCTCAAAACCAAATCAGTAACTCGGCATTTCTTTCACTTTTATGTGTACATGTGTACATTAAGTACACGTGGGTGAAATTCCACGCATATCTGTATGTAAACAAAAATCGCTCTAGTCTCCTTAGTGAAAAGGCAGAAATGTATTTTTCCCCAGATCATCTAAGAAATTTTTACTACTTTGCCATCGCCTTCTTAAATTATCCCCCTTCGTCAGGCTCTTTACTTCTTTGTCATAAGCCCTCACTGCACAGTCGGTTCACATAGTTCTAGGTTGGTTTCTGAAGATCTTCCCCTTCTTCAAAGCCTTTGCAAGTATTTGAAATGACCTCCTCATACCTTTCTCTCTCCATAGACTCACCCTATCTGGAAATTCCTTGAAATTAACCTTCCATTGCTTTTGTATTCAAAGGTTATGCTAATTCCCATTACTGTGGAAAGGGATAAAAGAGGTACAAGAGATAGCCCCTCGTCCTATCGATGTTTTCAGATTACCAAAAATCGCAAAAATGTTCAGAAATGTGTGCAGAATTGGATTATTGGAGTTAAATTTAGGTCAACATAGCTAAAATACTCAGAAATTGCCACGAAAAAAATATCGGCATGGACTGGCCACCGACCTTTGGTTGGCCGGGCCAACAAGCAGGCCACTATACCATCCAGGCTTCCTAATTTCCATAGCAATTTAGTGTGATTCGGGGGAACTTGGCTATAAGCCCTTGAGAACCATGAAATATGCAAAAGCAAGGGAATAGAGCAGTTCAAAGAAGCTACAACTCTTGCATCGCATATGATACTTATAGCACTTATGCCGTACCTGCCATACCTAGCCATAACGACCGCTGGTACGTTGAAAGACGTAGAAATGGACACGAGAAAAATATCTTTGATAGACCGCAGAGGCTTAACATCTAGTTCTCTTGAGTCCTCCATATTTGCCTAAATATCCCACCGTATTCCAACGCTCCCTTTTCTACAGACTCTCTTCCGCATTAAAGTCTGTTCCTTTGAACAAAAAATTCCTCGCTTGGCCTTTTCTCCTCAACTCTCTGCTTCAACTCCGTCGAGGTGTAAATCCATTATTGCTACTTTTTTGTTGTTTATGTATTATGTCAGCCAGTTTAAAAGACCATGTTGCTGTAATAAATAAACAATGAATTGTATCAGGGAAGTCTGGATAGCGTGTTGTTCTACGAATTGACTCTGGAATGCCAAATGTCTGTGGTTCCAGGCCGATTTTTTCCTCGTGATTTTCTCTACGTATTTCAACGCCAACTTTGCTTCAGGTAAGAATATCTTCAGAACTTAAAACATAGCTCCATCAATACGCATATTATATATGGTTTTTACTTTGGATTTATGTCAATTACCCTATCCACGCACTACTTCATGCTTGGTGCCTCTGTGGTTGAGTGTTGGCTGGAAGAGTGAAACGTATTTGTGGTTGTAAGCCCTCTTTCTCCTCTTTGTCTCTGTGCAAATACCTCCATCTTCTTCTCATCCGAAATAAATTCCTCCCTCCTGTCTCCATCCATCCATCCGCTAGCCCTCGTAGCCATCCTCCATGATTTCCTCTTCTACCCGGCCAAGTGTATTTGCTTCCATTGGGACATAGGAGGGAATTCAAAGCCGAGGTTGCTGCTCCATGGCACAGTAAAATTATTTTTCCTGGAAACTCCCGCTACCTTTTTGGAAAGACCGAGCAATTCACTTTGTGACCTTTGCTGCCTTTGCTTCTCTTGCTCCCACGCGCCTTGTACGCTATATTGTCATTTGATACGTATACATTTTGTTTGCCACATAAAAACTCTCTCTGCTCTATTTAATGTCAGTGAGAATTATCATTTCATATATAAATTTTTCCTGTATGTTTCATGTAGAATTTATAATGTTAATTTTCGTAGTGTTTCATTCCACCAATATCCTTCACCTCCCACACTTCACAGTGTATTCATATAATTTATGAAAGCAAAATGCTGCATACATATTTGCAAACACATACTGCATAATATTGCACTTTCACAACCATTGTTTTTGTGCAAATACCTGAATTTCTGCTTACAAACACTTACTTATACAGCATAATATCATCTTTAATTCCGGATGGCTACGAAAGTGATTGATTTTTTCCACGAATTATGAGTGACTGTAATGAGAGTAGATATGGACACTCAGGCATTCCGTTGACGATCATTTACTTTTATCCCTCACCCTATTCATGCCGTTTCCCTAATTCTTCCTATTTTCAGTGCTGACGTCCAAAATCCCTACCCGCACAACCATACGCCCTGGTGCCTTCTCGTCGGCATGTAAATATATTTGGAACTCTGTTTGTATAACTACAGACTCGAATAATAAAGAAATTACATAGGCAACATGATGATAACCTGCTTACAACTGAATTTAATGATCGCGTTATGTCACGGAGTCTATTGTTAATTTATCTAATTGAGTTTCTGCATAACACGCTCATTCTTGAAATTCGAAAGCCCTCACAGTTTCGACTACATTTTTCGTTGACAAATGTTCCGTTTGTTTCCCTTCGGCTCATTTTCTCTGATTTATGTGCTTAGAGATAGTAAATAGCTATCAGTGCGTGGAAATAATGGTGTGGAACACGTTTTGTCCTAAAATATTTTAATCGGATATATTTCGATTTATTGGGACACCGATGTTCATGTTCGTTTTGGAGGTACAACTTTTACTGAATTAGCTCTCCGATATGTTAAGCTTAAAAACTAAAAAAAGCCTTGATTAGCAGCCTATAGTTTCCAGTTTAGAAGTCACCAGTATCTCTCTGCCACATCATAATAGTTACAGCCCTCAAAATTGCTGCTATCGGATCTACATACTATGGAAAACTCGGATGAAGCTAACCAGTGATGAATTTATCGTTTATTCAAGGTCTATTGAGAATCGTTTTCCTGTTTTCACTTTTCAACATGAGGAATATTGTTGAAGTTCTTATATGTATGAATCCTCCTACTAGAGTAATGAATGTGCTCACTGAAAAGGAGGTTATCTTTTCCTACTTTTTAAAACTCACGTATGATGTTAAGAGAATGAATGAGAGTCGAATAACGAAACATATATAATAGTGAAATGAATGGTGCGAGAGGTAGAGGTAGGCCGAGAAAGTTGTGGTTGAATGTGGTTGGGGAAATTCTTAGGAGGAGGAATATTAGGAGTCTTAAAAATAGAAGAGTGTGTATGAAGCAGTGTATGGGGGTAAATGAATCAAAAGAGGTTTGCAAGGATAGGTCAGCATGGAGGAAATTATTGAAGCAGAGTTAGGTGTACAAATATGTATTTATGAGTGAGAGTGAGTGAAACTTAATGACTCTCCCTACCCCAGAAGGGAGCGGCGTGATTGGTACGTATATAATTACGCAAAGCATTTGATGTAGCCTTAATCATACTCAAAACGTACCCCGGCAGGTATCTCTGATGACCTAGAGCAACATTTATATCAATTACAACGAGATCCCTTGAATCTAAAATCTATCTTTTTTGCTGCAGGATTGCTTGGTTTTTATTCACTACGAGAAAATATTTCGTTTGGTTCTCTATACCATTACTGTTTAGTATCAATAGCCCTCGGTTGATCCATATTTTTTAAAGTCATCTCACTTTTTCCTTTCTGTTTGCTCCAATATCTCTCAACGCCATAACTACGTCCGTTTCCTCTCTCTCTCTCTCTCTTACAGCCAGAGTTCTTGGCGACGGTTACTCATCAGCAGTGACTTGATGTGCATTCCCCATGGTGTCTCCCTTCCTTCCGCTTCCAAACTTTTCCTTCCTGGCCTGCTTCTTCCGGCTTCCAGGTCTTCCCTTCTTTGAACTCCAGGGGCAGACCCCGTTGACCCAAATCTCCCTCCCACCTTTGAACCTTTGTTAAAGGCGAGCCCCGAGTGTGCACCCCGAGGATGCTAATCTGGTCTTCGTTCACGGTGAACGAGTCTTTAGACGAAGGGTCCTCGGTACTTACTGATCTATCTTATCTGAGGAAGGAGTGAGCAACCGATTGCTTCTTGAAGGAGATGAAGCGATGTGTGCGACCCATCTCCGGCCTCATCACTTCCTTGTACTAACAATAAGACCATCCCCTCGCTCTTATCCCTTCCCGCAAAATAATGGAGCATCGATAAACAAAATAGAATTCCCGTAAGGTGGTTTCATGGTAAAAATGCGAAAGTTTCATCATAATTTTACTTGGAACTTACTTAAATATAAGTCCTCTACTTGACAAGGAGAACTAAGTTCTACCTTTCAACGCTCTTTTTTCACTAAGTTAACTTGGACTAACACGAAGTTGAATGCGGCAGTGGGAGAACTACTGGGAAAAAAATTATTATTATTTCTATTATAACTGCCATTTTCACGAGAACATCTGCTTTTAATGAGCAAAAACACACAGTATTTGAACTAAAATGAAATATATGCATCTTAAAATCTTTTTTTTTCAATGAGTTGATGAGCTATTTACTGCGAAAAGTGAAGTCAAAATTTCCTAGTTCGATGGAAATGGCGCTTTAGTCGGCTTCTATAATTTAAGAAAAGTTTATAAAAAAATATTCTTAAAATAATCCGCACGACTGGTACTCGTATTAATGGTTTTCAATACATATGAATAGTCGTCAGCGCTGGCAGGGATTAAA
Source organism: Ceriagrion tenellum (assembly GCA_963169105.1). Taxonomy (NCBI): domain Eukaryota; kingdom Metazoa; phylum Arthropoda; class Insecta; order Odonata; family Coenagrionidae; genus Ceriagrion; species Ceriagrion tenellum. Next base: position 122,063,413 of record OY720642.1, on the reverse strand, counting down.
AAAAGTTGGAAAAAATTATTTATTTTTGCTTTCATATTGGTGATGGAACTTTTTTTAATATGACAAAAGCGTCAAAGATTCAGGGATGTATGCCTTTGTCTAAATCTCCATTTCAAGTTCATTAGGCTACCCTTTTCTAAAAGACTTTCACAATCGTTCTATGCTTTTTTGCATTGAAATATTTTCAAGCATCAAGAGACATTTGAGCAGAAAAACGGACTTGGGGTCTGTTTTTCTGTATCTATTTACCTACTTGGCTCTACTAAAGATCAAGGATATTAAGAATTCCAACCGCGACCAATTTATGTGTCTCAATACTCAGATTTCTCCGTTTCCCTCGCTCATGTGCTCTGGAATAAGCGGTTTATTTACTCCTTAGGCCAAAATAGTCCATAAATAATTTTCTGCATTGATTTTCTGTAACTTTGTTGCAACTGTCTACATTGATTTTCTGCTATCAGCTCATCATAACAACCTCATGCGTCACACGACGCTAAACCTTTCCAACCGTCCCACTCCTCCCGTCCCACCAACCTTCCTTACCCCCAAAAAACCCTAAGCCGCTCCTTCCTTATGTATGCTTATATGTACTCACTGAGATCAAAATTTTCAGTCACCTGATGATGACCTGAGTGTCGAAACCTGGATAGTGGAAGAAAAATAAGAATTGTGGAAAAATCAAGTGTATTCATTGAAATTATAATAAATAGTTTCCACCAAGTAACGGCCGACAACACCAACTACATCTACATCTACGTCATACCCTGCAAGCATCCCAAAGGGTGTGTGGCAGGGGGTGCTTCCACACCAGGCATGCATTAATTATACGGCAGAACACCGAAACTACATTGAAACCAGCGTACCACACATGCAATGCGCCAATTAACAATCTGCTAACCAATAAACATTCCATCGTCTATTGTTCCGACATGCAAGGGACACAAGGACTACAACTACAGATTCAAAATAACATGCATAAATAAGAACATCAATATTTACATCATGCATAAATAAGAACGTAGAGAATATAAAGAGAAAGATCCACAATCTAGCTAATCTCACTATTCGCACTATTCATGACGATGATCATAGCTGTTATGGTCCAGAATGGTACGCGGAAAAAATGACATTTTATACCTATCGGTTCTACAATCTAGCTCTCTAATTTTATTGGCGTGATCTAATCTTCCATAGTACAAGGGGATTAACAGTATGTTTTTAACGTCGTCAGAGAAATTTTTTCCTGAAATTTAGCTAAGAGGTTAAGCCTATAATTTAATCTACGCTGTGATAGCGATTCCAATCCCAATTCTTCTAACAATCCAGATACACTAGTAAACTTATCGTAGCATCGTTTTACAAACCTAGCTCCTCTTAGTGCACGCGATCTAATTCCGATATCAACCCCGCTTTATATGGATCCCATATACTGGCAGCATATTCCAGATGAGGCCTAACGATTGAACTATTTTCTGTAAAAGATATGAATCAGTTTTTGTTGAGCATGATATAAAATTTTAATCATTCCTATTCTTTCGTCTGAAACTACATGTGCCTGTGTAATCGTGGCCTTACAAATATCATGAATTATTAGAGGGAGGGAACCATTACCAAATAGGCGGGTTGAAATTGCCTCCCAAAATTATCATATTACGTACTCGGCTTCCCACAGTTTCAAATATTAGTATTTCCCTGAGTAAGCGTCACTATCGCCCTAAACTATCCGACTAGATTCGGGAAACATTTTGGCAAGTTTCTACGTCATGTCTATTTCCTCTACAATGGGAAATCATAAGAAAAATCGGAAGGTGTTCCCTTGGGGTCCACGCTATCACAGACAATCGCGAACCTTTTCATGGAGGTATTCGAGATACCATCTTGAACAACTTTTCGGGTATGAGGACGTCGCTTTTATTTTAGCCACATAGACCTGAAAATCTTACCGAGTTCTTCATTAAAATGAACAACATCCGTCCTGGGATCCAGTTCTCCATGGAATTCTAAGCCTATAACCGCCTGACTTTTCTCAAAATTCTTATCGAGAGGTGGCCTGGGACACGGTGTGCACCGGAAATCTACGCCCACCGATATGTACCTTAGCGGGAGAGGCAACCGCCACTCCGAAAATAAAAGAGACACGATGACCGCGCTTTAGCACCGGGCCAAGATAGGGTCGGATAAAAAAACTTTGACGCTGAAGTGAAAAACTTAAGGGAGACCTTTTGCACAGATGGAAACGGACTATGGGAGATCCACCTCAGCCACTAAAATTTCCCCGATGAGGAAGGAAAAAAATACAAGGATATAGCTCAGAGCTTAAGAGCTATGAGAAGGACAGAATTCTGGGAAATACTGGCATGCAAGTCCAGTTAGAGAGATGAAAGGGAAATTAAAGCTTTTGAGGGGGAAATAGAAAGAGATGCTCGTAGCGGCAGCAAAGAAATGAGGAAAAAGTAATTTCAGAGAGCTCATTGTTTAAAAATTTATTTCACCATCATTTGTTGGAAATAACTTAAATAATTCCTGTTTCGTGGTCTGAAACTCAATTAAACACGCTTGATTTCATTAATAGGCTAAGCCTAAATGGGTATAGATTTTTCCTCATGATATTAGTTTGCTTAAAATATCACTCTGAAAATTTGCAATGTTGCTCAAAATAGCAAAAACCATATATAAAATGACGAAAGACTCTTTTCGTAAAGGTTGGGTACCGAGGGAGCTTGTGATTCTATGCGAATTTACGAAGAGAAGAATGTGTGGAGTGCACTCATAGATGTGGAGCGGACGTTGAAAGAAGACCACACCATCTCTACGATCGGCGCCGGAGACCTCATTAACCGTCTCCTTAATGCATCTGTTGAGCAAAAGATGGCATTCACAGTCGAGGATGTTATCCGGCTAAGAGTATTACCTCTTGCTTAGTATCTATGGGTTCAGTGAAAAAAGCGAATTATGATCAGGTGTATTTATTTTGACCTATGTTTTTTTTATAATGATGCTTCCAGATGCTATTAATTACGTATTCTGTTACCAAAAACAGGCCCACCGTCTTCACAGGAAACTGAGTAAATAACTAGTATTTGATTATGAAAATAACACCTTTTAAAAATTCTGTTTGCTCTCTTTTACGTGGATTATGTATTAGGTCTATATCATTGTTGCTACTAAGGATAGGATACCATTGTATTTTATGGCAAATATATTTCTAATAAATTATTCTCACATGAAAAAAATACTCCATTGATTGAGAGAATGCTTGATTAACTGGAATATAAGATAGATTAGTCAGATTTTCTCAACTTTTAAATTTGAAATAGGTGAGATGAATTTGAGACAGTAAAACCAAAACAATTAGTTATATTACTGTGATCGACGTGGCAAGAATAAACGGTAGTAATCTCTTTTCTTGGTTAGGGTCTAGCTTCCCAAATATTTCTTAGCGAAAGCATCTCTTTATCCCTTTGGACTAAAAATAGAAAATTATATATATTTCAGGGAATCTAATAGAGTAAATTTTGAAAAACCTTAATTTCTCTTTAATTACATTAAGTAAAGGTGTAGGTTGGTTTTTTATATTATTATTTTTTATGAGAAAATTTTAAAATGCCTATTCTAATCGGATGAAGCTGACGTAGCAGACGAAGCTGTCGCAAATACCCTAATCTCTCAATGGAAATTTCTTCTCTCCCGGAAAATCATCCAAATGCTATGAATAATAAAGAAAAGTGGGGAGAAAAAACATTTTATATGTAATTAAGACGCTTGTGTTGTCAACTCTATACTTCAGTCGATTCTTATCCGCACAGTAAAATTGTCGACAGCGGAAATGGATTACAAAGAACCAACTGACACACTCAACAGAGCAACAACTCTGCATTTCGGCGTGGATAAATCAATTGTCCAATGAAGCGGCTTTTGATTCGCAGTAATTTGAAGTAATGCGATGCGCAGTGCGACATTCATTTGCATTGGGAGAGTTCATTCGTCGCCTTTCGAGCGATAACCCTGTTAACCAATTTTCTCTTAGTCGGCGGTGCACTCTGGTGGAGGCGTCAGAAAACCCCACTCTCGATTTTTCGTGGTTGCAAATGTAATCGCATCAGCGGCAAAAGACAGATACGTTGGTGATGAGGTCTGTGGGAGCCATTATGGTACCCCAGGTTTCGTATCAAGAGGGATGGGTACGAAAAATGTTGGTCGGTTGGGCTTTTGGTTGGTTGGGCAGAAAAAATTCTTTATTAAAGTAATGATTAAACTTGTTTTCAAGATAGTTCAAAATGCACTCCTGACTATTATTCAGATTTAATTTAGTGAAGTGTGATACATTTTTAATCTACAATATCTAGGGATGTTGAATGAAGCATTTACCGTAACCAAAATATCTAATTCATTCGCAAAAAATGTTCTCTGCCTCCCAAAGCCCTCGTGGGACCGATTGTGGAAGAAGGATTTTCAAATGCGGTCGGAGCAGATGGAATTTGACCAAGATTTCGGAAAAATCCTCTGCAGTTCTTAGAAACAAAATTTTTGAAACGAAAAGACAAAGAAATGCTTCAGCGGGAAGAAGCTCGATCCTGAGGAGCCTTACAATCTTGGAGAGACAGTCACTACGTTTACTAATCGAACTCAGATCGATTTAGCCGGTTCAGCTTGGTATGGTAAACGCAACAGGCTAGTGGAATCGATATGAGAAGCGGGCTAACACGGACCACTTTCCCTACCAGTCTGAGATTTCAAATCGATATGAACCGATTCAAATCAATATTTCAATCGATTTCGCATTGATAAACCCGGCGATCCGAGTAGGCTGGCTTAGGATGTTTAGATTGGTCCGAGATAATATAGGTCTGAGTTTGATTGGTAAACGTAGTAAGTGTGTACTGGCTGAAGTACAGCGACGATTCGATCGTTGATATTTCGACGGCGAAGAATGGTTTGACCCAGTGGAGAGCATAAGAGGAGCTCACAACAATGGCAGTAATCATGATTGAATACCTTGTCACACCCATAATTTATCTGATCATAATGTTTCTTATTCTTTATCTCGTTGATTACTTTGTGGCTGCCGTCGTGACAAACTTTCTGCTGCGGATTTAGTTCCAATTTTCTGATCCACTTTCATACTCTTAAATCCAGGCAAACGCAGAATAAAAGTGGAGCGATGCAGCTCCTCCTTACGAATACACGTAAAATTTCTTCAACCATCATAAAAATGTGCGGTGTACTTGAACCTATATTAAGAAAACATTTCTTAATATATATCTTATAGTTCTTCAGGAAATCGACTAATCGATTCACGTATGCCAGCCATTTTAACAGCTGCCCATGGCATCTCTCTTGAGACACTACGGTACGCTTTTTGAGGTCTATAAAAATAATTTCGACTTCCTTACTTTTAAACCTGTGTTTATCAACTTATTGCTGTACCATAGATATTCGAATGCTGCTACAACTGATTCTTAGTGGAGTACTTTTGTTGAAAAAAATCCGTATACAACGATCATTTTATAATCCTTCCAAAATTCTTCAAAAAAGATTTTGGATTAATTACTTAAAGTACCTGTCATATTACCATTTTCATATATTTATTACCCATTCACACAGTAATGAATTTGCCAGGAGTCCTCGCTCTTTGATCGAAAATTTTATCAATTTATTAATGATATCATTTAATTTTGGAGCCTCCATATATCATTAGTTCCAACTTAATTTCAATCACTCCTTCCTCCAACTCTTCAATCACTTCTTTACGATTCTTTCAAAGTAAAATCCATTTATTTTCTATGAATACGACGATGATGGGATGAATATTCTCTGAGAACTCGTTTCATATCCATGACAGCAAACCGGTCTTTCTATGTTTATCTACGACTATTTATCTCGCAGGAATATCGTGTAAAGCCCACGTCTATATAAACAATAATAAAGCAAATTTCGACCGATTTCTCAATACCAAACTACTCCCTTCTCAATCCTTGCGTTGCCAAAATACAACTGTTTTTATGAATAACTTCTACGTAACACCTGCGCTATCCAGCCTCCAGTCACATATATTTATGGATATTGTGAGGTGATTGAAGCTTGTATGGCACAGTTGCGCACTTATTCTTGAGTGATGAAACGTTTCCGTAACTAATTGCAGATGTTCACAGAAAGCTTATACCTGAAATACCCTGCAACATATATTTAAGCTCTTTAAAAACGACTTGGTTAAGAAAGTTTTTTGGGAACAATAACTGAAATAATTATAATGTGACGAATAAAAAACACCCCATAGATTGGTAATTTATAAACGAAGAAAAAACGATTATTGTCGAGGAAGTCATGCAGTATGTTGTTCATAATATTGCAGAAAATAATTTATTTGTCAAGTAATAGAGTAACTTCCTGCATTATTCACCCAATTGCGCGTTTAAAAACTGAGATTTCAAATCGGTATTTATCATAAGTTTTCAGGTAAGAAATACTTTAAAGGTAACATGAAAAAAAAATTCCCGAAGAACCAAAAATAGTCACTGGCTGACGTGAGCCCTTAAATACCACTCTCTATCACCGATCGGCACAGACACTGCTGCTACAGTGCTGTGGAAGTGGAGCATCCCTCACTCTAGTCAAACATAGCTGGCCTTTCTCTATTTTCCCAATCATATTATATCATTGAAACTCATGAGAAATTCCTTGGCATCACTGAAACAGAAAGACAATAATGCGGCAATGTAAGTCTTCAATGCCAATCCTGGTTGCGCGTTTTTGCAAAGACCCCTTTGTAACATAGATATAATTGAGTTTCAATGTAATTTTAACAATGCAAAATGCATTTCTTTGATAGGATAATGCTTTTTCCATAACTTATATTTGCTCATTAACTTGGGTTTGTCAACAGAATTCATATGTCTGTTAGGGACTTATCGCCGAGAAATCTGACGCGCGATTTTGGAAGCTGTAAGAGTGGTGCGGTAATTTTCTTGTCCAAAAAATGTTACTTACCTGCCTTTATGGCCCTTCAAAGTGAGTTTAAAAATGGTGTTATATTTTTTTCAAAATAAACAAATAGGTAAATAGGGGAGGAGCGCACGCAGAGGGTGCCAGTAAGACGGGAATTCAGGAGTGATGTTTGGAGCTGAGCGAGAGCAATAAAAGCACTTTAAAAAGTCTTTGACTTTCCTTTCAAAATACCTGCCAAATCTTCATTGTGATCCCAGGGGCACCCTTTGGGGGTCTTATACAGGTGTCAGAAGTGGGTTCTGGCGCATTTTGCGGGGAAACTCATCGACCGGATGTCCAAAATGTCGGCGAGGTTTAGCTTCAAGGGCCGTGACATGAATCTACAAGAGGGCATCACGGGAGATGAGGGCTTAAATGAGGGAGATTTGAGCTGACAATAAACGGCAGACAAGAAGGGATCTGATAGAGGACGGAGAGGCAAAAATAATTCTGCTTTACTTTCAACGGACACTGCATTTTCATGAAAACCGAAATGATTCGTTTTCAGCCTCTGTCCGAGTCGAGACGAATACTATTGGTGGTCTGGCAAAACTGTTTGAAGGTAGTCCGAAAAAGGTTAGATTAGTCTCCAGAGAGACTTAATTTAAGCAATGAGGAATTTCTAACATTTTTCTTTGGATTCGATTAACTTGGTTTTATTTTAAAGGAAAAATAGCACCCCTTCTCTAAGACTTCAAAATATCAGCCACCTACTGCTCTCCTTTTCGCGACATTTGCCAAAATATTCCAGCCATTTTCCATGGGAAACTGCACAGCCATGCATTCTAGAGACTCTTTATTTGAATATATGAGGGAGTTCTAACACCTGGATCTCGCCAGAAATATAACAATATATAGTTTCTCCACAGTTATTAAAAAGAAATTAATTACTGCAGAATCGTTTATGTCGAGAAGGTATTTTCACTGCGCTTAGAGAAAAAATGAGTCAAATAAAAGATTTAAAAGACATATTGGAACACAAATTCCACGATATTTCGCCTGAATCTGTTGAAATTACTTTGATAACATATTTAACTTATGAGAATTTCAGTTTCTTAAAAGTATACTTTTGCGTCAATAGTATTATAAATCATATTGACTCCATGCTCCTTACGTCTGCTGAAATAAACGACTGAAGTTAAAATGTGGTCTCTATTATGATAGTGATTAAACCTTGATAAAACTACCTTATACGAAGACAGGCATTCTGCATTACATCCCACTTCATAGCCGTGACTGTACCCGTATCCAACAATAAGACTGTAAGCATACATTTTACAACCTGAGCAAAGTATATTTTAGCTGCCACACGCTTGCATTTTACAGGAGCGAATCTGTTATCTATCATGTTGGCATTTTACTGTATCTTAGACTTGGCTGAAGAATAGTACTATCAATACAAGGATGTTTAATTTACTCGTTCTTTAATCGGCTTCATTTCTGGCAGCATCAATTAATCGGTGGCCATCACTTGGCGATATCGCATCACCTACAAATTACATGAATGGCCCTGGTTAATGTCATTAATAAAGATTCATAACCCATACTAGTTTTATGCTCTCAATCATTAAGCTATAAGATGAACTGCAGTGCATGGAGAGACACCGCGGCCTACATCCGGAAAAGTATATGTTTTTCTTTTAGCAAACAAAACACAAGCACTCTCATGAGAGAAACCAACCAAAGAAAAACACGCTCTCGAGTATTAAAAACATGCAGAAATGTCAACATCAACCCGAAGTGTAGTTGAATGACCGATTACACTCTTGGTTTCTTTACAAGTTTGGAATATTGAATCTTTATTAACGAAAAATACGAAATAACTTTTATGGGTTCCAAAAATCAATCGTTAAAAAAATGTGGAACATGTATTATCTTTATTGTTTTCATATTACGTAGTTTTTACACCATAAAACGCCTATTAACGTTTGTTTCATAAATTATTTTACATTAATATGTAATCATGTATAATATATTGTCAAGCAAGAGATAAAATAACTCACTGATCAGAAGTACTCGATACTCTTGATTCTTACCCAGCTGAATTGATTATTGGCCTTTCTCTACTGCCAGGTTCTACATAAAGCATGAATGTTTATCGTGAAAAACGTGTTTTCACTCAGTCTGACTGGATCAAATTTTATGCTGTTTGCATCAGTGACTCGTTACTGAAACAGGAACGAACATTAAAAATCGCCCCAACAAATATATGACATTACACACAAAAACGTCACTATTTTTTTTGGCTCGGGTGAAAGTGAAATGTTGGAAAAGCGAAACAGAAGAGCGGATATCACTCATTCCTGTAAAACTAACGGAAAACGAAACAAAGGAAGCGAATCCAAAAGAGTCTTCGAGTGAAAAGACAAACGGAAGGCGCGCATAAATGAATAAGCGCGTGGAATTCCACCTCAAGACATCCATTCCGACCCTTTACCCTTCGGAGCCAAGCGGTTTCGGGAAAGTAAATAACAATGAGCCACTTTTCGAGGAGGAAGAGGAAAGGGGAAAAAAGTGTGGCCTTATACTTACAGTTCGGAAAACAAAGGAACGTTGAGGGAGGAGACAATAAATGTCTTAAATGTGTTGGGTGGCAAAGTAAGGGAGCGAGAATAAAGGTTCGAAACACCCAATGTGGAAGCTCTCCATCGAAAGGGAGAGGGCGGGTTAAGAGTGCATTCGAAATAACATTCCGAGGTTGAAGGGGAAAAGTAACGGAAGAGGAAGAGGAGGAGGGAAGCGAAACGGTGGAGGGTGAAACGTCAAATTGGACGGAATATTTCATGCCCTCAAACTCTTCTCCCGAGAAAAGTAAACGTTTGAAAAGCGGAAAAGAGAGAGGCAGGCTGGCATGGGAAGCAGAGCTGGGACTGAGGCGAGGGAACGCCGAGGAATCGAAGGACGATGGAGAAAGCTGAGAGAGGAGTTTTTCCCTTTAATAGATTCGCGAGAATGCTGCGAATTGGACGAGGAGCAGGGGATGATAAATATTGAACGGCTGAAGAGAAGTGGGTGAGCATAGGAGAAGAGATGGGCATGGGATAAAGATAGATAAATAGTTTTGAATGCGATTTCTGGGATTGAGGATATCTACGGGGGAGCGAAGGCCTCTCCTTGAGCAGTCATGAAAAATTGATGTCGGGTAGAACCAGCAAAGCGACTATTTTTCTAAAACTGAGACCTTTCTTGTGCTTGTATCCTAATTCAACAGAATGTAAGAAGAATGGGTTGTCCAGTGAATGACCATCCGGTAACATTGGACGGGCGAATCAAGTCACCTTCTAGTTGTGATTCAAGGATAATCCACGCAGAAACCCCGAATTATAGCAAAAAGATTTGAAAGGTTGAGTTTTACGGCAGTGACCTGGGCAATAACCGTGACATCACTCAACCTTGAGAGACCTTCCAGTCCCGAGTATATCTCACAGCAGAGCGTCAAGGCTAGTATTATCATAATTTCTCATCAGACCTATAAAAACAGCAACTGTTTTCAAAATAGACATAAATTATGACCTCTTTTGATTCTCTTGACTAGATATAAAATCAAATGTGGCGTAAAATAACTGTTGTCACTAAATTTCCTCGTCGTCCATGCTGCTGAACAAAAAAAACTGTAAAAAGAAAGTAACGGATAAGTTATATTGCCTTTTTTTATATACCTAGGCATCATTACTGATGGCAACTAGGTTTATGGACTAGGATTTCTATCTTCGAGGTTTTTTATTTCTTTGTCGTGTAGGAAATAACCACTGCGGGTAAAAATGCTGAGTTCATCCAAGTCGAAGGAAATCACATAAATTAACTTATTATATCATGAAAGTTTTGTTTATATTTATGGATTCGTTTTAGCTTGTTGATTTTCTTAACGTATGAGTGCCTTGTGATGCTGCGTTAGGTGAGACCACAGTAAATTTTTTTTATAAAATGTTTTTGGAAGATAAATGTCTGTTCCGCATCGTTCTTTCATCCTCTCGCCTCGCGAAAAGAAATAATTCCTCTGTCAAGAGTAGCCTGAGCATTTCCTATATTCATCTAAATAGAATTCTCTCGTTACAATGGTTAGCATGGGTATTCACTTCACCCTACATGGTACTCTAGTCAGCGGGAAGCCGGTCCCTTCTTTCAGGCTCCAGCCTACATCTCACCAGCCTCCCTCGCAGCATTAGTCTGCAAATGGTTTTTATTTGTAATTCATTTTTTCATTTATCGAGCACTCCAAAAATTTAAACTTCCCTGTAAATTACTAAGCGTTTTGTTTATATTTTTTACAGAATTCTTGCGTCAATATTTACTTGTCAGTATTTTTTGCTTTGATAAAATGTTCTATTTCAGTATGATAAATCCAACATTAATAACGCCTGAATTTCATCAGAAAATTCTAAAAGCTCAATTAAACACATGGAATCTAGTCCCACGTTTAAATTCTTGGAGTATCCAGTATATGTTGATTGGAAAAACCAACGCAGAGACCATTACTAGACCGTTCTATGCAGGGTCTTACTAATTTGGCGAAGGGTCGAGCTTAGTTGCCAAGGAAAGGGCCTGGACTCATGCTACACTGGGTCTCAAGGGGTTGAAGCTGACATATAATTATTGTTTTGGAGGTGGCCTCATCCCTCCGCCCCGCGTCAGCTATGCACACATTCGCTCTTCTGCGCAGAAAAATTCCTGGTCAGTTTCAGACGTTATTCAACGCAGAAAGGGTTATTATTTGACGATAAATCATTAAAGTACCTACACGATTACAGCTTCTTTACATTATAAATCCCCGCTACACATCGCTTTATTTGGGCGGAGATAATGGTGTCCGCCGTGTGATCATGCATGGTTTGCAACGAGTTGACCCTGCGTCCATCAATCAGAGATTTCGGCAAATTAGGTGGGATAGATTCTGACTCCAGCGTACTATCCGCTTCAGTTTAGGCGTCCTAACATCTTCAGTTTGAAATCACTGCTGGGGAAGGCAATAGGTAACCACCTGAATCTTTGTCAATGAATATTGATCCTTTCTTTAACGCGAGCCTGCCCACCAAAGCAGATGATATGTCCGACGGTAAAGGCGTCTAGAAAATTACGGTCAACGGCATGTCAAAGAATCGTATCGTAAATGAACTGTTTGAAAGAATTTCCGTACAATTGAGTTTATTCAATGCACATCTACAGCCAAAAAGAAACAAGCGTCATCTATTATGGGTTAAGCATAAATTTCTAGGGTTTCACACCGGAAAATGTTGTTGAATACTATCAACGTATCGACGGCAGATACAACCATCGTCATGAGCATAGCAAAGCGTTGATAATTTTCAACAACATTACCTGGTGTGAAACTCAAAAAATCTTTGCTTACTTAATTCGCCGAGAAAAACTCAATCTCACACTCTCGGGGTGTTTTTTGATGTCACACTAGGATGTTCCTTAATATTAGCAGTATCCTTAATTTTGTCACTGTTGAGGAAATTAGTGACCATAGAGAATATACAGTTGAGTTTTTCTTGAAAATCAAAAGAGTATTTTAACAAATTAGAAAACTATACATTTTCAGAAAAGTTTATATCGATGCGTTCAGGTGTCATCTAAAAATTCCTTTGCCGACTTCCAAGAGATTCAAGCATTAAGTTTGACGCAGAGAGTACTTGGAAAGCTTTTCTTTCGATAGTGCATTCATAAATCAGAAAATATGTCCCAAATAAACTTTAAATAGAGAGCAGCGATATTGATGGTACGATAAGTAAGGGTGAAAATCGTTCAGATGACAGAAAGCATGCGACGCCAAGATAGTAAAAACTACGTGTAGATTTTTCCGCTGATGATAGTGCGTTGATAATTGAAAAATATAAACTGCCTAAAGCCGTTATAAAGTTATCGCATCGGTTTGAATGCGTGGATTTGAAAAGATAAACAACTGTGGGACAGTTAGAGGAAAACCCAAAAGCATTTTGGTCAATCGTTAGGGAAGTTAAGGACAATTACAGTTAATTCGCTGAAAACCGACAAAGATGACGTATTAACAAACGGTTCAGACAAAGCTAATTTCTTGAACTCCAACTTCCAAAGCGTGTTCACTAAGTCATTACGAAACACATCCGAGATGGTTTATGGTCGTTGCCCGCAAAAGGATGCCTCCAAGTACGCAATATTAGTGCTCTCGGGATAGAGAAATTGTTAAAATCGCTCAGACCAAATAAGTCATCAGGCCCTGAAAAAATTCCTTCCCCAGTGTATGAAGAACTAACTTCAGAAAGAGCCTCCTACTTGTAGGTAATATTTATAAAATCCATCAAGGAACACGTAGTACTCAAAGACTGAAAAACTTCCAATGTAACGCCCATATTTAAAAGTGGTGTTAAGGAACAGCCATCGAATAACAGACCCATACCCTAGCATCTATTCAATGCAAAATCATGAAACATATAATTATAAACTAAGTCATGAAATACCTTGATATGCAGAACTTGCAAATAAAAAAATAAGGCATATTCAGGAAGGGAAGATCCTGCAAAACTAAATTAGCACCATTTGTCCACGATATTTTAGTCTCCGGTGAAGATAACGTTCCAGTAAACGCAATTTTTCTTGACTTTAAAAAAGCATTTGATACTGTCTCATAGAAAATTACTTATTAAACTGAAATCTTACAGATTGGACTACAATGTTACTTCCTGAATCAGGGAATTCTTAAGAGATCGCATACAGAGTGTATCATTTGACGGCCCCATGTCTAATGAGGTTAAAGACTCTTCAGGTGTTCCACAGGGAAGTGTCATAGGTCCATATCTTTTCCTTTTGTATAATAACAATATTGGTGAATTATTAACCAGCAAGCTTTGACTATTTTCAGACTACACTTTAGAGTACAGAGAAATCCGCAACAATAATAATATAGAACGCTAACAAAGGACCTCAAGTCAATTAAAATGTGGTGCAATGCGTGGCTGTATAGAGTAAAAAACTCCAAGAGTACTCAATGCCATATTAAAATTGGATAACGCGGAAATTCTTAGTTACAACACCGTTTGATTGGAGCGTGTTTGTCCATTGGGTCACCAGATTATTGACTTCATAAAACCACTTGGTGGCAGAACAGTGGTAAGCTGTGACAGCGCTTGCCTATAGTGCGCCGCGAGGAGCACTTTTGAGTCAAACGCGTGCGATTTGTTTTCATTCAGTGCCCTCTCTTTCGGTGAGTGAATCTGATCGAGCACTACTTTGTGATAAAATGAAACGGTGCTTTTGTATTTAAATTTAACTGCAGGAGAAAATTGCGTAATTAATGCTTTTATTTATATCTTTATGAAGCCCCCCATTCATGGTTATTTTTTTGTGAAAAATTGGTAGGATCGCCAGGGAGTATTAGGAAATGGATGTGAACCCGTAACCTCGAGTGAGCCAGGGTCTCTGTTTTTTAATATATCCATTGTGTCCATAGTTCATAGTAACTTGAGACGCAGGGCAGACAATCTAGTACATTTTCATTGAACTTGTTTCCCTCTCTCTTAGTTGGAAAGAGCGAACGAGGTGCTTGAGGGGACGGGGTGGTCATGGAATGTTGTATAATACACAGGGCGAATGGATCCGCCCATTTCGGTCGAAAAGGGAGATGGATGCTCCGACTGAGGTGTCCTTCTGCCATCAACTTCAACACCATCTAGTGCGCTCTTAAAATTTTTTAAATGTATTTCAAACGCGTATCACAGTGAGTACTCTTTGAGTATTATTTACAGTATGATAACACCTAGAATTTAATACGAAAAAAATTGTTACAGTATACTTCTGGAATGGGAAAAAACTCTCCGAAATTCAGATTACATACGGCATACCCAATTGGAGATTGTCGAATCTATTAAATCCCTCGATGATATATTAACTACTCTTCTCTCGTGTGAAGAATATATTCGGGAAATAACTGGTCAAGCTAATTGTAATTGGAATTTGATAAAAGAGTACTTGAAAAGTGCAATTATAAGGTTAGAGAAATCTGCTCTCTTGTTAGACTCCACTTGGATTACGATGCCAGTATTTGAAACCCTTGTGAGGTATGCTTTAAAACATAGTTAGAACGCATGCTGAAAATATCAGCAAGACACGTTAAGGGTCTTTCTTATGGTTTCATTAGGGTTGATGACCTCTTGCAACAATTGGGATGGGACTCACTTTCAGACTGTCGATTAAAAATTAGATTTAGGTAACATTTTATGTACAGAAATACTACGGTAAATCAGATCCTGAGAATTGAATTAGGGAAATATAGTATATAAAATACAGATTTAAAATGTCGTTTTTCCCGCGATTGATTAGAGTCCATAATGGCTGATAATGAGGCTTTGAGTTATGTTAGTCAACTCTATCGAAATTAATCTCTTAATTAGTTTGTTCTCCTAGTGAAACAAGTTTAGAGGTCTTCCAAAGTAAATTGATTCCCAAAAAAATGGGGTCGCGCTAGAGTTACGTTCCCTAAAAAGCAGCATTGATTTTGGCAGATTCGAACTCTCAGTAAACAGTTTCCTTCGAGTCAAGAGTACAATGTGCGTTGTTTTCATTTTGATTTACTCATTCGGATATTTTTGCCGGAAGGTATTTGATTATGTGCCTCACAAAATTTTGTCATTTGGTCTCAGGGTCGGAGTTGGAAATCCACGTCCATCGCCGGTTATCACGCACTTTTATAAAGATCAAACTATCCTTTTTTGCTGAGGCAGAAAGCTCTCGAGAAATTGTCAGACGGGATTCCTTGTGTACGTTTGTCAAAATATTTGGAACCAACGAGCCGTATCGTGTGTCCTGAAGGCGATTTCAGAAGAGAAATAAAAATAACGCTCTGATCAACAAGAAATTCACTGGAAACACCGTTCCAATGCTTTTGGGTCATCTGAGTTTTATTAGCCTTGCGAAATATTTTCAACTTTTTATGAAACGATTGTAATGGAATCGCTTTTGAAAAGTACAGTGTGTAGACTTAAGAGATAATTTTTCTGTATTTTGAATAAAGTGTGTTTTCTAAAAAAATATAATATTTTATATCCACAAAATTAAGCAAAGTTAAATTCTAAAATAATAGGAACCTCTTCAGAAAAAATTAAATTCACAAGTAATTTCAGTTTACACTTAAGGATTAAATAAATTATCAAAAAGTTTTGGCTTCCAACATCTTTTATTGAGACGGATTCTTTCAATTCTTAAACTTAATAGTTCAATTCCACCTCCGCCATTTTGGAATCTAAAGTTTTTTTTACTACACTCAAGGGAATGCTTAGATTAATGCATATAAATTCTATGACTAAGTTTTATGTAAATTCATAATAAACTCATTGATAATAGAAAGAAATATATTCATTAGTATTGGTATGTTTTTGTTAAAATTTTTAGAATTCTATTCCTATTTTTACAATTCTATGCAGCCTAGCATCACTTTAGTTATCTTCAATATCAGGTAGCTAAACTACTTTCTGGGGTCTGGCCGTGGCTTTAGTGGCTAGAAGACGATGACCTCCACTGCTGCGGTTATGCTCTCCCGTAAAGTGCCTCCATCTAGTAAGCGTCGGCTATTTAAGGCCCACACTTACTTTTTTTAACCAGCCCTTTAGGTTTTCAGCTGAATGGTAAATAATGGAGGGTTTTCGCCGGGTACGCAGTTCTCGGCGGATGTTATGACCGTGATAGTGGTAGAGCAAACACGAGGTCTCAATGGGCCAGATTTTCTCCATTTGCGGTTAGCCGAGTCTCCTTAAGGATTATTTGAACACAAAAGTTGTGCATATTCATGATATTCAATTTTATTGGCCAGAGTGTCTTGGTCAAAAGGCCCAAAGTCAGAACAACGGCGAGGAGAATATTTTATTTTTAATACATACGGTTGTAACGTAACGCGGATGGGTCAGTTATTAATCTATGAAAAATAAATAAATATCTCTCACACGATTACTCTTATTGACCTCGTCTTCCCGACACTCCCCGGATTTGAATGCGGAAACGATGCCGATATAAGTTACACATAAAATTATTTATACAAGACTCGGACTAATACTCGTCACTGTCTAATTCACCTGTCGTGTTGTTAGGTTGCTCGTTTAATGAGACAATTATTCCCAAGGTAACACTGAACATTTATAACTCAACCACAAGTCGAAATATTCCACCAATCAATGAAACACACTATGAAATGATCACTCAGGTAGATATAACATATGAAATCAATCCCTTTTCACTTTAAATAGCAACATAAAATACCGTTCACTTCAAAATACGAAATAATATTCACCACTCTTCTTTCTTCAGGCTCATATAGTTTAAACAGGCCATATATTTTACTTTCACTCACTGAGCCGCTTCACTACACCGCATACATTTACCCTCTTATAAATAATACATGCATATGATTATTGATGGGTAGATCATAGAAGAATATGGGACCTTATGCCGGTCTTCCCTTCGTTCTGCTCTGTGTTCCTCCTTCCTCCAGACGCCTGGCGTCCTGCTATCTGTCTGTGTGCCCCTTTCTGGCAGCTGCCACCTCTCGAAGAGTCCCCGGGCTCTCCGCTGCTCTCCCTTGCACTTGAACTTTCAATTGGTCGGATCTCAGTAGTGGATTTGTCCCAGAACTTTTTGCCTTTTTGGGTCAGAAGACCTCTCCCTAAGTTACGCGTCACTTTATATAGGGTTTCCGTCTGCATTCTTGTCTTTCCCCTCTAACCCCTCGATTATTTAAGTGAGCAACCAAACACCAAGCCTTGATTGGCCCCTGGTGTCCAAGCAACAACTCTCTCCCACAGAATACGCTATCCCTTATTGGCGTAATGTCCACTTCCGTAAACTCATGGTGCGACTAAATCTTCCAATATGGCGGAATTAAATATTCAGAATGTCGCCATAAACCTACGCCACACGGTACACCTCCGCAAAGACGTTTTGCTTAGGATATAAGGTGTTCCATTGTTTTAGAGAAGAACTCGTAGTTACACTGTAATATATTTCACTAATCAACGACTTCCTGTGGCTCACTTTTCGCATTAAATTTTCAATCACCCTGGATTCTCAATAGTTGTACCTTTGCATATATCCACCGCTTGAAAGACTCTCACCCGTAAACTAAAATGAACGTTAATATTTAATTCTGATGTGTAATCTATGAATAATACTACTTATTTTCTAATGTATGCCACAGCGTTTCATTATACAACATTAATTGCCATTGGAGATTTAAAGGAAGGTTATAATAATGCTGAGAAATATCTCAGTTTTTCGCCTACGAGACATCACTTCCATTCATATCTAGAAAATATCATTTTAAAAGGCCTAGCTGCCCCTCTTCGACATTTCTGTGTAAAGAAGAATCAATTACATAGTGTAAATTTGTGTCTGCCTGCAAAGCCCACGTTCCGAGCGGCGCTTTTAAAATAAAAAAACTTTAGCCTAAAAATGAAATAACTGAAATGCATCAACATGACCGTAAGCGGGAAGGAGTTTCAGAAAATAACTGCAATCTTTGCCCTAATTTTAATGCTCGCGTTAGATAAAATAAAAGCTGACATAAATCATGACAAACTGTAGAAAAAAGAAACAAGAATATCAGCCCTGTGAGAATATATTTTTTAATACCTTGTTTTAACAATTATAATGAGAACATTTTATCGCAGTTAAAGCAAAAGATTCGTTTTAAAAGAGTGCATGTGTTGTTCCCCATTTGTAGTTGCTCACGGCTGCCTCGTAAATCCAGTTGGAAAGTAAGGAAAACATTGAGCCGTGAATGATGAGTGGATTTTGCTGTATCGCCGCGAAGTGAATGGTAAATATGGAATCACTCTCTTTGAAAGAATTTATTGAAGCTATTTTCCCGCAAATGACTCGGCACGCTATTGAAACATATTTAAATGGAATGTTTTGTTTGATTTAGCATTTCATTTAGACGATACCGTTGTTCCTCTGCTCAAACTGTGCATAGCAAAGAAAGCGAACATCGAATGGGCTTTATTCTATCGGCATTTAAAAGCAAAAACTCTGTCTGCGCTTGACATGTGCTTTTCCATCAAAATGCATTGTATTTTAGCATATAGAATCAGTGAATAATGTCCTGGACTGTGAAATTCAGTACTTTGTTTTTCAATTATGGCGCGATGAGTTGAATCCCGATGCGTTTTGACTGCTCGTAAGCTGATCATACCCTGTCCATTTTTATTTTCTACCCTATAATCTATAACTACGAAAGGTACAATATTTTATAGTTTTCGTGTATGGCTTTTCATTATGTTGTCAAGCCGAGAGACCTCACCCTATTGCTGGTAATGAAATCGTCAGTGTGAAAAAGACAAGGAAATTAGCTTAAATATTGAAAATTAGAAATTAGACGAGGCAATGAACACGAGGAGGGTTTAAAATTGATCAGGATACTGCAGATTGCCAGAAAATGAGGTTAAGTTTGTTATCTTTTATCTCTAAACTTCTAAGACAATAGTCCAGGCATAAGCGGAAGCGGATCCAACTTAATGGCTCAGAGGACGTTTCACTGCATTAGCGATGGGATGACAGCACTCAACTGACCTACGGTGATTCTTCTGATGAATTGCTGATTCGGTAAATGGGAGCTGGTACATTCTGCTGACACGTAATATAGTGCATCCGTAAGGTAAAAATCCTCTCTCCTTCACGAAATCAGCCAGTAATCTCTAGTTTTTCTGTTTTTTTTTTCAGACATGTTCACGTATGCGGCTCGTATGTTTTTATCTCGCTCAAACATCGTTTAAAGAGCAATGAGAATTTTTAAAGATATATGTATATTACCATGAAAAGTCATTTACTAATTCAGAAATTGAGGATTAAAAATGGATTCAACTTGGACTGCATCTGTGGAATAGGAAGCACTTGCTGTTTTGACGGAAAAACCAGTTCCTACATCTCCTTGAAATTTTATACGCAACATATTTCGTAACCGAAAGAGTACCTTTTATTTTTTATACTGGAATAATTATTGAACTCTTCAGCAAACGCTTTCCTGGAAAACAAAAATCATTAAAATTATTCTTATGTTATGTACTCAAAAATGATGTAGCGACAAGAATATTTGAAGCGACAAGAATGAGGTTTAATTTTCATGGCCATCTTGCCTACTGCCACCATGGATCGACAATAGTGATATATTTTTATCGCTTATTGCGAGACAGCCTAGCGACTCGTCCAACGTCAGTCATAGATAGGATAAAAATTTAAATGATAAGTAAGTAACTTAGTTTTCCAAATAGATTTATTATAACAAGATGATTAGGTTTCTACGATGCTCGTCATCATCAGCTACATTAGAACAAGAAGAGATATAGTCACTTAAAATTGTGGGAGGTAGAGTTGGGGAGAGAGGAGTTGAGAAATGGGAGTTTAGACGTAGGGGAGGGGGTTATGGAGGGGTGGTAGGTGGGGAGGGGCAATTGTTCGGGAATGCCCCCTGTGGGGGGGCATCTCCGCACCTAATCTTATCTCTCCCACCCGCGCTGGAGTCTAGTGTGGTCACGGAGTTGTCTCCGGTGTTCCCACTCGACCCTTACGCATGTCTAAGTATGAAAAAATAGACACCTTCCACTGTGATAAAATTCACAATAAGTACTGTGAAAAAATAAATAATTCCGACCTGTTTCGCTTTTTACAGCATCTTCAGGTGCATCACAGGGCATCATACAGCATCACAGGGCATGAATTTTATCGCAGTGGAAGTTGCTAATTTTTACATACTTAGTTATGTTCCGATTCCACTCCATCCTTGCCATCCATGCTACATAACAATCTTTTTTAGGGTATTCGGTGGGATTGGGGAGAACCCGAAAAATTTCAGTGCACAAGAAAACCGTGGAAGCCTTCATAACAATCTCACTATGCCACAGTGAAAACACAAAGTCGAAGATATGCATCTAAATACTACCCCGTGAGACGCCGAATGGGCGTGTGGTAGGGGGTGGTAGGTCACCAGCCGTGTGAATATGTAAAATTTTTGTACGCGAAATGGTGAAATGTACTATGGGAGTGTATTCAGAGGAGGTCAGTTTTTATTGTGGTCGCTTATTGCTCGCGGAAAGAACGAGTTCTTGTACCTATATGTTCGGCAGAGTATCTCTCTTATTTTATCGCTTCTGTCAGACCTAGAAATGTATTGAGGCGTCTTGATGATATTCACTTCGCTTTGAAAAACACCAGTTCTGAATATCTCAAGCAGCCTAAGCCTAGCGTGCAGCCTCCGAGTCTCTGGGGGCTCCAACCCTAATTCCTCTAACAGTTGTGTAACACTGTATCTTTCTTTGTAGCAGTTTTTAACAAAGCGTGCTGCTTTTCTTTGTATTTTGTTAAGTTTTTGGTTAAATCTTTATGACCAGGCTCCCAAATGGTCCAAATTTGAAGTGTGACCAAACCAGAGCGAAGTAGCATCTCTCTTTGACTTTTGCATCCGTGGATCTTCCTATTATATGCTTAACAAAACCTAGTTTCTTTAATGCTGTGCCGCATATGTTTTGTATGTTTTTTCACCACGATATATCTGAAGTCAAGATAATTCCAAGATATTTTACTGTTAGGACTCAGATGGACAGAGTAGGATTGGGGAAAATGCCGTAAAATCTGGAAAGATGCGCTTAACTTGCTAAAGCAGGTGACTTCATAGTAAAATGAAAGGCGTCAAATCCGAGTGAAAAAATAAATGAGGGAATGGTGGGTGGAATGGTGGGGAAAAAGGTGAGGTTTACGAAAGAATGGAGAGGGCGCAAGGTGGAGAGTTAAGCTGTCAGAGATTTTTTGAAAATATGGAGGAAATTAATCGTCACTGTATAAAATGTTTCTATAATTAGCTACGCTATATAAAAGTTTTATTATATTAAAAGGTATTTGAATTTTAACCCATGAGGTTAAAATCTCTAATTTTGCATAGTGCAATTGTCTACGCAATTGAGGTGTTGATTTCATTACGGACTTAATAAATCCAAAATTCTTTTATCATTAAAGCAGGATTGCATTTTAACTGAAAACATAACCACGCTAGGGGTCATCACATTATTTTATTATTATTTTAAAAACTCAGATGGAAATGTAAATGCATTTACATAATGCGAGTTTAGCATAGCGATAATTTGACAAATGGGATTAAAAAATACATTTCTGCCATGAATGTTCCATTATGCGAGAAATAATCAAAGTGCCGAAAATATGATCCCGGTGAGTAGAATAGGAACGATATTTACTCAAATAACACTCCTAAAAATTTTGTGCAATTTTAAGAAAAAGTTCTGTAGTGAGCTAACATCTTTTTTTGCCTTATTTTGAAGCCATTTTCCTGGGATTTTATTGGTAAAAGAGAGCAGCGTTATAATTATTATGCGGTGCAACTACTGTGAGATTTTTATATCTTATGACTGTTGTCTTTTTCCTTTTTAACAGTAACAATTTTTGCTAATGAAAGGAGAAGAAGCCTTTTTTATGAAGTCAAGATCGCTTAACACCATGAGACGCAGTCAGTTTGTTGCCTTTGCTCCAAATCCGGTAACCCTCATAGAGATCATAACCAACCAGGATTCCTTTCGATAATGTTTGATCCAATTTTAAACCAGTCTGATGTAAAGAAATAGCTAATTGAAATGTTAGATAGTGCCTTCTTCATGAAGAATGCCCTTGGCTCGCTCAATGCAAAACTTTTCCACAAAATTTTCACACCGGAGATCTCTGATTACTTGTCCAGCTTTCTTTGTTTCAGCTACAAAACTGTTTCAATTTTTCAGGGACTTCTGGTTTTTCTTTAATAAAATAGGGGCTCCAAAAGTTAATGAAATCATCTCTGAATAAAACAACCTAACTGAAGCTAGACATCTAATTCTGCAAAGAACCATAAACATCAGTATGAACGATCTCTCCCGGCTTCTTTGGACTCTATCTGGTGGCAAAAGGAAGTCGATGAAAATTGACAAAAACACAGTCTTGACAAACTTCAGGGCCCATTTCTGAATTTATATTGAAATTTTTATGGATCGTTTCCATTACACAATGTTTGTTTTGTCATCCAAATTGCTCTTAGTATAACGAAAGTAAATTTTATTTAATGATAGCAATTACTTCATGAGGTAAGTTAGCTTCGACTTTTCTCACAGATTGTTAAAATTAATCTCGATAATACCATTGCATGCGCCTACTACTACAATTATCGATTGAGATTAGAGTTGCAAACTTCTGTCGTGATTCCTATCCTGTGCTGTTAGTGCGGCGAAAAGGTATCGTGGAGTTTTTGTTACATACCATATATCTTCCAAAGTTAGTCTATGAAATTTTTCATTCACTGCAGCTTCTCTGCCTGTTAAACATTTGCCAATTGCCTCATTAATATTGTCATTAGCTGTTTTTACCATCTGCGTTTTAGAAAATGCAAATCATAAGTCTTGAAGATGCTTTGGTCATTTGTAAAATGACTTGTTGCTCCATGGTCCGCACACCATTCCTAGCCTGCGTACGAATACGATAAAGCAACTGATGCCTCAGAAAGAGTTGTACCATGAATTTTGAGTTGCTTCTTGGATTTCTGTTGATAATGTTGTTTCTTGAACAAGTATCCCCCGGTCTTTCCGACTTAGGTGGATCTCTACATGGTATCCGCTTCCAGCACTTGGTAATGACGTGGCTCAGTTTCTTGCAACAGTATCGTTCTTTTTCTGTTTCAGATTTTTGCAATTCTGATTTAATGAATCAGTTGCAAGTACCTCTTGATAGACATATTCATTTCCTTTTGTGACAGGATTTCTTATTAGGTAAAAGGCTGATTTGCAAGTCGTCAACATTTTTGTCATTTTTGGTGGTAAACGCCCAGATTTACTTGAGAGGAAATTGTTTTCTGGCAGAGTACTTAAAACTTTGCAAATTATAAAAGATCAGGTCGCTCTGCGTCAATCACTACTTATTTTTTCATTTCTTGTTTTTAATTCTTCGACGGATTTTTGCAATTCCAACATGTGAGTAGCAACATAATCACCATCAAATTTTTATATCCTTAAAATTTCAAACAGGTATCATTGACTTTTTCATTAAAAACACCGTCGAGTAATTTATGGAGTTCAGTCGAAACTTCTCGAGCAGGATAGAGACGAAATATTTTTTTTCAAGGCTTTCTCCGACGTATTAGTTGTTAAAACAATTAAAGAGTTGCCTTTACCTTCAAAATATGCGTATAATTGATTTTAACAGGTCGTTTATACTTCTGCGCTTCTGCGGGTTCAATGGGTTTTAGTATCCCTAGTTCAACGACATCAAAGGCTCTCGTAATTGCTCGAAAACAGATGATTGCTATGTATTGCCGCGAAATCCGGTTAGCCTTTTTTTTCATAGCACCAATATTTGTAAATTTTGTTGAATCTATTGCTATCGACCTGTATACAACAGCAGATATATCTTACCAAGTGACACCTTTTTCGTGGAAAATTGACACAAATGCATGTCGTTTTTCTTCAGCTAATTGTGTGAATAGACCGATAACCTGTTGTGATATTTCCAGTAAATCACGACAATTATTACTATCCTTTTGAACAGTAATTAGGTTTCCTTTGCAAAGAGGAAGAAGCGTCCTTTGTGAACTCATGAGGAACAAGATGGTATTTTTTTCCGATAATTATTTATAGTCATTCAATAGTAGCAATAATCAACTTGTAACTTGCATTCTAATAGCAACAACTACACTCTATAAAGTTCTCATCGCGTTAGAAAAACATTATTCAAATGATTTCCTATATTTGGGGAAAGTAATTTGTATCATTTTTCCTGAAATTTCTAAAGCTTGTTTATCTCTTGAAATTACATCAAGTCAAAGGGAGGTATTTGTATCTACATCCATATATAATTAATACCCTGCGAGCCGCCAAATAGGCGTGAGGCAGGGGGTGTTAGGACACCAGCCGTGAAAAGATGTAAGGAATAAGGTTTTCGGAGGTGAAATGGTGTCATTTAATATGGGAGAATAATCAGTGGAGCTCAGTATTTAGTGTAGTGGCTTAGTGTGAGCGGAAAAAACGAGTTTTTGTTCCTATCTACATCTACGAAATACCATGCAAGCCACCACTAGCGTATGTGACACGGGGTGATTCCACGCCAGGCATGCAGCACTCATTCCAGTTCAAATCAGAACCACGCGAGTTCCCCCGATGCCAGGCGCAGGCCTAAAGCAGTCAAGGAAACGGTACGCTGTTAGACCAGAAACCAAGAGAGTGATACGTATAAGAACATGCTCCCATGCAGTACACTACTCAAGATACAACTACTGGTTACTATTATTAATGCGACAAATTAATAGCACTACAAGGTATTAAAACAAGCAAAGGTATATAATGCCAGAGATTGCATGCGAGATTAGAGGCTAATTATCATGTTAAAATAAATAGCACTACTGGAAAAAACCTATTTAATCTATTCAGTATCCTAGAACTGATCTATCGCAATTATTATGTTCCCCTATTGAATGAATGAATGAATGAATAATTTATTAATTGTCCTGGGGATATACCCCTTAAGAACAAAAGCAATTTACATTTTTTGAGCAACATAAAGAGCAAAATCAACAATTTGGACAGTAACATAAGGAAAAAATTAAGTATAAATTAATACCATTTTACAATGCTGAAAGCAAAGTTTTTTGGAAATCATATTATATAACAAATTCATCTGCATACATTTCTGGATTTACATTAATTACAACAATATGAAAAATTACAACTATATGCAAAATAATTACAACATTTAGTGGTCAGAAAGTAACATATTATAATATTTCATCTTAAAACTAGCAACAGAAGAACAATTTTTTATGTTTTTGGGCAGGGTGTTCCAGAGATGACACGCAGTGACCAAGAAAGAATTTTGGAACTTCGTTGTGCGATGACTAGGAAAGTAAAGATACTCAGGATCACATCTAGTGCACATATCCCTAGTGGAAGGTTTCACGGAAAACATGTCGAATAAATATTCAGGGGATTTTTCTTGAAATAAGTAATACAAGTAGAATCCGAGGAAATATTTCCTTCGGGTTTTAACATCGAGCCATCTAAGTTCATTGTAGTAGGGAGTCATGTGGACATCTCTGCGAAGTTTAAAAATAAACCTAATGCATGAATTTAGAGCACGGTGTAGTGTGGTGTTATCTTCTTCATTTAAGTCGTTGTAAACTAGACAACAGTAATCAATAACGGGAAAAACCAAAGATGAAATGAGCATTTTCCTAGTGTCTTGAGGAAGAAACTTAGAATGCACTTTAAGTTGATATAGGATGGTGTTGATTTTACGAGAGATATTATTAACGTGATTACTCCAAGACAGACTTGAGCTGATAGTTATCCCAAGATTTCGAACTGAATCAGAGTAGGGAATGAAGGTGCCATCAACACAGACTTGAGATATGTTTCCATGATGGAAGCGATTTTTGATGTTGGGGCTTCCAATAATTATTGCTTTGGTCTTATTTGTGTTAAGAACATGCTGGGACCAAGCAGAAATGGCTATTATATCCTCATTAATTTTTTTGACTGCGTAGGCAATTTCACTGGGGAAAAAGTGACAATATATCTGCAGGTCGTCAGCGTATTTCGTGTGTTTTAAGTTATGTGGAAGGTCATTAACGAAAATAGAAAAGAGCAGGGGACCAAGTACAGAACCCTGTGGCACTCCACAGCGGACTGTGGCCCAGCTGGAAATATTCCCGCAAGTGTCCCTCACAGCTTGTCGACGGTCAGATAGATAAGAATGAAACCAGTTGAGGACCGAACAGGAGAAATTCAACTTCCTCATTTTCTCAAGTAAAAAAGCACATGGAAAAAGTGATATTTTAAATTTATCAGTTCTGCAGTGTATTTCCTTAATCTTATTCATAACATCATTTCTACGATACTAGTTTGGCTCTAGCAAAACAAGTTTAACGTCCGACAAAAAATAGTTTTCAGCATACTTTCGCGAAAGATTTAGCCTATATTTTTTCCTTTGATTGAATAGAGGGGTCCACCCTAATTTCCTCAACAAATAAGTAACACTACTATGTTTATCATAACAATTTTTAACACATATAGCTGCCCTCCCCAGTATTCGATCTATATATTGTTATTTCATCGTTATGTCCTTTGTACAGTGGCGGAAGAAATTAACGCAAAATTTTTCGCGCGCCAGAATGCGGCATTTTTGGGAACTTCTAGGAGCAGCACACACTCGAAAGACTGGCAACACTGAGGAAAACATCGCCTACCGCAAATATTTGAAATCCGCAATGGAACTCACATTTGCTGGAGCGTGAAACTTAGTCATCAATCGCCTCATTTTCGAACTTTCTTCTCATTTTATTCGCACATTCAGTCGCGGTGTATCGCTGTGTTTATTTCAGCATAGTTCTTACGTCGAATGATATCATTTATAGAGAAAGACTGATCATAAAAAATATTCACTATCCCACCCAATTCGGTATATATGCTGAAATCTTCATCTTCTACCTCCTAGGGATATTTATTGTGGTCGACTTTCCGAGGATCTTTTTGAATGACGTGTACTGTGTCTTTTTCACCGAAATGATATAAATCGAGATTTATCCGCACCAAATGTCGATACAAAAAAGATTTAATTAAAATAAGTATAGTCTACGAGATGAAATTTTTCACGATTTTCCATTTGTAGATTGACCAAGTTCCTTAGACGGATATTTATTAAATTCAAAACGGATATTAATAATGAATCGTTCTTGACCCAATATAAATCCGTTTTTAGTTCGTCAGAATGGGATTAAACTATGAAAACACACGTAAATATATATAACCCAAAAAATAAAAGTGCTCGCATCGATACCGAATAATCTAGGCATATTTTCCCGATATTTCTTTCATTTTATCACAGGACGAGCTGTCCTCTGTTAAGTTTTATCTAGTAACTGCAGGATATACGAATAAACATTCCGAAAAGTTTACCGAAGTTAGGTGCAGTTATGGATAAACAACTCTATTACGTCTGACTGCATAATATCTTACACGCTTAGCTATAAATTCGCCGCACATTTAAAATTAACAGAAAAGCCTTTTAAAAGACTTCAGTTTGAAGTAAAATGTCATTAATGAAATAAATTAATAGGTAACGGTTAATGTTGTAGCTGTAAGATGTATTTGGCTAGCTAAAGAGTGGTCCGTGTTCGATTTTTAATGAACACAAATGAGTTTTTATATACATTTTCTCATATTGGCGATATGACTGAATGTAATGTGTAGCTGCAATGACTGGCAGATAATATGATTTTTTTTTAAATACAAAAGAGATAAAATTTGCGTAATAAAAATCAATTTACTTGACCAGAAATTGAATGAAAAACTCAACAATGTCTCGACCAGGGGTGGGGTCACGGTTCTTTTCTTTTTATGGTCGTTATCGTCATCCAAAAGGCAAGCCGCATTGGTAGGGCAATGCTCAACGTCCTTGGAGCGCACTCCACTGCTATGTAGCACCCGATCTTTCTTGATGACGATCACATTTTCGAAATCATGAGCGTACTCGAACAATATTATCATGAAGAACCATGATAGTGATTCAGGTTTGCAACCCAGTAACAACCACTGAACTTTCTTATGTCAAGGTGAATTTAAGATGTTATTCCGTATCCTTGCGATGAATTTATTTGCGTCCGTATGCGTATACTGTGAACTAAGTTACTTTTGAAATGAGTGGTGGTATTGTATACGAACGTTTAAAATAACTACAAGGATAGGAAAAAGCATACTAATCTCCCGGGAATACAAACAGAAAGAAGTAGTTCTCGGATTACACCTCATCAGCCCAGACCATTCCAATCAAACGCCATTAGTTCCCCTCATGCATTGGTTTGGAGGCCAACTACCATAAGTCTGAGTTAAAGCAAAGAGCAATCTCGGAGGACTTTTGAGGATCCCTAGAGGTTCCCCTGCGTCGATACAAAGCGCCACCAATACTAATGCATTCAAAATTGGAATGTATGAAGGCCGTATTATATTGATTTGGGAAATAGTATGCCTTTAATAAGAGTTTACTTTCCCCTTGTGTTGCGGGCGATACCTTTTCTGCCATAGATAATGTTTCGGACGCCAGTCGTTTAACTCACAGGAAAGAAGTGGTATTTGACTTCTCTTACGCCCTTCACAATATTTGACGAGTGCTTCCGATGTTTTCGAAGCGCGACGAGCCTTTTCTTTCAGGTGCAGCGAGAAGTTGAAACCTGTGCTTTATTCACAACAACAAACCACCCCGACCATCACCACCCGGAACTTGGCTAAGGTTTACTGATGACTGCTTCACGGAGACAAGCGTCGATAGACGAACAAGCAGAGAGGACAGCGCAAGCAGAGATATTGTTCAAAGTTTTAGCGGCTTCTCCCTAAATTCTTGGGGGAAAAAGATCTTATTAGCCTTTAAGTATGCCTCATTTTTCTCCCAGGTGGAGGAATCGGATAGTAGGTTTGTAAAAGGCAAAAACATCCGTCGAAAAATTACCCGAAGAGGTGTTGCGCCTTCGACTTTCACCTACTTAACTTTTATTTGGTGTTTAAAAGTAAAAAAACCTATTTCTCACTACTATCAAACGAAAATCATTAAATTTATGTCCGCTATAATAATAACTATGTTTATTCAAATGTTTATCAATATTCATTTTTCGTCCGCAACTAGGAATAATTGCGAGTTCACAAATGTCAAAATTTTAGGAGATGGTTCAAAACAAATCATGTAACATAGATGGAGCGCAGCGTTTATTATGAGGATAACGCGAGAAACAAACGTTTTTCGACCCCCTCAAACGAAACAACCCACAATTAAGATGCAATGAGGAAAATCGTGGAGGAAGAATGGGAAATGAAGCCAGTAAGAGGATACCAAAATGTGGACAACTCCATGTCACAAAGACTTGGTCAGGAAATCGAGAATGGAGGGGGATGGATTGATTATAAGGCTAATAAACATCCACATTCTTTATGTAAATACCAGAATATTTCTTGATGATCAATTGCTGTGATTATGTGCACACATAACTCAAATTTAGAGAATTACACATACATTTTACCCTTTTCCACTCGTTGCATTATAGTGTCCCTTTTCAACATCCGTTAAAATACATTACTACTAAGAGATGGAATTTATGACCCTGTAAAAAGTCTTTTAATATCTTCATGTGGCGGTACTCACAACTTTAACTTCCATTGAAGCAGTAATATTACGACACATTTGAAGAGAAATAGATTCTTTAGGGACGTAGCAATCGTATAATCTTTGATGGTGCACATTCCTAATTTGTACTCCATTGACTACTCTGCGGATTTATGAGGAGTATACAAATTACCATAGGGAAAATATGTAATTACTGCTTAGTCGCTACATGGAAAAAGATTATTTTTAGTATTTTATCACTTTCATACGCGATGCATTTTTGTCAGAGTATTACTTACGCGTGGGTATAAAAATGCTCCTCATAAAATTTAACTGCGTAATTTTAGCCAAACATTTTTCACTGCGAATATGTCAAAAGGTATATAAGTGATTCATTAATTTAACTTATCCTCTAAGTATTATCGTCCATCCTATAAGTTGAACTGTTGAACTACACGGCTAATATATTGTTCATAGCAAACCTAGAAAACAATCCTGGGAAAGCTTCAAAAACCGTTTTAAAGATATTTTGAAGAGAATTCCACACTTGTTTGGTCTCTCACTCAAATAAGTAATCGGTATTTACAAGTTCGGCAGTTAGAAACAAACTCTAATTCCTAATAAAAATAATTTCCCTCTTTACTCATTCATTTCAAATTAATTTAAAGATGAATGTAGCATCAGGTAAGATCACTAAATCGAGTAACTGACACAATCAGAGATCCTGTCTGTTCCCTCCTTCATGAATAGCTTTTCATTGAGTGGTAAATTGGGAAATGAGTGGATATGAGCACCATACGACAGGCAGGACGTAGAAATCAAGTGGGGTCGAGTACCCGAGAATGGGAAGTAAACTTCTCATTCGACGCCCAAGGAGACCGCTCTGATTCTTTTACAAAGCCCGAATATGCGTAAAATCACACATTCATGGTTGAGGTCAATATCCATTCCCTGGACCTTCCGCGGATTCCTGCGAAGTTTCGGCTGCAATAAAGTCACATCACGTAGATTAATTATAAAGGCACTAAAAGAGGCCACGCCAAGATTTGAACCCCAGGCATTCTTAACCGCAGACGAACGCTCTCCCTCTAGGCTACTTCATCGATCAAGAGAAAACAGCGGCCAGTGGTTCTTACTATACAACGTAAAATGGGAACTCTAATGTTTCCTTAAAAACTGGGCCAAATAAAATGCTCTGGAGTTTTCAAAGTAGTTTTCAGAAAGTAAATACTATTACGTTTGGAGGAATTAAGAAATTTAGGTGTTTGGGATGACCTGAATGCACAAGGGCGGAAACTTACGTAGGGTTTTAAGGTATTGGAAATGCTTGTAAAGAAAAATTTTCTCCTCATGGAAACCATTCTATTCTACCAGATTTCCCATACTTTAACTTGAAATTCACAGGATATTACGCCAAAATGTTAATTGTAATGCATCATATTTCTCGGAAGTAGTTTGAGGCCTATTAAAACGGTGTTCATCCACAGCTATTCCCTGCACGCGGAAATACATTTTATTGTTAGAGAATTTGATCTCGAGGAAAAAAAATTTTTGTCCTAACAAATTATGCTTTCATCGTATTGTTTCTTAAGTTTCAACCAAGAAATTTGTTTAAACGGTAAAAATATGGTAAGTATCTCTATATAATGAACTACGAATTCGGAACCTCGACTGGGTGCGGGTCGAAGCAAGCTCATCACGTTTATAACTCCCAGACGATCTCGCGAAGGTAAATCTTATTAGTATGACTATTTACATGACGGGTAAAATCGATATCAATTCATAGAGAGTTTGAATATTCCCGGTTTCCATATGCTGTCTCAATGTTGTCAAGTTGTCGAAGGAAAAGCGATTTCAATTAGTTCCCGTGTACGCCGCATTCAGACGCCAATGAGTTTTGCGTTAATTTTTTCCGCCACTGTACATACATTCAGCATACTTTCGCGAAAGTAGAGATGGGTCGGTCGCGAACGAACGAATCAATTCGAACGACTCTTTGAAGTGAGTTGACGAACGGAGTCGTTCGCGGCAATGAACTGTCGTTCCTTACGAATCGTAATGAAAATAGGCGCAACACCCGGCAAAGATGGGAACTAACTGACAGGCGAGGCCACGAGTCCCCCCACCCTTGGAAGTATGGGAATGGAAATGGGCGCACCACTCGGCAAAGCAGAGAATCAAGTGAACGACAGGAAGAAACGAGTCCCCCCACTCTTGAAATTTGAAGTCTGAGGGAGGGGGACCTGTGTTCTCGTAGAGCCCGCGGAGAGGGAGGACTCGAGTCCTCGAGGAGTCAGATTCGGATTAGGATTCAGATTCAGTTAAGGACTCGGATTCAGATTAGGATTCGGATTCAGATTCAGTTAAGGACTCGGATTCAGATTAGGATTCGAATTCAGATTCAGTTGAGGACTCGGATTCAGATTAGGATTCAGATTCAGTTGAGGACTCGGATTCAGATTAGGATTCGGATTCAGTTGAGGACTCGGATTCAGTGATTCCTTGAGGAGTCGCTGGTCTGAGAATCAAATTATATTCAAGGAATTAGTGATCGCGGTGGAATAATGAATTCTTCACTATTAAAATCTTGTCCGTTTGCGTTTGTTCGCAAACTTCTAAAAAATTTCCTCGATCTTTGAATAAATAAATTCATAATTCCTTTATCTGCAAACCTACTGAGGCAAATATTTAATCAAAATTATAAATTTTACCAGAAATATTTTTTAAACATTTTTGAGTTTGTTCCATTAATGACGGAGCAGAAACTTTTTTCAAAAGAATAGCATTGAAAAAAATGTTCCAAAAGATTTTAGCTGCATTTTAGGCGTATGCTTCCGCAACTTTCAGGAACAGTAGCCTACGAATATTTCGATGAACGCGCTGTACTTCATCCACCCAAACTTGCATTAGCAGATTTTAGCTCCTCCATTTTTTATATACTTCGATGCATTTCTTACACACTCAAAGAGATGGTGTATAATTAAAAGACTCGATATCTCGGTTATTTTCGGCGGTGTATACCATTTTTTATAGCGAGTGATATGACTAACTTTTTTGTAGATTTTTCACCATTTTTAGAAGTTGTACATGTTTCAGCAACAAATATACTTTTTCTCGTCAGCAGTAGTTTTTAAGGCATGCTTACAGAAGCACTGCAGAGTGAAACCTGCCTCAGAGGCCACCTCACTAGGGCGGTCTCATCTGTGTGCGATAAAAATTTTCGGAAAATGAATTGATGATATTATCAATTAAAATTTTACCTCCAATCAGCGGACACTTTCTCTCTTGCCGGAGTTATTTCAAAGGCCTGCTGTTGGCCGCTAAATACAGGTTTCACTATATGTTTAAATTAAAGTTAAAATTTATTTCAATGAACCACTATAGTGAAAAAAATTGAACGAGAACGAGATCCAAGAATCGATTCTTTAGATTGAACGACCGATTCAAGACTCGGTCATTGTATTGAACGATGTTGCCCATCTCTACGCGAAAGATTTAACCTATATTTTTTCCTTCGATTGGATAGTGGTTTCAACCATAATCCCCTCAAAAAATAAGTAACACTACTATGTTTATCATAACAATTTTGAACTCATATAGCTGTCCTCCGCTGTATTCGATCTATATATGGTTATTGCATCGTTATATCCTATGTATCTCTTCGATGAGATGTAAGTCTTCCAGTGTAATGGTGCCATGAAAGAAAGATAGATGGCGAAACGAATAACACAAGTAGAATTTGGGAAAAACCTTGGCTCTCTCTTCATTTTGTTTCTTCATCGTAGGTATCAAGCGTACGGAGTCTGACAGACGCAGACGCAAGGCCCTATGGAGGTGTCATCTGTCGGCGAAAATCAAATGTCACGCTTTGCTAGGAGACGGGGATGTGGAAAAGGTGGAAGGAGCAGGGAAATGTGAACGAAAGAAGAGAAATGGAAGTGCGGGATGAGTGGGTGGGTTGGGGGGGGGGGCGATCAACGGTTTGCGGTTTCCGGAGTACCTTTCTGGAGAGAAGGAGGGGGAACTTGATGCTTTCCGTTCCCGGAGAGAGTAACTTGCCGTCACCCGCGAGACAGCATCACAATGGACTCCGACACAGCCTTCGACTATTTCCGCTGCTGCAAGAGACACGAATGCGAGATTCAAGCACACCCCACCAATTTTCCAGATTTGAGAAATATGACTGGCATTTCCAATCCTTTCTCCCCACTAACACTTTGATTTTCTTGATAAGCTGGTTCCCTAGAAGTCACGCCTCTTGTGCTCCACTAGCGCTGAAATGCTAGCCGAGCAGGAACGGATATATATCTTTATTTTGCAATGAAACGCATTGAAATAATTTGCCACTTCATCACGGCGTAAAAATATTTCATTATTCTAGATTCAATTACATTTTATGCTTCATTGTTTTTCAGCAATTATTAATTAGTTTAGCTACAGTTTAGTATAGGGTTAGATTGTAAAGGAAACTGCTCAATTGGCTGGCTATAACGATGAGTAACCATTCAAAAAAGATCTTTCAGGGGTATATTACAATTTAAAAACGAAGGATTTTAGAAAAATGACTAAAACTAAAAAGAAACTTTAGTTTTTCTCTTCCGTATCGTGAAGCAATAAAGTAACCTATTTATATTACCAAGGTTAATGAGAGACTACATATCTGAAAGTCAGCAATTCTTTGGTTAATCCTCCTCCCTCTCTAAAAAAATTTCATGCCTGGTATTTTTTCGCACCTTTAATCACTAACTTAACTATTCCTGAATCTCCTCTTTAATGCTCGTTGTCATCTATAAAATTTAATTAACCATTCTATCCGTAGTTTTTTCCCGTAATTGACATTTCAAGAAACACAAATCAATGTCTTTGATCCCATTTTGTTTTATTATAATAATGTTAATAGAATTTTGCTCATTTTTTCACATAAAATGTGATTCATAATTGGTAGTATTGACGGTTTATCTGTATTGACTTTGCAACTGGATCTAAAGAGATATAATAATCCCATGTTTTAAACTCATATTATAGTGTAATAAACTTTTCTTGTGGACTATAATTATAAACGCATCAATATGTACGCTAGGCTTAGGCTGCTTGAGATATTCTGAACTGGTGTGTTTCAGAGCGACACAGAATATTATCATGACGCCTCACTACATTTCTAGGTCTGACAGATGCGATAAAATAATAGAGATACTCTGCCGAACAGATAGGTAAAAAAACTATTTCCGCGCACCATAAGCGACTACAATAAAAAACGATCTCCTGTAAATACACTCCCATAGTACATGTCACCATTTCACCTCCAAAAATTTTACATCTTTACACGGCTGGTGACCTACCATCCCCTGCCACACGCCCATGCGGCGGTTCGCAGAATGTAGATGTAGATGTAGAATATTAGTCATCAGAAATGCTGTAGCACTCGGTTTATATGGTTTATTACTCCTAGTCGTTTTCATTCTCAAATTTCACCTGTCTCTTCTCACATGTCTGTCCAGTTAAATATCATTTCTTTCTTGTCTTTCTACCTTCTCCTCCTATTCAAGAATATTATTGTATTTCCCTACCATACCTTGGTTCCGTTTTTTCTTCGAGCAAAAAATCACTCCACGGGATTTTATGGCGAATCAATATATGTCTTGTTCGTGTTTCCATCGATTTCCTTGCAGAAGCTTTAATTCAACTCTTTACTGTCGTTCTTGGATTCCCATAAAATTTAGTTTTGTTGTCTTTTGTGCCTGGATGCCTCGTTTTCGTTTCTTAGTTTTTTATATTTCCTTCTACCGTAAATTAATTCTTAGAACTCAACCGAGATCCCTGGTTATCTTTTGTGGTTATTTTACTCACTGTTTGCTCTTCTACATCTTCCGTATTTGCCTTGTATCGCCCTCTCCATACCTTTTCTGTGCTCATTTTCTTTCTTACATTTCTATGATGGCCTTATAGCATTTTTCTTTGATTAGTTTTCTCTGCAGATATTTTGTTCTTCATTCTGGTAATTATCTCACTTTTTGTTTAATATCTTCGAGGGCTATCATAATATTTAAATGTAAACTAGCAGGCAGCTAGCCTGCTCACTCCGTGGGCAGGGGTGTGTAACCGCAGGGGGTAAGTGTCCAATTCTAAATTAGCTCCTTGGTGAAAATGTTATTTTTTTCATTCACTGTTATCCTTTGTGGTTCTTAAAGCCATTTGCATAGGAGAGCAATGTGAGTTTCTTTTGTTTCAACCTTTACACTCTTTCACTCTCCCTTTTGGCCTTTCTCCCTTGTCACTGTGTCTCCCAGCATCTGGTTGTTGCAACTACAACCCAAAAATATAACTTACACCTTTGCACGGCTGGGAACCTAACACCCCCTGCCACATGTCCAAGCAGCCGCTCTTTTGGATCTGATTTAAACTAACTAAATACTCTCCTTTAAAATCATGTATTTTCATCTCCAAATAACTTACACCTTTGCATGGCTGGTGACCTAATACGCCCAAGCTATAAAAATCCAAAACTACTACCAAATCATGAAAACAGAGATTCCACATTCAACGCACCAAACCTAACTCCTCTTGCTCATAAATTGACAGAAAAAGAAACAAAACGGATACAGAATGACTGACACGCTACCAAGTTAATATAACAACTAGACAATTGTTGGCTCATATTTATTGCGATCCATAATTTGTTTTTTCACTACAATAACCAAATGAAGTAAAGGATACATGTTTCTTCCTTTGAAAGTACATATAAGCAATATATTTATAAATTTTGGCTCTGGTAAAATTTATGTGGAAATCATCTTATAAAACTTTTTCTAAAACTGAATTGGGAAATATGTATCAGAAGTATGACTTCAAATAAGTTTTTCTGACGTATTTTTCCTGGGTAGCTATCTTGTAGTATTTTCTAATCGTACGTAACCCCTAACACTTGCATAAATACAACCAGTTTTTTATTTTTTCTTGACCAGCGTGTTATGACACCAACTGGCTTGTTTTATAAAAGGAGAGCCTTTTTGACGACTAGTATGTGGTTTCTAGTAGTGTGGTTTTTAATGAATGCATCAGTGAATTCTATTTCCAAGAAAAATTATTCGAGGAAAAAGTAAAAATGTACTGAGAAATTTCACAATTTTTGCCCGTGGGTTCAACGGCATCCAGTGCACTTATACCGTTAGGGGTCATGAAATCGTCATTTCAGGGTGTGTGATTTTCACTTTTAATCTTATATATCTTGGATTGGTTCGTTGAGCCTTTACTTTCGTTACTACGTGCAGTTCTAGGAATTTTCTGATATTTTGATTTTGCATAAGAGCTTTGAAATATGTGTACTTACCGTTCGTTGCTTTATACACCTGAGTCAAAAAACTTAAACTAGTCAGCAAAATCTTTCCCTTCGAAAAGTAAACGCATATGTTTCTATGGGTTCTATTATTCTACGCTCCACACTTTCTTCGGCACCTTATCTTTCAACAATATCTTGGCATTTTGGGGAGCGACACACACATTCTGACGTTCATATTGAATTCTAACGATTTTACCCTCGTAGATAATATTCTGCTAAAACTGATTGTTTGATCCAACCCAGAATCAAAAGACTATCCAATTAAGGCGTAATTTGGACATTTGGAATATTCTCCGATTACGCTCGCTAATAAGTATTCTCCTCTAAGTAACCGGATGTAGATGGACCTTCATAACCTAGTACCCCGGCCTTCTAGGCCAAGCGCGATGTTTGTTGTGGGTAGGTTACTCGATTGCTCATTTTCAGTGTGCCTCTGGTGTGGACCAGCCCTCAATCCAATTATGTAAGTGCAATCGTATGGGTTTTGGTTTAGTGGCAAGGACACATTCTTTAAATCCTGAGAGCTCGGTTTCAAATCCTGGCCGAAGTGGAAATTTATCAGAGGAAAACTCGTGATTGATGCGTTTTGAGCATGTAATTCGTATGACTATTTCCATCGTATAGGATGTTAATCTTTAGTATGTGTTGAGTACGCCACATATATTACTATATCCGTCAGATGAGATGTTAAACTTTGGTTCCCTGAGTGTTTTATTGCAGTGAACAGGCTGATTCAGGCTCCGGGTTTATCTCCTTCTTCTGATAAATTCCCTCGAAATTATTCCCTTAACATCTTACTAGACTTTTCTAAATGGTAAATGTGTTCTCAGTTGTCGATCGCCTTCTCAATAAACCAACTGACCTGCTAAACCTCATTGCCATACATCATGAAAACCTGTCTACCACATATTCTGTTTTATGTCAGAAAACCAATGGGATGAAATTAGCCTTGAAATAAATCACATGACTTGACTGACATACGATTCCAGATCTCTCTATTGCCAGTCAAGTGAGTTATCCGTTAACATTTCCTATATTTAACTCACTATCAAACTGTCACACGATCCTGTTTCGGATCCCAGTCAAGTCAAATGGTTTCTTTCATAGTGAATTCCATCTCCTTGATGTGAATTTTCGCGCCCGAGCTCGTGACTGCGTACCAAGTTCACAACAGCGAATTGAATGTTAAAAACCTACCTTATCACGTAATGCATTGCCAACGTAAAGTAAACTCAGAATAAAGAACGAAGCGAAGATTATTGTTACCATCTGTAGCCAAAAAATAACCAATAAAAAATTTAATTTACTTCCATTACTCGTGACTTGGCCTTTAAATTGATAGCCAACTAATCTATCCACCCTGCCAACCAATTCACTCTCCAATTCCCTTTCTTCAACCAAAATCCATTCTCTACTCCTACCTGGAAACGATAGAAACGTCCAGTTATCTCAAGTAATGTGGGGTATCGGGTTGGTGTGGTGGCTAGAGTACTGGCTAACCATACGCACGGCCAGGGTTCAAATCCCTTTGGAGGAGGATGTTTTTAGAGGAAAACCGATCCCTACTTGAGTGCCTTTTGGAGGGCGCTTAAGTGCATTACTTCGTCTGTCGGATGAGATATCGGATGGAGCCTTTCGTTAACAGCAGGCTAAGGCGAGTTTCTATCCACCCTTTCCCCCTTAACCGTCCCCTATGGCGCAAATGACCTATGCAGTCGGTTGCCTCCCCTAATATCCAATCCAAGCTAATCTAAAGAAATGTAACATTTTTGTAGCTCACTTAAAACTCAGTTTATGAGTTGCACTTGCAGTTCTACTTCTTGTTGAAGTGCCCTCCACAAGTGCCCTAATTTGTCAGGGCACTTCAAGTCAGTACTCCGTCTGTTTGATGAGACGTTAAACCGTGGTCCCATTGGCGACTTTCGTTAAGAGCAGGCTAATGCTGACGCCGGGTTTCTATCCACCCTTCCTCCCTTAACTGTCCCCTGTGGTAATGTGCTCTCAAGAAAATGTTTTTTCTTGCTCTCCTCTCTATATGATTACTACCCATATGTGACAGTGTCATTCTAAAAGGAGCAGTAATGCTATCGTACATATACTCGTCAATCTATGGGTATAAAGTTTAAGCATTGTTTCTAGAGTATTTTCCGATACGCGTCACCGTAACCAATTGTCAATGGTGGCGAAATATATTTCTTTTGCGAGTTTGGTAATGGAGAGCGCTGTCGGATCTACATCTACAACTACATAATAATCTGAGAGCTGCCGCGTGGGCGTGTGGTAGGTCACCAGCCGTGTAAAGGTGTAAATTTTTGGAGATGGAATGGTGACATGTATTATAGGAGTGTATTTAGTGGAGCTCAATTTTTATTGGGGCCGCTTATTGTTCGCGGAAAGAATGAGTTTTAATACCTATCTCTTCCGCAGTATATCTCTCTTATTGTATCGCATCTGTCGGACCTAGAGATGTAGTGAGGAGTCATGATAATATTCTCTATGCCGCTCTGAAAAATCCACCAACACTGGACCAAATACTCAATTAAGCTATGAGAATGGGCTCTACTTCGTGACTTCGACAGAATAGAAGGATGATGGCCACGACAAAGAAAAAGAGCGAAGACCGCCTGTGAAAAGTAACGTTGCTTTTGCTCCAAACATCATCCTCCTCCTCTCTTCCGTCCAAAGAAGGGGAGCGCTCTTTATTGCACTGGAAGCAAAGACGCAGGCCCCATCACGCACTCCTCCCTCTCTGCGTCTCTCCCGTCTTTAATCCCACAGATTCATTGTTGGTTTTCCCTCCTCTGCCTTGATACGTCAGTGAAACACACACACGCGTCTCGTGGACCACCGCCTCCACATCCGGATTTCCTCCACCTTCTCTCCCTCCCTCTATCCCCCTTTTCCAACGGGAAAGAATGAAAGACCCCTCCCCCTCCCATTTGGTTTTTGACAATGGCGCCCTCTGTGTCTTTTCCCTCCCTTCGTCCTCGTCCCACCCCCGGGCGACGAAAGACAAAAGAGACCACAATGTATTGAAATAAAAAAGAAAGAGATGGATCCCTTCCATCCGGAGATTTTTCCAATTATCCTCCGTTCTTTACCGCCACCACTCATCTGCTCATTCCGCCACTCGGTTTGTACCGGCAATGCTGCCACTCCACCGAATAACTCCCTATATCTACGTCTACATCCACATCATACCCTGCAAGCCACCCAAAAGGTATGTGGCAAGGGGTGCTTCCACACCAGGTTCGCATGAATGATACAGTAGATCACCGAATTTACATTGAAACCAGCTTACCACACATTCAAAGTGCCAATTAAAAATCTCTAACCAAGAAACATTCTATCGTCAATCGTTCCAACATGCAAGGGATACAAAGACTACTACTCCAGATTCAATATATCATGCATTAATATGAACGTACAGAATATAATAAGAAAGATCTACAGTCTAGCTAATATCACTATTGGCACTATTCTTGACGACTATCACAGATCTATTGTCCCGAGTAGTACGTGGAAAAAATGACATTTTATACCTTTCGGTTCTACAATCTATCTCTCTAATTTTACTGACGCGATCTAATCTATATTTTGATGCAATCATTTTTTGCAAAATTCATCCCAGAAAGATTACATCTTGATAACATCTTTGCAATACCCTGCGTCCCTCAATGGTGTATGAAAAAGTGTGAGTTCCCATTACCACGCATTGCACTATATCCCATGAAAGGTAGCGAGATAACCACTAACGATACATTAGAAAAACCTGCTAAAACTTGTCAATGGGCTAAATTTCACGCTTACGCGCTTATCTTTACAATTTTGTGTGAATTGAAATGCCTATAAATATATTTATATGTTATTATTAAACTGCTGCCGAACACAGCGTAACCAATTGATGACAGCCCCCATTACAGGTCTCTTCAGGGATGCCTAATTTCACAAGTATCATTGTATAATGGATTATATTGTATAATAAGGAGTGCGAAATAAAATATTATAACTATTATTACCAATAAGAATGCTAACAATGTAATACTGCTTAGATTAATTTATTACGACAACAACAATGAACTGAGATACAAGAATTGCACTGTTAGCATGGACGGTGTGCTGTTAGTTCTCGGTGGTAGATAAAGATACAGGTATTTGGAAGTAAATCTAATGAATAGCTACACTACGTGTCGATAAACTCAGTTGAAGGTCTCACTGGCAGGCGTTTTGGTCTGTTTTAGTTCAGAGGAAATATAACACTGTCATTCTGCAGTCTATTTCTACTATTTTAATCTCATGATCTATTCTACTGTAGTTCGTAAAATTTGTTTAACGTCATAACCAAATAAATTGGTTTTAAATTTACATAAAATATCAAGTTCAAGTTTTTAACTAACGGTCTGAAAGTGATTCCCATCCCAGTAGTTACTGTAAGAGTAATTGTAAGTAACACGTACGAGATGATCGTAACGGACTATTGCGTATATCGCCGATTATTTCTGCACACATTTTGACTCAGTTTATAATTAAGCTTACCTCATAAAGATCCCAAGTACTGGCCCCTATCTGTACTGGCAACACAACTTTAATATCCGACCCGTTTCTTGATTATCCGCGCCGTGCTATACCGCTCAGAGCTATTTGGGAGGAAGTGACGCCGTCGAATGGGAAGTCGTCATTGAAACGGTGCCTTTTTTCTTGACTCAAGAAGTAGGCATCTTTTACAGCTTCTAACATGAATGATGCGGCATACTGGGCATGCAGCGATCAATCCCGGAATAATTCCCCACACTTCCCATAAAAATCAACTGAACTTTGGAGAAGTACCACTTTTCGTATTTGTACTACATTTGCATTTTGAAATTCACTAACTGTGGATGAGTTTGATATATTAATGCGGATTGTGCTCGCTGGTTCTTGGCATGCGATCTTCCGGATTAATGGCCTGATGAGGACAGTTCTTTTCGGGAATATCCTCCCACATTTCCCTCCTTCATTTCCAGGAGGAAAGGGAGTTGGGGCGCGACTGCAAGACCCTTACTCCACCCTTCCCTGAGGGTCATTACTCACCAGCTGCCTTTTTCTCCTCCGGATCACGTGATCCCCCGTTTCTACACGCAATCTTAACAAAATGCTCGTCCTTAAGGACCGCCAATAAGGCCCGTGAGGGGAAGGGGATGAGAGGAAAAAAAAGGATAAAAAAAACGTCGAAGGAAATGATGCGGAGGAGTGTCGGGCATAAAACATGCTGTCAGGCCGCGCATTTATGAATTCTACCGCGCCTTCGCTTCCCTTCGTTCATTTGTTTTCCTTCCCCAGCTTCGTCCTGCAGCGGAGAGAGAGAGAGCTGTCATTTGTCTTTCTTCCTCATCCTTCCCTTTCCACAGCTTTTCAAATCGACCTTCCTCAATGCCGCTCTTCGTCAGAAAAAAAACTTCCACACTGACGCATGCTGTTCATTATACGGCTTCTAATTGGCTATTCAGTAATCTGTCCTTACGAATAGACTATTCAAGAGTTTATTGTCCAACGGGCGGTATTAGAAATCAAATATATTTTGAGTGGAATAAAGAAAAGGTAGATCCATAGGAGGTTGGTTAAAAAAGTCAAGGATCCGAGTCATAATGTTGAGAATGACCAGTATCTCTAAGTCATATGGATATTTTTATATTACCTATGAAAAAGTATTCATTTGACTTATGGCCGGTTGCAAGAACATTTTTTTTATGGGATCAGTAGTTATGAGATCCATTAAGTTATAGATCTCAAAAATATATTCGGGTTGCAATTATACATCTATTAGTTACATAACTTATTTGCCAATAGTTAATTGCATCAATATATATTATGGATTGTTATCTCGTCGCCAAAAACTGTTGTCTAGAATTTCGTGAACAAACAAATTTTTGGAAAAGTGTGCCGCCTAGTGATGAAAGACGGAATTTCAAATGTAAATACAGTCGACAGATTGTAA
Organism: Ceriagrion tenellum; assembly: GCA_963169105.1. Taxonomy (NCBI): domain Eukaryota; kingdom Metazoa; phylum Arthropoda; class Insecta; order Odonata; family Coenagrionidae; genus Ceriagrion; species Ceriagrion tenellum. Next base: position 122,019,995 of record OY720642.1, on the reverse strand, counting down.
ATAAATACTTGTTACCGGTTTTCCCATGAATATACGTGGGTTTACCTTAAAAGAAATCATAATGCAGTGGATAAAAATGTAGTTATACCCGCGGGACGTAATTATACACTTTTTTAATATCATTAGGTCTACAGATGTATTTAATTACTAAAATGCACAATTAACTTATTAGCACTTCGTAAATATTGCTATACGGAAATTTAATAACAATGAATATTCCCACAATGACTTCATGAATATTCCCACTGGCCATCATTGCAGTTGGGGTAAAATGGAATGCACTTACCGCCGCCTTGAATAGATTCTTATTTTTCAATCCAAGTCTCCTATTTTGGGTCCTCGTAGACGCATACCCTGTTTTTCAGCCTGGTACGAAGCAAGTTCTGTTTAAACAAGTCATTATAAATTCTTTATTTAAGCCGAACGGGCTAAATGCATTCAAATTAGAATCAGAGTCTGGCAAACATCGTCGTCGGCACACGATGGACGTTTTATAAACCTCTTGCACATTTTCTGTAAAATATATTCTCTAGCATTTACAAAGTAACTTTTAGATCACAAAAATAGCAAGATCCAAACATCCAAATCTCTAATATACTTTCATGGTTAATTGATTCGTATATTTGATCTAATCCTCTACCGCCGGATAATATTTACGAAAGTTTAGCGTATGAATAATTGCTAATGCAGATAATAATTAGTCAGTAAGAGTAAATAAACTGGTCATTCGTTTAAAAACAACTCTTGCATCAAGTAATTCAGTCTCCAAGCGGTTCATTACGCATACGCATTGGCATCCACCACCTTGGCTACTTGTGGAGCTCATAACTCCATTCCGTAAGTTATGAAACCAATAAACTTATCGAATGTTTCTGCAACACTTATTGAATGGTTGCCATTGCTTATGGGTCCCATAATCTTATGGACTAAATATGTGTCGTTCCTGCAACTCGCCATTAGAGATCCATAGCTCAAGAAGAAAAAAGGAATACGTCGGTAAATTACAAATATTTTAAATCGTAATAACTCTTTTTCTACATGTCAGGAATTCGGTCAAATGATAGGATTAAAAATAAAACAAAAGGAATTATCTTAATTATTCTACTTGACTAAATTCAATCTCAATTTTGATGAAGTTTTTCCACATAGAAAACAGAATTCTTGCATTTAGTTCCATATTAAAATCTACTTTCAATTATATTTGTGATGTTATCTGAAAATAGACATATTTCAAAAAAATAATTAAGAAAATTATCTCTAACATGGATTTCAAAACGATTTCAGTTTTCGTGTTAGTCAAAACTAAACTATTTGTTACGTTTCATAATTAATTTTTTATTTTCCTTAAAATATTTCCTATCCACACATCTTATGCCAATATTTTCTCATATTATTGTGAGGATAAATCTAAATACCTCCTTATTAGCTCTTGAAATAAGAATAAAATTTGTCCAAATAAATATTTCGACTCAAGAATATCGATAGATATCTATTCCGAAATTATGTAGAAACTCATATGTCCCATTTTTGATTCTTTTACTGAACGTTGTGATTTTCAGCAATTTCAGGTAGCATTTACAGCAAACATGCAATAGAATAATCAAGTCAGGGATAAGGAAAAATTGATTTCCTTAAATGGTTCAGCATTTATTCATAAAATATAAGAATACTCCATTTTTAGGGTTACTTACCTTCAGTTTAGTTGATTCAAGCATGTGGGACTGGAACAAAAGATGCACTATTTGAAATGGTCATGGATATATATGAAAGGGGTGCTATACCAAATGACTTTGAAAGATGCATAGTAGTACCAACACCAAACAAAGCTCCTGCGACGAGGTGCGAAGAATACCATAAAATTAGCCTGATCTGTCATGCCTCAAAAATAATTAATAAAATACCATTGAACCGAATTAAAGGTAAGATAAATCCAGAAAGAAGTGAGGATCGAATTGGCTTCGGTAAAATGATGGGAACTCGAGAAAAAATTCTAACCCTAAGGACGCTACTAGACAAGAGAATCACCAATAACCTAAACATATACATGGCTTTCATAGATATAGAAAAGCTCTTGATAATGTTAAATGGGAGCAATAATTTAATTAATTAAAGAATATAAGAGTAAATTCAGGGAGAGATGGGTTATGTGAAACCTCTATGTAAAGGAACAAGCGCTAATAAGAAATAGGGACAAGTGGGAGGAATCAGAGGTACAGAAAGGCGTGAGACAGGGCTGCACTCTATCACCAGTTCTATTTAACTTGTATATAGAAGAAGCAATTCAAAGGATACGCCAAAAGATAAGCGGAGAGGCAAAGATACAAAGGATTAAAGTGGATATGCTAAGATTTGTGGACGACATAGTGTTCATAGCAGAAAGTGAAGAAGAACAACAGAGTGTAGTGAAAAATATGAAAAAAATATGAAAAATATAATGGGAAAGGAATACAATATGAGAATTAACAATAATAAACAAAGGGAATGGTTTGCAGCAAAGAAAAATATGTTCATTTAAAATTAAGTATACAACAAAAGTAGTAGGTAGGCAAAAACATACAAATGGCCAAGGAATTCAAATACCTGGGGGAAATAATAACAAGTGACGCAAAATACAAAAGAGATATTTGAAATAAAATATTCATGGCTAAAAGATCTTTCAACAAGAAGAAAAGACATTTTACTGCAAGAAACATCAGTATAGACATAAGGAAAAAATTGATAAAAGTTTTCGTGTGGAGCATTGCACTATACGGATATGAAACCTGGACCATTGTAGAGGAATAATACTGGATGAAGAAGACTGGATGCTTTAGAAGTGTAGCGTTATCGACGAATGCTGGGAATCAGTTGGATGGACAGAGTTAAAAATGAAGAGGTGTTCACGAGAGTGAGAGAGAAAGGAAATAAGATTATTGTGATAGAGTATTGTGAAAAGAAGAGCAGAATTGGTGGGGCTTAAATCGAGACACGAAAGTCTAGTAAAGAGTGTGTAAGAGGGAATGGAGGAGGGGGTACGATACAGAGGGAGGCCAAGGGAACAGTATCTGGCGCAACTGGGAAGGATGCTGGGGCAACCTTGCTATGAAGATATGAAAATGAAAGCTCAGAAAATAGACGAATGGAGGTCTATATTCAAATCAATCTATGGATGGATAACTGCAAGAGAGAGAGAGAGAGAGAAAGTCAGTTTCGTTATGCCCAATAGTTTTAATGGAAACATTTTAATTATAGCATATTCTAAGTCTAAGAAATGTTTTAATGGACAAAATTCGTTTAAGCAATGCAAATTTTGCCTACTCATTTGATTCAATGAAAAGGCGAAACTTCCCCTTTAGTTATGATCCTGCCATAAATCTAATTCAATTTGCATGAACTATATCAAAGTATTGTTTAAAAAAGCAGCATAATCGAAAAAATTAACCTATTTCTTTAAAATAAGACTTAAACCAAAATGGTTCAGTACGATAACTAACCAAGGGAAAATTTCGAAGGACCATTCAACAAGGTAGGGTGTGTGCAGTTAATTTTATTCATTAGAAATATTTATTTACTCTCTGATTCGACGAACTAGGAAGTTTATCGGAAACAGGGTTTTATAACTTCTTCATCTTGTGAGATAAAACTGACTTTTTCAAAAGCAATAAAGGAATATTTGCTATTAACATTGTTGATTATCCTCGAGTTCAGAGAAAAATAGATCAATTGTTCCTTACGGAAACTTCCTCATGAAAAGTAAATGTCACGAACTTCAGTAAAAGTAAGGGAGCATTCCAGAGGTGTCATTGAAGCGATGTACATATTTTGACTGGTTCGGACGACCAACTAGTCTTGCTCTGTCGCATATGTGACGTGAGACAACAATGCTGAGCTTGCCGTGAATGGAGACAAAGCATGCGGTGCAGCTAATGTTTGACGACTCGAAGTGAAAGGAGTATTCCGATGGCAGAGGCTTCTTACGTAAACGGCACTCTTCTTTGTCTCCCATCCGTAACTTAGATCAGATAATTTTATTACTTACTTTATTTATTTGTTTATTTCGCCAAAGGCACAAAGGCTATTACATTGGCTGAAATAATCAATAAATTAATTAAATTTTCCAACAAAAACATAATAAACATTAAATAAAACAATACTGAGGCAAGCGTAAGGAAAGGACTTAGGGATTGGAGAGGGGTGGATCATTTAAGAGGCGTTTCAGGGAGGATTTGAAAACGGTGGCAGAGGAGAAAAGGTCCAAGGAAGGATATTTTGAGGCCAAGGAGATAAACAAGGAGGGGATTCGGTGGAAGAGAGAGCACTGGGAGATGGAAAGACAGAATCGGGGAGCATGCAGTAGAGTTACTGCGTAAGGGACGGGGAGGAACATCAATACGAAAGAGAGGGAGTATTTCATTGGTCCGTAGAGATCCGCTGAATATTCTGTGTAGGAACATCATATCTGATAGGACACGGCGGTGAGTTATGTGAGAAATGCCAAAGGAGGAAAGAATGACGTCACGGGTTGAGCTCCTGAAGGTGGGGACTCGATGGCGGACTATGGCGAGAAAGAAGTTGACTGGACGGTTGAGCAAATCCAAGATAGTGGGGAAGGCGGTAGACCAAATTGGTGCAAAGTATTCTAAGATGGGGAAAGTACAACCGAAAAAGGCAATTCTCAGAGCCGTAGGGTCCTGAACGTCAGTGATGGGGTAAATCATGCCAACTATAACCATCGCCTTCCGCACAATCATTCTAATGTGGTCATGAAAGTTGAGTTTCGTATCAAGAATGAATCATGAAGTCGCAGTGGGAAGTCACAGGGAGGATAGGATTAGTTAAGATTAGCTATTACTATTATTATTAGCTATTTAAGATTAGCTATTAGCTATTTCGACCCTGTAATCTGTTCTCACCGTGGAACTGTAGCCATTACCGCCCTCTCGGCTCCTCGTACCAAGATAATTACTCCGCGTATCACTTTAGGCACTCGTGCCATGGGTTTGCTACCCTCGATCCAAGGCCGTTACCCTCCCTTGGTGCTGTCCCAAGTCGAAAATAGATTTCTGCGAGCAGACCATAAGCTTGAACCTAATATCTAGGCTTGAATAGAGAAGAAAAGTGCAAATCCCCCCAATCTGATCCTCCGCTGGGCTCTCTCTCCACACAACCCAACTCTAAAAGGCTTAGGACCGTCCTCAGAGGTAGTCACCCCTTGTCAACCCAAGATTACTGGGTATGTGGATGACATTGCAAAGGTTTCGAGCGGCGACCACGAAATAGGCGCCACAACGGTGTAGGCTGTAGGGATAAGGACTCAAAAAATCCCTCCGAAGGGTATACATTTGTGAGAGGATAAATCTTGGGCAGTGTTAACCCTCGGATACATTTGAACCTTCTGCAAACACGTGGCCACCCCTAACGCGACCTGAACATGTGGCACCCCTCGGGCAACCTTTAAATTTTAATTTCAGGGCATCTGATGCATTGCTGAACAAATATTGAATTAAAACATATAATATTACTGATTTACTTGCTTCAGTTCAATATTTGGTATTCTAGGGCTTGATATAGTTGAATAATTTGTCATATTTTTACTTTGACAAATTTGAGTTTTCTCATTTCAATATCTCATGAGGCTGAGGAGTAAGGATTCCATTATGTAAACGAGCATCTAAGTCTTTGTTTGAAAATATTTAGTTCAGTAATTGATATGTTGGTGCTCACTTCATGTTGGTTTCTCTACCAATTTTATATAAATATGTTTTTACCTTACCCATGGCTATGTATTACTGTATTGTTTCCTTTTTGGCTCCGAAAAACTGTTATTTTTTTAAATATAAGCAAATGAAAATTTTAGGTTAGGTAACTGGTGAAACGTTTTAGAGATGAAAAGTGTAAAACAATCTTCAAAAATCAATATTAATGTTATTGAAATCTTTCATTAAACACCTCCCTAAAATAATGGAAAACTTACGTTTAGTCTGGTGATGGAAATGGACAGGAATCTTATGAAAAAGTTTTCTTTTAAGAACATCTTCCTGCCAAAATTTATATTGATTTCTGTCTTTTAGTAGGGTCTCTCATACCATTTATGTCACTTTTCAAGAGTACTCCGTGATTCAAAACACTTGGATAAATACAGAGTAATCAAAAATTCAAAGTCAAATGATCAAATTTAAAATGACCCTTTTCTGCAATCTTGGTCTTTTTTATATTAACAAAATAAATACATTGGATATGAGAAGTCAGTGCTATTTCTATTTTTGAACTCGATTCTAGTCTTAATATTTCATCAGGAGAGCATAAATGCCTTTCAGGAAAAAAAAGAAGTTGGAAATGTCAAGGGATGGTCCAATACTTTTAGCAAAATTGTCGTTTACCCCTTTCGTGTTTGGACATTCTTAAAGTTATACATAATCAAAAATGAGTGTTATTTTAGGGATGCTATGAAAGACGTAGGAATTTGAGGAGTAGGATCTCGGCTATAATGTTTCACTTTGCTGCAAAATGAATTATCTCGACACTTTTATGTACTGTATAGTCGTGTGATTGAAAACTAAGGTATCATAGGGATTACTCATGGCATTACCTTATAAGCCAAAATAGTAATCGAACACTTTCCTGAAAAATAGATTGATTTGGTGTCCCATAGTAGTGACACCATAGAGCGATGAAAACATTGTTGACATTTTATTGGAGAAAAAATCGGTTCGTCTATTTACGAATATTATTAAATCGTAAAATCATAAAATGATTTATTGAGCTGCTTCCATTGAAAAATTTTTTCTGAAACCACAAAAAAACCTCAATCAATCTTCGCATTTTTTTTCTTTCACCGCCCTCACCTCCATCGGAGAGTGTTTGACCTTGTACGGAGAAATGGAGGAATATTGCTCAGAAGCATTGGGGAAAGAGAGGAATAGAAATGGGAAAGATTGAAGCGAACAGTGAATCGGATTCCTCCAAATAGGTTTCTGCTTCCTCATTGCGATGGAAATGAATGCAAATAACACGCGTGGCATCTTGCCCACGGCGACCAATCAGGGATTTCTCCCTGAGAAGAGCAAACAGGAGCGGATTCAATTCCGCGGTGCGGTGGAGTACTGACTGACCCTTCCCAGCATGCCCACCTCGGTTCGCCCGCTTTCTCCCGCTCCCATTCAGCTCAATCCACATTTACATCGTGAGGGATGCAATTAAGTGGCATGCATGTGCGAGGTAGGAGGAAGAATGATAGCTCATACGCCGGCGAACGATGGACGATGAATGCCCTGAATAGCCACTGGCCAGTATGAACGCCAGATGACAGGAAGTCCGTGAAATGTGAGTGAATGCGAGTTATAAATTGTCAGTTGTTCGCGTGATACAATCAATGGAGTCGAAGAAGGACGGTGTGGAGTTCACATATTGGGTTCCGTGGGCCAGCCAGGATCCTTGTTCTCGTACAGCATAGGCACGAATTGCCTATTTGATAGCTACATCTGATATTGGATGGGAGCAATACATGACTAACCTTTATCATTGAAGAACAAGAAATCGTCTAATGTTTTATTGAAAAAATTGGGTTTCCGTGCATAACTATGGACCGTTAACGTTAATGACCGAGTTGGCAGTGGTATCATGTTCGACTCTCATTACTTTTACATGCCATCCAAACTGACCTCACTACCTAAAGGCGGCATTCACAGCACAAGTCATTGATGGCACAGATCAAGAAGATCGGACTAGGATCAAAAACCACAGCTTCGGGTGAATGTGAAGTTCACGGAATCGGCAAGGGTACTGCGATATGGAAGGCAACGGGGAAACCACCACATTAGCCTCCCTAAAAAATGCAACCTTACATTCAAACAATAACTAGCTTTAAATAGGTAAGGGTGGAGGGCTCCAGTCAAACAGTCTTAGGATTGAATGACGATGTAAATATTTTTCGAAAAGGTATTTTTGAAAACCTCATAAAAGAATTAAAAGTGAGTGGTATGTGGGAAAAACAACGGACTCAAGTAAGTGTTACTCTTAGCCCATTACTTAACTGAGGAAAATTTAGTCTGTGAATGACGATTGAGTAGGCAGTGCTTATAAAGCACCTTATAGTGTATACAACGCAAGTGTAATGACAGATTAATTTCAGATTAAGAGACATTTCTCAGGAACTCTTCATCGTACTCTTCCCTAAATAGAGTCGCATTTTGTCTTAAGATCGACAATCGCCAATTGACAATCGGTCTATTGCCAATTATTTATCTGCGATGGTTGCTCATCTTTTCAAAAAATTAAACGGTGCTTAATTTTGTACCACAATTTCACGTTCCTCTTTCAATCTTACCAACCGGAAAATTCAATCTCATTTACGTGCAGTCCTCGTTGCAGATTAATTTCTTTTTAAGCCCAAGACGCGATTTATTCCCTGTGATTGATGTATTTTAGACCTTCAAGTACGGTCAGATGCATATAAAATCATACTGGCAAAAGGAATTTTTTCTTTAAAGTTGGAGTAATCAATTTTAAAGTTATCCCGTCTGAAAAAATATATATAGTATATAAAGTAAAAATATATAGTAAATTTTTTCTATTATCCTGCGTGAAAAAAGGCAGAAATAGCCTGCTTTTGTTAACTTCGTGACTTTTGATGCAAATAGCGGGATAACGATTTGAAAGCCAATACCGGGATAGGGGTAATTACTCTAACTCAATATTAAATAGCTACCGAAACTACGCTCTAGTAAGAAAACCTATCTGCTGATTGACAATGCATTTTTCTATCTCAGGCTACCCTCGAATTGTCCGACCAATAGGTGGTGAGTGAGTATTAATAGCTTTTGAAAAAATAATTTTACTGCGTTGTGACCTGTCATCATCAAGCTCTAAAGGCAGTGCCTTGTCGTAACAGCCACGTATCCCTGTTCTTTGCTGCTTCTTTCAGCTGGGCGTGTGATGTCATTCCCATCTCACATGCAATGCTGTGAGTATTCTGTCCTGGGCCGACCTCTTGTTTTCTTCCCCACCACTTTGCCTTCGAATATGTTGGTCAGGAACTGATTTTTCCTTATTACATGTCCAATCAGTTTTGCTCTCCTTTGTCCGATTATTTTTAAAAGGCATCTGTTTTCATTTACTTCTTCTTGCACCTGTTGATTGCTTTTTCTATCTTCCCACCTTGTTTTTGTTAATTTTCTCCAGGCCCACATTTCCATTGCTTCAAGCCTGATCCTTTCCATTTTCCTGATTGTCCACATTTTACAGCCATATAAAAAAACGCTCCAAACAAATATTTTTATGAACTTTTTCCGAGTCTCAAAACTGATGTGGGTATTAAGCAATAAGTTCTTCTTGTTTTGGAACGCTTTTTTATCCAATACTATTCTTCTCCTAATCTCAGTATCACATGCATTATCATTATATATAATACTCCCTAGGTAGCAGAAGGAGTCAACCTGTTCCAGAATTTCATTTCATAATTTAATATTCGTTATGGCATTTTCCTTCCTCTTGCTTATTACCATTATTTTGATCTTCTTTTTTATATTTAACTTATGCTCTTCTAAGATTTTGGAGAGTGTATGGATCACTTTATTCATGTCCTTTTCGGATTCAGCAATTACTGCTATATCATCCGCAAAGCGGATACTGTAGATGGTTTTTCCGTTCACTTTAATTCCCTTGGTCTTTTCGTTCATTCTTTCAATTGCTTTTTCTATGAATATGTTAAATAAAGACCTGTCGGCGAGGCTTATCATTTAAGAATGTTTACTAAAAGCAAAAAAAAACATGGCTGAAAACATTGAGTGTGTAACTTTATATAAGGAATTATTTATTCAATTTGAATGATATTGAATTATAAATTATTGATGCTATCCGTCCGAAAAAAACACTTTGGGCATAGGTAAAAACGACAGTCGTATGGCAATAAGACGCGTCGGGAAGCGCGTACTCATAATGTGGATGAATTATAATTAATATCAAGAGCACGTCATCATATACGAGATGGGCTCTTCGCCGTTTTGTTGAGACTCTCGTTGACGTTGAAGACACTTAGGTGTTCACCACTGGCGGTGCTTCGTTGATAATTAACACGCGTGCAAACTCGTGAGAAAATAGAGCGAATGAATGGATGTGAATTCGAGTTTCGTGATTGCTTGGGCTTGCGTTTGTGTGCAATGGCGGTGTTATTCCGGATCTGGGGTTCCGAAGGGTGAAATAAAACTCGGTCGTGCCATCTCTGGCCGGTTCACTTCCCTCTGGAAAGAACGGCGCAATGAATTGAAGGGGGGAGAATATAGAAGAGAAAGAAGAATATAAATGCGGAGATGGAAGATGGACCGTAAAATTCGTAGCCCCCGCATGCTTAACGACGTTCAAAAGAGAATAAATGATGCATGATGATTGGATGTTTGATAGTTTGAAGAGTACCCCGCACAGTTAATCGAACCCATACACTGTAATCACGTTGTACCAACTCTTCAGTTACAGTATTTTTCAATAATTTTCAGAATTAATTTTACTAAGGATATTTTAAATACGTTAGCAACAAAAATTGTATCTTTTCTTGTTCTTATATATTAATAATGATTCTGTATTTGTTCATTAGTCATAGAACACAGAACACGTCGTATCTGGATGGTCACAATACGACACATATACAGTTTTTTTAGCTATTTCAGCTGCAACGGTCATATTTTTCTTTTTTCTCTTCAACGTACCACCAAAGAATCGAATGTAGTGAGTATTTGGCTCAATATTGTTTGGGTATGAATTACCAAGACTTGTTTTCTAAAAATTAACCCTTTTAATGAAAAAGTGGAGTGACACGTACATTTTTTCTGGACACTATCTCACAGATATCAATTTATTGCATTACACGGTACATACCAAAGTACAATTAACAATGAAACCTGCTCCCTGAATCACTTCTTAGTATTTTCCCTTACACCACAATAACAACACTCTAAATTCCCCAAACAGAACATAAATAAACACCCTTTGCATCAGATATCAACATTTATAAACTCCCTTTCGACACACTATGCCCTCAAGAAATGTGAACAATTACAAACCGCAGTAATTCAGGTGAAAACAATCAGTCAACCAAACATCTTTACAACCAGTAAACCTGCTTGTGGTGAATGCAACATGCAAGGCTCCCATGTATGCACCTTCTCTGACGCGTCCGGACCTTCTCTGCTGTACTACACGGTACCTTGTGCATCGTGGCGACACCCCGTGGTTCCTGTCCCACAAAATACAGTAAAAAAAAATTTCCGTCGATAATCGTCCTCCAATATTCGGATTAGCGTGGTTACTCGTGGCAGGCGGTTGACACAACGCCCCCCATCCAATTCCTAGCTCAGCGTGGTTACTCGTTTCAAGCCATCTAAACAATGAAAAACCCCATCGGCTCATCCGCCCCTCCTTTTAATGTTACTCGCTGCGACCTATTGTTATCCTTCTGAAACTTTCTTGCGTGTTCGAGATTTATACGTATTGTTAAACTTATAACAAGAAACAAATAAATCGCGCGGGTGTACACACGGTCGGAACCTCCGAGCGCGCACCAATCAACAAGGGGGAATGCTCCCTATTTAATACCCAAAAATATACTTGTATTACAGCATGAAACTATTGAAAAGATATCATGACATAAACAAAACATCCGCAGAACAAAAACACGCCACACTGTAGTAAAAAAAACACCCAGCCGCCGAGAATGCGTCGAACATGCAGTCAAACAAGTTCAGAGCCAGAACATGAGTACCTACGTTACACCCATTTATTATGCATTTATTCTAAGTTTTTAACATGACTTTTCGAATAAACAGAAATTATCTTATTTGGGACACATAACATAACATTAAACAGTCATGGATAAAAACTCCTAGAGTTATAATTTCATATCTCTAAAAATATCCAGTCTATTCCAAAAAAATATTGTTTAATGATGGCCGCCTTTTCAAAATTAATTGCAGAAACGCAAGATTTTTACTCAAGGCAAGGAATGGTGAGTCGTTATTTTAATTACCGCTTTAATATAATTTGGATTTATTTTATAAAAAAGAAAAATTGATGAAAGGGCGTGTAGTTTAAATTCAGATAGAACTCTGGGAGTGTGCCAATGGAACATAGAAGAAAAAACATCACAAGAATTGTTCGAAGTGACCAGGCCCTGGTTCTTGTGGTGGAATAATAGTTTCCTTGAATTTTATTTATGAATCCCAGAAGGATATTAACTTTAGCAATTAGCTGAAATTGGCGATTATAATGCACGGGCTTGACATGGGGTGTTCCAGAAATGGCTCCAATGTGACTGTTGAATGACATTAGAGTAACCTCCCGCTCCACTGTCACCCGCTGTAATGGGGAGACTAGGACCATGGGAGGAATCTGATGAGAAGGCGAACACGCTGGACCGAAATCTCATTAACTGAGGCGCGCACGAGCGAGATACAAGTGGCGACCTCATCTTAGAAGATTAGGACTATAAGGGAAAAGATATCCATTGAGGAGATGGGACCCCTGCCGATGATGTCGCCATTAGAATGATAACTGTCCTCATCCCCACCATCCCTTGTTTTATTACTCCGAGCCGGAAGAGAGAGAGAGGGAGAGAGGGTGGGTGGGGGTGAGAGAGAGAGAGAGAGGGAAATCGCTCGGAAGGGAGACAGACAGCTCTCATCACATTCGACGCCCTCTTCGTCCTTGGGCGAACTCAACATCCATTCCCTTTTTTTAATTCCTCTTTTAAATTGAATGGCCTGCTGACTCTCTTCGTTCCGCCATGGTTCCATCTCATCCCTCCTCGCTCTCTCCAATTTCCTCTTTTCTCCTCAAGTCTCTCGTGCCCTCAAGTTCTTCCCAACACCCCCCGAGATGATCCCATGTTGATTTTATTCTCATGCAATTTCTGAAAGAACGGTTCCCCTCTAATCACCTCCAGTACAAAACCTCTACACTAACCTTGCGCTGATGTCTCCCAATCATATGAAATAACATTCCCCCCACCCCTCAATCGTCAGCTGATGCAGGCAAGAGGAAGACGCTGTTTTCCTTAGAATTGCTTAAGTCTTTTCATTTGAATCAGGGAGAAAATTGGTGGTATTTATTTTAGCAGAAACATCAAATTATATTATTAGCATCCAACTACTTTCATCCTATTAATTTTCTTGACACAAATAGCTGTATAAAGACTCCCATGAAATCAAGGCAATGGCATGTGCAGGAACAATGCAATGAAGAGAAAAGTAGGCAAAATATCTCCTAGTTTCGCAGGCCTCTGAAGATACTTTCAATTCCTTAGTTGAATCGAACAAGGGAAAAGGGTAGGATAACCTTCTATTTTCCCGAAAAAAATACTTTTACTGCTGGAAATCTTATTTTTTAATACTTACAAAATTAAAAAAATAAATTTGTTGAATCTAATCAAGTACGTAACTAACTGAGCCTTTTTCATTTCCTAATAACTTTAACCAGTATTTTATTCATAACCAGGATTACATATATTTTTCTAAAGAATGTCAAAAAAATATATTTTTTTATTTTGGTATTAATAACCTTTTTTGTTTTCTGTGTAATTAGAATACGCCGCTTGTATTAAGAAAACACAGAATGGAAGAAAAACTTATCTAAACCGAATAGTGAAAGTAGCCCTAATTTTTCCTCAAAACTACAATAAATAAACAGAACTTTAATGTTATCATTATCAAAACTGGTTTGGCTACCACGTGAGACTGCTAGAGGCATAGTTTGTATACGGTTTGACTATGCCGGAAATATTTAGGTACTGCGAATTTCATACATACAATCTTCATTTACGAGACATATAGAAGCCACAATGGCGTGAGATACTAGTCGGACAAGTTAAGATTCTAAATTTACATTTCTCTTGTACTTAAAAGTGACACAATGAAAAAATAAACGTAGTGAAAAAATAACTGTGCTCCACATAAACTTATAATAATGACCGGTTTCGTAACAGAGTTTCATCTTCAGGTGAAACAGGAAATTTTCTTCGACTACATCAAACATCCTAACCTACCTGTGCCACTATCTTTTATATGGCTTTCGTCCATATATCTACTCTCACCCTCACCAACTTCTTGATGCTCGCATGGACAAGATATTTCCTATCTCACCTGAAGACGTTACTCTGTTATGAAATCGGTCGTGATAATAAATTAACCTAGAATGTACTAACATCTTTTCATATTGTAAAAATAGAGAAATTCTATAAATTAATACATAAATCAAGCCATAGATGGTGTCTTACTGAATAAGGACATAACAATAAATTTCTGTTGGTGATAATTGAAGGTACTGCGATAATTAAAAGCGAACGTTTTTTCGATTCCTAAATAGCCGTGTTGACCCAACTTGACCTCAAACGCATCACAAGTTGTTTCAGCCGGGCGAAACCGATGCGCCTCACGATGAGAAGTGAAGAATTCTAGGTCGACTTCTTTTCAATGACTTTTCCGCACACAAATACCAAACAGAGAGCAAAGTCAGTGTGTGTTAGAACTGAAAATGTGGACAAAGATGAGAATGCAAAAGGAGGTATAGTGGCAGAAGTTATGAAGAGTTTACAACGATACGTGTCATCCATTTCCTGGTCATGCTTAGTCCAATATTTTTATATTGGCATACCTTCCATACTATCGGTGACAGTACTATTGACTTATGCATAGGCTTTTTCAAAATTTCCAAGAATTACAATCCTTTCGCTGTATCGGCCTCAGAAATTTACCACCAATATATGCCGTTTTATTCTCAACCATGAACCCCTATCGTAGAGTTTCAGGATAGGAGGATGAGGAACATAGATCGAATGTCTCTGCTGGCGTTAAAAGAGGCTTTACCATAATTTGAACAAGGGGCTCTCCGCTACATTTTCTATTGATGTGGTTGAGCTGGTGGTCAAAACCTTATCCACAGAAAAAATTGTGTTAAATCCCTCTGCATCTGTAAACGAGAAAAATTTATATTTAGTTTAGTCGCTTAATCATCATAAAAAAAATTATGTCTTAATTGCCACTTTTTTCTTTGCTCAAACGCAGGGTGCATAAATAAACTCTCTTAAAGTATTTTGGCAAACGAGCGCCCAGCAAATTTACTGATTTATGATGGAATATTTTTCCAACGACGCTTTATAGCTATAAGCGGTACTAGAAGATTTTATATATTTGTTATTACAAGAGAAATGACCACTTTTTTATATGCGACCTAAATAGTAACTCCAAAGTCTTTGCGCATGCGTGCGCGACAGATAAAATGAATTATTGTCAAAAATTACCCAAACAACTGCTGTATACTGAGATGCAAGGGGTCAGAAAGAGAGGAAGACCACGGAGACGGAGGCTGCAGGATGTAGAAGACGATCTAAGGGCTATGGGAGTCGTGAGATGGATGTAGCAGGCAAGAAAAATATTGGAATCAAGGCATACAACAGAGGAGGCCAAGGTTTATCCCGGGATGTAGAGCTGGCGTTGGTTATAATTGCCAAAAATTGGATCAATTCTCACGCTTCGAAAGCAGTCCCATAGTGGAAACCCGTAGTGGACAATTTGAGATGAATGTTTGAGTGCTCCCGCGGTGTATTTAAAGCTATCCTTCGTACTCAGGGCTTTTAACCAACACTAGTGTTCAGAAAAATAATTATGATAATTGAAACAGGATATTTTATATTTTTAAATATATTTAATCATTTTTACTATGATATTTCTCACCACTGTCGGTCAGTCCGGGTTTCAATCAGAATTTTCTCCAATCGTATACATCTGGCTAGCGCAAGTGAGCTCTTCAGATAGGAGACATTTTACCATCTTCATGGGGAGTAAATACCCAACACCACCAGCTGTTGTGCGGCAGTTAAGTTTCGGTGACCATCTCAGGGCTACCGGTATTGCGAGAGCCGTATTACTATGTCTCCATCGGCATCGTCTGGAGTCCAGTCTTCCAGCGTCAGTGATGGGGAGAGGAAACTCATCTCAAGGTTAAGAGCGATATTCATTGATGCGGTGAATCTCTCCGCGGGACGATACCTCTGTGCGTTGATATGAGTAAATTACATGAGCATGACTGGTATTCTGCAACGGCAGTACTAAGGTGATACGCCAAAATGCGTCGTTTGCTGGAGTACTGCGGAATTGAATATCAGTGCCGACGTTGTGAGATTTGAGAAAATCTTCAACTACGAAGTACCGCGCAAGCCACCATTAGGGTGTGTGGACCGGTGTAATTCCACACCTGGCAAGCAGCACTTGTCCCAGTCCAAATCAGAATCCCACACGTTCCACCGGGCCTTGGGCGCAGAACAAAAAGCGGTCATGACAACAATACACGCTCAAAATCAAAACTAGGAGAGTGCTAACTTCCTTGAGACTAACTAACTAACTTGAGAAAGAACTTGATAACATGCTCCGCCCTCGTTAAGATAAAAATTCTGGTCAGTTCTACTAACGCTGATAATTTGTGAATACTACAAGATACCAAGTCATGCATATTTCAAAATCGTTCCGGACATTTCGCGCTAGGTAACGTGTTAATTATAACAACATGTTATTAAACAGCAGTAAAAAGTCTACTCTCTGTTGAAAAAGTCTGTTGAAGGTTGAAATTTCATAGAACGGATCTAATGCAACTCTTAAAGTCCATAATTTCACGTGGAAAAATGACATTCTAAATCCATCGGTTCTAAAGGGGGTCCCAAAAACGATGTGGAAAAGCTGTGTAACCGATCAAAGGAAGGAGATGGTGGTGTACGGCGCAAAGCCGCAGCGTCAGACAATATCAGTGACTTTGATTTTGACTGTATCCTCCATAATGTCATATCATAGCGCACTTTCTTTGGTTTGCTTCATACACGCTGTTATTAGTACTCCTTGTATTTCTCCTCTGTTGGGTCACTTTCACCATATTCACCCATGATTACCTTTTCCCATTTTTATCCGAAAGGTGAGAAAAATAAGTGGTCAAGATGACCAATCATTTTCATAACCAAACCGACCTCAGAATTTACTTCACTATTATGTTTATTTAATTATTATATTACCATTCAGTCCCAAAACATGACTAAACGCACAAAGAATGTTTTTTTGCACTCCTTATCGAAGCATGCACTCTATATTCATTCATCACCCAATCACATCTAACAGTATCCCTTTCACTTCGACTGCAAACACGTCTCTGATAACTCATATCCTCCGTATTTGCCGTTCACTTTATCCTTTCGCGGCTAGGAGCGTGATATTACACCCTGCGGATTACGTGCCGACCCTGCAAAAGACGTGCTTCCACGCTTGACGAGTTTTCCGTTCGCTGCTACCATTGTAGCCGATTGCTCCGACGAACTCTCTTTGATTGCACGTATTTCTCAAGGCAGCTTTTCATGGACATTTTATTGTACTCGCAAATGTATCACAGAATGTACAAGAAAATGAGTGGAATCAGAGATGGCTCTATTTCCGTTTAGTTATTCAGACAATCATAAAAATTTCCGCTTTGCACGGTAAAATTCTCTTCATGAAAGATCTCCTGCATCCACTTTAACAATAAGATTTACCGTGTTAAGTGGACTTTAGAAGTTTTCTTGACGTCACTGGGCGTTCACTCATATTTTTATCTTTCTTATTAAGCTACGCGAGCGTTCTTTTCCAATGTGAATCTCATGGGGGCTTTAAGGAACAAATTGTCCTCACAAGTACCGTGCATATGATGGCAGAGGTACCCGTATGCGAGCGCTAAGCGCCACAGTCCACGGGGTGAAGCCCAAGTTTAAACACAAAGGTGTTTACTTTGGAGCGGTTGGTTAGAGCACTCGGTGCGAAATCGAGGGATCTGGGCTCGATTCCCAGTCCAGGCGAATGATTTTTCCACTGTGAATTCCTCACAATTGCGTGATCACTGGCGGGTGACTCCGTTGAAGTAACTGCGCGGCTAGTTCCTTGGTTCTTTGAAAATATCCTAATATCTTGACTGCTGATCTTCGTCCTTTCCATTTCATAGGCCTGTCAGACCTTGGCCTTGGAGTTACACCTTCTCATTCTAAGTAAATGAGGGCTCCCCCCAATATTCCTCACCATTGTGATTGTGCTTCTGAAGAATCGTTTTACCCACTTTTGATATAATTATTATGTCTTCGGAATTCTTTGCGGTTTTACTCTTCTGATTCGCCTCCCCAACCAGTGCTTCAGTCTTCTGCTGTCCTCGCCACTATGGATTTATTCGTACGATTCCTCATAACATGTTTTTAATACGCATCGGATTGTGATGGAGCAAACTGTCAGTCATTGTAAATAAATCCACTTTGTATTTTATTGATATTATCTTTGGCTTATCTTGACTTATGTCCTGCTTCGTTTTTGGACATTTGTGAGAAGGCTTTTTATCGCCCAGATCTCTCGACAGGTAGTTGATCATTCATTAGATTTTTGATTTTAGATGTTGTTATTTTATTGGCCTTCTCTTGATCTTGAACATTGACCACATTATTTTCAGCTCTTTCATTGTTCTTAAATGGACCAATGTTTTACTTGAACTGTTCTTGCGGTATCCTTATATCCCACGCTTTATTTTACTCTTCGGTTACCTTTGGACTACTCTTTGCTATCGTCATTTTTAGGAAAATTCCGATTCTGTTCGAAAACATGTCATTCCAGTAAAAATTCTATCGCAAAGTGCTTATGGGATCCTGGAGGATAACTGTAACGGGGAGGAATATTTAGAATATTTTTCCAAATATTATCCTACGGCGGAGGGTGATTCTAGAACTGAATCTCCCCAGCCATCTGCATTGGACATCAAAGCTTATGCCAGTGAAAAATTATTTCCTAAATCACTTTTGGAATGTGAAGATAGGTCAGAGCATGAGAATTTATAGCCACCTTCAAAGAAGAAGTTCTCGGAGTTTGTGTGACACCCAACAGATCTGAAATCAGAAATCCACCGATTTTATTTCCAATATTCCGGATTCAAGACGTGAATTTGGAACGATTCAGCGATACTAGAATTTTTCTTTCGCTTTCTCAGAATACCCAATGTATTTTTTCGAGGAGTAACGCTAATCAGGTAATTACCTGGCAAATTTTCCTCAATCACTTCGCATATCGTATTTCTAAGTTATTTAATTTGCACATTAAAATGATCGTTCAGCAACAATTAAGAGCATAATTTACAGTCCACAGAAATCCTTCTTTTACATCTTCACTTTATTAGTGTTCGATGGCATTGATGAGAGCCTTCTGTTGTTGAAAAAGGTCCGCAATTGAAGCAGTATACGTTCTAGAAAGAGCAGCTGTGGAAAAGGCTTTCGTTCTGTGTGACTGCGAGGCGGGAGACTGTACTACATTTCATACTGTATACAGGATCATCCAGCGACATTGAATTTTGTGAAGATGGTCCTGGAAAAACGGGTTGATATTGTTTTGGTTTCGATTCGGTTTTATTTTATGGAATGAGCATCCACTAGGGTGCAAAGCCCGGATCAAAAAGGAGGATTTGAGTTTACGAGAAACAGCGGGAAAAAATCAAGCGTGCTCCGCGTAAGAATTCGGCAACGGAGGCACTAAAGTCCGGGAAGTTATTGAGCATTGGGGAAAGATTCTGCCGGAAAGCGTTCCGCAGTGAAAGGGTTAAGTTTACACTAAGTAAACACCTGTATCGCTGCCATGCAGTTACGTAGGGAGGAGTGTACTCTTGTTTCCTGCGATGTTCACTTCGTCTGGCAAGCGCTAATTTCTAGTGACGTCAATCGTACCCGACGAGACGCGGTGACGCAGCATTTTTCAAAAAATAAAATCAATAGATATGGTACTGTCCTCTTTATTTACATAAACGACACGTGTTTCGCTGTTTTAAGTTACCGACAACAAAGTCCATCAGTATGATGGCTTTATAAATCACCGAAAAAGGTGTCGTTTATAGAAATAAAGCGGACTGCATTATATCTATTAATTTTATTTTTTGGACTCAGTACTAGATATAGATGGATTTATCTATATATTTCACATGATATCTACTATTTTTCTTCCAGCATTCAGTCTCTATTAATTTAATCATTTATTCTTCTACATGTCGCAAGCATCCGGTACTGCGTACAGAAAATCATCCGCTTTGTCAATTACACTTCTATTCTCCATCGTTTTACAATCTTTCTCCCCATTCTTCTTATCAAAAGCTACTGTTTAGTCTGCGCATTTTCTCTCTATTCTCTCTTTGTTTCTGTAAAATATATTAACAGAAGATTTTGATATTCAAATGGATCATCTAAGAGCGGTGCAACCGCATACGGAAAAACTCACTGTGTTTGATCTTCAATCATTACAACGACATTTTTCCTGCATACCTCACTCACTCATTTTTCCACAAACCGCTGGGAAGCCGAGGTTGCATTACTCATCCCTCTCTGAGGACGCATCCTTGGTTTTATCTATACCATTTGCTCAAAACCCGATTAGCTCCCTCACCAACATTACCATGTCCATTTTTTACCTTCATAACATTTAACAACAGTTTATTTACCTACTGTTTTAGACTTTAAAACCTTACAAAATTCATATGTAATTTTTCCTTCCATAAATCTACTCTAAAGCCATAAGTTCTGAACACACTTAATTTCTATCGCACAAAGTTATTATTAACCCTTTGAGTGCGACATGACGTGATATCACGTCATGTTTTTTTTACGCTGCTGCTGATGTCGTGATTTCACGTCATGGGTACCGTGAGTGTTCAAGCTTTCATTAGGTGGCCTAGTGAAAGTTCCCTTGTGGAAGTTGGAACACTCAAGGTACCTTTGACGTAATATAACGTCATCACCACCAGCGTAGAGACAACCATGACGTGATATCACATCATGCTGCACTCAATGGGTTAACACTTGCTGAAGTTTAAAAAGCTGATCACCACCTCACCTTAAGAATCTTTTGCACCTTATGATTGGCATAAACCCCAAGTACATATCATAGATTCTTTCTGTAATAATCTTCCTCTCTCATTAGATTTTTCAATCCTGAACTTTTTTCCTGGATATTTTAATCAACTAACTGTTCTCTATTATTTGCATTTGTTTTTCTCTGCTTTACCTTAATGAAATGCAAATATTATAGCTTTTATTACAGTCCGTCGTAACAATGAAAGATTTTTTAACATCTATCACAAACCGTATACAAGACACTTACTAGTAAATTACAACCACTCTTTAATATTTCACTGGGTATTTCATCTGTTGGTATATGTATAATGCCTTTACAAAAATCTAAGACAGAATCAGGCTTGATGGATTGCTCCGTATCATAAGAGGTGAAAAAGCATGGAGAAAACTTTGAGAGGAAATGAGAAACACGAATTCTATAGAAAGGAATGATCATCAACTCAAGGCGAGATTGTTGACAAATAATACAGGAATTAATAAATAATTCTAATTTCTTATTGGAAAAGTTGTAGATTGGTACCGGCTGCCTGCTGAACCATTTTCGTCTTTTCCGAGAAATGTCAGCATTATTAAGAATACATGCAAAAATACCTTGGAGGATTGTTTTTATAAAGCATTCTGTTTATTGATAACTGCTTTGCTCCATCCAACTTCGAAACGTGTTAAGCTCACTTTTGATATGCACGAGTAGATTTTTGTTGACAATTAGTATGAATGTTTCACCTGGCATTTTGATAGCTTTTAGCATTTTTTTGTTATAAAAATAAGTATCATTTATCTATACCTGCAGCCCTCTAATTTTTTAATATTTTTTGCTAACTACTATTGATTTCTATTCAAATTCCAAACCAAAATGAGCTTGCTTGAATCCTCTTCTTTATTAAATTCCCATCGAGAAGACTGGAATATGGGGTGAGTGAACGGTGAATGCAGTACTGTTTGGAATGCAGTGCTTCAACGAAGTTGAATGAGGGAGCCAAAATGAAGTATTTTTACTCATTTCGCTGA
This sequence comes from Ceriagrion tenellum, assembly GCA_963169105.1. Lineage (NCBI taxonomy): Eukaryota > Metazoa > Arthropoda > Insecta > Odonata > Coenagrionidae > Ceriagrion > Ceriagrion tenellum. The sequence goes on along the minus strand of OY720642.1, from coordinate 121,998,088 downwards.
GGAAACTCTCTCCTCATGTCGGGAACGCTCGGTTGTGTTGTAGAGCAGATGGACAAAGGAGGGATCCCAAGGGACAACGGAACTGCTCTCCACTTAAATAAGGGAGTGCGGAGGGAGGCATCGCTGGAATTGCAAATCCCTTCGCAAGAACAGTCCTTCAAACCTTCCCAGACCTTGTTTCTGCTTCCTGCTTAGTCTCATTTAACCCTGTGGCGACCGCAGCGATGCATAATCCCTTAGCGAAAGCGATAAGACAAAGTTTAGAGCTTGCTCGTCCTCCCGTGAACTTCGCCCTTGCTTATTACGGGAAAGGCGGAACTGGAAGTGAGTGGATTTCATGTAGAAATATGGAAATGTCCCCTGTGTCCATCGATTCGCATAAATTCCATTCCTCCTCGAATGTGATAAATTGCTTCCCCACCTTGCACTACATTGGGTCGTGGTTGTGCGCAGAATATATTCAAGCAAAGCTACTTAGAGCTACTATCGCAGCCGCAGAAATGGCTTCGGCGATGGGGGCGCAGGGATATTGAGCTTTAGGGAATTAGGGAGGGAGATATTAAGGGGAAAAAGAAATAAATTGAAAGCAGTGAGTGGTGGAATGATAAGTGGGCGTTGATAGATAAGCTGTCTTGCTTAGTTTGTGCTGTAGTTGTAAGTGGTGCGCGGGAAGAAGATATTCATGCTATAATCTGTTAGAACTATTCGCTAGTAGCACATGAATTTATGACGGACGTATCTTGCGAGTGTTTTTAATTAAGATTTACTATTACATATACTTTTCAATGACATTCTATAATGGGTAAATAGACATTATGATGAAAATATTAGTAAATTAATCCTAAATTAAGATACTCGTTACCTCGTTGGAATGCGCCTGCGAGTGTAGTAAGGATATACAGAATATGCAGTGATAAAGCGCTGAAAATAAACTTGATCCTGATTCTGCTCTCCTGACCCTTTTGCAACGGCTTCCTCTATTCATCAGTCGGTATTACATAAGTCACCAGGGGTGCGATTCTGTTTCATCATAACGCCATAGCGCCGAGATTGTGCGGTAAAATTGTGAGTAGTTCCGCGACAATGCAAATCTGATTTTCGAATCTCGCGCCATTATAGCTTTTGCAACGCTTATTTATCTTATTGTCGCAATGGTCGTGACGTCGAAGGAAACAGAATCGCGCGCGGCGTCTTGTTGGCGACAGTAGACGCTATTATGTCGCCGCGTTATGATAGCGTATGTAGAAACAGAATTGCCCTCCTGGAAAAGAACGCATTCTTGCTTGATTTCGCTCGAGGAGTCGCGTTTCCGATGATTTATGCATCGCTAGAAGTGCAACTCATAAACTGAGTTTGTGTGAACTACAAAAATGTTGCAACTCATCAAATTGGATTGGATTGGATGTTACGGGAGGCGACCGACACCTTAGGTCATTTGCGCCATAGGGGGCAGTTAAGGGAGGAAGGGTGGATAGTAACACACCTTAGGGTAACCTGTTAACGAAAATCCGACATCTCATCTGACGGTGCGAAACTTCGACCTGAAGACGTCTGCTGGAACGCAGGCGAAACCGTTGCCATCAAAAACAACAACGCGGTAAAATTCCAAGAACAATGCAGCCTACTACATCTCATCTGACAGACGGAGTACTGCACTTCAGCGCCCTTCTCAAGAAACTCAAGTCGGGATTGATTTTTTTGGGAGCAGGGAGAGAAAGAGTGTGTAAAGAGAGAGTGAAATCGTTTTAAAGTATTTTTTGGGGCGCTGTTTCTTAAACGATAAAATAATTTTGTATGTATTTCTAAGTGAAAAAATATCTTAACCTGGATCAGCCCAAAATATATTTTAAGATAAATAGTCCATGCTATCATGATGTTCTTATTATCTCGGTAGTATTCTGCTATGTTAGCTTTCTCGCCATCCAATCAGTAGGTCTCTAGATATTGGGTGTGACAAATGCCACTTGGACGGATATGCTGACGACTTCTCTTTTAACTGTATTACCGCTATACACGGTGAATGATCATGCAAATGATCATTCAAGCATTAATTTGCGAATGAATTTCATAAATGAAATACACGTATTACACGGTGAATGAAATTCGCGAATGATCACGCGAATGATCTGCATCGAAAGGATGCGCAGTTGTACTTCTATCGATGGTTCATATCGATTCAAGGAAAATTTCCGACCTACTCAGCTGTTTCAATCATAGCTCTCGTATATCGAAAGAGGATTGTTTTATTTACATAGTATACGACGTCTGTCAGCGCATAGTCGGTGGTTTTATTGGCATTTAAAATTAAAATATCAAGCCGGTTGTGGAAAATGGATAGAAGACGCAGAAGACTGGTTACTGCTGCTACAGTAGCGTTGGTTATGGTAGCAGCCATGCTTATGAGATGCGACCACGAATAAACGATCAAACACTAAGGGTTAAATATTAACAGCGGAAAAAAAGAACATGAAGGAATTAACTCTCATACGAAAATAAAAAAAAAACACGAATTGAATATTTACAAAACCGGGAAAAAGAAATCGAGAAAATTAACTGTAAAACGAAAACGAATAATTAAAAATTTAAATGAATAAATATATATAAAACCCTAACCTTAGCGACTACGTAACTATGAAAAATTTACGACCTATTTATAAAAAGAAACCACACCTTAGAACGAATATAGATATGAAATAAATCTACGAAATAAAATTTTAAAAAGTAATAAAACTATTAAAAAATCTAGAGTAAAAAATGTATTATTAAAAACCTAACGGTACCAATAGAAGTTAAAATCTACTATCTACCCAAGTCCTAACGCTACTGCTAACTTATATAATATAAAAACTAAACTACGCTAGTGCTGCTAATTGAAAAAGTAGTAAAAAAAATAAGAAGTTAAAAAAATATTTTTAAAAAGCCAAATTCGCTCGCAAATCACCTCAAGAGGAAGATAATAGATATCACTGTGCCGATATACCGTGCATTGGACAAAGGAATGTCGAAATCGTGTAGAATTGTATGAGAAATTCCTCGCAGGAGATTTCCTCCTCAGTGGGGTCAATTTAGCGTATGACATGATTTCCCATTAAAAATTGATAGAATCACATTTTAAGAAGCATGTACGTGAAATCATTTGAAATAAACTGGTATAAATTATTTCTGCACGGGAAACGACATTCATTAATGGAAGTCACAATTTATGCAAAGTGAACAGCGCAGTATAACCAAAGAAAGAAAGGAAATATCCATGCCATCAACATTTTATAAATAATCTTTTTCATAATAAGAGTAAAAAACAGTGGGAGCAATTTTCAATGAAAAATATGGTCACTAACACAGAGGGTCGGTCCATGACCTTAAACGTGCGCGAGAAGCTGAATTTCCAGATCATACCGAAGAAAACGTGTGATTTGTAATTCGTAATCAGCAAAGGTAAACCTAGTGAAGGCGGTTAGTGGCTTCCATATCCGCGCTCACACAAATAGTCGTAGCGTAACGCCCAATTCCAAAGAGAGAGCCGTTCGTGTTGAGAAATACCTTTCGAGACATTAATAGAGCACATCGGGCGGATCCAGGTTAATATAATTCTAGCCTTCCGTTACGAGCTAAACAGGCCTGCAGCGGTGTGGGAGTAATTAAAGGTTTTCACTTCCGACATATTTCGTTTATTCACCAGCCGGTGTTTACTTGATTTGCGATGGTTTTGTCCTCAATAAAAATATGCTTTTAATTGTGTGAATAGATCATCGGGTGGGAGGAAACAAAGATATGTGTAGATAAAATTAGCATCACAGATGAGATTGTAGCGAAAGAGATACAGTTAAATAAGAAATAAAAATAGAAAAAATCTGTTGATAATCACGTTGATTGTATTATTGTAATTAAAAAAATATTAGTACTTCAGCACAGGGTTTTACTGGTGCGATCCAGATAGCAAGACTGGAATAAAAGGGTAGCCAGTGTACTATTTTGTTGGAAAAATACGTTTGTACTCAGGCGTCACTACTGAATCTATTTTTATAATACGTATGTATTAAATATCATACGATCCAAGTAAAGATTCAGAAATACCTGTAGCACGAAACAGTAATGCGAAGAAATTCGGTGTTATTGTATGAAATAACGGTTGAGAGCACATTGCGAAATAGTAACGATTGACTAAGTCACCGATTTTGCCATTATATCAACTATATCTTATTCATATCAAGAATGTGTCATATAGGCAATTTTGGATCGATAAGTTATTCCGATAATTTAGTTGCTTTAAGTCTTTTGTGGACAAGTTCTCGCTTTAGCAGCTAAGGTAACTGATATGCAGTCTCTGAGCGCTAATTTATTTTGCAATTAATTAATTTTTAAATGAATTAAAAGGTGGTAAAACAGCTATTCAATTTCGCTAATTAGATCCATTGGATTGGATTGTGACCCCATTCTCCATGCATAATAATAAAATGGAAGAAACACCATACTTCTACCGATCAGGTAGATATTAAGTTGACAGCGGTTTCATCACACCAGTGTCATTTTCATGGCAAATTTTGAATTCAGCCTTAAGCATCAAGCATGCTGCATTTTAAATGTTACTTACACGTTGAAACCGTGGTCAGCCGGTGAAATTATGTGGAAATATTAAGTATATCTTTTCTCACCGTGCCCGGCAACATGGACCGTACAGGACCAAGTCCCCCCAACATCTGCAATGGTCAGCTGGAATTGAGTCATGATCTGGGGATCCGAGCTATATATGATGATTGCATGTTCAACGAGTAGGGAAACTCATTCATTCGATGCTCAGGGAACTCTGCTAGGTTACGCACGAATTCGCACCCATTCTCCCTCGACAGAGCAGCGTGCCACACAACACTTCCACCCCAGCTTCCCTGAACCGTTTCTGCCCGCTGCACCGTTAATATCAAATACCTCAAGCTACTGTCATGCATTATGATCATATTTTGTGTATTCGTGAAATCCTGTAGGCAGAATATATTGAAGTTTGAATTGGCACCATTCAAACTATGTTCCACCCCGTAATTTGAGCCCAGTATCGTCCATCTATGCTAATTTTGTCGTTTTATTATGCTTTTACATCTACATCTACATCATACCCCGCGAGCCGCCACAAACACTACCCCTACCCCAAAAATTTGGTATATATGTGGCGCGCACTCCCAAAAATTTGAGAATTTTCCCTTGAAAATGACGCAATAGCGTTGAAACCGGTCGGGGAAGAATAAATCGCAGTGGAATATTACAAAGTATTTTATTTCTCCCTTCGTTATGTTATTCCACAAAGTAGAGCCTTCAACAGTTGAATTATTTGTACCCTCTCTTCGGCAGTGTATCTATCTTATTTTATCGCATCTGTAAGACCTAGAGATGTAGTGAGGAGTTATGATGATATTCTCTATGTCGATCTGAAAAATATCAGTTCCGAAGTTCTCAAACAACCTAACCCTAGCTTTTTAACAAAAGTAGAACTGGCCACCTTTGATTGTATGCATTATAATGTTGACTTTTGCATTAAATTTAAATATTCAAAATCGAGGAGTTTATCAGTACCAGTTGCCTTTAAAAATCATTCAGCGTTAAAAATCGCCATTATCACACCCCTTCCTAATTTCCAGTCTTCAAGAAAATATTTTTTGTCGTACACTTTGCCGGAGTCCATTAGAATTCTTGCTCAACTCAATGAGCAGTAGAGATAAATATCAATCACACAAATTAAATGCTACATTTCTACGTTTATACCCTGATTTTTTACTTTTTTCTACACTTTTAATTTCAAAGTTCAAATTGTGGAACAGACCACACACGAGAAACCACCATACTCAATGTATCGAATAGTGAATTCAGGGAATTAATCTCACTCAACCTAGGATATTGCTACCAAATGAGAATTAGGAAGCATGTTTCACCTTGTAAACTATCTTTAGTGTACTGGGCACTTGGATAATGAGCCAAAATATGAAGGATTTGAACGCAAAGTTATGTTGCAATTAAAACTGAAAAAATCGTGCTTAGTAAAGTGGTATAGCTTCGTTATGAAGTGGCCACTCCACATCCTATGACTCCTTCCGATTGTGTATCCTGCGTAGTTTTCTTTGCAGAACGATTGCTTTCCGTTTCCGGCTTAATGTACCTACATAAAAATAAAGGAAGCTGTTATTGTGGTCGATAGAATTCAATTTCGTTCCAGTTATTCATTTCCATTTTCTGTTAGCAAAAGCTGATGAAAACATTAGAACTTCGACATTTAAAGATAGTAAAAGTTCATAAAAACAGAAACAGTCACGTGGTCCCCGTTTAAGCTTTCTCTTTCCTCACGAACTGGAATGTGAACCCTAAATTGGCGATACAAAACCATCAGTATTGAGAAAATAAAGCGATCACCTGGTATACTGCGGGAGTGGACATTGTTTGGCATTGGACCAAGGTCGGATGTAAACTCCACAAGGCCACCAGGAGTTCTCACGCAGTCATTAGAAAGCATACCAACAAATGTAGAAATTAATAAAAAAAATTAAAATGTTGATATAAATCTGTTTTGATAAAAAATTATAAGGAGCTTGATATACGTTTATACAGCTATCTGCAGTAGTCAACTTTTTTGCTACATATGTGCAGGTATCGCTTGAAATTTGCTAAAATAACTGATGACAATAAAACCATGATTAAATGTGATAGATTTTTACTACCGTGAATTATTAGCATGGTCAAAATTTTAGAAATAGGTCAAGAGGTCTCTTGGGGTTGAAATTACGCGATAACCCAGCCCTTTGTTTCAAAATGACACCCTCGACGAGGTGGGGACATAACGGAACACTGTGCGTTTGTGGTTGTGGTGGTCTACTTTGGGAGGAAGGATACGGATGGGCGATAAATAAGTGAGAAATGGTAGGAGGCTCTGAGGCTAGAGGAACCGTTGTACTCGTTTTTTTAAGCAGGGGGAGGACGGATTAAGTTCGGCCTTGGAAAAATTTGGGAGAGAACATGAAAAGGATTTAGAGTGGAGAGTGGAGGAAGGGGAAGAGAAAGAAACGCAGTTAACGCGTTCAAATCGTCGAATGGGCAGAGAAACGAAGTTGAGCGTGGAGGACGGAAGTAAAGGGCATAAAATATTCAGCGTTATCCGCGGTTCAAAGGGCACGTTTTATTCATTTCTCTTCATCTCTTGGGACGGCTTAGCGTGCAGGATAAAGAGAATGGTCCGGGATACTGGGAGTGGGAGTGGTGTGGGAGAGCGAGAGAAAGACACAGGAGATGAAGTACCGGAGAACACATTCATACATAGAGCTGATCTGGCGCTCAAGGCGTGCCCATTTCGTAGCGCCATATTGGCATCAATGCGGTGCGGATTTCTTCGTTTACAAGTGCTAGGAACGCAAGGGGCTTGGCAGTCGTGCCGACCATATTTCAGTCGGGGGCGACTGCTTCCTGCAACAGAATGATCTGTTGCGTCTGGAACGAGGAATACAAAGATGAGAGGGTTACAACTTTTCCAGGAAATTTTTACGATGAAGTAAACATACCGTATTTTACCGCATAATCGTCGCCATCGCATAATCGTCACACCCAACTTCTTGGTCAAAAATTGGTTCACAACTCTTCATCGCATAATCGTCGCATATTAATTCTTTTCTTCACGACACTTGCTGTAAAAGAAAAAACTTGTCTAATTTTGCACTCTACCTGACATAAATTTCTATCTGCCATTCACAAATGAAGAATAGGGGAGACCGGGGCATAATGTATTGACTTTTCATTTCAGGCCGGAAAAAGTACGTTATATGCTAAACAGGAAGAAAATAGTGTCGATTTGTAGTCTTAAATTTTAATGCATTGTATTTAATGTAGGCCTACCATTCATGAGATCCTAGCTTTGCAATAAAGGCAGTTTAGTACGTAATAAATGACCTATGTATAACTAATACCGGCGCAATTTTATTTTTAAAAATGTCTTCTCATAATGGTCGCACCCTACTTTTTAGCGAAAACAATTGGCAGAAAATCTGCGACGGTTATGCGGCGAAATACGGTACTTGCATTTTTTAGAGTAATTTTTGTCTCGATATTGAATAATTGCCGTCGCACATTCCACGAATTTAATTTTCTATGCCCTCTTTCTATTCTTTGATTATAGGCAAAAAAACAAAAAAAAACATACTTTCACTGCTATTCCTCCGGCAGGAGGTCGGATGGCTAACACCAAGATCGGTGTGTCCGAAATCTATGCAACCCGATACACATTGATGTCATTGTGGCGGCACGTAACAGACATGATTCGTTTCCATGGAGAAGATTGAGATAAGCTCTCTCTCTCTCCTCTGGATATTTTAATGGATGTTTAGATGAGAATGTCTCCGATGGTATTTTGTAAAAGCATCGACATCAACACGAGTGAGAATTTCCTCAGTTGTTTATTGGATATCTACCGTCCGCAATTTCATAAAAACTGACAGGAGAATTAGGACCTTAAAAAAAATCCTGAAAATTAAATTTCCATATCCCTTTAATTGATCAAATGGTATCGACTAAAAGTACTTTGGAAAATGCCGGGAAGAAATGAGTGTATTTGGAATAGACACAGTTCTTCATTACACGTTAAATCGCGATGTCTTTCTTTCAATGTCCTCATGTGAGTAAAAAAGAAATCTTCATTCTTCACATATTGTCAGGTGCTTGAAATCACTACTGTTAATCGATGAACTGTGCTATCAGGAGAGTAACAGCAAGACGCACCCATCTACTGCGATTTGTATTTTGGATGATGATAAAGCCTCTTCGAAATTAGTCAGACTTCTTCATTTTCATTATGAAATGGTAAAATTTGAGGATTTTCATGAATCATTTTGCCTCCTATAGCAAGAATTAAACAAACTGCTCTCATGCAAAGGAATGAGAACAAAGTAGAAGGCTTGGTTCCTCTATTTACCTTTAATAAATGGCTTAAACATGAACGTCTTTATATTGGTGCGGGGTAAAGCGATATGAAATGATAATAGTATTAGTGTTGAAAAATAGGATATGCATAGAATATTCTCAGAATTGGTGAGTTATGAGAGGTGTAACATGAAGTGACCACTTTTCAGTGGTTCAATTCATGTAGCGTGAAATCCCAAAACGCAATCAGGGTAGAGAGTTAGTTTCTAAGGAAGATGAGAAGGTACTAATTAAACTTAGGGGAGAATAATTGGAAGGTCATGGTGTGAACTCTAAGTGCGGTTGCAGGCTAAAGAATACAATATCATGGAAGCAGAGAGAATGAGTAAAATTTCCCAGAAATGAGAATACAATGCATCCAGCTATATATAATGCTTGACGGTATATTGAAAATGCCGATTTCGAAGGAAAATGAAAGACAATATATTTCATAGTGAGTACACTGGTAATGGTAAATGGTGTATGGTAAATGGTATGAGGTGAAATAATGGAATATGATTTTTCATTATGCCGTGAAATCATTGCGGAAGAATTGCATTCACTAAGACTTAGAGATTCCGAGGCTACATGCTAGGGTTAGATTAATTGTGACATTCTGATCAAATGAATTCCAGGGTGACTCAGAGGGTATTATTTCAACTTCATACAAGATATCTAGAACTGGTTGAAGCCATAAAATGAGAGAGATATGCAGCCGAACTGATAGGTTCGTAATTTCCCTCTTTTAACGCACAACTGCGACAGTATTAATAGCATAGCGAGAGACGAAGACAAACTAGTGGCACAAGTTTATGCTTTTTCATCTTTTCACTCTCCCAATCCTTTTCTCCTCCTTCCTTCCTCCTTTTCTAATGAATGCTTCCCTGATACCCAAAGAGATAAAATCCGAAACCGGATAGCACGATGCAAAGGGTGCTTTAGGAGATATCTACGTCACTTCTGAAAGGATGTAAGGGAGGTAGTTTTTAATATTTTTCCCCATGAACATAGAGGGCATATCCTTGGTTTTGGAGCTATTCCAACGCAAATATTTTGAATCCTTCCGCAGTTACCATCAAAAGGCCAAAATTTATTATTATAAGTAAAGCAGTCAACAATACTAACAAAAAAATTCTAGCTTAAGCTGTAGTTATGATTTTTATCTTTACTTTCTGCCGATATTTACGTTGATTGCTTCGAATTTTGAAGATAATAAATTGGTTTCCTACTATTTATCTTATTCCAAATACTATTTTTCAGAATTAATTCTTTTTATTTTGAGAGGCTCGGAAAACATATTGGAGATAATATTTAAGAAAATTTTACTTTATTTTGTCTGATTATTTCCAAAAATTAATTTCAGTTGAGATTTAGCAGCTTAACGGGGAACCTTACATTAATACATTGGCCGGCGACTTTCTCCTCTGCATGGGACTTGTATGTATTTACCGAAAAAGATAATTTAATTTATTGGTAATGGCTTAGGAGTTTCTTTTCGCATGCATTAAAAGAAATAATCAGCTATTGAAAACAGAATGGGAGGGCTTTTGTAAAATATAAGCGGTGAATTTTATCGTCTTTGGTGTACAGACTTGTATATTATTCAAATGGAGACACGCTGGGTATGTCAGCTTTGCTGAGGTTGCTGGTTATCTTACCTATTAATCTCAAAGGGGTAGAACAGGAGTAAAACATGTTATCGAAGTATCTGAATAAACTACATGTCTCATGCGGTGGAAGTGAGAGGTTAAAAATGAGGGAAGTAGGTAATAGAGTAAATATAGCTCACGCAAAATTTCCTCGCACAGACCTGTGCGGAAAGAGCGGAGATAGAAATGGAGCGGGTGAAAGGAAAAGACGGCGGAGAAGAGAGAGAGGCAATGATTGGGGTTGAGGACATAGAACTAAACTGCTTCCCAAAAAAGGTACGACACACATCCCTTCGCAAGACAGGTGGATAAAATCGTCCATCCTTGTGATTTCATCAGAGGCCAAATGTTGAGGCCTCATTTTCATGCAAGTTGAAATGGGATAGAGCCTGGTAGTGGTCATTCATCTCACTTCTCGAAGGGATAGTGTTGGGAAAACTAAAAAGGTTTTCTGACTCTCGACCGTGAGGAACTAGCCTCCCCCTTATCACAGGATTTTGAGGTTCAGCATTTCATTTCCACAAGTCGTCCCCTGGTCAGTACCAGCAACTTTTGCGAGAGCAATGTCTCTCACGCTCCCTGGAGTACCTTTTTTGAGAAGATATTAGCTCACGGATCGCTTCATCCTATCAGGTGGCTCGAGGGGTAATCGTGGGTCATTGAGTGCACTTATTAACATTTTGTAAATAAATTAGTCGAATAAAATCTTAGATCCAATTTTATTTAAGTTCGTCCTGTTTTTCGCTGGAACTAAATACAGGCAGTAATGGAGATGATACAAGAACCATTTTTAATTATATTCCTCAATCAAGGATTGTTTTTACGAGAGCTTTTGGCGTGGAATTCGAAATTTTCACAGTAGAATATTGAAGTAAGCGGTTTTCATACAGGGAACGCTGTATGATATTTTAATTTTGGTTAAAAAAGTTGTGATACTAATTACTGTACTATTATGCGCTAAGAATAATCACAGTACGTACATAATCTTATTATTACAAAGTGTGTGTCTTCAGCCATATGAACACGTGTGAAATAACAATTTTTTATTTTATTTTAAGTTAAAATAAATTTTGTGATTAACCAAACACAAAATCTGCATTATACGATTCTTTTTTCTTTAATAAATGTGTATATTTGATGGAAATAGACATGAAAAGGTTACTACGACTCTCTTAATAAGCAAAAATCCCTGAAACCACCTTAAGGGATTGAGAAGGAGTGAAGTTTTAAAAGGTGGCCAAGGGAAGGAAAGCAATGATAAGAAATAAAGGGACGGATGAGGAAATAATTATAATATACAAACATCTCAAAATTATTAAAGACGCCAGGTGGAAATGGAGTTGAAATATAAATAAGAATTTCATCTCTCTCTTGGTGACAAACTCGAATTAACGATGTTGATTGATGATGGTTGGTAGTGCTTACCCCGTGATAAATCCGTTTGAGAAGGGATTTAGCACGTTCCAGAAGTTTGGAGTTTAAAGAAACCCTCCTATGACAACGGACACCCTATGCTAAGTTTGGGAGCTAAATAAAAATTGAATAAAGATGTTTTTGGCTTGAAATATCGAATGAGAAAGTAAGGAAGATTTGGATTCGGATTAGAGTCAAGAGCATTAACCAAGACACCGATGGCGCATCTCAAAATTTTGACAACCTTTTTTACTTATTTACTAACTGCCCGTAGAAGATATTTATTTCCTGTTCCTGTTTAGGACAAAATTTTGGGATTAACCAAACACAAAATCGGTATAATACGATTATTTTCTCTTTAATAAATGGGTATCTCTGATGAAAATATACATGGAAAGCTTACTCTGACTCTCTTAATAATCAAAAATCCCTCCAATTACCTAGAAAAATTGAGAAGGTTTGGTTTTGAGGATTGAGAATGGATTGATTCTCAAGAATTCTTTTCACTTTTCAGTAAAAGAATGTTGGAATACCCCAGATGAATCGGAGATCCGGAAATCGTGTCTGGTAATGGCGATGTACCCAAACAGCAGTATTTTTTAAATAAAATGGATTACACTGCATTTGTAATATTTGTCACCTCGAATTTCAGGGCTCTGAAAGGCTTGTATGTCAAAATCAGACGTTCATATCCTACATTCGGTATATCTCGTGATATAAGGGCTTTCGGGCTTTAAGTCTCTCCTCATCATTCTCTAACCGATTATTTGTTAATAATAGCCTAAAAATGGCCCCTCATGCGATTGATTATTATCCGTTCCTCACATTGAGTTGCGATTCTAGAATACTGCATATCGCGTTTGAAACACGAAAGCTCCAGTAACGGATCTAGAATGCCTATCGTTTCTTGAAAGGCAGCACCATCATAGTCATGCCAGATATTTTAAAATGAAAAAAATGAAAAGAAAAACTCAAGCCAGCTTTCAGCTTTAAAGGGGGATTGAAAAATCTGTTTACACTTTGTTTTTAAGGTTGGAGGCTAAAATGAGAGATTATATAAAGAAATTTATTCTAACATTTCACCTTAACCTGAAGATATGATAACATGCTTCTTCCTTCACCATATCCGTTCCTTTCTTCTCCACCCGACATGGCGGACTCGAGCGCAAGGAATAAAGGAAATGAGGCAACCATTATTTAAACTTCTATACATCTCATCTACCTTCCTTCTCAATATTCCACAATTATTTTCTCTTTTCGTTAAAAGTAACTTGGAATACCCAAGATAAACTGGAGATCCGTAAATCGTGTCTGGTAATTGCGATGTTCCAAAACAGCAGTATTTTTAATATAAAATGGATAAAACTACATTTTTATTATCTACTACTACTTCATTTATTATCTACTAACTTTTGGTTTCGAAAGACTTGTATGTCAAAATCAGACGTTTATATCCTACATTCGGTACATCTCAGGGCTTTAAGTCTTTCATTATCTTTCTCCAACTGATTCTTTGTGAATAATAGCCTAAATATGGCTATTTATACCCATAATTATTATCCGTTCATCTCTTTGAATCGCGAATCGTTTCTAGAGTAAAAGTTAACTGAAAATGATGCAAAGTGTTTTTAACATGTGGGGGGTTGTGAATACACCCAAATATTTAGTCTAATTTATACGTGATTTATCTGACATATCTCGTTCTAAATAAGTAAAGTTGGCTATTTCTATATTGTAATGAACAGATAACATTACTCAAATAAGAGTACGTATCATAATTTCAGCCTCTGAAAGGGAATCTCTTTAAATTATTAGGGCACGAACCGTTAAATGCTGGAAAAACTGTGTGCCTGCTGAAATACTTTGTAGATGAATGGAAGTAAATGTCACACAACCAGACTTCGTGCTGCTTGATCAAAGTTATGACGAGCAAATGGACAATAGGTAATTTAAAATCATTTAGGAATAGCTTTGTCTTCCAAGAATACCTCTAATGATTTCTTCAAAGCGCTGAGCTTGGGCAAACTCGTAATGTTCCAGCGCAGAAACATTACCATGGCATGTCGTAAGACTCGCCGTGTTCAAAAGAGGGCGTACATCAAGATAGATTCTACCTTTAGGGACTTCACTGAGGCCGTATACATTTTCAGACCTCGTTATTGACTATTATACTCCTTTGAAATTTTTGTGACTCACTGACAGGCCAGCTAAAACTGTTCCCTATGGTCATAACAACCATACTAAATCTCTCTCGCCGCTACCATCCCCACGAAGAACAACCTTTTGCTTCCTCTCAAGGTTTCCTTACCCTTTAACCCTCCCATCCTCTTCTTTTCGCTCAGCACATTTGAGTAGGGGCTGTAAGATTTTGAACAAGCCCTTCCTTATCTTTGCTTGCCGCTCTTAAGCCTCTCCTCCTCGCATAATCCAAAACGAAAGGAAGAGTGGAATGGCTACGTTGTTCACGCACTGTCACCATTTCACAAGCCAACTCACCCAAGCTTCTCTCACAAGTGTCGCTCACTCATGAAGTCAGTGTCACGTTGCGTTGGTGTAGCAGACCGCCTTCGTCCAATTCACCCTCCCCTCGCCGGGGGCTCAGCTGAAGGGGTGAATGTGATCCGAGCGGAGGTTGGAACTCTCTCTTCGAGAGATAAAAGCAGGGCCCTCTTATTGAGCACCTTTAGCAGAAGACAGACGCTTCTCAGGGCAAAAGGGAGGGACGGAGCGGATTTCGAGGAAGAGACCTCCAATTTCGTTTGTATGCAAATCACTGCGGCGACTCGCAAAAAGAGTCACAGGGACAGAGAGAGAGGCCCTTTCAGTATTCCCTTTCGTCCTTGCCTCGCAAACAACTGACTCCCACGCGCCGTCTACGTAAAAGAATCGCTCTTCCTTCACCCATACATATGCCCCCTAACCAAAGACCTCTCTTCTCTCTGTGATCTTGAGTACGAAATGAGGAAGTGGTCTTTTTTTGCTTCACCGATAACGTTCGCCATGGGGAAGACATCTAATTAACTCAGGTGAGTTGGCCTGCCAACTCTTTCACCAATGTAGGTCGTCGCAAAAGGACTTACGTATACCGAGACTTTTTCTCTACTTCGACGATAAGCAGCGGTCGGGCGGGGAAAGGTAGAGGGAAGGAGAAAGAGCACCTGGTTGAAGGAATAAGCTGTAACAGAGTACCTACACTGCAACGTTCAACCCTACTATGAAGCCACTAGAAATAAGACAATATCTTGTCACCAGATCTAAGGTAGGAATACAACGATTAAGTATAATTCTGACGGTCAGGAACCTAAATGATATCGAGTGGGGGAATATAAATACTAAAAATTGAAATTACTTTCCCGAATACATTGATGTGAGGCATTTAAGAACCATTGAATCTCTTTTTTTAAATAATTGTCAGAGAGTAATCTAATGTGGTACACACAATTTCGAATTGAGCATTCTTTTATTCATTTATTCTATTAAGTTATTTTTATAATATAATATTTATTCCTCACCTACAAGTCTGCGCTGCAACGTCAAAGATATAAATGCTCACTTAGATGTACCTAGAATTCAGTCTAATTCACTTTTCATATTCATAAGCTCCGTACGATACTCTAAATGGATTTAATTGGAATCAAATAGTAACTCATCTTTCTATGCATATTTCTCTGTTTTTCGCTGTAAAATATGAAATTGACAGGACCATTTTTTAATAATACCGAATTTTTAACAAATAAACTACGATTCTATTGATTATCCGCAGTATTTATCGCATATTGACAAAAAAGTATGAGAAACATTCAATAATATAGATACACTCAACAGTATCTGGCAAGATATTGTGGAGCATATTTCTGAATAATTAAAGAAATTTTGTGATGCCCACTTTGTTTTTTATTGATTTTCATTGAAATCGTTGAAACGCGTTGTACCAATATAAATTGTACCTGATGATGACGATGTAATCGTTGATGCTTTCATTGTATACCATTTAATAATATATCTAATAACTGGGTAAAATAAGGTTGGGAGAGGTTAAAAATAATTTTATTTTTTAATTTAATCAACTAAGAGTGCAATACACACGGACAAATCGGATTACAATTAGGTTATATCATTAAAAAATAAATTCTTTCGGTTACTAATTAAACCACGGCTTCACTTTAACTTTGATATCTTCATCGCCCGAAAAATTCTTTCCTCAATGAAATTTCATCAGATGCTGGGGGAGAAAATAATCCGAGGCAGCAGAGTCTGGGTTGTTGTGTGAATGGTTAATCTGTAAGATCCCACAGTTTCGGATTAGAGCCTTTTATATCCCTGACGTGTGCAATGGCGCTGTGTCGTAGAGGATTAACACACTTGAAGAGAACTTTCCCCGCATTTTCTCTCTTATTTATTCATGCAAAGTTTTCATAGTGTTGTCGTACCTTTCTCCTGCAATATCCTCTTGTGTGTCAGGAATTTTATTGGTAAAAGTCTTTCTTTATACTGGAAAACAGTTAATATGGCTTTTCCGGGAAATATTTTGGCCTTGAACTAATGCGGCTCGGGAGACACTTTCCGCTTCCCTACGCAAAGCCTCCATTTTAGACTCAGGATCACAATGATGGACATAATCTGTCACCAAGCGACGATATGAAGCTGCTAAGTTCTCACCAAGTTTCTCAAAGGTCTCTTGAAACATCTAATGCCGGGATTATTTCTGAAGTGGTGTTCTGAATTCTCAAACATTGACGGTTTTGGCAAGCTGTTGCACCCAGATTTGCTAAGGTACTGAGCTACGAGTATAACTGTTTAAAAGTGACCGAAGGAATATAAATATATCGGGTGAAGGAACGAATTTCAAAGACGTCTCTGCAATGTAAAAGACCTTTGAAATTCCACTATTAAAAAAAGTCGTTAGAGCTGTACCTGTTAAGGCAAAACAGTGACTAAACTTCTTTTTTGTTAATTCTTTTCGTTTACTAGAGTATTTTACATTGCAGAGACATCTTTGGAATGCATTCGAATGAGTTCCAATATCTAAATATTCAATAACTCTTCGATCAGTTCAGTGATCACATCATGGTAGAGAATGTCAGCATGGAAAATATCTAGCCAAGGTGAACTTGAAATATTGACGTACTGGGTCAACTTACGTGACTACTCATTGCCCTACCACATTTTTGTGTCCCAAGATGACATCTTAAGGGCAAAATATCTAGATTTTTCTGTTTTTTGGGGTCTTTAATATGGAACTTAATGATTTAGTACCCTTAAAAAAAGCTTTCACACCCTATTTTAAATTCTTTATTAGTATTTATGAGTAGAGTAGACTGGATTAAGTTAGGTATGAAACAATAATGGAGGTGATGGAATTTGAAAAGGATATAGTCGACTAGGTAGAAAGAAAACAACTAATCTGGTTTGGCCATGTTACTAGGATGGATGACACCAGATGGCCCAAGAAGATATTGGAATGGAGACCTCCAGAAAAACTAAAAAGAGGAAGGCCAAGAATGAATTGGAGACAGGGAATACAGAGAGCAATGGGAACAATAGGAATTAGAGAAGATGAGTGCTATGACAGAGAGAAATGGAAGCTGAGCGCAGGAAAACGACGACAGTTGTAATCAACCTGCTATATATACATATTAGTATTTGTGAGACAGTTCACCATTCGACTGAATTTGAGAAAATATTGCCAATACAGGTACATGTGAAATTATCTAGCAATAAAAATTAAATGAAAAATTCTATGAAGGTCATCCCATGAAACACTATACCATCTTTGAATCAATGGAAAATGTCATTTCATTGCATTGACTTTTAGTGCACAACACCTCGCTATCTCACCTAGGGTAAGGAGAGGCGTCACCCACTCGCCGTTCCATTCACCTGATTCATTTTTGGCGTGAAAGATACGCAAATAAATATTTTAAACATTTCGAGAAATGAGCTGACTAAAGTATAAAAAATACTGCTGCTGTACTCTTGCTATGCACAATGGAATAAATTTAACTGTTAAGTGGCAAACTTCGTCGCAGTACAAGCATTTATACGATGAATATCTAGTGCCTTTCTTAAAAAACACTAATGAGACTCTAAGAAGACAAGATGAGTAACAGACGAGATGAAATTGAATTTTCATGCACTGACTAATTAGCAAGGGCAATTAATCACGAGAACAAATAACATATATCGCCATAAAACCCATTTCTCTTCATGAATGGATTGTAATTTTCTCTAAAGCGTTATGTAACCATTTGTTTGACGTGTGCCATACATTTACTCGTGTAATAAATTATTATTGGGGTAAAGCCAGCTTTTGAGTCGCACAAATAAAATTGTAAGTAAATAGAAATATGATTACCAATTGCATGTCTGTCGAGTTTAGAAGCCGCAACTTCCTAATTTGCACAAAACCCCTAAAAAAATTTAACAGGTCAAAATATCAAAAATTCTGAACCGATAAAGGTGACAGTAAGGAAAATTTTTCAAAATCCTACTATCAGATGCTAAGAATCTTTTTTACAAATTTATGGCACTAGCCTTTTTTTTGCAATTCTTTATACTCTACTACTCTTTTTGTATTATTTTTATTGCAAATCAAGAAAAAAGTGTTCAAAAGAGCTAGTTTCCTCTCCTGAAAACATAGAATGCGTTTTAAATGATAATTTCGAGACGTATCCCATCTTCAAGTTTAGCGTAACATACCCATGAATATAGTACATCTAATAAACGTTAGGCAAACTTCATTTATAGAAAACTAAATAAAGAGCGATGAAAACTATGTTTCACTGATTTATTGATGATGAAATGTGATAATTGTTTCAAAATTTATCCCTTTCTATCTCATTACTCAGAGGTACTGTCTTACTCGATGTAGATGCTTTCCAGAATGCTTCCAATGTCTTGTATTGGCATTGGGCTCATTAACACATCGACTATTTGCCAACTCTATTATCTTTAGGTAATGTGTAAAACCTACCTTTATCTAAACGAACTCATAATCCTCAAATGAAAAATATCACAAAGAATTCACACATTAACGCCAGCTTAATGAAATCCTTTCATCCGAAGAAAATCCCCATCGAAATTAGCCCGCATCTTGCCTGTGAATCTTACATGCCATGAGTATTTACCTGAGCTTCACTGCCTACTTTATCGACAAAGGGAGAAATAGGTAATATATTGTAATTTATATATTGTTTTTGAGTGAAGTGAGTAACGTTCATTATGTACACTCACTGTGTTCACTAAACGTCTTTTCAAGTGACAGTAATGAAGCTACTCATTTTGTAAACAAATCTTTCATAATGATCACTTGGCGTTTAAACTTTCTTGGTCTCCCTTGGCAAAGAACGATTTTTAGCAGCCGTAAATATAGGTTTTCATTATAATGCGCTCTCAAGACTACTAAGTAAGCCGGAAATTAAAAGCACTTAGTCGCGCACTCAAAAATGGAATTCATGGATACTTTTCACTGAGAAATCAGGAGCTACTGACTTTGAATGCTATAATCGCCTCCATCGCAGCGGGTTCAATCCGTTACAAGTGGTCCAATTTGGTAACCCAACTATTTTGGGAGAAAAATATATTTTCAGAGCCGTACATTTTGACACTTTCATTTTATTTTTTCTGACTACGATTTGATGGCCATTTGTCATTCTCAGTGAAGTATATTCTGTGTTTTCAGGCACAGAAAGTAACTTCTTTTTCTCAGCTGGGGTCAAGTCTAAGGCAATAAAATAAAACTCGTTATGCTATTCATATTTAATACTACTGTTTTACATAGCTTAAAATCTGGCATTCCTCGTTCTTCATAGTTAATTTTTTACCAAAATACTGAAATTACCAAAATGCGGAAGTGAAATAACAAAAATGGCTATTTTTATGAATTATTTTTTGAGACGGAAAGCAGTTCGTCTAATTTTTCTTACATGACCAATTTGTACCCTTGCATCAATACTTAATCTCGAAATAAGTTGAACTTGGAAGCCTGTACACATTTCTTTTTACAGCGCCATGGAATAATTAATTTTTAAAATTTTGTAATTAATTCATCCAAATATCTCTGATGGAGAGTAGTTGAAAATTGACATTGACAAAAATGGCTCTCAAATATCTATCTATAGTAAATGTTTTGAGGTAATTAACTATATAGTGACAGCTATGTAAAAGAGCTTTTTTTATAAAACAATTTACCATTTTCGGACTTCTTTTTCTCCGTTGAGGGAGCTATGAAAATATGTTAATGACAGAATACAAAGACGTGCAAATGCGCAATGGCATCTCTCCATTTTCATCTCCAAAAAAACTAACACCTTTACACGGCTGGTGACCTACCACCCCCTGCCACACGCCCGTGCGGCGGCTCGCGGGGTATTATGCAGATGTAGATGCAGAATGACTGTACGAATGCCATTGTTAAGTTAAAATACTTTTCAGATGCCCGGTATTGGTGCTTTTCCTTTGTTAGCCGTTATCAATGATGTTTTCTCACATTCGTTTAGTTTTCCTCATTCATTTAGGTATCGAATATAGAAGGCTATCTCCTACACTTATCAGTCAAAAAGAACTCTCTCCGAGATATCGTCATGAGCAATATATTCATCAAAAGTAGATATGCCGAATATTTTTCCCTGGTATACTGATTTTATTTACATATTTCAACTAGTAGAGTATAACAAAAACATACAAATCCTTGTCATGAGGCGACATTTAGCCAACAAGCTCCGGAATATAGGCTTTCCATCAATTCTAGATAAACTACATGTTTTCATTAAAATATATTTTGCAACAACATAAATGGGCAGAAATACAGGAGTTTAACGGCATGATTTCTCCCAATGACTCCTATGTCGTATAAACTTAATGGTTGAAGGCATAACTTTGTGGATTGTTACCGCAGACATGACGAAAAAGAAAAATCTCTTAGTAAATTCCACGCTTAAAACTTTTATTACCAACCTAGGCTTCGATTGCTTTGAAATCATTTTCAAAGGATCTTTGGAAGGAAGGAAGGTAATTGAAGCCTAGGTCGGTAATAAAAGTGTGGAAATTCCTGAGAGACATTTCTTTTTCGTCTTGTCCCATGTCCTACTTGACTAAGCGTGTGTGTAATTCTGTGCTTGAGGAGTTCATAAGTGTACCAGGGCGGAGGGGAGTCCTCCCACTCAGCTTCCCTTCCCCACCGTACTCCCTTTCCTGCGCACCGCACCCTTCCCCTCCATCCTTCGCTTACAGTGCCCTCTTCCTTGTGTGCGCATTTCAGTCGAATGCGAGACCTCTGCGGAGCGCCAACCGCCCTCTCCCCTCCCCCTCACCATTCCTCTTGAATCCTCCCTGCGTGACTGACCGCCTCCGATGAAAAGGGGCGGTGCTTTGCTGTTTGCGTCGCACTTGCATTTGGCGGCGATAAGAGTGCCTCGTTGTTGCGTCACCGCGATGCGTCCCGTGCCATTTTGGGAATTTTCCTTTTCCGCGAGTCATTGAGGAAAGGCAATCGGGTTCGCGACTCTTAGTTAAATGGACACGTGTGGTTGTGTTGTCAAGTTGCTGAGTGCCCACGTGGAATGTTCATCACCCAACGTTTGCGTGCATCCGATTTTGTCTTCCTTCGCCTTTCAATATAATTGCCGAAAGCATTGCTGTGGTGAGGACGGATTGCTTTTGTCTTCGTCGAGCGCATTAAATGCTCTTTTACGCTGAGGAATCGAACTCTTATTCAGACATGCCATGCAAATGTCTGAGGTGACATATGCTCTCACTTTCATCGATGAAGAAAAATATTATTTGATAATTCGGGAAAATGTCACTTGTATTCTGTGGAACCGATGGATTTGGAGTGTCGTTTTTTCCACGGACAATAAGGGACCATAATGGTTGCGATAGATCAGTTCTAGCATACTGAATAGGTTTGTTCAGTAGCGCTAAATATCTTAATATGATTTTTAGCTACTAACCTCGCATGCAATCTCCAGCATAAGATATTCTTGAATGATTTAGTACCTTATAGTGCTATTTATCCGTCGCATTAATAAAACTAACCTGTGGTTTATCTTGAGTAATGAATTGCATGGTAGCATGTTCATCTACGTATCATTCTCCTGGTTTGTGGTCTGACTGCGTACCGTACCGTTGCCCTAACTGCATTTTGCCTGCGCCTGGCAGTCGTGGGAGCGTGCGCGGTTCTGATTTGAACTGGGATGAGTGCTGCATGCCTGGTGTGGAACCACCCCGTGCCACACACCCTAGTGGTAGCTTTCACGGTATTTCGTTGATGTAGATGTATTGTAATTAATGACGCCCTAAACTAAAAAGTTGGCGTTTTAGGCTTAGTCGTTTGAAAGGTAAATTGCAACGCTCTATGAAATTAAATCTTCCTCTTATAAATTGGTTGCATTAAGTGATTCATGAAGTGTTTTTGCTATGCTCTGAATGGTTGGGCTGGTACCTCATCAGTAATCAAACGATAAAGAGTATTCACTTTACCATCTCGTGGTCTGATGTCCACTTACTTTTGACTGTGATTTGCTTTCTCAGAGATGGTCTTATCGCCGGGGCACCTCTCAGCTGCTAATCATGAATCTAGCGTGAGAGGACAGCAAACTATTTTGACTTCAGTCTCAAATGATGAAGATTTCTTTATTCTATCATTTTAAAATTATATATAGGAAAACAAGTTTAATATCTGATTACTACCTGTCTCTATTCAACCATACTTGGTCCTACCACCTGTCTGCTTTTATTGCTCGGCACAAAGGGTCGGTTTACCGCCCTCCAAACTTCCGTCCTCCCGCTCTATAAGGACTCATTTCCCGTACACGGCAACGGACATTCACCCTCTCAACCCGTGAACTGAATTTGCACGAGCGCGAATGTTTTGAATCATTCCTTGGTGACATGAGTTGGTGATTGAAGACGTTTTGTTGGTGCTTTTCGAAAAAAGTGGTGACCTTGATGTAAAGTTTAAACTCTTGGCCACCCTTCTAACATACAGCAATTGTACTCCAGGCAGAGTTATACTCAGAAAGTGATGATTGGTTCCGATGAATTACCCTGAAAACCACGAACTTCAATCCTTGCACCTACATTGGTCCTCAGCCTAGGTTATTCCTGACATTGAGATCAAATGCGACGCGAGACTTGGCCTCACACTGGAACGTTGATAAGATTAATAACATGTAAACAATCAGTGGCAAATGAGTATTCAGGATTAAGTGCTCTTTTTTGTTTCAATGTATGCTGTGTAACAGTTACTCGGCTATATTGAGTGCTCTTCCTCTTGGGAGTTAGGAATTGATACTATCACAGGTGCCGTTAGCATTTTCGAATACTCTTCTCCAGTGATTGCCAAAATTTAAGTTACTCTTGCTCACACTGAGACTGCTTCTGTTACTGAAATCTAATTGAGTCACAAGCTGAGTACATCGAGGACTCTCGCTCAGATACCTTTATACTGAGGCAGGAGAAACCCTTTCGAACCCTTATACCCTTTCAGCGTGCATTCAGCCTTGCCTTGTGATGGCGATCGTCGGTTTCCTGTTACTAGTACTCGTGGCCACCATTCCCTTGGCCCCCCCTGAGTACCGGGCAGCCCTGGTACCTCACCGCCCACCACAACTGCTGGCCCCGGCGAGTGACAAGGCATCTGCGGCGGGATAGCGGCGACCGCATCCCCCTGCGATCAATCCCCCGAGCGAAGCGGCGCGTGCGGGAGTGTCGTTGCCGGGGGATGCGGTGAGCGCGGGCGGATGGCGGGAGGAGACGGGAGCGGAGCGGGGGGCGGCAGGATGAATTGGTTATCGCCACCTGTGCCAAAATTTCCCCTTTCCCACTCTGCAAAAACCACTTTGCCAGAAAAACCACTCATCGCGGACTCCAAAAACTCGAAAACGCCGTTCGCGACTATCCCTCGCGCGCATTGTGATCTCGCGATTCGCTGTCTCGCGTTTGCTGCCCGCGATGGAACAATCAGCTCACAATTATACCGAAAGCGATAGTGGCGCAATCTATTCTGACCGACTCAACGCTAGCGCCGACATGAATTCCCCTACACCCCCAACTCCTGCGTGGGTCAGCTGATTCCCACTCAATCGCCAGCCACGTTGTCTCTGCGCTGGGCCCGGCCTCTTCTGAAACCGACCGCGGAAGAGAAGGGACCTGCTGGAGTGGTGACTTGTGATCGTCTTCTATAGATCAAGTTTAGGGTATTTAGCCTACAAGCTTGTTTTCAATTGCAATACTTGTTTGTTGTATAAATGTCCTTGCTTGAAGTTAATCAAACTGGCTCAGGTTGTTGTTATTTTCTCTCGTCTCCGCCCACTAATTGCAGTCAATTCACTCGCGAGGTCAAGTTTTAGTAACTTGCGTTGCACGCTGAGGATTGCACAGTGCTGAGCGAGATGTCTCCAGACGGCTAGTCTCCTGCTCTTAATTGTATTATTTCCTCTATCTCTCTTTCCAGATTCACTCTATCGATGTGGAATAACATTCAACTGCTAGATTAATTTTACATCTACATCTACGTAATACCCTGCGAACCGCCACGAGGGTGTGTGGCAGGGGGTGAAGATCACCAAACATGCACTATTGACATGCAACTAGGATATTTATTGAAGGCATGTTAGATAATAGGGTCACATGGTTAGTATCTACATAATAAGAAAGGGATTAATGGTTGTTATTACATGCATCATGCACTACAGACTACTCTAACTATATTTCACCTACCTATCCCTTTGCTACGCTTCCTATTGTTCTCTCTTATGGTACGCGGGAAAAATGACATTTTAAATCTATCGGTACGACAATCTATCTCTCTAATCTTGTTAATATGATCAAACCTAGCGTAATACGCAGGGGTTCTCAATATATATCTAATGTCATCTGTGAACAAATCTGTTTTGAATTTACTAAAAAGGTTTAACCTAAATTTTAACCTGCGTAAAAGTTTGTCAGGTGTGGGGTTCGAACCCACGCTCCCCTTTGGGAACCAGAACTTAAGTCTGGCGCCTTAGACCACTCGGCCAACCTGACGGTGAAATTTTTACGATTTTACACGCATCCCTCCTAACTTTCATAATGAAGCCGGTGCTGGCCATCTGGTGGCTAGTAGAAAAGCGTTACCTAGTGCAAATTATTGTTAGAATTCTGCAAAGTAGTACTTTTCTGATTTCCCTGGCTGCCATACACATGCATAAGAGTAAGATTTGGCCGTTATTAAAGCTAACAGAAAGTCATCAGTTTCTGAAACTGGGGGTTATGATAGCAATATCGGATATGAGGTATAGTTGGATTAACATAAATTGGGTTTCAATTATCAATATTGAATATTAAAACTAATATTTCAATTTTTCTGTTGAAGTGTTGATTTCCATGATTCAGTCTTCCTCAATCCGTGCAGCAGATTTGAAATTCATGTCTAATATGCCAATGCTGAAATACTTCATGGTCGCCTCAGTGATGTTGAATGGTAATATTGTCTAATATCAGGATGAAACAAGGCACGTATAGCTGCGATAATTATGTATTTTTATGACAAATGGCTGATAAAGTGTTAAATAAAGTACATGACGATTATTAAGAAATTGCACTGGAACTTGAATTGATCCCCATAGACCGCATAGCAGATAATTTCATCTCTTCGTTTCTATTATTTTATTTTAATAAAACTTTATTTTTCTCAGTAACAACGGTTTTTACATTGTCTGCAAAATTGCTCGATATGTATGGCATTGCCGACGTTATGATCACGTGGCAGGCCTTCGTCTTCAAGGAGATATATTTCTGTAGCGTAGCAACGAATGAAAGCCATATTTGAGAACGATGGGAAACGGGCAGTGGTGATCTGACCAATCACAGACAATTTGACCCAAATTCAATTTAAGAATATGGGATACATTCTGGAAAAAAATATTCATCCTTGAAGATGACGACTATAGCAGTGTATTGTGTAAGGTATGCGGGAGATAACTATCTCCCTGCCATTCACCCTACAGGAGGCTCGCTAGATGGCAGGCTACGTCATCGAAATGTCGCCGATCTTCAATACCTTTCCTCGGCAGGAAACCCGAGGAATCTTCATAATAAAATGTCTATGACCGCGCTATTTATTTCAGACAAATGACAGGAAAGTTACTAACTAAAATCAATGACAGAGGAAATAACGTAATGAGGAGCAGGAATGGAGAAAAAATGTCGGATACTTGCCCACAATTCCTTTTTGATCCCCCACGGGTTCAATCAGCACTGCAATGCTAAGCACTTGTATAACTCATGTATCTTCGTGCATATAAACGGTGGAAATAATCCTTAATCTCTTTAAAGTTGCTCGCTATATGTCTGATCTCACCTGAAGAAAAGCATTTGTAACACAGTAACAGCGAACGCTGACTTTTGTAGGATATTGTTATATAACGTAATGTATCGTAATGTAGCGAGCAGAACATAGAAAATTAAGGTTTATTGCCCTAGGAGCATTTGATTCTATGGGGCTAGATTGTACATATAAACGTTTCTTAATTTACATAAGAATTACAACATTGAACGAAATACAAAACATACAATTTTTGGTATCAATTCTTCAAAGATGCAACATGTTAGAAAATGATAGGAAACGAAAAGTGTGCGTCACTTAGCACATCACATAATTGTAAACAATATATTATACCAGTAGGTATTAAAACTCATATCCCCTTTGATTGAGCTATAAATAATTTAAACCAATGGCATGCAGATTTTAATGTCATAACAATACATATTGTAATACAAAGCAAAAACTATTAAAATATCCGTATAGCAGTACAAATTATTAATGATATCAAAACATGGAAACGAATTATCAATTAACTCAATATTACAAACGAGTTTCAATTTTTTTACTAATTTTTTACTTATTTTTCTATTTTTAATCATTATTTTTGTTTAATGAATTAATGGCTATTCCCTGTTTTCATTTCCTTTTAGGTAATTCAAAAATAGGTATAGGATAGGATGTGACAGAGATTTTTTGTCACAGATTCGACCCATCCAAGCCTCAAATCCCTGTCACAAGTCCGGGTCGTGATGAAGAGATTCCTGTGACAAAACTGCAGGTCGTAAAATCACTCCCCATTTATAGTGAAAGCGCACAGTTACACTTCCTCAATATGCCTTGCAAGGCACTACGTATGTGTAGCATTATACACATAACTACTATTTTATAAACCTGCCAAACACCCTTAAGGAGGCTTTCCGAGTAATATTTAGATGTAAAAATTCTTATAAATATAAAATACTTCAGAAAAAACTACCAAAAGGCAATAACTCACGCATGGAAGTTTGAAGACAATTTATTAAAACTTGCAGTGAGTGGCAAAAGTATTCGTACACCAGTGAGTTCTCGGAGACATTGCCGATTTTCTAAAGTTCTTTGTTGATGAGGGGCTAGAAAAAATACATACCTTAGGTACATAATTGTTTTATTGGTTTCATCAAAACGTTTTCAGAAAATAAACATAAATAAACTTTTTAAAAAATTACAAAGAAAAGACTTCTATTCGGGCGCTGCGACAAAAGTATTCGTACACTTGTGCGAATTACCAGAGCTATCGCCTAGCTCTGCATCCTCGATTCATTGATTTCTCATACAAGTGGTAAGCGGGACATGTTTATCTATCTGCTCACAGGAGACTCTGCTCCCAACACAAACTCACAACTGTCTTCCGTTGACAATTTGTTAAAATGGGCCGGAAAGGGTTCGGAGACTTCAGAGGAAGAGACAAAACTTAATCTGAGGCTTCATAACGAGTGCTGGTCCCTGCAGAGGGTGGCAGATGTTGTAGGGGGTCCTCAAACAACAGTATATACAATCTCTAATTGACCGGTTTTGCAAGTTCAAAACATTGAAAGACCAGCTAAGAAGTGGTCGTTCACCATCCCTCAATGATACTGATAGGCGTTTTATCGTACGATATATCAAGAACAACCCTCAACGAGGTGCTCCTAATATTGCGGCCTACCTGGCTCGTCGACATGTCAATTTCAGCCCAGCGACTATCCACCGGGCACTGCGCGCGGAGGGCTTCCATGGCCAGCAAGCACGCACGAAGTTCTTCGTCAGCAAGGTGAATCGCGTGAAGCGCTCGTCATTCACCCTGGAGCACCGTAACACGCTTTCTGAGTTCTAGGAGAATAGCATCTCTACTGACGAGAGCAAGTTCAATGTTTTTTATCTCGATGGCAGTGAAAAAGTGTGGCGTGAAAAAAACGCTGAGCTTCAACCGAAAAACCCAATTTCTACTCTGAACCATGGTAGTGGCTCTGTGCTAGTTTGGGGATGTATGAGTGCCAAGGGCGTAGGGAATCTCCATGTGATCGAAGGCATAATGGATCAAAATGTAAATTGACATTTAAAAAAAGAATTTGTGCCCCAGTGCCGAAAAAATGGAATTGGGAATGAATATGGGTTTCAGCAGGATAACGATCCCAAGCATACTGCAATAAACACGAGACTGTATCTGCTGTATAAAACTCCTAAACAGCTCAAAACGCCTCTCCAATCCCCTGACCTCTATCAATAATTTCCTGTTGACTCGTTATAAAACTTTGCGTAAAATGTATTCATGTTATATTTTGTTTATTCATGAATAAAATATTACTTTCATATGTGTGTATACATTAATTTGAGGAGTGAAAGAATATATCGATATTTTAAAAGGGTGTGGTGCATAAAAAAGTTTGGGAATGACTGTTTTGTATGAAGGTATATATAATATGATGTTTCATTGTAGATGTCCCTGGCGCTTGATAAAATGTTCCAACAGTTTTGGAATTGGTGAATACTTTGATAACTCCCGTTGATCCCTCGAACTGACGATGCTTGTGGGCACACGAGCGAAACTGTTGCTTAGGAAAAGTACTCGCGCGGTGCATATTCAAGAGGGTACGCATATCAATCTTGATGTAAGATGTGTTCAGACGAGATTTATCTCTAGTGCAAAAAGTATTAGAATTTTGTTTTTTTTTATTTCACCGTCTTAGAGAAGCATTAATTTAATATTATTTTATAATTGGCACAAAACTATTGTTTTACTTGACGGATTTTCCAAGTAATGAGCTATACATGCATTCATTTGTCTTTCATTGGTCTCATTATTTCACGTGGTACGCTACAAACTCCTTCACAACGGAAGACTTTTTTCTAGTTCCGAAAAAATAACTGCAGTGAGTAAATTATTTAGTTTTCCATTTTTTGAGAAAACATGCAAGGTTAAATTTATAACGATGTATAGGTGCTAGAAATTCTTCATTTTAAAGTAAAGTCTCTCTGGTATACCTATGACTCTACCTTTTCCCATGTAAAATGGCTGGTATATGTGAGCAAATATCTCGAAAAGTAATTTAGCTCGGAGCTGGTAACTTGGTATTTTTGGAATGCTGTGAGTTTTATTTAATATGAGGCAAAATTCTGTGGATTTTAGATGATATTATATTAAACCGCTCAAACTACCTTAAGCTTTTATAATACATCGTCTCACCAGGTTACCTGTCTGGCTACCTATCTTCCTAGTCCCATTGGCAGCAATTTTTATCGCTAACTATACAAACAGTTTCTCTTACTATGCCTACAGTGAAGGCATGTTGGTGAAATGTCACTTCCTGAAATGTATTTGGAAGATTTTCTGGTACACCAAAAGTGTGAGCTTCATTAACTTTATTGATATGCATTGAGGTACGTGTTCGTGAGTAGTCACCCACAGCCACTTACCCTCGAGATGGCTTGCAGGGTATTGTTTGGGTGTAGTTCTAGAAATGTTCAAAGAGAATATGTATGAATAATAGCTGACCAATTAACTAGAACACTGTGTTGGTAATCAGTCACTTGGGCCCTTACTCTCTAAACTACTGTGCTTACAACAAAAAAAGCCAAATGTGCCAGACACTTGCCATGAAACCTTCATTAAGAATACAAATACTAGTATTGTATTATAGGTGGGAGCTAACCAGCGAAAATAACTGAGGGTGGAGAATATGAGTTTGACTTAGAGTGAGAAATATAGGTAGTTAAAAGAGTTTTTTTGTATGTTTTATAAAGTTAGAAATATGTTAAGAGCTCCAAGTATGAATGGAATAATTAGGTCCCCTCTCACCATTTCAAAATTATTTCCCATTTCCATTTTCACCCAGTCACCTTTATCTACCTCACTTAGTGTTTCAACTTATTTTATTCTGCTCGTGAACTCAGTCCAGCGGGGTTTGGCAGAGGAGGATTCAGAGGAAACCAAGGCACCCAACGATCCAGGTCTCGACAGCGTTCGTTTGTTTTTTAAACTTTTTCGTTTTTAAAAGCTAAGCCTGCCGTCGCTTCAATTTCTTTTGGTCTCTCCCATTTGATCGCGCCCCCTCCCGCAATTTGGAATCGATTCGGCGAACATTCGCCCCGTCTCTCGCTTTACCGAGCAATAACGCCCCTCACCAGAAGACCAACCCTATCTTTTTACTGCAGCCCCGGAAGTGGGCCAGTCGAGGAACACAAGGGCCTTTTTATTGGAATCCTCTCCCGTCCACGCTGCAGCCTCTTTTGTGACCCCTCCCCCACGCCCCCCTCCGACACCCAATCACCCATCCGACTACCCTAGCCCTTCGCAGTTCTTCCCTCCATCCCCGGCTTTTTCCTGGAGGCTGGAACTATGCGACCAATTCCCAGTGACAAACTGCAGCACTTTTCAGTACTACCCATTGAAACAAACTTAAATGACAACCCTTTTGGGCCATACGTATTCTACCATGTTGATACACCTTACAACTATGTATAAAGCGTAAAGTAATCCGATTTTTCAAGCATTAATTTCAGAAGCTCCCGCAGGGGATATTACTGACTTGGGTAAAAAATATACTCATAAAATTTTCTTATCGTGAGGTACATATTTTCCAAAGTAACAAGCCAGTAAGTTCCATGACAAAAAATGATAGACATTTTAAAACATGATCAAAAACTTTTTATGTTGAGGAAGAAAAATAATTATTTCACTCAAACATGTTTGTTTATTTACCTGTTTACAATAAGTTTGTTTATTTACCTGATGGTTTTACGGTGTGTTTTTCAGTTTCACACCGTAAGAGGGACCAAAAAATTTGTTATTCAGTGTTATACCTTTACAAGTTTAAATGAAAAATGATAATGCATGATGGACCCACGAACCGTATCATAAATTTCAGTGAGGTTTTAACCAGTACCGAGGGGAATGGTAGATTTAACTTCTACGTTTGATTGCTTAAAAGAAGGTGATTGATCGAAAATGTGCCATTAGGATTTTTTATTCCCATTTTTTTGTGGCGTCATCCTGTTGATTCGTATTAATGGCTCTGATTTGTGAATATGACAGGTGGCCTAATAATTGTTTTTTCTGCTACATGCTTATGACTCATTCATTTATTTAATTTATCTCGCAAAGATGCCGAACTTGTTGCTACTGTTAAAAGCAGCCATTTCTCTTAAAAATTCATCATTGGACGCTTACCTTGTTCACAGTGGCGCGCCACCCTGATCATTCTTTTTTTAATTTCACGAATCGTTGTTTCAACGCCCACCGTTAATACCCTGTGAATAATATTTTTTTCTTCTTATTGTGCACTGCTGTGAATTGTGTTTCTTAGACGTTAGAGTCGTCCCAATTTCTTTGAGTTTCTTTCAACTACCCCCTGTATCTCTCCCTCCATGAAGTGTCCTAATTCTTGTGGCGGGCGTCTTTTCTCAGATCTTTTTCGTGTCTTCATTGCATGGGAAGAATAGCCACTCGCTCACTTCACTCTCAAAAAGTTGGCCATGCTTCCTGGAGATGGAATTTGAATACAAGCATACGCTTCAAAGTACTTCGTATGGTTTTTACTGCGTAGGAATGTGTAAGTTGCCTGGAGAGTGAGGGGATATATTTGAGAATGAAATTGATTGAACTCTGAGACTCCCATACTAGTTTATTCGTAACGGATCCCAACAGGTTTCAACGCTTTGGTGTCATAAGTAAGAAAAAATGTAATTATTTCAGATTCTTAAAAGACAAAGTCGAACTGAGCGCAGGAGACAATTTTATTACCCGCTTGAAAATGAGGTAAATGTTTTAAAAATGGATTGGGGTGACTTCAGATAAACTAGAGTGGAATTTGAAAGGTTTATTTAATTTTGCTCTCTAATGTGAAATCTAAATTCCTCAAAATTAATTCGGGAAGCATTTTGGATATGAAGGGTGAGGGGACATATATTTTTAATATACTTAATCTATTTAGCCAAGATATAAGTAGTATTAATTTTATACCTGCATTAAGCTCATCATCACTAGTGGTAGACCAACCTCAAGATTGGTTGACCGTAGCCTGACATCTTTCCCTGTCTAGTGCTTGTTATCCTACTTCCTTGTAGTTCTTTTTATGTAATTTCTTTCTTTATTTGTCCAATGTTTTTTTTGGCTTTTATCTTTGGACTTTTCCCTCTATATTACCTTCAATTTAATTCTACACAAACCCATTGCGCCTTTGGATTTGTCAAATCCATTTGGCTTTTCTTTTCTATATTGTCTTCCATTGGCTGATTTCCGCTTCTACTCTTCTATATAATTCCTCGTTTCTTATTTTATCCATCCATTTGATCTTCAGTATCCGTTTGGGGGACTATTTTACCCCCAGAATATATTTGCCCTGAGGCAATGGCATCATGACATGTATATAGCTTGAATATTGGCGCGAAGGCTAATGTGGAAAATACTTTCCGTCAATTGTTTTCGAACCTCATATCCTCGGAATATGTTAAGTTATGCACATGAATCAAAGAGTTCTAACACCTTTTGACGTGGTTTATTTACAAACATATAGACATTTCCTTTTGCTTTATGTATATTTTGAATTTTTTTGATGAAAAAGCAGATATGTAGGATCTAATTCATAGTTCCCTGGTGAACTACTGGACATTTAAGTTCGAGGTTTCTTGCTCAAAAATGTGTATAACGTTTATTATCTGAGAGAGAAAAAAGCGCTGAATTTTTAATAATATTATTGCACATTTTCAATGTTTTTCTCTCTCGATTACTGACGACTTATTGATTCACTAGAAAGCTAATCACCATTGATATGAATTTCACATTGTGCTTGAAAGCATGGTAGTGCCAAACAGGTTGCGGTTTAATTAATTGATTCGTAAGCACTCATGTTTTATTAACAAGGAATACTGAAATTGGATAGTCCCCCTTAGGTGACAAACTTTAATCATCATGGAGATTTGAGGAAAAATCCCGTCAAAACTACCTGCTGAAAGCGTTTTTATTAAGCTTGGCAGATATGGTGTTTAGTGTTTTTTCAGGACCTAAGTGAAAATTTCAATCAAAAGTCTTTGATCTTAAACCCTATGCTTTAATACCTTAATTTTTGCTTATTGCGGATTATTTTAAAAAAAGAGATAAAGCCTTTGTGTTTATTTTGTTTTTTTTTTTCACAATACCTCGGAACGTGCCAATACTGGCCTTTATTCTCCCCCTCAAATCAGTGCAAGGCCGAATTTTTTTGTAAAGTGTACACATGTTCTCTATAATGGTAAGAGAAAAGCATAGTAGTAAATTTAATTAATTAAATATTAAAATTAATTTGCTGAGTTTTATCCAACCATTATGGGGGTTGAATATTTCCGTTAATATTTGCCTAAAGCGCTTTCATACGTACACATACAATGTTGTTGTAACGACTTTTATGGGATGTCAATTTCAAACTCATCTGACCCTGTCATTATTGCTCATTTTTAAAATATCAATACACTTGTTTTTTTTACACTACCCTTGAGGTGGGAGGGAGGGCTGCCCAACTGGAGTAAAGGTTCGGTTCAGTGATCGGCACACTTTCCTTTGAGGCTACATCTGGGTGCGGGCGGTGTTTTTCTGTTTCTAGAAGTGCTCCTTGTTGAATAGTCAGCCATTTTTCCAATTTCGTTGAACACTATCAGAAGCTGCCATGATCGCACAATAAAAGTTTTTGTTCACTTTCCACAGAATTCTATTCACCGACCAAGGTTTCAACATGAGCTTTGCCATTTTCAAGGTATGATTTTCCAAATTCCAAGGTCGTACCCAATTTTACTGTGCGACCATGGCATCTGACTCTGATATTTGCACAAAATATCACCTGACATGCTAAACTAAATACTTACAGAAGTTTTGAAAGACTACCAAAGAGTTTAACCTATGTACGTGACGTTGGCTATGCTTAGTCCTGGCTTAAGTGCTTGGATTAAAACCAATAAAAATAGTATTCGGCTCCACAGTGCGTTTTTTTCGACATTAACTAGTGATGGTATAAGTTTTACGTTCTCCGTATAAATTTCACCGGGAGTGATGCCAGACTTGTGTGAAGTTTAGGAAAAAATACTACAATAATAGAATCGCAGAAGGAAATTCCTACGAAATTATCTAAAATAGTATGATCTGATTGTTTTTTTCAAATATAGTTAGTGAGATTGGTGCTCTATTTTCATTCATTGTATGTAATGCGCGTGTTTCATCATTGCTGACAGTTGTCAGGCAAGATAAATGTTAAAAATCCGCCACAGTGCAATTGTTCTCCCCAAATCTATAATGATCAATATCCATAGCTCATCCTTGATTCTTTGTACTGCTTTCAAGTCACTTTCATTTTTCAACGAATAATCACTGACGAGTAAGCGGGTTAAAATGACACGTATTTTTGCGTCACTTCATATGGTTTGACTTTTTTGTCTTTATCGACTCACCTCTTTTTCTTGAGGGAGACGAGCGACAATAGAACGGGTAGATTCAATCCGGCGACATGGCCAAGAGTCCCCTCTTCCTCCCTTGGACTCCGTTGTCACCCTCAGATTACAGCTGTCCCCCTCGGAGAAAGGGTGTCGAAAAGAAAGGCGGGGTTTCTTCCTTTGATTGATTACCTTTCGACCTTCCTCCAGCAACAGGTGCCTTTCCCAGAAATCGTAATCCACCGAGAGCTGTGCGGCAAAACTCTCGGAATACACGTTGGCGGGCACTCTCTCAAAAGCCTATCAAGCAATCACGGAAAGGAAATGGGAAGATGCGGAGAAGGAAGGGAGTGAGAGAGGGAGTGCGTTTATTATACACAGGGAGACGAATTAGAACGTGGAGGGGCGGAATTGTTTTACTTGTGCGAAGGTTAATGGTCCCCGCAACGTAACACATTTTCGACTTGCACAATTAGATCATGACTCTGCATTCGAACCGTTATGTATGATAATGTAGTAGTCCAGTTGCTAGAGGGGTAAAAAGGGGTTTAAACCTTAATTAAATCAGGCAGTTCTGATTTTTTAATATGTTGTTCGGGATGGTTAGAGAGTGAAAAACCTAAATTTTCGTCATCCCCGCCCCTCTGCGTTTTCCACCATTTTGAAAAAACCACTTAAAAACGATATTTGTTCCCAGTTTTTCACTTATTACTCCTAAACGGTGCATCGTAGTCAAATTTTCTCCACATTCATTCTTTTAGAGGACAAAATTTCCTACAATAATCACTTATTAACTTTGCTTCCACGACCAACAGAAAAGGAGGTACAGAGCAGCGAAGGGGTAAAATAGCTATTCCAGCAAAATTGTCACTTTTCCGTCCCTTTGGATCGCTTAAATTCAATGAAAAACTGATTTTAGTTAATATGCACTCAAATAAGTTGTGGAGATGTTAGTTGTCTTTAAATTGCACGTCCCAATTTTTTTTACCACCAATATCAAGGGCAGGGGGCAAAATTGATTGCAAAAGGGAGAATGATTTTTTTCGAGTTGTCCAGGAGTGTTGTTTGAACATTTCTTCTCACTGGTCGACTGGACTATAGGTATTACGAGTTGGAGCTTCCACGCTGTTGGTCTCCCTGCAAAAACATCCTTCGCGACCATCTTCCCTACAAGAGATCGACCTTGTGCGTCCCTCTCAACTTACCTCCCACAGAGTTATATCTCTCTTTACTTGTGAAAGCTCTTCACAGTTAAGACGAGTAAGCTTTCACACTAGCTCTTTCCACAGTATTTTTGCTCCTTCCCTCATTGTGCCTCTCAACCATTCTGGAAAAATTGGAGGAGGAAATTGACATTTTATCTCACTTAATAGTTGTAAAAAAACGCTTTTCCGTTTGTGTCGGGCGTGGTACACTGTAATTCAAGATAAAAAATACAAAGAAAAGCAGCACGCTCCGTTAAAAACTGGCACGAACAAACATGCTGTGTTACACAACTGTTAGAGGGATTAAGGTGGGAGCCCCTAGAGACTCGGAGGCTACACACTAGGCTTAGGCTGCTTGGGATATTCCAAACTTGTGTGTTTCAGAGCGACACAGAGAATATTAACATGACGCCTCACTACATTTCTAGGTCTGACAGATGCGATAAAATAAGAGAGATACTCTACCGAACAGATAGGCACAAAAACTCATTCTTTCCGCGCACAATAAGTGACCACAGTAAAATTGATCACCTCTAAATACACCCCCATAGTACACTTTACCATTTCACCTCCAAAAATTTTACATCTTTGCACGGCTGGTAACCTATCACCCCCTGTCACACGCCCATGCGGTGACTCGCGGGGTAGTTCGTATATGTAGATGTACTTGTTAAAGCTCTGCACAGTAAAGAGGAATGAACTTTCACACTAGCTCTTTACACAGTCTTTTTGCTCCTTCCCTCATTGTGCCTCTCAGCCATTCAGGAAAAATTGGATGAGGAAATTGACATTTTATCTCACTTCATAGTTATGAGAAAGCACTTTTCCGTTAGTGTCAAGCGTGGTACACTATAATGCAAGATAATGTAACTGTGCATACCATATGCTCCATTGGCTTTTCATTTTCTCCGCATTGCTGTTTTCTATTCTATATCAGCTTTCTGTGGATTTTTCATGTTAATTTTTACGATTCCATTCGGTTTATTTCTACGTCTTTCTGAAAAATGAAATCCGATTTTCTTTAGTCTTATCTTAATTCTTTTAGAAAAAAAATAATTAGAACAGCTCAAGTGTAGACCCATGTATTTTCGGTGCTGTAATCACTCATCTTTTTTTTAGAAAATATGTGCATTTACTTTTGGTCTCATGAAATAACACTGTTTACAATATTTAGGGTACATTGGGAAGAAAGGTTATCTTTTGTACTATGCTTAGGTTTAATTTTTTATTCTACATTAGGTAATTGTTATTAGGTATTAATATATTATCCATATTAATATTCTTAATAAATTTAATTTATGCTTATATCCTTTAGCAGTGGATGAGTGAATTGAGTGATTTGTTAACATTAGTGGTATTTCTAATGCCATAATGGCTCCCTGTTCATCGCTAACACAGTCTTGTCCTTGTATTTGATGTTTTCCCTGGCCTACTCCTTATAATAACCTCCGAAACTTGTTTTTCTGCGGTTCATGGGTATATCATTAACTTCTGAATCCATTCTCTCTTTCCCCAGTTTCCTGAGGAACAGAACAAGGTCGCCTTTTACATACAAGGACCCGACTGCTCCATGGTGAGTGTCCATACGAGTGTACATTGTACATATGCTCATGTGAGCACGCGATCGATCAGTTGTTGGTGTTATATTCTCTGATGTCCCGTGAACTGAAGGACACTCAGAAGCAGTGACCATGATGAGATCGCTATAGATGTTGAATATGTTGGATTTTGAAATCGCAGTGAAAAACGTCATTATTACAGATAAGCTACTCTTTCATTGTATAATATATGGTACTCATTCCCGTGCTAAAAGAGAAACAATAAGAAAAATGTGCAGTTTCAGAAAAATATATTCTCAGTGTGTCATTCCGCCTGTTTGCTTAAACCAATTGCTACAAACTATGTTAACTTACACCTATAATAGGACGTGGCCCTTATCTTTTCTCGAATTTTCAATTCATATCTCTCGAATCATGCTTTGGAGAGAAGAAGGGAGATCTTGAAAATTTCGGTTCGTTTAAAAAGTATTTACCGATCGCTCAAGCAGCATAACTGCAATAACGTTAGATATGGGGGAGAAACGTCATTGGCTGAGAAAACATCAACTTTAAGGGTAGCGCCCCAATTTAACAGGGCTTTATAGTCAGCACACACTTCATTTTACGCGTATGTAACCGTTTTCAATGCATTCAATATTTTTGCAGGGGCTACTGCCGTACGCTCTACTTACGAGTAATTTCCCTTGGATAACTCTGAGGAAATGCTAGTGACACACCTAAAGTCACAGTCGACACAGGATTCCGTCTATAGAAGTCCTATTACTAATAAAAAATAGTTGCACAGACGTAAATTTGGATTGAATATTGACTCTGAAAAGGCTGTTAAGTGCGTAATTCCTAGATAAGTTTTTTTCCTTTTAATCGAGGAAATGAAACTTCGCTCTGTATATGCCTCTTAAGTGACCTCTATGTGTTGAATAACTGTGCCGAATGTTCTGTATCTCATATTATAATACGAGTGGTAGAATTTGAAACTCCAAAAAAAAAGAATAATTGTCTCAACTTAATCTACTTTCCTTATTGTTCCGTTATTATTTCCTTAAATCATTAGGATTTAGTTTATTTGCGTTTTTCCCCTGTTGATTCATGTTAACGGACAACAGTTTTGCTAACGGTGCAGCTAGCATTGTCAGGTTCTGAAGGGTCTGACGACTCCAGCTGTATCGTTAGCGAAACTGTTGTCCGTTAATATGAATCTGCAAGGGAAAAACTCGAATAAACTGAACTCAACAAATCACTGCGGAAGCCTCCGTACCAATTTCATCAGGATTTATTTGATTTTAATTTCCACTTTATTCATATACCTCTTTCATCATTGCTTCCCTAAATTATGTACAAAATTCAATGCAAAAAAACCTTTTCATAGCTCAAAATCTCTATATGAATGTTAAGTTTAAAGTGTGTTAAATTTAAAATCTTCAAATATTCAAAGTTTTTTATGTCGTCGCAACGGAACTAATCTATGTTAAATTTGACAATGATACACTTTTGCCCTTTTTCGACCAATGAAATATGTTTTTGACATTATTCAAGGTTTCACTGTGGTTTATTTGGGGACAGATATATTGACCGCTTTTCACTGAGTCTCGCATTCAATCACTGAGGGACACTTAAGGGTTACTGTATTTTTTGGCGAAAGATACTTCAGAAAAACCACTGGAGATGCTGAAAAAAGTTAGGTTTTCCTCTAAATTGCCGTCTTTCAGGTACCCTGAGTGATTTCCTAAGCAGTTCTTGAAAGAATAAGATATGAGGTTGGGAAGTTGAGGGGATTACGCATTAAGAAGTTAAAAAATTCTGTTATTATAATCTACGATAATTATATGGTCTATTGTTTATCATTTTTATCTGATTAATGTAATTGGTAATGCCTATATTTCTCTGCTTTTTTCATCGTGTACTATATTTCAGACCGTCCTAAGGTTCTCTGGGCATGGAGTATTCCACCGTCACTGGAAGATGAGCGTAATCCATATTTCTCTTCTTATTCCTCCACCTTTTAGCGATTTTACCGACAATTGGTTTTTGATCCAATGGTGCGAGTTTGGATAAGGAGATCGTCCCTTCGAACGAACTTATTCTCATCCTGAACTGAAATCAATCGCTTCCACTCCATTTCCTCGCATGGATTGGGTCGTTTTGGGATTCTTTATCTCTGTACAAAGTGAAATAGTCCTGCAAATGCGTGTTTTCCGTTTGGCAATTAATTTCGTTTCCGGAGAGAAACGGAATGTAGATTTTTGGCCCATCTGTCATTTCGAAAGAATATTAGAGCGAGGTGCGTATCTCCACAGAAATCTCCTTAAGCCTGCTATTATTTTTCTTTCCAACTGGCAGCTG
The DNA here is from genome assembly GCA_963169105.1 of Ceriagrion tenellum. Lineage (NCBI taxonomy): Eukaryota > Metazoa > Arthropoda > Insecta > Odonata > Coenagrionidae > Ceriagrion > Ceriagrion tenellum. The sequence continues at coordinate 121,958,283 of OY720642.1, read as the reverse complement.
CAATGCGGAATCCAGAAAAATTGCATTGTTGCTCAAGTGGCTGAATCTGTAAATAACGGATAGTAAATGCATGTGTAAATTATTTTTTAAGTTAGTGGCAAAATACTCTTGGACCAAATTTTTCTTAAGAGTATCCAAAAACTTTTATTCACCCACTTTTAACAATACCACAGGTTATGTAAAACAGACATCACTGGGATTTCGACGAATGATAGTCTCGTCTGGTGATTTTTTGTAAAACACCTCTCTATACTGACTTCATGACTGATATATCCAAATAAAGGTGGCTTTTCTGGGGTTATAGGGAATTCAATTATCTACTTTGACGGAAGGAACATGTTGTCTCAGTCCGCAAATACAAACAGGATGCCTCCAATCTGTCCGACCACCGCACTATCAATATTTAATCAATATATGTCACTCTCTTGCTCTACCATTTTTATCATCCTTTTGTGTGCGTATTTAGTGGTCAGGAGTTCGTTTTTTACTTTCATCTCCCCTGTTGGGGTCATCTCGGCGTCCGAGCTTCTGTTTGCTGAAAAGTGCAGTGGCGGCAAATGCCGTTCCATAAGAGTGAGCATTGACCAACTATAGTCAACATCTGAGATAATTTAGAAATGGTTATATTGATGAACATGATTCCATTAAAATTTATACACAATAGTCTGGCTTCCAATAACTGATTGGCTGTTCAATATTCATCATATCCTATAAGATTCCCTTATTTTCTGCGCACCATTAATCAATCACAAGGAATGAAATGTAATTGATGGTTTCATTTCCATTGTAGTCAACGCACTAATGACATTGATTCCGGATTATGGATCAATTATTTTTACATATAAGTGGAACCAGTGGCTACTTAATATGTGCTAATTTCTGACATCCTCTTAAAATAAACAAACCTGCTATTTTGCCTTGGTAGATTTCCTCGGTGTACCCTTATATCTGCGCCTTAAGGACTCCTCACGACAAATCATTATAAATATTCCTAAATTTACATATTACTCATGATCTAGCAGATCATTCCGGTACTTATTTTTATTATGGGGACAAATCAGTTGCCATGGGATAGCAATATTTGTTTTTAACGGTATTTAGTGCATTTCACATTACACCTAAAGGAAATTTTTTTAAGGAATGCAAGGCAACGGAAAATATTCGTGATATTCAGAGTAGATTTTGTGGTAGTCATTTTAAAAAATGGAGAAAAATAATACATGTGTTTACGGATGGAGGACCAAATAATAGAGTATACAGTAGGCAATGCAGTGATTGTCCTCTCTCTTACTCGAGGGCAAAGTAGTGATTTTCGTTGCGCGCGCCATTTGAGTTTAGAGTCATGTGGAAGGGTGTGTGTTTAAAGTGGCTAACTGAGTTCGGCCACGACATGGAATTGGCGAGTCTTCGTATAATGAAACCTCCGGCCTCCAGCAGTATGAATGGTTATTTTCAAAGGGGAAAAAAATAAGTGAACTCCCATAGTAGTTTCCACTCGAGCGCCACGTCCACCCACCCCAATCATCCAAAAAGACTTCCTTAAATGCATCTGATAACATCGGCGACCCGTTCTGACCTTCCTGTATAAAAATCGAGGCAAAATTGGCCCCAAAGGGCGGAATCTAACGCAGCTCGAGACATAAAACGCTTCCTGCCAGTTTTCTTGATATCGCCCCCATCCCGATCCCCGTCTCCAGCCAACGTCCGAGACCGCAGAAGCGCGGTCGCCACTGCGTGTGTTGAGGATAATGACCACGGTAATGTCTCAATTTTTCCCTTCAAATTACCGCCCGTACTCATTTCTGGGAAATTGTGTGATGGCCCCGCCCCCTTTTTATGCAGTTCGTCGGGAAGTGAGGTTGTTGTGTGGCGCCACCGAAGGGAATAAGTTTCCGATAACATCGTGCGACACCACATTCACTGAGTCTCAATTTTATACCAACCCACCACGAAGAATGGAAAGCAATTGGGGTTACCTGGTTAATCCTTGGTATTGTCTCATCTAATAAGGAGTTTTTTACTTATAATTTGGCTTTGAAGTTAGCTCCCCGTTTGAAAAATATAAATGAAAGTTTCTTTTGGGGTCAGGAGCACTATACATTAAGCAAAGATTAGTGTCCATATACCGAGAGCATTTTGAGAATTACCTAACTTACATCACAGAATTAGGCAGCTATGAGAAAAATGAATAAAATGCCATTTTAATTGTAGAAAATCAATGTTAACGAATTATAATGGATGAATAATTTGCTTCTGTCAGAACCTTACCTGTTTCCATTTTCTTTTGTTTATCATTACCTTGAAATCGTTTGAAAGTAGAAGAGGAGAGTTATTATAATTAGCAACTTACTGTTTCTTTCTTTCTAATTATTCATTCCCAGATATTTGATTAAAGAATTGGCAATCTTGTGTCGTGAACATGATAGGCATTATCAAGTTGATTATGCTTTCTTTCAAGATACATATTAGGTAGTTGCAATGGCTTTACATTAAAGCTGTTATTTTTTAATCGGATTTTTGAGTAAAATATTTTAATTTGCTTTAGATTGCTGATCATAGTATACTAAAAGTCTAAACATACTCGTTAAAGATAGCTAAAGCTGTAAACAAAAAGGTTAGATATGAAAGCGGGAGAATCGTTCGCACATTTCTTCGTTGGACAGAGCGGAGCAAGCTCCGGATTGTGACAATGCAGCGATGTATGGATGAAAAGAGGACCAGGACGAAGGGGAGAGAGTGAGTTACGACAGCGGAAGGAGATGAAAACTGCCTGTGCTTTATGAAGCCGGTGAAAACTCCGCCCACGATTCGAAGGACCAGGGTGGGGGGGAGTTAAGGGGTGAAAAGAGCTACGATAAGAGGGAGAATATGAGAAGTGGCAGCAATCAAGGCGCAAAAAGTGCCACTTAATGGAGTCATTTTAGATAACCCCCGGAGGGTGGAGGGTGGGGGAAAGATGAGGAAGGATAACTGCCGTTACCTAAATGAAAGACTACTTCTCACCACTTTTTTGATATATTGTGTTGTGTGTTTGTGAGTGTGTCTGGCGTCTGTAGAGTGACCAGGGCTTCTCTCCCTACACTTTCCGCTATTCAACGTCGTTAAAGCAGCGTTCGCCCCTCCTCCACGTAAAATAAAACCTTTTACACTGGCCAAACTCGCGTTTCTTTTAATATCAGAGGGAGAAAAATCTTTAAAAGACACCTCATAGCCCCTTGTGATCAATAATGCTTGAATGGAATATAACGCAGAATTGGATGGTGTAGCGGGCTTAAGGTAGTCCCAGCGAGATAGTTCCCAAGTCACAATAGAGACCATATTCGAGTTATACGTTTTAATTTCACCAGCTGAAGGATACATCAATTGAATATTGCATTGTTAATGGTGCAATAATATAGTTTTGTATGACAGAAATTGTAAGTAATTAAATGAAAATATCTAAATAAGTCCTTAGCTTGACTCAGTTATTTCGCGTGGTGCGTTTGAAAATCCTCCAAAACGGAAGGTTTTTTGTGATACCCAAGAACCTACTGCGGTGAAAATATGATTTATTTTCAAAAATAGCTGAGAAAACATACAAACTACAAGATGTTAGTTTTTTACGACATCTAAGTGTTTGAAATACCTCATTTTGTAAATTACGTCTCTCTGGAGTGTATACACGCTCTATTTCCCATATAAAAGGGCTGGTATTTTTGGGCAAATATCTCAGAAAGTTATGCGATAAGGGGTAAACGTTTTGGTGTCATTGGATAGGTGAGATATTTTTATTTAAAATGAGACCAAATTCATTGATTTTTAGGTGAAATGATATTTCGCTCAAACTACCTTAATTCTGCCGTTGTGGTCTACTCTTTCCCGAGCCAAAAGCTCCAATGATGGAATTTCAACAATGGCGACTCGATCTATTTTCAGCATACATTATACTATCTGTAAGATGAATAACACATTCAGATTGGATTCTAATTCGCGACTCCAAAATTGGCATGCTATGGGACACAACTCAGCCGCAACCGAGAACGACGACGGATGGCCTAAGCCACGGAAAGAAGAGATGGGCCTTGATTGGATGAGACTAAAATTTTAAGGTCCCTTTTCTCATCAAATACTTTGTCAATCCAAAAAAAATATTTATAAATGTTAATTAATCCAAGCAGTGAACAAACAATTAAGTTTAATGGTCCACAATCCACACGGAAATCGACTACAAACTCCAAAACACTTAATTTTATATTTGCAACAATATCACTCACTAACATAAATGATACAAATTGGTCATATATTAGTCTGCCACTCTTGTCAAAAAAAAAACAGTTTAAAAACACTTACAAAAGAGAGTAGGCATGAACAATCTGTGATGATGTCCAGGAGTTGCGATAGTATGAGCGATATATCATTTATATTAATCACCTTGAATGCGTTGAATTAGGTTTCGTTTTAAGGATTAGTATCTCACCATTCCTAAGATACCATAATATCTGCAACTTACTGCACTACTTTCTGAGATATCTGGCAACAAGTAATAGTCATTGGAGATGGGAAATGGTCCAGAAATACATCAGGAAACTATTTTTTTTAATGAATACTTTCTAGCGCCTACATTTTGTCAGAAATTCAAAGTGGAGTCCTTGAATGTTTCGTCGACTAATTTTAAAAATATATAAACTGTTCACATCAGAGATTTTTTCACAAAATAGTTTCCTTTGTAAAGGAGTTTTCAATCCACCACGAGAAAATATCTAGTTAAAGACAAAAGTGGGTATATTTATTTAATAACTGAGAATGTCAGTCAATTAAAAGTATTTACTTGTACTTTTAATATTGAAATATTTACTTCATTCGTCCTACTGGAGCTGAAATTGAAAAGCAACAGCTTCGGTAGCGCGGTAGGCTGTGCGTAACTCTCATAATCATAAGGTCGTGAGTTCGATCCTCACTCGGGGCAAGTTTTTTTCATTCCTTGATAGAAACGGGGTAAAGTCCTCGCCTGCTACAACGAGGGTTCAATTGCCGCCTGGGTGTAAATATCACCATTCAGGGCATGGGTGTTTGTATGCCGCCTGTTGTTATCGTTATTCATCCGATATAATTTGGCCAAATAGGCTGTATTCAGGGCAGGGAAGATAGAACAGAAAATAATTAAAAATAAAATGGAAATATGGTCGTCATTATGACACGAAGGAAAAATCACTCTCGAGCCATTTTAAGGCATTATGGCAGTGACGGCCGAGGCGAGCGTTTTTGGCCTCGTTTTCACTCTACCCGTTTTTACGTATCACTCAATAATGGGTCAACTATTGAAGGTATTGACTTCGGGTTTTTTTATATGGTTTGAAAGATATTATTTCAAAGACAATGTGAAAGAAAAATGTATTAGTTAGTTAGTTAACTCTGGGTTAGTGAGAAAACCTACCTGAACTTTGGTTAACAAAAACTTACCTCTCAGCCAGAATTTTGAAAATCAAAGACAATCAGCCTCTGGCGACATCTTTCTTCTATACAATACGTAAAGAACATTCATAATTACATGTTTTTGAGTACGCAATCTTTAAAATGGTGGACCAAACCCTTCCATTTTCTACTACGACTTTGCCGCAGAGGTCGCGGAAGGGGGAAACAAATTCGTGACGACACATTGTGTCGGAAAATAGTTAGATTTTTAGCAAGCAAGGGTCCACCGTTTTAAATATTGCAATCTCCAAAACAAGTAATGACGGATGTTCTTTACATATAATATAGAAAAAAGATGCCGCCAAAGATTGACCCGTCTTCAAGTTTCCAAATTCGGGCTGAGAAGTGAGTTTTTGTTAGCCAAAATTCAGGTGAGTTTCTTCATTTTCCCAAAGGGATAAAATATTTTTTTTGCATCATCTTTGGAATGATATCTTTCAAACTAAATAAGAAAACCCGAAGTCAATATCTTTAATAGTTAACCCGTTATTGAGTGATACGTAAAAACTTGGAGTTATGTTTGCAGGAGATACGGAGGTGTTGAGAGGGGTCGGTGCGTGGCGAAGCAGTCCCCAGGGAATGACTAAATATGTGGACCCCAGAAGTCAAGAGGTCTAAGTGACATTAAAAAAAATAAGTTAGGTACAGGAATGGGATGTGAAGATATACATTTTGTTGATGGTAAAGGGATCCAAGTGATTTTCTTGAAAGGTGATGCTATGTAGGGTAATGCCTCTTAACTACTTAAGGGGATTGTACCAACAATTTTCAACTTTGACTTAAGTTTTCTCTAAACAACGATTTTATTACTTAGACCCCTTGACTTCTGGGGTCCTCATATATATGACAGCTCCGAGGAAAACCACTGGGAAGAAAGTGGTAGGAGAGGCGACGCCAAAGAGAGAGCGGTAGAGGGATAAATGGAGGGGCGGGGGAGGAGCCTGAGGATTTTGGTCACCGTTGTCAACGGTTAAGCGCACAGCTTAGAGCACTTTAAGGTGGAAGCCCCTGGAGATTCGGAGACTACACGTGTTAGAAATGATGGTAATCTCTGATTTCAACTTAACAAGTGGTGCTTTTATTAGCGCCAAGGCACGAGTCCACACGTGAACAGCTCAACCTTGGCTCTCATGTGTCGTAGTGACACCGCTTATATGTACAGAAGTAGGAACGTCATATCTTCATTTGACGGCAACTCTCAGGCAACACCTCCAGTCCACGCCGCTAGACCAACTTGACAACCATTTGACGATGAAAGGAATGGGATTCTCCATCTAATACACGCTAGGCTTAGTTTGCTTGAGAAATTCAGAACTGGGGTGTTTCAGAGCGACACAGAGAGTATTATCATGACGTCTCACCACAGCTTAGGTCTGACGGAAGCGATAAAATAAGGTTGATACATTGCCGAACAGATAGGCACACAAACTTGTTCTTTCCGCCCACAATCAGTGACTACAATTAAAAGTGAGCTCCAATAAATACACTCCCATAACTCACGTCACCGTTCACCTGCCAAAACTTTCATCGCAACACAACCTGTGTCCTAACACCCCCTGCCACACACCCATGCGCTGGCTCGCAGGGTAGTATGTAGATGTAGATGTATAGCCATTTTCAAAAATGTGTTCTTGGACGCCTGACCAACACACTCGGTTTGAGAAAAGAGAGTAACGAGGACGCACGGTTTACATTACATACTGATGGTAGGACTGAATGACGATAAGTATGGTGGTTTTAACCATCTTCGTCAAAGTTTGCATGGACTCCAGTTTGCCTTAGTATATCTCTACATCTATATATTATCCTGCAAGCCGCGTCAATGTTCTTTGGCAGGGGCTGTGTCTTCGCCAATATGTACTATAATGTGGATGTTTGTGATGACTTAACCCCTGCTATATAATGTGCATGTTGGTGATTGCAACCTGCTCTAAGCTTTAGGTATGCTATCAATACTTCAGAAACTATTTTTATTCATTTATATTGCAACTACGTAAACAAAGCACAAGATTTATGACGATTTCATGCGAAACGTGATGAAAGGTGACGCAAGACATGCTGGAGAAGATAAAGAAATTGCTAGAAATGAAATACTGAGCAAAAAACTTTCGCTCCTGCAGACGTATGGTGAAATCCACTGACTCGTGGAAAAAATTATCAAACCTTAGGAGAGAGACCGAATATTTCCTTCCCTTACAATTATGGGAGTTAAATCATTACGGGTGCTCATTCATAGCTATATCGAGCCGCAATTGCGAAATACCGCGACAGCAAGATCCAAGTAATGCCCATTTCATACATTTTTATTCTGCTCTGTTCCATCAATGCTTCCTTCTCGAAATTGAATTGCCGTATCTATATGCATCAACATCTACATCATAACCCGCGAGCCGCCGCATGGGCGTGTGGCAGGGAGTGTTAGGTCACCAGCCGTGTAAAGGTGTAAATTTTTTGGAGATGAAATGGTTACATGAATTATAGGAGTGTATTTAGTGCGCTTAATTTTTACTGTGATCGCTTATTGCTCGCGGAAAGAACGAGTTCTTGTATCTATCTGTTCGGCACTGTATCTCTCTTATTATATCGCGTCTGTTAAACCTAGAAATGTAGTGAGGAGTCTTGATAATATTCTCTATGTCGCTCTGAAAAATAACAGTTCTGAATTTATCAATCAACCTAAGCCTAGCGTGTAGCCCCCGAGTCTCTAGGGGCTCCCACCTTAATCCCTCAAAAAGTTGTGAGACACTATATGTACACTCTTAGCAGTTTTTAACGAAGCGTGCTGCTTTCCTCTGTATTTTACTAATTTTTTGGTGAAATCTATTTGACCTGGGTCCCAAATGCTCGCGGCGTATTCGAGATGTGGCCTAACCAGAGCGAAGTAGCATCTCTGACTTTTTCACCCGAGGACCTTCCTATTATACATCAAACAAAACCTAGTTTCTTTAATACTGCGTCACATATGTTTTTTATGTGTAATCCCCACGATATATCAGATGTTATGTGTCCAGGAGGAATAAAATTTCCTCTCTCCCGAGTCTTACCGTGTCTCGACCTTTCTTTTTCATAGCGTACTCGACTCAACTTTCTTTCACGCGCATTTAGAATTCACAAACGTCAGAATCTCGTGGTGAAACTAGCGCTAAAGTTGCTGGTACACGCCTGCGCGGCAAGGAGGGGAATTTAAAGTGGAGTGGATGAAATAAAATGCCAGAGTGGAGGAGAGGAAGATATAGAGAGAAAAAGAGATGAAGGCAGAGGATCAAAACTACTTCGCGAAAGTATCACCAGGCACCAACATGCAAGGGTAGTTGTTTAAAATAACACATCGCCTGACTTTATGTGGGATGTGATGTGAGATCTATATAGTTAAACGAGTCGAAACTCGACGACATGTAATTTTGATGGACTAACTTTTAATCAACTTCATGAGTCATGCGACCATCGCTGGAAATAACTTTCACTCAAACTTGAATCATTAAGTTTTTTATCAAGGGGTATTTATCTCAATATTCAGTTCAAAATATATCTTTGGCATAATTCAAAGGAATGTATTTCAGTGCTTATAATGCACAGTGCAGTAAGTCCTTGAATTCTGTGAAACGCGTTCAAACATGTCTCCCTGGGTGAAACAGTGGTGAGAAATGAAACTTCGGATGATTTGGCATGAGTTTAGTTTTTTCGTCCAGACTTATTAATTTATAGATAATGTATTCAAGATGTGACAAAGAAATAGTCTCAAGTGAGATTGCAGTTAAAAATCAGCAGCTGTCTACTATGGAAGAATCATCCTAAGTGTTTACCGAGTCAAGGCAAACAAATGCCTACACCATCTACAAGGTTGTTCTATCCAAGCCAAATCATATAAGAATAAGTGGTAAAGTTCGAGAGCAGATAAAGAGAGAGAGATAGAGTAAATTTTTCATTTTTGTATTTCTATGCATCATCAGAATAATACTGAGAGAATGACAGTTCTATTTACCATTAAAAAAATAAAACGTGGCATCAGAACTCAAAGCGTTAGAGTCAGCTGTACAATAAGCAATTCTTCACTCTCTTTCACGCGACCTTTTAAAGCAGAGATAAAAGGCAAACTGTGATTTTTGGCGGCACACCAATAGAAAGACGTAGGATTTCGTGACCAACTTTCGCAATTGGCCATCACGTACTTAGCTCGTCGATCAGTGTGGTGCAAGTTGAGGCGTGCGAATGACGTTTCAGTCCCGCTAGTTCCCAACGTGAGAGCCCCAGTTGGGCAATATGACTCCTGGCAATGAAGTTTAAGGAGCGTGGGGGACTTACCTCTCGAGGTGTAGGTACTACTCATAACGCTGATGCATCGGACTACTCGGAAATGGAAGACACATTCGCCTTGATGGGGCTTTTGATTGGTAACTTGCTTGCGGCGCGTTCCGAAATTCACTGCAAAAGTGACTTTAAGGTAGTGCGAGCGAGATAGTTTCCTAATCATAATAGAGACCATATTCGATATATACGTTTTAATTTCACCAACTATGAGACACACGAATTAAATAATGCATTATTAATGGTATAATAATATAGTTTTTCATGACAGAAGTTGTAAGTAAGCAAATGAAAATATCTAAATAAGTCTTTAACTTGAAACAATTTTTTTACGCGGTACGTTTGAAACTCCATAAAAACGGAAGGTTTATTGTGATCCCAAAGAATTTAATGCGGTGACTTTATGATTAATTTTCAAAAGTAATTGAGAAAACACACTAACTACATATCGTTGATTTTTGATGAGATCTAAGTGAAGGAAATGCCTCATTTTTAATATAAGGTCTCCCTGGAGTGCATACACGTACCATTTCCAATATAAAAGGGCTGGTATATCCTGGCAAATGTCTCGGATATTAATGTAGTAAGGGGTTTAATTTTTGGTGCCATTAGAAGGGTGAGGTAATTTTCTTAAAAATGAGATCAAATTCATTGATTTATAGGTAAAATGATATTTCGCTCAAACTACCTTAAGGAGCATCATCTGCGTACAACCAATAAAAATTAAGGTCTCAATGGATTCAACATAAAGAAATCAACCCCATGGTCAAGAGAAACACAATGATTAAATACATGAACCAAACAAATACTTATTTCCTTGTTTATAAGTACTTGAATAGTGACTCACGCAATACAAATATACAGCGCAAATATACGTACAGATTTTGACTGAAGTTCAAGTTTCTTACTGCATTATGTAAAATATATGATGCGGTCAGCTTATGAATTTTTAAGTACTTATTAGCATATAAATTCTTTTCTTTGGAGGAGAAAATTTTTTTATGGAAAGTATTCCCAAAAATTACCTAATTAAATAACATTGTTCCCTCGTTAATCTTGTGCCAAATTTATGACAAAGCATCAATTTTATTCTGTATTCAAACTCGAATGTCTTCTTTTTCCTGAAAGATATTGCTCATTACCTCATACGCCAGCACTCGTTTTCTCGACTCCAAAAGAATTGAACAGACGGCAGAGCAAACAAATGTATCTTAAAAAAAAGATACAAATGAAACCCAGAATATTTACGACGAACTTCATCTTTGAAAGCTTTTTAAGGCAGTTTTAGCGATAAATTATTCCAAATGCAATTTCATAAATTTGGTCTCATTTTAAAGAAACATATCTATCCTCCCTAAAAAATATGAAAATATTTGACTTTTACTGCATTATTTTCTGAAATTACCAGCCATTTTACATTGGAAATGAAACATGTATGCACTCCAGAGGGGTTATTTAAAAAATGAAGCATTCTAAACTCCTGTATCTCGTCAAAAATTTAACTGTGTAGTTTGTGTATTTTCTCAACTATTGAAAAAATAATTCATATTGTAAACGCAGTACATTTTCAGGATTAGAACAAATCATATTTGGGCGTTTTAAACATACCATGATGAGAAATTGTCAACCTCAGGACTTATGTATGTACATTTAGTTAAATATTGAGAATTCTAGCCATATTAAAGAATATTAGGACACCATTAGAGTTACAATATTCATCTCATTTACAATTTATATGTTACATTATTTATATGTGAAAGAATAATTATAAATGACTTACTATTTTTGTATGATATTATTAACAAAGGCCATTGTATGAAATTAGTTGGTAAATTAAATTTGATAGATGATTTAATGCTAACATTTACAAAAACCACAACTTAAAAAACACACACACGACCCGGGTTTCGACGCTTGAGCGTCATCTTCAGGTGGAGCGTCATCTTCACCGGAAGATGACGCTCAAGCGTCGAAACCCGGGTCGTGTGTGTGTTTTTTAAGTTGTGGTTTTTGTAAATGTTACCATTAAATCATCTGATATATAAAAATGGAATACCACAAAGTTAAAAAAGAAATTGTATTATTAAATTTGATAGTCCCAGCAAATAAAGGGAGACTTAAAAGTAATTTTTATGTAAGAGATGTAAATACAAATTATTGTAAGAATGCACCATTGAATAGAATATGTATTGCCTACAATACCTTGGATGGAATGGAATACCACAAAGTTAAAAAAGAACTTGGATAATTAAATTTGATAGTCCCAGCAAATAAAGGGAGACTTAAAAGTAATTTTTATGTAAGAGATGTAAATACAAATTATTGTAAGAATGCACCATTGAATAGAATATGTATTGCCTACAATACCTTTTGTAAAGAACTGAATACTGGCATGTCAAAAGAAAATTTTAGGAAGGATATACAGTTATTGTTATCAAAAGTGTAAAATTTGTCCCACGGCAAACGATCACTCATATTATGAAGATTATTTTGTAATATCCAGCCAGCTTTTACTGCTGTCATTGTGTTGTGTATTGGACTGTGTAATTGTTTACCCTGCTTTTATGTTTTCATGTTGGGTGAACTATAAACGCATTAAATAAATAAAAAATAAGTAATAATCTCTTGCCTTATAATGCTGCTTGAATTTATGCGTAAAATTCCATTATGGTCTCTGTGATGACTCTGGAAAAAATTTCGCTCTAACTAATCAAGTCCTCCTGAATTGGGTCAGTAGTGACGAGACTCCCGTCGCTCCCACGCAGATTAGTGAGCTCTACTCCGTTCTCGTCTATCACCATTTGTTTATTAGTCAAATGCATGACATGCCGGAGGTACCGTGCCAACGCGGGTCAGGAGATGGATGCATTTGACGCTGGGCAGTTGGAAGTAAAAAAAAGGCGCTAATTTACTGCTATCTAACTTGCATTCAGCAAGTTTAACGAAATAGATCAGTGTTACTGACTCTCCGGAATCTTCCGTAAGGCTCCAAAAATGGAAAAAGAGTTAATGGAATCTCCAACCCCCTAGATAGAGGCGATTTTCTTCCCTGTAAAGTTTAAATGTTTAGTACACTTTTATCATTGTTATTGTTTCGTTCGTTAAGTAACTATTGCCTATACTTTATTTGCTTTTGACAGCCCTGACGTGACTTACCGACCTAATTTAACATGTAGATAAATTTCAATATTTCCTCTTTGAACACGTTCTAAATTACTCTCAATTGAACCAATCTCTCTCAGTCTCAATTGAACCAATGTTTAGATTAAAACATTTAAATTTTCTTGTGCAATGGTTTGCTGTGTATCGGCTTTTTCAATACGACTGTGATAACTCTTAATTTAAAGTGTGAAATACGTATTATGTTATATATGCGACCTAGATTGAATTTTAATTAGGAGTCATAAATAATTTCTTCCGAGGAAACAGCTAAAATAAAAATTTTGAATCAGATTGTCAAACTTATGTTCAATTTTTCGTGATAGTTATGTATTGAGAAAATTTTGGCAGCAGCTGCCCGGTAAGTTCACTTGCCAAACTCGCATATCAATAATATTTTGCTCAGTATGCTATTCGGTAATGATGAGAACACATTTCGGGGTAGCTGGAAAATTGTTTATGAATTAAATGCTTGGAAATATCCAAGTAATTCCTATTAGGGGACAGGAAATCTACTGGAATTAACTTTTAATAAATTATAATCCATAAATATGTTCTTTGAGTGTACATAGAAAATTGTCAACACTGCTTAACGGAAATGTTTACGAAAAGCTTTTAAGAGAGAATTTGGTTTTAAAAAAATACGTCCAAAATCAGGCAAGGAGGTGGAACGGCTCCAGCGTTAAATGACCCCTCAACCCAAATCTTTTGCGAAAAGAAGATTTGCGAGAATTTGGCTGAAACGAACATCGAGCAGCACCAAGGACGGGAGTTCCGGAGGGAAAGCGTTAATAAAACAGAATGTGCTACTATGAGCCGCGATCAGGTAGAGAGCAAGAAAACCTTGCTCCCGGGTAACACAGTGGACTGCGTTTGAGACGATTTTTACAGTAATAATGAAAGGAATTGCAGTTCGAGAAACTTTACTCTAACTAAAGTTTCTCTCGCAGTTTGAGAAACGTGCGTGGGAATCTCCGATATTTAACACAGATACAATAAATAGTCGTCTTACGCACTTGAGGCACTATGAATGAGATTTTATTTCTCCGAGAATACTCTTAATTGAGTATCATCTTCAAGGAATATCGTCAAGCAAAAATACATCACTTTTCCAAAAACATCAAAATACCTGCCTTTTACCAAAATAATTTCCGAGGCATTTGCCAACTAATACCTGAAATTTTACATGGAAATGGTAAGGTAATCACTCCAGAGAGATATTATTTAAGAAGTGAGGGATTTATATCGTCTAAATATCCTCGGAATATTAGCAGAGAATACTTTTTGTGTTTCCTCAATTTATTTAAAAAATAAACGAATTAATCACAGCATAAATTTTCAGAATTACATTATAACCTTCCTAATTGAATGTATTGTCCTAATACGGCGTGAATAAGTTATCCAAATAAACTACTCATGCTTATGAATTTAGTCTATTACTTGGAATTTCATTCGTATAAAGCAATACTTTTATGCCATTGACACAAAAATATTTATTTCATGTTTCTTACACCATTTGAAATGAAATATAAAAATCGAAAATGGTCTCCATTACAACAAGGGTAAAAATATTGCTCAAACTAACCTAACGTCCTTCATTCTTTGTCTCTCTTGACTCGTACAACCACCGAATTTCTTTTTAAAGGTCGAATCAGTCAAAATGAAAAAATTTGAGGATTCTGGGATAATCCAAGACACTGCCTTAACGCAGTCATCCGCAAGTGCACACAAGCGCGAAATTCCACAGAGGAAAAATCATTCACCTTGACGGGACTCGTAAGGCGGTAGTGCATGCCTTTGGAGTTCTAGTTACATTGAATGTCCGGCAGTCTCCAACACTTTGCTCCTTTAAATTTCGCAAAAAATCCACAGGAGTAGAGGATGACTCAATAGCTTAACTGGCTGAAGTACTCCGCTGGAAATCGAGGGATCCCGGTCAAGGCGAATGCCTTTTCCTTTGTGAAACTCTGCACTTGTATCAAAATGACATCAGTGACCACATATAGACAGTGCAGAGGAAGGTCCGAGTGCATTCCTTCAACTGCTCTACCTTCTACAATTTTTTGTGCTTCGTGTGAGCCATTATCGGAATTGGTAGCGGTTAACGGTAATTTTGTTGACACTTGCGATGTTTGAATCGAGTGGTGCCTCAGCTTTTCAAAAGAGGCTCAAAAACAATTCAGAACTCTAGAAAAAAATAGTAATTGCATTAAAAGCCACCATGGACTCGTAGTTTTAAGGCTACACCTAGATGTTTTACGTTTTTTTGATCAGAATTGTTTCTTTGTAACTCGTGAAAACCTTGTGCTGAGAACACCTATATCGGAATAAATCAGTCGCATTCACATTATCTAGTCGGTATCACGCCTCAATACCTGATGTCAACAAATGTATTCACTTTATAGCAACGATTTTACCGTTCAATATTGTGATATTCGTCAGACAGAATACTTATCTCCATTCAATAGTCTTTTCAACAACTGCCACCAGCATTCCATAATAAGCTTAAGTATGGAGAAGTAAACAAACATCATAATGGCAAGGGTGATATTATTTGAATATTATACAGAGTTCCTAGAACTCTAAGAAGCGAAAAAATGGGGTATACTGCCGAATGTATGGGAGTGATAGTGATTTTTTCCACGAATTATGGGTGACGGTAACGAGAGTAGATCTGGACACTCAGGCATTCCGTTGACGATCATTTACTTTTCTCCCTCACCCTATTCATGCCTTTTCCCTAATTCTTCCTATTTTCATGGCTGCAGTCCTAACTCCCTACCCACTCAACCATACGCCCTGGTGTCTTCTTGTCAGCATGTAAATATATTTGGAACTCTGTTTGTATAACTACAGACTCGAATGATAAAGAAATTACATAGGTAACATGATGATAACCTGCTAACACCTGAAGTTAATGATCGCGTTATGTCACCGAGTCTATTGCTAATTGATCTAATTGAGTTTCTGCATAACACGCTCATTCTTGAAATTCGAAAGCCCTCACAGTCTCAACTAGATTTTTCGTTGACAAATGTTCCATTTGTTTTCCTTCGGCTCATTTTCTCTGACTGATGTGCTCAGAGGAAGTAAATAGTCATCAGTGATTGGAGATAAAGGAGTGGAGCGCGTTTTGTCCTCAAAAATATTAATCAGATGTATTTCGATACATTGGGACAACGATATTCTTGTTCGTTTTGGAGGTAGAACTTTTACCGAATTAGGTCTCCGATATGTAAAGCTTAAAGACTTATAAAAAGCCTTAATTAGCAACCTATAGTTTCCAGTTTTGAAGTCACCAGTATCTCACTGCCACACCATATTGGTTAGGGCCCTCGACGTATCATTGTTTACTCATCAAAATTGCTGCTATCGGATCTACATCTATGGAAAACTCGGATGAAGCTAACCAGCGAAGAATTTATTATTTATTCAAAGTCTATGTGAGAAAAGTTTTCCTGTTTTTACTTTTCAACATAAGGAATATTGTTGAAGTTCTTATATGCATGAATACTCCTACTAGAGAAATGAATGTGCTCCCTGAAAAGGAGGTATCTTTTCCCACTTTTTAAAACTCACGTATTTAAAACAATAATATTCTCATCCCATTTAGTGTTACCATTCACTCACAAGCGTCATTTTGTGGCTTCTCAATAATTTAAAAACATTTTAAAATATCCTGCAGCATGTATTGCTAGGGGTACGGGTCGGCGAGGGGCTCAAAAAAACCGAACTTCGAAAAAGTTAAGGGGAGGTTTTCTCATCGCGTGCTACTTTCCAATACAAGCTTTTTGACACCTCGCGCGACCCAATCCGACCACCGGAAGGGGTCCCGCAAGGCTCCCGAAGTAAGCAACCCGCCAGACCTAAAAAGCGTGCGGCGGCGGCCGACCTGAAGGCCCATACGCGGCTAAGTATTCGTCTGACAAAAAAATTTTAAAGAACAAAAGTTCTCGGAGAGGTCAAGTTACGTTAGTTTACAACCAAAAAATTACAAATTTTTCAATTTTTAAAAATGTTATTTTTTTACAGAAAGAATAATTATGGTTATTTATGAGGACACACTAATTGAGTTTGTTACGCTTTCTATCCTCTGCCACAGTTAACAGAAGCAATTTCCTCTGTTCCTCATCATTTGTTAGTTTATTCCCCTTCAGAAACCGGGTCACTAATTGAACAGCACGTTCTGCACAGTCATTGACAACTTTAAAGTGTGTGACAATTTTCTGGCCTCTTAAAAAATCTGGGTCCTGTTTCCATTGAGTGAGGTTTTTTGCCAGGAAACTAGTAGAGATTTTAATGGCTTTGAAAAACTTAAAAGACTCTTTGGATGCAAAGTTTTCAAGGCGTAAGTCCACAACATTATTATGAAGTGTCACGTCAGCGCGAATGGGAGCATCACTGGGACATTTCCTGTTTCGCATAGCAGCAACAATCCCCTTTTTGTGTTCACATGTCTCATCGTCATCAAATAATGAAAGGCAAACGAGTTTGGGCGACAGGTACCATAAATGATGTGAAAACTTCTGGAGTGCTGCTTCCCAGTGAGAGCCTACTTTCCAGTTGGAATAGAGCAGCTGGAGAAAAGCCAAGTCATTTCGAGGCGCCTGGACAGCCAGCGGTGCCTGAAACCAATACCTAACATAGACCCTGCATATAAACACACACAGAGACAGAAGCCGGGAGTCTTGATGCGATAACAGCTGGAGCTGCCACCCGAATATCCACGCTTTCATGGCATAAATAACGCGTGCCATCCAACGCGTTTTGCTGAGCGCCCCAGGTTTCTTGTATTTATATTGAGGCTTCCCTTTGACTTGGCCGCCCAAGGAAACCACGCACAATTCAAGAAACTCTCTGTAATCGCCGCGAGGCTGCTTTACCTGCAAAACAAGCGCCAGGAATATGACATTGTTTTCCATATAAAAAGAATAATGAGCAGGAGATTACTATGAATGTTATTTTACCTGCAGCTGTTGTTTACAGAAAGTAATAGTGTCGTCAGCCTCTGAAATTTGCTTCAATTTCCGCGTCGATGCTGCCGTGCGGTACTTAACTATAAAAGATATTTTTTTTGGAAGTTAACCTTTGTACTTGGCATCAATTCATCTTTTTTCAACAATCATGTTAAGCTTAATCGAACTTAACACTGCTCCATGGTTTTCCAGTTTTCATCTAACTTAGCAAAGAAAGGAAGTCGAGGATCCTTGGAATCCCCGAACAAGTTAGAGGTGGCAGCCTCTAGCACCAGCTCAGCAAAATGATGTCGACAGGCACAGTTAACCAAATCATTGGCGATCATCTCTGCAAGCAGGGTGCAGCAGCCCTTGATGTGGCCAGTGTTGTGGACTGTTGTATCAAAGACTGTGCCGACAATTTTATTCTCTAAACCCCAATCACTAAGAAGTCCAAAAGTCGCTTCTGCCTGAGCGCGTCCTGTGCTTGCATCAAGGCGTGGGACTCCAAGAAGCTGTTCAAAGTCTAGACCCGTGACAAGTACTGGCATCCGATCATGCTTCTTAGAGTCTGCGAGCCAAATAGAACCATTTATATTTAAGGCTAATATGGAAAATAAACAAACGAATTCGTTGAAGTATGCTCACCTTCCCCCTCCGGCAATAATTTCCCATCCCAGTGAAGAAAGAATGGCCCTGGCATGGAGGCAACTGAACTCATCAGCGAATCCACGACAATTTCCCTGTTGGCATTCCGTTTGCGCTGTAGTGAGGCCCTCGAGCATACAGGATTAAATGTTGGAAGGGCGTCATCCTCAAGACCCAATGAGTCACCAGCTGCTTTCAAAGTGGATTCCACAGTCTTTTTCACGATGTGAGCACCAAATTTATCACTAGTTTGAGTTCTATCAAGGGCTGATATCAACTCCTTGGTAAGAATTGAGAGTTTCTTCCGCCCTTTTTTATTTGGCGGTGGCATATACTCTAAACGTAAAGAAAAAACTTAAACTAATTATTGTACCCTTCCTCAAAATGTGAATAATAAATGACTTTTCTACTCACCAGGATCATTGATGGTAGCCTGTTCTTGCTGAGGATCTTCATTATGGTTAAGGCTAGGGCAATTAACTGAGGACGTTCTCTGAAACGCTGTGCTGATATCATGATTGGAGCGCTGTTTGAGCTTCCTCTGTCTCTCCTTCCTCTTCATTTTCCTCTCTTTTTTCTTCACCCACTTTCTATCAACGCTAACCATAGTTGCTTTCCTATCTTTTTTCATTGATTCATAAAACTGTCTGTCCTCTTCTAACTCAATTTTCCCTCTCTTCAAACCGACATCAAACAATGTGTCCAAGGATGCTATGAACCTCTCTCTTCGCAAGTTTGTTGGTCTCGACATTGAACGCTTTAGTTCAACCCATTCATTATATACTGCAACCAATTTACCAGTAGCATCGTTCTTTGATAGCGTTGGGATACCTCCCCTTGCCCACATGCCCAATAGAAGCTCAACAGCTTCTGTACATGCGTCTCGGATGGTTGGCGACGGTCTTTTTAGTCGCGCGAACAGAACAAACGGCACAACATTCCTTAATGCTGGAAGTCTGTTGTCACCACAAATCCTGTCCGTCGCACCACCAATAAGCCACGTCGCAGGGGATGTTCTGGTAGTTTTCTTAGGTGACATAGTCAACTGACTTTACTTCGAATATTACTTTCTAACTTGAACCACAAAGTATCCGAAAGACACGCCGAAAAAACGCGATACGACTCGCGCCGCGCACAGCGCCACGACTGCGGGAGCGCGGGCGTAAATTGGTGCGTGCACAGCACCTCAGCTCCGCGCATACTGACCGACCACGTTTGCAGCCGTGGACTTTACCCTCGGACCCCAAAGAAGGCTCGACAAGACTGAACATGCCTGTTTACGCCAAACTTAGGTTCTCCCGATCTGTCTCTGCTGTGCAGTTGCTGCGTGGTAGCCGAGTCAGCATTTTCAGTAATGCTCACGCTTCGTGTACGAGAGTCTAGGGTTCGAATACCGTCACCTGACAGTCGTTTTCTTTGCTACCGATATAATCATGACGCAAAGGATCATATGTAAAATTGTTTTCATCTCTTCTGACTCGACAGAAACTCCACAAGACCAATAAAACGTACTCTTTCCGGATTTATCCATGAAGCGCGTTAAAAATTCAAATATTTGAGAAATTTGTAATTTTTTGGTTTATGTCTGACGTAACTTGACCTCTCCGACAACTTTTGTTCTTTAAAATTTTTTTGTCAGACGAATACTTAGCCGCGTATGGGCCTTCAGGTCGGCCGCCGCCGCACGCTTTTTAGGTCTGGCGGGTTGCTTACTTCGGGAGCCTTGCGGGACCCCTTCCGGTGGTCGGATTGGGTCGCGCGAGGTGTCAAAAAGCTTGTATTGGAAAGTAGCACGCGATGAGAAAACCTCCCCTTAACTTTTTCGAAGTTCGGTTTTTTTGAGCCCCTCTAACGGGTCGCCTTAGATTTCGAAGTTCGCAACGTATGGGGATCTCCACTTACCCTTCCACGCGAGCGCCCTGAAGACCCATTATGATGGGAAAACATGTGTCTTCCGACATTGATGCAAGCCCGGTGAACTTATAACAGACCTTTTTAAGTTCCCAAAAGTCTATTTAATACTTTGACTATATAATTATAACGCTAAGTCCCAATTGTTGATGAATTAAAATGTAACTTATAATTAAAGACCGTCCATATCAGTTTTAGTTCAGAACTGAAATAAAATCATCATATGTCCAAAAATGGCGCATTTTTCCTTCAAACAATCTTTGAGAATGTCGGTGAAATCACTGCACTGACCTGAACAAGCAGACTGCAACTCCAGAAAAACTGGTTTTCCTGCTTTATGGACCAATGCGGTGGTACAAAGAAAAATAATAAAAAGGGATTTTTAAATTTAAATGTTAACAAATTTAGTCAAACTGGACTCAATTTCATGAAAAATGTTTTTATATTGAATTTAAATCTACTATGGCGACTGGGTGAATAATGCAGCATTTTTCCATTGAGTCGAGATCTTAGGGACATACGGAAAATTTGCAATAGCCTGATATCAACTAATAATTATTTCCCCAGCGATGCAGGGAGTTGGCATATTTTGCTTTTCTGTGTAGCTTCATCTGCTTTCTTTTTTCTTTTTCTAGGGGAACTGTATTTCAGTTCTAGGGGAACTGTGCGCTTTTTCAGTCCTGTTATGCCGTATGGGGAGCCATATGCTCGCATAAAGCCATTTGCGTGAGTATTGTGAACCCTGTGAACTCTTTTATTCGTTTTATTGAGGACTTAAAGTGTGTTATATGTAATGTAAAACACATATCATATATTGATGTATCAGCATTTCCACTAATGTGGTGTAAGAGTAGATGGAGATGTAACTATGGCATTCTAGGTTCTTTTTGACACTGACTGGCAGCCTAAGCACACCATTTGTCATATTATTTTTACACTCTTAAATTTAACGTTAAATAAGTAGAGGTTAAAGACTTTAAGTATACATTCTGGTACAAAATGCGCTCTTAAATAAAGCACTCAAAGGAGCAATGAGTGGGAAGAATTATCGATGAAGACAATGGCTAGAAGACAAAGAATATCATTATTACAAAAATAAGTATTGGAAAAATTATGACGAAAGTTACATCGCACAAGTATGGGGTCAACGCTTAGGCGAGGAGAGTTTGATGGAGTCGAGTGCTGTAGCTATTCAGTCATTGGACAGATGTCTGAGGGCGCTGGCATGAAACGCTTGCGTCTCATATGCATCAATCGGCATTTTTATTTTCTTGTGGCATTGGTAGTACTGGAATTGCCGAAAACATTGAAATATCAGATAAATCGTTTTCGCTCTTGGAATTCCAAGAGTCAGTGTTAGTATTTATTACTAAAATTATGCTCATATTGCAATTATACAATACGTTTAGCTTGGTGTTGATATGCAAGGGCACTACGACGTCATACATTTACAATACCATCCGAGCAGATTTACATGCATTTAAGGTCGTTCGAGCGAAATATCATTTTACCTAAATACAATGAATTTGGTCTCATTTTAAAGAAAAATATCTCACCCTTCTAATGACACCAATAATTTAACCCCTTACTATATTACTTTCTGAGATATTTTCCAAAACCTACATCCCTTTTACATGCGAAATGGTACGAGTGTGAACTCCAGAGAGACATTATTTACAATATGAGGACTTCCTAACACTTAGATGGCGTAAATTAAACTAACAACGTATATTTTGTCTGTTTTCTCAACTATTTGTGAAAATTAATCATACTGTCACCGCAGTAGGTTCTTGGGTATCACAAAAAACAATTCCGTTTTGAAGAAGTTTCAAACGCACCGCCCGAAAAAAATTAGTCAAGTTAAAGACTCATTTACTTATTTTCAATTAATTACTTACCATTTCTGTCATATAAAACTATATTATTGCAACTGCAATATGCAATATTTAATTGATATGTCCTACAGCTGATGAAATTTAAACTTATAATTCGAATATGGTCTCTATTACGACTAGAGAACTGTCTCGCTCGGACTACCTTAATAAGGAAAGAATTGAACACAATTTGATACGAAGTTGTATTTCAATATTTCCCAATTCTTGGAGATTTTTAGCTCCAATTACCAAATTCAGATCCGGATGGAAGGAAAAATTTTTTATGATTTTCTCTCGTCTGCCACCAAAACTGGCCTTGTATCAACTATCCCATGCGGAAACGAGATCTCATCCGCTTTTGGAATAGAAGCAATTCTGCCTCATTCGGCGTAATTTTACTGCAGTGCCGTTTAGGCTGACGACTCATGTGACCGTCCTCCATTCCTCCCTTCTCCCCCTTCCCATCCCTCGTTCTACAATTTTGAAGCAATTGCATCGTATCCAACGAATCCCTCGCTTTTTGCCCTGAGTTTTGGGAAAATTATCATCAGTTTAAAAAAGAAACATTAATTCCTCTCTATCCTCAATTGCACGACCAAACATTGATCCCATGAATGCATTAATTTTCAATGCTCTGCATGGACCAGTATGGGACGCAAGGCAGTGAAATTGTAACGAATGCTTAATTACTAGATCTCTTATCCCCTGCATAATCCACTATCCATATTTATTTGCTCGTGGAATTAAAATGTGTTGCTTGTTTTGAGGTCACACAAACCGTATTGTATGGCAGTGAGAACGCAAAAAACAGGGTACAGTTATGCTAATAATTACTCTTAAATTTCTTCACTGATAGTCTGGACTGTTGCGTGATGTTTTTAGTAAAAATGAGCAGAAGTGAAACAAATAATTTCAACTTTCAGTTAGTTCCAAAAACTATATTATCAATTCATTTATTGATACGTTCACCTTCATTAATACTTTAGAGAATTTTAAACTTGAAAATAGTTTCCGTTCTAATTGAAAGATTCTAATAGACATTACAGTCTTTAATATCACAATGAGAGCTCAAGATCCGCAAAAAGTTCTCAAAGACACGCACATTTTGATTATCTGCTGCGTGACTTATAGAACTGAACTCTCTTCTGATGAACTGGACTTATCTACATCTACATCAACGTCATAACCTGAAATTTACCTAAAAGTTGTGTGGCAGGGGGTATTTCCACACCAGGCATGCATGAATTATACGGCAGAACACCGAAACTACACTTAAACCAGCATACCACACATGCAACGCGCCAATTAAAATCTACTCACCTAGAAAAATTCCATCGTCAATCGTTCCAACATCCAAGGGGTACAAGGGCTACTTCTACAGATTCAAAAGATCATGCATAATAAGAACAATAATATTTATATCATCCATAAATAATAACGTAGAAAATATAAAGAAAAAGATAATGTCACTATTTGCACTGTTCATGACGACGATCACAGCTGTTATGGTCCCGAATGGTACGCGGAAAAAATGACATTTTATACCTATCGGTTCTATAATCTATCTCTCTAATTTTATTGGCGAGATCTAATCTGCCGTAGTACAAGGGGGTTAATAGTATGTTTTTTACGTCGTCAGAGAAATGTTTTTCCTGAAATTTAGCTAAGAGGTTAGGCCTATAATTTAATCTACGCTGAGATAGCGATTCGCTGCCTGCGATCTAATTCCGATTATTCATATATTCATATTCATATGGATCCCATACACTGGCAGAATATTCTAGGTGAGGCCTTATGATTGAAAAATAACAATGTTCTTTCACTTTCTCATCACATTCTCCGAGTATTCTCTTGATAAAGCCTAGCTTCCTGTATATTTGACCGCATATTTCCCGAATATGTTTTCCCCAAGATTTTTCGTGAGTAATTATGACCCCTAAATACTTAACAGACTCAGTGCTAATTATTTCCGTATTAATAAGTATGTAAGTCCTACCTGGCCTATTTTTATTTTTCCAAAAGCTGACTGCTACGCACTTTTTTATGATCAGTTCCATCTGCCACTTTTCGCACCAAGCATAAATAGGAAGTAGCTCGATTGTTAACGAGTCGCTATCTTCTGAATTGGTAATATCCCTATATACAACCGAGTCGTTTGCAAAGAGTCTAAGCTTACTTTTAATAACGGTGCTAATATCATTTATGTATAAGAGAAATAACAGTGGACCAATGACACTTCCCTAAGGAACACCCGATGTGCCGCTGTGTTTGACATAATACCATTTATGACAATCTTTTATTCCCGCCCATGTAAGAACTGATTAATCCAACTAATAATGTTTTTATCTATTCCTTATGCTTCTAGTTTTGAGAGTAACCTAATGTGAGATACTTTATCGAAAGCCTTCTTAAAATCGAGGAATATCGCGTCAACTTGAACATTATTTTCACTCGAGAGTAAGATGTCATGAATGAAGAGAGCCAGTTGGGTTTCGCAAGATCTACCCTTTCGAAATCCGTGTTGGTTATTTAATAATAATCCTCCCTATCTAAATGACTCATAATGAAGCTTACGATTATTTGTTCAAATGCCTTAAACGAAATGGATGTGAGAGAACTAGGCTTGTAGTTACTGGGGTCTTCCCTGTCGCCGCTTATGAATATCGGTGTGACATTTGCTAATCTCCAGTCCTTAGGCACTACGTGATCTACAAATGATTTAGTAACTATTAATTCTAAGTAAGGCGCTATGTCTGATGCCATTGTTTTATATACGCGAGCAGGAATTTGATCTGGACCGGGGGATTTGTTAGAATTGATATTTTTTAGCTGACGTTCTATGCCGCGACAGTTTATAAGAATTTCAGGCATAAATGTTTGGGAACGACCTGGCTGCGGATCGAAAAGATGTGGTGTGCAAGTAGTGAAAATGCTTTGGAAGAATGAGTTTAACGAATTGGCTTTTTGTAGACTGTTGGTTAGATTTTCCCCTTTGATATTCTTAAGCTTGTGTACTGCTGATTTATTTCCTTGAGAAGGAAGAACTATATACACTCACTGAAAATTATCAAGCATTCTTCGATGTTATGTTTCTTGAGAAGTGTGATTGGAAAGAGAAACAAGCGAATATTCAAGGACAGGCTCAAACCCCGGACGCCTCCTTACATGTCCTCTCACATGCCTACCCTTTGTCATTTTAGTCACTTGGTATGACCTAATCCATTATTTTTCATTTTTATGTCTCATCTGTCATGAAAAAGTTCTCTTATTGAGAATTTCCTTCTCTTCACGTCCATCAACATAATATCCTGAACGCCCGAGTTAGCGAAGGAATGTAAGGATGCTTTGACTTGAAAACAGAAAGAACAGAATGAGTTAGGTATCTGGAAAATAAGGATTGAAACAGAAAAAATTCCTATGTATGTGACCGTCCCATTATCTTATGGTCACGAACAGAGGTTAAAATTGGATTTTTTGACCAACCTCTCATTCCTCTCGTATTTTTGCATTTCTGTCCCTTCAAGATATTAGTCCCGTAAATGCCAATAATACTATTTTAATGCAACTATATGCTAATGTATTAGGTATAGCCCAGTGTTATTCAGTTGTTGCCAATTTTATTTTTGATGAATAATGTTTGGTAGGAGAAATTTTCCGTATGTGTCCAGTAAAATATGCTAAACGACACGCAATATAATAGTCTCTTTTGAACTTACGCTAAAAGTTTAACCTATATTTTAGTTGAGATGCCCACCCTAATCCATTTAAGAATACGCTAACGCTGCTAAAATATCGTAGCCTATTTCCAAAAATCTTGCTACCTTCCACCAGAAAAATCAATCCCCTTGGCTAATGTGGGTTCCACACTTTTGGAGTTCTCTTTCAGGTCCATGCGTTTACAGGAAATAAACCGAGGGAAGGTTTATATTGTGAAACTTTCAGAAAGTGTTGCACAATTGAGTGACTTACACTCGTTCTTTTATGTAAGTTCAAATCCAACGTAACTTCTGACGACATTATTAACATCTTACAAAGTCCGGCATATAATGGCAGATCAGGTCATGATAATGAAATTGGTGAAACAAGACTGCAGAATAAACAGGTTTAAATTACTATTTTTCCAACAGTCGATAAGAAACCATAATGGCTGCCAATTTAACTGTAGAGTAGGTTATTTGGCTGAGTCTCCATGGCTCTTGTATCTGGTTTACGTAGTAGAAAATACATTGGTACAATTAGTTCTTGTAGCATTGATAGCATACCTATAGTGTAGTGCACTTGGTGAAAGTAATCCATTTGCTTATTTTGTAGGTTTCTAGCAATACATCAACAATCGTAGTTTCGTTAACATTGTAATAGTACATTATAGAGCATGCTGGTGATGACTCAGCCCCTACCACACACCCTTGAGTTGGCCTTGAGGGTAATATATAGATGTAGATGCAGCCTTTTGGTATTCGGAAATACCCCCACTGCTAAATATAGCCTTTACCCCATTCCTACGCTTTTACCTCTATGGACTTCTCCGTTTCCCGTCATCGCCCTCAGGTGGAGGTAGTTTCGCACACCCCTAGTCACCTGACCGCAGCCAAGTGCTGCACGTAGACACCCGCAGGGCCGCACCCGTGGTGCTCGTCTCAAACGCGCTCCAAACTCGGACGCCTGCACCGCTTCTGGTCCAACTCCACGACGGTGCGGGGCAGGGTAGAGGGTTGAAGAGGGAGGTGGTCCCGGGCACGGAGGCGGCAACCCTCATTGTCTTCTTCTTGGTGGCTCTGTCGTTGTTGGCGGTGTGGTGGTGGCGGCCCTGTTCCACTGCAGACAAGGCGACGCTCGAGGACGGCCGCCAGGGCAAATGCGAGCGTCACAGTGAAGCTCTTCGGTATTTGCAATGTTGTTTTCCCTTCCTTCGGTTGACCTCGTTTCACGAGTGATGAGGTTTCGCCGCGTTACATACTCACATGCCCCGAATTTGTCGATCACCCAAAGTTGTTGAACTGCATGGGCAAACTGGATACTCATAATAACTTGCACGCTGTTGGACACTATATGTTGCACCTTGCGAATGTGTTTGCTTCGTGCCTTTTTCGCGAAGTGTATTGGTTCCCCAGCCTCACACACTCTCTCTCTCTCTCGTTGCCTCCCTCTGTTCCGCTTTGTCTTCTCCCTTCACCTTATCCACTTCTACCTCCCCTTCGTTTCGTACAGCGATGTGTCCGGAACTTTCGCGAGATCTATGCCATAAGGTGGCTCTGGCCTCCGGGTCACTTATTCCAGATTTTCTGAAAACTTGAATATAGCAACTTTGACGTACATTTTATAAACTAGGATGACACTAAAAGAGGGTTTCCGGGATAATTTTATATGGTCTATCATAGAGATAATGTAGACTATAGCAAAACAATGTCAAGATGACCAAATAAGCATTGTAAAGCTTTTAAATAATACTACATATAGGGTGCAAAAAGTCCTGAGATATAGAAAAATGATAAAATATGGAAATCTTACCACCTATTTTTTAAAAGTTATTAGCGATTAAACGCCATCATTGAAATCAAGATACGGTTATTCCACGGAAATGGCGCTGTAGTAGGCCACTGTGGATGGACAAAAGTGGTCATTTATAAGCTATATTTGGAATAATCTGTGTAAAAAATAACAATTTCATTCTCACGTGTGCGCGACTCTGATTTACTCTTCTCCTTCTGAACTCTCCAGCAAACCTCACTTAACTAATAAATTGTCCGGACTCTCCTTCTCAGTTGGAACAATGAATTTTATTCACAAAAGATTACGAGAAATGAATGAAAAAAAATGAATATCCCTTTACAAAAATGATTACCAATCACCATAAATATGTTATACCATTAAAATACACAACATATATTTTGCCCTTCACTGTATCACTTCTCTTCGGGCTCATTAAATTGAACAGGCCATGAACGTTTACTCACTTGAGCCACTTCATGTTTCTTCTTCTCATCACAGAACATATAAAAATGAAAATCATACATACAATTTCCTTATCGATATCAAAACAGGTGGGTTCCTAGCCAGCTAAATTCCCGGATACACCCTCCGTTGAAATGGCTACTCCTCTAGTGATAGTCCTGTTGCACCCCGCATTCACCTTACGTTGAAACATGGTTGCTCTTTTAGCAGCTTTTCCCCGTTGATGCACTAAAATAAAATAACTTTATCTGCTCTGCCTTACGGAGTTCATTAGTGACTGCTCATGTCTGCTCAGTTCCACAAGAGTTCTTGATTATTGTTAGACTGCCCCCGTGCCCTTCAGCCCTGTGCCTCCTTAAATACCCTTTCTCTGCCCTCTGTTATGCGTTGTTTATCTGCTATTAACAAATTGTTGTGCGTTGCTTAGCTGCTACTTACAAATTTTTGTGGGTCATTTTCGGAATGCCCTGTAGTTTCTGATATTTTGAGCTGTGGTGGAATTAAAATGTCACATCCGCATATTTGGTACCTTAGTTTTGGATCTCAATACTTAATAAATTTCATTGGCAAAAGCAGGATTTTTTAAACTGACTAAATCAAAATGCGTAGCTTAGTACTTTTCTTGACACACGCAGTCAAGCCAGAGCCACCTTAAGAAAAAAAAGACGAGCACCACTCCTCCTCCTTACGGCTCCAAGAGAGTGAGGGAGTAGGTCCCCCTCCGCCTCACAGAACCATTCCCTCACCGTTCGCTCCCTCTGTAAGTTAAATGTGCACTCCCCCCGGCCAAGAGGCACTCCACGCCCCCTTCAAAGGAAAGCGTTCCTTTCGCGCGAAGTCGAGAGACACTTCTCCGAGCACCACTTCCCAGCACCCGTTCCGAGTCAGCCCACCCTCAGTTCCCCCAGTCCCTCCCTTAGTCACTTCATAAGCGACAAGAAAGAAAACGAGACCATCCAATGACTGTCTCTTCTTCCGTTTTAAACTTTTCCCCCAACCCCACTTGAGTATCTCAAGCGTCTTCCCTCTGCTCATGCTTTGCTCTTCCGCATTCGATAAGTGGTCACATCCAGAAAGATTGAGGAGTGGCTCTCTTTAAGGAAAAAAACCTGCTCACTCTTTCGTGCGATGGGTCTGAAACTAGTAGTTTTTAGGTTTGCTTGATCATTGATTCAACTGTGAATTTGCCTCATATCCGATTGTAAAGAATCAAGCGACCAGCGTCTACATCAACAACTATATTCCCGCTCCCGCGTGCCACCGCATGGGCGTGTGGCAGGGGGTGGTAGGTCACTAGCCGTGTAAAGATGTAAAATTTTGGGGGGTGTAATGGGGACATTTACTATGGGAGGGGCTCAGTTCTTATTGTGGTCGCTTATTGTGCGCTGATAGAATGAGTTTTTGTACCTATCTGTTCGGCAGAGTATTTCTCTTATTTTATCGCATCTGTCAGACCTCGAAATGTAGTGAGGCGTCATGATTATATTCTCTGTGTTGCTCTGAAACACATCAGTACTGAATCACAAGCAGCCTAAGCCTAGCGTGTAGCCACCGAGTCTCTAGAGGCTCCCACCATAATCCCTCTAACTGTTGTGTAACACTTTATGTTTGTTCGTAACAGTTTTTAACGAAGCGTGCTGCTTTTATTTGTAATTTATTAATTTTTTGGTTAAATATATTTGACCAGGGTCCCAAATGCTCGCGGTGTATTCGATATGTGGCCTAAATAGAGGAAAGTAGCATCTCTCTTTTACTTTTTCATCCGAGGACCTTCCTATTATACGCTTAACAAAACCCGGGCCGATCACACTTCCCTGAGGAACACCGGATGTGACTTCGACCATATATCAGAGCTAAAACCATCAATAACCACTTTTTGTTTTCGATCACTGAGAAAGTCACTTATCCAGTTCACTATTTTATTATTAACTCCGAATGATTGCAATTTATATATGAGTTTTTTGTGAGGAACCTTGTCGAATGCCTTTGAAGGAAGAGCGCAAGCTGTGTTTTGCAGGACCTGCCCTTACGGAAGCCGTGCTGACTGCTGTAATAATAGAATACTGTAATAGATTACTATTATCCAGGGTTGCTATAATATTGCTAACGACAATATGTTCGAGGATCTTGCATAAAAGTGATTTTAACGATATAGGCCTATAATTTTCTGGGTATCTTCTATTTCCTTTCTTAAATATCGGTGTGAGAAACGCAGAAAAAAGCCGTATTAACTTCACTTTTCGATTGAAACAAAGATGGCTTCACCTTATAGAAACGTAAATCAAACTTTTATACCCTCATTTGCATGCTACTCATCGAGCCCCCGCAGAAGCGTGTGGAATAGGGTGTTAGGACACCAGCCATGGAAATGGGGGAATAGGGCAATGAAGAGGAATAGAAGATTAATGGAGTGTTGCCGATGAGGTTTTAGATGGTACAATGATCACTAATTGAGCCAAGAAAGATGGAATGTTTTTGCCTCTCATTTTGGGGGTGTACTTCAGTTATTCTTCCATTCCTGTTAGTTTTAGAAACATATAGCACGGAGATAAAATAATATTCTCCCTGTCCTTGCCTGGCCAAAGTTTTTTAAGCAATGTAAGCTCAGCATGCGGTCAAAATTATTTAACAGCTCCCAACCTAATCCTTCCATCAGCTTATCAAAACTTTCTGCACGCGGTCTTACCAGTTTTAATGAACCGTTTAGCTAACCTTAAGTATTTTATCAACTTCGCCAAGTAACTTTCTATGTGCAGAACGCCAAATACAGTAAGCTTATTCAAGATGTAACCTAAACGAATTATCTTCTATCTTTCACTTATTCAACTAAGAACGTTTAGACTACTTGATTGATAAATATTAGTTTCTCAATATAACGCCGCAAATGCTCCATATGAATTTTCCTGCGCTAGGTCGGAAGAGAGAGTGACTCCAAGGTATCCAGCTATATAATATAGCCCCCTCTCACATAATAGATTCAATTATTTTGAGAATTCTTTCGTTAGAAGTATGCTGTAGTGCATTTACTTCCACATCTACGAAATTTCGTGCAAGCCAGTGCTAGGGCGTGAGGCATGGGCTGATTCCACAACAGGTGAGCAGCACTCATCCCAGTTTATATTAGAACCTTACACGTTCTACCAGCCGCTAGGCGCAGACAAAATTCAGTCAGGTAAACAATGTACTGTTAGACTAGAAGCTAGGATAGTACAACGTGGACAAGTATGCTAGCATGCCATACAGTCGTATGATATATAACTACTGGTTAGTATTATAAAGGCTATTAATAAATTATAATACTGGATACATAGTCATACTTTGGTTAAGTTCGAGCCCTCGCTCAAGACACTGCGAGTTAACTCTGTTTAGGTCAAATGGGAGAGATTCTCAGTCAAATTCATAGTAATTTTTCGAAAGATGATCGCATCGTCAGCAAAAAATCTTATTTTCTACTTTTTTCCGCATGACTATGACCGGAAATATTTAGGATTTCTGTCGTTTCCATGGATTTTATATGTGGATTAACTATCATCAGGTTAGGTATTCCACGATGTGTTTGCTATTCAGTTTCTCAAATTCTTACATTTGATGTTGCTGCTTGTCTCCCTCAAGAATTTAAGAATTTGAAACGGATAGTAATTTCCCCTCTAAAAGACGTGGATAATTGTGTGAAATTCCCAGGGTTTACAGATCAGCAAACAAGCAACGAACCACATCCGTTTCAAACGAAACGTTTTCTTATTATTCAAAGGTATCGCAATCTAATGACTCTCTGCGATGTCCTGGTTTTCTACCAAGTTAATGGTCTGGCGAGCACCGCTTTCTTTTTAGTGACTAGTTTTATGCTACACCTTTGCCCCCTTTCATTGATTGAAGAGGAGATATTGGAGGGAAAATGTCTGTTTTTGGCTCCTGTGATGAAATACTAATCGTCAGCTGACGAGACTTCAGTGGCAGTTTTGAGATCAATCAACTCATCCTAAGCGGTACAAACCAATTTGTTCTGGAGGCTACTTGATAGTGAGTGTCGATGAGCGCTTTGTTAAGTCACTTATATTTTTTCTTAGCAATCTCTATTTCAAAACATCCCACGAGTTAAAAGTAAGTTCTATGAAAAAACAAGACTTGTTCTCAAGCTATGGAGAAGCAGTTGCGGTTAATATGTAATGTTTGCTGTTTTAAGTTATGCCACAGATAACAAAAAGAATGCTTTCCAAAATTGTCTGAATCGCAGTAAAAATACTGAATATGAGAAAGATACATTCTATGGCATCCGATTTTGCATTACCACATTCGTCTTTAATGCTCAACACTTCATGAATACAGAAAATGTCAGATGAAAAAGATTTCTTGGATTGAGGATCAAACCACCAACCATTTGTGACTTTCTTTTGGCTCGAATGTATGCTCAAAAGAGTGTCATCTTGATGGGTTGCAAAGGCACAGTGCAGCGTATCCCGCGTGCCTCCGTAAATTCATTTCAAATTGAAAATCCTAAGCAGAGCAGGTGTCTGCTTCGGATTTTCAACTTAGGACTTTGGACCGAAAGTGCAAAATTATCTAGTTAAAAAATTTCTTCCCTTGTTTTAAACTCACAGTTTTGCATTTGCACTGACAAATGGTTGCATCTCGAATATGTTAGCTTCTCCTCCCTTAAAATAAAAAATAGTATTAAGTTTTATGAAAATAATTTATTAATATTGCAAAGCGTAGTGGAAGGGCATGCATGCATCCCTCAGCAGACGGAGCTCACGAGGGGTTCAAATTATTTGTTAAGTAAATATGTACCGAGTACTTATTTGGTATTCCTCTCCCAGAACGGAACTGAGTGCTCATTTTCAAGGGGCTTCTTTACGTACCGCCATTCTCGCTACCATTTATCTTTTTAGGAGTTCCCCATCCTCTGCCCCGTCCCCCATAACCGCCAGGTAGTCAGCGCCAACTACTTCTCTCGTGTCATGAAAGACAATAAATCCCAATCGGAATCAGGGGAAGCTTGCAGCCGGCCGCCTCAACTTTCTGCGTCCGGAGCAGTGATGGGAGCACCTTTTTTCATCATGAATGAGTTCCATCACTTCAGCTATTAGCGTAAAGGGTTGATTAAGGTTGTACAATCGAGATTTTTTCCAGTCATTATGGCGGTCATATTCAACATTTTTCTCATTCGATCGACCTGGAGAAGAATTAGGAAAACAAAGTGACATTAATGGCGCGAAATTGTTTTATTTGACAAAAATTCTCAATAATTTAATTTACATTTTTGCAATTCTATAAAAAATACTGCATAAGTCTGAGTAATTGATTTATATTTAAAATTAATTGAGAAAACATACAGTAGAGTTCACCATTCGAAATTTATAGCGACATCTAGACGTTATAAATTAATCACTTTTTATAAATAAATTTGCTCTGGAGTACATATGTGTACCATTGCTCAATTCAAATAGAAGTAAAACTTTTAGCAGATACTTCTAAAAGCAGCGAGATAAGCGGCTAATATTTTTGAATCCTTGGAAAGATGAGATATTTTTTTCTTTAAAATTTGACCAAACTCAGTTTTTTAGTTATTATTAATAAATTAAATTAAAGTTGGGATATCTCGCTCAAACTACATTTAGCATGTACTCCTCCTAAAGTCATAGTTTTTTGTATAAATTTGATTAGAATCGCTTTATTTAAGAGACACTGAAAATTAAAAATGACAATTATGTTAGGATTCTTCGTTAGAGGCCTTTTAATCAAAATTTCGAGCAATAAAATTACCTTTTAATTTTAAACACTTATAATATATGCAACCAGAAATCCACTATTTCTCTCCTGAATCACTAAATTGCAGAGTATTATAAAATAAATTCGCTACTTCTACATTAAATTAGCAAATGGTGTGGTGTTTTCCTTGAAGCAATCTCGTGTTTTGTCATTTTTATTCACAGTAAAACTAGGTGACGTTAAGTGAGCATGAGTATTCGGGCTAACTCTGTATTAGACCAAGGCGAACTCGAGGTTATTATGTATTCGAGAAAGGCAATCTCGTATTTTGTAACTTTTATTCACTATAAAACTAAGTGACGTTTAGTTAGCATGAGTATTCGGGCAAAATCTGTATTCGACAAAGGCGAAAGTTTGCTTTTATTTTAATATTTTAATTAAAGGATTCCCTGTCCTAGTTAGATCAACATCGCAATTATTTCTATTTTATATCAGTAATATGCTTTTCATAAAATTACTAGCTTGTAGTTTTTTTTCAATAAAACTCTGAGGTGTACAAAGTGTTCCATACTTACTCCGTTTTACTGCTGTTAAGTGTCAGACATAATTATAACGATGTATGGGGAAGAGCAATTCAGTGGATGGGATTTTCGAATCGAAGTAATATTCTTGGTATTTCATTTCATTTCATGAATTACATTACAATTAGGCAAATGCCTGGTGGTAATGAAAAAAACATTATCATCATACATATAGGTATCCAAATACACATACTGCAAAAATATGGTTAAAATTTAATAAGTTTTAAGAATAATAAGCATTCACTTCTAAATAACCTTAAGGATTTAGGCAAGGGCTCAAAAATTTCAACAGGCAGCCGATTCCAATCAAGAATACCCCTATTTAAAAAATAGTACTTGGCAGTGTTTGTCTTTTGACTTCTTAGTTTTATTTTATATGGGTGATCATTTTTACTTATATAATTAGGCCTCTCAATGGCATCTTTTAGTTCACCTCAACCCTTGTCCCCAGCGAAAATCCTGTAGATTGCACTCATCCTACTAATTCTCCTTCTTTTCTTTGAAGGCTTCCGCGACTCTTATAATTATTAATGTTGCTCTTTTCAGGTATTTCCGTCGCGTGTTTGGTTTTTTTGACAACAGTTTCTCCCCTCTTCCTGGGGGCGTCTTCAGGTCCGTTGGACATTTTTGTAAAACTAAAATGTCCAACGGACCTAAAGACGCCCCCAGGAAGAGGAGAGAAACTGTTGTCAAAAAAACCAAACACGCGACGGAAATACCTGAAAAGAGCAACATTAATAATTCTCCTTCTTGTTTCGAGAGTGTCCCATCCCAGAACTTTAATGATATCTGTCACACTGTCGGTTTTCTTGTGACGACCTAGTATATATCTTGCGGCCTTTCTTTGTACCCTTTCGATTTTTTTTGTGAGCCCTATTTCGTGGGGTCCCACACTGCGGTGGCATATTCTACAATAGGTCTGACAATGGTTAAGTATACCATTTCTTTTGTAGCCCTGTTTCTTCCTTTGAGGTTCCTCATGACCCAGTGGAGTGACTAAAAGGCTTTGCTGACAATTTAGTTGATGTGCAGCCCCCATCTTAAGGCTTTGCTAAGGTAAACACCCAAGTATTTATAATTTTCACTGGTTTCGATCGATTCTCCCATTATCTCATATTTCCTACCCACACACGTCCTATTGTTAGAGAATGGGATATATTTTCTTTTGGATATATTTATTACCATTTTGTTGGTTTTTATCCAGTTTTCCACCTTATTTTTAATGAATCTATTCACCATGTAGATCGAGACAATGAACAATGACCCACATCGTATCCTATAAGCATACGTTGGATATCTATAAAACGAATATAGTTGCCAGATATAGCCAGTGGTCGTTGAACTCATGTTTTAAAATTGAACTTGGAATGTTAAATGCTGTGAAAGGAGTCTTTAAAGTGAAAATAAAAAGCAAAAACGAATAGTTTCCTTTCTATTACCGCGTACATAGCATATATCATTTTTTGTATTGATGCTTCTGACCCGGATGTTCCGGTAGGGAATTCTGTGTCTAAAGTAAACGATTTATCAAGATTTAAAGGCATTAATCGTTATACGGACAAGAGAGAACTTTCGCTCACCTTCTTAGTTTCACGAGGACACGCTACTGCGCTTACATTTGAATTTGGTGAAAAAAGTTCATTTTGTCATTTACAGTGTGTTAATATTGTCATGGACACATGGCAGGGGGTGTTTGAACACCAGCCATGAAAAGGAGAAGGCTATAGGGAGGTGAAACGGTGAAGTATATTCTGGGAGTGTTGAATGTTTTGAGCGGAGTTCAGTTTTTATTATGGTTACCAATTGTGCGTGGAAATGATGAATTTGTATCTGTCTCTCTTTGACAATGCATTTTCCTTATTTCATTGCTACTGCCAGATGTACAAGTATTGTGTATTTTGCGTCGTCAAAATTGTTCCTCTCAATAGTTTTCCAATTAGCTGCACTTTTTTCTTCGATGTTATTGGTTATTTTTTAATGTTAAGCTATAACTTTAGGTTCTTGTTCCTTATTACCCAGATTATTCGTAAACTCCTCCGGTTTGTGATGTACCTGTAAGTTTTTGCTTTAACATTATAGTTACCACAAACAATAGCACAGTTGCAACAATGTCCTAGGTCACATCCCATTGTTCATCTCTGTATTGTCCACCATATTGGAAAATTACACCAGTGACTTCATTGTTGCCCCTAGGAGTCTACACAAATGCCTTTGCCACCCTTTCCGTTACACCCACTAGGGGTCGGCATTATCAACCGGCTGACGGAGTACTGCTTCCACCCAAAGTGCAAATAAAGTCCAGGCATCTTGATAAAAAGGTATGGTATGACTATAATGGTATAATTGTTAGGGCAAACGAGATTTGTTTGTTTTTTTTCATTATATAAGGAGTGAATATCCACGTCCGCAGTTTTTATTGCTGTGATGACGAGTGTTATACTGGAGAAGCTGTTCTTGATTTGCAAAATTTATTTAGTCTTTTCAAGTTTACTTTTCTCCAGTGCTACTCCTTTAAATATATTATAAGGTAAAATATAGCTTATTTTTCAAAATTAAGGGTCATCAAAATCGTTATCAGCCATTAATTGAATAAACAAGCACTGAGCAATGATCTCCAAATTCTCTCATAAATTGAGACTGTAGCTTTTGATAATAGGATTTCTCCCAATTCTGTTGAGGAAAGTGGAGTTTTTGACTTAGATACTAGGAAGATTAGCCAATGGCAGCCCCTACAATTTTTCGATGTGCGCTTAAGGTAGTGCGAGTGAGATAGTTCCCTAATCATAATAGGGACCACATTCAATACATGCGTTTTAATTTCAAAAACTGTGATACACACGAATAAAGTATTGTATTATTAATGGTGCAACAAAATAGTTGTACATTACTGAAATTGTAAGTAATCAAATGAAAATATCTAAATAAGTCTTTAGCTTGACTCTTTTTTTTTCACGCGGTACTTTTGAAACTCCATCAAAACGGAATGTTTATTGTGATCTCGAAAACTATAATGCGGTGACAATATGATAAATTTTCAAAAATAGTTGAAAAAATACACAAACTACCCACTGTTTATTTTTTGACCAGATCTAAGTGTAGAAAATGCCTCATTTTTAATATAATGTCTCCCTGGAGTGCATACACGTACCATTTCCCATGTAAAAGG
This sequence comes from Ceriagrion tenellum, assembly GCA_963169105.1. Lineage (NCBI taxonomy): Eukaryota > Metazoa > Arthropoda > Insecta > Odonata > Coenagrionidae > Ceriagrion > Ceriagrion tenellum. The sequence continues at coordinate 121,920,572 of OY720642.1, read as the reverse complement.
GCTGGTATTTTTGGCAAATATCTCGGAAAGTAATGTGGTAAGGGGTTGATGGAAGGATGATATATTCTTTACTAAAATAAGATCAAATTCATTGATCTCTAGGTAAAATGACATTTCACTCAAACTACCTTAATTGTGCAGGTTTCAATTAACATAAATCTCTGCTGCGTCATTTCACCCTAGGATGCAGAAGTGAACCGGGAAAAAATCCTTTTGTTGCCTCTTTATGAGCACCTGGACGCACCCTGCCTAAGGAGTAGCCTCTTAGGTAGGGCTAATGTCCATATAATTGTTATCCTAAACTCCAGTGATAACATTTTTATAGGGAATTCCTATAATGTCTATCTCTAGTTTAAAAATTTAATACATCTTTATTACTTCACAAGCCGTGGCAGTATTTGTTCTATATAATACGTTGAGGAAAATTCGTATAAGCTCTAACCTCTATAGGTGTTATGATCATTAAATCATCGCCTCGCTGTTAGAATTTTCGGTAAATGGCCGCTTCCGTCACACACCTTTCAAACACTTATTCCCGGAAATTGGTGATCTTAAGGATAATGACTGTGACATAGTTTAGTTTTTTAAGAATCACAGTACAAAACAAAAGTTACAGCAAAGTTGTTAAGCCGCAGATTTTTGAGATATTCACGTTAGAAAATGACCAATTTTCGTCGTTTTTCCGACTTTTTCGACGCCATTTTCTCAGTTTCGCGAAAGCTCCGATAGAGGGATATTTCTAACTTCACCTCTACAATACATGTTATGTACGTCTCTACATGCCTACACCACCTATTTCCACCCTTCTAATCACCAACCGTCTCGAGGGAGATTTTTTTCTAGAAAATATACGTCTCTACATGCCCACACCTCATATTTCCACCCTTCTAATCACCAACCGTCTCGAGGGAGATTTTTTTCTAGAAAATATACGTTTCTACATGCCTACACCTCATATTTCCACCCTTGTAATCACCAACCGTCTCGAGGGAGATTTTTTTCTAGAAAATATACGTCTCTACATGCCTACACCTCATATTTCCACCCTTGTAAACACCAACCGTCTCGAGGGAGATTTTCTTCTAGAAAATATACGTAAATAACATGGAACGGGAGATGTTAGTAGGTAAACGCAACTCAGGGACTGTCGCGCCACGCTGCGATCAAAAGTGGAAACAGTGCAATGGCGGCCGGGAAAAACGTCAGCTCAAGCTTTAAAAATTTCCTATTAATCGTACATTACTTATTCCCCCAAAATAATATTATCACTAGATACCGGCACCTTTCTAGTTTTTGTCACATAAATTTCGCGGCGATAAACTAGGTGAAAAGGGTCGAAAACAATTTTTGAAAGGTGTGTGACGGAAGCGGACATTTACCGAATTCTCTTTTCTCCTCGATTTACAAACGCACAAGTCTGCGAAAAGCAATCGAGTCTCAAAAATTTACACTCCGAATGCCTTCTCTCCTTCCGTCGTTACATCGACACTCTCTTATGCTGTAGTACATGGAGTTTGCTTGACCAGATGAAATTATCCGTCGCAAGTAAGTGAGGACTGAAAGTTGTCATGTAAATGAATGGGAGAACAAAATAAAATAAAGCAAATAGCACTGGCAAGCCGGAGATTTATTTGGGCAGGAAATTTCCCTCGATACGCCAAAAAGAATGGGGTCAAGAATTTTTTTCTTCTCTTTGGCTCATGGCGGGAAGGGCAGCGGGGAACGGTATTCAATCTTCGTGGTCCATAGAAGAGGAGGGGAAGGGGTGGGGACAGAGGAAGAGGGAGAAAGAAAGGTGGTGCGAAAAACTGCCGGAATGGGATTACAAAAAAATCATGAAAAAATAATAATTTCCTCTTTCCGGGATGGAGGCGATGAGAGACGAATAGGGCGACCACTCAGCAAAGTTCTCTTTCTCTCTCACTCTTCATCCAAAAAATGCGAACGAAATCCCTTCTCCTCCCAAAGGTCCTCCAACAATTTCAAAGATTTTTTAATCGTTCCGTTGCCTTTTTAATCAGGCGAGGGAGATGGAATGCATAATGTAAGTGTTATACGCGCGCGGTATGAGAGGTGAAATTGCTTCGTGCGAAAATAAATAAGGGGGCGAAGTCCTTTCATACTCTCCCACGCTCCCGTGGATATGCTAATATGCGTTGTGCGGAGGTTCCGCTTGTCCCCGACTTGGCGTTGGCTTTTACGCTCAGGCGAGTCAAAAAAACTAACGGAGGAATTTATCCTTTTGCTGTAAAAACGGGAGAGAAGAGGGCCGGAAAATATTTCTTGGTTCGTGTTTTTTTTTTGCCTCACGTGAGAGTTGCAACGCTCCCTTTCTCTCAGCCGCTTTCGACTCCTTTTTTCTGCGCTTGATAAGAGTTTACGCTATTAAAGAGTAACGGGTGATATTGTTTCGAAATGAATAGAAAATTAGATGAATCCAGGATCAATTTTTATAAGAGTTTCCCAAAATTCATATAAGTAGGTAAAAAAAGTGTTGACTCAAGGTAATATGAGAAAATGTTTGGTAGCTAGGTAACCCTGTCATGCGCGTTAATGCTTATGAGAGTGGAATACTGTTTATAAAATCTAATAATTGCATTCATTTAGTTTAGGTTGGTTTTCAGAGGAATGGCATTAAATGAAGCTTGTTACAAAATAATACCTCATCTGTTGAAGGCAGTTTGCCTCATTTCCACACTCGCCGCTTCAATATACCTGTTAAATGGGACCTTCTGTGTCCTTAGAAACAGGAGTTCCACTTTTTTTTTCGAAATCATCCAGGGTTTAAAAATCTATATCTTTAAAATAAAAATTGTTTTAACTCTATATGTTCATACATAGTGCATGTAGAATTAAATGGTAGATTAAAAGGGTTTGCCAGTGAAATGAGAAAATAGTTAAGAGCCACATCCACGCATTCTTCACCTCGATTACTTCTGGTAATGAATCATGGGAACAGGGAGGGACATGTGTCTTCTATACCTCACATTTATTTTCCCTCACTCTTGATGCCTCCCTTTTGGAGGGCGGGGACGACAAGATCGGGCTAATTCATAGCGTTGAAGTCCGTGTTTCGAAGAATGGAGTGGATTCGCCATATTGTTCTCTCCCATCCGCGTAGATATTTCTTCTTTTATCTGCCTCCCAAATATGCCTCAACTGTGGTTCAGTATTGACCCATGGTTCAGCTGCAACAGCTACTGTGATATCCGGAAGTACTTGTATAATAACCCAAAAGATTACAGTGCAGTGTTGGAAGAAATTAACGGAATGTGAGAACAAAGGCTTTCGCGGTGCTCATAGTTGATGTGATGCTCTTCATATTTCCCGATCCTCCGCGTATTTTGTGGTAAGTGACAACAGTCATTAAAGGTAAGAATGCAGGAACACCGGAGAGCAACGAAAAATGGACAATTACACCTGTCAGCCGTATTACAGCACGCCTGGACTCCGGGACATGGCCAAAAATTTGACGAGGCCAAGGTAATATTAAGAGAGAGAGCAGATATTACCCTAGGCTAATTAAAGGATCGATCGAGATCACGGAGAAGGCACGGACGGACAACTTCAACAGAGACAGATGATGCCACCTGGACGATGTATGGAGGAGAATCCTAAAAAAGGACCAATGAGGAGAGCAGCACCAAAAATTGGCGGGAAATGGGTCCTCTATCATGAGGGCCAAACTCATGAACCGGCATCTTCGACCTGAAGAAGCTGACAGTAGTGTTAGCGAAACTGTTGTCACAACAAAAATACGCGGTAGATCCCGAAAAATGAAGGAGATCGAATTAACGGAATATTCCTGGCAGGCCCGAATGCGGCATTCGCACCTAGTTCTACGAACTCCACTTAGGACGAAAGATTGGCCACTTGAAGGAAATCCAGGCGAACCGCAAATATTCAAAATCCATTGATGAAATATCATCAGAGCCTAGAACTAACACATAAATATCCTCTTTTTAGAAATTGCATCTTAATTCATATTGATTTCCTTTGTGGCGTTCCGTCGTGTTTTTCCGGAATATTTCTCACATTGCTATTTGTCATATATAGGGAGCAACTAGTAAAAAATATTAATTGTCCCGATCCTTTTTTCACTTAACCTATCCAATCTAATTTACTCTAAAACCTAAAGCTAAAATATGTTTTAGTGGCCAACCCCTGGGAAACTTTTTTTTGCCACAAGGTCTGTGCATCATAAACCTTATGAATTGATACGAAGAAGCAAATGAGAAGATACTACCAAATTCACGTATTAAAATAAACATATTGTGTTTGCCTTCTTCCGCTGCTCTTATAATGATATTAAAAGAACAGTTAAAAGTGACTTTTTACTTTGCTTGGAGATGAAGTGAATTAATTCAAACGCTTATTAAGGGTTGGTGGTGCAGCTATTTAGTCTATCTGACCAGCAGTTTGAACGTTGGGGTTCGAATTTTTTCCTATTTTTTACCAAAATTTTTATTATTTTTTCATTTGGACATTATCATATTGAGGCAATAGACTAAAGAGGAAGTGAAAATAGAGGCAGTAGACCAACGTGCTTGAGATAGTGTGCGAGGAAAGGAAACTTCTTAGTGAAATTTGATATCGGTAGAATAGGTGGCTGGATGATGTAGTAAGGGGCGATGGGTTGTTCAAGAGTGTGGTAGGGGGAAGGATATTAGGCAAGCGGGGAAGGGGAAGAAAGAGAATTGGTTTCATGGACAGGATGAAGATGGGTAGATCGTATGCTGAGGCGCAAATGAATATAATAGAGGTGGGTAGGCCCCTGAAAGTGTAGAGAACCAGGAGGAGATTCTCTAGCATTCAACAAAACCTACCTTAACCGGCAGAATACTTTTAAAAAAATTAATGTAAGTGGCTTTTGCAGCGACTAGCAGATGAAATGAGATTGTGTAATTTTGACAGGAATAAAACGCGCTGTAAAAATTATTTAATGACAAGAATTCAACTATCCTCATTGTCGGTTAAGTGTGTTAGCCAGTTACATCAACTCACCACCTGAATTATGGACAAATTTAAGTGGAAATTAATATTTATCTGGTGCATATCATTTAACTCAAGAGCGTGGCTTCAAATAAAGTAGTTTTTACATTTAGGAGGCATGAGAATTTTCGTGATTTTCATCGTGGCGATTTTCATCGACATCGAAGCAGAAAGGCCGCCAAGACATGCGCTTTTGCCTCATAGGCTACTGCATTGACTAAGGATACCCGGCGTTCAGTGACTCTTTTTATCCTCTGACAAAAAGCTGATTCCTTGGCAAACTGGGATAAATAAGATTGAGCCGTCCATTCAACGATGGACCTCTCTTCAGGATCTACGATCTCGAAACTATAATCGCGAGTGGCGAAATCCCCCGCGGGCATGACACACGTGCAGTCTTCAAGTACAGGCGGTCAAAGAGAACAAGGGACTTAGGAGCCAAAAGCCATCTGAGTAGATCTGTGTTGATTATGAGTGATTCGTTCATTTTGAATGATTCATTGGCATGAACCAAATGAATTGAATCACGTTCTCCGTTTAAATCGTTCATAATGAATCCAATCAAGCTGTTCTCGTTCATAGGTCGAGTGGAGTGGTTTATGAAGAATCACAGATTTATGAGTGATCGAGAACAACTTGATTTGGTTCAAATTGAAACAAAACACGCTGTTCATGAGTGGAGAGAAACGTGGTTGGGACAAACCACATTCCAAGCATTCCATAGTCTTTTGGTCATATAAAGAATTTACTGATAGAAACTGAGGAATAATTTTATAGAGGCGATCACAAAAAGTTGATTAATTATAACACCGAACACAACCATTAGCACCCAAACATCCCAAGTACATAAGATTCTTAATATATAATCTCCAGTCACCGTGGCAGTATGGATGAGTCTTTAGGCTCACAACTCCAGGCATCATGATTTAAGCTGTTCTAAGGATAGACACTTTCAGGTTCCTCAAGTCTCCGTTAAATCACTCATCGCAATCACTTGGTTCTTCCATGGTTCATTATGAATGATTTAAAAGAACGAGTCATTGTCATAAATCAAATTGCATAAATCGAATCTTCGAAATTAACTGAAATTCCGACCTCTACACCTAAGTATTTAAGGAGGCTTGTCAGGCAGGCGAGAGCAGTCTCTGTTGCGCGTTCTCTGGCGGGAGACTCGACGAGCCGCGATCCGACGCCACTCCTTGACTCAGGACGCCGACCGACGCCAGCAACCAGCTCGCTCATACCAGACGGTAATTTCCCTCTTCCTTAACCTCATTCCCACCTTTTTCTTTTGCTATTTGGACTAGAAGTTTTTGTATTTGGGTCTTGGCCATCACTGTCCAAATCTTTACTTGCCTTGCTCCAGGGTTGAAATTCGCCAAGAAAAAATCATTTGACTTGACCGGGATTCGAACCGGGATCTTCCAATTGCCGGTCAGTTGTTACGCCACCAAGTTACGCCACCAAGCCATCTTTCTTCAAGGAAAATTTCGAGGGGGGTTTATGCGAAATTGATGTTCACGCTTCAAGTCTACATTGCAGCACATGAGACGAAGTCGTGCTTACAAAGCCACTGTCGCGGTGAATAAACCCAACATTGTCGCTATATTACGACGAAAGGTGACAAATTTCCAATCATTGCATTGACAAATGATGTGGTTAGAAGTCCCTCGCACAAGTGCACGGGTGCTTGGTGGTGTAATTGGCTAACACAATTGACCGGCAATTGGGAGATCCGGGTTTGAATCCCGGTCAAGTCAAATGATTTTTTCATGGCGAATTTCAACCCTGGTGTATACGTACCCGTGCGAGTGATTTCGTACGACATCATTTGCCAATGCAATCATTGGACATTTACTTGTCTTAGTTCACTTTGCGTCTCCTTTGTTTGTTTGAGCCACCCAAACCTCCAGTCAACTTACTTCACGCTTCAAGATCTCCTCTATTTTTAATAATAACTATCACCAAATTAAAGTACGGAATTTAGGTATTTGCGGCATTTTCGAAGAAAACTTTTACCCAGCCTTGGTGAGTCCTCTTGAGGGTGACTATGTGTTTCTTTACTTTTACAGTGTATCTGCGTTAAATTTGCAAGTTTATACGCCAAAGTATTGAGGTTAATAATTTTTTTCCTCGTTAGAAGTTTTTGGTGTATTAAAACGGTTTATTACATCGATTTCCTCATCAGGAAAAATGTTTCTTTCGGTAAATATAATCTCAAGGAAACAAGGTTGTTGTATCCGTGGGAGAAATTAATTTAAAATATAATTTCTTAAGTTTCCAAAGAGGTAAATGTGTTAAAGGGACTATAGTAGTGAAAATATATCAAGAATACGAAATTTTTAAATTTATTTTGACATCGAAACCTCGACTTCTGCGAGGCGAAGGAGACTGTCACCCCGATAATAATTCCCGGCCAATCTCGAGGATGTAGACCTTAGTAGTATTCCTGTTTTGCTATGCGTGAAATCTACATTCATTTTCATGGATTTCGAATATTCCTGGTTGGAATTGGCTTTCTCACTGTTTTCAAGTTGTCGAAGGAGGAGCGTATCCAATCACTACCCACGTAGGTATCTTGACGTCAGTGTTTTTTGTGTTGATTTTTTTACGCTACTGTGCTCAGAAAATTTTCATTTATTTCGAAAAATCTTGACGAATACACATCGAGCAGGAAATATCGCTGATAATGACGACATTTAACCTTCTAAGGAGTAAAAATTGCCATCTTAACTTCCTATAACCCAATTCCTTTCATTTAACCGGCCAGTTTCTGCCTGTTAACCTCCATTGCATCAACAGCAATAAAAATCTTTTGTGGGTAGCCGAATAACTGGGAACAGATGAATAGATGAGACGTAAAATTTTGTTTCGGCGAGGTGACGCACAGTGGGCCAATATAGCTTTTTTCACTTTATACTTTAAACGATACAATGTCTTTTTATATTGGTGCAATATCCAGACTGAAAAAATTACAATAACTTTATTTCTAGAGGCTTTCAAGAGACGATGAGACTGATTTGAATTTTTGGAGAGAGGGAGAGTGTCACAATATGTAACTGTTCAATTTTCTTTGAATTCGTTAAAAATTTTTTACTCTTAAGTGTCTCGGTATCGTACATAAATGTTATAAACCAATCAGGGATATTAAATGTTCTTAAATAGATGCTTATTATTGAAGAAGACAATTTTTTGTGCAACTTTTCCTAAACTGTCAAAATGGAATGTTTCTCCGTGGTGTGGACGAATACACCGAAACACAAAATAACTGTGGAAACATTTTTACACCAAAACATACAGTTTAGTCTCTACTATAGTCTAGATAAGAAACACTTTGCTTCCCTCCGCTTTGCAATGCTTTGGACGCTAAGGATTGTCCACCATTTGGCAAAGAGTTGAGACGCTGATATTTCTACTTTCGCCGTTGCTGATTCGAACTCCGTTGAATTGCAGTCGTCCTATTTTTTATTCTAACAGTCAAAGGAAAGATAATTTAACACTTTGAATTCAATTTTTTTCCATTTGCTACCTTATGACTCTCATCGGGAAAGATTCGAAAAGCAAATTTATTCTGCACCCATTGTCTGACCGGTTGTCAGCCTCATGAACGAAGCCCACTGCATAGGAATATTTTCATGCACTCGAGAATATCGCATTACAAATAATCTGCACTAACATATGTCAGGATTTAACCATGCCACTGGAAGTGCCTGCTTACAGTGACCCTTTATATCTTTGAAAAACGATAGAGTGAAGGGTGGACGTGGTGACAACCCGACCGAGTGCAATAATGCTCCTTATGGTCCTTAAGCTCCCTACTAAGACTCAACAAATAAGATATATCCCCGTATTTGGAGGGCGCATTTCTTTGAAGTATTCCGCATCGGTTAAGTTAAAATGTATGTTGTTTCTGTATGTAAATTTCACTTATTCATTTTGTGTTACGTAACATAATAAACTTTTAATATACCATATTTCACCGCATAATCTTTGCAGATTTTATGCCAATGTTTTTCGCTAAAAAGTAGGGTACGACCATTATGAGGGGAAATTAAAAAAATAAAATTACGCCGGTATTTATTATACAAAGGTCAATTATTAGGTACTTAACTACCTTTATTGTAAATCTACGACCTCATGAATGGTAGGCCTACATAAAATACAATGAATTAAAATTTAAGACTGCAATTCGACACTATTTTCTTCCCGTTTAGCTGTAGTTGAGAATGGCAGGTAGATATTTGTGTCAGGTAGAGTGCAAAATTAGATATATTTTTCCTTTTACAGCAAGTGTCGTGACGAAAAAAAATAACATGTGACGATTGTGCAATGAAAAGTTGTGAACCAATATTTGGACTGAAAAAGTAGGGTGCGACGACTATGCGATGGCGACGATTATGCGCTGAAATACGGTATTTAAAAGGTTCGTTTCTTTGGGACATGTGGGTGGATGAGTTCCATGAAATAACTCTAGTACTTTTGTTTTATAAGATTGCATATCCTATTGATGAAAGCATTCTCTTTTGATGACTTATGAGAGTGAAATTGTCAAACTATGAGGTGGGTGCGGAGGAATCTTGGTGCTTTTCCAAAGCATTATGGAAATTAAGCTTCCCAAAGTTCAACAGTCCACAGCGGGAGAGTTCATCGCACAAGACGAGAACAAGATAGCTCAGACTATCTATGTTCAGACATTCCTTTTTAAGACCAACTATTAGTAATTTTGTGTCAATTAAGGTGCACTGTATTTCATTATTATCTTGAAAAAATAACTGTCTGAAATAAGTTTTATAGTCAAGGACCTGAAAAGTAAGTTTTTACTCTAGGATCTGCTTATTCCGCTTATTCTTCATACTACCGGAAAATGAAACACCGTTCGTGAATATGAGAAACTAAAGGGAACTTAAATTTGATTCGCCAAATTGAATGCCAAGCGTAGATAAGTATTTTACATAGCAAAATGGCCTTCAGCAATGTCATCAGAAAACGCTTAAAATGCTAATCGGAGTCGTATCCATTTCGTCGTTAGCATACCTTAACTCAGACCCCTCTTTATCTTTCTCGTGGCTTTTTTTTCGCTCAAGCGTTCGCGGCGTAGACTGATTATCTTATCTGTCAAATTGCGCCAGAAAATGCTTGTTTTTTAAGGCATCAGAAAGAAGACAAGCAAGGTAAAGGAGAATAACAAACTGGCCAAAAGTTATGTCAAAAGGAAACGTTAGAGACAGATTCATTTGTGTCGTATTGGCAATATTTTTCAATCGACGAGCAAGATTCACAAGGGAGAAGAGGCAGTAAACATCCATCTGAAGTTGTAACTGCTCTTCATCTACTTTCTGTTCCTGATGTCGTTCCATTTTCCTCTTGTTAGCCTCATCGATTCCCCTCGGGCAGTTAGGAAGGATGCCAACTTCTGATTCTACGCGAAGAACTGGTCTTTTGGGAATGAAATTTTGGAAAACTGGGACGTTTCACCAATATGTTTACGAAAAGGAAGCTCGGGCGTTGATGATGGAGGAAGAAGAACGAACTATAATTTTTTAGTTTTCTTCGATTTCATGTTCAAAGTTTTATTTCTCTTTCACAAAACCTAGCGACAGATACATTTCTTCACAAAATGTATATCGTTGATACTGGTATTGTCTTAAAAACGTGATTATTAATGGCACAGAAATACTTTATGCGCAGTTGATTAAAAAGGTCCTTTGTTAACTCCTCAAAATCTTCAAGTAACTTTGCACTTCACTATTGATAAAACGAATACTGTTCGGAGTAACCGTGGGATTGACTCGTGTTGATAAAAATTAAGGTAGTGCAAGCGAGATAGTTCCCTAATCATAATAGAGACCATATTCGATTTATACGTTTTAATTTCACCAACTGCGAGACACACGAATTAAATATTGCATTATTAATATGGTGTAATAAAATAGTGTTACATGACAGAAATTGTAAGTTACCAAATGAAAATATTTAAATAAGTCTTTAACTTGACTCATTTGTTTCACGTGGTACGTTTCAAACTCTATCAAAACGGAAGGTTTATTGTGATCCCGAAGATTTTACTGCAGTGACAATATGATTAATTTTCCAAAATAGTTGAGATAACACACCAACTACACACTGTTGATTTTTTGACGAAATTTAAGGGTAGCGAATGCCTCATTTTTAATATAAGGTCTCTCCGGAGTGAGTACACGTACCATTTCCCATATAAAAGGGCTGGTATATCCTGGCAAATATCTCGGAAAGTAATGTAGTAAGGGGACGAATTTTTGGTGTCATAAGAAGGGTGATATTTTTTTATTTAAAATGAGGCCAAATTCATTGATTTCTAGGTGAAATTATAATGCGCTCAAACTATCTTAAAGTATCTCAATGATGAGTTATTAAAATATATTGTGGAATTTGCAAAGTAACTTTAATTTTTATCAACATGAGTCGATTCCACCAAGTTATGACGAACGGTAGTCACTTTATCTAATGCGTAGTTTTCAGTGAACAAGAATGCATCGTATCTGAGATAGAAATCGGTTTGATGTTACGGCTGTTGTGCTGTCTTTCCTACCGGAAGGTGCGATTTAATATCTCAGCAATAATGGAGATTTTTCAGAGGAAATCCTATCCCTATTTAAAGTACCGAGTGGAGAGCTCTTCTATTTGTACATATTACACTGTGGGACATTTCAATGGTTTGTGACAGAAGATGAGTGATCGCCAACATGCACCACAGTATAATATAAAAGGTAATCTACATTTACATACTACTCTACGAGCCGCCGCATGGGCGTGTGGGTCACCAGCCGCGAAAAAGGTGTAAGTTTTTGGAGATGAAATGGTGACGTGTATTATAAAAGTGTATTTAGTGGAGCTCAATTTTTATTGTGGTCGATTATTGTTTGCGGAAAGAACGAGTTTTTGTACCTATCTGTTCGGCAGAGTATCTCTCTTATTTTATCGCATATGTCAGACCTAGAAATGTAGTGAGACGTCATGATAATATTCTTTGTGCCGCTCTGAAACACACCAGTACTGAATATCACAAGCAGCCTAAGCCTAGCGTGCAGCCTCCGAGTCTCAAGGGGCTTCCACTTTTATCCCTCTGGAAGTATGAGAGTATGTACGCTCGTAACAGTTTTTAACGAAGCGCGCTGATTTCCTTTGTATTTTATTAATTTTTTTTGGTTAATTCTATTTGACCAGGGTCCCAAATGCTCGCGGCGTATTCGAGATGTGGCCTAACCAGAGCGAAGTAGCATCTCTCTTTTACTTTTTTCATCCAAGGACCTTCCAATTATATGTTTAACAAAACCTAGTTTTTTAAAATGCTGTAACACATATGTTCTGTATATGTAATTCCCACGATTTATCAGAAGTTAAGGTAATGCAGCTAAATAGCGCAGAATTCCATAAATGTGCGCTTCACCATGCTACCTGCATCAGAATTTTCTCATTGGTAACTGTCATAGTCAAATGCGGAAAAGTGGTATTTTAAACCTATCTACTCTGCAGTCTATTTTCAAATGTTATTTTTATGATCTAATTGCTTTAAATGCTCCACTCCGTCTTGTGAAGCGAAAAAGGGGGGATGCATCGAAGACGAGTCGTGGACACCCTAAAACTTACCTCTACTGATCAGATACAAAATTCCAGATACATGAATATCCTTTAAAAAACAGGTTTATTCCACGAAACGCATACAAAACACCCTTTATCTTGATGACGAATTAGATAAATATCTTGAAGATTTATCAGAAGCAAGTTTAATCACCCTTAATTATGTTCATTAGCAATTAATCAGGATCATTATTAGAATATCACTTGCTGCAAATATACATAATATTATCTGTTCCAATATATATCACCTTTCCATTTCACAAAACGATACCACCTTCATAATTAGTTACAAAGAATATAATTGTCCCAATGACACACATGTATCAGACTACTTGTTGGTGTAATGGACACTGCTCTCCTGACGAATGTTCCCGGTTTAAATCCGCTCAGCGTCTTTCTGTAATATCCTTTCGGTTGTCGAGGGTGAATGGAATTAACACACAGATCTGCCTCTTAGGTGATTTTCGTCGCACTGACAATTGAATACCGATTACTGTCTCTTGCCCAAATCTCTCCGTTCCCACTATCTTTTTGACGAATTCTACCGTCCACTATCTCTTGCTCGAATTCACTTACTATCACCAGTAGAAATGGGCCAGTACCCGGTATGTACAGCTCAAATTATGTTTACGTTATTGTTGGTTTTGTTTGAATTTCTCACCCGATATTTGTTTGTGTACATATTTTTGTTCATCATTTTAATTATTACTCGCCCTCGTACTATAAAAATTCAGTAATAATATCGCGGGAGTAAATCTCCCGCGGTTTTCGCCCCATATGACCCTGGCGGAGCTTCTGATGTTAAATTATAGCTACGAACTTAAATATTTTGGAGTAGCTACGTTACAGCCTCTTGGATTGGACATTAATGTTCCTGCAACAGTAATCATGAGTCATTGAATACACACTTTTATAACTTTTAAGTAATTCTTGGACCACCTTTCACTAAAGTACACTTCCTACAGGTATCACCATGGAGGTAGTAATATAACTGACGCATGAGTTGCATTTCATAAGTATTCGCCCTAAATATAGCACTGATATAACTTGAGCTTACGGTATGGAATCCGAAATTCCGGCAAAAGCCATATGGAAAGACGTGTTTTTCACTCAAAAGTATACCTTAATTATTTTAGCTACTATTATATCAGTATAAAATGTGATATTCCGACTTTAGCGAAGTTCTTTGAATATTTAACCGAACTGTATCGAAGTATATTTCAAATTCTATAAGGCTTCGTGTTAAAACAACATAAATATTTAAAGCTGTTTATTTGAATCAGATGCAATATATTTAATTCTTCTTCATGTAACACGCTTTAGGGGTTTCCTCAAAAGAGGAAGAATCAGATCAATGAAGAAGTGCATTTAAACTTATGCTTGCAGAATATCGATTTTCTTTGGAACAGCAATTGAATTGCCTTAGTATGAAATATACATTACATCAATAATAATTAACATATAAATTTTGCTCTGTCTAACAAAACGTGATTGAAGCCCATTTCATGAAATGTATTCTAAATGATTATCTTGGTACAATAATGTAATCTGCACTAGTTCATGTATACTAATAAATAGTAGTCCTTTTTGTCGAGTTCTGTCAGCTTGAGTATGCTCTCCAACACCATTTTTATCCTGCTGTTTATCGAACTGTGTTGCTTATCAGAGTTTAATATGGCAAAAAGTAAACAAATTTCAGTCCGCTTATTAGTTTTCCATCTCAATATCAGTGTTATTTGATTGACTGGACGAATCGAAGTCATAGTGAATCGTAACTTTATTGGCAACTTACTTTCCCTACAAGAATTAGATTTGAAACAGTCTAATCCTTTGGGATTTTGGAAAAAAGGCATTAGACTAGGATATGAAAGCTAATTTCCAATCATAGCATTGACAACCATTGGAGTAAATGAGGACTAGGTAATTTAAGGCTTAAAATGACAACTTTCAAGTAAAGTTAATTGAACTAAATGGCCATTTATTTAAAAAGAGTAAAAGTACTAATTTTCGTTACTGAGATCTCTGTTTGAACCACAAAAGTTTAAATAAAAGTCAGTTGGTACCACTTTTCCACCTTTCCATTCTCGTCGCGCGATATGATGATGTGGAATGGTGCCAAGATATAAAATGGTGACATTACCCAGCCACGGCGAGTGAGGAAAATTACCACCTGACGTCACCTGCCGCTTCACGATCTCCTTTCCGCCAGAGCGTCGGATGTGTACATTTGAAAACTAAGAGAAATTACGAATTTTTTTCAGTCTACAACTTTAAAATATTAAGGACTCCTAGAGTATGGACAGTATACAACAAAACCTAGCATATTTCAATCAATAAAAATACGGAAACATGGAGCGTATAAAAAAATGTTCAAATTTTCTCTCTAACAGGAGGAAGACAGATGTAAAATGTGGCTTCAACCAGCGGAATGTTAATGGTAAAATCAATTTTTGACTTTTTCATCCCGTTTTTTTCTTAGATGGCCGGTTTTAGGTTTTAGTTTCATCAGTAAAATTATTAAGGGCTTTTAGGGAGTGAACTATAAAGATTATGAACCGATGACAAATGAGTAAAGGTCTACTTAAGTCCTTTTTTCTAGGTTAATATATAAATATTCTGATCTCGGTAGCGATGTAGAAACGTTCTTGCCTGTCAATCTGAAGATGACGGTTTCGAGTTCCATCTGAGTGCGTTTTAATTAAATCAGAGCTTGGGTACAATGTGTAATGCATGAATTACGCGTGAGAAAGGACTAAAAAATCCTAATTTTGCTCAAAAAAGTCGTGTTGTTATTATTATGTTTTTACATTTGTTTGGTAAAGAGGTTCCCATCAATGTAGAAAATGTGTAACTTTCTCTAAAGAACTCTGTATTTTATGAGTAAAATTTTAACGCTTTTTTTAAATACGTCATCAGTTAACATTATGCCCTAAACTAGTGGCTAATTATCCATAATGGTTTCTCATAATTTCGCTAACATGAGCTCGCCATCATGTATTTTTTCCCTATAACTGAATGAGAATACGTGACTCCATGATATAATTCTTAATTCTGCTATAATACCTGCTAAACCGGATTAATGGATTGATTAAATAATGGAGAAATACTTTGGAAATACAAATTTTAACGTATTTATGCTCCATATCATAAATCCTCAGACTTCTCAGCTATTGTGTGAAAATACAGAAAGTGTATTGGATGGAACTTTCCGCAACTGGAGAAATTTGAATATGGGCTTTAACATATTAATAAGCCCTTGAGGGATTTGGTACATTCCCGGTGAATATGAATAACGATGTTCTCTCGGTTTCCAGCCCGATAAGAAATAAGTGATTGCTACCAATGTCTCAACGGCTTTCTCCGCCATCGCCTTCAGGACTAAGCCCTCATTAGCCCCAAAGCCGATGGCAGAGAAAACTATCGAAACATAGGCAGTGAAAAGGTTCCTTACTCCGCTGGAAGCCCGAGAGGAGTTCTCAGTAACAGTGTCCCTCTCGCTTTCCTCGGTGCTCAGGAGTCACTCTGAATCCCCCAACAAAGAACCCGTTCACTCCGTCTTCCTCGATCATACTCCAAGTGCAGAATTCCGTATCAATCTAACGATCTCTATATTTTGCGTAGGTCTCGTTAGAAAAATAAGAGCCAGAGGTTGGTTGTACCTTTAAAAAGTACCCGAGCCATGAATCCCAGGGGACCAGGGTGGAATATGGATTGGAGTATCGAATGCTCCCGAATTGATTGAATAAACTGGGTAAAGATAGCGTAGCTCAGCTGCGATATCGCAGAAAGTATCATAGTAGAGCTCTTACAGCTCTAGTTGAAAATAAGCCACGGTAAAATTTAAAGGTCTACGGATATCGGTGCAATTCATGACAACTGCCGTCAAATACCACCACCGTTTTGCATGTATAAGTATAAATTTCTTGACAATCCTCATGATTTCATTAGTTGTTAATTTATAAAATTATGGCTGACTTCATAAATGTGATTTACAAAATCCTTCGTTCCAATTTTTTGCACATGAATATAAGTGAGTGGCAGAGAAAAACTGCGGTACTGTTCTGATCCGGATGTGGCAGGCGATACATCTGGGGAAGGCCAACTAAGGCGCAAAAACGGTTATTTCAAATGATCCTTGTTACTGATAGGAAATATATACTTCAATTAATTTTTAAAAATATCTCCAATGCTAACTCATGAAATTTTTCGAGATATAATAATGTCAGTACAGGGCATATTAGTCTTGGACAGTTCGGCGCTGGATAGATAAATGTATAATTAATATCTGAAAAAAATAATAGCAGTCCGAGTGAGATAGTTAATCATATTTCTAAGTTACAGATATTCAATTTTAAATTAATAAACAAGTTTGCAATTGGCTAGTTGAGAAAAACTTCTTTCAAAGCACTGTTATTGGGCAACGGGTTAACGAAGTTAAAATGTATCCAGCGGCTTCTGACACATATCGACGGTAAGGAGTCTGCTTTGTCTGCAGCTGCCAATGAAAAAAGTGTTTCAAGGAGACTTTTTTAACTCTGAAATTATTCTATTAATATATTTGGAGGGCATTATTTTTCTTCTTCAGAGTAAAATTTCATCTTCGGTTAAAAACTGAAACTAAAAAATTACTTAAGTTTTTAAAAATATTGGCCCGGAAATATTGAACCAGAGCTGTTTGATGTGAGTAGAGATTGGAGGAGCGGAATTAACTTTGCAATTAACCTCCTTCGGTCGAAGTAATCTCTCCGTTTTTCACGAAGGGAAGACAAGGGCAAGAACTTTTGATTTGTGATCATCGGAGCGATCTAATGAGGCATCGGGTGAGGTCATGTGGACCTAATGGCATGAGATGCGTTCACTCATGAAATTCGGAGGCTTTATCGCGGACTCGGTTATATAACGGGATTAGGCGCCCTCCCTCCATGCTTCCAATCCGCATTTCCCTAATGCGATAGAATTATGGAAGTGATTCCCCCGGATCACTCCTCCATTTCCAGTTATTTAAAGGCAATCTCCTCTCTTCCTCTCTCTTTTGTCCTCTTAATTCCCTCCAATCGAAAGAGTCTCTCGTGCGGAAGGCAAGACTCTCTTAAAGAAGAAAACTTTTTCCAAGTAGACTGCACCCCTATGTTCCCATTTGCATAATGATTTAAGGGAACACTATTTATTTGCATATGCTTTCATGAGCTCCGTCCACCACACGATTACTTTTTCCAGCCATAAACCCCTGAAATGACACCCGATTCTCGCTTACTGTGCTTCCCACTTTTCTTGATGATTTCATTCATGCTACATGCCAAGTATGCAAAGTATAATAATTTCATTTTATTTTAAAGAACTAGTATCTCAGGATCCTCCGAACATATTTCATTAATTTTTAAATCTTTGTACATTATTCTTGGTTTTTTTGGGTTTCATAGTGGCGAGAATGTCACATACAATTAATTATTATTCATTGCGGATTTTACAACTTTGTGCTCAATAGGTACTTACTTTTGACACAATTTGATGATTTAATTTCACTCTAACTGAGTGCATATTTCGGCTCAATGTTTTCATGATAACATCTTTGGTCTACAAAAAATCAGGACATTCCAATTAAATGTTAGAGCCGGTCCATTCTTACTTAAAATAGTTGGTCAAGGAAGTTTTTCCGCGCAGATCCTTTGAAAGGGTCTGACAGTGATTGCTAAATATAACTTAATAGCACTAGATGAAGATTACTGTGGAGAGTGCATTTTCAGTTTTTTGCCGTA
Organism: Ceriagrion tenellum; assembly: GCA_963169105.1. NCBI lineage: Eukaryota > Metazoa > Arthropoda > Insecta > Odonata > Coenagrionidae > Ceriagrion > Ceriagrion tenellum. The sequence goes on along the minus strand of OY720642.1, from coordinate 121,902,207 downwards.
GACTTGTGTATCATACAAACAATCAATTTCGAACGCCTCCATCTATTTCCCTTTAAATACATATATTACTTCGGAAGTTAGCAGTTTTATTTCAAATCAATATTATATCTCTAACAATCGCCAAAATGCTAGCAAAAAAGTGTGTACCACAAATAATGGAATGAATAATTGGAGTGTATGACTTTGAGTTGGGCAAAGTCAAGCAACCCAAACAATGGTCTCTGCGGTTGCTTTAGAATTGGTTGTGAATGGAAAAGGAGGCTGGCCGTCGAAATTATCAAGAATTATTTTAATTAATATTCAAGAGAACATCAGTTTCTTCGAAAATTTGTCCTGATCTGGGTGAGCGGGACTCGGGAGGAAATGACAGAGCGAGTTTTTCTCCAATTAAGACAGAGAGCGGAGAGGGGTGGCTCATTAAATGAATGTGGAAGGATTGTCCCGAGATGGAGTTGTCTTTATTGAGGAACAGTAGAAGGAAGGAGGAAGTGGACGAGGACCGCGGAAGAAATGTCTTCTTTTTATTTTTGAACAAGGATAAAAGCGAAGTCTGGAAAGTTGGGAAGGAGCGGTTGGGAATAATAAAGGTTGACGGCAAATTAGGGCGTAGGAGGAACGCTCCGAGTCTTTCTTTGACTGTCAAGCAAATTTATTTCATGGTCTGGTTTTCAAAGAAATGACAAGGGGTAAAAAGGAAATTTATTCAAAATGGGCGATTTACATGTGATTTAGAGTGTCAAGTACTGCTGCAACTTAGCAACGACAAAGTTGCTAAATGTATTCATTTTTAGGTAGTCCGGGCGAGATAGTTCCCTAGTCATAATAGAGACCATATTCGAATTATACGTTTTAATTTCACCAGCTAAAGGACACACAGATTAAATATTGCATTATTAATGGTGCAATAATATAGTTTTATATGACAGAAATGGTAAGTAATCAAATGAAAATATCTAAATAGGTCTTGAGCTCGACTCATTTTGTTCGCGCGGTGCGTTTGAAACTCCTTCAAAACGGAAGGCTTTTTGATATCCAGAAGAATTTACCGAGGTGGAAATATCGTTAATGTTGAAAAATAGTTGAGAAAACATACAAACTACCCACTGTTAATTTTTTTACGACATCTAAGAGTTAGAAGTATCTCATTTTGTAAATAATGTCTCTCTGGAGTGCATACACGTACCATTTCCCATGTAAAAGGGCTGGTATTTTTTGTCGAATATATCCAAAAGTAATGCAATAAGGGGTAGAATTTTTGGTGTCATTGGATAGGTGGGTTATTTTTCTTTAAAATGAGACCAAAAATATTGATTTCTAAGTAAAATGATATTTCGCTCATTCTACCTTAAGCCATGCGGACATTATGACTGATCAGAAGCAGAGTTGATATTTTATAGTGTGTGTTTGAGAAGAAAATAACATCAAATATTCCACCAACGAATGTCGTTTTTAGATTATTTTTAGAACAGGCGTCGAACATGGGTAAAGTTTTTTATTGCTCTATCAAAGTGACATGACATTCTTAAACTTGGAATTCGAAAGAATCAGTTGAATATTTTCAGTCAGAGCAGTGAGATTAAGGCTCACTCGGCAGCAAAACCTGCGTTATGTGAGTATAAGTCTTAGAGAAAGCTAAACGCAGTGGGAATGGGGTACGCGAGATGGGTTCGCGGAAAAGTAAGATGAATATGGGTAAGAAATGCGCGGGGTAAGTATGTATTTATATTTCAGCCTAACTCTGGAACGCCTGGAAAAACTTCAACAAAACTTACTCTGCATATGACTTACTATCTATGAAAAATACTTTGAGGATAAGACATCATTAAGACTTCTGTGGGGTTGCCATGGGAAATTCCTTAAAATGTACCGATATTTCACTAACGAGTATTTTTGAGCAATAATTGTTCCGGACTGATAGTGATGACTCAATATTCTCGTTTACCAGTATTTTTACTTCGATGTAAAAATGTTTTACTGGATTTGCTTATAATTTGGAAATGTTTAATTGCCGTTTCATCAAATTAGGATAACTATAAAACGCCATCAATACTGTCATTTGCTGTATCAAGTTCTGAATCTTTAATTCAGTTAACGATACAATTACATTGCAATGTTTCATTGAGTGTACATCGATTTTTTACTTTGGCATTTTTCCTGCCATTTATTAGCCATTTACGTGTAAATATCGAGTCTGCTACCATCTCATGCGCTCTAATTTTGTAGTCCTTGTATTTTCGTTTGGCTCATTTTTCCGACTGCATGCGTTCTTTTCTGCCCTTATTCATTCACATTTGTTGTGGTAATAACTATCGGTGACCCTGTTCTTTTTTCAATAGAAGTGAAAATGCAATGAACGCATATTCAATTTTTTATTCTACTTAGAATTCCTATAACTTTCCATTAATGCTCACAGTACATGCATATCTATAAAGACTGAGATTGTAGACCATTTAAATCAAGTGTTACTTATGTAGAAGTAAGCAATATTAAGCAAGCAACTAAACGGGCACCGGAATATTGGGTGTGGCTACGGTATTGCATCCAAGCACGGATTTCCGCAGAGGAAAAATCAATTGCAAGAGACAATTCTCACTTAGTAAAATATATAATACTATGACAAGGGAGTGAGATTCTCAATGGTATAAAATAACCACAGCAGTATTTCTTACTTCTATCTCTCCCGTAGAAAATCCGTGAGCATTACTCTGATAAAGTAATAAAACTCTGGTGAAATGATAAAATAAACCTCATAATAATGATCTCACGTTTCATTCGAATACGTGCTGAATAAGAACACAATACCGGTAATAACTTACGCATCTATATCTGAATAACTCAAAGTAACGCTCGATGTTAGTTTCAGCTTTCGTACTAAAGCAGATATGGATTTAAGATTGGTGAAGAATCACATGAAACAATAAATTACATCTGTAATTGTGTTTGAAATAGAGTCTTTTTTTTCACTAGATATACACATACTAGAAAATGGCAATCCAAAAATATTCATTTATCTCTATTTTAAAGTAACGCGAGTAAGCGAAACAATTGCGAGAACGTGCCGCAGCCTTTTTCTTCACCGAAAGCTTCGAAAGGGGAGGGTTAAAAATGACTAGGTCTAGTGTCTCTGAAGTGCCTAGATCCAGAATGAGTTTTTGCAGTTGCTTGATGGAGCTGAGTACATCTGCACAAAACGTACAAGATAAATAGAGGGAATCAGCATTTTACGGTTCGTCGGGATATTTAATTGAGTGTGAGGAGGCGATTAAGAGCCCGTGTTCATCGAGGATTTGAGCGGAGGATGGATTATTTATGAACGTGTGATTGCTCCCATGGAAATATTTCGTGTGACTCCATTGTTTTTCCAAGCCATCATGAACCACGAGGCCGATAAAATTGCTAAAATATGGCGGGTGTCATGAATTAATAACAGCCTTCCTCGTTCGCTTCCGCAATCAAATGCGTGCGCGCCAATGACGTCGCGTCATTTTATTTGGACCGCAGTCACATTCCGAGCGACGATTTTCGTTTGCGATCTTCGCGTCTGCGGTTAAACTTCATCACTTTGTGAGGAAAAGGGAGGGGGCGGTCCACATGACAAATGGTGTGCGTGGAATCTCTGATTTATAAATAATTCAATGGGCCAATTTATTTTCAATCTTCCATTGAGGACATTTTATATGTCCTGAGGAATAGACACGAGTGACTCCTGCGATTTATTGGCACTTTTCATTTATGTTAAAGCAGATATGGCTTCCTGTACCGTCTTACACACTCGCGGTTAAATTCAGAGGTTATTTATTTTCGGCGCTTATGCAAAACAGATTATTTTTGCAGTAGATATTAGAATAAAAGCTTTCAAACTCTATGTGAACCTCTATTATTCATTAAAAATACCTACCCACAAATTATTTGAGCTAGTGTTCTTTAAAAACATTGACTACGCTGGTGTGTAATCAGTTCCTTTTAATTTCCGGATACCCTGTGCCTTTATATTATTGAGATATTCTATTTCTACATCTACATATACATAATATTCTGCAAGCCGCCTGAAGGGTGTTTGATAGGGGGTGAGTTTTCACCAACATGCACTATGACGTACAATTAGCCTTTATTAAAATGAAATTCACAATAGTTATGCTGCCAATGCTACGAAAACACCTGAAAATAAGTATATTTCAACTACATAAACGATTTAGAGGGTTATGCGGAGATCAAGTGAAACGTGATGATAGTACAACATTTAAGATTAAAAATCAAGCATTAGGGAGCGAATAAAATAATCATATTCACTCCCTATCAACCAGCCTACTTCAAAGACTCAATGGCAGCCATTGTGGTCTTTTATCGATCGCGAGAAAAACTACGAATTTTATTCTTCTACTTTTAGAGGTTTTTTCTAGCTAATAGATTGCACATTTAGGCAAGTATCGTTGTTTTACTTGAGTTTCGTTTTAATATTCAAAGACTTGAGTGAGATATTTTCACATATAGTCATCAGCAATTGGCCTCATTTCTCGTGAGTTCGTAAACTTATTAGGATCAGATCCATCTAAAAGTAAGAATTCCGTGATTAGAGGTTAAAGCGCTGTTGCTCTTAGAAATACGACATTTATATAAACGTAATCATCCATCACCTGTAACCTGGCAGGGCGTGGGTTACTCTGTTTATCCAATGGCTTGAAACAGTTGTTGCTTGCGCGTCTGTATTTTTTGTATGATATAAGCTGCTGAATTAATACCAAAAGCTATTTCAATTCATATAACTGTTTTTATTTTATTTCTCGAGCAATAAATGGAGGAAAAATGGGTTGGAGTGTCAATGTTGTAACAGGATAAAATTTCACTCTCATGTGTGCGCCACTCTGATGATTTTGTTTTCTCCTTCCGAACTCTCCAGCAAACTTCACTTAACTAATAAATTGCCCGGACTCTCCTCTTCAGTTTGAACAAGAATTTTATCCACAAAATATTGCGAGAAAGAAAATGAATATCCATTTACACAAATGATTACCAATCACCATAAATATTTTATTCCATTAAAATACACAACATATATTTAGCCCTTCACTGTATCACTTCTCATTGGGCTCATAAAATTGAACAGGCCATGGACTTTTTCTCACTTGAGCCACTTCACGTTTCTTCTTCTTCACATCACAGAACATAAAAAAAATGAAAATCATACATACAATTTCCTTATCAATATCCGCACAGGTGGACGCTGTGTTTCTTGCCAGCTAAATTCCCGGATACACCCTGCGTTGAAATACGGCTCCTCCTCTAGTGATATTTCCGTTTCTTCCCAGATTCACCTTGCGTTGAAATATGGTTGCTCCTCTAGCAGCTTGTCTCCGTTGATGCAAAAAAATAAAATAACTTCATCTGCTCAGTTCCACGTGAGTCCTTGACTATTGTCAGACTCCCCTGTGCCCTTCAGCGTGCCTCCTTAAATACCCTGTCTCTGCCCTCTGTTATGCGTTGCTTAGCTGCCACATGTAAGCCAAATGCACTGTGCTATAGATAATTGATCCCATAAAGATGTATATATTCAAACTTTCAAGGTGTTTCCCTTTTTTACAAAAATATACGACTCTAGCTATCCTATCAAGTTGTCATCTATCAAATGTAAAAATCTACTTGGCTCGCTATTTAATTTAGCGCCGATTAAACCATCCATTCTTTATTTCAAAGAAAACTTGTTAAATGGCTGCTTATAATCGGTTCGGTAAAAATTGCAAATGAGATTAATATCAAATGAAAATAATATGTATTGCTCTTATTTACAGTTTGTGGAGATATTATCAATGGCTCGAAGAAACTAGGTTGCCTTTCATTGCCTTTCGTTGCTCCAAATTGGTGAAATTAACAAAAATGAAGCCTATTTGAATATATTAACGTCAATCTGGACATAATTTACTTTCGGTGGTGCTAAATTAATGATTTGATTTTGGTGGAGCAAAAGTTAGAAATGAAAAATTAATTGCGTCATTATCGTCGTGTGCCAATAGCTCAGATCATGGTATAGAGATGGAGCACCGATCTAAAATTATAAATTATGGTAAATTCCCAAAATAAATATTTACTGAATTATTATCACCTTTTTAAATCGTTACCAGTGCGTTTGATGATTAGAGATGGAAAAACTTAACGATCAAGTGTACCTTAACTCTAATAGCTTCAAGTTTTTGGTTTTCATACATCTTTATTTATCAATGACTTTCATAAATATGGAAAGCACGAGTACAGAAATGGACGCGTCCAAGCAAAAGAGCTGTGCGAGGAATCCTATGAGCCACTTTTGTGGTGGATACGAAATGTATAACTTTGGTTTTCGGAGCGACCAAGGGAAGAGGCGTAATTATTTTTCGTTGACACCATCCTGCTCTGTGGCGAGATTTAACAACCAAAAAGGCAATCGTGTTGTGTGTTTGTGTGTGTATCACCGAAAATAACGAAAACTTTTCTTTTTTCCCTCGAAACCAGTGCTCCCTCTCTTTCTGTATTCCTCTCCAATTTGCATGGAGTCGTGATAAATGGAGCCGTGGGAAAACTTCCGCCATCGAATCGAACGCGCGAGGTCGGCCGCAAAGGGGATATTCGCAAACCACTGCGCTCTCTATTTCTCTCGTGTTGTGCCCGCGAGGTTCGTGATGGTGTTCCCGTTCGCATGCGGGCTCATCTTCCTCATGCCATTAAATAAAAAGAATAAAAAAAGTTGGGGTGGAAATAAAAAAAAGGGCGAGTACGTGTGTTATTATATTTTTTTCCTCTCGCTTCCCCTCCATCCTCTCGTCCTTTCATCATCGCTCTTGCGCGCGCCTTCCGTCCCGTCAATTGGTCAACGAAGCGGTCAGCCTCGCCCGCTCGCGCGCTTTTTGCTCGCCTCCACAGCCGAGGGGAGTTGAATTATTCTCTGCTATATACCGACGTGATTTGGCTATTTGAAACGAGGAGGAGCTGTAGACCAATTAAAATTTGAATCACGGTCTCGCTTCCAGCAACCTTGAAACTCTTCACTGATAACTCTAGCAAGGTTCGACATAAAAAGCGGCCTCTTTTGCTTTGCACGTTTCTCTTTTGATGATGAAATTAGTACGCAAAAGTATTTTCTTGTGAGACCCTTTGACTTAAATAATCTTCTTAAGCTATTAGTTTTATTTAGATATCGTTGAGTAACTTATTTTTAAAAATATTTTCGTCACTGGAGTAACAGAAAATGCAATTTGCCTTTCTTTATTTTTCGAGAATTCTCCAAGATTCTATATGTATTTCCTACTGTTTTTGGTTTAGTGTCTACAGTATTTTCATTTACATTATCCCGAAGATATATATCTCTAGATATGGCCTAATCTGTGATGGATAATCGTGTGACTGATAATAGCTCAGGTAAAGCACAGTTACTATATCGCCAAAGTAACTTCTTACTCTTGGGTATATTTATCCAATTTAATTAGAGGTAGTTACCAAGAGTATTAGGTGTCACCAAGAGTATCTCTAAGACTATAAAGATTCCTATGTAAAACTGCAACGAAGAATTGGTAATAACAATTAATCTGTATTTCCGTTTTCTTAAAAGGTTGAGAAAAAGTTTATTTTGGCTAAAAATATGGATCAATAATGAGATAGACCACTGTAAGTTGAAAAATTTTATACTTTTGAGGACAGGTGAGAAGATACATTTAGGGAAGAAATGTTTTGGGTGAATAGGAGGGGAGGAAGGGTGTTGAAACCTGTCATCGGTATTTGCATGCACTCATGCACAGTAGGGTTGGCCATAATTTCCAGGTGTTTAATTGTAGTTCAATGTAATGGGTCTTAAACTAAATTTTTTCATCTGGTACAAACTTAACGTATGCAAAATGTGGAGTCAGTAAATTCCCGGCAACTCTTGCCGGCTGGTACAAAACTTTTAATGTTTAAGAACGAGGATTTTTTTTCTTCATACCCCGATACAAATGGATACATATCGATATATCTTCTCTTAAATAGGTAAATGAATCATCTATGAACATTTCTTGAGACTAAAACGTAAATAAATTGCTGATTATATCTCATAAATAATGGTGTTAAATATCGTATGGCCCTTGGCAGATAGGAACCTCGCATGGAACGGTCAAGTGCTCTGTTACTTCCACGGCTTTTACCTAAATTACTCAATATCCGCTGCACCACTGTTCGTTGTACCACTCAAAAACAGAAAATTACGCTTGAAGTGTTTTTTACATGGAACTTACATCTACATCTACATAATTCCCTGCGAGCCGCCGCATGGGCGTGTGGCAGGGAGTGTTAAGTCACCAGCCGTGTAAAGGAGTTAGTTTTTGGAGATGGAATGGCGACATGTATTATAGGAGTGTATTTAGTGGAGCTCAATTTTTATTGTGGTCGCTTATTGTTCACGGAAAGAACGAGTTCTTGTACCTATCTGTTCGGCAGTGTATCTCTCTTATTTTATCGCATCTGTTAGACCTGGAGATGTAATAAGGACTCATGATTATATTCTCTATGTCGCTCTGAAAAATATCAGTTCTGAATTTATCAAGCAAATATGCCTAGCGTGTAGCCTCTGAGTCTCTAGGGGCTCCCACCCTGCTTTTCTTTATGCTTTAATAATTTTTTGGTTAAATCTATTTGAACAGGGTCCCAAATGCTCACGGCGTATTCGAGATGTGGCCTAATCCGAGCGAAGTAGCGTCTCTCTTTGACTTTTTCATCCGAGGACCTTCCTATTATACGTTTAACAAAACCTAGTTTCTTTAATGCTGCACCACATGTGTTCCTTATGTGTACTTACCAAGGGGTGGGATTTCACTGAAGTGACAACGCAATCACTGGGTTTCAAAACCTGGCCGGAGAATTGGGAAGGCAGATATAAGAGAGGCGTACCGCCAACCGGATCCCTTTTGATACAAGTCAAATCAGACGTATCGGATTGAGCCGCAAAAATGTGGTCAATATTGAGTATAAAACGCGGGAAGAGAGAAACTCATTTCTCAGTGCGGGTCTAAGGCTTTTGTGGCCGCGAGATACGAGCGTTGGTGAGGTTTGACTGCGGTGAATATTTGAGGGAAGCTGTAGGGAGGGGTTTGACGCTAGAGGGGTTCAATAGCTCCGTGGAAGAGGGAAACAGAAAGGAGGCGGAGGAGCAAGCGAGAATCGCTCCGGGGGAAGTACTGCGGGGAATGGGGAAAGGAAAATGAGTGATATCGATTTCTGTCCACTTGATTTCCCCTGAGCCCACTGGAGATGGATTCTCCATCGAAGCGAAGACGGTATTTACATGTCGTCGGCTATCTCTGTCATCTTTTTATTCCTTCCCTCGATGAGACCTGGTAAATCTACCACCACCTTCTTGGCAAACGTCAGTATGAATTACGAATCAATCATTCAAGACTTTCTATCTATTCATTTCTAAGATAGAACCACACCGATGTATATTGCAAATATTCTGTCCATAACTTTTCGTGTGGGACATATTTTTCAATGTTGCATCTAAGCCGTGAATACCTCTCTTTGTTTAAGGTAGTCCGAGTGAGATAGTTCCCTAGTCATAATAGAGACCATATTCGAACTATACGCTTTAATTTAACCAGCTTTAGGACACATGAATTAAATATGGCATCGTTAATTGTGCAATGATATAGTTTATATGACAGAAATCGTAAGTAATTAAATGAAAATATCTAAATAAGTCTTTAACTTGACTCATTTTTTTCGCGCGGTATGTTTGAAACTCCTTCAAAACGGAAGATTTTTTGTGATACCCTAGAACCTACTACCAAGAACCTACACGACATCTACGTGTTAGAACTTTTTTACGACATCTAAGTGTTAGAAATGCCTCATTTTGTAAATGATTTGTCTCTGGAGTGCATACACATGCCGTTTCTCATGCAAAAGAGGCTAGTATTTTTTAGAAAATATCTCCAAAAGTAATGAGGTAAGGGATAGAATTTTTGAATTCATTGGAAAGGTGGGTTATTTTTCTTTAAAATGAGATAAAATTCATTGATTTCTAAGTAAAATTTTATTTCGCTCGGACTACCTTAAATAGTTTATTAGCTTGAAAATGAAACCATCTCATTTTCATTTATGCTATTTAAAAATAATTGTCTCCGCAGATACGTAAATTTAAGTCTATTATGTCTGAGAAATCAGTAGCCGCGTAGTACAACACTCGTGGTTTTTAGTTACGCAGCTCGATATCCATAAACTTGTCCGTTACCCGTCAGCTGTAATGGATTCCTTCGTTGAGTTCTCATTTCTTAATAACTTCGTATCTTCCCCTTTTGGACCCTTTCCTCATGATAAGTAGCATATTTGCTTCATTATAAGAAGAACAATTAGAAATAACAAGAAAAATACTTCATCTATTCATACTTAGCCCGTAACTTACACCGATGGGTCCCAGGGACCCAGGCAGTTTTATTTTGTAATGTAACTTTTATGTTTGCTTCCGGATTTTTTTCAGAGTCACGGGTATTCTCGTACCCCGCTATGTACTACAATATAGTAAGTAAGGTTTTATCGTTCGAGTCAGCCTTAACAGTGAAACTGTTTAGCATGGGTCCCTGGGACCCATAGGTGTAGTGAACGTGAGTTTTTCTGCGAGCGACTGTGAGGGTGTGCGGCGCGACTGTGGTGTGTCTAGTGAAAGGTATTGTTTTTTCCGCTCTATTGTTTTCATCCCTCTTTTTGTTTAAATATTTCTCTTAGATGTAGAAATCAATTTGTTTCAAAAATTTATTATGGAGTGGAATCCAGCACTTTCTGTGAGTGAGATAGGTTTTTCACTATTTTTTTCAGCGAGATGGCCCTCACGAGTTAAGAAATTCATCAGCTACTTGAAGAAAGTGAAAGTGATATTACTGGTAGCAAAAGTGAATTTGAACTCAGTGAACATTACACTCACACTAGTGACAGTCCGGTGACAATAGTGATGATAGTGATAGAGAAGACACTGTACCCGCTGAGTGTAATTCTTACTATAATATAGGTATAAATGGTTAAAAACACCTTCAATTCGCGGAAGAACTCCTCAGTACAACATAATCAGTAGGTTTAATCTACCTGGAGTGAGAGGACCAGCTAGTCAGTTGTCTGCTACGTCAACCGTTTCCCTATGCTGGAGTGTTATCTTTTCGGACAATATGATATCCGAAATTGTTCTTCGGACAAATGAGCAAATACGCGCTAAGTCTACAAACTTGTCTCCTCTGTCATATACGTCTGAAACAAATATGTAAGAAATGTGGGCTTTTCTTGGCTTGTGCTATCTTTGGGTTGTATTCAAGTTTAACAATGAGGACTTGAATTCTCTGTACGCGAACGATGGAACAGGACGAGGCATATTTCGAGCGACTATGCCATTGCAGCGATTGTTCTTCCTGCACAGAAATTTGAGATTTGATGATCGTTCAACCCGAGGGGAAAGAAAAAAACTGTTAGGTTGGCTCATGTTTCATGACTGTTCAATTATTTCATTGCGAATTGCCAGGAAAATTATTCTGTTGGTGAAAACATCACAGTTGATGAAATTTTAGCGGGATTTCGTGGGAAATGTGGGTTCAGAATGTATATTCCTTCCAAACCGAGGAAGTACGGTATAAAAATATTTGTTCTAGCTGATGGTAAGATGCATTATTGTTTAAATGCTGAAATTTACAGTGGAAGAAAAATTGGCGATTTTTTAGCTAAGACGCCGAAACTATTACACTCTACAAACACTGTGATGAGCTTGATTGAGCCAATAAAAAACTCTAACCGGAATGTGACCGGTGACGATTGGTTCTCTTCGATTGAATTTGTAGAAAGATTAGAACATGCGAAACTTACCTCCGTAGGGACAATTCGTAAGAATAAGAGAGAACTACCGCCAGCATTTGTTCAAGCTCGAAAAAGATCTGTCTCTTCGACAATACTTGGGTTTTCAGGGAAAAAAACTTTTGTGTCTTTCGTGCCAAAAAAAGGAAAAGTAATCAATTTGATTTCCTCAATGCATTACTCCGGCACCATCGATGGCGATTCTAATAAACCTGAGATAGTGTTATTTTATAATGACACAAAGGGTGGAGTAGATGCTTTAGATGAAAAGTGTAGCAACTACACAACAAACCGATGGACCAGAAGATGGCCGATGGCAATTTTTTATGCAATACTAGATACTGCCGGAGTGAATTCATACGTTATTTACAACGGCATTAACTGCAAAGGTACAAATCGTCGACACTTTCTGACCAAATTACGAAAACAATTTATTTTTCCATTCATAGAGCAGGAAAACCCAAAACTCCCTAAAGACCTCATAATATTAATGCAACGTTGCTTAAACGTTGATCCAATTGTTTATAAATCTCCTGATTCAATTGGAAGGTCGCGGTATAAAGGCAAACGCTGTTATGAGTGCCCGACGAAAAAGTACAGAAAAGAAAGTCGCATCTGCGTAACTTGTGAAAGGCCACTGTGTGGGACCTGCGGTAGTGTTGTATGCCAACTATGTGTAAACAAATAGCGAATGTTCCTTAAATATTCAACTGAGTTACCAATAACAATTTTTGCTCCTTGTATTAAGTCATTAAAAGTATTGTAATTGCATTTCAAACATGATTATGGGAGATTTAAAAAATATTTTTGTTTTAATTTCAGTCCAAGCAAAAGTTGCCATGCGTAATTAAAAAAGGAATAGCTTTAGTGACCAAGTTTTTCATTGTTCAGAAGATAAATATAAATTGTTTGAATATTGTAACCACCTTCTTTAATGTTGCATTGCACGATACAAAAAAATTCTGTGCAATAACTTAAGGGCATTATATAATTTAAAACAGAATTTCTTTTGATAATTATCTTAAATTAGAGTCAACTAACCTAAAAAAATTCTGTGCAATAAGTTAAGGGCATTATATAATTTAAAACAGAATTTCTTTTGATAATTATCTTAAATTAGAGTCAACTAACCTAAAAAAGGTTTTTTGATAATAATAACACCTAGTTTGCAAATTTGGGTTGGAATTAAATTTATGGGTCCACGGGATCCATGGGTGTAAGGAGTGTATAAAAATTTGTGCGTGTAAGTTACGGGTTAAATAAGTAACCTGACCAATTTAGGTGCTGTGCCTGGCTTACTATCAACGTTTACTTGTCATTATATTGGTTTGTAATACCTTAATTTGACTAAGCGCACCAGCCAGCTACGAACTTAAGCCATCAATTAGCCCCAACTATATTCCAGTATCAATTTTTTGCCTATCCTGCGGAAAAAATACTTCAAACCGAAGCTTTGATCTACTGAAACCAAGCACAGGTAAGATGTCGTATCGTGAATATCGTATATTTAGATTCACTCTCCGTTAGATCGAATAGCAATTCCTAACACCGGTTTTCCCCTTATTATTGCAAAATGAAGCTTACCATCTACTTTGAAATAATGCATTCTAAGTTGCCTGCTTCATAGATGTATTGGAACGAATTTCAGTCAAATGAAACTATTTTCAGAATGCATAGCGGAGAAGTAAGATATTTGAATAATCGAGAGTTCATATTAGAATCTCTGTATTTATATGTTAGTTAAAATGATTTTGGCACTATGAGATCGGCCTTATCCTTTTTCTAAATCATGTACTGTGAAATATCTCAGTGAACTCTTAATCCAAAATAATTTCTTCAAACCAACAAAGGAATCAAACGTGTTTAACAACGTTCGTAAATGTGCAATCTCCTTAGAAGAATTTCAATAATGGTGTGCAGTGGTCCTTTAAAAAAAATTACTTTCCAATGGTTCCCTTCGGGGAAACGTCTGCGCCACCATGAATGCCGCAAGATCACATATCATGTGTTTATTGTTGTAATGAGATATTATACTTTCTATATAGCTCTTCATCATACAGCATACTACATGGCTAAAAATTTTCAATCACTTTTAATGAATAACTCTTTTCTATGAAGTGGCGCCAGCTCAATCTGCCATCGTTATTTCTTCCACGAAAAATTTGGTTCATAAGGCATACTCATACTCACAAGTATCATTGTTTCGAATGTGGGATCTCAGCAAATTCATGTTTCCGCACTATTCATGGAAGAATCAATAGAATTTCGTGCAATTTGCAAAAAACTTGATTAAACGTGGATATAAGGAAATTATAGCGGTGCTGATGAATGTAGCTTACGAAAGATCGTGTCTTTATGCGTGGAAGTGAGTGAAAATGCCGTAGGAGGAAGATTTTGGTGAACCATAAAACCTACATCAGGCTTAAGTAACTTGTAGGGAGGCTATATCAGTGATCCGGAAGGAAAGTATGTCAATTAGCGAGTTACTCCAGGAGGCATCTGAAAGAAGAAGTGCCATATATCTTGAGAGAAAGTTAAAGCCTGAAGTTGTTCAATACGAGACTAAAGCGCGAGCTATCAAGTGGAAGACATTTATTTCATTGCTGTTGAGAAGGAGAACAAAGCTGCTTTATTTTGCTCTATCTCTCATGATGTTTTATGTTTATTGTCTCCGTGTGTTGACCGAGAGAGGATAAGGAGATAAGAAGAAGAACTGCGCATATTAACAGCGGCCACCTCTTCATTCTTACATGCATCCCCTCCTCCTTGGGGCCTCCCATAATTCATTAAATTTCTTGTTCCCTCCGTTCATCTTCCTTTCATCCATAAAACCTCGCCTTCTTCCCACTCGAGTTACTCTCTGCGAAAGCCGGGAGAAAACAGATACGTCCTTAGTCGCATAAATATGTGCATGTGTATAACCGCTGCCCATAGAACATTCCGTTTGCGAAAGAAAACGCCATGGCATTCGCCTCATACGGAGCAAAAAGGGGTCCATAATTCTCGTCTTAAGTGTGGGACCAAGATGGGCAGAAGGACGCTACTGCGAAAGGGCGCGCGCCAAAATTTGCCTCTTGCCCTCATCACTGCAGTGCGGGCTTGTTGGGGGGGGGGGGGGGAGTTGGGGCCAAAGGGTGGCGCCTCGACCGCTCCCCCGATGGATGAAAGATGATGAAGGTCCTTAGAAAAGGGAGGAGCTTGGCCTCAAAAATAAGTCTGGTGGAGCATTTTATTGTGCCTTATCGGGTAAGAGAGGACTTACTTATCTCATAGCCCAGGATAAGAGTATCTGACATAAAAAAAGTATCGTATATAGGACTCAATACAATTAAACTCGCCTTCAGGATGAAATTATAGCTTTAGGCTTATATGTGCGATGTGTACTTATTCTATGTTTAAATAAACAAAAATTCATATTCCGTCTAAAATATCGACGCTCAATGACGTGATGAGGAGATCAATGCAAAAAATGGGGGTGCCGCTAAAATTTCTACAGCGCTTTCAGTGAAGCGTGTTACGTGCGGTGATTTTATGCCCGTTTATATGATAATGTCATCCTAAAGTCAGAGGTCTAGGGGTGAAATTAAGAGGCAATATACAAGACATGAGTGGTTGATGAGAGTATGTAAAATGGATTATTCGTAAGTGTTCTCGTATGAAGAATAAGTGCTTCATCAGTTTAGCATTGTCAAGAGAAAGTGCTAGAGTCATATATGTTAACGTAGTCCGAGCGAGATAGTTTCCTAGTCATAATAGAGACCATATTCATATTATACGTTATGATTTCACCAGCTGAAGGATATATGAATTAAATATTGCTTTATTAATGGTGCAATAATATAGTTTTATATGGCAGAAATGGTAAGTAATCAAATAAAAATATCTAAATAAATCTTTAGCTTGACTCATTTTTTGCGCGGTGCTTTTGAAACTCCTTTCAAACGGAAGGTTTTGTTGTGATACCGAAGAACCTATTGCGGTGAAAATCTGGTTAATTTTCAAATATAGTTGAAAAAACATATAAACTACACGCTAATAGTTTTTTACGACATCTAAGTGTTAGAAATTCCTCATGTCGTAAATAATGCCTCTCTGTGCATACACGTACCATTTTCCATGTAAAAGGGCTGGTATATTTTTGAAAATATCTCCGTAAGTTATGTGGTAAGGGGTTAAATTTTTGGTGTCATTAGAAGGGTGAGATATTTTTCTTTGAAATGAGACCAAATTCATTGTTTTTTTTTAAGTAAAATGATATTCCGCTCAAACTACATAAGAGGTCAATAGTAGAGAAATGAGTGAAGTGAGATAAGACGTTACACTTAGGAAGCCGTGGCTAAATACGGTGGTGAGATTCTAAAAGAAGGAAAATAATCAGCCTGAAAGAAAGATAGAGTGTTTTAAGCTCTGCATAAATGAAACCATGCAAGTATAGGTAAGGGAAGACAGGGCACCTTGCGGAATGTTACTAAAAGATGACCAATGACCCATAATAAGGGAATTTCGTGGAGTTTTTCCGCATTAAAATCTCGAATGAACGCAAAAAACAGGCTGACTACATTGACCTGGTACGTATTTGCAAAGAATTTAATATTTTTTTACTAGAGCGAATTTTGTTTAAACACCCCAATTCTATAATTTTTATACCTTTTTGGCATATATGTTGAGTGTTATGATTTACGCAGAATTTCAGAAAACAAAGAATTGACGGCCATCATTTTATTTTACCGGTACTTTGACTATCAAGCAATGTAAAAGATCTTGCGGCGATTCCCTGTAGGGAAGTCTACTGGCTTCTCTTTTTCCACTACTTTCCTAATTAAGGTATACCATTTCGCCACATTTGAATCGCTGTCCCCTGCAATCCATGGCTCCCGTTCATAATTCTCCTTCCGCCTACATAACACCAGACTCTAAGGTTTTCTTTTAAATTTCTCGGATGTTCATGCTCATTGTGTTAGGACCAGAGCAGTTTGTTTTTGTTTTCGGCCGTTGTTACGAAACAGGAAATGAACAAGATATATGTGGCTATATAACGTTTAAAACAGACTTTTTCCATTCGACAGTCAGAGAGAGCCAGTGACAGAATAATTAACAGCTAGATGGCAGTTTAATTCTTCCCATGCTCTTCAAATGACAGGTGTTCGACAAGACTTTGGTAAATTCAATCGAATGCTATTCTGATCGATTAAGGTAGGAACTATTTCCAACTCTGTTAGTCTGTCATAACCAAACACATTTTCATCGGTGTATGGCTAATTAAAAGATTTATTCGCCAATCCACCATCTAATCGTTGCATCGGTTAAATATAATTTATTTTGTTACTGCACAATGCTGTTTAACGTCAAAAGGTGATTCCAGGTATTTTTAGCACTGAGTTTAGTGTTGATATGCCAGGACCGCACATGAATCACGAAGGATAATTTTGAAGAGTTGTTTATTAGCCGCTACCACTGGTAATGTGGCTTAATATCTTTCGACTGAGATGAAACAGCAAATTATTTGTGGATGGGGATAGAGAAGTTCAACGTTACACACGAGCACACGGGCTGGGCCTCTCTCCGCATCATTAATAAGGGCAAAATGCAACGTAGTCAACTTTCTCATTAAATATCCATGGTCAGGGGTCGGCCATCAACAACAAGGCCTGCGATGCTTGGCACCTATCCGTGGTTGGCACCGTTTCAGGAAACATCGCTCACTGTTTTTGGAAGATAACACTGGAGATAATCTCACCAAATTTAGCTTCAAGCAACACATTCCTACCTTGATAAGGAAGCAGTTTATCTGCGCGTCGATAATAACGTGGTCACTTATGTCATGAAAAAAAGCTGACTACCTTTGGTTTAGCTGCTTGCTAATATTAAAAAAACGAAAAACTTACTATAGATATTTGGAGAAAAGTTTCTCCGGTATTACGCCAGGTAATAGACTTGTCGTTGAAGATTATTCGGGATTTTCACCGGGTCAGTTTCTTCATTTTTGAAAAGAGAACCTGACTTGGTGAAAATCCCGAATAATCTTCAACGACATATTCCACCGAGAAAACCTTTGATTATTCTTCAGATAATCGGCTTTATACCTGCCTACGCTATAAGGAACAATTTGTTCATCATCTTCAAGGCTCTGGTGAAAATATTTGCATCAAATTTGCCAAGAATGCTTCAAACTTACGCTACAAAATTTTTCCACTCATCTATCGTTGTTTTTAATTTGTTGCTGCATATCTGTTTTACAACTCAGACCTTACCCATCTTACAGATATCGACTTTGAAATAGGAACAAGAAATCGATTATAACTTAATGAGCTTAAGTCTAAGGAAAATACTCAGCATGAGCTGAAGTAGACTGCAACATTCTATTATCCCACACAATAAGCGACCATAATAAAGACGAAGCTCCTCTCAATACACTCCCATAGTACGAGTCACCATCTCACCTCCCAAAAGCTTAATCTTTGCACGGCTGGTGGCCTAACACCCACTGCCACACGCCCAAGCGGCGGCTAGCAGGGTATTATGTGAATATAGATATACCCGGTGGAAATCGTAATGTGAGCTGCTTCTGATGATGCAGGCTTACCTGACTGGGCATTCATTTGTAGGTGGAAGAGATTTGTGCTACACAAGTTGCTTTTAAGTGTAAACGCATATGAGCATTAGTCATGAAAACGAAGAGTAATGGAGGAAATGAAATCAACAATGGTCTTGGTGTGTTAATGTTTTACGTTGTAAATATGGCTCCTTCATCAACCCTTTTCATATCGATGGTCAATTAATCTTACTAAAAAGAATTTATGCGGAAATCGACCTAGGTTTTGACTTGTACTGTCATTTTTTAGTCGAAACCTTGGTCAGTGATGTGAATAAAATCCTTTGGTGAAATATAAATTTTTCTTTTCCTTTATTGGAAAATTGATACGTACCAAAAAATGACGCCTGGAACCTTTAAGTCTATTCGCAATCAAGTTTCCAAAGAGCCCATCCAATGAATTAGTCTCACGTACTTAAAAGAAGTTTCACGTAACGTATTTTGTATGATACTGTGCTTTTGATTTCTATATTAGTGATTATGTATCTGTATTCACAGGTTCTTCACCATTCTTCAACAACAACAAATGCTTTTAACGAAAGCGATATTTTAAAAACCCATGATTCCTCTGAGTAATTTTTACAACATTCTGTTAAACATTCGTGCAATTGCGATCTGTACGAAATAAGTCAACTAGAATACAATCGCACATTGTGTATTACACAGCACAAATGTTATTAGCAGGCTATTTATCCTGTGCTTACTATTATAACGGTTAATTTTACCTGGGGTTTGTGATATCTAGTTGAATAGCGCGAATGGAAAAATTTTTCTCTGGAATTTAGCTCGCTACATTGAGGACACGATTGCCAAGATCCATTGGTTATGATGATTCATTATAAATGGTGAATGAATATTTAAGCTAATATAGGTTTTCCTCCAGAATGAAATTGCTAAGTGCCTCAGTGAGCGGTTTGCGGTTAGGTTCACCTTTTGTGGACTTCGTTATTCAAATGCATAGGTTACTTCCTTATTGGTATTTTATTATTCACACACTTTCTTATCCTGAACCTGTTAACTGTTATTGCTTACCGTAGTATTATACGGTATTGATAAAGCCTTAATCAGTACAACTTCTTCACACTGTACTTCAGTAAGGGATGATTTACAGTTTTCCATTGAAAGTCTGCTTTCGAAGATGGGGTCCCAATTTCGATAAAGGAAGCGGTTATCTAAAGTTGAGGCTTCACTGAGGTAACTTTTTCTTTGGAAATGACATAGGTATGATATTTGATATGATATTTTTTGCTGTGCGAGACTAAGGTAAGGTGATATATGACTAAGGTGTTATATGATATATGACTAAGGTAAGAATATACCAAAAATAAATTTACCAAATTTTTAAAAAGAAATTTACCAAATATATTCGTCAGGAAATTGTTAGATCTTTCTTCTACGTGACGTATAAATTACGCATTCGACTGAAAAGTCCCTCAATGACTCGAATGATCGTGGGGATCATAAAGTGTCGA
Source organism: Ceriagrion tenellum (assembly GCA_963169105.1). NCBI lineage: Eukaryota > Metazoa > Arthropoda > Insecta > Odonata > Coenagrionidae > Ceriagrion > Ceriagrion tenellum. The sequence goes on along the minus strand of OY720642.1, from coordinate 121,882,320 downwards.
CCTTTTTTAGGAAACACGCTATTCCCAAACAAGCAGACGTTTGCCCACTTCTACGGAGATGGTTCGGTTCTTAGCAATGGATATCCACCTCCTGGAACAACAATGCCAGAAAAGAGACGACATCCTCTATTACTCCCCCTAGTGCCACTGGCCGATATAGGTTTTCGTTTTCGGCCGATAAGTGTTGCGGGCCATTATATCGGCTTTGCATTGGCATTAGTTTGCGTTAAGGTTTCGAGAAATACTTCATTACGTAATCGAAACGCAACATAGCAGTGTTAATACCAAATATTCGAGTATTGACAGTTTCAAAACCTCAATTTTCCATATCATTTCCTTTTGATCAACTTTCAAGTAATTCACTCAGCTTTGCTCAAAGTTGCGCTTTTAGACAGCCAATTACGGGTGGTATAGCCGACTTTACGAAGCCGAAAGTGGCAAAAAAATCCTGAATCTTTTATCGTCTCCCTTCTGAGTGGCACCAAATGATTCAGACACGTCAAAATAGACTTTGTTGGGCTTATTTAGGCAGCTCAATACTGCATTTGAGATATTTTTTTACGCTCAGAAAACACGCAGGCTAATGACTGACCCCTAGCACACAGGCTAATGACTGATATTTTTTCTCTTGTAAAAAGTCTAGATACTAAATTATAACTAGTCCTGTGGTAATATTTAATATTACGGTCCGAATACCGCCGTATAGGGAGAATTTCTCCGCTGGGTCTGGCCAGACTCGTCGGCGGTTTAAGGTAAATCCGGATTTTTCTCAAGGGGTCTCCATCCCCCGAAGAAAATGTTTGCGGCTCTTTACCTAAAGCGGTGCGGAAATGGCGTCAAAAATTGGCACTCACTGAGTCTGGCCAGACCCAGTGGCGGTTCTGGTATTAAGCTAGTCTAAAAGCTCAAAGCGCCGCGGCGACACCATTAACTTGTATGGTAGACTAAAAGGACCACTCAGTTTATGTTAATAATACTGAAGTAATTACGTGTATAGTTTAGTTGTTATAAAAATTGTACCAGCAACAAGTATTGGGTTTCCATTAATGAAATGAAATTGCTGGCTGATGTCTTTAAAAACGGCTTTAGAATATGTTTTGCTTGGAATTAGCATTTTATGACATTTCCTTGACATATTATCCTATTACCTGTCAGGGTAGGTGGCTTTTCTGGAACAACAATGCAGGAAACGAGATGGCATCCTCTTTAAAGAGCAAAGGTGGAATGAGGCAAAGGCGTTGATTCGTTACTCCTTCCAATCAATGCTCGCAGCATTTCCCCATGCCGACGTTCGGATCAAATGGGTTGATTGATTGATTGAGAGTTCGAGCGAGAGAACGCAGAAAGATGAAAGAGGGAAAGGTGAAACGGATGAAAAAAATACAGAAAGAGAAAGACCGATTTAAGGAGTTGTCTTGAAACTAAGAGGCCGTCTGTGTAGTGGGTGTGGTGGAGGTTTTGCAAAAGGATCTCGTGGTTATTGGACCGCACTCTGAACTTTCTGCAGGCCTCCCAAAAGTTTGCGGTTCCAACACATGGCGGGGGTCAGTTTGTAACTGCTCTGCTGCGGCTGTTGGCCGATGGGGGTTGGGAGGTGGAAGGGGGTGGAAGGGGGAACAGCAAGGGGGCGTTGTGTTGGCGAGGGCGTGGATTGGGTATCGCTTAGCAGCGGTAGTAAGGTGGGGGGAGGGAAAGAGAGGAGGGTTGCCATGGGAACGGACGTTTTTCAGCCCTGGGTAAGGTTTTTTTTCCCGACGTGCATTGCCGAAGGGAAGGGAGGGATGAAAAAAAAGGAGCCGTGAAGAAGAGGGATGGCGTTTTTGCGCACTTCTCTTTGCCTCGCCGTTTGCCCCGTCGTCTAACGCAGTTTCGGAAAAAACCACGCCGAGAAGAGAGGAGCGAAAGGGGTTTTGGCGAAAGAGGGCGAGGAGTTGGTTTTGAAAGTGACTTCGAAGGAACGCAAAAGAAATCAATGGAGCGACTGACAGCGAGAATAATCATGTGACTGTACTCTTTTGTGATGGTAATAGGCTTTGTGCGACCACGTCAGGCATATATACATTTCCGTTAAACTTGTCGGAAGCTGTGTGATAAGATATCTTAAAACAACTTAATCTTTGCAAGTCATTGCATATGAAATTTATTTTTATCGCGCTCTACCGCAGCAGTGGTTGATAGTTTGATGGAGAAACAGTTGTTCTTGAGAAGTGGAAATTATTTTGACTCAAACAGTTTCCAAAAATTCACAAGTAGAAGTAATAACGTTGTTAAGAAAATGAAAAAATTTCCAGTTTTAGTATTTACGGCGGCAAATAATTTTTCCTTAAACATTTAATATCAGTTTCCCGTGAATATTAGTTTGGTCCGCACTACCTAACGTTTAATTCTATCTCCGAGAAAATAAAGAGTCAAAATTTTACTACACACTTATAAATCAACAAAAACAGTACGCGCAAATCATAATTGGTTTATGTACCAAGCTATCGGGGCTGCATATTGTGACTGTATTACATTTTACTGGTCAAATGACACCACTGAATTCTATTCCGGGGGGGATGTATGCCAATTGTATATCGGCTTGCACATTTTCTATCACAAAATCAAAATTTTGAGGAAGAATATGTAACATTTCTAGCTAAAGAATAAATACTGAATATCAGCCAGAACCATTTGGATTAGACACCTTCTGAAGCACAATGGGTTTGCGAAGAACATAATTGAAGGAAAAACTGAGGGAAAAGTTCCCTGAGGGACCCAGGAATAAGTGCAAAGATCTAATAAAGAGAAAGATACAAGGAGGAACTACAAGGAAGACAGGGAACTAGTACTAGATAGGGAAGGGCTGCAGTCAACCAACCTTAGGATTGAACGACCAATAGTAATCATTTGACGTTTGAAATTGAACCTTTGTTTAATGCTCTTCGTGATCCTCTCAATATTTATTTAGTATACTGAACACTTCATCAGGACCATCTCTCACAACAATGAAATAATACTTGAAATTTTTTTAGCTTAAATTTTATTTCTTCTATGCCTTAATTCATGCGGAAAGAAAGGACTATCTTAGCCTTATGTATAGAATAATCTGACAACTTATCTGTTTTCTGTTTCTAAGATGGAAATGAGGAAAATGTATGAAATTACAGATTTTTTTTCTGCTATTCATATAGTTAAGCATACTGTTGGAATAGGAGCCCAAACCAAGCGCATTAACATGGAGATTTTGAATCTGCCGTAATTTTTCCCTACAAATCCTTTATTTTTGGTCATCTAGCACCAAAAATTGTTTAACTCGCGTCCTGATTTTTCACCTACTGTTATGAAAAGGGTATAACAATAGGGGGGAGGAAAGAGAGGAAGGGGGTGTGGGGTATAGAATGTGGTATCATGGTGCCTGTTTTTCGCCCCCTCCGCTGCATTCATCCTCTGCCCCTTATTGGCAAATACCCTCCCGCTATAACGCATCGCTCCCCTGGCTGGGACATTTGTGGTTAGGACGTGATCCTCCCCGCTCCGCAAACACTCCCCCGGGTTCTCAATGGGGCACTTATACCATTCGCATGAAATCTCGCCCTAGAATGTGTGCTCTCATTCTGATGAATCGTACGCCAACTCCCCTCTCCCCCACGATGAATCTACACCAGTGAGCGGTCTGTTTGCCGTCCTCTCTTCCCGGCAAGACGAACATATCCCATCTCCACTCATTTCACAATATTGCGTTTCCTAACACGTGTAACGGCATAATTGCGTTTGTGTGTGTTCGTGGCTTGATATGAGACATATTAGGAATAAAATATCGCCTACTCATTAAACTACAACGAATATTCACGAAGGCTGACCCTCGATATACATAGGCCAGTTATGCTCCAGTAATGGACATATATGAAAGGAGTGTACTTCGTTGGTTTGGCCATGTTGAGAGAATGGATGAGAGTCGAATAACGAAACAGATATATGAGAGCGAAATAAATGGTGCGAGAGGTAGAGGTTGGCCGAGAAAGTTGTGGTTGAATGTGATTGAGGAAATTCTTAGGAGAAGGCATGTGATTAGGAGTCTTAAAAACAGGAGGGCGTGTATGAGCAGTGTATGGGGGTAAATGAGGCAAAAGAGGTTTGCAAGGATAGGTCAGTATGGAGGAAATTGTTGAAGCAGAGATAGGTGTACAAATATGTATTTATGAGTGAAACTTAGTGACTCTGCCTACCCCGGAAGGGAACGGCGTGATTGGTATGTGTGTATTTTCTGAATCCAGAAAGGAGATATGGCTACTGAGGCAATCATTTCATAAAGATGTTGAAGAATTGTTACACGATCATTCGTTGCATCAAATTTGTATTATTTGCATTATTTCCCATTGGTGACGGTTTGTTAGAGTATTGTACCAGCTGTGTATCGAAATGTATCGTTTAAGACTCAAATACATGAAGTTGGTCCACCATAAATTGCCTCACAAGCCAATGATTTCCATATTCTGGCTACTTATAGAAATACGTACGTGTACTATGGACAGCTTAAGCGCAGCTTTCTAACCAACGTTTGAGAAATTTAAGTTGAAATCATATGAAGCGAAACCTAAAGATAAGTCGATTAAAAATGGGAAAAAGCATAATCGAGTCTTTTATAAATGACATTTTTTATTAAACTATTGATGCTAATTCTATTAGAATATTGAATTCTAATAAAGTAAAGGAATAAAACTACGTTACTTATGAGATATTGGCAAAGAACTGCAATAATTGAAGCCAAAACACGGATTAAAATACGACCTAATATTGTTTTCCAATATAAAATGGTTTGAAAAAGCTATATTTTAAATAAAATATTGGATTATGTTTCATTTTGGCCTAATTGTCTTGGAGGACATCCTTATGTTGCGGACTGGAAAGTTGGCGTGATGAAATCCTCTAAACTTGGATCATTGCGGAATAAAACTAAGAAACGAACTCTTCACAGTTTTTTGTCCAATAACTCTATTAAAATTATTCATTCTGATCAAAAATCCTCCATTCATCCTACTGGAACTTTCTGGTAAAATAACGCTGATCTATTCTCCGCTGTTTGGCAAAAGAAACTCTATGGCAACGGGATTCATTTCAATGTGTTGATAACAAAGAAAACGTAAATGGTAATTAATCTAAATTTCATTTCTTGCAACAGAAAAATTTAGACTTCTTTAATGATTATCATTATTTCGTGTTGTGTTCTGAAATTACTGAGCTTAATTTTTCATTGAAAACGTGGAAAAAATTATCATGTAGTTAAGGTGATAGGTGTTATTAAAGCCTCGTCATATTATTCCTATGATCAATGCTTTGTTTTGTGCAACCCGCTGATAGTCTACAGGCTTCAAAATGTCTTGACCTTTCCTTTCTTAAACTCAAAACCGTGTGGAAGTTTAAATCACAATTCTAGCTCGAAAAAACATAGAGAATACCCGCGTATAACTCATCACGATATTATATATATTGAAAACTATATTGCAGCACATCAAACTACTTAGCTTAAATAACTGAAAAATTGGCACATATAAATTCATGTATATAAAGAAAAATGTACCCATCCTTTTTTATTTTCTTGCCCCCAAGAAACACATAAATCAATTACAGCTATGATGCATACCCGATACTATAAGTTGCTGTAGTAACACCCATATAAATTTGGAGACGTGGAAACAATTAGGAAATTATAGTCACTATATCGCAGATTCTGGCACGAATTTGAGTGAGAATTATTTTCAACATATTGAGCTGACCCTTAGCCTATACGTATGCGGCGACTTTCAGATGGACAAATAACTTTCCGCGCTCTGATGCACAGAGATGTATCGTTCTTATCTCCGAAGCTCTCGCCTGAGTTATTTCGGCTTTAAGGCTTTCGGGCCATTTCCCCAATCCGTCAGCCTAACAAGGCAACGTTCCAATTCCCGCATCCGCCTCTCTTCGCTTAAATCTAACAGAAGCATCATCCCGTGAAATGGATACTCTGTCATAAGTCTTCCCAGGCCACCCATTTACTCAAATTCCCTTCGTCAATATTTTATCTGGAACTCTTGTCCTGATTTTAAATCTCCCAATTTTTTTTACAAAAATGTGGTTGTTTCACAAATATGATGCATTAATTTGTCACCAGTGGTTATCTATTTATATATATGTAATGCATTTATTTGTCATGAACCATTAGAAAAACAGACCAGAAAATACTATGAGCTTTCAAAAGCTGACGCTGAGGGAGGATGTTGAAGATCTAATGGACGGACAATATAAGAAAATATGAACTTAACAGCGGAGAGAGTAAAAGAGGAAAGACCAGTATGGATCTACATAGCAAAGAAGAAACAGATAGTTCAGATAGCCCTGAGGCGCAATGGGTATGTGAAACATTTGTTATCGAAGGAAAAATAGAGGGAAAAGTCACAAGGAAACCTATTAGGGAGCAAGGGAACCAGTATGTGATAGGGAATAGTGGCTGTTGCCAGCCAGTTAAGATTGGCTGTTGTCAGCCGACCTTGGGCTCGACAGACCAGTGATGATAATTTTCGCCCGATTTTCTCTGCACATCTATATGACCAGATGAAGCGATAGTTTACATAGGATAGTAAAGAGAATAAGTCTCTTCGTTATGAAGTAGGATTCGGGTCCGAATTCAAGCACGAATCTTTTCTAATTCATTGCACCATCAGCCGACTGAACTCGTCCCGGCCCTCTTTGGTTATGGTCTAAAAAAGATGACTTTTGCCAGAGTACGAAAATATCAGCCGATACAGCAAAGTCGTAAAAGAGGTAATTTGAACAGAAACAAAACGAGTTAATTCATTGTATCTCATATAGAAGATATAGCTATGAATTCAAGGATATGCATTGATATATCTTCTACATCCTAGATAAAAGATATAGCTGTACATAGGAACTATGAATTTAATAGTTATGATGGATCAAATTACTTAGAAGTTTTTATGGTGTTCAAACTTCTGAAGGGCCTCGCAAAACCCAAACTTAACACTTTTTTCTAATGGCACCAGGTTCGGTTTCAGATAGGCATTTTTAGTCACACACACGTTTACAATCGGCAGAAAAACCTGTAGGTACGTTCGTATTGGCGGTAAATATGTAGATTCGACTCCATTCGGGAAACATTTTTTTCGACCCCTAAAAATGAGTGTTTTTCGGTGAAATTTTGGAAAAGATAGTGCATGAATCTGGATTGTTTTAAGTGAATAAAGTTTTGAAAAAAGTGATGAAATACGGTTTTGAATGAAAATTGAAGATAAGAGGTGATGATTTCGGCGGCCATTTTGGGGAGTTTAATGGGGTTTACAGGAGATGGCGCAGTGATCGAGTAACCTTCACATCTTACATAGAGCAGCTGCAGTCATGTAGGATCGCGTATTTTCTAGAAAAAAAATCCCTCGAGCTGATTGGTGATTGTGTGCGTAACTGTAGCTGATGTCATGTAGGATCGCGTATTTTCTAGAAAAAAAAAATCCCTTGAGCTGATTGGTGATTGTATGCGTAAATGTAGCTGATGTCATGTAGGATCGCGTATTTTCTAGAAAAAAAATCCCTTGAGCTGATTGGTGATTGTATGCGTAAATGTAGCAGCTGCAGCCATGTAGGATCGCGTATTTTCTAGAAAAAAATCCCTCGAGCTGATTGGTTAATGTATGCGTAAGTAAGAGGTGAAATAAGTAGGTGTTTTCTAGAAACGTTGGGAAGATGGAAATATGGCGTTAAGCGCATCGGGAAAATGGTGACTTTTGATGATCTTTGAGCTGAAATATCTATAAAAGTACTAGGAATTAGGAAAAAAACGTGATATATTTTGAAATCAGGATTCTTTAGCTTTGAAATAAGGTAGATCACCTGAGATGACTGTAATAGCAGATCGCGGAATGGAGTGGAAACTACTTTTATACCCATATTGGCTTACTTTCATTATTTAATAAATGCAATGCATAAAATACATATATTACATTGAATGGACCCCGCGTGGCTGGACTACCGTTCATCGGATCAACAAAATCGTATTTACCACTTTGTCCTTACATTGGTTCTCCCGCAAAGATGTGGTTAACATAATATTTTTACTTTCTCTGTCTCTTCTTTTTAAAGGACCCATTATTTTATTCTGCGCCCGGGGCCTCAACCGACCTCAATCCGCCCAATAGTGTTCCCAGCGATTGGTGAGTCTCAGTAAGTCATTAGTTTTAAATGTTATTTGACGATGTACTTCCACTTGTAACATTCACATTATTTATCACATAATATTTTTAAATAAATCACAACACTCGTTTTACTTCACAGATCACTTCGCTTATTACATTTACATAGAAAAAATTTACAGAACACTCACTTAAAACGTCTTTTGTCTCCTCACTCGTGACCGTCTCCCTCCCTCTCTCTTTTTTATTTGTTTTTCTCGCGTCCCTGGTTACCCATTGTTGGGCCTCGGCTCATACCTTCAATTCACTAATAAATAACTAATGAATTACTTTACAAATAAATAACCACTATGTAACCTTACAGAATAGTTGTTTATTGCACACTCCATCTACACCATACGCGTAGTTGAGACAGGTGTTACGATCAGCGTTTTGTTTATTTAATAGGGAAAAGTGTAGGAGTAAGGCAGATTAGCAGCAGCACTAAATTTAGTTACAATTTTTCCCCTTCTGTTACAAAACGCTTGAAATAGCCTGCATAGGCTCTTAATTATTTTATTCCTCGCTTTTGAACCGGTTTTTAGAGTTGGTATTTGAGAATGTAGTTTACTTTGCTAACATTTGTACAATTTACGTTCCTCGCAAATCATCGCAAAGTAATGATACGCTCTAAAGTTATCTTATTAGAGTTTGAACCATGGTTCGTTGCTTTCACCAAAATTAATTAAATTCATGTGTATAGCTATTGAAAACCAGAAATAGCATATTACTGTTCTCATCATTACAAACTTCCTAAACTTTAAAATGTAAATGTTATATTAATTTGTCTACTCTTGAATGGACTAGGAGAAAAACCATAATACAAAATAGGACAATAAGACCAGTAGCAAAAATGTTATACCCCGAAATTATTGACCAAACCTTTATGTTCTAATGATAAGAGAGCGTTTCTTCTTTCCAATAGTTTATGATTCCAGAACGAGGCTTTTTGTGTCTTTTAACTTGCACAACTCTTTCAGCACAAAAAGTGATAAACATTGTTACAGTTGAAAATTTAAGGCTGATACCATAGGCTTAAGACCCGAGTTTTGTCATCTAAGATGTTATAATTAATTAATTCATGACGAAAAAAGTCTTACAAACGCAAACAAGTATTTCGGAATTCTTTGCCTAACTTTTGTTTCCATATTATAATCCATTAAAATGCCATTATCTACAGGTGAGTGGCAGTAGTAAATGCTTTGAATAGTTGCAATTGATTATTTCAATGATAGGGCCTCCATATTTTGTTCTCCATTTACTTAGTGCTGAAAAATAGTTCGAAACGAGGAAATCAGTTCACTAAAATAAGTTGAAGGGATATCGAACAATTTTACGTGGGTGCGTATCTCTTTACCAGTAATCACGACAGGTGCTTCTGGGGCGAACATTTTCCGACTTGGTATCTTTCGATTCAGTGTGACAGAAGGCCTCAGGAAACCAATCGAAGAATTGAATGACCACTGAAGATAACTTTTGTGATACATGCATATCACCTGCATTTAGGGCCTTGGCGGTACATTTTTAGTGCATTAATTGGTGATAATATTTCTTCAGTGGACACTTAATAACTTATGTTGTAATTACTTATGACTGGTCCAAAGGAATTCTTTCCTAGAGCCAATACATCTTATCTTATCTTATGTTAATAATAATAAGGCATTTATTCCACGACAAGTTATTACTTAGGTTGTTGCATAAAAAATAAACAGCATGAAATTTGTCGGGGATATAGGTACCCCTTCGGGAATGCCGGCTTTGGGGTTTCTTACCCACTCATTTGTATTTCAATCACTGGGCATTAACTCGTGCTCACAGGCATATCATAAAATTACTCAACATTGCGCTCGTACGTGCAGTTTAATGCTAAAATGCACGTTTTGGCAAACTTTGAAATAGCCCTTTCCTTGACTAAGGCATTCTTTCCTTTCAATTGTCGTTCGCTACAAGGATTGTTTAATGGCAGTCATACATCCTTCTCCAATTAGTCCTAGTTTCTCCTACTCCTTGGTTGTTGTTCTAACGTACTTTTCTATTTATTTGGTATCCGTATTTATCCCTTGGCCTTTTTCTTTCGAAGTTTATATCTAAATATCCCTCAATTACATTACTCACAAACCCACTGTGCCTCAGTGTGTGCCCAATCCATGCCGTTTTTCTTTCCCGCATCGCGCTCTTTAGATTCCTTCCCTCTTCTATTCCTCTGTATATCGCTTCATTTCTTACTTTATTCATACACTATTCATACTTCAGTATTCACATCTCATATGAGTTTTCAAAAGCTCTCCATATATTCTGGCCATTTGTCCACATATTCGATCCATAAATAGAATGAAGCTCCGCTCAAATGTTTCACGTCATGTTTCCTCGCTTGCAGTTCTATCTTTTTGGACACAGCAGTTTTTTTCCGAATCATGAACACGATGGTACTTCCGAGATAGGTGAAGGAATCCACTTTCTCTAATTACTCTCCTTTTAGTTTGACTTCAGCATTCAACTATTTTCTCTTTCGCATTCACAGTTTTTGGTCTTTTTATTAATTTTTGTGTCACGACTGAGGCTTGCATCGCCAAATCACCCTTTATTCAATGCACCGTTGTCAAAGGGAGGCTGCGGTATTCTCAACCGTACTCTCGAAACTATCATCTTCAGAGTGGTAGACCCTGACTTTGATCCATTCAGCACTAACTTTGAACGTAGTTGGTAGAAGATATCAGATACTTTTGATACGTGCTGGAGCTGTGACCTAAGGGTTTTTAAAAATTGACCAAGCCCCGACATGGGACGCCAAGATGTGTTTCGGGTGCAGAGTTGTGTTGTGGACTTGACGTTATTCAAGTTAATCCTCTTTAAATCTCCTCTTCCACTGATTTTAGATAAAACTGCCGCTCTCTGATGGTTTTTAGAGTTGAAATGGAAAACTCCATTTTTTTAACTCCAACTGTCATGTTCTATGTTTCAGGCTTTAATCAATTTACAAAATCAAGCGCATTTCGAAAATAATCAACTAAGGTTAGAACTTGAATAACATTGGAGCGTTTCAGGCACAAATATTTCAATCCATTTTAAAGTTTTTGTATTCTTCAAGACGTGACCTTTTTTCTTAAATTTTCTAACCATGACCAGTATCTGTTAGTGGGTGGAACATAGTTACTCGAAACGAAACTCTTTCGAAACATAGTAACTAGTTCTCAGATTTTGGTAGGCAGACAGGTGCAATGAATTCTCGAGTTAATTAAAAGCTTTTGAAGATCCTCAAATATTTCTATCAATGAGAAATAGTTTTGCGGTGTAAAATTGTTTTAAATAGTTTTGGGAGAATTTATATTAAGGGGATTGGAGGACTATCATCTTAAATTTAACCTGTCTATTCTCAAAACTCACTACTTTAATATAAAGGAATAAATTTTCATTGATGGAAACAATTAATTTACATTTAGGCGAGTTGAGGAAGATCGTTTTGAAGATGATGATATACGCCATAACTACATGAATGGCTCGTATATAGAAATGTTAGTTGTTAACATGACACCACTGCAGATCATCCAGCGGGAATATTGCAAAAACTATATTGCTTGGTGAATCTGACATATTCGTATTTTCTTCTGCGAAAAATATGCAAAGTAATGAAAATGAGATACGGTTTAAGACTACATGTTAAAAGCCAGAGTAGAGAAAAAACTGGTACATTTTGTGAAACTCGGAGATTGAGGAAAAGGAGAGAAGGGTGACTGAATACTTAGCGTGAGAATTCCAAGCTGGCGAGTTTCCGGATTTATTGCTGCAGGTTCCCAGCAGGATTCGCCACCGTCGGAAAAAATCTAGTGCAATGACATCTTACGGGCGATAAAAGTTTATCGGCCTCTCGAGTTCCTCTTGTAGTTATGGCCTTCAGCTCATAGCCAGGCTTATCGCTGAGGGCCATAACTACAAGAATGTATCTGCTTTTGTGACCTCAGAGGCTTTCATGGAGCGACAAACACAATAAGTCTAAGAAAAGACGCTCTTAAAACGGCAATTGCCTTACGGGTACAGGCATATACTACAGTTGGATATGTTCATTCACCGGCTACTTGTTTTCTGCCCTCGTATATCTGCAGTTTAGTAATTGATACATCTTGGTCGTTTTTCATGCCTGTGTTAATTCTATGAAAATACATTTTTATTCCTTGAAAAAGGTTAACTTACTTATCAAAAGAGGCTTTTATATCGGACAACTCCACTATTTTACACAAAATATTAATGCAACCTGCGGTATTTCAATTACTCTTACATTTTTGGGGCGATCAAAGTCAAATCTTTAAGTAATTTAAAAAAAGCTGACATCAAAACCCTGAATACATCACTTTCATTTATTTCTCACAAAATGTCTTATCCATGTTTACCTCTTTCGTTCCGATTTCACTAATGCATTTCATCACGGTCATTTTCCTATTCTCTCCCTCCCCATAAGTTTCTTGCATCACATACCTCCATTTCTCCGGCAGTGCACCAATTTCTCTCACCATACACTCTAATTTAATAAACATATGTTAACAACTTAAGTTCACAATTCATGTCTTGATTTGGTTGCCGCGATTCCCAGCAGGTAGTGTTCTAGCAGCATTCTAATAATGTCACTGAAGCCGCGTAAAACATAAATGTGGCTTAAATCTCTTTTAGCTCCGCACAAAAAATCGCGCGGTGGCATTTTCCACAAATAATAATTTTATGATGAATACATTAAATCAATCGTACTCAAAACTTCAAGCCTCAAATAGAATGACTAAAGCATTTAACAGCTACCAAGATTATTTGAAATCCATTCTCGTCTTCTAATCAAGAGCATTGCTCTTGAAACGATTCCCTTGTCGATGACGCTAAGGAGATATTTTCACGCATACCTAATGGCAATACATGATCAATTTTAATTATGAATAATATACAAGTGCTTTCAAATAACAAATACCAAATTTTACTCTCTGCAAGTACCGAATAACCCTTTGCACCGAATTTGTGTCACATGGCTTAGTTTTGAATATAAGTTTTGAGGAAAACCATTGCTTGTATAGTTGTAAATGAAAACTGGTACAGCTCAGAGCAATATCCTGTTTATTTAAAATCTTTGTTATAGAAATATTTAAAATACCTTTTTCTGTCCATTGCAATGTAGATGACGGTAGGGACTCTGTGAATCAAGTATTTTTTGTTCCAATCACTGTTAGCAGTCAGCTCGAGCGAGGGGTGACAAGTAGAGGGCCTATATGGTAATGCAGTACGTAGAGTGACAAGTAGAACCAAGCAGAAGATGTTCGTGAGTAGCCATGACGATTCGGTCAATCGCCGCATCCTCCGTAATCCAAATCATACCACGCCTCCTTTTAATCAATGACTCTCGATGTATCGCATTCAGCTCTAAATATATTAAATCTGTTTGTATTGTAGAGCAACGGGTAGCCCTTTCATCTCCTGCATGCTGCCACTGATAATACTTCCACGATATCATTTCGATAACTTTACTTCAGCATTTAAGAGTTACATGCTTCATTAAATTTAGGCTATGATCAAGTAAAACATTAATTCCGAGCAAAAAAACATTTGAGAATGTATATCATCAAACTGATTGATTCTACCTTAATCGTTCCACTCTACCCTCTCCGCAATATCGCTTCGTATTTTGGAATAGGTTTATCCTTATGAAGTCAACCAAAATCGCACATTTTCGAAAAATTTAATACATATTTAGCAATGCTTTTAAACTCACTGAGTCATCAAAGGGATTAATACAGTCTATTACTTGTACCTAATTAAGACTCTGTGAGTTGTAAAGCATTTTGTGTGGCAAATTAATTTTTTGGAAATGTGTCATTCTGTTTGTTTCATAATGATACATTTTCTCTACATCAACTCCGAAACTGTTATAAACTGAATTTGTAGGTTCACCATTCGAAATCCCCGTAAGTGTTGTGCGGCTACTCTTCCTGAGGGAGTGTGACGAATATCGGGTCATACGTGCAGCAATTTTCAGCAGTTTTAGGACAAAATGAAGGTAATCTCTATTTCATTGTCGTCTGATATGTGTGCGATACAATTCAAATATGATTTTACTGTTAGAATACTCCGCCACCTGTTCTATCTATCGTTTTCAGACCAACAATTAAAAATTTTACAATTGTTTATGTGATTTCAAAACCAATGTACTTTCAGAAGTTATTAAAAGAAATTATGAACTCCAGCATTCTACGATAAATCACATCATCAGAATATATTATGGCAACTGGCTATGGTAGAAACGAGTTTAAAATACCAAGGCAATGTTTTGTATTATTTAAACATTTAATAATGCTATCACCTGTCGTATATCACAGCGAAATGACCTGCGCCTTGAAGTTCCTGCGTCGAGATGGCCTGCGCCGAAACGTCTCTGTGCCGAGATGGCCTGCGCCGAGACGGCCTGCGCCGAGATGTCCCTGCGCCGAGACAGTTTTCGCCGAGTTGCCTTAGACCTTTTTAAAGGCTTCTCATTGATTCGCTTTTCACCATTCTCTTTAGCTAACAAATGGGCATCTGCTGTGGCAATCATTAGCAATTGTCTCGGTTGTATTTACTTTTGCATATGTTTTCCGGTCATAAGATATACGGCCCCATCTGATGCCAGAAAAAATGAATGAGAATGAGCTTGCACAATATGTCTTCATTTAGCGTTTGAAGATGCTCATTGCGATGCTGAGTAGAATGTTGAGCCAAAAAATCCTCGCTATGCGACCAAGCTCGGAAAATTTCCAGCAGCCTCGAATCGCAAATGAAATCCATCTATCATTGAGGGAATCTCATCTAAACGTGTTTAAACATGTATTATCTCTATCTGTCTAAAATCTTACAGGTTAAAAGAGAATATTTTCTAGCGTCTGAAAAAATTGAGACCACACAATGATGGCAAAAGAAGCATACTGATGTGTTCGAGTGAGATTAAAAAGTAATTAAAGACTTTTGAATGTTAAAGGAATGTCATATGTTTGTTTCTCGTTAATGTTTCCGATCAGTTCAGTTAAATAGTTAAATGATGTTACATCAGGTAGCAAATGGGATATTTTGAAGATGAATTGAGCTATGTAACTTAGGTGAAGTCAGATGCGTTCTTACATCATATATTAAACCTCATGTAGTTTGAAAATCAGAGTACCTACTGCTTTACTCAGCCGCCAGAAAAATTTAATTACTCGTGACATTCAATTTTTGGAGCATATATTATGTATGTAGTATCGTATTCGATTTTGTATGATTTGGACAGGCTAAGAAACAATTTTAAACGAACACCTAATAATTTTTAAGGGCGCGAATCTCAGAAGAATTTAGTAAATTACCATTCTTCCTAGTACCTAGTGCAGGGGTGGCAAACCTTTTGGCAAGTGAGTGCCAAAGTTAATGAAATAAGAGTATACTCGCTCGACTCGCGTGCCAACCCATCAAGTGAGATAGAGGTATCCCTTAGCACCCTCCCAGCTCCGCGTGCCACTTTGGGCACGCGTGCCATAGGTTCGCCACCCCCGCCCTAGTGTAATGACTTTGAAAGTAAAATAAATTGAATGCGGGCACTTATGTTTTTCTCTTTTTTGAATATGAAAGAAAATAATAGAGAACGAACCAATGTTCGAAAGCTCGATTTAAGTTCTCAATAAAACAGTAGTGGGAACGTAGGGAGAGTTTCATGAAGAAAACCAAAGTTTTTAGGAGGAAAATGCTAGCACTCGCCTACACTCTGAAGGGAGAGAAAGAGAGATGGAGAGAGAAGTATGAAAAGTACATATTGAGAGCGCTGCACTCGAAAATTCGTCTTGAGGCATTTACTGCTATGCTTGAAGGTGACTCGGGGATAAGATGAGTAGGCGGAAATAGTGCGCCAGATTTCATCTGATTGGTTGTCCAAGGGCGAGAAAATTAAGAGGAAGAGTCATTAGTTCTTTGCTTTGCCACTTGAGCTGTGTTCGGCAAAAATGAGACGCCGGTCGTCGCGTCGGGTGAGGAGACAAGAAAGAAAGTCTCATCGCCTCGAGAAAGGAGCCAAAAGTCTTCGGAGGGAGGAGAAGACAGGGGGTAGAGGATGGAGGTAGAATATGGGATGGGCGTTTCATCCTCTTTTAAAACAAGGTCAGCCATCAATTTCCGAGTCGAGCTGAATGAGGACCCTTCCGGGCAAAAACTTTAAGAAAGTTATTTGATATATTTGAGCACACGCGAGAGTTTACTAATGATGAAGTTTTCCCCGAACTTGCACGTTCACATAAAACCAATCGCGTGAAAACTCGGAAAATTTACACGCGTTTAAAAAAAAAGGGGAGATGCTTTTTTTTAAAGTTTACGGCATAAGTTTGACGCATGAAACATCTTCTTGAAGTGTATATGAGATGCAAGAAGTGGATGTAACGAGTTTATGAAGGGTCTAATGAAGCTCAGTATTTTTTGTTTATTTATAGATCTTAACAGACTGCTTTTGAAATATCCTGGATAATTCTGCTTGGTATGAAGTGGAATCCTGGGGGAAGAGTTTGCTGACAATGGACACCCATTAAGGCGAATACGTTCGGAGATGGGAAAATTACTTAGATCCTTCGTTTTGCCAAGCTATTGAACTTGAGAGGGAATCACTCGCTATTGCAGAAAGAATGTGGAAAAATTTAGATGGCACTTATTCAATTGCTTGTGCTATTTGGCGCCCTCAAAGAAATTTGCCTAGCAATAGTGTAAGTTAATGTCCGTCCTATTGTCGAGGAAAAAGCACAATACTCTCTGCGTTCAGACAAAAGAAAAAGAACGGTAATCGTGGCCAGTCAATTGCCATTGTATGCACCGCAATTGAGGATCACAAGGATTTAAACCCCACCAGCACTCTTCAACATTTAATCTACCTCTACATCTACATACTAACCCACGAGCCGCCGCATGTGCGTGTGGCAGGGGGTGGTAGTTCACCAGCCGTGTGAAGATGTAACATTTTTGGAGGTGAAATGGTGACATTTACTATGGGATTGTATTAAAAAGAGCTCAGTTTTTATTTTATTTTGTCGCTTAAGAACAAATGTTTGTACCTATATGTTAGGTAGAGTATTTCTCTTATTTTATCACATCTGTGAGACCTAGAAATGTAGTATGGCGTCATGATAATACTCTCTGTGCCACTCTGAAGCACACCACTTCTGAATGTTGCAAGCAGCCTAAGCCTAGCGTGCAGCCCCCGAGTCTCTAGGGGCTCCCACCTTAATCCCTCTAACAGTTGTGTGACACTATATGTTCGTTCGTAGCAGTTTTAACGAAGCGTGCTGCTTTTCTTTGTAGTTTGTTAATTTTTTTGGCTAAATCTTCATGACCAGGGTCCCAAGTGCTCGCGGCGTATTTGAGGTGTGGCCTAACCAAAGCGAAGTAGCATCTCTCTTTCATTTATTCATCCGAGGACCGCTAGAGGGCAAAAAGAGAAACACAAGTAATTGATTTAAACGGAATAAAAACTAACATATGAAAATCGTCTTTGGAAGACATAGCAATCGCAATGATCTCCAAGAATATTACTAGAATTAAGTACAGGGAAAATTAAAATTCTTTATGTGGAAGAGAGATGATGAATGCAGGAGTCACACTGAGAGGAGAGAAATAAAGCAAGTAGGTTCCAAGTACCAGCACGTGGGTCGGGAGAAGTACAACGAACATCAAACTAAGAAGGCGTTCATGGTAAAAAGACAACTACTGTATGCAAGGAAGGACTACAAACTGGGAAACAGTATGTAAAAATATTCGTCTGAAGCATGGCACTCAACGGACCATTGTAAATGAAGACCAGACCAGAAGTCTTCGAAATCTGGTGCTGAAGGGGGATACTGAAGATAAATGGACGACAAAATAATAAATGATGAAGTATGCAAAAGATTAAAATAGGAAAGGACCTGTATAGAACACTATCCATGAAATAAGAATCAGTTGGATTGGACATGCCCTTCAACACGATGTATTTGCAAAGAACGTGTTTGAAAGAAAACAGAAGGAAATGTCTCCAGAGGAAGTCCCAGGAACAACTTTATGAACCAAATAAGGAGAAAAGTACATCAGAATCACTACCAGAACATAAGGGAAGTAGTATTAGAAAGAAAAGGATGGAGGGATGTAGTCAACCAGTCTTAAGGTTGAAGAACTAATGAGTAAATGGAGGATGGAGCCATTCTTTCTACTTCACTAAGATCCACTAAACATCGTGTAATATTATTAAAATATAGACTGTAGGAGAAAAGTAGCTAAAAGGCCACATTAAAATTCCTGAAGAACTGATAGTCATCAAGTTCATTCCATTCGGAGTTAAATATTTACATTAATGCAATAATTATGTACATAAGTTAAAAATTGATTCGTTTCACAAATAAGATTCAATTTTTAAGAGCATTACTGACATATTTGTCGGTGGACCTTGTATCAAAAATGCCAAGCTGCATGTAAACTGCTATAAAAAAAGTGATTATGTGAAAATTTTATAATGGAGCGCGTATTTCTGAACTCGAAACTCTAGAGTATTTTTTTTTAAAGTATCTTTTCCTAGTTTTAATTTCATAATTTCTTGTATGAGGCAAACGACGTGAAATTCGCATCCAAGTTCATTAATACACCTATAATTATTAGGCATTAAGTTTAGGTTAATTCTCCCTCAAGACGTTTATATGGCATGAAAATATAGATTGTGTTTATAATAATTGTGGATTCGTTGCGATATTGTGTGGAATTTTTACATGATAATAAACTTGGATAGGTGCAATATCCCAGAGACGAATAAATGCACAACTCATGTCTCTATGCCGAGTGACATCTTAATTTTATTAATGTGTTACAATAAAGTTCATCTTTATGTATGGAAAATCGCTCATAAGCATGTAGTACATCCAATAGATTAAATTTAAAATATTTAAAAATTATTTCATATTTTAAAGAAGTCGGGAGTAGTTTCTTACCTTTTCTTATTTTCAAAGTTTACCTTAGCCGTAGAGCATACACCTCAAAATTCGGTGCAAACCTCAATGTAGTAAAGGGGAAATTCAATAGCCCTTTGCGGCCACTTTGGAAGGAAAGCTGGAAGAAGTCACAGGGTATTTAAGCTACGCCAACGTGCTCACACTTGGCTTATGTGAACTGCGGATTATTTATAAGAAAAAACAATGCGTTGGCCAAAGAGTGATCAATTAAGTTCACTTGGTTTTACTAAGTGAAAAGTTGCAGCAGGTGATGTCAATAGCATACTATAATTCCACAAATTATACTTTTCGAAATCTCTGTAGATCTTTTCAGACGTCCATGGTTTCGATGAGTAAATCCTGATGATGATGAACTGTCTGAAAATCTGTCTTCAGTTAGAAATAATGTATGATTTTTTGTGGAAATTTTGCATTTTTAATGATCTTCATAATGAAGAAACTACACCTCGTTAGTCCTGAGACTGTCATATTCAAATCGTTGCAGTTTTGTTAATGAATATCAGTTAATAATTGACATAATAATGCGCTTTTCTCTTAAGACTGATGGTTCTGAGCATTACCGTTCTTCATTCACGGAGTGCCTTTGCTATCGATATCTCATGAAGTCCAATAAGACGACAGCAACTCCCTCCCGAGATTCCGACGGAGAAGGGAAATCACTCACTGCCTGGTTCCGAGCGGCATGGCCTCCCTCTACTTCATCCCTTCTTCTGCCGCACGACGTGCACTCGTCTCAAAAGAAATGTCCCTCTTCGATCTGAGGGAGCCAGGGACTGCTATCTTACTGTCGCACGAGTTTCGTGTTTAAGTCACATTAGGCACTTTGACAGAGGAAGACACGAGGAAAAATATGACTTCCCATTGCGAGCCTTTGCGCGCTTCGTAAGTTATTCTGGCAGTGCTAAGCACTGAGGAGCGTCGTTCGCGGAACATGCAATCCTTTTGAAACCCCTATCCGTGCATCCATTTCTCCTTCCAGAGCCCCTATTTGACCTTCTCCAGCAGAAAAGACGCATGCAGTCGCTATTTCCTTCGTCTTATCCCCCTCCTCGTTTGCTTTAATATACAACGCTGAGACGGAGCAAAATGAAATAATGGCTGCAAGGGTAAATGGGAAGATTTCCCTTAATTGCTTTAGGTCATGCAAAACCCCTCACGTATTGATATTCTAATACTGACCCGTATGTCACCCTCATTGCTAAAAAATCTTGTAAGTATACCTCGTTGTTTGGTATGTATACTCCCAAGAGGATCTCTGTAAATTAACCCTTAAAATATCCTTGCACTTAAAATTATTTATTATTTAATAGTAACCACTCTCTAGGTCACCAGTGAGAAGTGAGTTACAATACTCTTGTGGAATAATGTACCCGGTAAAGGAGTACTAGGGAGAATACTAGAGGAAAGACGTAGCACATTAAAAGCGTACTTAGTGATATCAGCTTGTAGTTTCCAATCTTAAATTCAATTTATTCATCGGCCTCATCTTTGGGATCATTTATATAATATTGTAATGTCTAGTTTTCCAAGTTACGCCTGCATTGTACAGTGGCGGAAAAAATTAACGCAAAACTCATTGGCGTCTGAATGCGGCGTACACGGAAACTAATTGAAATCGCTTTTCCTTCGACAACTTGACAACAGTGAAACCGCATATGGAAACCGGGAATATTCAAACTCTCTACGAATGGATATCGATTTTACACGTCATGTAAATAGTCATACTAAAAAGGATTACGTTCGAGACATCGTCTAGGAGTAATAAACGTGATGAGCTTGCTTCGACCCGCACTCAGTCGAGGTTCCGAAGTCGTAGTTGATTATGTAGAGATGCTTACCATATTATTTTTAGAGCTATGGACCGTTAAAAAATTTTTCTTGATTGAAACTAAAGAAATATTACGATGAAAGCATTATTCGTTGGGACATAACATTTTTTTATTCTCCAGATCAAATTCACTTACAATAAAACGTATTTCCGCGTGCAGGGAATAGCTGTGGATGAACATCGTTTTAATAGGCCTTAAACTACTTCCGAGAAATATGATGCATTACAATTAACATTTTGGCGTAATATCCTGAGAATTTCAAGTTAAAGTACAGGAAATCTGGTTGAATAGAATGGTTTCCATGTGGACAAAATTTTTCTCTAAAAGTATTTCCAATACCTTAAAACCCTACGTAAGTTTCCACCCTCGTTCATACAGGTCGTCTCAAACACTTAAATTTCTAAATTCCTCCTAACGTATTATTATTTACTTTCTGAAAACTACTTTCAAAAATCCAGAACATTTTATTTGGTCCAGTTTTTACAGGAAACATTAGAATTCCCATTTTTCGTTTTGTAGTAAGAACCACAGGACGCGGATTCCTCTTGATCGATGAAGTAGCCTAGAGGGAGAGCGCTCGTCTGCGGCCAAGAATGCCTGGGGTTCAAATCCTAGCGTGGCCTCTTTTATTCGTGGCCTTTATAATTAACCTACGCGATGTGACTTTATTGCAGCCAAAACTTCGCAGGAATCCGCGGAAGGCCCAGGGAATGGACATTGACCTCATCCATGAGTTTGTGAGTTTTACACATATTCGGGCTTTGCAAAAGAATCAGAGCGGTCTCCTTGGTCGTCGAATGAGATGTTTACTTCCCATTCTCGGGTACTCGGCCCCACTTGAATTCTACGTCCTGTCTGTCGTATGATGCTCATATCCACTAATTCGCCAATTCACCACTCAATGAAAAGCTATTCATGAAGGAGGGAATAGACCGGATCTCTGATTGTGTCAGTTACTCGATTTAGTGAACTTACCTGATGCTACATTCACCTTTAAATTACTTTGAAATGATTTAGTAAAGAGGGCAATTATTTTTATTAGGAATTAGAGTTTGGTTCTATCTGCCAAACTTGTAAATACCGATTACTTATCTGAGTGAGAGACCAAACAAGTGTGGAATTTTCTGGAAAATATCTTTAAAACAGTTTTTGAAGCTTTCCCAGCATTGTTTTCTAGGATTGCTATGAACAATATATTAGCCGTGTAGTTAAACAGTTCAACTTATAGGATGGAGGATAATACTTAGAGGATAAGGTAAATTAATGAATCACTTAAATATCTTTTGACATATTCACAGTGAAAAATGTTTGGCTTAAATTATGCATTTAAATTTTATGAGGAACATTTTTATACCCATGCGTAAGTAATACTCCGACAAAAATGCATCGCGTATCTTCCCCTGTGAAAGTGATAAAATACTAAAAATCATCTTTTTCATGTAGCGACTAAGCAGTGATTAGATATTTTCCCCATGGTCATTTGTATACTCATAAATCCGCAGAGTAGTCAATGGAGTGCAAATTAGGAATGTGCACCATCAAAGATTATACGATTGCTACGTTCCTAAAGAATCTATTCCTCTTCAAATGTGTCGTAATTCGTGTGCAATTATTGCTTCAATGGAAGTTAAAGTTGTAAGTGCTCCCACTTGAAGATATTAACAGACTTTTTACAGGATCATAAATTTCATCTTTTAGTGGAAATGTATTTTAAAAGATGTTGAAAAGGGACACTATAATGCTTTATTTAGAACGAGTGGAAAAGGTTAAAATGTATGCGTAATTCTCTCAATTTGAGTTATGTGTTCACATGATCACAGCAATTGATCATCGAGAAATATGCTGGTATTTACATAAAGAATGTGGATGTTAATTAGCCTTATAATCAATCCATCCCCCTCCATTTTCGATTTCCTGACTAAGTCTCTGTGACATGGAGTTGTCCACATTTTGGTATCATCTTACTGGGTTCATTTTCCATTCTTCCTCCACAATTTTCCTCATTGCATCTTAATTTGGGTTGCTTCGTTTGAGGGGGTCGAAAAACGTTTGTTTCTCGCATTTTTTTCATAATGAACTCTGCGCTCCGAGCAGCCCGCTCCATCTAAGTTATATGATTTGTTTTGAACCATCTCCTAGATTTTTGACATTTGTGAACTAGTAAATATTCCTAGTTACGGGCGAAAAATGAATATTGATATACATTTGATTAAACATAGTTCTTATTATAGCGGATATGAATTTAATGAATTTCGTTTGATAGTAGTAAGAAATAGGTTTTTTTACTTTTAAACACCAAATAAAAGATCAGTGGGTGAAAGTTGAAGGCGCAACACCTCTTCGGGTAATTTTTCGACTAATGTTTTTGTCTTTTACAAACCTACTATCCGATTCCTCCGCCTGGGAGAAAAATGAGGCATACTTAAAGGCTAATAAGATCTTTCTTTCCTCCAAGAATTTTGGGAGAGGCCGCTAAAACTTTGAACAATATCTCGGCTTGCGCTGTCCGCTCTGTTTGTTCGTCTATCGACGCTCGTCTCAATGAAGTAGTCATCAGTAAACTTTGGCCAAGTTCCGGGTGGTGATGGTCGGGGTGGTTTGTTGTTGTGAATAACGCACAGGTTTCAAATACTTGCTGCACCAGAAAGAAAAGGCTCGTAGCGCTTCGAAAAAATCGGAAGCCCCCGTCGAATACTTTTAAGGGCGTAAGAGAAGTCAAATACCACTTCTTTCCCGTGAGTTAAACGCCTGGCGTCCGAAACATTATCTATGGCAGAAAAGGTATCGCCCGCAACACAAGGGGAAAGTAAGCTCTTATTAAAGGCATACTATTTCCCAAATCAATATAATGCGCCCTTCATGCATTCCGATTTTGAATGGATTAGTATTGGTGGAGCTTTGTATCGACACGGGGAAACCTCTAGGGATCCTCAAGAGTCCTCCAAGATTGCTCGTTGCTTTAACTCATGCTTATGGTAGCTGGCCTCCAAACCCATGCATGAGGGGAACTAATGGCGTTTGATTGGAATGGTCTGGGCTGATGAGGTGTAATCCGAGAACTACTTCTTTCTGTTTGTATTCCCGGGAGAGTAGTATGCTTTTTCCTATCCTTTAGTTATTTTAAACGTTCGTAGACAATACCACCACTCATTTTAAAATTAACTTAGTTCACAGTAATGCATACGGACGCAAAAAAATTCACCGAAAGGATACGAAACATCATCTTAAAGTCGCCTTGACATAAGAAAGCTCAGTAGTTGTTACTGGGTTGCAAACCTGAATCGCAATCATGTTTCTTCATAATAACTTTGTTCGAGTACGCTCATGATCTCGAAAACGTGATCGTCATCAAGAAAGATTGGGTGCTACATGCAGTGGAGTGCGCTCCCAGGACCTTGCGCATTGCCCTACGAATGCGGCTTGTCTTTTGGATGGCAACAATTACCATAAGAAGAAAAGAACCGTGATCCCACCCCTGGTCGAGACATTTTTGAGTTTTTCATTCAATTTCTGGTCAAGTAAAATTATTTTTATTCGGCAAATTTTATCTCTTTTGTATTAAAAAAATTCATATTATCAGCCAGTCATTGCAGCTACAAATTACATTCATTCATATCGCCAATATGAGGAAGTTTATATAAAAACTCATTTGCATTCATTAAAAATCGAACACGGACCACTCTTTAGCTATCAAAATACATCTTACAGCTACAGCATTAACGTTACCTATTAATTTATTTCATTAATGATATTCTACTCCAAACTGAAGTCTTTTAAAAGGCTTTTTGTTAATTTCATATGTGCGGCGAATTTATAGCTAAGCATATAACATATTATGCAATCATCCGTATGTTATCCATAACTCCACCTAATTTGGGTAAACTTTTCTGAATGTTTATTCGTATATCCTGCATTTACTAGATAAAGCTTAACAGTGGACAGCTCATCATCAAGCTTCCTGTGTTAAGATGAAAGAAATATCGGGAAAATATGCCTAGATTATTCGGTATCGATGCGAGCACATTTATTTTTATTCAGTGAAATTATATACATTTACGTATGTTTTCATAGTTTAATCCCATTCTGACGAACTAAGGACGGATTTATATTGGGATAAGAACGATTCATTAATAAATATCCGTTTTGAATTTAATAAATATCAGTTAAAGGAACTTCGTCAGTCTACAAATGGAAAATCGTGAAAAATTACATCACGTAGGCTATACTTATTTCAATTAAATCTTTTTTGTATCGACATTTGGTGCGGATAAATCTCGATTTATATCATTTCGGTGAAACAGATGCAGTTCGCGTCATTCAAAATGATCCACGGAAAGTCGACCACAATAAAAAGCCCTTGGTGGTAGAAGATGAAGATTTTAGCATATAGTATACTGAATTGGGTGGGATAGTGAATATTTTTTATAATCAGTCTTTCTGCATAAATGATATCATTCGACGTAAGAACCATGCTGAAACAAACACAGCGATGCATCGCGACTGAATGTGCGAATAATATGAGACGAAAGCTCAAAAATAAGGCGACTGATGACTAAGTTCTAGGCTCCGACAAATGTGAGCTGCAAGGAGGATTTCAAATATTTGCGGTAGACGATGTTTTCCTCAGCGTTGCCAGTCTTTGGAGTGTGTACTGCTCCTAGAAGTTCCCAAAAATGCCGCATTCTGGCGCGCGAAAAATTTTGCGTTAATTTCTTCCGCCACTGTACGAAGCATTAAAAATTTAATTTAATGTGAAGTTCCCCCAAAAATGGTTCGACGCGGCAAAAACCCGAAGAGAATAGGGTAATTTAATGTCAAGTTCTAAATTTACTTTCAGTTGAAACAAAAATGATATTTTTATTACTATATGAAGATATGATTGGTCTGAAAATTAACACACAAGTTGCAACTACTTTAGCTTGTTTATATTTAGATAATAACCACAATCTATGACACCTGATTGATTAGGTCTGATTCATTTGAATGGAGAGAAAATCTGCGTTGAAGGCAGTTTGAGCGAAATATCATTTTGCCTAGAAATCAATGAATATGGTCTCATTTCAAAGAAAAATATCTTACCTATCCAATGACACAAAACACAAATTTAACCCATTACCAAATTACTTTCCGAGATATTTGACCAAAAATACCAGCCATTTTACATGGGAAATGGTACGTGTATGCACTCCAGAGAGACATTATTTACAAAATGAGGAATTTCTAACACTTATATGTCGTAAAAAAACTAACAGCTTGTAGTTTATAATTTCTCTCAACTATTTTTTAAAATTAATCATATTGTCACCACAGTAAATTCTTTGGAACCACAAAAAACCTTCCGTTTGAAGGAGTTTCAAACGCACCGCGCGAAAAATATGAGTCAAGTTAAAGACTTATTTAGATATTTTCATTTTATTACTTGAAGTTTCTGTCATATAAAGCTTGTTAATTGCACCATTAATAATGCATTTTTTAATTATTGTGTCCTACAGCTAGTGTAATTAAAACGTATAATTCGAATATGGTCTCTATTATGACTAGGAAACTATCTCGCTCGGACTACCTCAAGCTGCATTCTTCGAACGAGTGAGCTGAAGGAAGCGGCGAGTTAAATGAATCAAGAATTCAATGTAATAAAACAAGGAGATTGGTGTAGTATCAGAGAGAGCAATGAATGTGTAGATGTGACCAGCGTTTTAAAATTTCATCCAAAGAGTTTAGTTATTCATTGGTCGTTCAATCCTAAGATTGTCAAGGAGACTTTTTCAATTTACTCGTACAGGGAGTTTAGTACGGCAAGAAAACACAGTGAGTCATTTTGAACAAAGTGGGCATTTGAAAAGGAAAATTTGCTTATATTTCATGCATGCAGGATGACGTATAAATAAAAATTTGACCAGTGAATAGTTTACTTTTTATTCGGAGACCCCAATGAATAGCAGAAAATGATTTATAGAAGCAATCTTCATAAACGAAATTATCAGTGTAGTTTCCTCCCTTGGGATGGTTTGTCTTCGATTTTGAGACCTAAGCGAGAGGATTAAGTTCTTGAAAAACTCGAAACTTGGTTAAAAACCCCATAACAGTATATGTGAAATGTTACTGGTATATTAAAGTTTGTAGCTCATGAGTAGTTTCAGGATGGTGAAATAATGAAGCACAAAGATGATCATTACAGATTTGTCTCCAATAGTCTCCGTTTTTTGACACGTACTAAAGCTTGAGTCTTCAGATATCAATCTTTGATTTATAGGCGTGGAAGGAGGTCACCTATGATTTAATTATAATATGATACAAAACAATACTGTAGTATGTGTACAGGCTGAAATGCTACCGTACTTTTCGCTAGATTGAAGAGTGTAAGATGTTATGTTAGAGTAATTAAAAAAAGCAGAAAAAGCACCTGAAGATGACGCTTAAGCGTTGAAACCCGGGTCGTGTGTGTTTTTAAGTTGTGGTTTTGTAAATGTAACCATTAAATCCTCTGAAAGAAAAAATATGGAATACCACAAAGTTACCAAAGAACTTGTATTATTTATTAATTGATAATAGTTCATTTAATAAGTCCATAACAGGCCCTATCTCATATACTCCATAGAATAGTTGCGAAGAAGTTATTAGAGCGAAGTTGAGAGACTTTAAACAAATAGACAAAACGGAGAATACTAAATTACCTTAAAGAAAAAACACGCGCGATCAATAATAATAAGAAATACCTTGGAATTATGAAAAAGGGCATTTAAATCTCGTCTTTTTATTACATTGTACCATCTCAAACCATGAAAAAGAGATGTGGCAAGGACGAAGATAGTCGTCTATACAAGAAGACTCAGTTTTTACTGCGTGATTGTTTCCTTCAAGCGATCAAACCAGCCGGATTAATGTCGGATAGAATGAATTTACCTTAAAGAAGAAATCAAACTTACTGTTTGTTTTAACATTGAGAACAATCAATGCCTTCTCAATTTTCACCTCGAACGGTTTTATCGATTTAGATCAGTTTGCCTGGAAGAAGCGAGAGGTATTGAAATAGACTTGCGCCACTACTCACGGATCATAGGTGGTTTAAATAAAAATTGGAAAACTTTTTAAACAAGTTTTCTACTTGATTGCTTCCAGGCTACGGTAGAGTTGTAAAAATTCCGCGCACACAGTGGTAACGAAAAAAATGAGACCGTCGTCGCCTAAGGGCTGAAGATGATAACTCGATTTAATGCCACTTGGAAAAAAGTTCATAAGACTCCCATGTCCTGCCAGGGTAAAAGTAAATGAGAAAAATGTGGTGAATTGGTTTCAGCCGGACATTTATGAAGGGAGGAAGAGCGTATTTTTCTTCCGGCTAAGTGCGGATGATACGGAGCAGAGGTCCCTCGGGGTTTAATGAGATCTTGACGGAGACTTGGAATGGAGGGCTGACCGCAGTTACCGTAGCCATAGTAATTTTTCACGGCTTTCCACCGCAAGGAGAGGCTGGGTGGGCCGCGCCGATTGTCTGCCGCGAGAAAATTTCTTAGTGACTCATCCCTTCCTTTATCGCCGCGTTACCAGCTACCCCTGTAACCGCAGGCCAGCCAAAAACGAGCGCAAATGTTAAAACTGGTTGAACTACTTCGTAAAGCATTGAAAATTTGCCACTTACACATTTAAAAAATTAGAATTAGGGTATTCATAGTAAAGAATCACTAAAGAAGGATAGATATAACTCTCAAGGTAGTGCGAGCGAGATAGTTTCCTAGTCATAATAGGATCCACATTCGAATTATACGTTTTAACTTCACCAGCTGTAAGACACATCAATTAAATATTGCATTATTAATGGTGCAATAATATAATTTTATATGACAGAAATTGCAAGTAATTAAATGAAAATATTTAAATAAATCTTTAACTTGACTAATTTTTTTCGCGCGGTGAGTTTGAGACTCCTTCCAAACGGAAGGTTTTTTGTGATACCCAAGAACCTACTGCGGTGACAATATGATTAATTTAAAAAAATAGTTGAGAAAACATACCAACTACACGTTGTTAGTTTTTAACGACATCTAAGTGTTAGAAATTCCTCATTTTATAAATAATGTCTCTTTGGAGTGCATACATGCACCATTTCCCATGTAAAATGACTGGTATTTTTGGGAAAAAATCTCGAAAAGTAATATAGTAAGGGAAGGGAATTTGTGGTTTCATTAGAAGGGTGAGGTATTTTTCTTTAAAATGAGAATAAGTCATTGATTTCTAAGTAAAATGATATTTCGCTCAAACTACCTTAAGTAATGCTAGTTCGTCCATTTTCCTTAGAGAATTTCTTTAAGGGTGGAATTGGAACTATTATTCATAAATGCTCCCTGACTTCCCTTCTCCAGATATCGGCAAACTTGAGGTGATGTGGTTATTTTTAAATGTGATCATATCGACTGATACTTAAATAGGGATAGACTTCTAGCTAGTTCCATTGTATCCACCAAAATTGGCATTGGAATTAGGAAGCTTGGATAGCGTTGTGGTCTGCGCATTGGTCCGGAATACAAAAGGTCCGTGGTTTGATTCCCGGTCCAGGCCGATTATTTCTTATGGCAATTTCTTCCAAATAAAAATTCACCCATCATGTTTGAATATTTTCAAAGGGATAGAATTGTTTAACAAACTCTCTTATGCACGGTGTATCTCAAAACGTTTGTGGGCCTCATTTCAACCAAGACAATTTTCTCCGTTTCAGTTATTTGATCGATAGTTGATTAATTTTGAGGAAGATAATTTGAGAGACATCCGAAATACTTGTCACCACATTGTATAGAGTCCAGCCAATACAAAAGCTTAGTTGAAATGTACTGATTTGGTTCATAGAAATGAAAATTTTACATTTATTTAAGGAACGTATGATCGGAAGAATGTTTCCATCTTGGATTTTTCGGTCATGTGTTTCCCTTCTCCGAACGGCATTGGATGTGCTTACAAATTGTTTGTGTTTTTGTCATCTTTGTTATTATCTTGGACGAACTTTAGTTAGCATGCTGAGAGAATTGTCTGTTGGAGTGGACTCTTTTTTGGGTGAAGGTCTGGTAATGAGTTAGAAAGAACTGTAGATGACTGGAATTGGGTTTGAAGCCGCTGGGAGTTGTTCCGATCACGTGACTAAGGAGTCACGTGGTGAAACAACGAACCGTACGTGATTTTGGTGAGTTTAAAACTCTAGGATGGATAACTTAAAAGATTCATTTATTGTTGATTATATCTCTAATTTCAATATTCAACCCTATCATCAATATAAAAAAATCTCCATTGGGAGACCTGTGTGAGATTTTGACCATTGGTTTTGAGTACTTTAACGTCTCGAACCATTGATTGAACCATTATCTGATCAGAATAGTTTCGATTAATTTCAAATTCCACCCACTAGGTGGTTTGTGTTTGTTCTGTTCAAGATAATCCTAGCCCCGTAACTAAGGAATCACGTGGCATAGCAACGAAGTATTCCGGATCTTGTTATATTTAAACCAGTCGTAATATTCTCACCCAGCCTTCCCGATCCGATGCTTCTCGATGTAATACTGTTAATGGAGTTAAATACTTCAATTAGAGACAAAAACAACAGTGAATGAAGTACTCTAGTTACCCATCCGAGTAGTCGAGCCTCACAATAATCTTGAACCGTTCTTTGTCGTCCCGCGTGACTCCTTAGTAACGTAATCGGGATTATCTCGTTCGGTTCAAACACAACATCCCGTGTGGACGGTAATGGAGCACTTACAAATACACGCCACCTCACACTAGAGCGATAACTTGTATTAGTTGACTTGATTGGTTGGAGACGGACAGTAAAAAGCTCAACCCTCTCGTGATTGACTGGTTTTCCAGATAACCACCCCCGATCACCGCTGCGGTTGCCGCAGAAAGGGAGAAGCCCATTCATTTGGGAACAACCCTCTTTTGATGCATTCAAGTGAATTCGTGGCGTCCACCCCACCTCCTCCCTCTTTACGTCTCGCAGGGTTAGATCTTTATATTTCTTTGAAGTCGGAGGCGGCAATGATTCGAAAGGGCGTGAGGGGGTAGGAAGGGAATTTGGAGGGGGTGGAGAAATGTGGGGGACGGTAGGGGGGTGTAAAGGGTTTGATGTCGGATTGGGAGAGGAGTGTTGAGAGGCCAGCCTCTGCGGCCGCATGAGATTCTTCAATCCATCAAAATCCTTTTTATCCCGTGCGTCAGGGGAGCGTTGCATTGGTCGTCGAGGACTGACGTAATAATCGAAGCAAGTCGGTCACGCACAGCAAAAAGGGTGGATAAGAGGGGAAGAGGGTTGAGAAGGCGCACCTCAGTGAGTCATGTCTCTTTCTTCCTCGCAGGAGGTCGCTCTCTTCATTGAGTTTTGCGAGAACAGTGTAGCATTCACGGATAAACTCAGCGAAGTCCGGCGAGATGTTGTGTGGCATTTTTACATGCATAGGTGATAGAAATTTTCCAAAATAGTTTGTACCTGATGTTGGCACATAACCGTCGAAATGCGTCGTGCCAATAAAAAAATTCAGTGGATATCGCTAAGTTTTAATCAGTTTTATTCTCTTTAGCATTCACGGGTTGGAAGAGAAATAGTTGCGTGGTTGTTTGTATTGTCGGAGAGGATTAATGGTCAGGTCGCTGAGGTACACGCCGTTCATAGAGTCCAGGTTTCGGTGCGGAGCAAATGATTCTCTCGGTGTCTTTTAAAGGATGTTCTACCAAAACTCAGTGAAAACAAGGTAATGCATATCGATAAAAAGTTCACAAGCATGATACCAATTTTTATTTCAGCCAACCTAGGTTTCAACTTCATTAAGTCATGCTCAAGGCAATGGTAGTTAATTGCGAGACCCATGTATGCAAAATTTTGAGTGGGGTGGCTCCTCTCTTTCCTTTGAAATTTAGCATAATCAAATACGTCTTTAACACATTAGTCTTTCAGATGTATTTAATGTTGATTTCATTTTTTATTTAGCATTAACTATACTCTTGTTCTCTATAAAATATGCTTTGCCCTCTTGCCGTTTTTTTCATGGAGAGTAATAAATATTTTACCTTTATTCCTATTACATATTTTATAAAAACATTTTATAGGTTTTTCTTATGTGCCATATTTTGATTGAAGTAGACTAACCTTGGAGGCATAATGGACAACTTGCACTTTTTTCATGATGTGCTTCATTTATTCAGGCCACCCTCCAAGGTATATCATGTTTCTAAATAAATTATGACTAATTGATTATTATAATTAAAGGCTTAAGGTAGAAATGGTTAAACATTTACAAAGAATGATTAGAATTGAGGTGACAGGTTTTAGTTGGTTGTTAGATATATTGTCATTTTACATTAGGCAGTACACCAGACATAACATTAGCAGTATTGTAGTTAGTGAATATTAAAAGCACATGCCAAATGCGTGGACAAAGTCTTGTGATATGTTTTCCTGTATTTAGTACCTATTCATTGCTAATTTTGATTTCGAAAAAGGATTAAGTAAAGTAACCATTTAGTAATTTTTGTACTGAATACACGTCCTCTGTTGATATGTGGAAATTGCTGAGGCAACCTTCTCATCTTGCCGGCTATTAGAGCATGCACCCCATAGTCCAGGAGATACATTTGGCCCTGATATCGTTTTATCATAAGGGAGTCATAGTTTCATTCCTTTGGGTCCCTCGGCACGTAGGAATATCCCGCAACGAGAAAGCCGACCTAGCAGCGAAGGAGGCTCGTAATGATACCGAGACTGCAAGCTTGCTGGTCTCCGTGGATGATCTGAAGGCTACGTTGAAAAACGTGTCTCTAAATGTGTGGTCTGAAGCATGAATTTCCCAAAATGGGAGCAAACTACGCTCAATAAAGCCGGTAGTATCAATGTGGCCCTCTTTTGTCCGAAAGACCCGCAGGGAAGAAGTCGCGATCACACGTTTGAGGATAGGGCACTGTGCCCTCACTCACTCTTTCCTCTTCACCGAAGAAAAGATTCCTCCTCAATGTGATCGATGCGTCTCTCCCTTGACTGTGAGGCACCTCCGGACAGAATGTGATATGTACCGAGCTGTGTGCGAGCAGCTGAATATCAGGGGAGATCTAGGACAAGTTCAAGGAGACGACCCTGACTGTGTACCGTTTTTAACATTGGTATTGTATTCTGTTTCAGTAAATCTTACTACCGCGTGCTAAATGCGAGCTTGCTTAACTTACACAGCACACTCTAGATGCCTTTTAGAGTGTTTTAAAATCCATCGAAAAAGGTTACTTTTTTGCTTAAAGATTTAAAATTAATGCAGCCGTTAAACATTACATCAGCGTGGCATGTTGTCTATCTCTTGCGGTCGCATGTAATTAATACTTGAGGGAAACACTGCTAAACAGTCTCAACTTTTAGTTGAACGCTTTTTACAAATAATAGTCCCTTTTTTCTGAAATTGTATTTCAATCCAATACTTCAGATGAGAAATTCAAACGACCGAAAAAAACTGACACTAAGGAAAAATATGGTTTGCTGGAAAGGAAGGTTATTGTCTGAGGAAAGAGGGAAGTTTAAAATAAAACTTGGCAACAGAATTAATCAAGTCATTACAAAGATCACTATGGGATCACTTGGTTCAGCATCTCATTGGACGGAAGGAAAGTTAAACTCTAAAGATAATTCCAATTCATGTGTCCTTATATGATATAGTTATATTAGAATGTAAAGGAAGTGCAATTTATCCTAATCTTTTGTTTGAACCTGGTGGTTTTTCCTGTCCATTGGAAAAGCATCGTTAAGGGTCTGTATAATATCTAAAAGAAAATTTGCATATTATTAGTAGTTCACAGGGCCTTGTTAGTCCAACATGTGGTAATGCATTTATTTATATCCCTTAACTAGCTATTATCATAGTTTTAGTGCCAATTCGAGCTTTTGAGGTTACTTTTAATCTGAAAACAGCATTATTTACTGCTATTAATCAGCTGTCAAGTCGTCCAAAAATAACTAATCAGCGATTGTGTTTTCATCATCAAGTTTGGTCGATATTTTGTAGCGAAGGAGGCTCTTAATGATACCGAGATTGCAAGCTTGCTAGTCCCCGCGGATGATCTGAAGGCTACGTCGAAAAACGTGTCTCTAAATGTGTGGTCTGAGGCATGGCGTTATTTTTTGTTTGCTGAATAAATTCGTGAGGAAAACACTGCTTAACAGTGTCATCTTGTAGTTGAACGCTTTTTACAAATTATAGTCTCTTTTTCCTCTGAAGTTTTACTCCAATCACACACATCACTCGGTAAACATGGCATGTAATACTTGATAACACTGTTAATCGATGTTTTAATAATAGTTACAGATTTTTTATCCAAAAGGGAACGAAAAAACGGGAGGACGGTTTAATGATTTGAAATATGAAATGCACTACCTGGAAGTAGTGGATTTCATATTTTAAACCTTTTCAAAACTTTTCTTCGGCTTAACTATTCATCTTATGACATATTAATTTTATATTTTAAGTCATCACTCATTAATTGAAAGAATGTCTTGAGTTGTAGATGTTTCAATACCAAGACTCTCTTAGAATTTCCCGTCGTTTTCCCAGTCTGGTTGGCATAAGACATCTTTAAAACACAACGAACTCGAAGTGCTTCCTTTTTGTGGTCGAGAGAACTAAAGAATAGTAAATTTAAGTAATGAGGAGTATATGAGGTAACTAATCTCATAGTCTTCTTCTCAAAATCTTTTTAGAATCTACTCTTTCTTTAAATCTAATGGAAGGTAATCTCTCAGTTTATCATTCTCATGGTATAAGAGGTACTTACAGGGAATTGATTGAACCGTGAAAATTTTATCTGTACAAAGGGGATAAATATGTACCATCAGTGCAATCAACGGGAGCTAATGCCTGTACACATCTGTACAATTCATTAATTCATCACCTAAATATATTACTTGCACCCGAATGCTATTTTCGAAACATTTTTGGTCAGTAGCCATGACCGACATCTCAGTATTAGTATAGCAACAGGATTTAGCGTAAGCACTGCACAATACTGAACATATCTTAAAAGCTATCAAAACACAATTATAAATAGTTCATAGCTCTTGCTCACCAACCTTAGTTTTATGCGTTAGGGAATGCGTTATAGAATAGTTTCCTAGTAAAAATTGTGGTTAACTCTAACAACAATGATATTTTCATTGATTTATTGCAAAACCAAACTTAATTATGAAACGCAGATCATTCCTGCCGCACATCACTCGGTAAACATTGCATATAATACTCGACAACATTGTTAATCAACGATTTTAGTAATAATTACTCACCCACAGATTTCTTATCCTTAAGGGAACGAAAATATATTGTCAAACCAGCGCCAAGCATTATGTTTTTCAACCCTTACCTGAAAATACATATTTATTAACAACTGAATTGGTATACCGTAAAAGACAGCTGGTTTAAAGTACTTTGAAGATCTTAGGAGAAAACCTGATTTTTTTAAAATGATGAAGTTATATTGAATATATGAGGTGTAAACGTCGTAAATGTGTCAAACATGACGCAAAAATCTATGATTTCATGAATTTGTTTTATGAAGTCGTCATCCACTTTGAATGCAAAATTTACATTGTTTTTCTGTCAAAGAAAATCTTACATAATACTACTTTTACTGATTAAGGCAGAGTTTGTTATCAATGGCCATTGTACTAGATTGCGTATATTTTCTTGAAGTTTTACGCAATGTTTAAGTGATTCCACTTTTCTAAGTATCTTTGCATCACCTTCATATAAAAAACACTGCAAATTTCTGTACAGCACCAAAATTTCAAAGGACGACAGGTCCATCGTCATCAGGGTGTATGTCATTGAGGTTAAGTAGGTTAGACTTATATTCCGAGAGCTACAATCAGGTGACTAATGGTTATTCAGAAAGAGAAATTTGAAAAATTCGACGGAAAGGGCGAGTATTCATTCTTTTATTCTTATTTTTCCTTACCATATCTGAAAAAAAGAAAAATTGGCTTATTTTCTCAATTTCTAATAAAAATTCCTGTGAAATTACACGTGGAATTTTATGATTTTGGTAAAAATAACTGCCATAAAAATCCAAATTTAATTTAGGTGAAAATTTTGAAAAAAAATCTTTAATTGGTGACACAAATTTGAAAGTGACAATTTACTTTCGTGACATGACCTTCTGCAAGTAAAGCGCTATCATTTGAGTGACATTGGTCACAAATGTACTTGTTTTCCCAGATAAAATTCCTGTAAATGCTCACGGGGAGCATACGCTCTCACAGAACGGATGTGCGGGGTAGGAATGAGTTTGCAAGAGTAGCGTGCCTGTGCCGCCAGATGTCGTCTTCTAGAGTCATTTGCGCGCAGACGAAAGAAAGTCAAAGCGGAGAGAGATAGAGGGATAGACGCCGCCATTCCCATCCTCCTCACACCACGGAGCAAGTCGGAAAACAAGCGCATCTCGAAAACGTGGCGCCGCGTACCATCTCTCATTTAGCTAGCAGGGGAAAACACATATTTAGATGGACCTTGGAAGGGGTGGTGAAAGGGAATGAGTCACGACACTTCATCTACATACCGTGCATGCCACCACTATGGAGAGTGGCGTTGGGGGGCAATTCCACACCAGCCGTGCAATACTCATCCCAGTCTAAATACGAATCTCTCCCGCTAACCCGGTTGCTTGGTGCAGACCAATAAGCAGTCAAAAGAACAATGAGTGGTGAAACCAGAAACTAGGATTGTTTTACGACGACTAACATGTTTAGATGAAATGCACTCATCTACATCTGCATATTGTCCTTCGAGCCACCTCAAAGGTATTTGGCAGGAGGTGAATTATCCCCAACATGTACTACAGTGAGGAAATTAACTTTTAACAACATGCGCTACACTATGCGCTGAATTTTGAAAATGAAAAAATGCTGAATTAAGTAATTAATTAATCTATTATGTAACTACATAAACGAGATACAAGATTCATGCAGGTAACATGCAAAAGATGGTGTTAAAACTACGCGACAGATTTAGAAACATGTATTAAAGAGCTCATAAATTCACCAGCTACACCACCCGTCAACTAACCTACTTCAGTCTTACTGCAGGCTTTATGGTCTCTAATTGATCGCGGAAAAAACGGCATTTTTAACCAGTCTGTATAACAGTGTACTTGTCTAATTTTATTCCCATGATCTGATATACCGTAGTATCTTGTTCGCAAGTTCGCAAGGCATAAATATCTTCGCCGGAAAATAAATTGATTTTGAGCTTACATAAGAGATTGAGATTAATTTTCAATCGACGATTTGAAGGCGACTATCCCAGTTGTTGCAAGAGGTCAGGACACTAATAAGACTATCATAATGGCCTTTCACGTATCTTGCTGATATTATCTGCACGCCCTCCAACTCTATTATTTAGCCTACCTCATGAGGATCTCAAACACTGGGAGTGCATCCTAAGTGGGGTCAAAAAAAGGGATAGGATGCTGTTTTCTCAGACATTACTGTCGCACTTCCCTAGTACTCTTTTAACAAATCCCAATTTAAGAATAGCTTGACCAGTATTTCCCAAATGTCACCTGCACGAGAGGTCATTAGTTAAACTTCTAAGTATTTTACAAATTATACAGTCTCAAATTGAGTATGCTGTATATAATTGCTGTATTGAAGGGAGTGTTTTATTTTCCAGAAGTTCATTGTAACACATTTTCTCACATTTAATTCTAATTGCCACGCATTGCAACAAGATGGATTACCTTTAGGTCCCTTGCTATCTCTTTCATATCATTATTTCTACAGATTACCTTGTATACTACAGTATTGCCTGCAAATAGTAAACTTTTACTGTCTACCACTTCACCAATATCGTTAATATACAGGAGGAATAGGAGTGGACCTATGACACTGCCCTGTGGGACACCTAAAGTGACTTTAACGTCATGAGAGACATTTAGAGATTGCGCCGTCTAATACTACCCTCTGTGCGCGATCGCTTGGGAATTCTGTATCCCAGGAAATTACTTCGTCGTCTAATCCGTATGATTTTAGTTTTATTAGTAGTTTAGTTTTGTTTGAAAGACTTTGCATGAAATAAATATTAGAGATATTGGTCTGCAATTCGATGGCTGTTCCTTATCACCACTTTTAAATATAGATATTACATTGGCAATTTTTCAGTCTTAGGGTTCTACGTGTTTCTTCGATGGATTATCAAAATATTATCTGCAGTTTAAGGGCTATTTTGAAGCTTGTTCTTTATACACACGGGAAGTAATTTATTCAGGACCTGGTGAATTATTTGGACTGAGTGATTTTAATAATTTCTCTATTCCGCGAGCACAAATATCAATCAGCGGCTTCGTTTGCCGGTAACTATAATAAGTCGTTGCGGATGTTCTGTGAAGACCTATTAAACACGGTTTGGAAGTAGGAGTTCAATAAATTATATTCTTTCAAAATGTTTGTTAGCACTTGACCCTATGGTGACTAATTTCTCCAGCATCGTCTATCTGAATCACTTAATTTGGTATATTTGAATCCAATAGATCAAGAAATTGTCTTCTCCGTTAGGTACTGAAGATATCTGAAGTAGTGCGTTTGATGAGAAAGTTTTGTGCTGGAACTGTAGATCTTCCAATCTAATGAGGGGGTTTTGAAATTCCACCAATTATCAAATATATTTCGGAATTCTGGAAGTGATGCTTTTAATCTGTGTTTCTACTTCAACTCCGTAGTTTTCCCAAATGCTAGCGGTGTACTTCCACATAAGGTCTCACGAGAGAAAAATAATATCACTTCTTTACCTTCTTGCCATATTTCCAGTTTTTTAAAAAATTCCAACTTATGAATGCCCTATCCTCAAATGTCAAGTACGCGCCTCCATCAAGACTTGTCTTGAGTATGTGTCACATCTAAGTATGTCACTAACTCTACATTTGACTATTGGGTTTTATATAAATTGTATACGTTTCGTTGAGGGAAACATTTCTTCGAATTTTTCTCTCAGCGAAATTTAATTATTCAATGAATTATTCTTTTAACATCGCGATTTCTAAAATATAAATTCTTACTGCCAAGTATTGAACAAATAGGTTATAATATCTTGGTTTTTTAAGCGTAATTTTGTAAGACTGATTCTCCTCGTATAATGCTGCCTTGTCCATGAAGAGGCGAATTTCGCTCGTAAAAACGTCTACCATTTATATGCTAAAGAAATAATAAAGGTCCTATGACCCTTCCCTGAGGTATACCTGATGTTACTTTAACTGATGATGAACTAACGTCCATGCAGGAGATAGTATATAGCTACTAGTCTCTTGCGGTTTTCCAGTTGTGAAGAACACGATGCTCAGTTAGAGATTTTTCAGATATAATTGTCAAAAACGGTACTCTTTTTGACGTGAATTTCTTTATGAACTCATTCTGTAATTTTTGGTTGAGACTGGGTGGTGTCTTGGAGGTATTGGATTTATGATGACTTTCTATTCCGTGACAAGAAATATTTTAAAACTGCATTGAACTTTTATATAGACTAGACAGTATGGTGGTTTTATTTATACGGAGGGCATGTTGTAAAGTCGCTCTGAAAAAAGGTGTTAAAGATACTTTCAGTTACTTTTCTTTGATAGCTCTTTCTCCTAAGCCATATTTTAGGGACGTGACTGAACATATTTTACCTTCAACCTCCCTCATTTTCAACCAAAATGCCTATGGGTTATCCTTTTAACATTCACCAAATATTTTACCCTTGAATTCCTTTATAGATATCCACTTTTCACAGCCACTTTTAATTCAAAGCATTCTCACTTTTTCATATAACTTCGTATGTTCCTCATCTGGGAGATCCTGAGGGGCTGTATTCATTGTACGCGATAGATTCGTTGTCTCATAAGAGATTTCCGAACGATCACATTATACAACGAAGGTACCGTATCGTATACTTCTATTCCGTTCCGGTTATTTGTATAATGCTACGAAAAGAATTCGATGGATCGTCAGTGGTATGGCTTTGGCTTAAATTAATAAATTTTTTAAAAAAGCCAATAATTCCCGTGTAAAACCTTCAAAATCCGCCCCGTGGAGTTAGTAGATCTATTTATTTGTGATTATATTATTAAGCACAAGTATGCTCTCTTATTCTTTACTACTGCAGATACAAACTTTTTTCTCCATCTTCAAATCTCCACCTCTTTCCCCGACGAAAGAATTTTCCAAGCCCTCTTGTGGCTCCCAAAGTGATTTCCGTGGTGTAAATAGCAAATTCAGAGGTAGAAAGGAAGGGTGTGAACGAAAGAATGAATAAATTAACTGAAGATGGAGGGAGTAGGACCTCACGCAGACGCACGTGGATGGAAAGGAGAGGAACCATTTGTTTAAATATCGATCATATCTCTTCCAAAACTACATTTGTCAAAGAGTCGGAATTGTGTCATAATACTACGGGACTCGTTCGATCATTTCATATAGGAAAAAAAATCAACACTGGCGATTATTTTGAATCAGTTCCACACTTCAAATAATTGTGTGGTTTTAACAACATTAGTATAGAGTAGTATGCCTGGACTATGGCGTGTATTTGAGAAATTTTGCCTCTTGCAAATTTTTAGCAAAGTTTCACGAATGCAGTGCTAGCTGCTATGCACACATAGCAGATATCATATATGTCCCGGATAATCACTGGGGCCAACATTGTGCCACACACCTACAAAGACCTTAAGAGTCCATGAAGTAGAGTGTATTTTCGAGCAATGCCAATATTGTTCTAAGCAAACGCAATAATGCCCCATATTTTGGTATAATACCTGTTTATAAAGCACTTCAGTTTTGGCTTTTATTACTGTGGGTAATTATGAGAAAGAGTTTAAACTTATTACAATTTTGCTTCATGTACTACGAGGTCATATATCATCATAGAAAAGATCGTCATGTTCATAAATTCATTTTACATTTCTTAATTTGACATATTTCTTAACATAAAATCTTTATTACCTTTCTTCTCTATTTGTTCTTTTAATATGCCTCAACATTTGGTAATTAATTAGTAGTTGTAGTTACATTAACTTAAATAGTTCGTTATTAGTAATAACTCATCCACTGCCAAACACTCTTGAGGTGGCATGCAGGTTAATATGTAGATGATGAATTTGGGTGGAGGTGAGATGATGGACTAACAGATGAACAATTAGCTGCGCAATAAGGGGAATAACGATCAGTTGACAGCGAGGTGGTATGCAATTCAGTTATAAGAGAAATTCCTAATAGGGGTGACTTGGAGGGGAGGGATTTGAATTGGCAATAGAATACAAACTATAAAAACACATCCTTATGGTTACCTTCCTGTCTAATAGGAACACATAAATTTATCCGTTGTAGCATGAAAGTTTCGAAGTTTCGGCATTCTTTGATGAGAAAGTAATTTAAATCCACATTATTTCAACGTTATAGAGTTTAGCTACAGTTATATGAGATTATATTTACTTTATTGATGCTGTAACCTTATTGCTGAACGGCCATGCGTGTATTTAACAGACTCAGTTTAGATATAAAATGGATTCCATGTATTTGAGAGGTAACATATGTGGCCCACCATAAAATAACTAGGTTTTGTTAAACGTATAATAGGAAGGTCCTCGGATGAAACATTCAAAGAGAGATGCTACATTACTCTGATAAGGCCACACCTTGAATACGCAGTGAGCATTTGGGACCCTGGCCGTAAAGATTTAACCTAAATAATTAGTAAAATACAAAGGAAAGCAGCGAGCTTCGTTAAAAACTGCTACGAGCTTACATAGAGCGTCTCACAACTTTTAGAGGGATTAAGGTGGGAGCCCCTAGAGACTCGGAGGCTACACGCTAGGCTTAGGTTGCTTGAGAAATTCAGAACTGATATTTTTCAGAGCGACACAGAGAATATTATCATGACTCCCTACTACATCTCTAGGTTTGACAGATGCGATATAATTAGTGAGATACACTGCCGAACATTTGGGTACAAAAAATCGTTCTTTCCGCGCACAATAAGAGGCCACAATAAAAATTGAGCTCCACTAAATACACTCCAATAATACATGTCACCATCACATCTCCCAAAAACTTACACCTTTACGCGGCTGGTGACCTAACACCCTCTGCCTCGCGCCAATGCGGCGGCTTGTAGGGTGTTATGTAGATATAGATGAGATGCCACCACCAAGGCGTGTGACATTGCGATACCAGACCATAAGCCCGTAACAGGACGAGGATTGATAAACGGATGCATATTAGAATGAGTTGGAAAGACATGACTTTTTTTAAGCATAAGCAATCCAATCTATACTTCAAATTATTTAGAGTTCTTGAAGCTCATTTTCATTGATGAAAACTCCATTCATTTAAACACCTCCATTCCATCTCTCTGAGGTAGGGTGTATATACTGCACAGTGCTCTAAATATTGTTAGCAAATAATTGATAAGGAAGGGTATTTTTAAAGTCAATTAGGCATTGGAACGCAATTGAATTTAAATGTATAACTTAAATAAATTGGCTATCAATTGGAAAATAAAGAAAATTTTGGGCAAAGAGAGCGCTTATTAATTTCAGCTTTGCAGGAATTTGATTGCTTCACTGGTTTCTGTTATTTTAAGTATTAAGTTGTTATGGTCAGAGGTTGTCGCAAAACCACTGCCATGTCATTTCCAGGAACTCCACTCTTGAGTATTTTTTTTGTTCGTGATGTCGATGATATGGGACTCTTAACCTGCTATTGCTGGCCAACTAACCTCGGGAAATAATTTGTAAGTGCTACAAGGGAAATTGGGCAGGATGAGAATGATTAAATATTAACGTAGTTTTGCAATGAATTACTGGCAATGTAGAGTTGAGATTATTTGTAAGAGAAGAATTTCTCAATTGAAATTCATAGTTTGCGGAATGAAGGCTAGCTAAATTACAGGCTTCAATGCTACAACTTTGATATACTTTTACATGGGATAAAGTAAGTGCTATTCAATAATCAGTAGTTAATGTAGTTGATATTGGCCATAGTTTTTTGACTGACTCCTCGAGTCGACTCAACAAAACCTTTTTCATGAAAAGTCACGTACCAAGAGTACTAAGCCTACCAAGTATTATTATGAGACGATAGAAATTTAAATTTTAGTGTAAATCTATAACTCTGGGCTAAACAGAAAAATCAATGTTATTCCCAACGGCATAATATAATGTATAGAAGAATACTATGGTGTATGGAAAGTATCTTTTTTTTTACTGATAGTTGGTTAAATTTTATCTGTAAGTCCTTTTTCTCAACCACTAGAATACAACTACGGAGAAATGATATAATAATCTCCAGGATAAAATCCCGTGGTATGAGACTCTTGGGATAGAAATGGGGGTCAGACAATGAAAAATAGAGAGAGATGAAAGGAGATTGGGGAGAGAGAGGAGGCTTCAGTGGAGGTGGAGGCTGTTTGAGGCTCTGTTCGGGTCACGTGGACGCCGAGCCGGGAGCAGGATGGGATATGAGAAGTGATAATGGACTCATCTTCTTCGGGGTCTCCCGAGCGAAGAGAGAGAGAGAGAGAAAGAGAGAGGGAAAATGAGAGGGCACGACCCCAAAGGCATTCTCCTCCCGTCTCTCCTTCATTTCGAGGAAACTTTGCCAATAAACGCGCCGTGTGTGACGACCCCCGCAAGTTACTCGCGCCGGAGCCC
This sequence comes from Ceriagrion tenellum, assembly GCA_963169105.1. NCBI lineage: Eukaryota > Metazoa > Arthropoda > Insecta > Odonata > Coenagrionidae > Ceriagrion > Ceriagrion tenellum. Next base: position 121,838,625 of record OY720642.1, on the reverse strand, counting down.
GCTCTTCCCGCAGGGTGAAGTGGCTCGTGGATCCTGGATGTCTCATAAGGGATAGATATGTGGTTTTGTGGGGAAAATGAGTGTTTCTGACATAAATGTAGCTGAGAGATAGAGGAAAAAAAGACAACTTTTGATAAAGGGACTGGAAGCACTCCCCTTTGCTCATTATTGAATGGATGGTGGCGCTAAACCGAGCCTTAGTAATTTATAAGTAATTTACTTCACTGAATCCGAATGGAAATTTTATTTATGATCCCTTTTTCATGGCTATGACAATTATAATCTTCGACTTTAAGTTCAAATCTCCTACGGAAATTTCTCCCTCGGCTTTCATTAATGCAATACATTCTAGGCAGCGATCAGCGTAGAGCTCTTTCTCGTGGTTTTATTGGCTGATGAACGTTTGGAGCATTGACACAGTGGTCGCAATTTAGAATGCTGAAGAAGACCTATTTGGATATATTTGTACTAATTCTGAACTGTTTTTCTGAGAGAGAGAATAAATAATGATAAATTTAAACTCGATAGAGATTCATTGCAAATTGACGTGTATAGTAATAATACTCTATTGTATGGGTTATCAATTATATCCTGGCATCATTCAGGGTGCTATTCAGACTGTTCTCTATACCGCGGAGAGGTGTCATGAATAATTATTAAATGAATTATTTAGCTTATTACCATTGAAAATCAGCTCAAAAAACTCAAAACAATTTTAAGAATAGTGTACTTATATTGGTTAATTTTCCAAAACGGTCCTGCGTTTCCATTCCTTATTATCACCAATCCGTTTATCATTCCTCGCCTCGTGTCAGAGCATATGGTTCGATACTTCCCTGTCACATGGTTTGGTGGTGCAATAATGGACAATGTGTTGCTGACATGTAACTTTCTCTTGTCATAATGAAGGACCACATACGCCGATCTTTTCTCTCACCCGTTCGATTGCTCTATTGACACATGCGATTCTGTCTGTATGTTTGATTCCGCCATCTTCGAGAGGCAGACCTTTTAAGATTGAAGCCAATGCCTAGACGAGTCCTTTAAGACGCTAAGGTAATGCAAAATGCGACACATCTCTTGAAGCTGCCCCTGAATGACCCCGCCGGCGCTGCGTCGGGAGGAACTGTGAGAAGGGGAACACGTGCAGATACGTGTACCGGAGAACAGGAAGATAGGGTACACAATTCCGACTCTCCTCATACTAACCTCTATTTAGTTCTCTATCTGGTAACTATCATTTCTTTATTTCATTTTCTATGACAATAATCCTCTCCAAATACCTCATTAAATCACTTTGAGTAATTCAGATTAAACATTAAAGTAATTTAATAGGATTCACTGTAAATGACATCAATTATTTGCGATTGAATACGCTCTCTACCAACGTGCAGTCACCACCCAAATCATCCTTAACAAATTACGAATTTTAATCCTGGGAGAAACTCGGCGTCGATGGAATTCCTTCTTCTGATGATGGTTTCATTTATCTGGAGAGTAAATATATTTAGAACCAAAGTATCTAGTACGGGCTCTGTTTTTGTGGTATGGTCACTTTATAATTTGATGAAAAATCTAAATATTCTAAAAAATAGCTCGTAAGAGCGACAAATGCTTATGAATGGTGATATACCGGTGCCATAAACCCCACTTCTGATACTTGAACTTTGAATCAACTTCCAATCTTCCTCAATTAAGCCTTACGTAACAATATACGCATGACATGTCGGTGATAAGGCGACAGCATCATGGAGAATTAGAAGTATGACGCATAACTGTAATTAATCTCGAAAATCTTGAAATAACGTGAATTTAAATAGCTATCCAATGCAATTTTTGCCGAACCTTAGGAATTATAACGACTGTAAAGGGCAAACGTTTGCATTATCCCTGGACAGTAAACATTGCCTACATGATTCATCATAAAATGAAGTATTTTTCAAAGGACAAATATATTTTGTTACACCAAGATTAATTCAGATCTTTTTAGGCAGAAAATTCTTCTAAGTTAACTGAGATTTTTACCACTAAAATGTAAATAAGGCAGGTAGTTTTTCGATACCTTGTTTGAAATTTTAATCCACATCAAAGAAGAAGAAATTATATTGCAACTTAGAAATTTGACCATTCCCAGCTTCGAGGAGTACCAAAACATTTCAACTTTTTTCCTCATTCCTGGGATAATATTATGTATGCGCGGAGTGAGCATCAAAGAATATGTTATAAAATTCCCAACTTGGTTTCATTATCTAAACGTAAATATAAATTTGTAAACTTGTTCAGTACAACTTCTTTAGGTCCAGTAATACACAAACTTTTGACACTGGATCTTGTTTCAAACGACTGAAGAAATATGAAGAAGTTCTAAATATGAATAGCTTTGATTGGTGTTCAAGTTTGATACTCTTCCAAGCCATTCTCAACTGACTAATAATTATGTTTTTTGTAATTTTGTTTAATTTACATATTAACTTATACTATGAGAACTTATAAATTTTCTATACTTTACTGAATACAATTTTCCATGCAAATTAAAGGAATATCTAATTTTCTTCTCCATGGATATGAATGCAGTAACTCGCCGGCATTAGCGCATCTACTTTCGACTCATCACCGATATAGCACATAAAAGTAATATATACTCTCTGAGGAAAGTAATCGAGCGTTCATTTGTTCGATATCTGTCTCCCATCTACATTCTCATCCGTATCTGATTAATTGAATGGCCGGGTTAATAAAGGCTTTGATTTTGAAGGATGTTAATGGAATTGAAATGAAATGGAACGTATGGCTGCGAACAGGATGAGTTATTAAAACACCTCAGAATATTTTCTGCGTATTTGGGTTGGGAAAAATGAGAATCTCTGCATATTTTCTTCTATGAGTCATGTATCTTATCACAGAATTACATTCCGCCGCGCAATCAACTGTTCGTTCTACCCCTTACTGCGCCCTGCATCTTTCATCTGTTAGTCCAATGTATTCACCTTCACCCCACTTCATCACCAATATAACACCTTGTCAGCCACCTCAGGGGCGTTTGGCAGGGGAGATTTATTACAAACAACATTACTCAATACACATATTAAATTAATGGAACTACAAGTACTTATGAATTAACAAAACCTGCTAAAATTGGTTAGGATGCACAATATCTCAGATACACACCATAGTTAGAGCATGCTAACGTGTACTATTTCAATTACCACCACACAATAATTTTGAAGCTTGAAAATTATTAATAGTTATCGCCAGAGTCGGTTTCTTCCTGCCTATAATGATTGAATGAATGTCGCCGTCTGATGTCACATTTTCCGTCTCTTTGAGATTCGCGGCTTACTAAGAGATGTGATCAATATTTAAACAGTTAGTTCCTCTCTTCTCCATCCCCATAGCCTGCTTGGAGTCCTCCCCCATTCCAGTCAAATTATTTATTCATTCTTTCGTTCACACCCTTCATTTCTACCCCTGCGTCTGCCATTACACCGCAATAATCACTTCCGGGGCCACCTCCTCCTCCTATTCATTATCTCACCTTGCGGGGAAAGCGGTGTTGATTAATGAAAGCGGGCTGTCATGTTATTGTGGTGACATTACCTTTAGTTAGAGTGCTTGGATGATTCTTTCGTCGGGGCATGGGGGCGGATGTTTGATGATGGGGAAGGAAATCTGGATCTGAAGGAGAGCAGACCGAAAGAGAGGGGTTCAGTGTACCCACTCCTTCTCGGCTCCCTCTAAACAGGTGTTTTACACAGCTCAGAAGGGAGGTGGGGGATGAGAGGTCACGTGTCTGAGATGTGCTTGTTTTCCTTAAAATGTGCAGTAAGGTGGTTGAGAAGGGCTGCCTATCTCTCATTTCCCGTTTCGTCCCTTCGTCCGCGCGCGGAAATGTTCCCGAGGACGACATCTGGCGTCACAGGCATTCGATTCTCGCAACCTCTCTTCCTCTTCGCACATCCGTTTATATGGACCGTACCCTCCTTCCTCTCGCACAGCTACTCGAATTTTATCCGGAAAAACGAGTACATTTTTGTCCAGTTTACTTTTATATTAGTGTTTTTAATGAAGGAGTCGCGAAATAAATTTGCTGCTTTTAAATGTGTTTCCTGAATACTATTTTCTGAAAATGTTTTCCTCTACATTGATCGTAAATTTAATAATGAATGCGTTTTTAATAAAAACATACAATTCAACATGCATTATGTAGTAATTTTTATGAAGGTATTGAGGAATAGAGCCATTTTTATAGCATAAGTAATGGTAGCGGGCGTGACTTAGTGGAAATCCTTCATAGTAGGAGCGTCTGAAGAAATTACAACTTGGCTGTTTCCACATGAGGTTTTATTTTTACCGACCATGGTTTCGTTACAGAATAACATTACCAAGGTACTCTGTAATGAAACCATGGTCGGTAAAAATAACACCTCATGTGAAAACAGCCAAGTTATAATATCTTCAGACACTCCTACATTTTTATAGCATTATCCCATGCTTTTTGTTAAAAATTAAGTTCTATTTTTCTACCTTGGCATTAAATTCAAGCCTTTTAAATGAAAACCAATAAATTTTTTTTAGAATCAGTATTTTAAGAAGTGTTTTCACGAATTTAAGGAGAGAAGAGGTTGCTATTGATCAAACATTATTCATATAAATATTAAAAAGCTAGGGAATTAGGACTCCAAAGGTCCGCTCCGGAGTTTTTGAAATTTTTGTGTACCTCGTAATTTTATCTCAGACTTTTACGGATTAATGTAAAGATGTCGTCAAAGTGGATGAATCGTCAACAGCACGCTTCCTGGGGCACCATCACCTTGCATTTATACACGGAGAGCGTGCTATTCCAATCCCTTAATCCAGGAAGTGCCCAGATTTTGGAATTGCGAGGCCGGACGTAGACGAATTAAAGAGATTGAAATTCGAGAGTGCCGGATGTTTCGAGAGGAGATATTTTTAACTCAAAATCCAATTGGAATCCGCTACTCAATTGAAAAAGAGTGACTGAGATATCCAGCTAAAAGAAAATGTTAGCCCCCCACTTCTACTCGTCAGGGAATTGGTATTCCTAAATTGGATTCACCATTTTTTTATTCGCAAATGCTTGGAACTAGCTGACCTGCAGCCCATTTTTATATATTTTCCTCTTTCCTCTCGTGGAATGCTTTTGATCTCCGCGAGGTGAGGAAAGAGACTGCACCATACGTGTTTTTGGTCCCTTGAGGCGGTCCTCGAATCACAGATATGCGCCGACGGCGAACCGACATATATATAAAAACTCAGCCGACTGTCCCAAAACATGAACGCAATCATTCCTATCCTTTCTGCTCCATACGGAGAGTCGAGGGCTTTGGATTTCCAAAGCCTTCTTTACATGAGAATGAGAGAAAACCTTGGGATCTCTCAGTGCAGTCATCGCCCATGAGAAATCACGAAATCTCTTCAACGCAGAGTCAGTCCCAGCACGCTCATCCTTTCGAAGTACTGACAAAGTATGTGAGAATGGAGCGGGATTTCGGCCTTTGGACCATTTCGACTCTTGACATTTCATTCTTTACCACTTTCAACCAATGAAATTTCATCTACAGTAAATTAATTATCCTTTGGCGTCGACCTTTAGATGGGCTCAGATGGTTTAAAAAAATTATATTTAACAATTTTACATTACAGTTCCATCAGGCTATTTCTGTCGACGGGATATATTTCATATTTAATCTCACAATATTTTTTTTAATGCTCAGTTCATGCAGCTTAGGCTCTCTATTACAATAAAGATACTCCAGTAGTGAAAGGAATATACAACTACAATTGCAATAACACATCTTTATGGAGAACCCTTTAACACTATTTTTATAGCATTACATTTTACATTTACACATTATCTCTTTGTCTTTTTTCTCTACATTACACACACACATATATATATATATATATATATATATATATATATATATATATATATATATATATATATATATATATATATATATATATATATATATATATATAATCGTTCGTTCATTCACTCAGACCGCTCAGCGGCAAATACTCACATAAATGTTCATACAGAAAGGTAGAAAGAAAGTGGATAGGAACACAAAATTTATTTAAAATTACTGTTTTATCATCCTCCATATAATCATATAAATAAGACATAAAAATGTCATTTATGGTCCTGACAAGCCATTAATCAAATGCTTGTCAGCAGGTGCCGCGTTATATTTTAAAATACACTTTATATTTTATACGTTTAAAAATTACAAATATATCACACATAAAATTGTTTTGGACTACATCTATGATCATCATCATCATATTTTTTATTAAAATCACATTTTTTCACACAGCACAAGGATCTGATTACAAAACTATTTCATCATCATCAATCATCATCATCCGGTCGATTTAAAATTGATGAATATAATATGCAAGGAATTTTACACCTTGAGGGAAGTGCAGTTGAGCTTAACGTAAGTACAATTATCAATAATTATTTTAGTCTCAACATAAATGAAAAATCCTCAACTCTTAGATAAATATAGCAATGAGCTCATTGACTAGGAGATTTAATTTGCACCATGGACCCATGATATGCTTCCAATGGTGTTCTTATCAAGACAGAGAGATACTATTTGCATGGGTAATCCTATATGCATGGATGAAAATTCATCACGCTCATTATGCTTGCACATCCTATAAAAAAATTTTGTGCATTTTGCATGTGCATTTTGCATGTGCATGTGCAATTTGAGCATTAAAAAAAATATTGTGAGATTAAATATGAAATATATCCCGTCGACAGAAATAGCCTGATGGAACTGTAATGTAAAATGCAATAATACCACGTCTATCAGCTTCATCAACTTCTGCAGAGATGGTACATGACAAATCTTAATTTTCAACTGAAAAAGAACCTATCAAAAGACGCTTTTAGACGTCTTTGTAAGACTTGCATGACAATAAGGAAGTATTTCAGCTCGGATGTAAAATGTATAGTCTTTTTAAATACACTGCATACTGCAAGTTCCGCGAAGTTCGCCTCAAATACGCAGCGGGGAGGGACTGTGATGGGTTCCGAGTTCAACGCATACGATTAGGACGTTCGAGAGCAAGAAAATAAAATACTAGACAATTTGAAATGTACTAGCCCCTCATAATAAACTCTAATCATAGCATGAATCATTACCACCATAGTTTTTTTGCAGCAGTTATTCATCCCTCTTTTTGATTCAGTAGTAACATGAAGTGAAACCATATTGTGGTTAAGAAGTCAATAATTGCCAGCATGTAGTTTTATCCATGCTGTATTTATGAATTTTGGCGTTACCATAAAACATTCCAAAAATATACTTTAACGATACCAGGTGACAGAGCATCCCTATACAAGAGAATTTGTAATTTTTTAAAAATTAATTAATGATTAATTCTGTTTCAGAAGCATACAAATACAAATAGAGTTATTAAATTTTGTTTTTTTCTTATTGAAATCATTTGAGTTATCAGAAAAATCAACTGTTTTAAATATTCCCGTCATTATCGTTATTCACCGATGTAACATTATTATTAGAGTTGAAATTATTTAGTACTTCTTTCCATACTGCGTATATTGCATGGTGAGTTTTTCCTGGTGGTAAAAGAACTTCAAAGCTGCCTCGTCTTGTGACAATAGAAAATGCTACGTACAACATGCCGTGCATATGAATTGCTACTAGAAAGTAAATGCAAATCCAATTTAAATGTTTGGCCTAGAGCCTTATACAATGCTAAAATGCTCAAAGAGTAAAAAATGCTCTTAAATTGATTGCTTTGCATAGTACTTTGGAGCTGACTTTTAACTTGAATTTAATTTGTGTGAGTGTTGGAATATAAAGATGTAGTATTTGCTTCTACTTCCATTAACATAAAAACGATGTTTTTTCTCTGACTGTACCTGAGCTTGCGTGGTAAATTTGAAATTCCATGTTTTTCGGTGGACGATAAGAAAACACTTTTATACAATCTAACGACAACTATTAATAACTACATTACGGTGCAATACATAGTGTAACTTTACAATATGAAATCAACAACTCGTATTTTCTTATGTATGCTGAAATATCTGTCTTTGTATTTATTTTATTGTTTAATGGAGTACCATCTTGGTTATCCACTGAAACCCCTTTAATAATTAATTTGAATTTTTCAAGAAATTGTTCGAAATAAAAAATGACTTTTTCTAAATATGAGACCAATATTAATCTTATTGTCTCGTCCGAATTTAAAATATCCCAATATTTCATAAAAATATCTAGAGCATTCTTCGAGAAATAAATTCCTACACACAAAAGTAGCTCGTTTAATACATGTGAATCTACCGGAGGTACGTGACTCTTATATAAGAAACAGTGAGGAATGGTTTTCAATGCTGAGAGATTAAATTTTTTTAAGTAGAGACAAAAAACTATTTCTTTTTTAATTTGTTATATTTTATTCCTATATTTTTCGTACAATCATAGCCAAACCAATTTGTCATTTTTAACTTATTTGATTTAACTTTTCTTATGACCATTTCCAAAATTTTGTTAAGCTATTTATCTCTACTGAATCGATTTGGATACGACAATATATGAAAGATACTGCACCTCTAGATCTAGGATCTAGACCATTTTCTGTTGTTACGGTAGTAATACCCCTCACCTTTTTATTACTGATATCTGTAAGATCCCTGTATTTATTTGTAGAATTTTATTAACTATGACATTGTGACGCCACGAGCGGACACTGGTGATAAAGATTTAACCAAAAAAATTAACAAAATACAAAGAAAAGCAGCACGCTTTGTTTAAGACTGCTACAAACGAGTTATATTTTCATAGTGTTATACAACTATTAGAGGGATTAAGGTGGGAGCCCCTAGAGACTCGGAGGCTGCACGCTTGGCTTAGGCTGCATGAGAAATTCAGAACTATTGTGTTTCAGAGCGACATGGAGAATATTGTCATGTCTCACTACATTTCTAGGTCTGAGAGATGTGATAAAATAAGAGAGATACTCTTCCGAACAGATAAGTACAAGAAATCGTTCTTTCCGCGCACAATAATCGACCACAATAAAAACTGATCTCCTCTTAATACACTCCTATAATACATGTCACCATTTCACCTCCAAAAATTTTACATCTCCACACGGCTGGTGACCTACCACCCCCTGCCACACGTCCATGCGGCGGCTCGAGGAGTATTATGTAGATGTAGATTATAAAAACTTTCAACTGGACTCAGCAAATGGGTGATACTTCATAAAATGAACAACTGTGAATTTTTTATGCATCCATCTCACAATTGATCAAAGTCCAGCAATGACCCGTCTACGACCATTTTTTTAAGCTTCTTACTCGTGCATTGCCTTTCTTGAGAGTGAGCGCGTAAATGAAATTCCACATCCGGAGATTTACGCAAAGGGAGTTACGCTCGAGCAAAACGAGTAAATGGGTGAGCGGTCGGCATTTCGGGTTAGGATGTTAATTAAACAGGGAAGACGAATTATCCCGCCGAGCTTCTCAATCATGGTCATGCAGGGAGGTGGAGTTAAGGACAGACGGAAGGGAAACTAAATTGGAGAGGCGAAGAGGTCTTCCTCCCACACTTTGCTGCATTTCATTATGTAGAAGGAAAGTGAATATCAACAGTTACTAATCTACTCCCGTTTGGGTTGTACAATGCACTATAAAAATACTTTGGAAAAGTTAGTAGGGTACGGATATTAGTCCTGTTGCCTTAAGCCAGAGGCTACATTTATAGTATTCGTAGTCATGTATGTAAGGTTAAGGTCGTATATTACATATGATGCATATAGCTATGAATAACTCCATTTATCTTTTGTAAGGGTAAAGAAGAGTATTTAATGGATTTCTGTGAATCTCGCACCACAGTTAACGCAATCTTTTAATTTAATCGTTTGAGGAAAATGTTCCAGGTGTTAATTAACTCCTCCAAGACACAAGAATAAGGAACGAACACAGAAAAATAGGTTTCCTTTCTCCGGTGAAATATTGACATGAGAATTTTCTTTTAAAAGCTCCATTTCACTTCTACCGAGAAAATACAAAAGGTATTTCAAATGAACGAAAAAATAAGTCATTTTACGCCTTTGATATCCGTTGCTAGTAATGAAGCATTGTATTATAATAGATTAGCATTAATATATCTGCCTAGGTTTCTGAGTCTTAAGAGTATCCATATTTGCTTAAAATCAAACGATTGTCTTTTTTATATTTTCTGATCAAAATAAAATTTTCCATAAAAATCTGATTGAATATGATTCAATAAATATGCTCCTGTCTCTTAATCCGGTCTACATATTTCAATGGAATTTGCGAGTAATTTAGTTCCATCCATTAAAATAATTATTCTTTTAGTCCACTGTTTTTATGACCAGTTTAAGGTCGAATCATTATGTTTAGTCACTCGCTACAATAAGGAAATAACTCAACCTCTATCAAGACCAGCAGCGCTCTTAAGTTATTTGACATTATATATTAGCGTAACAATACTTCCTATTTTTACTTTTTCACTTGCAAAAAATTTATTGAACATTCAGGGAAATATCAAAGATAGTACTCTTTGATTGTTCTAGGCTTGGTGACCCTCTGGAAAGCCATGGGTCGTCATTTCGGCTCCACCTAAAAAAGGAAAAATAAAACTTACCTGACTTGAATTATTTAATGCTTGTCTTTGTTTGTTTTCTATGATAGCGCATTCTTTTATTAGTCATAAAAGACAAAAAATTATTTTTTTCTGAAGACCATGCTAAATTGACTATTTCCTTGATTTTATTGAGTATACATAGCAAGCCAATTTTTTCGAGTAATCGTTGGAATATAGAATGGATTTACTCCAATGAAGTTCAATCGGATACTTTACCTCAATGAGAATAATAGCAGCACAAGTATGTGCTATTATCTTTTATTCGATGTCTCGGGGGCTAGGAGGCAGGCCTAAAATTTGTGGTGGCGGGTGGCTTTCGTGCGAGTCTAGAACTGTTTGAAGACCTTCGCTGCCGGGGGGCGAGGAACTGCCTCCGAGAGAGATTACATCCGAGATTATTATCCATCAGCCTGGAAAAACGGTACAGCCTGGGCCCTGTTGTGATGGGGTTTGGTAACAAAGGAATCAGAATCAGGAAGTTCACGTAACGGAGATCTGAGAGCAAATGAATTTTTGAGGTTCTACGCCATGCCTACTGTTCCCCTAATAGTTCTAGGAAAGTCAATCGACAAGCAACTATCTCTTCACCCACCTCCACAAATTTTATTCTTGTCTCCTAGTCCCCAACGTAAAGACTCGGAAAAGATAATGGTCACGCTGACCTTCCGCCTCTCCATTATCCGATTTCCTTCCCGTCCACATTTGCTGCCGCTCATACAATGTTTCACAGGGGTTGATTTGCGATTGTATTTGGCGGACGAAGGAGGATTAAGGGTGAAGCGGAGTGAGAATGAGGCAGTATGGCCACGTCATAATGTTAATTATAATTGAAAATACTCCTGTAAGACTATATGTTGCAATTTATAGCTCTCTGGAGCTGCAATCGCCTTCATTCAAGCTATCTACATGTCGGAGTCGATTTGACGCATCTCATGCGTTCTGGGTAAATCTCTAATTGACTTAAAAATTTTGAAACTCAGTGGTCTCGACTCATTGTACAGTATATAATAGCAGGTTGAGGAAAAGTCACTGGAGGAAACGGCTAAGACAATGAAATAAAAAATACTAGTTATTCTCCAGGCGGAGGAGTCGAAATGATGACTGCGGGTGTTCCACTGTTAAGTATAGAAAGTCTTTTTATATTTGCGAAGAGAAATAAAATCGATAATGATGATATAATACCATTCTTTTTTCTCAACGCTCTCACCTGATTTCCAACCTGTCTTTTTTTTCAAGTTCTTCGAAAAAGAGTAGAGTTGGTGCGGAAGCTAATGGCCCCTGCGTAGAAACCCGATTTTGACCCGGACAAGTTTATAAAGACCAACTGCCGCGGCATAGGTAAGTGAATTTCACCGTTTTCCCGTTGGCTTTTAGTAGATTACGGTTCATATCTAAGAGTACTCCTATAGCAGCCTCCCCCTCCACTCTAGCCGGCGTTCTGTGCTTTTAGCGATCATATGCTTTCACACACGCTATGCATTCCTTCGTGCGAAAAGTCGATCTTCCTCCTGCCAACAGAAGACAGGACCGACAAGAAGCCGACCTCGTGTCGCCTTCTCCTTAACCCTTCCGGAAAAAGAAAAGAACAATGAGAGGGAAACTTTGTAGGTGTAGCGACGCTGGAACGTGTGCCGGGTGAAAATAGCCACGGACTCCCCCCCCTCCTCTGGTCCTCGTTTTTTGTTCTCTTTTCCGGAACTCTTTCCTCTAATCGGATGAGGGGGATCCCATTTCCAAACCCTTGAGTAAACGACGCCATCTGGTGACGGAGAGTAGAAAAGAGGAGAAACGGAGGGAGAAAATGGGGTAGCGTAAAAAGGCGCTCCTACGTATGTATAGGATGCTCGTTTTAGAGGTATTAGAAAAACATTTTTCTTCCCCTTTTCCTTTCGGTGAGAACGACCCTTGGATAGCATAACTCCTCGTTTTTGGGAAGGGCAGCAGGTGGTGTACCCTTGCGATTCCCTCGTAATGTGCTTTGGTGACATTGCGAAATGTTTACAGCCTCATTTTGATTCAATTTTAAAAGGGCGCTCAGTTAACCAGGATTTTACGGCCAAGGCAACGTCTGAATTTTCGGCTAAGCCTTTGTGGGAGTCATTTTGCTCCCTTTGGTTTGAAAATGATTTAATATTGTGTGTTTTGATTTTATGATTTTTGATGCTTTGAGAGCAAAGTAATTTTTTGCAACATCATCCCCTGTCTTCTGACACCTTCCTTTCAGGTCAAATATTTCTCTCGACTCATGAAATAGGGCGAGACACAAAAAAGCGCCCTGGAATGACAATACCAGTTAATTTAATACCAGAATGCATTCTTCCAAATTATGCATACGATACTCAACGGATCACCTAAATGGAAATGCAATGGCGTATTCCGATGGTTCCGTCTCTTAATATTACACAAAGTACTGAATGACGATGGTGAAAGACATGCGAGGGCTAGACTGAACACACATATGACTGTGAGTATGAGGAGCGACTATTCACTACCATTTCCCGATCAGTAACCGAAGATAATCAATAATGAGCTCAGCTTGAATTTCGAGGCGTCATCCTCTGATTTGTTAAACGGTTAATCTTCTTTCCAGGCTCCAGTTTAGTACAATTCGCTACTCTTTAGGAATTGGCGGTCTGAGTAACCACTTGAGTAAATCTATAAATTGCACCGTTCAATGTATAGATCATTCAAATTAGGTTATATTTGAAAAAAAAATTCTTATCTCTCCTCTCCCGTCTCTTGAAGTGAACGGACAAACTTGCCTGACCAGATATTATCCTCAGAGGGTGAGAGCTTATTTACTACTTGTGCTGTGAACATTCCCGCCGGACAACCTGCTCATCACCGTAGTTTCAAGTTCAGAATAGTAAATTATGTCCTTATTTTCGTAACTTAAAAGTTTTTCTTTTTTGTATGAATTTAGTGTTTTTATGTTTATTTTTGAAGAGACATATTTTTTGTCCGATATTATTTACTCCAATCAGTAACGTAGAAACTTCATAGTTGTGTAAATTCCAAGTCAATGTAAAGCTTTAGTTGCAGCAACCAGTACACAGTGTTAATAAGTGGTAGTCTGGATTTTAAATCTCAGATTTTGTTAAATTCATCATGCTTTTCCATAATTATACTTAGCTCTCTAATTCCGACAGACCCTGCAGCGTCGTTAGGTCCTGAACGACGCTAGTTGTAACGTTAGCGAAACTGTGATCCGTTAAAATGTAGCAACACGGGAAAAACCCGAATAAACTGAACTCAATAAATCACCGCGGAACTTCCGTACCAGGACAAGTACATATTAACCAAGTGTAAGTTCTTAAGAGTTTAGGCAGCTTGCTTTAGGTTATCTTTTCTTTTCTTAATTACGATAGTGTTAGGATGGCTTCAGCTGATCAAAAATGCCGGCGAAGGTGCGGTTTTCAGAACCCGCATCACTATGGTGGAGAGAATTTTGCGGGAACTCTATTCCCAGATTGAAAGAGTGGTGTGCGGCACTTAGGAGGATGGGAAATTGGATGGCTCCACAGAAGTTTGCCGGACCCTACGGTTTGCAAGGTGTACTCCCGATTGCAATAAGTGACTAAGTGATCAAGATTTTTCCCGGAGGTCCATCAACTGACCCCCTCATCCGGTGTTTTCGAGGGTCTTCTCCCGAAGCAGCGGGGTCAAGATTACTCTGAAATGTGGATTTATACGTGCTATGGAAAATTAGTTTCCGTTTTGAATATATATATGTGTAGCTATTGCATGGAAACTCCTAGATATCTGGCATGCCTACTCCCACACTGAGAGCTGCTCCTCAGAAACACCAAGGAGTCAGAAAGAGTGGAAATGGGGAATTGTAGTGAAAGGAATATGCAACGTCCACCGAGTGATGGCTTCTTCGCGGGGAAGAACGACCAATGAAGGTGTGAAACAGCGTTAATTTCCATTCCAGGTGCGGGCTTCCCGCTAGTGACAATGGCAATTAGAGCAGCAGCTCAGGGCACGAAGTGCTCCGGATTGCAATTTGTGGTCTATGCTAGCGTCAAAGACGGCATGCATCATCTATACCAGAGTATTCCATATTACTCTAGGAATCTGAATTCCTCAAAAGAGCGTTTTTGTGGAGCAATAAAGGGTGGAGTTACCAGCTCTAAGAATAATACTGTTACGTACACTGGCTGTATAAATAAGCAATGCCGTCTAATAATCTTTCTTGTCCTGCTGTAGAAATTCCCTTGAAAACTACTTATTCCAAGGAATCATGTTATCCTGTTTTTCCAATCGAATTACCATACAAGTTTATAAAAAATTTTCATCTTAAAGAGGACTGTATATGAATATAGTATTCGAAAAATCTTTAATATAGCATCCTTTTCCTTAAAATTTGAAATGCGGAATGTTCAAGAGCGATGGCAAGCAACTGTCAAGTAGCTTTTTATCATTTTTACTCACGTCCATTTATTTCAAGATATCGAAAAATATAATTGTCGGTTTGATGATGGTCGGTTAGATCTGGAGAGTGAAAAGTTGTTAATATAAAATCAGTTTGGATTACGGGAAGGCAGGTCTTGCGAAACCCAGCTAGCCGTCTTTTTCCACGATATCCTTTCCTCGGGAGAAAGGCTCGACCAGGTAGACGCGATAATTTAAAACTCCAATAGCTTTGATAAATTCTCGCGTTCAAAATTACTTTCAAAGTGGAAAGGATATAGGATACAAGACGAAGTAACGTATAGTTTGATGCACGGGTATATGCGTGACCGGAGGTCGAGGTAAGGGAAGGATAAGTTTATACGACGTTAGCCGATTGAGGTGCATTACTGTCAGGTGTACATCAGGATTGTGTAATCATACCTAGGTTTACCTTTTGTTAATTAATGACACCACCATTTTTATGAGCAAAATTTACCTCATGTCAGACTAGGCAGGATTGAACAGAGATATTAGCAACCAGCCTAAAAATTTGCGTCGGAAAAAGCTAATTCTAATAAAGTATTTGCGCTATACGTGATAAGTTTTATAGAGCTTTGTTTGGAGTTTTGGAAAGAAATACTTTGGCCAGCAAAAGGTAGACTGTTTATCTAACGTTATTCAGTTAAATACCAGTAAGTGGCCTTTACTTCGGAACTGTATTTGAAGAAAACAAATGGGGAATATGCGGAAATGCGAATCGTAAATTTTAAATTTATTAAAAGGTTACTGGGAAAATGTGATGAGAGAGTAAAGGAGTGATATTATTTTCCTCTCGCTAGACCTCAGTCTGAGTAAGCAGCTAGCAAAGGGGACCCTAACAAAGAGGGTTTTTTCTCAGAAATAGAAGGATTTTAGCGGAGCACACTAAGATTTGTAGAAAGTTGACACAATAAACTTAACTGTACAACCGAATTGTTAAAGATATTTTTCGATAAAGAATTAAAAAGTTAACCCAGTGCGCACAGGTTTTGTGCGAAGCCTGTGCATGCATCGAGCCACAACTTTGAAAACCACTTTCACTGTGTATCATCTCTCATTCAAGAACTTTTGCTCTCTCTTTAACCCTCATGGATTCTCTGCGCCTTAGCGGCGCTCATAGTTTTAAAAATGATTTTAAAATTTTCCATTCCCATGGATTTTTCTGAAACGTTCAGTAGTCTATTTTTTCTGCTTTCTTATGTTAAAAATAAATTTTTATGTATAGTGTGCATAGTTTTCATTTTATTGGCCTCTAATGAAAAAAGTTACGTCGTTGGATTTACAGCGCCGCTGCGGCTCCGAGAGTTTCCTCGTCGCAATGTCTGGGACCGCACTCTCAATACTAATTTTAAAGTTATTATGCTTCGTGTAAAATGATATCTTCTATTTATAATCATAATAGTTAAATGTTAAAACTTTATAAACAAAATTAAATTGTTTAACAAAGGGAAAATTTTACTATGCCAATTTTGCTTCGTCTTTTATCTAATAATCATACTTTTTGCCTATTTCTAATGATCATTGACAAAACTTCATCTATTTGCAAGAATACTTCTTAGAAACTCATGGCTAGCCTAAGGGTGTTTTTTCCAAGGCCTCTGGAATTATTTTGTTTTGGTACCTTCTCCGCTCCGCGTCCGCGTCCCTGCTGTGGTGATGGTCACCTTTGGGAACATCCTAGGGTTACTATGTATAGAGTTATACCAAACAGCAATCCCAAGAAAATTTAGCCACAATATATTTTCAAAAATCATGCAATAACGCCTCTTTACCTTCGTGTGGAAATTTCACGGTGAATGAGTAACTAAGGTTTGGGACGACTATTCAGAAGTTTGACTGACCACCGTGAAGAACACATCGCACGGTTGGTGTTATGTCTCGTACCTCTCATTCGAAAATATTTCTTTGCGGCAGCGATAGTCTTCATAAATTGCTGCCGATAATAGTATTTCCCAGGACGTTACTGTACCTATGGATTGACATTGACAGAACTTACATCGTAAAAATCTTTTCATGATGAAAAAATACATAGACGATTTACCACACAGTGAACATTTGTAAATATATTTCTCGTTTCTTTGTGTACTCAAATGCACAGAGATTTAGGTCTTCCAATGTTTATTAACATGAATGGGTGAGTAAGGAGAAAGGTGGATAATTCCATGGAGGTTATTTTGAGATGTAGGGGTGGAGATACATGGTGGTGGGTCGACTGCCAAGGATCAGGGAATACCGGGATCGTTAGGCCAGGTAAGCGTGGAAAATCCGTATCGTGAAGAAAGTGTGAGAGTGCAAGGAGGCAATTAGACACAATAGGCTGCTCTTTCTTCATCCTTCCATCGCTGCGTGAGGGAGAGGGAATCCGCGCCTTATCGCAAAGCGCTCTTCATTCCGAGAAGGTCTAGCTCGGGTGGGTCGTTGGAGGTGGGGAGAAGTTCAATCAGTTTTTGTGGGAGTAAAAAAGCAGGCGGAGGATGACAAATAAGGAAGCTTGGTTGTAAAGTACGGATGGTCTCAATGTTTGGGTCAGTGCAATGCTACGGAAAGAAAAGGTGAGGGGGCTCCTCCCAGCATGAAGGTATTTTAGTCACCCCAGAACACTAGCTCCTCTTCCATTGGTCCCTCACGCAGCGCCGGACCGAAGAATATAGAAGCCATCGTATTCCATGTTTTTTTCCATTTCCTGCTCCTTCTTCCTTACCACCTACAACCCATACTTCTTCAAAATAATTATTTTGGCCTTTCCCACCAATCCCGAAGCAAAACCTCATCTGCCACACTCCCCCGCATCACTTTTACCTGTCCATCTTTATGGAGACATCCTCAGTGAGGTAATGGGCTCCACTGTAGGCCTAAAATACCGGCTCTTCTAGACCCCCTCCAATGCGGTGCTGGACTCTTTGACGCGTCGCTGATTGTCCCACAGTCCTCACATTTCACAACCCATCTGACTTTCATCCTTTTTTTTATAAATTGCAGGATATAAGCTCCCAGAATGCCCGTTACATTTTCCTTGATCGTTAAAGTATAGCCCTTAAAAATCACGACGGTATCACTCGTCTCTTCTCACTTCAACTACCCTTTTTCAATTATTAACGTTTAAGAACTCAGACTTGTGCGCACACTACAAAGATAAAACATGTGGGTGGACGTAGTGAAGCAAAATTACTTTACATGGACCCATCTGACTTTTATTCGGTCTTCATTTTTAGTATTTGAATACATAAAAAATAAAACAATGTGCACATGATAAAGCGAAGTTTATCCAGCATTGCATATTAGAAAAATTATTTAAAACGACCATTACACACGAAATTAAAACCTTCAGTTGAAAATAACCGTCTAAGGGACCAAAAAGGGAGAGTATTACTACAATACACGGAAAAGAATGCAGTTTTACAGATTTTTAGCCATAACTTCTGTAATAATGGGTTACATCTTGCAAAAAAATGGTTAAAAATAAATAAAATAGAAGTCACTAGTATTATCAATCAGAAAACATGCTAAGAAAGGCCAAGTTTGAAAGATTATGACAAAATATAACGCAGCGCCACTGCGGCGCCGTAAATCCAACGACGTAACTAAATTCGTAAATCTATATGAGGGTTAATATAGCTGGTAATGGACATTTCTGGATATGATTATATTTTAGGTGCGTAAATCCAACCCACTTTGCTTTGTAAATAACTGAAATGGTCATTCTTAAATATGAGCAAGGAGACGCCATTTCTTTTGTGATGAAATTAAGTTTTCCGGCGATCTTAAAAGGGAAGGTATCCCTGTTAAAAACGGTCCGAGAAATCAGCCTCCAATATGTTATTTCTGTTAACCCTGGACTTCTTTTTCGGGCCGAAATCAGACTTATATCATTATTTATTTGATATAATAACAAATGGATAAGGGTATGACACTGCTTTCTTAATAAAGCAGTTGGTTGTTACGAGGTATTTCCTTTGGTTACAAATTCTGTGGTTTTAAATGGGGTTCACGCAATGGTCCACGCAGGATTTGTGTTCGTCCCCAAAACTCCAATCTCCGCAGGCCTCAATCCAAGATCATGATAGCAATGAAGTCACATACCCCATCCGAAGAGGACACATTTATTTCAGTGGCCTTATTATTCACGATACTGAATTGCCAAAATGCGTCGCGCTTCGCCTCCTTGTCGCTATGAATCTCCTTTTCTGGGCTGGCACCCCATTGTCGGGCATGTTCAGGAGACGCTTCCTCGTCTGAAATTCTCCATGTTTAGCCCTTCCCTTCCGCACCCGCATACTCATCGTTCAATTCTAATCCGCGTCCGTCAAAAGAGCGAAAATCCGGAAGAGAGGGTTCTTGCTGGGAAATCGCTGCGTGTGTGGAGAGAGAATCCTTCTCCGATGTGAATCCCAAAAATCCGGCCCTCGCTTGGAATTGAGCCTCGCTTCTCCCCTCCCGGAAGAGATTTTCTAGATTGATGGCCGCATATTTTCCATTTCCATCGCGGAGCGTTTGGAATGCTCTCGGATCCGGTTTAGAATTTTTTGTCCTCTTCTCTTGCTGCCCAATCAAAATAAATTGTTAAGCCTTTGCCTTACGAGATCGCTCAGCCGTGAGGTTTGTGAATTAGTGAACATGTCTGGAATGGATTTTCTAGTTGTAAATGTTCATCTTACAAGACACTTATTCTTTGGCTCCATCCACATCTGATGGGTACACATTATTCTCATGGTCTAATTGACAGTTTTATGTTGGATGGAAAGACATGTGATCATAAAATATTAATAAAGTCGTCAAAATTGTGTTGAAATTTAAATTATAAATCAAAGCTAGGTTTTAATCTGCGTTCTGACAGTGATCCTCATACCCATTGTCTCTAAAGGTCAGTAACTATAGTGATCTACCACATAATTCATTCCATTCTATCTCTATATCCACTTAACAGAGAACAATAAGGGAGGTAAACGGGGAAGATGTGATTGCCCGACTTCGGCCAGCTATTTTTCAATAGCAGGATTGGGTGGAAATTCTGGAAGAGAAAAATTTATTTTTAGAGCTCTAATGTGGAGTTATCTTAAAATGACTGGATACAACGACCAAAAACGATTTCACATACGTCCACACCCTCTTACTTCACAACTCATCTCTGAAAACAGCTAATCTGTTTGAGCAGGCCTCTGAAACATGCATTTTTACTTGGCAGATAGTATCAATACCTTTCCAATTTTGCTTTTTACATAATTATTTTGACCTCGGAGAAAACGCAAATTTTTCGAGCATCAGGGGTTATCCATGAAGCGTAGAACGCATGTTTCTTAAAAATCTATGCGTTTCTTTTCTATTGATGGAACCCTTTAACATTATCATTGATCATTTAATCCTCAGATTGTATGATTGCAGCCTTTCGCCGATCCCTATCTAATCCTAGTCCACTTACTTTGTGGTCAATTTTCCTTTGCACTTTCCTCTTTATTTGGCTCTTGAATTAGTTATTGGGACTTCCTCCGGAGACTTTTCCTCTATTTAACCTTCCATGTTATATTCATCTTCTTATAAAACTCTTTCCCTGTTTTTTATTTCATATTATACCTTCAAAGGCAATATGTTCGTGAACCCATGCAATGTATTTTCCACTGTACAATAATTGGCGCCAATGTCCGGGGCGGAAAATGGAGGGGAAGGCGAAGATCTCACCTAGGCTGCGGCAGAATCCTGAACTAAAAGGGCGTATTCGATCGAGGTATACAACACCCTTCAGTCGATTTTGTCATCTTTTGAACTCTTTCTATGACAATATTTTCTAGCCAAAGCTCGAGTGATGAAACGAGTCGTGCTAATCTTACGCTTCTAGCTCGTAATTCGATGTCCACGCGTGGAACGATGGACATTTTACAATTAGTTTAAAACTTATTTTCAGCGGCAATGCGATCCATTTCCGGGGTAGTGAGCGATTCCTTGACAATACTTTACATAAAACGTGGTAAAAAGTGAACATTAACATTAATATTAAATACTATTCGTTAACCGCTAATAGCTGGCTCATTAGGTACCTTTGCCGAGAAAAAGGCACAGGTGTAGCCAATTCTTCGAAGTCATAATTGCTGCCTATCACCTGTCTCTAAATTATTCATCCATTTTGACCGAATCAAAAGGACGTTACTGTATAAAAAACTTCTTTATCAAATGCAATATATGAGCGCATAACAAACAATATCGACAGGAGAATGGTCCAAAGACTGATCAGGCAAAAAGTTGGCGTTTATGCTCTTATGCGTTAATGCCATAAAGTCATACCCCGTTCATGTCCTCATTATTTTTAGTGGCTATGCCATTATGTCATTCCCCGAGGATTGGCTAATTGCAGTTGTTCATTTTTCCATATTATATCCCACATCAGCCAGACTATCTAGTTATGTCCAATAAATAATACAACACTTAGTATTTATCACTTGTCAAATTAGTCCCGAGATTGACAAAGACATACCGTTCATTTATTTTACTAACGACTTTCTTCCCTGTGACTTCAATTTTTGAAATATAACTTCATTTATTACTCTCGCTACCCATCTTCATTAATAATAAGAAAAGTTAAAAATAAGTAATATTGAAAATGCAAGCAACACTAGCTGGAAAAGGATTTTATACCTTTGATGGCTACCTCTCAAAAGTTCGATTTTATGTCACTTTTTCCCGTTGGCAAATGGCAGTTTGAATATAACGTCACATCCTCTCGTCCTTCAAATCACTCCAAAAGACTTTTTCTTTTTTCGCGAAGAAAAGCACTTCTATCCGCAGGGTTACGACATCGTGTGCTGAGGAAATATTGGAGGTGTTGAGGGCACGCGGTTCACCCTAGGTTGAGACGAGGTCGGGTAATTGAGTGATCCAGAGATTAAAGGGACAGGCTCATCAATCTATCACTTCCGTCATGCTGTTCATTTGTCAGAGGGGAGGAACGAAGCGTCTGTATGAGCGAAATACAGAACAGGGAGGTGGAGCTCAATAAAAGCGAAGGACAGAAACGCATTGTTGCTGGTGACGTCATGAAGGGCGGGAGGATTGGGGGGTGGGGGAGTGTTGGAGGACAATCACAGGGTATGAGGGTTAAGGGCGCGAGACTTTATTTGCAAACAAGATGGATGGGAAGGAGGAGTTTAATATATATGCATGAGGAGACAGCAACTACACGAAAGAAGGCTTTCGGTGAATACTGATGCGAAAGAAGCGTGAGAAGCGGCTGCTGGCTCCATCTCTCCGACGGACTGCGAAACTCTCCCTTCTTATCTTTCGGTAGAAGTAGGACCGATGTCAGATAAGGGCGCTGTGGGGATCGAACCCGGGGCGCTTACTTCCAAGGCCATCCACGAGAGCTCTGATAGAGGAATCGGACGAAAGTTTCATATGAACGGCTTAATCGATTAATGAATGTACCTCGACGACACTGTGACACAAATTTCAAGTAGTTTCTACATTGTCAAATTACGAAAGAATTAGCAAAATCCTTTTCTAGCGAAGAAAATAATTTTACAGTATATCTACTTTTCCAGCTCGTACTGTATGTCTCTGATTTAAACGGAATAGTATTCTTGTAGGTGATAGACGAATCATTTAAAGGACAAGATTTAGATGTTATAAAAAACTACTCAGCGTTTTTATTTTATTTTTTCATCAACCATTCTTATTTTGATTTTTATTATGTATTTATAAACAAAGAGCAATCTTGCAATGGTTATTGCATGAACCGACCCCTGTCTGAGCGGATTTTATTATCTTAAAACTTCTAAAAAATCAACTACTTATAAGTCATAACTATTTATTATTGCTTAAATAAATTTTTATTGCAAAAATAGCCACTTATGGTATTTTTTTGCATTTTTTGGAGTAACAAATTAACAATTATCTTTGTGCGACGAATCATTTCGTTGTTTTTTTTATTATTTCATTTCATTGTTATGAAAAATCAAGATTGATGAATAGCTTTCTGCAAATCTGCAGAGAAACAACTTAAGGTATATTTGACTATAGTGTGTAACACAGGGGTAACCTTACGCGAGAAAAATGAAGCCATTTACTATGAATACTACATTCAAGTGTATTTGGGGAAACTCCTGTATATAAATGACAGTTCCAAAGCTTATATTTGTCTCCGTTTATCACAAAATGACGTAATGACGCATGTCAGTAATGCCTTAAATATCGTGTTCTACGATGTTGAATAAAACCGAATACTCACTGATAGTAAAATTAGCTCGGAGGCTTCCGCGGATGCAGTGTTGACTATTCCTTTCACTTTCACGTTGTTGCAGATTCACATGCACGACAAAGACAGGGGACGTACTTCTGAAAGCCAAAGACCCTCTTCCACGGAACCTCTACGGAGGAATATATGAAGTTTTGTGCAGCTGTGGACAACCATATGTAGGCCAGACATGCAGAGCCCTAAAAATACGCCTCCAAGAGCATCAACGGGCAATTAAAAATAACTATTACCGCATTTCTGCAATAGTCGAACACCAACTCAGCGGTCCCACACATAATTTCAACTTTGAGGAGACAAGATTAATAGCTAGGGAAATACGCTATTACCCAAGGTTAATCAGGGAGGCTATAGAAATTGCGACGAGACCGGAGAAAGTCAACCGAGAAGACGGTTACAAGTTGAGTAGCAGTCTAAAACGAATTTTTTCAAATTTAAATTCCGCTAACAATGGGAGTCCAGACTCATACATAAAGACGAGTGAGACTAAAAAAATCAGTTCAGTTAACCTGATGAAGCTGGCAGGAGGACCAGTGAAATATCTTGTTTTCTTAAAACAAATATCGCGGAATGAATCCCAAGTAGTTTAAATCGTCATCATAGAAGTTGCTGGATGCAAATGTTTTTTTCTTTTTCTTCGATAGTCCTCAATTAATTACATATGTACGTAATAACGGATATCACAAATGCATACATTTTCGTCTTCTCCAATACTAATTGTGAGCATGGCCTGACGAAAAGTGACCAAGGACACGGATGGCAACTAGTTAGTCATCGCATTGGATCATATTTCATCACAAATAACTGTTCGGACCTGTGCATTACAGATGATCAATTCTTCCTCCTGTGGTGTGTAACAAATCAGGGAAAAATGGATATTCTATTAATTTTTTCAAAATATTGTCTTAAAGCGATTCGCACTTCACCTATTTCTATACTTCCATCTCGTCAAAATTTATCAATAATCGGCTTGTGTCTTCATTGTATTACAAATGTTCAATAATCATTCAAAAATGCCTGAAACGACCAAATATTTTCAATAAGCGGGTGACTTGAAAACTGAGAGTTGGTTCCGTAATTAGTATTAAGCAAACTTTGAAGAACGTCACAAGGAAGATTCATGCGGAACAACAGCGGAAATGGGAGTGTAATAGAAAGATGAATTAGTGTAAATTTCTCGGGCTCGCCACCGGGTAAGATTTTTATAGACAGCCGACGTTTCGGGTTCCGACTCGTCACCCATTCTCAAGGCTAATGATGCTTGTTTAAAAAAGATTGTTTAATTTGGCGCTAGGCGGGGCGGGATTGGTCGAGCCCCGATTGTTGTATTGGAGGACCGTTGACCAGCGGGGACTTAGCTCTGGCGTTCTGAATTCTTCTCAGAATTCTATTCCAAGAGCTGCTGATCGTATAACCAGTATCCCGGTTGAAATTCTTCCTCTCCAACCTTATCTCTATCGCCTCTTTGGTTAAGCGATCCCAAAATTGGCCGGATCGCCAAAGAACAGTCGTGTCATCCCAAATGATCTTATGGTCCCGACTCAGGCTATGCACAACTACTGCTGATTTTTCCGGTTGACCAAGCCGGAAATGCCTACGGTGTTCCTTCAGACGAGTGGATATAGTTCGCCCAGTCTCTCCCACGTAGACTTCACCACATTCACATGGGATTTTATATACCCCCGGAGTCATGAGGCCAACTGGGTCCTTAGCCCTCACAAGGCGGTCTCTTAAATTGGCCATAGGTCTATGGATGCTCTCGATATTGTACCTCTTCAGAACCCTCGAAATTCTCCCTGATATGGTAGATACGTAGGGCAAAAAGGCCCTGGATGTAGGTTTAGGCCGGTCAACCTCCAAATCCGATGTTTGTGAATTTCAATGGTGGTCACCAGCCATTGCCAACTTTTATATGCAGGACTTTGAGGAAAAAGCCCTTTCAACAGCTCCGTTACGTCCGAAGTGTTTCCTCAGATACGTGGATGACACGTTTATTATATGGCCTCATGGACCGGACGCTCTTAAAATATTTTTAGACCATATGAACAACCAACATCCCAACATACAGTTCACTATGGAGATGGAGAAAAATAATAGAATCGCATTCCTCGACGTCCTTATCACCCGAAAAGAAAATGGCAAACTGGGGCATAGCGTTTATCGGAAGGCGACGCATACAGATTTGTACCTGAATGGCCTTAGTCACCATCACCCCTCTCAACGCAATGCTGTCCTCTCCACTCTCATACATCGCCTTCGCTGCCGCAAGTAGAAGCATTGGTAGTGGAAATATTGGAAAAATTTCGCCTTTTAGATTTTTAAAAGTTTATTTATCTGCAGTCCATTATTATCGTAGTTATTTTGGCCGTCGAATAAGTTTCTTTGGCATACATATCAGCCTACATGAACGGACCTCTTGTTTTGTGCGTCGCCTCCTCCTATCGCCGAGTAAGCTGCAAGGTATGATAAAAGAAGCGGAGTGAAAAATTTTGTTTTATAATAACACAGCAAAAATTCATTGAAAACCAAGAGAAATTTGTACAGCATAGGCGACTCTCAAATGACTTTATCTAATATTCCTATAAGTGCTCTTGAGGTAATATTCAGCAAAGCATTTGAATTTCAGAAGTAGTTCTCTCCAAATAAAACGTGAACAACGTCTGGTCAACATTTCTTTCTCAGAAGCATAACTATAAAAGAATAGATTAAATGGACAAATAAGGAACGAAAGAACTTAAACGAGAGGTTAAGAATCACTGTATCAATGTAAGTGGATAGTTCACTCCAGAATGCCGCCCATGGTGTTGCAAAAAACTGGCAGGTTACTCAATTGTTCTCAAGCTAATAAAAATTGAGCTTTTCACAATTTATTGACTAAATTTGTGCCACACTTTGAGGAATAAGTCTACCCATAAAGGGAGCCGGCGGACACCCTATCCCAAGAATTTGGGCAATGGGCCGGCTCTCAACAGATGTGTGGTAAGTTTTCGCGCAAGCGAGACTGGCGGAGACTCGTTTAACGTTGTTGGGGGAACCCAACAGCTACGAAGACTAGGGGGAGGCGGGGGCCCGTTGTCGTCCTTTTGACGGCAATCCGCCTCATGGTGACGCCTTCCTAGTGGTTGTGCTTCGCTAACCCTTCCCAATCCGTTACCCGTTTTCCCACTACGCACCCGCCCCGGTGATAAGCGAGAGCTTCAGGCCGGGGGGTAGGTTTTTAACCCGCGGGGTGACCCGAAGAGCCTGTCTGTAAGTTTTGGGAAGCAGATGAGGATACAAGAATTTGGTAAATTGAATTATAATTTGAAGTCAACTAACGAACTCTCCTACCTTTCGAAAAAACCATTTAGTCTCATTGGCAAGGTCTCCCATCATTCGCGGAAAAAATACAATTTTAAATCTCTAAATTCTGCAGTATGTTTTCCTAATTTTATTTACATGATCATGAGAACATAGTACGCCAGAATTCGTAAGATGCTATTAACGTCGTCGGCCAATAAATTCCTTTGGAACTTACGTAATAGATTAAGCTTAAATTTTATTGTCAGCTCTGAATGCAGCTCCTATCTCAGTTTTTACTCAAGTTCAGTAAAACTATCAAGATAATCATAACGGCTTTTTTCCGTTATCTTTCCCATCTACGCCGCACTTGCTCTAACTCGGTACCTAAACCGACTTTATAAGGGTCTCAAATATTGGCAGTGTATTTAAAATGGCGTGTTCGAGCGAAATAAACTGATTTCTCTGACTATCGTCGCATTTGCTAAGTACTTTGGCATAAAATCCCAATTTTCAATTAGCTTGACCTGTTGTTTCCATAATATGTTCGTGTATTTAAAATAGGACGCAAAGAGAAATGAGTTCAAGGGACATATTTATTCTACCTGGACACTAATATGGTATTTATAATGTGTAATTTAATTATTCATGAGACAATTTAGCACAAGAGAAATGAATTCGTCGTAACATCACGGCAAACTGAAATCTTAGCTTCAACTCTTAACTCACCTTGGTCCGGAACCACAGCCCTCAGTTATTGAATAGTATGAATACTTCTCATTGCTGCCAATTGAAAAGTTCTCACCCGACGGTGTAGAGTTCCTATCATGTATATTTTCTAAATAGAAGAGTAAACATGAAAAATTGACCCGGGTCAACTTTCAAAGCTTAAATTTAGCGCGGAAAACTGATTCCTTAAGGATGAATACACCGGAAAACCTTTGTAACTTTATCCGGTTGAGGGAAGGTAAACCACTTCGCTTGAACTTCCATTTGTTTTTATAGTGATATTAAATACTTCTGCCTAGGCTGCGATCGAATTGCAAGGGTGGAATCCTCGAGCTTCTCTAGTTTCATGTAACATAATACTCATGAGATTAGGGGGAATGCCGATACCCGAGACTCTTGCTGTAACCTATCCCACTCCTCTCCACTCTCCGATGGCTGTTCAAGGCCATTCAAGTATTGCATGAGAACTTTTGGCATGGGGACCAAGTTCATATTTTTACAGACTTAAGCTTTATGTTAGATCGTATTTTTATTACTTCATGATCAGACTTCGGAGGAAAAGTGCTTGTTGGTAGCTGTGTTAACGGCACGGGGTGCTGAAAAAAATCGCCCTAATCATCACCTGTACCAAATCGTTCACCATTAAGAATAGTTGATCTGAACACACTCGGCCTCCAGGGCTTCACGGTATCTGAGAAAAAACTGTAAGTCTTCCACAAAAATAGTTTATTATGTTTATATGTTTAATAAGTCTCATTATGCTTTTTTCATAGTTCCTCGAGTGCAATGTATGTGAAGACATGAATCCACACCAAATTGTCCACCATTACGATTGGTTGATCTGTACTCTCGGCCTCAAGGATATTTTCGTTGTCTGAGAAAAAATTATGCTTTTTTCATATTTCCTAGAGTGCAATGTATGTGGATACGTTAGATATGAATCGGAAATATATACATCCACAGAATATTGAAGACTTGATGACCAAGGTAATAACGATAACAAATTTTATAAAAGGCAGGTTTTGCCGTAGAATCAATATGCCATTAATGTCTCTTAAAGCCACGGCGTAAAGCATAAAATTGAAGAAAAGGCAAAATTCTTTGTTCCTAAGTTCACTTGATCCAAAAAAACATGGAGAGGTTTGAGAAAAAGGCACTCGATACGACAAGAAGCCGACCCTGTGGCTGAGGTATCTTGACGATACTTTTGTCATCTGGCCACACGGCGTGTACGAACTTCAGAAATTCCTGCATCACTTGAATGCCCAGAATCAATGCATTCAGTTCACCATGAGGATGGAGAAGGAGAGAAAATTAAATTTCTTGGACGTCATGGTCACCAGAAAGATCAACGGGAGCCTGGGACACGCCGTCTACAGGAAACCGACACATACTGATCGCTACCTGAACGCAGTGTCACATCATAATCCGAGTCAGATGGCGTCTCTAGTGGCAACACAAATAAACAGAGCGTACAACATTTCTGATGCTGACTCGCTGACGAACGAGAAGAAACATCATACGGCTGCACTTATTAGAAATGGCTAAACGAAGGACATGGTCCTGAAAAGGGCCGCGAAGGAGGAGAAAAGACGAAACAAGCCCACTGCCGATATTGCTAGAGGAGAGGAGAGAGATGTTGAGCCGGAACGTAAAGCATACGCCAGAATCCCGTATATTGCGGGGATTTCGGAGAAGATTTCCAGAGCTCTGAAAAGGCATGATGTGGTCACGAGATACGGTTGTGTGACCAAGATATCATACCTTCTCCCTGGACCCAAAGACAAGATTCCGCATGATTTGTGTGAAGGAGTCTACAACGTCCCCTGCTCATGCGGAAAGGCGTACATTGGTGAGACCTGCCGTTCAATGATCGTACGAATGAAAGAACACCGGAGAGCGACTGAAAAGAAACAGTTCAGCCGCTCCGCCATCGCCGAACACGCGTGGAGTGGACCAGGGCACACTATTAGATTCGAAGACGCCAGGATTTTGACCAAGGAAAACAGATACTCCCCGAGACAAATACGAGAGGCAATAGAAATAATGAAGGAACAGAATAATTTCAACAGAGAGGACGGATATCCACTACACAGCGCTTGGAAAAGGGTGATTCGCGCCTCAGCCAATCACAGAGCAGCACTAAGAAAAACGCAGGAAAACGACGATATATATAAGGACGGCCCATATACTTCTCGACACTTCGATCTGAAGACGCTAGCAGGACTGCCAGCGAAACTGTTGTCCCATAAACAACTGACGCGGAAGAAATCCCGGAAAACATGGAGAGATCTACTTACTTTCATGCTGAAAATCACTCTAGATGCTCAGATTGGGAATCACCATAACACAACATCAAGATAAAAGAGTAATTCCAAGTATTTACATTAATGACAAGGTAATAAGTGAGCTATTGTTACGCTTTTTCTTACCCATTTTTTCCCAATCATACATTTCGAGGACCTCACTATTATCCCCATTCATTCATATCCCCATCCCTATTCATATTGCCCCATTGCTTGATAAATTCAGAACTGATGTTTTTCAGAGCGACACAGAGAATATTATCATGACTTCTCACTACATTTCTAGGTCTGATAGATGCAATAAAATAAGAGAGATACACTACCGAACAGATAGGTACAAAAACTCGTTCTTTCCGCAAACAATAATCAACAACAATAAAAATTAATCTCCACTAAATACACTCCAATAATACTTGTCACCATTTCATCTCCAAAACCTTACACATTTACACGGCTGGTGACCTAACATCCCCTACCACACGCCCATGCGGCGGCTCGCAAGGTATTATGTAGATATACATTTCAAATACCTGTATGATGGGAAATTCTATGGTGTTCGAATTGTATGACGGGGTATGGCCATGGTAGGTACTCGAAATGTATGTTGGGGAAGGATGTGGACATGGCATACAAAAGAATTTTGATGCTTCCCGCAGATGTCATATCCTTTCATAAAAGGCGACTGCGTGGTGTTGGGTTAATTTGAACATCGGGCTGGCAGAGTGATGAGTTAGATCGAATACCTTTTGCCGTTTGACGGCAATATTAATTTCCTCGTATCTACCTGTTCGATATCTGCAATGAGTTGCTGCGTTTCTGTTGAGTTTGGAAAAATGTATAATTACTTGGCTGTCACTAAACCGACCTCCCCATTTTCCTATATGCCAATACCAACTCAAACACGAGAATCATCATCTTAATTAACCAATTACGCACATTAATTGTAAGAATTAGTTTGTCTATTTTCTATTGGTTATTTGGGTAGTTTGCGCGAGACATCATTTAATCTATAGTTAAATGAATTTAGTTATATTGTAAAGAAAAATATCACACCCTCCCAAGAATACCAAAATATATGCCAATTTACGCTATCATTTTCGAAATATTTGCCAATCAAATACCGACAACATTACATGGGAAACGGTACATGCATGCGTTCCTTTTTTCAGTACAAGAGAAACGGTATCGTATATACATTATTTACAAAGCTAAGGAAATCTAACGCCTCGATATCGTCAGATATTTAACAGTGGGTACCTTCTACATTTTATTTACCATTTTGAGAAATAAATCATATTGCCGCCAAATTAATTTTTACAGAATCGCAAAAAACCTTCCAATGTGAAGGTTTTTCCCCGTACAGTGTAAAAAAATGATTCACATTAAAGTCTTATGCATACATATTTTGTTGATTACTGGGACTTGGGACTAAATGAAACCAAATTTTTCGTCATTGATATAAAAATATTAACTTCATGTTTGATGCACAAAGGATGGGGATATACACTGTCACGGTGAAGCATCATATTCATGATTTTCATTCATAATTCGCCGGGAAAGAATTAGTACTTTCATCACCACCTTCTCAATTCTCACACCATGTTTTATTCCACATTTCTTACTTTCGTGCCTTAAATAACTCCCCATGCTCAGGATGGGAACAGCCATATGACAATATTATCATTATCTATTATCCTCTCACTGTTCTTAGTCCTAACCAGCCCAACCTCATGCTCTTTGCTCCTTGAAATAGATTTTGGTGTGCGTCAGCAGAGAACCCCTTCCATAATCCCAAACAAGGCTCCGCTCTCATTTTATTTTCTCCTTTGTACCACCTAGAGTTTTTATTGCCTTCTTTTCGTGACCCTTTTGCA
Source organism: Ceriagrion tenellum (assembly GCA_963169105.1). Lineage (NCBI taxonomy): Eukaryota > Metazoa > Arthropoda > Insecta > Odonata > Coenagrionidae > Ceriagrion > Ceriagrion tenellum. The sequence continues at coordinate 121,807,088 of OY720642.1, read as the reverse complement.
TCTGTGCGAAAAAATAATTTTCATTCTTCTTTTCTTATTGAGCATATTGGGAAACAAAGACCACAGACATTGCTGGACATCTTACGGAACTCCCCTCTCTATGTCATTAGAATAGATACTAAAATCACAGCTAAGCCGTTAAGGTCATGCTTGTAGTTGGTCGTTCTTTGTCGTTATTTCTCTGATTATATTTTTCGGTACTTTATTTTCCATATATACTGCATCCAACTCATTTGAAACGTCCATTATCTTCCAATTTAGGTTATGAAATTCCCCTTCTCTATCCTTCAGCAACCTGTGCTCCTTTTACGAACTGACTAGTAAAACCCATTCAAAGGGTGATATATTTTTCTTTAAAATGATACCAAATCCACTGATTTCTAAGTGAAATGATATTTCGCTCAAACTACGAGGCATATCCAGGAAGTAAGTTACTAAATTTTTGTAGGCTGCAATGTATTTATTAAAAAATTGATTGTTACAGGATTACATCAGTATATAAGTCAACTATTTTTTTAATGTAGTCACCATCTCTCTTGATGTACGTAGCGTGACGAGAGATCAATTTTTGATGCCTTGGTCATAGACCTCTCCCGCCACCTCTTTCATTCACTTCTTCTCCTCCTCTTACTTCCTGTCCGGTTGTAAATATTTTTCACCCATGGGCATCTTCAAGGAGGTAAAGAGATGATAATATGACGGCGCCAGGAGGGGGAGGGGTCGGGGGTAGTTCAAAATATCTCATCCAAACGAGTCGAGAAGTTCCTTCGTGACGTTGGCCGTGTGGGGCCTAGTGTTGCCGTGCAGTAGGCAAACCCCCTTCTACAGTATTCCCCTTCTTTTGTTTTGAATCGCCCTCATCAATATTTTTAGGGTCTCACAATAGCGCGCAGCATTTATGGTTTCACCCTGAGGTAAAACATCGATCAAAATTATGCTTTGTGGTCCCAAAACACGGATACCATGATATTTTTGGCTGAAATTGTGGTTTTGAATGTTTTCGCTGAGGGTGATGAGGTGCTAAACGTCAGTACGGCCGTTTTTAAATTCTCAATACCATTTAAAAACACTCGTACGATTCATAACTCCTTCACTATTAACCGTTTTAATCTCATTAAAAACTTTGGACGGCAATTTTCCCTTCATAACGAGATAGCGGATGACGCTTCGAATTTTGCACCTGGTGGAAGGAGGCAATGACATTGTTTACGCAAGATGATTCCACATAGACAGTTCTGAAGGTACTGACTCCCACGTGGTTTTGTTGGAAAAGGGAGGAGCTAACCTACACGGCAGTGTGACCAACATAGCAAAAATAAATTTCCTCTGGCCGTAATAACCCTTGTACATTTACCTTCTGGATATGCCTCATACCTTAAATGAGTTGTGCCACACGGGCGACCAGGGTTCAAATCCCTGCAGAGGAGGATGTTTTTCAGAGGGAACCCGAGCCGTACTTGAGTGCCTTGTGGAGGGCTCATCAAGTACAGTACTCCGTCTGTCGGATGAGACGTTAAACCGTGGTCCCCTTGCGCCTTTCGTTAAGAGCAGGTTAATTCCGACGCCGGGTTTTTTATCTACCCTTCCGCCCTAACCTATCCTCTATGGCGAAAATGACCTTAGCCGTCGGTCGCCTCCCCAAATATCAAATCCAATCCATGAATTGTGCCGCTCTCACAGGCGCGGAAAGTGACGATAGACGCCCGCCATATTTCTTTGCCACTCTTTGGCCAACAACTTTGCTCTTCTCTCCTTAATCCTCTCTTTCTCTCTCAATTCCTCCTCTCCCCTGCTCCCTCCCTTCCGCTCCTCGGCGCTCTTCCTATTCGTTCCCCGGGCGTCGAAGGCGAACGCGTCCCGCACCCAGCCTCTCTCCCTCGAGGGTGCGGGGCGAATATTGGGGCTGTGGAAGGGAGAGAGAGGTGGAAAGGGGGGGGGGAGGACCCTGTGAATTTATGGAATTCGATTTTGTGGAAGGGCACCGCCGTGCCACGCGGGAAAAGACGAGCGAGAGAAGGGGCATCACCATAAGGATGGCGAGGTTCGCCTTTAAGCCTAAAATCCTCCCCATCCCTCCCCGCCCACCCCTTCCCTACCCCTGTCTCTCAAACTCTACCAGGGCCATCCGAATTCCCTCCCTTCCCTTCCTTCCTTTCCTTTCCTCCCCACAAACCCCCACACCGACCTCTCCTTTCATCCCCTTATCTCGCAAGCCTGGACACGTCTTCGATTTTCCGATCTCACGAGCGGCATCTGCCCTTCCCATCCTTCACTGCCGCCCCTTTTGCATATCGCCTCGACTCACGCGCCCTCTCTTGCGAAAAAAAGTGAAGGGAGAGATCCGCCGGCATTCTGGAATGGAGTTGGAATCGGGATGGGGGGAATGGCTGGCGCTTCGCCACTCCGTCGCCTTGACACCCTTTGGTGTGGCTCAAGGCTACAGCCAGTCAATTCAAGAACGCATAATGCATATCATATTGCTCGTAGATGTCCGTATTTTGCGTGCCAGATTATTCATAGCTGCTTGAGATTCTGTGGACAGCCAGTCAGTGAAAGAGAGAGCAATCAGATGGTGACTATCGGGTAAATACCGCTCGTAAATTGCACAGTTTGTGTCTATGTCATCTACTTTATGTGAGCCAACTCTCTTACCCTTATCTCATCTCTTTAGGGTGAAAAGGCGCTGCTGTTAAATAAGTAGTTACTCTGTAATTTTCTAACTCACATCAATCACGCTCTTTTCACGATGCCACTACATCTAGGAATATTACGAGTTAGGAAATGTGAAATTCGCTAATGAAAAAAAAATTGAAAGCTGAAAATATTGGTATTGTTATGCAAATCATGGCAGAGGTAAAAGAAGGGGGGAGCCAACGAGGAAAATAATATTTTTTAACCGTTTACAGAAGTTATAAATCGAAAAATCTTGAGAAACCATCAGTTATACCGGTTTCATCGTCCAGGAGTTCAATCTCTTTTACTCATGATTATTTCCTGGTATTCGGCCCTTATTATTAACTGAAGCGGTCTGCTGAACCATTGATCGTGAAGTTAAACTTCAGAATAAGATTTAGGTATTTTGTATAGGCGCGTATGAAGTTTGCTTGCGGAAGACGGCATCTCTTTTTTAATCAAACGAAGGGCACGAAGACCTTTATGTGGCGGTAAGGTTTTATGAGTACTTCGGTAGATTTCCTGGCAACGTCATTGAAAATTCATCAGGAATACGGACCAGCTTCAAGCCACTCCGATAATTTATGCTAAAGCGGTTGTCTATCTTGAGGCAGTTTGAGCGAGATTTCATTTCAATCAGCATTCAAAGAATCCGACATCATTGTTAAAAAAATTACACTACTTTTCCAAAAATACTGATTTATCAGCCGGTCAGTGAATTATTTTAGAAAACATCCAATTTAGAAACCGTTCTCCAAATGCTATTGTATCAAAGAGACTTACTTTAAAATATGAGAACTCTTGACTCATAGATGGTGTTAGAAAATTAACATTGTGGAGTACGTGTACTTTAAAAACTATATATATTTTAATTAATCAATTTCTCTCAGCGGTAACATTTGCAGGATTACCAAAAAATCTTTCAATGCGAATTCGTTTTTACAGTACGGTGTGGAAAACAATGAGTCAATGTGTTGAACGTCAACAGGCGATATACTGTGGAACATCTTGTGAAGTTAAAAGAGAAGAACTTTGAGTAATTGAGTGGGAATTTCAAAGTTTATTTCTTTTAGCTTCAAAGTGAGTCAAATTAATGAATTATGTATGAATATTTTATTCATTTCCGAGACTGTAAGTAGTACTATTGATTATTATTTTTGTGCAATTGATATGTTTACACGGTCATCCTGCTTCTTATAGCTAAATACTTTTCTAATTTAATTTTAATATGGAATTTATACTGACTAGGGAAAAATCTCGGCCAAACTACCTTGATCGGTGATCGACGATAAGTTTGGGTTAAAATGAGAGGGTGGTGGGAGAGAAAATGGCGTGGTGTCACTTTGGTTTGCCCACACTCCACGTAAAGGGATCGAGTTTCGACTGAAGAAAGCCTCCATCTCTTTGGGGATTTGAACGCGGGCCTTCAGAATAGGCATTCATCTCTCTCTCTAGCACAACAACGCAATTCCCGATTTATAATAATAATAAGGCGTCTTTATTGGGGCGAGATTGAGACTAAAGCAGTCCCTTCTTTCATCTAACCCTTTATCAGATAAATACATGAAATAAGTGTGAAGAAAGATGTATACATTTGTTGGGAAAACGTAAGGAAGTAAGGGAGAGATATACTTGATAAAAAAACTCACTGCAGGAAAACACCCACACATGAAGGGGAGTGTGAAAAACCTGCGAAAATCTATAGACAGAATAAGGTAATGTAACACTAGCAAAACAAAAAAAATCCACGAAATACACATGAATGATAATAATAATGAAAAGAAGAATTTATGCATAACTACAAAGTTAAAAATAACCAAATAAGTAATAAAAGAATAAAAATGAATAAATTATAAGAAAGTAAAAATAAACAAAAATTATGTTAATGAACAGATAAAGTAAAGACCACTAAATAAATAAAACAACGATAACTCAATAAAATCCAATAAATAATAATAAGTGAATCATAAACAGTAAGTCGAAAATTTTACAGTGAGTCTCCAAAAACGAAATAAAATGAGAAAAAGTTACATTTAACAAAAAAAAGTTTAATCGACATTAAAAGTATATTAAATAAATAAATTAGCAAAATAAATTGAGTTTATGAAAATACGTATTCTTTATAGGAAATATAGCCTGGCAAACAAACACGTCAATAATATCGGATGAGTCGATTCCACTTTTTTTCGATCCGATTCCGATTCTTTCAAATCGATTCTCGATTCCGATTCCATCGATTCTTATTCCTAACAAACAGGTGGGATATTGATATACCAGTAGCGTACGACTGTTATTTAAATTCAAGTATTGGCTGAAATAAAATAACAAAGACAATTAAGTCGCTCAAAAAGTATATTCATTAACAAATAGCAAATATATCCTCAGCTAATGGAGGTAGATAAAAAGTACAATTCGATGGCCTACACCCAAAATTCTGGAAAGTCTGGAATCGATGGAATCGGAATCGACTTTAGGAGATCGATTCTCGATACCGATTCTAATCCTGAGAATCGGTGGAATCGCGAATCGACATGTGGATTCGACTCATCCTTACTAAAAACTGTATTATCAGAGGATGAGAGAAAAAGAAGTGTGGGGTGGGGAGTATTGGTGATGAGCAATGGGGAGGAGGGAACTAAAATGGCAGATCGCTTCGAAGCGTGTTTTGTTTGCCGAGGTTCGGCATTCCCTGCGGGTGGTGGCGCCTTTTTTCCACACTCGTGCGAACACAAACACGAACAACGAGACTCGCACGCTGCATGCCTTCATGCGTTCTCTCCTCCTTGCTCGTCTGCTTCTCATTCAACCTCCTTCGGTCGCGGCGCACTCGATTTCCACTCATGCCCCGAGAATCTCGCTTCCTCTCTCATCGCCTGCAATCCCTCTCCCCCACGCCCAAGTAAGTGCGGGAAGATTGGAGACAAGTGTAAGGCGAAGAGCGACGAGAGGCGGTGTCTCGTGGCATTTCCTGGGGGTTGATCCTTTCTAGTAGGATGGAAAAGAACCACATCTTCTTATGCACTCTGCACCTTGCAGGGGAATATTTATTTGGGATAGTGGAATATGAGGTTAGCGCGTGAATATGCTTTTTTTCATGTTACTTAAGTTCCTGGCACAGGGCATTCGACGATTATGGGACATGGGCTGCGGAACTTGCAAAGTGCTGCGAAACGTAGTGAGGAAGCTGGTGTAGTATGGAGGATAAGAGAATTTAATCAAAAAAAAAAAACAAAATACAAAGAAATGCATCACGCTTCGTTAAAAACTGCTACGAACGAACATATAGTGTTACACAACTGTTAGAGGGATTAAGGTGGAAGCCCCTAGAGACTCGGAGGCTGCACGCTAGGCTTAGGATGCTTGAGATACTCAGAACTGCTGTGTTTCAGAGCGACACAGAAAATTATCATGACTCCTCACTACATTTCTAGGTCTGACAGATACGATAAAATAAGAGAGATACTTCGCCGAACAGATAGGTTCAAAACTCATTATTTCCGTGCACAATAAGCGGCCACAATAAAAACTGAGCCCCTCAAAATACACTCCCATAATACCTGTCACCATTTCACCTCCAAAAATTTTACAACTTTACATGGCTGGTGACCTACCACCCCCTGCCACACGCCCACTCGGCGGCTCGCGGGGTAGTATGTAGATGTAGATAAAATAGAAAACCTTTATCTTTACTGCCAACGCAATCACTGTTAAACGAGGGACGACTCACTATTTCCTTCCATCCCATAACGACTTGACTCTCGTGAAGCCATTCTTAATTTGACGACTCGCTTTCCGTGCTGACGTGTCTCGTGCATTTGTCACGCGTCAATTTGATTCTCCTGTCTCTCTCTTTATCTCGTTGCCCCCTTCTCTTCTCCTCCGTCTTTGCCCTTGGCCCCCTCCACTTTTAATTCCTCTCCATGCCACACAGCTCTAAGCCAGGAACTATTGCGGAAACTATACTATTCAATGCTGCTCCTTAAGAAGTCCAAATACTTGTGTATGCATCACATCAGTTCTATCTCCTACACTCTGCTTGGATGGCACGATTTCCATTCGTTTTTATTCATTAAGCTTGTCCATTTTTACCTTAATAACAAATTACTCATCTGACTCCAGCTTCGAAAAAACTTTTTACGTCGTTCTTTTTTCAAGAGAAAGATTTTAATCTTAGTAGCTCGATTAAATTAAAAATTAAAAGTACACGCTAGGGTATGCTTTGACTTGAAGTTATGATACCGTATAGTTTTTCGTTAAAAAAATCATCTTCAAGATCTATTTCGCCAGTTAAAACCTTTTTGCGTGAGATATAATGCGTATTACTTATTTTCAATATGCCAACATTCAGTCCTCTTCGATCCTTCTTGACCAAAAGAGTGGTCCACATCATTATTACTTCTTCTCTTTTTTTCCCTTAGTATGCGGTGCGGAAAGCAACAGTCTCTCTTTCTTATGTGACTTTCAAAAACTTTGCTGGGAGCACCAGAGCAGTGTATGTTGACGCTTAAGGGGAAGTTTATCACTCCTCAGAGGTCATTTCCCTATTCCTTTGCCGCAGGCCGATTCTTGGACGTTCGCCCGGCTGGAGTTTCCTGCTCCCTCCACGTACTTTGACAGCGATTTCCTCGTGTATCTGCCTTCCAGCATTTTATATTGCCCATTTGTAAGGAAACGCAATCCTCCATAGGTAAATAAAACTAGTAGTCAAATAAAATTTGGCTCATCAATCGATTACTTATTTTTTTTCGGATTGTAAGCGTAAAAACTATTTACATTTACCAGTCATTTAAATATCTCTTTCCGTAATGGTGAAAGAAAGGAAATTAAGGCCATAAAAACAATCTGTAACAGTTGAAATTTCACCCACGGCGAGATGCCTCTCGGGCTGGAGGTTATCGTTATGCTGTAAGTAATGCTAATGGAACACCTAATATATTTTATTGGGAGAAAAAACCGATTTAGACGGTGAGTCTCGTTAAAAGTTCTGAAGAAGAGAAATATATGCCTGCTTCATGAAGCTGAGAATGCTAATCTAAAAGCCAAATATTTGTCTATCACTCAAAGTGAGGCAGAAATATGTGAATAGGGTGGGAGGAGGTATACAAAGAAACACATTTGCTTGTGATTTTTCTATTCTTATTAAAGAATGTCTCGATTGAGGGTATTGTATTCAACAATCATAACTTGTTTGGGATCTGCTCCTGCCCGGGGCGTTTTACCAGTTCTAATACCCGAATGGGCTTCGTTTCCCTCGCCCATATTTACACCCATCCGATCCCACGTTACACTTGAAGAACGTCTTGCAAAATTGAGTGGACTCTAAAACCCTACTTAGTTACAGCTGAAGCCTCGGTCACTCGTATCGTTTTTATCTATTCTTTTATAAAACCATGACTCCTACCGTAGCTATAAGGATGTTATTAGATACATACAACCGGCTCCAAATATATTGCAATTGTCTGTTCAATAAGAAAGTTTCAAGTGAGGAACGGCGTTCTTGTTAGCACCAATTTGCAAGAGGAGTACCCCTGGATATGTTAAAAGATCTTTCTTTGATTAGCCATGGGCGAAATTAAGTGCCAATAGCATGACAAATTAAATGGATATGCTGCTACTGATTAAGAAATTTTTCTAATCAATTAACCTGTGTAATGGTTGTGCAATTGCGAGTCAATTGTTTGAATACTGCAAACAACTCTTGCACTATTCTGTCTGTATTGAAAATCAACGGATTGCATTTCGAAGGAGGAATTGAAAAGAAGGAATGATCCAATGGTTTATATTACCGCCTTAGCAGAAGTATAAATAATTTCTACATCTACATCTACATAATATCCCGCAAGCCGCCGCATAGACGTGTGGTAGAGGGTGTTAGGATACCAGCCGTGTAAAGATGTAAGGTGTTGAGAGGTGAAATGGTGAAATGTATTATAGGAGTGTATTTAATGGAGCTCAGTTTTACTGTGGTTGCTTATTGTGCGTGGAAATAACAAGTTATTGTAACTATCTGGTCGACAGTGTATCTCTCTTATTTTACCGCATCTGTCAGACCTAGAGGTGTGGTGAGGCGTCATGATAATATTCTCAGTGTCGCCTTGAAGAATATCAGTTCTGAATTTCTCAAGCAACCTAAGCCTAGCGTGTATCCTCCGAGTCTCTAGGGACTCCCACCTTAATCCATCTTAAAGTTGTGAGACACAATATATACACTTCTAGCAGTTTTTAGCGAAGCGCGCTGCTTTCCTCCGTATTTTATTTATTTTTTGGTCAAATCTATTTGACCAGGATCCCAAATGCTCGCGGCGTATTCGAGGTGTGGCCAAACTAGAGCAAAGTAGCATCTCTCTTTGACTTTTTCATCCGAGGACTTTCCTATTATACGTTTAACAAAACCTAGTTTCTTTAATACTGCACCATATATGTTCTGTATGTGGAATCCCCACGATATATCAGGACTTTTAAGAACGTGGTCGTTTTGCAATGAGGGCAAGGAGTATATTTGTAGATACATAATTGCAGGAAGGAATGCACCGAATCAAAGCTAGCCACTAAGGATTTTCAACGGAGGCCGTGTATTTGTGAGGGCTGGAAGGTCACAGGGCGAGTGGGGGAATGGGTGAAGAGTAGGAATGGATCAGGGGAGGGTGCGGGAAGGAAATATGGCGTACTTTAATACTTCGACTTGGGTGAGAGAGGGAGAAAGCAAGGGTCGAAGATAAGTTAATCGACGATGAAGGGGTGCGAGAGGGGAAAGGGGGCGCAATCCTGCCCTGACCGAATCCATGGGTTCATCACCCGTCTCTGACACGAACTCGTTAAACTCTCTCGACAACCCACCTCTTGCCGAGCGGTGTCACTCCTCATCTCCCAGCTTTTCACTCTCGTCTTCCCCTCATCCTTTACCCCTCATCCACATCCTCTCCCACATTTATTCCGACCACGAGCCATTTCTCCCTCCCCTGATACTCTTCGCATTTCTGCCCTTACTTCTCTATGTGGGCTTTTTACATATCAGTCTCAAGGCCATACTTCTGATCCTCGAGGGGATCGGGTGCGTATTGTGGCTGGAGTACTCACCTACCACATGGGTGGCCAGGGTTCAAATCCCTGCAGAGGTGGATGTTTTTCAGAGGGAACCCGATCCCTACTTGAGTGTCTTATGGAGGACACTTCAAGTACCGAACTCTGTCTGTCGGATGAGACGTTAAACCGTGGTCACCTTGGCGCCTTTAGTTAAGAGCAGGCTAATGCAGACGCCGGGTTTCTATCCACCCTTCCTCCCTTACCTATCCCCTATGGCGCAAATGACCTTAGCCGTCGGTCACCTCCCCAAATATCCAATCCAATCCAATTCTGATCCTCGATGAGTTGGAGTTAATAAATATCGAGGGGGTAGAAAGATTAAATGTGCAGAATGTTTACAATAGAAAATTTCAATATCCTTACTTGTCTGCAGTCAATGTTTTTAGATCCATAAAAGAAGCATTTTATTTTTTTAAGTAACGTAAGTTTCAAACGCCGTGTACAAAAGTGTACTTCTTCTCATTTTGTTGTATGGTAGTGAAACATGGGTATGTCAGGATGGACATAAGAGTAGACTAAACGCCGTGGGTATGAGTTATCTGAGGAGTGTTTGAGGCAAAATTAGGATGGATAGGGTCAGGAATGAGTGAATCATGAATGAATATGGGTCAAATGCTCCAGCAATGGACGTGTATGAAAGGAGCGTGCTTCGTTGGTTTGGCCATGTTGAGAGAATGGATGACAGTCAAATAACGGAACAGATATATGAGTGTAGAATGAATGGTAGAAGAGGTAGAGGTAGACCGAGAAAGTTGTGGTTGAGGAAATTCTTAGGAGGAGGAATATTAGGAGTCTTAAAAACAGGAGGGCGTGTATAAAACAGTGTATGGGGGTAAATGAGGCAAAAGAGCGAATTTCCACAGAGAAAAAATCATCCGCCTCGGTCAAGGCGGATGATTTTTTCTCTGTGGAAATTCGCACATTTGTGCATTGCGGGTGACTCCGTAAAAGTGAAACTCCGTGGCTAGTCCCGGATAGCTTAAAATTTGTCGAGGCAAAAGAGGTTTGCAAGGATAGGTCAGTATGGAGGAAATTATTGAAGCAGAGTTAGGTGCACAATTATGAATTAATGAGTGAAACATTTAGACTGTGCCTACCCCGAAAGGGAACGGCGAGATTGGTATGTACGTATGTATCGACGTAAGTTTTGGAAGAGAGCAATACTCTCAGACAAGAAATTCTGTTCTTTCTGAATTAAAGTTTAATGTTTGAATTAAAAACTTAAATTTAAACAGCGCATCTTTATCATTTGCGTAAATAGATAGCTTGTTTCCTTATGGTCGGAACCATATTCCATTGAGTGCCCTCCCAGTTGTCATGAAGGAGCAAGCGTAGCTCCCGGCGTGTTTTTTTCTTGGGGATATAATTGTAAATACAGCTATGCAATAGTTTTTATTTTAAATTTTATTCCATTTATACTTTGGGGTAATGTTTTGATATAACTGTTACCCATCTTGATCAAGTTTTTATGGTTTACCGAAGTAAATTACTCTCGAATTTCTTTGTAAAATATCCTTTCGCACGAAAATTATTAATCATGCATATTACTCAAAGGGTTAAATTCGAGAACTAATTTATTGTGGACGTAGGATATATTGTTAACTGAAAGTCTTACTTCTCACTCATTTTATATTTGTGATATCTGTGAGAAAATTAGTCTTTTGATTAGTCATGGCAAACAGAAATAAAACTGTTTCGGCCCAAAACCTCAGAATTAAGGAGTTCCCACTTCATTATATCCGGAGTTCCTCTTTCGCATAGAAATGATTCCTAGCCTATTAGTCCCCAGGTTTATCAATACCATGAAGATTTCCTTAATACTTCAATCAGTTAATCTCTTTCACTGTTTGTCATAAGCTTAATGTATTTAAAATCGATAAATTAAGACGAAACAAATTTCCTCTCGCATCAAGCACTCTTTTCGTGCACTCATATAATATGCAAGCATATACTATCGTAACCTCCTGGTATTTTAAATAAAAGATTTTTGATTGTATTAGATCTTGGTAAGCCTGTTTTAACTTGGAATAATCATTTGAGTGCTTAGATTTGCTGATGTAATCCAGAAGATTGGGCAGCTCTAAAGTCTACTTTTTATGAAACGCTAGAGCATGGATAGATTTTGCACCGCAAAAAGTGATATATTGTAAAATCATTAGCACTAACCGCGTAAAATAAAATATTTCCCAAAGAAATTGTGCTCATTGTACATCTAGTGTTTAGGGTTATTTAGGTTTAAATTTGATAAATAGACCGTGAAAGCAGAGTCTGTGGTGAAACAAAAAATGGTGGACGGGAATGCACTCCAGGAAGACTTTGTATAAAAAATGAGGAAATCCTTGATGCTAGAAGAAATACTAGGATCTATATTGGAAATACTGTAGGATCCTTCTTGTATCAACTTATATAAAAATAAATATATTTTTCCCGGCAGAGAATTTTTTTTTACAGAATCTTATCACAATAGTCCGTTGTGTGGGCGTTTTCTCTTTACGGCATGAAAAAAATGAGTCAAATTCGAGACTTACGCCTACATATTTAGTAATTTCCGGGTATTTTAGTCATATAAAACAATATATTAGCGATATTAATTATAAAGTATTTACTCCATGCTTCTCACAGCTTCTAATATAAAAAAATCTGAATGCGGTCTATAGTAAGATGAGGAAACAAAATCTCGCTTAAACTACCTTAATGCCAATCGACGTGAGAATTGAGGACTCTTCGTTAATGGGCGCGAACGGAAGACTAGTTCACGTATATCGTAAAATTGGAGGGAGCGGCGAAGGTGATGCCGAGGATAGTGTCCGCTCATGAGGGTGGAGGGAGGGAGGCAAGGGGTGCGGGTGGTCGAGTGAGCAGATGCGCCTTCGGTAGTGGGCGCAGGAAGAGGAAAGGAATCCTTCGCCTCGAATTTCCTCCGCAGCGGGGCACTACCGCCGCCCGGAGAGAATCAAGAGTTATGGCTCCGCTCCTCCACATCCTCCTCCTCCTGGGAGACCGTCTCGAACCCTTTGCGTCCAAGAAATTGAATAAGAACGACCCCTAGGGAAAGGGAGATGGTAGGGCCCGGCACTTTACATTCCATCTCTCCCCTCTCCACCGCCCCTCTCGGTCCATTGCCAGCGCAAAGCCTCCCGCACAGCGCCCCGGTGTTAAACAGGTCCCAATGCGCAAGCACGTCTGGCCGTCTTCATGGCAACCGCGCTCATTTTCTCCTCCGATGGCGACGTGGAAATGAATGTAGGTATGGGGGTTGACAATTAAATTTTACTCACATATCGTTAATTGAAAATTATTGAATGACCCTTTAGAAAAAGATGATACGTAGCATAAGGTAACGCACTCGACGTCGAAAGAGAAAATTAGTCATACATGGCTTTGTGCATGTAAAAATATTTTTCACCGAGAAAAACCTACAGTAAGTAATTAAATTTCGAGCTTGAAACAAAATATTTTTTATGTTCTATTGAAAAATGAACTCCTGATGCGTTTTACGGGTAATTATACTTTCACCGTTGTTTTCCTTCCAATTGTTTATAAATGACTGAAGACTTTATGAATAAGACTAATTTATGACTAGCAGGGTGTTTGTTGAGATGGCAGATGAGATTATTTGCATCATTAAGAAATAGTACTTTATTTCTTTCCTCATAATTATTGACTGCATCGAAGGAATGGCAGAGAGATACCCAGTTTCAATATGAGCACTTTAGATTAATCAGACTAATGAATGGCGCCTTCATTTCACGGCGCAAAGCGGTAATTGCAACTTGAAATAATCAGTTTTCCCTTGTATCGTCACAATTACCCGAAAAAGAATACTTTCCTAGAGACTTTATCGGGGAACAACCTAAGTTAAAACAAACAAAGTTATTCGCATACATGTGCGTTGGAAAAGGCTCGGAAGGAAATCCAAATCAATTTCTTGGATTTTTTATTAGAAATAATTTTTAGCATGAGGTGAAAACAGATTGCCATGCCATGATTCATTATGTTTCAAGCAAGACGGCGGTGATAATACTGGGACCAATTACCTGTGATCGATGTAAACAGAATAATATATGCGTCTATGGCATTTTTTAGCAGTTTGTTCCGCACACCCCTCATAAATGGTTTACACATTCAGTTTCACAGCAGGGCGTGTGCGACTCTTGCAATAAGTATATGCAGAATGTTAGCGGGTTTATTTATGGAGAGCATATTTCAGTGCTGGCTCAGATCGTGTCTTCCAAATGCTTCTTAGTCTAAATACTTCTTAGTATAAATTATTAGCATTTCTGGTAATCGATCGTCACAAACACTGGAGTTTAAAAGGTGTGTAAAATATCAAGTCAAAACTTTGAAGAATGATAACATATGTGAACAATCGAGATATGAAGCGTTTTCTTCGTGGAGGTAGAGCGTTTTAAATCACACGCTGAAACAGAATATCCTTTATATATAAACGCATCAATGATTACGGCAAAACATAAAAATACAAAAAGTGATGAATGAATACCATTAATGTACTATCAAAAAGAAGGAACAAAAGTTTTTTTCCTTCTTGAAGTTCTAAATTTGTATTATGTGCCGCAGTAAGTCAGTAATGATGAAGGGTATTTTATAAAATACCTTTAATTTTCTTGCACGTAAACTAATTATTATTTTCACCAATAGAACGTGCATTAGAGGAGGGGATATCCGCGCTAGTTGGGTAGTCTTTTGTCTTTTGAATATTCTATTTTTATCTACAACTATCTTAAATGAAACAATCATGCTACCGGAGCGAAACTTTATTCACCTACAATAGATTGAAATGCTTCATAAAAAGTCATTTTAAGTAAAGTTAAAAAGATTTTCCTTAAACAATAAACGAGCACTAACATTTTCCCTATGCTGGGCAAGTTGGTACTCAGGCCGGGGCATGTTCTCACACGAAATTATAGGCTCATTGTTTCATTACAGAAAACTTTTCCCTTGGCTTGAAGTCACCTATTAGCCTAGCATATTATGGAAGTATTTAAAAGTGACCCTCATTGTCATCTTTCTTTCTGTTAATTAAACGACAAAACAAAATTGTTTCCTGTAATTTCCTACCGTCTGCAATTTGTTAATGGAGCATTCGAGCGCCCATTTTCTGCATTTTATGCATCAAATCCAAATTAATTCGGATTTTGGATTCTTAAAAGTCTCCAGGTATGTTATTTATTTTATCTTTTGCAGCCTTCTTCAAAGGCGTTTTTTCCAGGATCGTCTGTCATGACTGACAACTCTTGCTTCTTTATCATTTTGTTTGATAATTTTCTTTGTACTTACTAACACCGTTACCATAATTTTCACCTAACCTGAACTATAGATATCCGTTTTAAATTCAAAATAATTTTGAACACGTCAAGTTGAAGCCAAATAGTTGCTCTTCAAAACTGTACTACAATGAAAACCTTAGGTTACATTACTCTAGGATAATAGGGAAACAATATAGGAGAAAATTACTAAAGGACTCAAAAACGCAAGACGGAGGCAAGTAGCCGACTGGCAGTGTGTTAAGTGGAGAGGGTGGGAGACGCCACATACAGTTTAAGTTTCCACTCGCTCGCTTGCTTAGTTGCCATGCAATCCTCAATGTATGAGCACGCCCCTGCTCCCAATTAGCCCCGGTCTCCCCTACTACCAGCAGTTCCTGGCGCTTCTTGAAGTTTCATATAATGATTATGGAAAAATTTAATAATTTCGAAACATGGGAGGAAGATTGTTTTAGTAGATAGGTTCAGTCAAAAAACCTTTCTAATTGCTGCCAACACAACCGTTTCAATAAGTGGAATAACTCACCTCTATCTATCGTGCGATTTCGAATTGTCTCCCTGATGAAACTTCAATACAGGACCTGGGTAAAGTCATAGAGATGTAAAGTTACAGGTCTCGTGTGTAAGTGCCTCGGGCTGTTTTTTTGCGAAATAGTTTGGTTCCCCGGCCACTTACTCTCGTGTTACCTCCTTCCTTCCTCAACCTCGGTCCTTTCAATTCATCCCCCCAATTTTTCTTCCACGTCTTGCCATTCTGGTGTGCACTATGGACTTTTGCGGGAGCTAAATGCAAAATATTTCTTTGAGATTACTTCATATTCCGAGTCTATATGTTCAAACATATCTCACGAGACCTGGACAAATGGACTTACGTTTTTTGCCCATTTGAAGAACATTTGATAAATTTTCTTGAAACCCAATTAAATGGTAAAAATACGTATACTTATTAAATAATTGAGATATTAAAAGGTTTTGGAATAAACTTTGGGAATCAATTAATGATTCATATTAAGCCCGAATAGAGTCGTGATTATCAAAGAATATTCCACTGCCTTTTGTGTATATAAAACAATTTCAAATAACTAAAATGAAAATGTACCATACATATGATTGGAGAAGACTTTTAAAATATCATTCTTGAGAACTTCCCCAATGAGTTCTTTTTCATGTACAATCTAAGGAATATATTAATTCCTTTATTCTAGGTTTTGCTGTTTGATTAAGGATTAAATTCTAAATTAGATTGTTACCTTCCATAACGTGATTCATGACCAATAAGGATCATGTGGCGAATGACAATATATGAAGTTTAACGAAAGATATCTTGTGGAAATTTACTACAGGTATTATGATCTTAATTATGTCAAGATAAATAAGACAGTATATTTGAAACCTATGTGGGTGTGTGATAGTAAAAATTGTGTGAAAATATAACAAAGTGCTGTTTTGTAAGATCATGATATTTATATGGGTATAATTTATCTAATACATAAAATGGAAATTGAATGATTGGAGATAAATTTGCTCTTTTTCTCTGCTTTATACTAGTAAGATAACCGTAAAGTAAGTAGAACTTTGGGCATTTTATTGAAATTACCTTATACTTCTTGATTGTCCCAGCTAAATTGAACACCCGTGTTGTGTCATAATGATTTGCCGAGCTTCTAGGCGTAACTTCGCGTTTGGCGACCGTTGACTGTACATTTATGGGAATATGGAAATGATGCGAGTATTCGTGGACGTGTAAACGGAGGGGGAATGAATCAACTCTCCCACTTCAAAATAGTTTGGAGGGACATGCGGCACGGAACTGAATTTACATCGCCCTTACGTTAAGCCACTTTGCTAGACGCAACTTGCATTTCTTTTTTTATTCTCCTCCAAAATCCTCGGGATGCATTTAGCGGAAACAGTTACTCGCTCCAAAAGTTGTGCGTAAATGCGCCTCTCCAACGTGTTCCTTTTATGACTGCGCTGCACACCGTGGTGATTAGAAGCATCAAGGAAGGCCAAATCAAGCAACATGCTAGCTTACCTCTTTGCATAATCTCCAGGGATGTTGAATCGTTCTTTTTTCGTGTAATTACCGCATATGACATCGACCGTTTCCTTGGAGTGGTGCAACATGGTGCGCAATAGCTTCCTTGATGGCGCTTAGCATTGAGGAACCTGCACTCCTGCACTTGACGACGGGGTGGCGTTCCATATTCCTTGTCTTGAACAGAAAAACTATCAAGGGATTATTGGATGAGACAAAGGTCTGTGTATATTACGGCTAATAGCAATTACTGTGATGTATAATAACTTCAGCGAAATTAAGTTAACTCCGTCATCTAATCTTCAAACAACATTGGATTATGTGATATTTCTCTTAATTTTATTTCTAAGTTTATTTAAAAATGGCAGGAAAGTGCTGTTGACCCTCCAACTACTGGTCTATCGAAATAGGCAGAAATAAAAATATTCATAGAAAAATATTCTCCGTCGGCGATAGAAGTTTCGTCTTTAGCCTTAAGGTGTATCGTTTGACTGGTTTATATGCGGTTTCCCCATTGAGTTTCAAACTATGATGGTGACCTCTATTGACTCCCTAAGTGAACAAGCAGATTTTTTATATTTAAACTGGATTAATCAACGTTTAGCGTCTCAGTTTATCTCATTTTTTCCAATTGTCTGAAGGATTCAGGAATTCTACATCAGTTTATCCGAATTTTTATGAGCAATTGCTTTTTCCCCGGAGGAATTTAATTTGTTCAGAAATGTTTTTCCTCGTTTTAAGCAATGGTCATTTCCTTAATCATCCTCCTCCACCAAATAAATCGATAGAGTGCACCAAGAATATGCATTTTCAATAATATAAACAATGCTTAATTTGAAGCCGTAAAACTTTCCGTGTCTACAATTTTTCAGATTTGCTAAACCCCATAAGGTTGTTGCCCATCGATTAATATAAGATGTCAATTAGGTAATGATAATAATATATAATTTTTTGTTCACAGATTTTACATCCGATTTGAATAATTTTTATGAAAAGGCATACAGTTAAGTTTAGTACGTAAGGCACCAATTTAAGGAAAAAAGGAAATAAAATACAATTATGTGAAACAAAAACCAAACATGCTATGAGAACTAATGAGCATCGGAAAAGAAACACGATATAAAGTATGGGATACAAAAAGCAAGTTTATACTTTGTATTAAATGTTAACACGATTAAATATTTTGATATAGGTTACAATTTTGAAGTCAAGAAAAATGGAAACTATACAACAATAATGACACGATATAAAGTATGGAATACAAAAGCAAGGTTAAAATTGAATTAAATTTGAACACGATTAAATACTATGATATAATAATTGTGAAATCAACAGCAATGGAAAATAAACAGCAATAATACAGCCCATACATGATAATGAAATATTGAAATGAGTAAAGATAGGTGAGGCATAAGTATAATTTCAAGCTAGGTATAAGTATAATTTTTTTACATTTGGGAAGCGATGAGGAGTCTTTGATTGATTTTGGTAGGTTGTTCTAAGTTTGGGAGGCGGCAACAGAAAATGATTTTTGAAATATAGAGGCCCGATAAGGTGAGACATGTAGATAGATAGGGTCAGCTCTAGTAACTGTATTTGGCCAAATGGTTCTCTTGGAAAAAAGTCAATGATGTACTCTGGGTCATCGTGTTTGAGTAGGGAATACATGAATCAGGGCAATTTGAATTTTCTTCTTGTTTTTATGTCCATCCAGGAGAGATTGTTTGAATATGGGGTTGTATGCTCATCTTTCGGCAAGTCATAAATGAATTTTACGGTTTATTATTCTTAATGAGAGCAAACTAATTGGATTTCAGGGAAAAAGGTATATCACTCAAGCTCCCTTAATTTTATTGCGTCTCTCTGAGCACACTTTTTTCGAGTGTGACGATGGGTGGACAAAGAGCGGGCAAATATATGGGCGTGTGAAGGCGAAGTTTTGGATTTGGAAATGGGAGGGCGATGTGGTTTGACTTGAGGATCATGGCACGTGTGAGCGTCGAGGGGTGGTGGGAGGAAGAATACTGTTCACGGATAGGCTGCGCTTGCGAATCACTCGACTCTTATCGAAATTCCAACCCTTTCCAAGAATTCACGCTTGTCGTGGTCTCTTATGCCTTGAAAAGGTGAGCGAAAATGTCAAAAACGATGAATCGGCTGAACGATATGTTGCAGAGAGGTGACACAACGTGACAATAACCAAGTATGACGAAGACCAATGATGAGAGAGTCATAACTTTAAAAAGAACGGGAGCCAGAGGAAAGAGAAAAAAACTTTTATTTATGGGGTGCTTGCATCGAAGATGTTTCCTCAAAAAAATATTACCATTTCGGAGAGAATTAAATGAGTATCAAGTAAAATCATCAAGTAAAAAAAGTAAAAGTTTCTAGTAAAATATACCTTTATGCAGTGTAAAATTGGCAGTTTTGTCGTACCATTACAAATATCATCATGAATTTACTTTAGGATAGGATTATTGATTCTGGTTGCGTCGACTACAGCGGTCATTTTGCATCTCTCTCGTCCTTAGGAGAGACAAAGTTTAAGTATTTAAAACAAAATCACTTAGGCTACTTATGTGAGGTAAATGTGTATGACGCTGTCTAAACTCACTTTATATACCAGTGGTGCGAAACATGCTTTGCGACATCATTTACCCGTATAGAATCCAGCAGTCGCCTGCGGGCATGACCATTAACAGATAGACAGTGGTGTTGGTGGTCTTAATAGGCCACCATCGGTTCTGCCCACTATGCCAAGCGCTCTAATTGAGGATCTATAATGCTCTCAGTGTGTAATGACCGGCTCCAGGTTATAATTTTGTTCCACTAATGGTGTCTATCTGTTATGAAAAGTGCCTGTTAAGCCGTGCCCTTGTATGGATAAGGGTTACTTGTAACATGCCTCGAAATGAGTCGCTTGTACTTAAATGATTCCTACTCTTTGAAAAATATTTCAAATGAAGGCCACTTATTCAATTTTTATGGCGAGACATATCCAAAGGTGGGATATTATGACCTAACGACCTGTTTGTGCAAATGACATAACGACCTGCCGTAATGTATCTTTAAACAGCTATAGATAACGCTAATAACGCCCATATGAAATTCAAATCCATATTTTCGCGTCCCGAGCTGCATGTGGTCTTAGCTAATGATCTCAAAAAAATTTTGCATATAAACATACCACACCTCCTATTTCCACGTTACCACTAAACTTCTTTGTCGTCCGAATCGATTGAAAGAAGCGGGTGAGAAGGAATTCAATCATACTCACCTCTTCTTCACCATTCCATTCGTTACGTTAAAACCATTTACCAATCATTCGCTCTCTTTGCGCACCCTTTTAATTTCCACACCAGATCTCATAAATTTGGTGCCACATTCATTGCTCCCTTAGTCATTATTTGATGGCGAGATGCAGAGAATGGGAGTAAATCTCACATTGTGGAGACCTTCAAGCTATCGTAAATATTTTATTCAAGCCGCAAATTTTGCTCAAATCTGAGACCTCCGTATAATTGAATTTACATGACGATATCCTTTATGTGGCCATTCAAACTTGCAGAATAAATATTACCTTTGTTAATTGTGAAATTTCTGCCAAAGGATGAAACAGTACGTAGTTTGAGTTGTGAGGGTATTTCAACCATAAGCTTTCAAAATTAAGAGGACAGGCTGTATTCTTACCTCGTAAGTGGAATATTAGATAAATAAGTTGGCCTGATCACATATAATTTCAATGAAATTCATTTCAAGAATCATTTTCAATAGAAACATGGATCATAACACATTGAAGGTGGGAAGCCTGGGACCAAACAGAAGGAACTTGACTCCCGGCTACACTCGGGCGTTTTTTATTATCACAGCTTCCAGCCGTGATGATGATGTACGTCTCGTTCATCGAAACGTCGGTATATATTGTGGAATTGGAGGATAGGATAGTGAGCGTTTGCCATTGTTCAAAACCATTACAATCTTCATTTAATCTTTAAGTGGTGATCGCCTTGATGGCCTTCTTAAGGTTTTCTGGAGGATAATTCTTTAACCTCCGGCCAATAGCGTAATTTGAGCATTTTGAATTGGGAGACAGGGGTTATCGGGGTGTCCGGGTAAATTGGTTGATTTTCAGGCCTTTATAGAGCAATTTGCGGCCGCAGAATTATTGCTACTATTGATTATTTTCCCCAATGCTCCATTTAATCTCTACAATTTTATAACTTCATTAAAATAAATTATAGTAGTGCAGCGAAAAATGCCCTAGTGAATTTTGCATTTCCAAAATTGTGAGATAAAAAACTTTTTCCCTTCATATTATTGGGGAGGCATTGTCTCCCTTGCCATTACCGAATTGTGCCTCCGGTCTTCAAGTTTTCTTGGTTATTCCGCAACATCCAGAAAAAGAATAACTAGAACGATGAAAAAATTTAATAAACACAAAAGTTTTGGATGAATTATATTCAACCAGCTAACTGCACTTTTGAAACCTTTAACAGGATTACAAAATGTAAAATATATTTACATTTTCTCAATGATTACCCATAAATAGTCTCTTGAGCAAGAAAAAATTATTGTTCAGTGATATTATATATCTGGTACACAGTAACTGAGATTTGGCGATGTTATCTTGATAAAGTGGTAACTGTGAGGGCAATTATAATGTTTTCAACTTGAGGTGGAACTCAAAATCATAGTTTATGCAGGCTGTTTTAGCCAACTAGTGTCTAGTATATGAACCAACCACCATTGTCTACCTCCCTCTTCCATTAGTCCGCCAATTTCTTTCAGATTCGAAATTTTCAATTCTAATCCATCTTCATCCCGCCAAGCGTCTTCACCCCGGTTAACAATATGTATATTTATCACTTTTTACGCTACAAATTATGGACACTGTTTCCAACATTATACAGCAGTTATAAGTGCTCCGTTCAGGAGGCTTTTATCCATATTTTAAGTCGTAAATATTTTATTTACTAATATCTGAATTTGTACGTAGAATATTTGACAATTAATTTACTCTGAAACCATAGACTTCCATCAGGAACTTGTCTCCGTACCATCAATGATCTCAGCGTGTGTATTAAAACCTGGTTTAAGAATGGAAAAGACTACCTACTACTAAGTGATAATCATTTATAAACAGAGAAAATACAAATACATCAATACCTAAAGAGGTTTTTTATTCCTTTCCGGCAAGTGTAAGTATATTCAAGAAGATATGAAGCTGAAATTTCACAGAGATTTTGTTTGATCCAGATCCATACTTTAATGATGTTTTCTCAATTTTAATGTTTTATAACATCATTGATATGATGCTAAAAGACGTGCCACTGTCTACTTGCACTAAACGAGATGATAAATAAATAAAAACGGCGGGCCGCCCTTTGCCGATAAAAAAAATTCCATCGCCTCCAAACCTCCCGAGCGATTAAGCGGGCCCTTTCTAAATGCGCACACCCTTCCCTCGCCTACCACACAACCCTTTATGCGACGTCACTCTCTTCCCTCCCTCTCTCAACACCCTCACTACCCTCCCTTTCCGTCTCCAAATTTGTTTGCACAGTTGTGCCCGCCCCGGAATTTAATTAGTTCGGCCCCGGGCGGCAAGAAGGAGCTGCCAAACAGAATTCTCCGAAAGTCCCCCCCTCCCCCTCCTCCTTGAAGAAAACCCTCTTGGCTAATGCATTTATGTGCGAGGGCGTCTTCTTTCCCCTTCTGCCTTGAGAGAACCGTTTAGAGCTCTCCCGTTTGGTTCGACGCATTTTCTCTTCACTCCACACCCGAACTAAACTCACCTCCGTCGTATCACCCCCTGCCCTCCACAATTAATGCCTCCGTTGGCGGGTGCCTTGCCCAATGGGAAGAAATGCCGCATTCCAATCATGCCCTCTTTGGTTATTCCGAAGAGACAGTTTAACGCATCAGCTCCGTAACTCTTATGACAATGGTACTTCGGCTATACAATACAGTGTTATATCGGACACGAAAGAAATAATACACGCCTTGAGAATGGAAGACAGTTTGTTCTCCAAAACGTCAGCGCATTTAGAATATAATACCCGGTGCGAAGCTCGAGAGTAATATATAAACATATGATACCGGGAAAAGCTAAAATCTTAAATAATACTTCAATTTTTAATATACAAGAGTGGTTCAATAAGGTATACATAATAATCAATATAGAAAAAGCGATATGGGTAACAAATTTTTATATAAACGTTATAAAGGTACATATTTAAGCAACTTCTGAGGATATATGGCCACCAAGTCTCTCAACATATTTTTCTCTTAATGGCAAACGTTCAAAAATACCCTTTCCAGAGCTGTCCGTTTTATTTGAGTAGAGCCAACTTCACACAACCGATGTGACTTCGGCGTTGGAAGTGAAAAGTTGACCGGCCTAGAATTTATTCGTCGAGCCAAAAAGATGATTGCTGGATGGTTTTAGGTCCGGACTGAAAGGGGCATCCCCGTTTACGATACCTTACAGATTATCTGACTCCAGTGCCAGGTGGTCCAGGCATTCTGTTCGAACCATGCGGTGACGGGACGCCCGTCACGAGGTAAATCCGTCTTGGTCACACGGCCCTCATCATAGAATTTGCACCGCCAGCCAATGTTGCTGCGATTCAAACAGTAGTCCAAGCATACACATGCATCTTCTACTCTTGAATTTCTCTCAAAATGTGCAGCTTAGCCTCTGAAAACGAACAACGCTTCTCCGCTATTCATACACAAACGGCTGTTACGCACATGGCATTTTTGTGCTATCACCTCTAGGCACTATAGGTAGTCTTAAGACAAAAGTTTTATGATAAAAAAGTACAACTATAGGGCGATGTTCAAAGTATTTTTTTGAAAGAATAACATACCAGTGCACTACACTTACGTGGTAAAACATGTGTTGCTAATTCCACTCTATTCCATCCAGCATAGTGGACTTTGGTTTGATATTTAAATACCTTATTTGAGATTTTCTCGGGCTGTTTTTTACACCATGCAGCTGAAGATCATTCTGTGCCATTCTTCAATAAACCAAACTGGTTAATTAGTTGACATTGGTATCTTTCCAGGCGCTTTGCTAATACTATAACAACAGCACAACGTTTCAGCAGCATTTATAAATGATAACTTGCAACCGGACCATCGGGAACATACTTCGATTTACTGTTTCTTAACTACTTTCCCTTCTCCAAACACTTCATTCCCTTAAGGTACCCATTTCAGGACTTTGTAAAAAATATTTCTTCGTCTAGTAAAAAATGCCTTAGACTATTTACCTCTATTGTTTGCTTTCCTACCCTGCCCTGTCTATTGTGGCATATTTCTCTTCTTCATGTACCTATTTCACTTAGCCTCTCAAACATCTCGATTATCGAGAGCTTTTTCCATCCATTGTCCCATCGTACTCTCTTCATTTTCATGAAAGTCAATTTGCGTACTTCAACCCCTTTAATCAGTATTTTTTCTCCCCTTTCAATCCATCAAATTTGTGACTACATGATGGCATGCTCTATAAAGAAATATTTTGCGATTCAATAAAAGCGAAGTTTTTTATCGGTCTCTTACTCCATGCTGTCATTGGAAACTGTCTCACATAGTGGCCTCGTTGAAGACCGATTAACTCTTACAAGAATTTTCACATAATTCTTAATTTGGTTTTCATTGTTCACTGACGATTGTATTTTTATTTTCATTTTCTATGCCATTTTTCATTTTGGATACATAATTTTATGATTCGTAAAACAAGGATATTACTATACTGGGAATCATTTTCTTATTTCTTTTTTATTTTAAATTCCTTTACTTCTGAAACTAACCTTGAGATCATCGTTATAAAAACTGATTTTTGACTTGAGATAAATATATAAAGAATAAAAGTCACAGGACTATGATTTTTTCCCCAAAAGTATTAGTTTGAGGGACTATTTAAACAAATGAGTAAAGTAGTATGGCTTCAGTATCACTTTTTCCAAGAAAAAATGAAGAGATATTAGTTTTTTAGTTGACACACTCAGCTGCTATTTATTGTACATATGGGTACAAAATATGGAATCCTTTCTAAAAAGGTCATGCAGCTATTATAAGATTTTTCCCATGGAAAATGAGAAAAGAGTCTTTTCTGCTTCATTTGATAACATTTAGTAAAGCCTAAATTAAGCTTCATTTGATAGCAAATTTAATACTGGAGTTGCCGAATGAAATGAAAGTGAGACGAATTGATGCTTTGTGTAACTAAGCGAAACTAAGCGTGAGGGGCAGGATGCTGTTACATTAGATGGCGGAAGTCCAGCATTGTGGTCAGGAGTTGAATATAATGTACACGGAAGTCAAGGTGTAGGACTATTATGTGAAACTAAGCGTGAGGGGCAGGATGCTGTTACATTAGATGGCGGAAGTCCAGCATTGTGGTCAGGAGTTGAATATAATGTACACGGAAGTCAAGGTGTAGGACTCATTCTTAATGAGAGAGCTAAGTTGCTAGTAAAGAAGTACGAATATGTATCCCCTAGATTGCTCTGGGTTCGCATGAAAGTAGGTAACGGGTGAATTGTGATTGTGTCATTCTATGCACCAGTGGATGGAGAGAGTGACAGGGTGAAAGATGGGTTTTGGGAAAAACTGAGAGAGGTTTCGAATGAATGTGATCCTGGTGAGAGAATAATTTTAATAAGTGACATGAATGGGTGGATTGGTGTGAGGCGGGATGCATCTGAGAGAGTGGTTGGGCCTTTTGGCGACCCCCGAGTGGATGATAATGGTGAAAACTTAGTGTGTGCTCAGAAAAAGGATTGTTTGCGTCGAATACATGGTTTAAACATAAGAGAATATATATGTATACTTGGAAAAGGAGTGATTGTAAAAGCATGATTGATTTTATTGTGTATGATGAGAGATTGAGAGAGTTAGTGTGGTACACGAGAGTGATGAGGGGTGTTGAATGTGGAACAGACCACTATTTGGTACTCTCCAAAGTGAATTTGGGCAGAAAGTGGGTGCCAAGGAAGAATGTTGCGCGTAAGCAGTTGAGAGTAAAAGTGGAAAGGTTGCTAGATAGCGAGGTAAGAATGCGGTATGGTTGCATGCTTGAGGATGCTCTATCGTTGAAGCAGAGAGAATGGGACGAGCATATCAGAAACGAGAACGTAAATGATGCGTGGGAGTGTTTAAAAGGAGTGATTGTGGAATGTGCTGAAAGGGTATGTGGAAAAGGAGTGGTAGGAAGAACGAAAGGTGATGCTTGGTGGGATGAGGAAGTGAAAATCGCAGTCAGAGGAAAGAAAGAGGCGTACAAGAATATGATTGCTGCCAAATCTGAGGAAGAGCGTACTAAGGCATGTGAGATTTACAGAAAAAAAAGAATGAATGCAAAAGCATTGTGAAAGAGAGCAAAGAAAGAAAGCGTGCGGATGAAGCTAACAAAATGCAGAGTGATTTTGAAGGTAGTAAAAAGCTGTTTTGGAAGTGGGTAAAAAGGGCTAAGATTGGTGAAGGTAGGGGAATGAATGCGGTGAAAAACAACAGTGGAGAGATCATGTGGAACGAGACCAATATCAGGGACTGCTGGAGGGAGTATTTTGAAGAATTGTACAATAATACTGCAGGCGTTGAGAATGAGCCTTGTGAAGTGGTATGTGAAAATGTGATGATAGAAAAGGATATCAGTGAGAAGGAGGTCACAGCGGCTGTGAGAATATTAAAAAATGGGGAGGCTGCAGGCATAGATGGAATATCCAGTGAAATGTTGAAGTGTGGATGTAAATTACTAATTTGTAGGCTGCGTGAACTATACAATTTATGCTTACAGGTTTCTGATGTTCCAGCGGATTGGAAAAGTACTATCATCGTTCCGTTGTACAAACGGAAGGAAGGAATGACCGAATGTAATAATTATCGGGCCATTAATTTATTGAGTATCCCGGGAAAAGTGTTCAGTAAAATATTAATCGAAAGAGTGAGGAATATTACTTGCGACAGAATATGGGGTGTGCAGTGTGGGTTTATGGCCGGGAGAGGATGTAGTGACCAGCTTTTTGCACTTCAGCAAGTGATAGAAAAATGTATGAGTGTCCAAAATATAGTTTACTGTGCGTTTGTCGATTTAGAGAAGGCATATGGCAGAGTAAATAGAAAGAAATTGTGGAAGGTTTTGAGAGACTATGGAGTGAATGGGCATTTATTGAATGTCATGATGGCGATGTATGACAATAGTAAGGCAAGTGTAAGAGTTAAAGGGGTTCTGAGTGATTGGTTTGTAATAAATCGGGGTGTACAGCAAGGATGCGTAAAATCTCCATTGCTGATTAATGTATTTATGGATAAATGTGTTAGAGACGCATGTAGCGAAAACGACGGTGTTTTGATTGGAAATGTAAACGTGCGAGTTCTTCTACATGCGGATGATGCTGTTTTGATCTCAGACAGTCAACAGGGATTACAGAAGCTCCTAGATAAGTTTTGAGTATAAGAATAGATGAGGAGATAAAGAGACGTGCGAATGCTGGAAGGAAAGTGGTAGGTAGCATGTGGAGCATATCTAGGAATGAGTGCTTTTCTAAGGAAGCAAAAATTACCGTGTACAAAAGTGTACTTCTTCCCACTTTGCTATATGGTAGTGAAACATGGGTATGTCAGGATGGGCATAAGAATAGACTAAACGCCGTGGGTATGAGTTACCTGAGGAGTATTTGCGGCAAAAGTAGGATGGATAGGGGCAGGGAGGAGTGGGTCATGAATGAATGTGGGTTAAATGCTCCAGTATTGGACGTGTATGAAAGGAGTGTGTTTCGTTGGTTAGGCCATGTTGAGAGAATGGATGAGAGTCGAATAAAGAAACAGATATATGAGAGTAGAATGAATGGTGTGAGAGGTAGAGGTATGCTGAGAAAGTTGTGGTTGAATGTGGTTGAGGAAATTCTTAGGAGGAGGAATATTAGGAGTCTTAAAAACAGTAGAGCGTGTATGAAACAGTGTATGGGGGTAAATGAGGCAAAAGAGGTTTGCAAGGATAGGTCAGTATGGAGGAAATTATTGAAGCAGAGGTAGGTGTACAATAATGTATTAATGAGTGAAACAATTTGACTGTGCCTACCCCGGAAGGGAACGGCGTGATGGGTATGTATGTATGTAAATTTATTCGACTGAAATATGATTTTCTAAACATTAATTAATACCAAAAGGAAATGACATTAATCGTCAACCTGGCATTATAATAATAACAACTTTTTTCCTTTACGGTTTCCAATATGTAATTTTTTCGGACGTGATACAGCTATGGTAATTACGATGGTTATTTGCCCGCTTTCTTATTATAAAACATCAGCAATTACTTGAAATTCTCATTCATCCTTTTCCAATATCTGTAACACAAGTCATCTTTTCAAAAGATACCCACTGCTAGCGGGAAAAATTTTCTTCGACCCAAGAATATGTTCCGAAAGGGGAATAGTTCTCATTTTACCGAGCGGAACGTTTCACCGCGTCATAGGTGGAGTTGGGACCTTTTCAAAGCGCTCGGCCCTCCACAAGCAGGGTCACATCGAGCCGGCATCCTGTTCATGGAACTTTTTGCAGTGAGTTTCTCCGTGGGAGGTGAGGGAACGTATCGAGAGGGTAACTACCAGGCCGCTTGCATTTCACAGGGGATTGGTGGAAGGTCGCCTCGCCTCTTCTTTTTTGTTTCCCTCCCGTTGTGAATGGCCGCCGTCCAGGCAGCAGGTCGAACAGTGGCCATGTACCCGCGCGCTTGGACACACGCCTTGTTTGCACGGCCAACTCACCCTCTCCTCTACACGGGAACCGCATCGCTCCCAGCTCACCTTCCAGGACCCCGCTTTCGAAGACCGTAACGGCTGAATACTTTTGGACAGCACACGGAGCCCTCAAAGCCGGGCTTTTGGGGATGGAATACGCGGTCCATTGAAGTCGGGATTTGCATGTAAGTCATGATGGCCATTGTTCTATAGTGATGGAAGATAACTGGGGGCAACTAAATATACTTGCATGACTTTTACAGAATCTAACAGCTATAAAGTGCTCGACGCTCTTTAAATTTTTATTGTGGCTGTGGTTGTCTAGTTCTACGTTTACCCTGAGTGAGGGAACTCTAGATGAGAATTAATGGCCCCCTGAGAAACCTAGCTATTTTTGAATCCAAGACGCTATAATGTGGCACAGAAAAACATGTTTTGGTTATAGTCATTTTTTCTAAGATTTTTGCTTCCTAAGAATTATGATCCAAGATTTGAATACCATGTGAATATCATTTTTCAACTAAAAATCTTTTATTTAAGCAGGAAGTGAATACATGCTGATTTTTGGCAATCTTACCCGCACCGATTTTAAGTTCCCTATAATTTGATAATCTGTTTGCAGGGCATGAGATTTCCTTTGAGAATGGAATTTTTTCCTTAAACTCCTAGGTAGGTGTGAAAGGAAATAAATAACGGACTTAAAACCGCAGGCCATTTGGATTATATTTTTCTGTGATGAATAATCACGCTGCTACCTAATGCAACTCACGGCAATTCTAATGATGATACTCAATGTTTTAACTATGGCCCCTGATAATATATTTGCGTTTACGTATTATTGGACCTACGCAGTATGTCTGAGGACCATATGTCAGTAGATGGCTTATCTCAGCCAGTCTCGATGTTATCATCACGATGTTATTTCCTCCGTCAAAGCCTTAAAGTAAAATAAATACAATGGGGCCAGTAACTTTTTCTTGAGCCAAGAAATGCTTTCAAAAGGGGAAGAGTTGACAGCT
The DNA here is from genome assembly GCA_963169105.1 of Ceriagrion tenellum. NCBI lineage: Eukaryota > Metazoa > Arthropoda > Insecta > Odonata > Coenagrionidae > Ceriagrion > Ceriagrion tenellum. The sequence goes on along the minus strand of OY720642.1, from coordinate 121,777,237 downwards.
TCTATTACTCTTATATTGATGTAGCCATAACTCGGTAATTGATACGTTGAATTAAGTACCATCTTATTTTAAAAGTGGAAGACATCGCTCGTAATTTGAAGCAACTGTGTCCTCGAAAGTGTTTTGCATGGGCAGCAACACTGTTTGCGCATATCTTCTCGTTAATTTAATTGAAAACACATCTGGTCATTTTTAGGCAATAATACGGGAAAACCCTACTTAAATCTTTTAGTTTCGTTGTGAATCTCATGGATTATTGCCTCTTCTACTTTTTTCCGTCCAGAATACGTGTCTTTATTTACACGACGAAATACACCTCTTGGATGTCTGTCTCCTTCGCCTAACCCTTTTCCTTTTATTTCTCAGTGCTTTCAACAAGGATTTCTTACTGCATGCCGGGTGTATTTCATTACTTCGTAGTTAAAGTCCCTGCCATCATATTTCTATTATCATTTCGCACTATTTTCGCTTGGCAAGATCTCAAGTAACGCTCTATTTCCTTGCCATGCGCAAAATAATTCCTTTCCTTTCTCAATATTTCCTTTTTCGTGAGACATCGTTTCACTCATTCTTTAGCGCTGTGTTAATGCGGTGATGCCCCTGCTGTTGCCCACGCGTAACTTTTCCAGGGGTGGCAATGCCTACTCTCATTCCCGCCTACTGTGGGCGGGCATGCTTTAGGCTCTGATGATACGGAATGGAAAGTTAGTCACTTTACCCACCTGTAAAGGTCAGCACAACTTATCCGTCCACAGTCGGCGTCGCAGCCTTCCGTGAAATGAGTTTCCAATCGTCGCCTTTTACACACGGGTCGGACATCCCTTTTCATTTGACTCGAGGAAAGGTCACCGTCGGTTTTTGTTTTCAAAACATTGAATGGGTCATCACTCCTCTTTACCGAACTCCCCCACATTTCCAACTTCTAATGCATATCCATCTCTATTCCTCTCTACTTTCACCTTTTACATCATGTGTTGAAATAAAAGGAGGGAACAAGCAAAAAACTGTTAGTTCTTAATTGAAAGCGTTTGTGAAACGTAGTTTCAATTTTTACACCCAGAGATTTCACTGTATTTAGTCTCTAGAATTATCGTGTCTCCTCAGAGTCACCTCCAAGTACTTACAAGCATCCCATTATACCACTAAGCTTTTTTTCTTATTCCATTGATGAGTTTCATCGTATATTTTTTATGTCTATACGATAAACTTAAGCATTTTTTTATTTTCAAACTTTTCAAAGTTATCTCAAATTCATTGCAAAGTTAAGATTTTATGTTACTGACGCGCGAAAACAAGTTATTTGAGTTTTTTATGTCGTTGCATTATTTTAATGATGATAGAGAGTCCGATAAATGAAAAGAAGAGGAATTCTTTATTTATCCTCCTTCAACGTGTTCAGGGCAGGTCGTATCCTCCGCGAAGGTTTTCTTTTCATTCTTATTTGCCTCTTGGGAAATCACTTTATCCTTTATTCTCCTTTCCCTCTATTTATCTTTTACAATCCCTCTCTTCATCCTTTTGCTTCCTCTTTTTCTCCGTCCAAATCCATTTGTATCCCTTTTATTTTTCCCTCTCTTTCCTCGCATCCGCTCTCTTTTATTTTTTGAAAGAGGCCTCCCATTGGACGGCTCCAAATGACGTCACCCTCACGCCGCTGAATGATTTAACGGCCCTGCGGAGCGGCGTCTCATTGCTGCGATAAATTGAACTCCCCCATAGCCCTCCTAAGAAGAATCCGCCTCAGCCCCCTCTCAAAGTGTTAAGCCTCCTCGAAGGAGGGCAGTCTAAGTCGGAGATGGGACCAAAAGAGCAGCTAGAAACAGAGGATAGCGGGCGGGCGGTAGCTAATTGTCCTCGGTTTGGGCCAAAGTCTCCAAGGAGATGCTGAACAGAAATACTCGCCTTAGGCAGACGATGAAGGCATTGGCTGCAAAGAAAGCTGGCAATGAATGTCGATTGTCCAAATTATGTACCAGCTTACATGTTTACATCCACATCTACATAACTACCCCGCGAGCCGCCGCTTGAACTTGAGGCAAGGGGTGGTAGGTCATCAGCCGTGTAAAGATGTAAAAGTTTTGGAGGTGAAATGGTGACATGCCCCATGAGAGTGTATTTGGAGGAGCTCAGTTTCTATTGTGGTCGCTTATTGTGCGCGGAAAGAACAAGTTTTTGTATCTATCTGTTTGGTAGAGTATCTCTCTTATTTTATCGCATCTGTCAGACCTAGAAATGTACTGAGGCGTCATGATAATATTCTCTGTGTTGCTCTGGAAAATATCAGTTCTGAATTTATCAAGCAGCCTAAGCCTAGCGTGCAGCCTCCGAGTCTCTATGGGCTACTACATTAATCCCTTTAACAGTGTGTAACACTATATGTTTGTTTGTATCAGTTTTTAACGAAATGTGCTGCTTTTATTTGTATTTTGATAATTTTTTTGGTTAAATCTTTATGACCATGATCCCAAATGCTCGCGGCGTATTCGATGTGTGACCTAACCCGAGCGAAGTAGCATATCTCTTTGACTTTTTCATCCGAGGACCTTCCTATTATACGTTTAACAAAACCTAGTTTCTTTAATGCTGTGCCGCATATTTTTTGGATGTGTAAACCCCACGATATATCTGAAGTTAAGGTAATTCCAAGATAATTAGATACATGTTGAGGCAATGGTGAGGTAGTGGACCATTTGATACAAGAGTTGTAGAGATTTGAATTTATCAGTTTCCAAAATGGCGTATACAGACGTTGCAAAAACGTTAGTCGAATATTTTACGTGGTTTGCGATTTTACTTAAAAGAAATGACAAAGTAATATAACGTGCACTTTTCCACAAAAAATCATCATCATATTTTTTGTGGAAAATCGCACGTTGTCTTTCTTCATTACGTACAAACTTCACTTGATTATGCAAGAATCTGTAATATTACATTATTTCAAGAACTTTGAGTCATTTGGAAGAGTGAAATTAAATTTTCGTCGTACCTTTTACACATTATTGGTGAACACGAACCGGTTTCAATACTTGCTTTTTATTATCAAGGAATAGTGTACAATCTTTCTTTGGGCAAGTTTGCACTTAGATTCTGTTACAAAAGTTAAGGGGAAGGGTATAAAGAAGTGGTGGTTATCGTGTCTGTGCTAAAGGTGGAAGTAACAGACCCTACAGATGCAACAGAAAATCATTCAAATAACTGTCTATTTTTTTAAAATTAGTTTCATCGATTGAGCTTAAAGTAGTGATTCTTCATCAGCTATAGCAGCTGTTAGTAAGCTGATGCTCTGAGTTTTAGAAGTATGGAGAATATCTCTGCAGAGAGCAAGCAAAATAAAAATGGAAAGCCAATCAATATGACTGGTGCTTCAAAGTGATCGAATTAGGAATGTCATCGTAAAACAACCGCCGAACGATGATAAACTATTGCGTAACCTAGGAGAATTCGAATATGAAAAACTTGCATGAATATCACTCCTCACAGCAGCTTGAGGTACCGTTGAGGGTGCAGAGGAATATGATCGCCTACCGGTGTACCCATAGGTTGGAGATGACGTTGGGTTGGGGAGGAAAAATACAGGTCCCCTGAAGAATTTTTCAACTTCAGTACCAGGAAGCCATCCCAGGGAGTGAGAAAGACATTCAAAGCTAATCACAAGGTTGTACAGCTATGTTGAGTGAATTTGACCTTCCTTTTGCCTCTTTTAGGTTAGTCTTATCTTAGTTCTCTGTTTTGCACCTGTAGATGCATAGACATTTTTATGAACCTATAACCAATTTTGGAGATTAGCCTTCGTGTTTCCTTCCGCGTGTTGTCTTTTGGTGACGACAGGTTCTCCAGCCATCCTGCTGGCGTCTTCAGGTCAAAGTTCCTAAAGCCAATGCGACCTGAAGACGCCAGCAGGATGTCTGTAGAAACTGTCGTCACCAAAAGACAACACGTGGAAAGAAACACGAAAGCTAATCTCCAAATGCTGAAACGCCGCGGAAACCTTCATATCAATAACCAATTTACTGGGAAAGAAAATGTTCGTCTTCAACCGCTATTAGGGAGTGAAAACAAATTGAAAACCTGGGAAAATAATGATGATAACTTGTACCTTTGTTATTCCATATGTTCTTATTTGAAACGATTCGGGTGTCGACATTCATCGTCATTATCAAGTAAAGATTATACAGAAAACATCAATGTATTCACACATTCCGATAGGATCGGGGAGAGGGGGAGAGGGGGTGACTGGAGGAGGGTAGGAGAGGATATGCAAGGAGGAAAAGGTCAAATGGATTGAGGAAGGCGGGGTTGGGTAAGTTGAACAATAATATACTTAACCCTCGAAGGTCACAAGAGAGGGTGATTTTGTCTGTATAATCTTTATCTAGTAAAGTAAAAAGTAAAAGAGAGATGCTACTTCGCTCTGATTAGGCCACACCTCAAATACGCCGTGTGCATTTGGGACCCTGGTCATAAAGATTTAACCAAACAAATTATCAAAATACAAAGAAAAGCAGAACACTTCGTTAAAAACTGCTACGAACGAACTTATAGTGTTAGAAAACTGGTAGAGGGATTAAGGTGGGAGCCCCTAGATACTCGAAGGCTGCATGCTAGGCTTAGGCTACTTGAGATATTCCGACCTGATGTGTTTCAGAGCAACACGGAGAATATTGTCATGACGCCTCACTACATTTCTAGTTCTGACAGATGCGATAAAATAAGAGAGATACTCTTCCGAACAGATAGGTACTAAAACTCGTTCTTTCCGCGCACAATAAGCGACCACAATAAAAACTGAGCTCCTCCTAATACTCTCCCATAGTACATGCCACCATTTCACGTCCAAAAATTTTACATATTTACACGGCTGCTGACCTACCACCCCCTGCCACACGCCTATGCGGCGGCTCGCGGGGTAGTATGTAGATGTAGATGTACCTAAAGATGACGTTGAACGTTGAAACTTGGGCCATTTCAAGCAAAAATATGTTCCATAACAAAGTCACATGTTATCAACATTATGTTAAATAATTCCATAAAGTTACGCCTGAAACCACCAATTGCTGATAAAATAACTTTTGATGACTAAATCAATGAAAAGCATCTACATATTTTTCCCTTCAAAAGACATATTGAGGGAACTCGCCGGATCTTATTGCTATATTATAAAATGGTATTACAAACATGCTCAGTTCTGTCGAACAATAGTGGCCAAATATTCATCTTCGTTGCCATGAAGGGAACCACTATTTTTTCTGTCATTGTGAGAACGAGGTTTCTAAGATAAACGAAAGAGAGCCCTCTAGTCAACATGAATTTTTCGTCTTGATATATTGATATTGTTTTTGTCCTATTTTTATTTAGACATTGAAATTTTTATTTAATTTTAAGCAAATTATCATTATGAAACAGATATGTATATCTAAGGATAACATATTTTTCAAATATTAGGTGGAATACGTGTAGATGAATAGTTTCCACAGCGTATGCATAAAAGCAAAAATACTTGAAATTTTCAATGACAATTTGTCGTACACAAGTATTATATATTTGTATCCAAGACAGGTTCTTTTCCTTCAAGAAAAGTTTGTTATACTTTAAATTGTTTTCAATCTCATACTGTCTGCCTAAATATAATCTGTGAAGTAGGGCACGGTTCGTTATTTCTATCTCACACAAGGGTTTCTGAAAGTAGAAGCGACATTATGAATTAGGGATGCCAAACTGACTAAATAACATCGAGTAGTCGATTTTTCGATGCTCATAAAAGTACTCACCACTCACTCAATTTTCATCGGTTTAATATTCTACTCGAAGTTTTCGATTTTTCGGCAACAAACATCGAGTAGTCATATACATCGATTACGATGAGGCATCCCTGCACTAAACAATGTTCGGTGTAGGGATGCCACATCGAGTAGTCGATTTTTCGATGTTTTTATAAGTACTCACCACTCACTCAATTTTCATCGGTTTATTATTCTACTCGAAATTTTCGATTTTTCGGCAAAAAACATCGAGTAGTCCGATATATCGATGTCGATGAGGCATCCCTGCACTAAACAATGTTCGGTGTAGGGATGCCACATCGAGTAGTCGATTTTTCGATGTTTTTATAAGTACTCACCACTCACTCAATTTTCATTGCTTTAATTTTCTTCTCAATGATTTCGATCTCGGCCAAAAACCATGGAGTGGTTCCATACATAGCTGTAGATGTAGCATTTCTAATATGAATTGCTTTGGTGAATGATTATTGACGATTCATATTTTTCTTAAGGTTTTTTTTACATTTTACCAGTCGAATTACGTCTACTAGAAATCGGATGGTGTATGATTTTAGCCAGTTATTTATCTTATCTTAAAGAATTATGCATTGATAAAGTTTACCTTCAATCCGTGGCTAATACAACCCATTGCTTCAACAGTTTTCAAACTCGTGGTGTCATTCATCGTGATCGTGCGAATGAAATACACATTTATTTGTAAATATTGACGATATTCTACAATAACGCTTTTTTATTCGTAAAAATTCATTAAAAATTTCCTAGGTAATATAATTGTGGTTTCATAGAAAGTGAAAAAATGTATTGGCAATTGGCTATTGATTTATTATTCGTAATTCCCATGAAAACAGAATTAACTTAACGAAGATGTATCAAAAAGATGAAGTTGATATATTGACACTGAAACCTTTCACATGCTTCCAGTTTTGATGAGGGTATTTTTTTAATTCATTTCACCCTTTATTGATCATTTTTCCCCTTGTTCTATCCAAGCAGGCTGCATAAACGACGAAGGCCACCCACAATACAAGGGCGTCAGTGACCAAACATTCACGTCCAAACTCATAATATTTGGTTAGTAACGAAACCAAGAATGAAATTGCCGAACTTTAAATACAAAATTAAGGAATAATTTGCCGTTACTCTTGTCCTTTACTGATTAATTATGTTGATGCAGATCAGATTTGCATGGAGTAGAATGCTTTATCGGGAATACTTCTCTTTTGACACAGTGTTGCTACCAAGGGTCTCTTGCGATAAAGCAAAATGATGGGTGTGAGGAGAGAATCCCATCGTTGTCTTTGGATCGCTGTCGGCGGCCAAACTGCCTTTTCGTTACCAGTTACTCGCTTGTCTTCCTCAATTCGTGACGTATCGTTGTGTTTTAACGTTCTCATCATCCCCCGTTTCTGGGATTTATTGGAAGTCTCTTCGCGTTTCTTTGACACCTTTCGTCTGAAATTGGCTAGTGCCGACCCCAGGTTACTCTCCATTTGCGACTATACCTTACAATCCATGCATTACCTATAAATCCCCAATTGAGGAGCCACGGTGTGAGTCAGAGAAAATCTAAAGTCCTAATTAACAATTCACGCGGCTCACATTTCCTACTTCTAATAGACGGGAAAAGAACCAATTACCTTAGGAAAAGTGGGGTAGGAAGGGAAAGTAGGGTAGGAAGGTATTACCACCTCTATAAAAAAAGATCCTTTTTCTACTTTTTCTTTCCATCTCCTCTATATTGGTTTTGATAGACCTATTTTGTCACCATAAAGCAACACCATAAGCAGATTATGTATAAGATAGCATGAAAACCCAAAATAGTATTTTATTTCCAGTAACGTTGGCTGTAAATTACGCCGACGAAGTTCCAAGTTCAAAGCTATTAAATCAACTTGATTGGTTCCCGCGTTATTTAGGAGTATTATATCCTAGTATTATCCACAATGAAATGTGGTACCTTCTACAAAATTGTGAATTTTTTAAAATTTTAATTTAAATTTTAGCTAAAATTGTGTTAAAAAGTTTATTTTACTTCACTTTATTTAGTAAAAATAAAATTAATTCACTTTAATATTGATGCTATTGCTGTTCAATGGTTGAATTAAAAAAAACTGCCTTCGCTGATGAGATGCGCTAACCATTGAAAACCAAAATCAATGCTCAAATTAAGCACATTATTCCACGAATAAATATGTTTTAATGAACATTTTTTTGTAGCCGTATAAGCGCAACACGACTGAATTTCTAAAATATTCCCAATTTGACTTCGACAATCTTAGTAAATACCAAATTACTACCTCTACATATTTAAGGTAATGTAATATAACCGTGGGATCGTCGTCTTTGACTGTGATCTTCCCCACGTGGTGCGAAAGTAGAGAATCAACAATGGAGGACAGCCATATTTGGCATTTCATATCCCCACGTGCTGGCAGAGAGGGGGGGGGAACAATAGAAAACTTGGCCTACCTTAGTCGCTAGGAGACGCCGGTGCCAATCGCATCGGAATATTAAAACATGTGACGGAGAATTAAAGAAAGAGGAGTTCTCTATCAGCCACGGAGCGAGCCATACGTAAAAGAAAGTGCTCTTGAAAAAACGGGCCGAGAAAGATAGGGCAATCGAGGACACGCATTAAAGATTGAGCTGAGCATTGAACGAGGCGTAAGCTGTAAACTGCAGGTACCGAAACAGCTGATAGGGACACTGGCAGTGTAACCAAGCGGCCGAATTAGAGAGAGAAAGAGAGAGACGGGAACTCCATTTCTGACCGTGGAAAGTAGGCGCCACAGTTATTTGTCCGAGGGGGAGGGCAGATACGGTGAAGCTGACCACCTGTGTCGTCAAGGACGGAGTTGTTGTAACTATACATGCTGTATTATAATTTCCTGTATCTGATTATGATTGTTTAATATTTATAATGTAGAGATAATGGGTCTAAAATGTGAATGCGTGAATATTAATGTTTTCAAGTCATAAGTGACTCAAATGGAACCAAAAAACAGTGACAATTAACGCCCTTTTTTAATAGTGCTTTGCTAATTTGGTTTCCATAAGTTTTATGTTGAACTCTGCATAAGCTAAAGAAGGATTCATTCAGTAATGCATGAATATAGTACAAATATGGTTATCGTAACAATTTCTGTATTTTAAACAAATGGTGACATGTGTTTGAATTAGAATTATACGTTTTATTGACGGGGTTAGCCGTGCAGAGAGATGAGAATGGTATATACGTACGAGACAAGCGGGGAACGAGAGTAAGTAGGTGTGGCCCGCTCAACCACTAAGGTTTTATTACATCTTGGCTTCAAACGCTGAGCAATTAATTAAGTATAATTACCTCATTGGTTATATTATAGTAATAAGATACCTTTATTTCATTTTAGACCATTTTCAGGGAGTCCTTGCTTGTGCCAAGCAGTTTTCGGCAAATGTGGTGTTTATTTTAAATAGAAAAAATCCTATTTACTTTTTCCATATACCAGCCAATTGTCGCATGGAACTCCCCGTGATTTCAATTTCTATTCGATAGAAAAATAGGCTGAATGGTATCAGATAGAGGACAGGTTTCTTCTATTGGTGGCCAGAACCCTAATTGTTTATTATTTATGCCATTTTACTGTGGTACAACCGTTAAAATGACGAAAATAACTCCAATTTTTGGTTTCCTCACAATATTACTAACCAACATCCCAACAATATTTCGAACCCGAGTCCTGCACTTTAGAATTTAGCAAACATGAGAAATAACTCTAAACTCCCTAACCTCTTTTGGACTCTTATCTCGGCTACCTATCGTTGCACCGCAGTCATATCGATCATCGACAATGAGCCGATGTAAACGAAAATGCAAATTTCCTCTGCTCTCGAAGAGTATAAACTATGTTTTTTTACCTTGCGCGGTCATTATAATCTTTATTTTTTCTCTACTGAATAACGCAGTTGCATCCAAGCAAATGAGCTTGCTGACAATTAATGGCCCTGAATTACCACCAGGAAAACTGCGAAATTTTAAATTGTTTGGCGTACTTCTCTGTTGTAACGGAATTCGTAAGAGAATTAGCCATCGTAGAAAGTAGAAAAAAACCGCATTCAATCTATTTTTGGTATGAAAGTAAATTTTATTGTCATAATTACTAATATGCAAATACTAGAGGAGACGCAAATATTAGAGGAACTTTTTTGTTGTGCCTAAAATAAATAATAAATATGTGAACGTGATAGGCAGTATATTCTCCGAAAATTATTAAATAAATATTTTGGAGAGTTGGAGAAAGAAAAGGAAGAAAATGTAATTAGTATCAAAAAAATTGTGAAAAGGGTTCTACAGAGAAAAATGTTAATGGAATTGTAAAAGACTATTTTTTATCAAGATGCATTTCTATTGTTGTTGTTTTTTTCCGTTATTTTGGCTGTTAATTTTTTCACCAAGATGCATTTCTGTTGATGTTTTCTTAAGTATATAAGCCTGCTATGGTTTGTTGGTATAAGAAAAAAATGATATTGTTATGTTTAATTTTATATATGTCCCGTCGACAGGCATGTGCTTGACGGAACATCGATGTTAGATTGTTGAAAAATAAATGAAATGAAATGCATTTCGATAGTTAAAATATTGCTATATCTACGGCTCAATTTTGTATTTTCTGAGTGAGAACAAGTGTATGGGACCTGAACTAAGATATCATACTAAAGTGAGGTTCAAAACCTGGTAGTCGATCGATGTCGCCGAAGTTAAACGTTTCTGTATTGTTTGCCTCCAAATCGCCCCTAACTCACCCCAAACACCATCCAATACGACTTTAGTTACGGCAAACGTTTGTCGCGGACAAATACGCGAAAGTCAGAGCAATCACTCACTCGCAAGCACTCCACATTCGCTTTGACTTTCCGCGCGATTGCATTGCTCACCGGGACGATGACGCGAGATTTCGAAGTGATGCGAAAGCTCTCTTCCGGTTATTGCATTCGAGACAAAATTTTGGAATGGCTGAAAATGATAAATCAAGTATTTGTTCGTAGGCATTTCAACTTCGGAGGTGTGGATATAAATTATAAAACTGCATAGAAATAGCAAAACCTCGCTGGCGCAGAGCTGCGGATAAGTTTGGGCATGGGCTACGGAACTTTGAAAAAAAAATACTTGGATACGCGGGAGGAATTGAAGGCTGTTTAGTGAGATAGTCAGTCATCTTCTTATTTATACGCCGTCTCCTCACAGACGGTTGGCAGTTATCATGGCCACACTAGATCTTGACTGCGCCGTTCTCAGCAGTTCTATGGCTGAGCAACTGAATCATGATTTTAAGTTATCCAACCAGGAAGTGCGTCTTCATCCTCTGGTTCTTCTGCCACAAATCTTCCCCTGTAGAATTATTTGCATCTGGTTATATTTTTCTCCTCTAATAACGTACCCTAAGTATTGTGACTTCCTTACTTTTATTGTATTTGGCACTTCCTTACTTTTTCCCATTCTTGCTATAGGACTTCTTCATTTGTGGTCCTCGACACCCAACTGCTACGAAGGATTCTTTATTATTCCCACATTTAAAATGCTTAGAGTCTATTTAGTTCTCTTTTCTTTAGAGTCCAAGCTTCCATTCCATATAAAAGAGTTGGAAATATATCACACCTTAACAACCTAATTGTAACACTTAAACTAAAATCTCTTGAGCAGAGGGACTTTTTCATTTTGTTAAAAATGCTTCTGGCCTGACCTATTCTTGTTTTAAACTCATCTGAAGGGGAGGTTAAAGTGCAGGGGTGAAAAAGGAAAGGACGGATGGGTGGAAAGAGAGGCAGTGAGAGAGAAGCAGGGGTACCAAACTACTTTGCGTAAAAAACACGAAGCACTAACGAGATACTTCGTACATGCAAGGAAAGTGGTCAGTCATAAAACATTTCTAGTTGATGGCAATACAAGCGATTCGAGATGTGGAATGAATCTCCTCTACTTGTCAACCCATTTCGACTCGTATTACAATGATAATTTAGGATAAGATCCCTGGGATAGTCATAGCGTTGGGTGATGTTTAATCACTTTCCTTGCATGTACGAAGTATCTCGTAGGTGCTCCGTGTTTTTTTTACGCATAGTAGTTTGGTAACCCTACTTCTCTCTTGCTGCCTCCCTCTCCTCCCCTCCGTCCTTTCCTTTTTCACCCCTGTACTTAAACAACCCCTTTATTCCGTGCAGAACTGCGCCAAGAACGTTTGTGAGAGCTAGGAAGTGGGATTGTTAGGGCACTGAATGCAATATATGGGCAGAGAGTAGATCCTATCCACTTCAGTCCCACCACTGCTGCTTGTCGGTGCCGTGGCGTTGGTGCAAAGGGTGAGAACTAGAGGATTTGAGACAAGCATGGCGGAATGTTATTTCTTTTGTAACTGAGGTCATAAATTATAATGATATTTAGTAAATGGAAAATGATTAAATATGCTAATTTTGTAGTATGAAAGTCACCTTTGGGACAAAGATTACGTATTTAGCGATTCTATTGCCGTAAACAAAATATACATTACCGAGTGGTGACAAGAACTGGGTGAATTATAACAAAATACGCCGCATTGTTTACAAATCCCAGTGTAATAGCTTATTAATCTGGCATAGGAACAACTTGGACATGTCTAACTAATAACTTCAGGCTTAACTATGTAAAACCTCTCCATACTTAACGGAAATAAAAATACACTTTGTATAGGTTCACTAGATGGGTTTATTGAGAACGACCATGGTTTCGTCACATGGGTAATGAAGATTTCATTATGTGACGAAACCATGGTCGTTCTCAATAAACCCATCTAGTGAACCTATGCAAAGTGTATTTTAATTTCTAGATATGTCTATTCAAATGTCCTTTCAACAAGTAGGAGAGCAAGTGGATTGCACTCTTGCGCTATGAGACTTGAGAGCGTAATTCTACTTTCAGGGTTTCCTCCGTGTCCTACAATGTATTTAACCACCGTTTCTGTGGCAATAATTCTAGCACCATGTTTTTTTACCCCTGTAGTTGAGCGCATTGAGGGATCCTAAGTTTTTTCACAAGTTATCTTATCATCATTACTTCGTAAAGAAGATTCTACCCAGACATCGTTAGATTAAACAGTTACTAAAGACTAAAGCATTTCGTAAATTTTAATGCAGTATGTATCTCTTGTATAATATATTATCTATGTGCACAGTGAAGTATAACCTGTGTATGGCGTGATTTTCTGTGAGAGAAGACACCTATTGTTCAAATCGTTTCTTTTCACATCTTGCGATGTCTACATCTTCCCGAGTAATCAGACAAGAGCTAAATCGAGCCTCACTGCTGGTTCTCGCTTTCCTCTGATTCTCACTCGTATGGTGTAGGCGTGTTAACTCTTAAGGAGTTCGCAAAATTAAGCAATATCTTCTTGAAGCTTTGAAACCACCTCAACTGACTTACCCTTTCCATTCACCCTTTCATCCATCCCTCAATTTCTTCGCCGTATGACTCCCATCTCCCATCCCTCCCTGTATGGCAAGCCACATCTCCCTACGGAACACCACGTGCCTTCAAAAACTTCCCACTTCTGAAAGTATCCAACTCGTCGAGTGGCAACTCCATTCCATTTCCTCAAAGTTTGTGACCGCAACCCACGCCCCCTCATCCCCATCCCCCAGCTCAACCTCCCTTCCCTCCCCTTTCACCCCTTCCACCCCTCCCCATTCCACTTTCCCTCTTTCCTCTTCATTGCCAGAACGTGACAACCTCTCGTTCCAGAATCGCTTAAACGCTTGCTGCCCTGTTTCATACGAGAACGTATGGTAGTTTGAGCGAAATATCATTTTACCTATAAATCAATAAATGTGGTCTCATTTTAAAGAAAAAATGCCACCCTTTCGTTAATACCAAAAATTTCACCCCTTACCGCATTATTTACGGAGATATTTGCCAAAAAATACCAGCCCTTTTATGTGGGAAATGGTACGTGTATGCACTCCATAGACGCCTTATGTTAAAAATGAGGCATTCCCTACACTTAGATCTCGTCAAAAAATCAACAGTGTGTAGTTCGTGTGCTTTATCAACTATTTTTGAAAATTAATCATATTATCACCGCATTAAATTCTTCGGGATCACACTAAACCTTCCGTTTTGATGGAGTTTCAAACGTACCGCGTGAGAGAAATGAGTCAAGTTAAAGAATTATTCAGATATTTTCATTTGATTACTTACAACTTCTGTCAAGTAAAACTATATTATTGCACCATTACTAATGCAATATTTAATTCGTGTGTCTTACAGCTGGTACAATTAAAACGTATAATTTAATATGGTCTCTACTATGATTAGGGGAATATCTCGCTTGCACTACCTTTAAGCTGCCGCACCTACACATGTTAGCTTTCAACAAAAATGTGAATTCAAATTTCTACATCTACATCTACAAATACCTTTCAATCCACCACTTGGGTGTGTGGCACGGGGTGAATCCACACCATGCATGCAGCACTCATCCCAGTTCAACTCAGAACCGCGCACGTTCTCCCGAATACCAGGTGCAGGCCAAAAGCAGTCAGAATAATAGTACGCAGTCAGAACACAAACCAGGAGAGTGATACGTTGAGGAGATGCGTAGAAATTTCATTGCATATTTATTTTTTTACGGTTAAGCAATACCAAGAAAAAGCGATATTTGAGCGATTTGAAAGAGAAATACTAAACTCTTGAAAATAACTAATTTGCCTTGACCGGATCTCGAATCCGGATCCCTCGACATCGCGCCAAGTGCTTTAGCCAGTAAAGATACCGAGGGGTCCTCATACCATGTGGCTTTTGTGGGATTTTCAGGAATAAGACCTTTGAGGCTGCCGGACATAAAATCTAACAAGCAGTCCAAAGTGTGCGCCAAACACCACAGTCTGTGAGGTTAAAGTCAAACCACGAACAGGGTGAGGAGTGAGATCTTACGTCAAAGTGTTGGAAAAGGAAAATCATTTCCGCCAGTTGGCGTATGAAGTCTTTTCTTCTTAAATCGCTTATTTTTGTGAGCTTGTTTAGAACATGGTGCTGACAATATGATCATACAGGCGCATCCCATATTCAATCTCGATAAACGCTCCTGTGTCACGGTGAAAGCTCATCGTTAATGAAATTTTATACTTTGATTGATTCGAAAGTGCAAAATTATATCCAAAATTATGCCCTTATGAAAGCGCTCTTATCAAAACGTTATTCATTCACATGTCGTTCAATACTAACATTGGTTGATTGCAGTGCTGCATGCTTCCCTGTCTAATGCTAGTTCTCAAACTCCCTGGTAGCTCTTATAACGTAATGTAACAAAATAAAAATTTCATTCTCACGGGTGAGCGACTCTGATTTTTTTCTTCTCCATCTGAACTCTTCAGAAAACCTCACTTAACTAATAAATTGCCCGGACTCTCCTTCTCAGCTTGAACAACGAATTTTATTCACAAAATATTACGAGAAAGAAAATTAATATCCCTTTACACAAATAATTACCAATCACCATAACTATCTAATACCATTAAAATACACAACATATATTTTGCCCTTCACTATATCATTTCTCTTCAGGCTCATAAAATTTAACAGGCCATGTCCTTTTCTCACTTGAGCCACTTCACGTTTCTTCTTCTTCACATCACAGAACGTATAAAAAATGAAAATCATACATACAATGTCCTCATCGATAGCCGCACAGGTGGATGCTCTGTTCCTTGCCAGTTAAATTCCCGGATACACCCTGCGTTGATATACGGCTCCTCCTCTAGTGATTTTCCGTTGCTTCTCGGATTCACCTTGCGATGAAATACGGTTCCTCCCCTATCAGCTTGTCCCACATTGATGCACAAAAATAAAATAATTTCATCTGATCAGTTCCACAAGAGTCCTTGATTATTGTCAAACTGCCCCCGTGCCCTTCAGCGTGCCTCCTTAAATACCCTTTCTCTGCCCTCTGTTACGCGTTGCTTAGCTGCCATTAACAAATTGTTGGGCGATACCTATCTGCCATTATCAAATTGTTGTGCGTTGCTTAGCTGCCACTTAAAAATTGTTGTGAGACGTTTTCGGAATGCCCTGTAGTTTCTCATATTTTATTATATGGTGGAATTAAAATGTTACCGTACTTTCCTTTTAACTTGGTCTATGTATCTATTCTTGAGTTTTCTCTTGTTGCATACCATAAATTATATATATCACAAACCCGTTGTGCCTCAGGGTGGGGTCACTCCATCTCGTTTTTCCTTTCCCTATAATGTTCCACATGGTGATTTTTCTTTTAAGCAGTTGTAATCTTCTATACTCGATGTTTATTATAAATATATCCCTGGAAAATTAATCGTTACGTAGGCCAAACCATAGCAGAAAATGGGCTACAAACAAGTTTTATCGATTTCAGTGTTGGTGTGGTACCTGCACCTGAACATATTTTAAGGGATAAAACTATTGCCCTTAAAATGAGATGAAAATAAGTGAGTTATTAAGAGTTTACTGAAAGCCATTGCATTCTAATTACGTCGGTTGCTTAAAGTGAAAAGATAAATTTCACCCGTCGCCTAATGGCGGAATGGGCGATATTATTTTCGCTTCTTACGGAGTAAATGTCTGCATGTACGTTAAGTCACCCTTGGTTAGTAATCAGATTCGAAAAGATAGAATTTAGGCACCACTTTAAAACTGCCTAAATCTAAACAATTTGATTTAGCAGTAAAAATAAAACTGCAAAATTAGAAAAAAGTAGTGTTTATGAACTACTATACAATTTTAATTATAACATAAGATTTTTCCTTCGGCAACCTGACTGCGATTTTTATTCAAACTTTAAGGAAGCTTTGAGTGGAACTTTTAATTTATGTTCTATTTTCCATATTGACCACTGTATTAAACCATCCTTGAGCTTTTTTTTAAGGTTTTTGGCCAATTAATAAAACTATGAATTTTTGTTTTCCGATGGTTCAGATTTTTTTAACCCTTACTCAGGGATTAACATTTTATGAAATAAACAGAGATCATGAAACATAAATAACACCAACTCTATCTTCAACACATAAGAAACATTTTGATTTGAAACTCATAAACTATAAACACCATTTTATGGTTATTGCGTTTTACGTTAAAGTGTTTCCTTTATGTTGAAGTTAGTGTTTGTCGTTGATAATAATTTTTACTTGCTTTTTTAATTTTAAGACGTCAGGAAGGATGGATAATAATCTGAAACGTCGGCAAGAAAAAAACTCCAATAGGAACAAAAAATATCCAATATATATTTTAAAAATCTTGTCATAATTACTTAATTTAATTAATTTCCCTTACGGGGAATTTAATTGGAGATTAGATGGCCGAAATAGTGTTTTCTACCCTTTCGCCAAAACAACGTCTACTATAAACGTGCTGCCGATACGATATTCAAATGAATTGACGGTAAATTTGACGCTGAGATTAGCGATATGGTTGTTATTCCTGTTGTTAGGCATCGGTTTGATGACGAAGTAGTCTCTTCATATGCGTCAATGATATCAACCTTAACAACGTCATCACTCCTCACGTAATATTAATGAGCAATGTAAGCGCACAGTTAATGGAGGCCTGATTTAACTCCTCTGATTGCATGATTGAAGAGACCTTAGGTTTCATTCCGGATCAGGTTCTCCGTAGAAGGTAACGTTTCGGCGAGTGACTCGCGCGTCATCATCAGGGATACAGAGATCCAAAGTAAATCCTTCACTTTTTCCGCCACATAAATATTACACCGGGTGATTAGGCGATCGCGGATTGATTCAACTCTATTATTCTCCATTGGCTTCCATGTCAAATCCTTTCAACGTTAAAAGCTATGGAAAACCTGACCTGCTGCAAAGCCCGAAAGTTTTTCATTCATACTTTTCACCAGGAAAGCCTGCAGTATCCATTTCAATATCACACACCAGCTGTTCCGACTATCGGTCAATTTCTTATATTTAAGTGATCGAGCGAATATGAAACATATTTTATAATGTATCGCTACATCTATCTAAATTTGGCCTCGTTAAATATATAAGCCGTTAGAAAAAATTAAAAGTTACTTAAATACGGTCTCCTGGAGGACGCATGTTACCCTTCGGTAGGGAATAGTGGCGGAGAAAATCCGCCACCCGGCGACACGCTTACCTGATTGAGGCGTGTTGACAACAGTAGCCTCTCACTCCAAGATAACTCTCACTCAAGGCAACAATCGCTTGCAAGTCGTTGCCTGGTCTCCAGTGTGTGGGTGTAGGCCATGAATATACATAATGGATTTAAGTGTTTGGAATTGCAATGCCTAGTCTACGTGTTGCCTAAATTTCCACATTTAGTTTACCCAGTCCTTGGCGCAACTTCGAAAAAGGTCTTTTCAGTTGAATCGTAAATGGCCGTTGTTAATTGTTGTTAATGTGAGAAAGTGTTTAATTACGTTCCGCGAGAAGTACTACATTTTGTATCCACTGCATTATGATTACTGGTAAGTAAAACCGGTAAGACGTGTTTATTTACAATCTATCGACTGTATTTACATTTAAACTGCCGTCTGTCATCACTAGGCAGCGCTACAATCCAAAAAAATGTTTGTTTGCGGAATCCTAGACAACAGTTTTTGACGATGAGTTGACAATACATAATCTATATTCATGGTATAGGCAGCGCTGACCAATGGTGTGTGAGGAAAGGCTGAATACCACTATTTGCGTCACCATCCGAGTCTGTCATCGCCAAAAATACTAAAGTAGCTTGTCAAAATGAACCAATCACAGATTTTATCTTCCATGATAGCACTTACTTAGTCCTCTGATAGAAGGAGGTTTGATATATCTCCATATGTTGACGATTTTTTCAATACTGCTATTAATTTTCGTAAAAACGTACTCTATTTACTGCCGATTCCACGGTGGTTTATTTAAGCACCGAGAAAAAATTGTCATATTTTGGATACGAGTCTCTCTTGCAAAAGGAATCTTATTTATATACTTAGAATTTCCCGCTGATTAAGTTTTTAATAATTTACTGGTTTCTGGAAATCATGACAAATTCGACTGGTCGAGTGAGTGAAATACGTCGCCCTTATTATGCTACTTTGTGGTCCTTTTTGAGTTCAAAAATAGCTGGCGAATAAAATGTCGTTCTAACTTCTTGATGTGTCTAATGTTCTTCTTTTCCCACTTCGTATATTCCATATCAACTCCCTGCGGATGTGCTCTCCGACTCGTTAGCAATCCAAATCCCTGCCCGCGCGCCCTTCATCAGAATGAGCCACGAAATTGTTCACACTCCTCCTCCCCAAAGCCACCGACTTCTACTTCTTCTCCCGACTCAACTGACAACACCACTCGGAAAAAGTTTTCGCAATCACTCTTTCTCTCAGGCGCACGAGAATCCCTTTTCCCAACCCCGCCACGAGACCCCTCGAGCACCTCAACAAAAAAGGAATTAATATTTGACGAGACGAACTTCCTTAACTTGCCTCTTCTCCCCTCCTTCTCTTCATCTCTCTCTTTCCATCTCCCTTCAATGGCCTCAGCCAGAGCGTGCCAGAGGGAATGCGAGCGAAAGAAGAATTGGAAAAGATCCAAAGGGAGAAATCCTCACTCCGTCCATACGTCGCAAAAACCGTGCAAGATGTTACGCATATGTGAATGAGAGGAAGAAGTATAGTACGCATTCCCACGTGCCAGCGGAATAGTATAACGGTTACTAAGTGCGAACGGAGTGGGGTTTATGTACTAAAGTGCAACACTCCCAATTGTTCATCGAATTATATTGGACGAAGTGGTCGGGCAATAAATACCTGTGTACAGGAACATAAGAGGTGCTGGTTGACAGCGGACACAAGATCGAGTTTCGCCAAACGAGGGAATATTTACTAGGTTATAATTAGACTAAGATCCTTCCCCGCCTATCCCGCCCCCCGAAAAATTTTCACATATATAAGAGCTTGCTATTTTTACCATTTTTCACCCTTAATGATGTCTACGGTGTAAATGAAACCCGGGTCGGTGTATTAAACATTTGTGTGGACTAGACAAAGTTTATTTGTTTTCATCAAAATGCAGTCTCACGAAGTCATGCCTGAAGTGGTTCAGTTTATTCGTAATGATATAACTTTCATTAAAATATTACACTTTCTGCACCGTTTCATTAATACCGACCATGGTTTTGACAAAATTGTATCATTATCAAGGAATTATTTCATTCTTTCACTGTCCATGTATATTCATGAAGGTGGGTTGGGGAGGAGGCGAGGGAGAGAGAGTGGAAGGGGGAAGAAAATTGGAGAATTGGTTGAAAGTGAGAGAAGGATTGTGGAGGAAGGTCATGCTAATATTTGGAAAGGTTAGTATTTCAAGAAAAAAGGCGGAGGAAAGGGGGGAGAGAGGGAAACACAGTGACTAGGGCAAGATTATGACATAAGCCAAACATCGTACATGACATGTAGTAATTTACATCAAAAGATTATTTATATCGGTGGTGAATGTGATTCAACTAAAAGATCATTTAGTAGGTTACAATTAGTTTTTTACAGAATTAACAATCTCTAAATGTTCAAGAAAATCTAGATATTTTCATTTAAACTGTTGACTTAAAAATCAGGTTAAAAATTAATTATGTGGTAACATTTCAACATATGTTTTGCAAACATTGAAAACACATTGAGTTTTTCTCGGGCTTCCCACCGAGTTAGATGCTCTATAATGGCTGACGTTCCAACAGGAGGCCTTCTTGCCATCTTCAAGGCTGTTGAATCCATCCACATCATCTTCGTCTATATCCACAGCCTAGAAAGGAAAGTCTTCTGTCGAAACGTTGGCCATTATTTGTCATTCAAACGTAAAATCTTACATCATTGGATAACTCACTGGTAATCGTCACGCCTGAAACTTTAACTTGAGTATAACGCCAAATTGATTTTACCAACCGTTGATTTCAATCCTGAAATTGATCTCGAGCTAAAATTACCTAATATTTTTCGATCGTCAATAGAAACTTCGATGAGAAGTTTTGTTATTCCAAATTTATATATTTTATATTCGTCCTAGGTTTTTTAAAAATTTTTCATCATCAAAATGACGCATTATTGGTCGTATGCGATAAATTTATGATTATTTTCGTAGTAACTCATCTCATTTACAATGATGAGCAAACTCCTCGAATGCACTAGGGAGACAAAGGATTGTATGCATAGGAATGATGTTGGCTGAACACATATGTTGTAACGCTATATTCATTTTGAGTAGAATGCATCCAGCCGTTTTATTTTGATTCTCATAGTGCTCGGCTTCAACGGAATGCTTGAAATGAATTATATTTATGATGAAAGGAACGTTTTTATTGTTAAAAATATTAACGAGTGGGGTAAAGTTTCCTCTATTTAGAAATATTATCATATTATCAAGTTTTTTCTCGATATTTCTTTATCTCTCATGCCAAGGTCTTAATTGGAGGCAAAGTGTGAAACCTCATGTCAAAGTTCCATATCAGCATCAGGGCTCTGAATTATGTCGTTGATCGTCTATTAACATTTCAAACCAATCAACTCGTAATGACAATAAGAAACCCTATATGCAGTCGGGGGTGCTGGAAGTCACGTTTCTCTCTTTTGAGACCTGATCTTAATCTACTCCTTGGAAAGTTCAATGCCAGCCAGTCCGGTGGTGCGAGAAATCGAAACGTATGATAGGAATACCCACTTGAAGGCTAGACGACTTATTGGGGACTCGACCCTCAAGGATCCTTCTTGAGGCCCTCGGAGGACTTCATCCTTGCTTGCATAGCAAATATTCTTCTATGCGTTACGCTGTATTTAACTGCAGAGGAAAAAATGGATCAACAATTTTGCGAAATTCACAGTGGAAAATTCATTTGCCTGGAGTCTAGATCCCTCAATTTTGCGCCGAATGCTCTAACCATTTAAGCTATTCCCTGTGAATTTTGCGCAATTATTTGACCACTAGCGGGCGACTCCGTAGAAGTAACTGCACGTCAAGTTCAGTGGTTCTTTGAAAAAAGGATCAACAATCCATCGGCAGCGATATCATGATGAAAGATATTTCCTTTTATGCATGTATTTGTAGGATGTAGGTAGGATCCTGTTTTTCCAAACCTTATTTACGTAATCGTATACTACTCCTTTATTATCGTTGTGATAATTTGAACAGCATAATTGCGACTTTTTACTAATTGAAAAATTCATAATAATGTAACAAGGACGATGAAAGTTTTTATAAGAAGAATAGCCTTATTTGAATAATTATTTTGTGTTAATTTTCAGTTGAGAAAGGCAGTTGCCAGCGTAGGAGACTGACGACGTTTGTTTATTGGTTGCTATGCCAGCTAATCACCAACTATGAATTATATCAGCTCAAAAACTAGTCTAACAGGACAATACCGTTCATTTTGATCAACGAATGTTTACATGGAGTAAGAAAAAGAAAAAAAAATGTGGAGAATTACTTGCAGTTTAATGAATTCCCCATTTGATTTTTGCGCATAGTGGTGATTTGTATAATTTTGTTGTGAAGATAGACCCGGACGTGAGTTGAAAGCGCGCTTCTTGTGAACAATACGTTTGGATATAATCAACTGTTTATAATATTGTTAGGCCTATGTGCACTTAAGATTGGGATGGCGAGCTGAAATTTATTTTCACCGATTTAGCTAAGTAATAAAATTACGTACTTTTTGTCGAGCTATTTTCTAGTTGAGACACTACTCAATTCATTTATATTGATATAAATGGACCAGTGTATTGTATTACTTTATTCTTGAAGACTGGAAACGACTAAAAGTATTTTTAAAGGAATTACTTATAAATACTCCTTTCCCTAAAGCATTTCCGTACTGCCTCAGTACAAATCCCCAAAGCGTAAATTCCCTGAGATGTAAGCCTGAGCGTTTTCTCTTGAGAGAGGAAAATTATGATGAGGAGATGAAAATGTGTCTCCGAAAAATGCTTTTACGAGCTCTTAACCTCTGCACGAGCAGATGAGAATCCTCACCGAAGCAGGCAGACTAAACGATTGGTTGACCTTATACTTAAACCTGGGAGGAGTTCAGACGAGCGAGAGTCGAAGAATTTTACAGTATTAATGTGTTCATAAGGGTCTGACCCCCCCTCGCTCTTTGCCGATCTTCTTCTCCTCACCTTCGGAGAACCAGCTGGTTTCCTAACATCCCAGGGCACATGCTCATGCGGCAGCTCGCAGGGTAGTAAGTAGATATAGAAGAGCTTAGGAATGCAATTAAATGTAGTTGAGTAGTATGCAGGCATATGAATTAGAAATGGCAGTTATTTCATGAGACTGAATTTCAGAGAAAGAAGAAGAGAGGAAAGAAATACGACGAGATACTGTTCTGTCACCTACGATATTCAATGTATGGAGTGAGAAAAACCACCAATAAAATAAAGGAAAACCTAAAAACAGAAATCCAAATCCTTGGAAAAAATATGTTTTGCTGAGCTTATGGTCCATTAATCCTGTCTAATAAGAACAGGATCTAACAATAAATTTTTATTTTGTGGACAAAAATATGAAGAATTAAAATTAATTGATTAATGATACGAAAAGCAAGGTAATGACGCAAATTGAGAAAATAGAATATCAGTAGAATTTGGGCAGAAAAGGTTGTGTGATTAGGATGATGTTGTTATCTGGAAAACTGGATCATCAGTGATTGTAGAGGAAGAAATGATATTTCGAGCAGAATAACTATAGGCAAGTTGAAATTCTGCAATTAGAAGAGTTTTCTTCCAGCTGGAGACCCAAACCAAGAAATAAAGAAGTTATTTGTTTAAAGAGACATATAGAGCATACCGTTGTATTGCAAGATGAATAGACAAGTATACTGGGCACATTTTGCGACACAGTAGCCTATAAAATAAAACAGCAATAGCGTAAGGAGAAATAAATAGAGATGAACTACGAAGATAAAGATAGAAATGCATCAAACAGAGAAATAAGGGCGTTACGGAGAAAAATTATGCTGTAGTTGAAAGGTTTGGTGATAGGGGAGTGCAATATAGAGAAGCAGCGAACCAATCAATCTTCAAACTGATGACTGCTGATGAGAATGTTCAAAAAGTTTTGTGGTCTGAAGTGTTTTCCAAATTAACACCGGGTTCAGCTAACAGCAACAACCAAATTTGGCAGTAATAAATTGCCTATTACGATGTGGATCCCATTTATAGGTTGCATTTGCCACCAATTTGTCATGAAAGCACCAGATATTTTACACTGCTTAGTGTTCTCTTTCTTTGAATCTAGTCCAATGGTATTGTAAGTATGTATTTTACTAATAAGTATATCCTAAACTATTAAAATTTCGACTTTTAGTTTTCTCTCCTATAACTCCTACAATCTGAATCACATACTTCTCTTTTATATTACACCTCTAATTTAAAGATATGAATTAACAGAGAAACAATAATGGGATCAAAGTCATTGCTCTACCACGTATTTGTTGATGAAATTAGTCATCTTAATATTTCCTCGTTCACACCTTCATCCTGGTTAAAAATATCTTGATATCGAGTTGCATTACCAAAGAGTAAGCTGCCACAATCCGTTGTGACGAAAAATTTGCGAATTTTTTAAAAACATAATCGCACATTTCTTAGTCAGCTGCGATTTCACCGTTAATTCGATCGTAATAGGCTGTAAGAACTGTTAATTATCTGTTCGTCATCAACTTTTCAAAAGTTACCTACTCACTGCATGGTAGTATTTAGAAATTTGGAGACAACCTGATGATGGAGCGAGAAAGGAGAGGTCGTTTTCTATTTCAACAATTACTTTGGATTTGAGGAGAAAAATAAAACCCAATTCTATTCCCCACTCCAGCACGCCTTCCAAGAGCTCATTCTATTCCTTACGCTTTATTCTACTCAGATGTAGCAGATGCTTCTCATTCCTGGGAAAATAATCTGCTTTGGAAACTGATTCCTCTTTAAGAGCTTAATATGTTATAACAACTGCTCGCAAGCTTTGCCTAGCGACCGCCGAACTAGTGTTTAGCTTCGGGATGAAGCGATCTCCGTCGCACCTTTCCCTTCCTTCAACCGCATTAACCAAATCGTCTTTCACACCAGCATTTTCGATCTTTAATTACGGTCTGAGCATTTTCCAACCCTTCCTGCATAGGTACGTTAATCGTACGAGAAGTTCCTATACATCTGGAGATACAGATACTAGCACTCACACTTTACAGTGAATAGGAGAGACATATCTTGCTACTCTTACAGACATTATGTATCTTTGCATAAGGAAGTACATTTAATTCGCAACAACTTAGTGCAAAGATTCATGAAATAGTCGTTGGCTTCATGAAAAAATAATCTATTTAGCGGGTTTGGACTATTACAACCAAGATGTAGTCCTGCTCCTTGGTTGGCATAGGTTAACGTGTCGAACTGTCATCCTGAGGGCCATTAGCTAGCATCTCCATTGAAGGAAATTAACTTTTCCTGCTTAATTTATCATGTATATTTTACGTTAAGTTTCATGTATACTGTATTTGTATATTTTATATACATGTATATTTTAAGTTAAGTTAGAAAAGACTGGAAACTCAGCCGTGATTGATTGAGTTAACTCTCTAATACCTCTATTCATCGACAACGTTCTCCATTTTTTCGATATTTTATTTTTACATGCACATCGCATCTTGCATGAGGTTTTTAACTACATTCATTGATTGTTTCTCCTTACAAGTGTGTTTATTGTGTTTCGCCAATTTCCTCCTCAAAGCGTATCAAAAATAGAAAATCCCGAAAGAGCCTATTGTAGGATTCAATGGAAACAAATGGAAGATAGCCTACAGTGACAAATGTATATCGTCAATTATATTAATGTATCTGAAAGGAAAAGGAAGAGGACGTTTTAGATAGGTGCAAGTTGTAGAAGTCACAAAAGCTTCACAGTTTTTTTCTCATTGACCTCTTTCTTTAGACTTTAGACTTTAGACCACAGACTTTTCTCATTGATCATTCTGTATCAAATTTAGAATTGATGCTTTGAACTAATGCTACATTTACTATTTTCGCCATTGAAACCTAAATAGACTAAATCTGTGTAAAAGTGAATATTTTAGTTTTCAAATATGCTTAATAAATCAACCACATGTCAAATGAGAAGTTACAAAATACCCCTGTCTCGGGTGATCTGGCTATAGCCTAGAGCTCTATCTGGGCAAAAAGGTTGAACCCTACAACTAGGAGCCACCTCGGCACACCCTCCACAGTAAGATAACTACACCTAAAAATATTGATATGTATCACTGTGTACATTTTAGGCCAAAAACTTGGCTCTAGGTGGCGACATACATTAGAAGTTCGAGTTCACTCCTTATAACACTCCAGGGTACTCAGCAACAGTGACCTAGCAAAAGAGTAGTCTTGCCGCAATTAAGAATAACTATATTTCATTTACAGACCTGGATTTGGGAATATCGATTCTTATCTGGATTGCTCAGAAAATAATTTGTCAATTTTAAGAATAACATAAAGTATTATTTTTAACCAGAAATATATGGGCTACGATAAATCAGACTATAATTTACCAAAAACCCAAATTCAAGTATCACTTCTTTTCTGCATGTGAATAAATTTATCTTCGATTTTCACTTAATATTTCTTCTCACAGAATATTTGTAATATATTTTTATACAATTACATTATATTTTGGGCACTTTTAATGGTAGTGTACAGATAATACTATCCGGTTCTATGAAGGTTAAAGTGATCGGTTCGAGTTTTTGAACAGACTAACAAGATTTTATCAAGATTTATAGTTAAAAATTGGTGATTACGATAAACCAGTCGCTGATTTTACAGCTATTTTTTTCTCATTATTCACTAACATGAATTTGCCTCATGTTAGTATTGTGTAATGTATTTTCGTCTAGAGCTTAAGAAACCTTTCAGGAGAATACACACTTCTGAAGTTGCGTCCACACCAGTAAACATATCTGGGTTGTTCCCAGTATATCACCTAAATCTTCTGTTAATTAATAAGAATGCCTTCTTCTGGATCCTCTTCCCATTTTTACTGCGAGAAATGCAGTGAAACTTTGCTTGCCACTATTTTCACATCCATTTCTCATTAATCTCTCTCATATCTCCTTTAGACTGGTCACCGTTACTGGTTCTCATTGATCTTTCTTTCGCTGCTCTCGTCTCTCGGAGAAAGCGACAGTTTTCCTTCCCACACTGCTTCCTCATCCAAGAAAGACTTCTCAAGGATAAGTGAACTTTGGGTCCTTCCAGTTCGTCAAATCTCTCTTCTTGGATTCTAATGAAGCGCAATGGAAAAGTCGCGGAAGTCAAAGGAGGAGGAGAGCAGAAATCAATGAGCAGTCATACGGAGTGTTTGGCATTCAGCAAGATTGCTTTTACTTTATGTCTTGGAAATAAGTTTTCGCGGTCTTGATCTTTCCTAGAATGACAGAATTTTCCAAAAGAGAGATCATTATTTTCGTCAAAAAGCAATAACAAAGGATTTAAGGGTAACGCGCTTTTGAGGCAAAATTAATCTGATCGATTTTAGAATAAAAATATCTCCTAGCCAGAAATGGCTTCCTTATTTTGTCAACGTGAAATCAGTGAATTAGCCATTTTTGCTTCCGGATCAACATTTTCCTTGAAGAAGCTGATGATAACTATGATTCATGCCCACAGATGCTCACTAATGAGTTGGGTACAGGTGCTTTGCAAGTACTTCATCCCAAACGTTTTTTACACCGTGGGAAGCATTTTTCATCAAACCCCCGTATCTCAGGGTTTCTTTCCTCATGTTACGTCATATGCGCCATACGCCACTCCCATAGTGCAAGTCACAATTTCACCTCCAAACATTTTTTTATCCTTACACGGCTGGTGACCTACCACCCCCTGCCACACGTCCATGCGGCGGCTTGTAGGTTAGTATGTAGATGAAGATGTAGATACGCGGTTGCATGCTATGTCTTACGCACCATGTGCGGCGTATGAGTCATATGTGCCAGACATTTTGATTTTCTTTATGATACTTGACAAACTCACCCTTGAATATTTTCCCCAACAAATCAGCCAATCACCGCTGTGCGATTTCAACTTAAGAATGTTTATATACCCACGAGAACGAAGGAAGGAAGAGGAAAGTAACTACAGCCCGAATCACACGATACTTGACCTTGTACAAGTCCGAGGATGCTAGCTAGCATACTAGGACTTGTGCAAGGTCAAGTATCGTGTGATACAGACCAAGCATACTGGAAATCCTGCATTATCGCTAATATACTAGCTGTTATCCTTGTTTTCGTAATTGGTGCGGTACTAGTTTGATACTTGCTCCTAGTAGGACATAGTAGCCGCCGACCAATCACCTTTGCTCTTTGTAATACGGTCGTCAATTATGTCAGCGCCTCCATAGTCCCTCATGACAATTACAATTTCCCGCGATCAAATTAACAACTTAAACCTCACAACAATACACAATGGCTTGGGTACCTGAGGAAATTGAGGTTTCGCTTGTCAAACTCCTTCCGCGACTGTACTAGATCAAAGGTCTACTAAACAGACCTTGAGCAAGGTCAAGTATCGTGTGATAGCTCCTAGGATTGGATTCAAGCATGCTAGGTTACGTAAGAGAAATACAGTACTTGCTAGCATCCTCAGACTTGTACAAGGTCAAGCGTCGTGTGATTCAGGTTTTAAATTACGGTGTAATGTAAGTATCGTCCCTCTCCCTCAATAACTCTCTTTGCTCTTAAAATGAACGAAATTATAATATAAGAGATTTGGTTGAATGGTTAAGTAAGAAATTTATGAGGGAACGGTATAAGTTCATCAGCGTACCTTATCCCAAGTACTTCAAGGCCTTCGACGCCTTAGGGCTGATAAGTGACCGCTGCTTAATGAAGAAGCACCGTGACTAAAAGATACACTAAGGGTAGATTGTGTGTCGTGGAGGAGGTAAATTCATCCCTTTCTCTGTGATATTTCACTGCAAAAATTCGAAAAATATAGCTCTAAGTAATTTCCGAGAACCCAAGGGCTTTATTTATGCATCGGAAAAATACCTACCGACCTTCGGCAAAGCTATAAGTCTCCGGGAGAAAACTCATTAATTGGATGGCACAATAGATCAATAGGTATAAATTAGTATGCAAAGACGCAGGAATTCAACTGGTGATAACTACTTTCATCTAATGAATAGCGTTTGACTACAAGACCGATATTAAAAACGCTATGAGTACAGAATAATATGTTTTCGAAATTGTTGTGAGATTTTCCTCCAAGACCAATATTCAATGATTTTTACCGTTGAATTATTACCTGGAGTTTTCCTCGCCTGAAAGCAAAATACTCCGGGGTTATTTTACAAAAATTCACCAAAAATATTTAAATTTTTATTTCCGTTAATTCTTTCCAAAAGGCTTCCTGTGATGCTGTTTAAGTTTTAGACATTTTTCGCAATTTTTATTTCCGTAAATTCTTTCCAACAGGCTTCCGGTGTTGCTGTTTAAGTTTTATGCATTTTTCGCAGAGTTTCTTAAGCTTCTCATTGGGGAGGGAGATCAAATCATGGGGAAGGAATGTTGAATGTTGTTAAGTTATTTATTACTGTCCATTAAATGCTCACCTGTTTTACACCCATTGGTAAATGAAGCTGCTGAGCTCATGTCCTTCGCCTATACGAGAGCACAGGCGAGACCTTCTGCGTTGTTTTGACCACCGAGTGTGAGTGACAAGCCTTGCCGATCGTTGATAAATATGCGAGAGCTTGCGGTACTCTGCCGCATCCCGTGTTTGTGATTATGGAAAACGCGGCTCGACAAACTCTCTCGCCACAGTTAGGGCATCCGAGATTCTAAGGTGCACGTGTGGGGCTGAAGCGTCGAAATACTCCGAAAAGCGCTTCGCCAACCCTATCCATGTGGTTTGGCGGTTGTTGTGGTCTGGAGGTCATTCGCCGTTCTCTTTGACTTCGGCCCTTTGTAGTCGGATTAGAGCTTCACTTCATCGTGTTTTGTGGCTTCGCCGTGGAAGGATCGATGGATCGAACGGCGTTGCTACCGGTCTTCACCGATTCTATCCTCTAATCCCTCTCCTAAACGCTCAGCCCCAAATTCCCCCCCCTCCCACTGTCCTATCCCTTTGGTGTGACTAATTCCTTCAAAATAATCGAAGCGGCAGTCATCGACTGCTGCCGATATCGGGTGATGCCGCGCTATATCGCCGATTACCGTAAGTACAAGTCCATTGTGTGACCACTAGATTCTTGTATTACTACGGCCGAGGTGTTTTTGCCCACTGAGGCGATTATATGAGTACCTAAATTGTCCACCAATAAATATTGTGTCTACTGCTGTGATGAAAAATTAAACCAAGTAAAACAGGAAAACCTAAACAGCCGCAGTTATGATAGGACAAAATCAATGGTTGGCGAGTTTACTTTGTGGAGGTTGGTCATATTTAAAATGGAAATACATAGTTTTTTCCACCAATATATTAAAAAACCATTAATTATGATAGGAACAAAAAATAAAAATTATAATAAGATGTGTGGAGATGGTTAACAAAGATGAGAAACAGCCCAAAAATTCACGAAAAGTAAATAATTTTAGGTTCATAACATCTTTTAGCTCTCTTTGTTAACTGAAATATTATGTACATATATCGTCTATGCAATTTTGATTGATTATATGCATGATCGCCAATATTCGCATACCTGTTTACGCATGCTTTAAATTTGGGTGTGCCGATTATCCCTCAATCTTCTTATAGATAAATATGCAACAGAGTGGCAAGATTCGAGGCATAATCCTCCGTTTACGAGTAGTATTTGCGATGCGATGAATACCCAGCCTGTGAATTTATTGAGTTTTAAACGTGGCTCCACGACTGAAAGGACGGCAACCTTAACCATGGCTCTGGATAAATCATTACTTTTGTGTTATTAGGAGGGTGAGTGCATCTCCTACCCACCGTTCTTTTTCTAGGTTATCCACGGATCCTTACCCTAATCACATAAAATGCGAATGGCACTTTATTTTGAAACGATATTCTTGTTTGATCTTGCAATCAAACATGGCTTGAAGAGGCCTATCGGGGGGCCGTACAGAGGTATGTGGATTTCCCAGTGGTGATGACGTTCATGGTAAGATGTTTCTAGCACTCAATTCCATTTTTGTTGTGTCATTTAATGGTAACGTTTAAGCAACGTGGTAACTTTTAGGCCTGAAAACGCAGAAAATGGCCCACAACGCAAAAAATACACCTTGAGGGGTATTAAATTTGGGTGGGGAAAATTAAACCTTGGGCCCAGAAATGAGCGAATTCTTTCACGGATCCCTGTGTTTCTTAAGGGAAACGGAGTTGACCCGGTCTGAATCCCTTGCTTTGATCCTGTATGTATCTGGTTGGACAATTTAAAGTGGTGACAGTTTTCAGTGCAGAAGTCTATGCACTCTTATTCAAAAGGGAATCAATATTAATTATTTTTATATTCTCTGAAATCGTACCAAGACTGAAAGCGTATTACCTCCTCCAAGATATTCGGGATTGCAGGTGAGCAACAACCTTCAGCTGATCAGACTTGCATTAGTTATTTCATTTGGTCCTCTGCCAAAGCTAATGATATAACAACGCACATTATAAATAGAAATCCTTGATGACACTGTGAAATATAGCAGATATATTTTTTTGGAAAATCAATACTTATATTTTGGCAGACTTTCTCCTCTTCTTAATTCTCTCCCTTCATTGGTTTCAAATTTTTTGTGACTCTTATTCCTTATCCGACATGAAAGCTATATCATATGGAAATTTTAAACTTTGTACAAATACAGGTTTAAGGTTACATTACGTGCCTAAACTTTTGAGATTTCTGCACTATAGATTGAACTAGTTTGTTACTTCATCCACTATCATCATGAACATCAAAGGACTTAGTCAGTCCCATTTAGTTTTAATCCCTTTACCCATTGAAAAATTTTTCTATTTCCCCCGAGTCATCGTAATATATCCTTTTTCCTGTGTTAACTCTATCTTGCATCCTATAGCATTAGTGGTACTTTCTTTCTAGGATTATCATATTTACGTAATTTCTATTTGCATTATCAATGACAACAGTTAAGTCTGAAAGACTCTTAAGGATTGTTATTACGTTTCGTTGTTTATTTTATAACTATTCCTATTGTATAAATGAGGTTTTGAGTATGTCGTCCAGCCTGATGGCTGCTTGTTCTTTTTGCGAACTGGTATATTCACCGCATGCTTTGAAGTTCCATAACGACAGCTCATCTCCGTGGGTCTGCTGCTAAACAATCATTTTATGCGCAGAAGTAAAACTAAGAAGTTAATGTACAAACACGTGTTTTCAAAGTGATACTTTTCGCCTCCTCGAAAGTTGGGAAAACGAGTAATATACGCAGGAGTTCTTACAAAAATATATTTGCAACGCACTCAAGTGACTTTTCACGAGCTTGTAAAGGATATAACAGGAGCTCGTCATGTGCTTTTTGCTTCGTTTCTCAAGAGTAATTGATATTCGGCGTTATTAGATAACTCTAGAACTTTCTCCACGGATTCCGTACAAATATGGTCCGTACGGAGAGGAAGAAAGAGTCTCTTTCTATTAAAATTGGCAGACATGCATAGAAGGTAATTTCGCCGTCTTGAAAGGGTTAATTGAAACGATTGATGCAATGGTCGAAATATACGAAGTTTGTTTGTTTATTTGTTTCCCGGACGATTCTGTTGGCTCGTATGTTCCTGGAATCCCGATAGGCTGCTAAGCCTGTCATCAGGTTTTCCATGGTCTGGACCAACAGAATTTGACATACATCCATGCCCTGGGTGGTGAAAAACCCACCCAGGTGGGACTCGAACCCACAACCCTCAGTTTATCTGGCGAGGGCTTCACCCCGCTGCCACCGGAACCGGGGTAGTTAGCTTTAAAGTTGGCGAAAGAGCAACAAAGGTGCCGGCAAAGGCTGGGAGATTTTCTCTACTACACGACATAAGGTGAAATAAATGAAGCGTGTGGAAATAAATTCTCTCCCAGCATATTATTTTGTCGTATGCATATTAGTAGTTGAAGAACCCATCAAGCAATTAGAGGATAATCAGCAATGACAAAAAAACTGAAAAATATTGTCTAAGCCCGGTTTTTATGTATTTATTGGTGCTAAACCTCATAATATACCGGAATTCCTAAATAGCATAATTTCAATCAAATCTTGTCCAAATATAGGGGCTTTGTTGATCGTGCGAAGCTATCTCCAATTCGATCAAGTAACAAAATTAGAGAATCTAAAAAGATCTTTTAAACGTGGGGTGGTTCACGTTCAACGAAATAGATTACATTTCCCCCTCATCCAGCTAGCTTCTAGATAAACATGTCTTCCATCCGATATGAAATGCAAAATTTTAGCTTTCGTAAATAGCACTAAAAATAAACTGCTATTTCAATGGGAGGAACACGGGAAAGTAGAATTTTTATATAATATGTTAATTCCCTTGTGGAGTAAACAGTTTATAATTCGAAGTATACATAAAAATTAAAATATAGTTATAAATACGGAATTTTTGGAACTATTAGCCAATTACAGCGACATTTGAGGCCATAATACGGAAAATGTATGTGAATGGTGCTCCAACGGGTGAAAATGGTCGGAAAAAGTGTCCATTAAAATTATATTCGCGGAATACTATACATATATTTTACCTTTATATTGGTTTTTAATGAGTAACTGTGTTAATCACCTGAGGCAGGGATTTTTTCCGGAAATACAAAAAGGTTAAATTAAGTACTTTTTTTGACTCCGTCTCGGCGAAACCTCATAAGTTTACAGAGTAACAGGAGTTGAACACATGTTTATAACCCATTAACGATCGGGAAATAATCTAATATAGCCTCTGTAACAGCGGTAGAGTTAGAAAAATATTTTTATCGAATATCTTACATTACCTCCTTGGCCATTCAAACCTCAGCAGGTTATTGGCCTCGTCAACAATGTGCCTCCATTCTTCTCTGTTCTCTGCTTCCTGCGGTGTCCTCCCCATTCTCGCTACGTCCTTCCTAAGCTGGTCTTGCCATTTCAACCTTGGTCTCCCAAGTGGACGTCGTCCATGTGGCTGCCTCTCGCACACTGCTTTTATAAGCGACTCTTGACTCCTCCACACGTGCCCTGCCCACCTTAGTCTTCTACTTTTTATTAGAGCCACTATTATTTCATTCAAATAGAGATACCAATCATTTTTTATCTATAAACATGACGATTATTAGAAGTGGTATGACAGCCATTCCATTTCACATTGCCCCTGAAATCATGTGGACCAAACAGCACGATGTATGCTGCAACGAACCACGTTAAAAAGGGACGCCGACGGACGCGCCTCCCTGAGCACTCATCACTCGGAAGTCATTAAGATCGTTAAACCGTAAAACGACTAAAATGTCAGTTTATTCATATTTGGGATACCAATTTAGAGGAACATATCTTCTATTTGATTTAGACATCAAGACATTACTCTTCGGCACTATATTTTTTGTAAAATTTAACTTGAAATTACATGGATATAAATGAAAGAATAGGAAAGACACGGGGAAAATAGTATTTTTATATCCAAAAGAAGTGTTATTTTCACGAAAGACTCTTTTTAAGAAACACTTATTCCATTAAATTTACCAACAAAAATCGATACATCTAACTGCCTTGTTTTTTTTTGAGTTTTAGTAATCACTTTATGACACATATATTGAAATAGAATATCCATATCCATAGAAATAGAAATGTATCCATAGAAATAGAATAACCAACAGAAATAGTGTTGCAGTCGGAATTTGTGGCTATAAAAAAGAGTACATTAAAATATTCGTGGATAATGGGTATATTTTTTAACCTAATTTTAACATTCAACAGATATATATTGCCATCAGATAAAGTGAATTTTTTTATATCAAGAAAGTAAGGCGTTGGAATTAAATATCTCTGTGTAATGACTCACGCAACCGCGATGGACCCTTCTGTAGAGCACTCGAAGGCTCAGAATTAGGCAAGTTCACAAATACGCGCGAGAATAAAAGCGTGACACATTTGAGGGAGGGGTAGGTTGAAGTGTATGCTTTCCCGAGTAAATCGAGAGAGGAGGGAATACGCGCGGGGCCAGTTAAAATCTCAGGAGAGAGCCCATTGCAGGGACTGGTCGGTCGGTTTGGTTTATCCATCTTCCCTCCTCATCCTTCCCAAACGTCCCTACGATCTCTTCTCGGGAAATCCTCCCTCCCTTCCTTTCATCGTCAGCCACACTCCATTATTCTCTCCCTTTTCGGGAACTACCTCTCACCTCTTGCGATAAAGTCTTTCCCTCCAACCAAGAACCCTTTCACAGCACCCTATCTCATTAATACTACCATTGTCAAAGTATTCCTTGGCCCGCCATCCTTCGTCAAACACATTTCGAAAACCCCATTTGACGTGCCTTCGTACGACGGTTGATCGTGGGCGTGTGTGGGAGGGAGGAATGGGAATATTCTCGACTCAGAATGCGGTTTTCCATCACCCAAAAGCTCTTGTAAAAGCTCCTGGCGTAAACCTTCGCGGTCCAGAATGGAGATAGAAGTAGAGGGGGTTGAGAGAAATGACGGAGGGGAAAGGATGGAGGCAACAAGAAAGAGAGAAGTAGACAGAGAAACCAAAATAATTCACGAAAAAAGGACGAGGCAATCAATGCAAGACATGTTGTTAAATTACCCATCGCTGTGAATTTACCCGGGACTAGCTGGCCCGTGCGAATATTTCGCACAGTATGCAAATTCTTCCTGTTTCTTCTATTCTTTCTTCCTGCTCTTCTACCTGTTTCTTCCCATGAACAATTTTATGCTATTTATGTTTGTGTTAAAGATACATAGCGTAAACGGAAACGGTAAACGGTCACACTGATTGTATGTAGAATGTAAACAATCTAACTAAACGATGTGTTAATAGATGGCGTCTTCTACAGTCTTTTCAGCATGTAACCATAGCCAACATATTAGTTGATTATAATTTCAACAGATGGCACTGTATCATTTTTTAACAAAAACTTTAATTTTAAATTTTTTAGCAAAAAATTTAATTTTTTACCATTTGTCTATTTTTCGTCCATAGCGGGGAACATAAACTTTAAAGCGGTATTTGAATCATTAATTTTGATGAATAGTCATGGGAGTTATGACGCTGCTACAAAAAACACCTGTGAGAAATAATGTATATGATGATACTATCGTGAAGTCTCAGCGTAAGATTATTTGAATCTGGGGGGGCGGGTTATAGTTCTGAGTAATCCCACTCTTTGATGCGCTTGTCTTTGCAGCAATTGAAAAGGTTTACTGACTGACCCTTCACAGTAAACAGCATTACTCCCGGAGCAGTATTTCCGGGCCCATTCCAAGTTCGTTGCCCATTTCTCGAACTCGTTCTAAGCTCAACGCCAGGAACTTTTGCTAGAAATACGCTCACAAACTCATTCACTCCTCTCTCTCTCTCTCTCTCTCTCTCTCTCTCTCTCTCTCTCTATCTCTGCTCTTCCCTGACAGTTCTTTGAAACAAATGTGACTCGTACTCCGCACTTGTGATCACCTTTGCTGCTCGGTGTATATCAGATGAGACGCAATTCACGTGGCTTTTATAAAACGTTCATTTGTAAAATATTGCGCTACCACACAAGAAATGGGAAATAGAGTCGTAATTAGCACATTTAAAAAATAATATTAATAAAAACCTTGGACGAAAAGCAGAGAAAATATGCACCTGGTAGGTAAAGATTCAAAAGCATTGTGGTCGCTATAAGGGAAATTGGAAAATTCTCCCCTTAGGAAAGCGTAAAGGACGAATTTCTGCCCGTGATACATGATTTTCTCAGCTGTAAAAAGAACCTTATTGCGATATTAAACAGCTGAATGCATACTTTGTTTTAAAAGAATGTGTATGGGCTGAAAAAATAAACGCAAAACTCATTCGTCTGAATGTGGTGTATAAGGGAACTGATTGAAATCGCTTTTCCTTCGACAACTTGACATCACTGAGACAGCCAATTTCAACCGAAAATATTCAAACTCAAAGCATAATGGAATCTAACGACGTTTGGTCGGAAGGGTCTTGGCTTGTGATACAAAATCAAAGAACTACTGCTTTCTGTTTGTATGCCAGTGAAAGTAGCATGCTTTTCCCTTTCCCAGTTTGTTCATTCATCATTCAATGTCAATATCAATGCGTATTGTAAAAGCAACTCAGTTCTCAGTAACGCTTGCGGGCGAAAAGAAATACACCAAAAGAATATGAACTCCATCTGAAATTCTCCTTGAAACAAGATCGTGCGGTACTTGAAACTGGGTGAGAAACCAGAATCGCGATTACGGTTCTTCATAATGCGCCCGGTCGTGTTATGCTATTTTTCAATTGCGCTCACGATAGCGAAAACGTGATCAAAAATCCAAGTGCTTCTTAGCCATGGAGTGCGTTCCCTGGACAATAACTGTGAGCATTGCCTTTCCAAAGTAGCTAGCTTTGTGTAAGATGATAACGACCACGAGAAGGAAAGAACCGTGATCCAATCCCTGGCCGAGTCATATTTGAAATCCGGTTTCGAATCCTGGAAAATGGCTAGAGTTCCCATTCGTTTCAATTCTCCCGGGAAGTCCTCATTTTTATACAAATGTTCCGAGTTAATTTCAAACGTTGCATTTTTTCTAAGTATCCTTCTGAAAATTTTTATATATTGATTTCATCTCGTTTTTTGGACCAATTTCTTTCTCTGTCAATGTTAAGAATATTAACAATAATTACTGATATAAATAATAAAAATATATAATAATAATTAATTGTAATAATGGTGATCATTTTATTTTCAATACTTGTATCATAACCCGTATAGCACTGATTGAACTTAATTAAACAGTTCTTTGAGTGTTACAGTTTTTATCGTTATCGAACCCAATAATACCAAAACGGAAGAAAATGGAGTTTAAAATTTAACCCAAACAGAAATTGTATTTTTGATCGTCTCAGTTTTTAAAACATTCCGTTTTTCAATGTCCCAGATTTTTAAAGCATTCATTTCGTAATGCCCTAGTTTTTTAGTATAACATTATGGGAACCCTACATTAAGCCACATTTTTCTTCGCTTTTATGCTTTATGCAATTAAACAAATCTCATTTTTGGATTTTGCACTTATTTTGACTTATATGGCAGAATAGCTAAGATGTATTTCATTCAATAAACCTCGAAACATATGCATAGCGTACGACAGTATACACGGGTTATCCTGACAACCGCATTACATCAATGACGTCAGGCTCATCAAATATGGCGACGGGCCTTTTTGAGCGCAAGTTGATCAAAT
Organism: Ceriagrion tenellum; assembly: GCA_963169105.1. Taxonomy (NCBI): domain Eukaryota; kingdom Metazoa; phylum Arthropoda; class Insecta; order Odonata; family Coenagrionidae; genus Ceriagrion; species Ceriagrion tenellum. Next base: position 121,739,084 of record OY720642.1, on the reverse strand, counting down.
AACGTTTGAGGTTGTAGTATAAACAGCAAGTGAGGGAATATAGACTTTATTATTATAGCGGTATACCATTTTTAGGCAAGAGCACTTACGTATGTAACGAAAATTTTTCAGGAATATTCCCCATTGTTCTTAATCAAAATATGACAAATATAAAGCACTCCATCATTATTAAAATTTTATATGGTAGATAAATTTAGTTATGATATTTTTTTAATACTTCATTTCTTTAAATAGGCTGATTACAAAGCATAATATTTCACAACAGAAAAAATACGCTAGTATAAGTATTAGAACATTATCGCAATATAATCACAAAATATGATAGAAAAATAACTGAGAATTTATAGTCAATTACAGGATTACAGGAAACATCATTAGAGAAGAAGGTAGATGAAAGGGAGAAATTGAAGGTATATCTTGATTGCAGATGATTGATTCAAAGGTATCCTCAACACAATAGCTGTCAATCGACTCCGAATCAGATTGGGTGCTTGATTGAAGATACGAGCGGAGAAAATGTTTCGGATTCTGTATGTTCTATTTGGTGTCTCAATCACTAAAATGACGAACAGAGAGATAAAGATCGCCGAATATTCAACAATATCTCATGAATCATAAAAAAACAATGGGTGCTGACAACATTCTGCGATTTATGTGGTTCGTCCACATAATGACTGTGATGGATCGCCAAAACTGGAGTGACAGTTTTTCTGTTATGATATAGTACTGAACTTAGGTCAATGACAAAATGCAAAACACAGGGATTACAAACGATTCCAAATACAGAGAATACATAACATTTGAATGAGAAATTACACTCAAATGTCGTATTGCCGGCTTCAATTACAAGACCCACGTAAAAAATCAAGATATTAGTGTGCACATAAATGTCATGAAGTGTTTGGGAGAATTAAGGAAGACATAAGAGGGTGAGATAATCATTTTCGTAAGAAATGAAGAAATCCGGATCCCTAAGCAAATGCATAAGTGACGATCCATAAGATGAAAAAGCATTAGACTTTCAAGAAAAAGATGACAGCACCAGTTATGAAACTCTATTTCGGAATAGGCAGAACTATATAAACTAAAATTTGTATGATGACGTTCTGTGACTGCGGTGTTCGGGACTGGCTGCCTTATTAGTGAACTATATCATACATATTTTCGTAATTTATAGAAATCATATTCCTATTCTTAAATTTTGCTACTTAGTTCTTATAAAATTTAAGCATAAAGTTGCTCAATTATCGACTTTGCTCCGACATTTATCCAATGTTGACCAGTTGGAGTCCTAGATATTGGAGTAGAAGCTTCCACTTCAAGGTGATTGGAGCAATCTTTGTTCATGTACAAATTTGCATGAAGATTTACACAGGTGTAATTCTTAATAATGTGTACAGCCAGAAGTGAAAAAATTGCTTGTTACTAATATAATTATCGTCAATGCTAATTTATAAAGTACCTTACAGCGTTTGACAAATATAAATATTTCATTTAGAGATGTTTTGTACTACAAAATTGATTTCATGCAAATATTATAGCATCATGCTAAGTAAAAAACATTTTTACACGTGGTATTGCATAGATTTCTAATTCCGCGTCGTAAATCTGTCAAAATATTCCTATAATTCCGGCAAAAAGTAAGAAATCTAATTCTCCCATCGTTAAGGCATACATGTACGGTGATGCCCAACGTAAAAACATATTTCGTAAAAACGTATTTCTGTGTGGTCCAAGATTATTATTTGGCTTACACAAAAAACAATCGATGACTCACGATTATCGCTCCATCCACATAAAATGTAGCCGTGGGGTACCGTAAGATTCACGAAGATGCATCCTTCCCAGAACAGTTTCATGCCAGAGTTTCGCGGAAATACGGTTATAGAGAAAAAGAACGAAAGCCTTCACGCTCCAACACGCTCAGAGCTTACTGGCAACAAACTCCACTCGCGATCATCTCTCCTTCGCGTTTCCTCTCTTAATAAATGAGAGAGTGTGTGTCTTTCTGCTTCGCCGCCACCAAACACATGCGGTTGCACTCTCACCCTCACAAGCAAGGGAGAACATGCAATCAACATTCCGCTCCCCTGCGAAAACCGCAACTAAGGCCGCCGAAATCCACCCTACTCCTCTCTCCACTTCATCCACCTCTTCTCCACTCCCTCCTTCCCCCCAAAAAACCTCTCCTCCAGAAAACATGTTACCCGTCACTGCGGCGACCGAAGAAAAATACGTGTAGTGCACAATAATAAAAAACAAATGTCACTGGCGTGACTGGCAGACACACAGAGAAAACACAACAAAGAAAAACTCACGGATTTGTTTATATATTTCGGCGGACACAACCTCCTTCGTCAGAAATTAGTAGGTAGTGACGGGTAAAGGATAGAAGGGAGGGAGAGGTGGATAGAAAAACATAAAAGTGACAAACATAATGGTGGTGTGAAGATGTGATGATGGCCGATTCCAAGCGGAAAAAATTCGACTGGACCGGGAATCGAACCACGGACCTTCAGATTTCGCGTCCACTGCTCTGCAGTGTCCAATTTTTTTCCGCTTGGAATTGGCCATCATTACATCTTCACACTACCATTGTGTTTGTCTATTTTATGTGTTTCTATCCACTTCCTTTCTTCCTTTCTGTTTGAATATTTATTTGTATGTATTTGCCACTGTGCGGTCTGAGTGAATGATCGATTGATTATATATATACATATGTATATAATATATGTTCACCGTCATTATATATATATAAAGAAAAGGAAATAATTTATAAATATTTGCTAGCAACAAGGCGGTTGTAATTGAGATTGGGGATGGATAAAAAGGTATATCAGTGGACACACAGATAGACGAACCATGGCGACACCGGTGTCCACTGCTCAGGAAAGCTTTCGGGTGAGAACTCTTCTTCAGCGGGAGAGGATCACAACTGAAGAGTGTCAGACTGGAGTTGAGGGTACGAAAGCTTCCCTGAGCAGTGGACACCCGTGTCATCATGGATCATCTTTTTGTGAGTGTCCATTGATATACCTTGCTATCTCTCCCCAACCTATAGGTAAAGCCTATACAGTAGACCCCCGCTTTACGATGGGTTCTACTTACGATGGATTCGACTTACGATCTGAGCTGATTTTGCGCGCGCTTTTAAAAGTTTCAAATTTTTGCAATTTTGTTTTAAATATCAATTGTGTTTTAAATATTGGTTTAATAATATTTTAAATAATTTTCATCCAGGATATTTTGCATGCATTGGCTGTGTCGCGTACACAGACTGGATTGGCACTGATGCTCTTTAAACCGATTCCTCGTCTGGAAATAATGTCGATTCAACATACGATGGAATTCGCTTTACGATCGGTCCTCCGGAACGGATTAATATCGTAAAGCGAGGGTCTACTGTATATAAAAACTATCCCTTGTCCTACAATCTGACTGAGAAACCCTCCTGCCAACATAAATGCCCGTTCCCACGGGATCCTGCGGCTTCCGTCCAGTACCTTGGATACACAATAGAAATCGGTAACACTCCCTCTCCTTCCATCTCGTTTTCCCTCTCCTTGAGTGACCCCGAAAAGGATAGAATGCTCACTTGCATTTTAAAACCGCAGAGAGACATAAACAAACACTCACTCGTGCGCTGCGGAGGAGGAATCCCGGGCGGCCCACTAACCTCTAAAAACGTCTGGCACTCTCTCGCGGGAGGGGATTCCCGTTCTCTTTTATTTGAGGCCGACCAGCGTCGTTGCGTGGACCGCATCTACTCGTGGGGTCATCCAACGTGAGTCATCCCCAGTGCAGAGCGCGTTATATACAGTTGCATTTTAGTTTAAACGGAGCTCCAAGTGTAACCTCCGTTGAAGCAATCGTTAGCGTTTGTCCGTCAGGCCGATACCGTCGTAAATTAGACAGGTATTTGAACAAAAACCAAGATTTTGGAATGAAATCAAGAAATTTTTAAGGTGTTTAAGATTTTTAAGATGGAAACCTTGCTGGGCATCTTTTTTAGCATTATCTCAGTGTCTTTGGTCGATCGAGGTGTTATTTAGCCAAATGCGGCAATTCCTTATAGTAAAATAAATTCAAATTTAGATTATACAAAAGGTAGCTAAAATACATTTCATTTTGACAGAAAGTATTTGCATATTTGTAGAAATCCTCCTTTCAACACAAAGAAAATTTTGTGTTCTAACAGGTAAGACGTTGCTGTTTTGTGATAAAAAGTTTTAGTGGTGCATTTTTTATGCTCTTTACTAGCATATTTACAAGTATTACAATGATTGCATTGCAAACCATAGTGTTGCAGGTGTGTACTAGAAATATGGAGGCTATATTGAGAAAAACATCAATTCAAGATTTCGCATTCACGGAGAAGATATTTTTCAAAATTGGGCTTTAAGATTGTGGAGCGGAAGCGGGGATTCTTTCTTAGATCGCAGATAATCATCCATACCACAGTATTCATGTAAAACTTAGTCGAGAACAGATAATGGTGGAGCTAAATAACTCAGTTCCTTGGGAATGTGTACTTAGCTTTTATGAATTACAAGAGGATAAGCTGTAAAACGACCACAGTTTAGAACAAGTTGTTTGAAAATCAGAGCATGTGTTTCGGACAGTGCTGTATCATATTACAAGAGGAATCTGTGGGATACAGGGCCAAGGTGATCTTTAACACCCGAAAAAGAAGTATATGTGTAAATCGTACAAAACGATTCAGAGCCGGCCAAAACTTTCTACTTGCTTCCAGGCAAGAAGAAGAAAGCAGGATTTCTACTTGCTTCCTACTTTTTATATAATTTACTGATCACAACCCAAAAACGAGACGTTTAATGCCATTTATTGGCTCCTGTCTACTTGGTGTTTTATTCTATTAAGCTTTTCTTGTTTGATGAGTAAATTTCTGGTGTTTCTGGTTAATTTAGTTAATTAAATCAATAATAATTAATTGGATGAGAGAGATTCGATATCCACAGTTTTACCCCTGCGACACCCACAGAGGCCAGCTGATATACGTTAATATCCCTCCCAATCCCTATTGGCTGTAGGCAGCCTTCGCCGTAAATAAACATGCATATATTAGCGCACTTCGTGTGGAAGGCCGCGCGCTACACACGGGCCCGTCTCTCCGGCCATTAGCCAGAACAGCTTGCGGGTAAGAGGCGGGCAGCCATTCCCTTGTTATCTCAATTTCCAAAGAGGTGGTGGGTGTGGACCGGCCTATCGTGGGCCCTTAGCCAGCACCGGTAAAGTGACCAGCCATTGTGTTAATGCCCATCCCTTAAAGTCGAGATGCACGCTTGAGTGACTTTGTTTGGTGAAATAATTGGCTAAGAGCTTCTCGTGTATAGAGGCCGCGCAGGTAACCATTTGCTCTTCATCGCGAACAAATAGTCTTCACTTGAAGTGAAAAAGACGAATATTCGAACAATGTTTCATAATACGATTAGGAATATTGATACGGCTTGCTGGTGACAGTAAATTGAATTTCATAAGGTTCTCCCATGATTCATCTTGGCACAATTGCTTTGCTCGAATCTCAAGTAGAATTCGCTCGTTTTTAATTGAAATCATAGAAAGCCATGGAATTTACCGTGATCTGTTCATTTCAAAACAGTTTTAAAGAATAGTCCTATCCAGAAAAATCCGGTGTATACGATATAGACCATTCATTGGTCATTACACAGGGACTTAAGGAGAGGGAGAAGCCAAGACAATTGAATATTACTCAAGCATATGGAAGAGATGGCCTCAAATGAATTCATCACAACTCCTATTCAACAAGATTTTATTATATTTTTCATAGTTATCTGAGTGGTTTATCCTGTCCAATAATTAGGGGCAATTAGACAGCTCCAGGAATAAATAAGATGATTAAAAATGCTTCACACTTGTTTTGTGGGCTTCAAATGAAGTGGACGGCTTAATCGATGATTGATCAGAATATCTGGGATTTCTTATTACGATAGAAAAAGAAGTGTACATACTCAATCATGTTCTTTTACCTTATTTTATTACACAGGCAACGCTAAAAGTTGAGGAGTGAATAAAAGCGGCAAATATGCCATATCGACGCATATGTCCTAATCGCTCCAACAATTTGGTTGCTCTCGGCATTAAAAGCAGTTATTCCGAGCGGATCGCTCAAACGTCACGCACGTGCCGAAATAGTTGGTAAATCATCCCTTTTGTCTCGCTATCTGAAACATTTTACGAAGCAGTTTATTGAAAAAAAGTGAAAAATATTTAATATCAACATTATATTGTAGCAAATATAAACAATTTCAAGATTAGAAAGTAAGATTTTTATCCGTGCAACATTATTTTTAGAGATAAAACCCTTAAAATAACGTTAATTTAGGGAATTTTTCACCAGTTTGGGACGCCTTAATGTAGATGACTTTCAATAATCCTGTAGAGAAATTAGGTGGAATTTCATGTTTAAAGCCGTTTTACACGATGATTAGGTGAGCCTTGAACTCAGTACTGAAATTCAGGATTTAAATCTAATTCGAGGCCTCAGCGCCTATGCATAAATGGTACTGATTTGAGTGCGCAGTGGCGCTTTCCGGCCGTTTTCCATGTAAATAGACTGTCCCACATAGTCTTTGCATAGCTAATTTGTTGTTTACATAGCATTCTGTACAATCGTCGGCCAACCAGTTTCAGAGGTATAAAGAAAACATTGTTTTAATGTAGTTATCACAGCTTGCTCGAAATTTAGTTAAGTACCAGGCTCCACCACCTGATTTTTAGTGCTGAAAAAAGCATCGTATAAAACGGATGAAAATTATCCCTATACCCTTCCACCTTTCTAACAAAATTCGAAGCTTTTATAGATTGGTTTTCGTGATGTGGTGATACTCGTACCATTTAAAATGAGAGAAAAAAAACTTTCTGAGGCAGACGGACGAAAGCGCACATTTACCAAAGGTCAAAAAAGAGAGAGATGGATATTACAATTTGTGTGTTTGCGTGAGAACGAGAGGGAAAGAGAGGATTTCATGACGCGAAATATTTTGAATCGGGAGGAAGAGAGAAGGCTTTAGAGGAGAAATGTTAAAGTGACGCTTCGGTTGCATCGTCCCTGTCGTTTTTCGATTCACTCACGCCTCTCTCAGTCCATCTGCACAGGAAAACATATGCTATGACTGATCACATAAAAGTGCATTTTCCCACTTCCAAAAATTAAACTGCTGCGGGACGCTTTTCAAAATATCATTTAAGTTATGAAATGAAGGACTTTTTAAAACCTTAAATGAGTGAAACGAGGTTCATTAAATGTTGGAAAAGAAAAAGGTGGTGCAATTATAAAAAAATATAGGTGGCTCTGTATTAGGCCAAGTAAGTGAGTAAGACCGAACGCAAGTACTTTTTTTCAATTTTCACACAAATTAAGTCCCTCGACAATTAAATTTTTCTCGAACCCGTGTCATTTTTCTCCTAAAAGGAACAACTTCGTGAAAATCATCTACTACAGGCATCACTCCCAGAGTTACGTAAAATACTCAAAACTATGTGAAAATTCTTTAGTTATATTGTCCCTTCGCCAATCATCATGCACAGAATATTTTGTATTGCTGATATCTTCTCATTATTGTCGTAGTTACGTGTGTGGCGAATGGCATCGTTCTCTGAAGTTGTTGTGGTGAAGTACCAATTATTTTACTTTATTATCAATACGAGTGCAAATAAAAATCATTTCTTTGAAATATATATATTATTTTCATGATTAAATTTTAAGCTTTTATGAGATTTGGAAAATACACACGATTTATATTCTTCTTATTTACTTTCTATGCAAAGGATAAGGACTCTGAATTCAGAGATAATTTCACAAAGAACACCAAAGACTTTTAAATTCACATCTTTTAAATTGAAATTCTTTAATTGAAAATCATTTAATACAGCTAAAAAATAACTTATACGCAAAAAAAGCGTCGATATTAATGTTTAATTTCGATAATGTACTATTTATTAATTTTTTCCACGCTCAAACTGAATAATACGTCATGAATTTTTAAAATTAAGATATCTAAATTTCATAAAATAAGAGGGAAGTTTACTATTCCAAAGAAAATGCTGAGTAATAATATTCTATTAAAACTTCCTCCACTCTTACTACACATTACCAAATGTATATCTAGATAAGGCCTGAATATACCTAAAGTTATACAGTGAGGTGGTTTGTACGCTGCTAGGCATGAAGAGTTGGGTTAGTGAATAAATTGGTTGGAAACGAATGAAGATTGTGGACTCCTAGGCTCTTCTGGTATGCTCGTGATCAGAATTGTTTAGAGCTGAAATATATTTTTATATAATTAGAAGAAAACGTCGGTTTTGAACTTTAAAAGCAGTTTCAAAATTGTGTCAAGCAGACGAATAAATTTCATCTCCCCCTTAAAGCTGAACTCAGTCACAAGTCTCCCCCTTGCTTATTGCTGATATATACTCCTTCATACCTCTGTGTTTCTGCATATAACTCTTTTTTCTTTGTAAGAAAATTTGATTTTTCAACGTATTAAGCTAATTTCCTGGATGGTTGGTGGATGAAGACCATGTTTTCCAAATATTTCAGTTAATGGCAATAAAAAGTAGTTCCCCTCCAGCTAAATTTTGACACTGCAAATTCAAAGAACTATAGAATTGGCCGCACAGTAACGTTGACGGCGTCAGCCGCTAATGGTCACGTTTCTGCATGGATTCCTCAGAGATAAAAAGTCATTCACTTGGACTTAGATTCGAGCCCAGACACCTGCATTTTTCTCCTAGTCCTCTAAGCCAGGGTAGATTAATTGGTCAGGGCACTTGGCGAAAAATCGAGGGGTCTCGGTTCGAATTCCACTCCAGGCGAGCGACTTTTTTCACCGTGAATTTCATTCAATTGAGTTGCTGTAATCGACATTGACTTTCTCTTTGCTCCGGTTGCTTTTTTTTTCATTCTCCGCAGCGGAGACTCTTATCGGTGAGTCGAGAGTGAAATACGAACGCGCTCGTCGAGTCGAGGGCGGAATCGAAGCAAGTGATCCGAAAATTCTCCCCAGCACCAATAATTCCTGGAATTGCAGCCAACCCTCTTCTCTTCCAGCAGAGAGCGTTTTCAGTCATGAGCGCTCCCTTCCGCTCCAACTAAAATCTCCGGGGACGAACTGCGGCGCGAAGTCAAACTCGGGTGTCAGTGAAAACGTTCATTTCGTCCACTTGATTCGATCATAGGAGTCACCAAATTGAATGAAATTGGCGAAAATAATCCTATTACCAGATAATATTCTTACTTTGACGATGAATATAATGTGAAATTAAATGATTAAAGGTATACAAGGAATACACTTCAAAATTCCTTTCGAGCTATCTAGAAAAAGGTCCACATTAATCCTAAAGCAATTTGAGTTTGTTCTAATAATTCAAAGGTATGGTTCAGAGACATAAACATTTGGATAGCAGACTATACTCTGCAATCCAAATGCTCTGACAGTTCACTCGATCTACATAGTAGTATTTTGGCTTTGGCTGTGCGCAGATTTGAGATGCAGCGAATGTTCCGATGTTTATTTTAATTGTTTTATAGATATGTCACTTTTGAGCCGTAGGGTGGACGATTTTGAAAGTTCACATACAAATTTGCATGTGACCGAGGTCTAGCAACACCTGATTGTTAGAAGTCGAGCAAGAGTGGCCAGGTGGCGGGGTGGTTAGTGTGATTGCGCTGTAGCAGGTGCATCGAGGGTTCGATCACAGCTCGATTGATTTTGACTCTCGAGGTTTAGGATATAGGTTTAGCCCGTTTTTTAGTATTTCAAATCTAAAGATTGTGAGGAGAATTAGAAGTCTTAATTTGTTCAATTTTTAGGCGTTAAAACGAGGAAATTCGACTTTTTACAAACTGTTTACTTAAAAAAAGACAATTAGCGGTTTTAATACTTTGTTTTAACTTTAGTTTTGCTTTAAAAAGAGCAAATGTCTGAGAATTTGAACGAAAAATTCGCGTTTCTCTTCGAGTTTTGTTGCCATTCATTTTATATAATTTTTGTGCGTGTTTGCGAGTATTTAGGACAACTCTTGCGTGATTGTGAGTGTGGAGTAAGGTTGAGGACAGGTCAGGTGAGTTTTGACGTTTTCCCGCTTTTTAGGTTGTTGACAACGTCGAGAAGAGGCGATAGCAAGAATATCGGAAGTAAGGATGACATGAATCAGTATTTAATGAGACATGCTCCTGCATTGATTGATAGCGAGTTATGTGCAAGATCAGCAATGTCAAAGAAATTGTTTCGGTTAGTTTTTATCCTTAGTGATATATCGATGCCTTGATAAGTTTAATGAGTTTTTTATGGGAAGTAATTTTGATTGATTGGTGAAGCATTAACTAGCTTAAATTGCCTCCGCAGGTGACAGCTTAAGTTACTACCTTATGTGTCTGAATTTTATTCTATTTTGGCCTATCTCAATGACTTCACTAAATTTTCACCAACGATGCATATGAGTGCTATCATGCGCCTACTACTGAAGATACATCTGCAAAAATGTTCACCGAACTAAGGTCCCAAAGCTGTTTCAGCTCCAACTTCTTCTCAGGTGTGTGAGGAATTTGAGCAACTTTCAAATTTCTTCCATGAATATGTGCGCGCAGCCCCACAAAAATTAAGTCCACTGGAGATAAGAGATAAATCTTCCGTGTACATTTGGCTCGCGGCCAATTCGCTCACTTCCTCACCAGAATAAGCGAGATTCAAGTAACTGTAAATCCCGGAGCACCAATATTGAGACGGGAAAATAGTTTTTCACGGCTCATAAAGCTAAAGACAAACATTCTGGAACCAGACAGGAAATGACCAAATGGTTTTTTTGCCAAAAAAACACTAAAATATAAAAAAAATTGTGTGGAATTCATTTTAAGCGAGGTAAAAAAATTTAGGAAGATGAAAAACTTTGCCTTCAATAGCTATCATTCTCAGATGGAGTTGGTAGCCCTACTAGAACGGCGTCATTTTATGGAATATAAAACATCAAACACTTCTGATTCAGACACCAATGCCCTTCTATTCTGATAATTTTGAACACCTTTGTCACATATTTATGGCGTAAATTAATTCAAATGATAAGGAATAAGAATATCATTTTTTTCAAAAAAGAAAACATCAAGTGATAACTGATTCTTTGTCATATTCTCTGCATATTATGAAGTTAGATTATGAAATCTAACAAAACTTCGCAAAATAAATGTGACGTACCTTTCACGGAAGTTATCGATGACAGTACCAAGTTAGCTTAATTATTTAAGATTTGGTTCTGCCAGTAGGATGCATCATGCACGACTGGCAATTTATTTTCATCAGAGTAACAAAGAAAGGCAACTAAGATTATTAGCGTGTTGAACCTTTAATTAAGTAACATTACCCACACTTAGCAATTTTATAGCTATGATAGTCACCAAGCAAAAGTAAATATGGTATTCCAAGATAATATATCTATTAATGTCGGAGTTTTAGTTTCTAATAAGTTAGTAACAACAAATGTATCAAAAACGTGGACTAAACAATTGAAAAATTCGGTGCAAGGTTTGCTTAAAACTCTTATTCTTAACGACACGAAGAGTAAAAATTGAAGGGAGAGTTATAAATAGTCAAATAAGGATGTAAGTAATTAATGGTACTCTTACTTACTTACTACCATGGCCACGCAAACCCAAGATGGTTAATGGCCTCGCCAACGATTCGCCTCCACTCTTTTCCATCTTCAGCAGCCTCCATCCCTGCTCCTGGTCTTTTCAGATCTTTTCCCACCTAGTCTCTCCATCGGAGTCTGGGTCTTCCCAAAGGTCTTCTCCCGTCAAGTTTACCTTTCCAAACTTGTTTTACAATACTGTTATTGCCTCTTCTTAGCACATGGCCCAACCATCTCAGACGCTGGCTTTTTATAATGGCTATTATGTCTGGATCAGTAAAGCTTTCTCTCAGTTCTCTATTTTTTCTTACCCTCCAACCTTCTCCTTCATAGATTGGTCCAAAGATCTTTCTTAGGATTTTATTTTCGTATGTTATCAGTTTCCTTTCTGATGACTTTTTTAGGGACCACACTTCAGACCCGTAGGTTATTATTCGCTGTAATAGGGTCTGATAGATCCTTATTTTTGTTTGTTTGCTAAGTGATTTGTTCCTCAGTAGTTTTGTTCATGCTCCAGAAACATCTATCACCTGCTTTTATTCTGTGTGGTTTTATAAATGATACTCTTACTCATCTGAATCTTTTTCTCATCGTAATCTTACTCTCACTAAATTAAAATGAGTTCCCGGGGCTTGCACATAAGATTTTAACATTGCACTGCAAAGGGCAATTATGGGAACAAGGTAAAGAAGATACTTGTTTCAAATGCGAGCTCAGTATTTTATAGTGAGCGACTCAACTGCAGCATATGGTATCCCGAGTAGTAGCAAAGAGTGGGAATAATTCTAATCTCGGATCAGTGATCATTTGAAGTACATCAAGACTGCTTGAAAAATTTAGTTTTCTTGCAAATGAGTGTGTGTAGTGCTTTCTTTTACACTCTGAAGGAGGATTTTTAATTAATTGGACAAAAAAGGCATGCGTTGATGGAATCGTCGGAACCCTCTTCCTGGCGAAATCAAACAGTCTGTGGTAACTAATCGTTGAGTTAAGATCTTAATCGGAGGGTTGGTCTTAGGATAATTTTGTTGGTCTGAATAATTTTATTGCGCCTACCTTCCCGTGAAAATAAGTAAGTGTGAAATGACAATAGCTATCGATTGAAGTACTAATACCTTAACGCAATTTATGGGAGCTTTCTTTCAAGGTTTTTAAGTTTGGGCATATATGAAATCATTCAATAACGAAGATAAAAATACATCGGTGCACTTGGTCGCGCACGAATGAAGTTGAGTGGAACGAGGTGCCCTGGGGCCTATTTTTGAAATCCTTGAAATTTTTGAAATTGATATGCCTATTTTTGAAATCTACCGGTAGGTAGCGATTTGTGGGTGGACAACATTCAAAACTGAATTTTTTGTATAAAGTTGCGAAATTTTTCAAAATAAGTATTTAATAATGTGAGCAATTTATCACAGAGTAATTAAAAACCTGACAATTCGCATTTTTATGCTTCAATTATAAATCAAATAATTTGACCACAATTACGGATGCCATCAGCAATGACTTAATTTTGAAATGCGCCACCTTCTCCACAGGGTAGTTTATGAATGGGAGGCAAGTACGCTGTTGTGTTGCGAAGCGATTAACGAACTAGAGTTTAAGGAAGCCAACAGGAATTAGCATTTCTTAACCTCCATTCTCTCTTTCTCTCTGGTCTTCAAACACTAGCCCCTTGCCGAATCCTGAGGGTAAATTAGGATCAATGGCTCTCCCGATCCAATCCGAGCGAAAGAGATAAGGTTGGTCCCCTGGTTCGAGAGCGGAGAAGTGTGGCCCGGAGGCCGGCCCCAAGCGTTCTCTTCACGCCCCAACCCAGACCTCCCCGCTAACCGTATAATCCTCACTTCGTCTTCCTTTCAAGGCTACCATCCTCATCGCCCTTTTGAGTTTTGGGCGCACTCCCTCCAAGCGATAAACACACCACCAAAATCCGCCCTAACCCAAAGCCCTTCTATATCTCCCTTCTCGAATTATCCGCTCTTTGTCCCTTTATGCAACGGTCCACTCCCACTCAACCAGACGCCGTTCGAAAAACTTATGCGAACCGAATAATCCCGCTCATTTCAGATGACACCCCGACGCTCATCGCGTGAACTGTTAAGGGACATCCGAGGAGGGAAACCGAAGTAGGAGAGATGAAATAAGGAATGGCAAGAATTATTCTTTCTTTCAAGATTTATTACTCTCACTAAATTAAAAATTGAAATTTTGAAGATCAACTCCATAGTAGCTAGCAATGTCTACAATACAAATTTAGTCGACAAAATTCTTCGTAAAAAAAGAAAAATACTCAGGTTAAAAACAGATTTCCCTCACACATACAGTAAGAACCTCAAATTTGAAGTGGTGCTACATTCTTTATCTAGGAAAAAATGTTTACAGGATTTCAAACCACCTCCCGAATTCCCTTACGGCAGCATTCTAAACTCAACTAACTCCAAAATGTTTAGTAAACAAAAAAGACAAATAGAATGGTTTATTCAAGTCGAGTATTAAACAAAATTGAACGCAATAGTTGTAATATACCTTACACAAGCCAAACTGGTCAAAATGTTTAGACACGCATCAAAGAGCACTCCAGAAGTTACTTCAATATCAATTCCAGTTCCCAATTTGCCTAGAATCTGTTGGATAATAATCATGAAAGTGATATTTATCCATAAAATTTTACATGTTCACCCGAGGAGCTAAAAATGGATACTTTGGACCAGATGAAAATTATCAGACGGTCGAGCAACCTTTGCAATGAGACACTTTTTCTGCACCTCTCCCTATCCCTTTCCTACAAGATTTTCCTCCTCACAAGCCTATAATCTATGTTTCTCTGCCTTCCCTTCCAAAAATAAGTTTGTACTCCAAACCCCTCTCTACTTAGCGTGAGGTCACTATCGAAACGATCAATAAATAAATTTGACGTAAACAAGTGTACCGACCTGAAGATGCAGCAAGTTGCGTAGCGCGTCGTACGATTACAATAAATTACTCCATAAAAGTGCAAAACTTATTTTCAATGTGGATTAGAATATTTTTCCTTTTAAAACTGTGTAAAGATTTTAAATCAATATGGTTACAATGGTCTAATTAGAACAATTTGGCATTTTATAGTGGGTTTAAGTCCCGAAAAAATTTAAATATAGCATAATGGAGATAAAGTAATGAATTTTGAAAGCTCATATCCCTCTGATATTCTCGATGGCAGTCTATGTGCTATATCATAGGAGTAAGGAGGGTAATAATTACGAGGAGAGTTAAATTAGAGGTTGCGGCTCTAAAACTAAGTTCCGTTCACCCATAGATACCTACCTCACCAGTTTACAATCGCAGTTTACGGCAAAGAACTTAATTTACAAGAGCCTTTTTGTGGCAAGGTGATTGTAAACCGACATAAACTGTTTTTAGAGAGAGGAAATACACTCATGTCAGCTGCTTATGGGCTAATTGGTGTTGTGAGAAATTATAGTTATTGTACCGGAGCATTCAAAGTTATTCATTGTTTTTTTATATATTTATGAGATTTTTCTGTTCTTAGTGACTTATATGACTGATTACCTTGTGATAAGATAATCCAAATAACTTCCTTTAGAGATATAAATCGTTAGTACTAGCATCTTGTGCATTTCGTAGTAATGGCCTTTATGCATTTCTCCAAAATCGATTTAAGTTCAACTGGTTACATTGTAGACCGTCATACAGGCATGTTACAATATATGTGATAAGATGAGATTACAGAAGTTCGAATATTCCGTTCCATCTAAGTACTAGTTGCAATCTGACATTAATATAATTAATTTTATGGATGATACAGCATTCCAAAATCTCCTCTTGAAAAATTTCATGCATTAGTCTTATGTTATTAATTTTCAGAAATAATTCTTTTATAAAAAAAGCATGCGATTCTAAATAAATATTAAATGTTTTTTATTATTAGCGATCAAATTTTGCAGCTAATTCAATATTAAAACGGCGGGTTGCATGACATGTTTAAGTTTCCAATAAAACAATTCCTCATTCCCTCAGTTTCAATCTCTCAGACAGGCTATTTTTCGCGAAGTTTGCGAAATTTAATTAAATGGCTTAGAGTGGGACAACAAAAATAATGAAGGCGAGATATCAGATTATGTCATTTTATCAGCACTTAATGGACACTTCACGGACTCAAATTGGAATAATAGTGAAAAAGTAGTGTTCGGGGCTGATCTTAGGTAGAGTGAGTTGATTCTGAGATTTAACTATGAAGCTTGTAATTGTAAACTGGATGTGATGGTTAAAGACCGCCTAATACAATGAGACTGTGGAATGGAAGAAAAATATTTTGTTTGTTGATTTGAAACAAATGGCGCCAAGGCTATCTCAACTAAAAATCCAAAGAATTGTTTCGGCTGCCTCTGTTCTCATGTAGTGTTTCTGATAAACTTCTTTAATTTTCCTGCTAAAGCTGTAACTCTACTATTTCAATAGTTCTTCAGTAACATGAGTTTAATTCATTCTCTTCTTTGGCTCCCAACATTGCTATAAGTAATACAAAAACAATTACCATAAAATAACTAAAGTACATTCTGATATATCACTTTTTTTGGGAAATTACAGAAAAAATGTTCCAGAGAAAATTATTGCAGTACGTTAAGGGTTAACGCCAAAATTCTATATAAACTTTCATGGTTGATCAAAATAAATAACCAACCAATTTATAAGCAATTGGCTGGCTGGTTTTAATAGTGATGCACGTATGCAAGCATCTTTGGTTTTAAATCTATGACGCTATCCTTGTCTGCGACAAATTATCGAAGTCTTCGTTTGCCAAGAAATGTGTGCATGCCTTTCGCAAGGTCCCAGCTGGGAAAAAATGAGAACTCCAAACAGTCTACACGAGGGAGGAAATTTCATGTTGGCTCTCTAATACAATATTTAATAAATTCTTTGTTTAATATATCTTGGTGCAGAAAATCAAAGTTTTTACTTTCACCCCTCAATAACACGCAACTTAACTAACAGCCAGACCAAGGCTGTGCGCAGACCTCGAACTCTTGGTTTGCATCAAGTTCCGGAAAAGATACAGCATCTTTTGCGGTTTGTGTTAACTAGGAACTTGAATGCCGAGTGGAAATGGAACCAGCAGGTGGACTCGTCGATTCTTGATAGACGACGTATATCACAGCCACTCAGGCAATCTCTCAATCAATATCAATGCAACGATACATCATAAATGAATATAGATGTATAAGAATTGAGTACCACTAGGGCCGATATGAGCTTAGGTAATTGTTATTCATACAGGGCAATTAAATGTACAATCATAATGAGTCATTCTTGTACACATTCTTCCACAGACATGTACGCACAAATATTTAAATTTAAAGCAAGAAAAGTTATGGACCTCCTCCAGAGAAACCTTCTTCAGGGAGACGATATATGATTGTTGGCCTGTTTTATTTCCTGCGTTTTTGTACACATACTTAAAAATACAGATATGCAGAGACAAGCATAATGATTGTAGCATTAAAAATGTGTTAGGATGCATTTATAATCTGCTTTTTTCTCTAAAATAGTAGTGGAGGATGTAGTAGTAGTGAAGGTGGCCGAGGATATTCCTTTTCTCCTTTCTAGTGGCGGGGATTCGGAAGGTGGAGTATGGCGGCGAATGTCAGAAGATTTACTTTGGTCCGCGTTGCCAAATATATTGCGTCATCGCCTTTGGAGTGGGGATGGGGTGATAAAAGGCCTGAGTCAACCTCTGTCGGACGAGAAGAAAGAACGCCTCGGAGGGAGGCGAAGGATGAGAGGGGCGGGAGAGGAAATGCCTTATCAGAAGAGGGTCACAGCATCGAAAGGTTGGGGATCTTGGAAAGGGAAATGGTTACATAGATGCCTCACTCCTCCAACCAATCACTGTAGTACGCCTCATTTGTACCCGCATCTGCGTTAATGTGGTTGGAACAGCAATTGTGGTTCATTGAGATTTTTTGGCCAGCCTCCGCTTTAATTAATCGGTTTATACGGTGATAAAACAACAAATGTAGTGATGTGAATGATGCAGGAATTTTATTACAAAAATTTCGTCGTAGTCAAAACATAATTTTGAGGGTTTAGGTCGTGGAAATCAAAATGTAAGCCAAAACCATGCGTGAATTTGTGTTGTTTTACTAGACATGATACCTAGATATTTGTAAATCATTATTGTTATAGTGAGGGATGCATTATTTCGCGTTTATTGAACATTTTGTACACACGTTTACTGATTATTGAGAATTATGTGTCAAGTGATCCAAGGCTACAGCCCAGAAACCGATTCAGATCTAATCAATCATATTCAATCAAAAATACAATTGTTCAATGTCATTTGTACATAATACTATTACACATACAAAACATATGTGGCATAGCATTAAAAAGACTAGTTTTTGCTAAACGTATAATAGGAAGGTCCTCGGATGAAATAGTCAAAGAGAGATGATACTTCACTCTGGTTAGGCCACACTTCGAATACTCCGCGAGCATTTGGGGCCCTGGTCAAATAGATTTAACCAAAAAAATTAATAAAATACAATGGAAAGCAGCGTGTTTCGTTAAAAACTGCTACGATCGTACATATAGTGTCTCACATCTTTTAGAGGGATTAAAGTGGGAGCCCCTAGAGACTCTGAGGCTACACGCTAGGCTTAGGTTGCCTGAGAAATTGAGAACTAATATTTTTCAGAGCGACACAAGAGAATATTATCATAACACCTCACTACATCCCTAGGTCTGACAGATGCGATAAAATTGGAGAGATACACTGTGTACGGGCATGTAAATGAAAACATGTGTATGGGCTGGTATATAAACTAAAATTCACATAATTGCATATGTGAATGCATGGAGTTATTGATTAAACAAACACATACAAAACATGTGGCACAGCATTAAAAAACTAGGTTTTGTAAAACGTATAATATGAAGGTCCACGAATGAAAAATTAAAAGAGAGAATATAGTGTCTCACAACTTTTAGAGGGATTAAGGTGGCAGCCCCTAGAGACTCGGAGGCTACACGCTAGGTTTAGGTTGTTTGAGAGACTCAGAACTGGTGTGTTTCAGAGAATATAATCATGACTCCTCACTACACCTCTAGGTCTGACAGATGCGATAAAGTAAGAGAGATACACTGCCGAACAGATAGGGACAAAAACTCGTTCTTTCCGTAAACAATAATTGACCACAATAAAAATTCAGCTCCACTAAATACACTCCTATAGTACATGTCACAATTTCATCTCCAAAAACTTCCATTTACACTGCTGGTGACCTAACACCCCCTGCCACATGCTCATTTGGCGACTCGCAGGGTATTGTGTAGATGTAGATGTAGAATACTAATAAGAATACGTGTGAAACATTTCTAAACTGTAGATAAACGAAATTCGCTCCCAGCACCTTGAGATTAATATATTTCTGGAATTTCTCCTTTAGAATTCTTCCCTTTCTTCTAGTGGAAGGGAAAAGAGCCATCCTTGGACATAATTGAGATACTCGTAACAATAAGACCCCGTTTTAGTTTTTGTTATAAGAGAAAAAAGTCCTTGGGAAGCAACCGATGCTTTTTTTTGTAACTATGAAAGTGGCTTAGAATCAAACATTTATGAATTTAGGAGAGGACACTACGTCATCAAATTGAAGCCTAACGACAGAAATAATAACCACATTGTTTTAGCGTGCTATCTCCTTACATTTCAATGGATAATTCGACGAAATGGACGAATCAGTGTATGTAAAGCAAGAATGTCAGGCATCTGTTTGAGATATAAGACAAATAACCTTTGTTACATACATTGCCCGCTTAATGTTATGGGTTCTGCTCGATTTAAACGATAGTTTTATCGAGATTACGGATGATTATTAGTTTAAAATATAAAGAAAATAAAGAGAATTCATATTAAGATAGTAAGTGATTTTTGTAAGTTATCAGTAAAAAACATAGTATAATTGCAAAATAAGTGCGTCAGCCCTCAAGCGCTATCGGAAAATGTGTCTTAACGAAGATGGCGGACTGGCTTCAGTTTCTTACATTGGCCCAGCATATCAAAAGCCCTCTCCATATGCCTCAATGAGATCAACCAAAGGTTAAGAGCCAAGGCGTTACAATGAGTGCCTTGCCAATGGTAGACTACAGCTCCCACGTTAGTATCTGTATAATCAGAGGTTTTCTGATGTGACCATATAAACAACATTACGGTAATATCTTGCATGAGGAGATTAGAAAGATTTGGGTTAAACAAAATATAGTTAGAAAATCGTATGCAGTCCACAACGACCACATTAAAGGTAGATTCGTTAAAGTTCAGACGGTAAACTGAGCTCTAACATATTGAGTTACTATTTTAAAGAAAATTGGGCAAATGCTCCGAGCCTTGTTACAGAAAATGGGGTCCAATGGACGCGATCAATAACATGTATCCCAGTATAATTCATCCAATTCTTCTTAAATTCCTTATTTCCTTCAGAACGAAGACTTCACGAAGCATTATAATTAGTAATACCATATAAATGAATTTTTCCATCTCAAGAGGGGAATATATTTTTTAAATATTTCACCTAAATAGAACCGTTTTGTTCAGCGGTTATTGTTAAGCTAGGACGCAATTTAATGTGCTTAGCATTATAAATTCACTAGAACATCATAATTTTAAGTATAATTATACACTGGAATACTTTTTGTCTGCAATAAGGTCTTTGACTCTGCACTAAAGATATAAAATAATTTAAGTTAAAATGGATACATTAATGCCACCAATTTCCATGACTTGTTTTGATGCATATCATCACTACAATAAGCCAAAGTTTCATGAACTACATCTTACTCTTTGGAGACAATTTTCTTGCATATCGCTATAAAGCATTTATCCTCGCAACTCTTTGAACTTTCCTCTCGTAAACTGTTATATTACAATACTTTCCGTGATAATTAGTACATTTCTCAGTTTAGCATTAAGGTTTTGTTACGAAACTAACTGCAAATACTCCTATGCCGTTAACGGCAATGGCGCTCCTATTTTGTCAGATAATTGTCTATTACGTAGGGAGGATGATAATGAGGTATACAGCAACCGTTTAGGAGTCCATTGCACAAGAAACAAATCAGATCGGTTCTCACCACGGGAGTTATCTTTCACGCATAAAATAAAAAGCGCAGTGGTTTAGTCAGCCTCGTTCACAGCAAGGGGTTGTGTGGACAATACATGGTCCGTCACATCCGGAAACATTTTAGAGCACTCTTGAAGAGGAGCAAAGGGTCCGAAGAATGGGAGAGAGAGTGAAAACTCTGTTGAAGTGGGCCCTTGTCGTGCCCAAGTTGTGTGAGAAGGGGTCGTGGGTCGCTTGGGTGTGAAAGGAAAAGGGTGGGAGGGAAAGAACTTTGGTTCCCAAGGAAGAGGGGAGAATGGGGGGGAGGAGTGTGTCTGCGGAGGAAGGAGGCGTGTTGGGAGGGGAAAGGGAAGTCTAGCTCCCCTCCCTCCCCACCTCCTTGCGAGCAAAACTTTGCCCGGGAGATGGCTGGGAGAAGTGCCTTTTAAGGGAAGAACTTGGTGAACCAAAGAGACGGGGGACACCTAGGGTGGAGCGACCCGGCGGTCACAAGTTCTTTTCATCCTTCAATATGGGAAAATTCCCTCATAAGAAAACTATTCACTTCGACCGGGATTCGAATCTAGATTCCTCAATATAGCGACGATTATATTTGGCATCCAGGCTATTGAGATGTCATTGTGCGTTAAAGTGGACGTTTTGAAAGAAGATGAATGACAACCTGACAGTCAAGGTTACAAAGCTGTCAAAAACCCGCGTTCAGTGTCACATTTCGCGAGGGTAAAGTCATACATTGAACACAAAGAGGTATTTAATCTTCGAGATAATTTCAGATTAGGTCGAATCTAGATTCCTCGATATAGCGCCGAATAGATTTGGCAGTCAGGCTATTGAGGCGTCATTGTGCGTTATAGTGGACGTTTTGAAAGAAGATGAATGACAACCTGACAGTCAAAATTACAATGCTGTCGAAAACCCGCGCTTAGTGTCACATTTCGCGAGGGTAAAGTCATACATTGAACACAGAAAGGAGTTTACTCTTCAAGATAGTTTCAGAATAGGTTACGAAACTGTTTGCTCTTCAAGATAATTTTTGAAGAAACCGGGACGAGCACAGCTATTTTTGAAGACATCCGCAAGTGGGTGCGAAATTGAACTGAAGAAAAACAATGGTTATTGACCGTTTCTTGGACCGGATCCCTCACTATCATGCCATTGGCTAGTACTTATGCCATTTTTTCTACCTAAACATATTCCTCCGCTGTAGATATTTGCAGCATTTAAAGGAACAAGACGTTCCTTCAATTTTTTGGACGATGAAGGATCTGGGGGGGGGAGATGGAGGCAGGAGGGGAAGAGTTGCGTCGGAGGGGGCAGCCTAGTCTTGAGCCATCATCACGGTCATTGAGAAGGTAGGAGTGGACAATCGCCGTGAACTTGACCGAATACGGACTTCCACCTCTGCTTTGAGGACCAATTTTAGTACTTTCACCACCCTTCATTTCACTCAGATTCACGGAGGTCTGTTAATATCAGGACTATAGTTGAAGTAGCTGGATTGTCGTATCCCGCTCGTCTTCGGGGGATGTTGGCGACAATAACCGCCTTCCCAGAGGAAGGGATCAACTCAGGAAATGAGACTCGTGGAGATTACAAAAACACAGTGAGAATTTATTAATCCTTTAGTACAACCTTTTCGCACAGCCCCCTGGCCGTGCCTCCCTCGGCCTTCACCCAGACACACTGTGATCTTCCATCTCCTCACGACACTTTTATCTTTTCGCTGCAGAGGTCAGTGCCCTTGTAGCATGGCCCAGTCATCGTGTCTCACAGGTCCATTCATGGTCACGGGTGTGACTCCCACTCCTAGGGTTCACAAGCCGCCCCGTGATCCGTTTCGGGGAGCGTCCACGCACAAATCCTTTATCGCAGCATTGAGTCATCGCCAACGCTTTGACACATACCACATGCTACTGGAAATATATACTATTTAAGCTTGAATAAGGTTTACCGGATAAAAAGAGTTGAGAATTGAGTTTATAAACATTAGTTTATCATTGGTTATGGATTGGCATGTATAGCCTTGCAGATTCCAGAAGGATGTTTTTTCACGGCTTTAGGGGTTACTGAAAATTGTATCCGGGAAAATCTTACTACGTATATGGCAATTAAAGCTTTGATTCATCATATCAAAAAATCTTGACGTAAAATTTTTCATATTTATTTTCATTCATGGCCACTGTATCGAATCCTCCTTGAGATTTTTAATGACTTTTTAAAATTATGTATTAATTTTTTCCAGAGCTAAGGATTATTTTAAATGCGTAGTTATTTTTAATTTTATTTTACAGCCAACTTCACCGCAGCAAAAATTGTGGAATTACCCCTAACTTTGAGCCTTTCACCGCAGGACCTTGAAACTGCGACACGATGGTGCACTAACTCAACGGCTGCTGGAGATGGACACGGAGAGAATATTGTTCTCACCAATCAGTCAACCTTTCTCCACCGTCTATTTGGTGGGCTTTTCCATACAACGAGATCAATTCGTCCGGAGGGAAAAAAAAGTCTTCTTCCTCCTTTGCGGCGCGTCAATTTCAATTCACGTCGAAGTTGACGGCGGAAAGACGTTGAGTCCTTAGACGAGATTGTTGTCTGTATTTCCTTTTATAGTTAAGACGCTACAAAATGAAAGTTTCTGTAAAATGATTGACATGAGTTCCCTGGAAGAGACAAAATGAGTTCCCTGGAAGCTACAAAAACGGCCTAGGGGGCGATATAGCATATTTTATGAGTAGTACTTTGAGTGTAAGTATTTCAATTACAGTGTGTATATATTTATAATTAAAACAAATTTTGCTGGAAATTAACAAGCAGCAAGCTTATGAATGCAAATTTACAGATTTTCTGGGAGGGGCATGTAAATTACGGCTAGTTTTGATGCTTCCTATTGCTTTTCTAGTTTTCTATTCAATTTCTAAAAACTTAATATTTAAGAATGAAATATACTTATCATTAAATATAGGGAATTGACGGAAGTCATGTCATCTCTCTCATCATTATG
Organism: Ceriagrion tenellum; assembly: GCA_963169105.1. Lineage (NCBI taxonomy): Eukaryota > Metazoa > Arthropoda > Insecta > Odonata > Coenagrionidae > Ceriagrion > Ceriagrion tenellum. The sequence goes on along the minus strand of OY720642.1, from coordinate 121,715,297 downwards.
AAGTTATCTCAGTTTACTCAAAATAATTGTTTTACCAAAAGTAAGGCCCAAGTTTTTTGGCGTAATCAATATTTAGCATAACTAGAGCAAAATTAAATTAATTTCAATAAAGTTAACTGTGTTAAAATGGTTACAAAAGAGAAACATGTTTCTAAACTAAATTTCTAAATTACCCATAAGGAGTTCCTTTTCAGGGGTTATCATAAGGCAACCATTGAATAATGGAAAATATAAAGAAACTAATATAAAATATTCGCATTGATGGATTTATCGGTAACAAAAATATGTGCTGAGCAAAATTTGCACACCACTATTGGGTAGAAAGAAATGGCATTATAACAAAGATTAGCACATACTCATGTATCTATGTACATCCCCATATATTTACACAGGCTTAAAAATACACGTATACCTGTGTACGGGCTGGTATATTAACTAAAATTCACATGATTGCATATATATGTAAATGCATGGAGTCATTGATTAAACAAACACATACAAAACATGTGGCACAGCATTAAAAAACTAGGTTGTGTTAAACGTATAATTGGAAGGTCCTCGGATAAAAAAGTAAAATAGAGATGCTACTTCGCTCTGGTTAGGCCACACTTCGAATACACCGTGAGCATTTGGGACCCTGGTCATAAATATTTACCCAAAAAAATAAATAAAATACAAAGGAAAGCAGTGCGCTTCGTTAAAAACTGCTACAAGCGTACATATAGTGTCTCACAACTTTAAGAGGGATTAAGATGGGAGCCCCTAGAGTCTCGGAGGCTACAGGCTAGGCTTAGGTTGCCTGAGAAATTCAGAATTGATATTTTTCAGAGTGACACGAGAATATTATCATAACACCTCACTACATCTCTAGGTCTGACAGATGCGACAAAACAAGAGAGATACACTGCCGAACAGATAGGTACAAGAACCTGTTCTTTCCACGAACAATAAGCGACCACAATAAAAATTGTACTCCACTAAATACACTCCTATAATCCATGTCACCATTTCATCTAAAAAAAACTTACACCTTTATACGGCTGGTGACCTAACACCCCCTGCCACACGTCCACTCGGTGGCTTGCGGGGCATTATGTAGATGTAGATTAAAAATTCAATTATATGTGTTAGCACTTTATTGTGAGACTATTTGGTTTATGTGTACAGTTAGACTAATTAACTAAATATTACTAAATTATAGCTCAATGTGACATTAATATAAATCCATAATATTAACTATAGGCTTGCAATATGGTCGCCAGAGAAGAGAATTGAGAAAAAGAGGAATGAGAGGGAATAGCGAGAAGGAAACAGGGCATGGCTGGAGAGGAGACAGCTGCGGATGCCACACCCTCTTCCAAACTGCTATGGGTGGAATATCTGTCCAGGGGACATGAAACCGGCATCGTGGACGTTTCTTGATCTTTCAACGTGGCTTGGAAGAGGGGAAGACCACTGTTATTATAGCGCAAAAAGGGAAGAAAAAAAGAAATGATCTGCGTGGCTGGAGTGGAGTATACAGTGTGTGCTACAACTCAAATGCTAACTAAACGGTACTTGAGGGGGATAGGGTTGGTGTGGTGGCTAGAGTACTGGCTAACCATGCAGACGGCCAGGGTTCAAGTCTCTGCAGAGGAGGATGTTTTTCAGAGGAAACCCGATCCCTGCTTGAGTGTCTTGTACTCAGGGCACTTCAGTTACAGTACTCCGTCTGTCGGATGAGACGTTAACCCGTGGTCCCCTTGGGATCTTCCGTTAAGAGTAGGCTAATGCCGACGCCGGGTTTCTATCCACCCTTCCTCCCTTAGCTATCCCCTATGGCGCAAATGACCTTAGTCGTCGGTCGCCTCCAAAAATATCCAATCCAATCCAACGGTACTTGAGCGAGAAAAATTTGCGGAAATCGAACGGAAAATTACCCAAATACATGCCAGTCTTGCGATTCCGTGAAAACTTTTCATGTATAGGATAAATTTAATAAATATGAAATATGGATATGTTATTTGTATAGGTTTACAAAATTTATTTTAAATGCACAGGTACCATACACATCATGAGCATTCTAAAAATTCTGAGCCAAATGTTGGTACTGTCGAGAATTTTTCTCGCAAAATGCAGCGTAAGCAGCATTATGGATAAATTGACCGGGGAATTAATGTTGCAGTCAAAGAACTGATTAGAATCCCCTCACGTTACTCTCCTAACGATCGAAATCAGAAGCGAAAAAAATTAAACGTGGTTTTTCCACTTGATGTTTTGTAATGCTGAATATTTATTAGTTGAATAGCTTTTGCATTTACTTTGAAAGTAGAGTAGGGATATAAAAGATTTTAATACTTTTAAAAATGACGTAATTTAAATTACTTTAGGTATTTTATGATTTATCTGCATTTTTTCGGCAAGTGTTAAGATAATTGTTTCCATCTGAACTTCTGCTTTAAAAATATGTGGAACAATACCATTTTGGTCATGAAAATGTGCTCCCATTGAATTATCTTCAGTAAATGCTATACTACATTCCTTGCGCATGGACAGTATTTGTTAAATAATTTATGAATGCTTCAATCCATGATAGCTTTAATGCTTTACACCTTCAAAACAAAATTTTTAGCGACGAGTTTTCGTGGTTACTAGCACCTTATCGGTAGCGTACTTTGGTTTAAATGCATAAGCATCGGAGTAGTGAAAGTGTCATTCCCCGGGAATTTGTTGCATGTTGTCTTCCTCCGAAGGCCGGCTGATAGTCAACGGAGGTGGAAGAAAGAGATCTCTCTCTTCTGTCATGCGTCTTTGACAAAACAAAGCGACGAGTTGGAGAGAAAAAGAGAGTGAGAGAACGAGCAAGAGGGTGTGAAAAAGGGGATTTTGTGTCCACAACTCTCGCCGCTCAGGACATTGCTCAAGTGAGTGGTTCGGACCACGCCAATCCGAAGGGTGGTGGTGTCGCAGTCCCGAAAAGCCACCCCTCGACCGCCCGGCACCCAACAGAGAGGCACCACTCTTAAGGCATGGAGGGAGAGGCAGAGCCAGGTGTGGTGTGGAACAGCGCGTGGGAGGATTAGACTGCCTCGACCCTTTGGATCCTCTTATAATCCCCTAACGGCGTGCGGCCAGGGCTCAACCTCCCATGCCGATAAAAAAACGCTTTCTTCTCTTGTCAGGAGTTTTTATACGATGTAGTTTTATCCTTTCATACCCATCCTTCGAAAAAGTCCTTCCCGCACCTCAAAATCCCTCATTTGAATTATTTTCATCTTGGTCGTTGACCCAAAAGAGCACATCTGCCGTTATGTTTTTTCGCAAATACACACCAGTGAAGCTATTCTATTTTTTGGGGGAGGGAATGGACTGAAGGTTTTACTATGACTTCTGATCCTTAATAACTAACTCCACTTCAATTTTTTCTGCCTATCTGTCCAAACTTACCTCTGTCACGTCTCTCATGTCAATACCTTGCTTCATTCACGCTGTCTACATACTTCTATTCTTAATATTCCTTTGTTTTGCAGTCACCTTTACCAGTTTCTCATTCACTTTCCCAATCTACTCTCTCGCCTCATACCATAAACTTCTCTATCAATAATTGACATAAGTATTAGACTCAAGTAGCGTAAGCTATTACATTTTGCTATTTTTTGTGGTTTTGCACTTCACAAAGTCAGTAAGTGGTTCAACAAACCTGTGGCCTTCAAAGTGCAGAAAATAGTGCTCAGTTTTTAGTCAGTCACCTTAGTGAGAGTTGTCTCCAATCTAATTAAACCACTTACTCGCCAGTGTCTGACTAGTATTTCTCTTGGACGAGGTTTGAGCTCCTCGTCATTAAAACGCTATCCGGTAGAGTGAGTGAATACCTATTCTGTTACGTGCGGATGTGTTTGTGTGTGAAGAGGTTCCCTGGCGCACGTTAACCCTCAGTAAATCTCTCAGCAACACAATTTTTTTTCACCCCTGTTAGATATTTTTTACGGTTTTAGGAGTCACTACCTTTATTGTTTACAATTAGTCGTAATAGTTTACTTCTTAGTGTTTAACATAAATGTGATTTATGCTTATTTACATTTTAGTAGTTCTGCCAAAAATTGAGCGTTAAATATAGGTAATTTTTTCCATGTTCTCTACTCATGATAGCTGTCAAGCAATGATATGGTGGCTAATACCAGATGTCAGTCTTCTAAATGACAAAATAGTTCCCGATTTTTCAGATCTCAAATACCTCCGATTCTCTCTTTCTTCCTAATACAGAATCCTGAAAATCGTAAAGAAAACGGATTCTTGGTGCCACTGCAGCGATCGATTTTCATGTAGTTAAATGTGGTAGGTTGCTTGAAATAAAGAATCATTTTTTTCAACATACTTAACATTTACTTAATAACATGAGTACACATCTTTAAGAGATTTAGGACAAAATCAATGCACAGGTTGTAACATTACAACTATTCTGTAAGGTTATTAGTGGTTATTTATTAGTAAAGTAATTTATTCGTGAATTGAAGATGTGAGCTGTGGCCAACAATGGGTTACCAGGGACGCGGGAGAAAGATAAACAAAGTGGAGAGAGGGGGAGACGGTCGCAAGTAAGGGGACGAGAGACATTTTGAGTGAGTGTTACATAAAGTTTTCTTTGTAAGTGTAATAAGCAAAGTGATCAGTGAAGTAAAAGGAGTAAACGACGTTATCTGTGAAGTAAAACAAATGAAGTGAATGTTACAAGGTTTTGACTTCTACATGGTAAAGAAATGTTTTAGCATTTGGTTGAAAGTTACAAATTATGTGGGTTACAAGGTCTTAGTTTTGAAATAGTTGCCTTTTCAATCGTGCAAAAGTGATGTTACAATCCCATGAGTATTTTCCTCGGGCTTTATGTCAACTTTTCTTTCCTGTGGTATATTCTGATTACTAAATAATTACCACGTTGCCCTTTCCGAACATAGTTTGTGCATTTGTCCCCAGTATGTGTTTTCTCATCTCATTTCCTGCTTATACTTCCGCGAAATTACGCCGCCGGTACAGTCTATTTAATTTACAATGAAAATTTAGTTGAGTGAAAATGTCATAGGTTGCTATCCTACGCAAGTCTAAAAGATTCATCGTAAAGTACACAGAAATCTGTTTGTATTTCTCTTACTGGTGTATGACTAAAAAAAATGATACATCATATCTGTACCACAGTTAGTGGCATTTTAGTGCAGCATTATTTATTTTTTACGTTTGCTGAAGCAATTTTTTATCATATTCATAGATGACAAAATTACAATATTTCCCTCTTTAGGTACGTATGATACCAATGTCATTGATTTCAAGAATTTAAAATCGATAAATACTTGCACGAGTGCAATTTTGAAGAAATTTCACCTTCATATTGGTTAAATTAAAAAAAATGTTTTCCTTGCCCTCGCCATTATTAATTCATTTTTTTCAGTTACTGATCCAGTGCAACTGATGTAAACATTATCCAATGATGCATGACATTTATTCCCATGGCAAGGATTGCACACCTTTAGTACAATTCTTTATGGTAAATTTAGGGGTTCTCTTGTCCCGTTTACTTTACCTAAATATCGAAAGCCTAAATGAGAATAACCTGATGAAGAGTCGTTTGGCCAAAAAATCCTCATTGTAAACATTTTCGATTTAAGTGGAAAAAAATCCTGATAAAGACAGCGAATCTCAACCCAACTCATTGCTTTTCGACAGTAGTTTGCTCATATGGGAGTTAATACTTTCCCAGTCAAATTTATGGTATTCCGTCAAATTTATGGCGAATATGGTATGAGTGCAAGCTTATCAGACATTCTTCACTCAGACAGAGTCTCTTATTTTTTTCAAACCTTGAATAAATAAGATAATTTTGAAGCAAACTGATGCTATAATTATTCTGATCTTATATAAAAGGTTCATTAAAATTACTCTAAAGTCAAAGAACACATACCTACTTTGAAAGACCTCAAATGTCCGGCTGCTGCTTTGTGTCCAAAAAACGCCAGTCCTTATTGAAAGTATCTTTATAAATTAAAGTGATGTATTATTTCTGATGAACCTAATGAATTCTTTATTATATCATAGACCAGTTTCTTTTAGAAGTTTCCTACCGACCAATAAGCTATCGGTTGAAAAATACGATCAGACCCTCGATCAATATTTCTGATGTGTGAACCACTTTAAACTTCCAAAATATTACGGAAAACTGAGGAGCAGAGCAGTACTACTTAGATATTTATATATTGGATGTCACTCCTCCTCTCTTCATTGCGTTTCTCTTACTTTTTCCTTCAAACAATTCTGAGTTAATAATATCTTCAAAATCATAAAGAGAATTTACAATTTCCTTTTCCTCACCAGTAGAAATAATACTCCATCACTCTGCGTGTAAACCATTCAACTCACCGTCATTGCTGCATTCCTGCTGCCAGCCTTATTTAGTTGACGCTTAGAATCCTCGTTGATATCGTTCAGAACAGAAACAATCCCTGGAAACAATTACATAGAGATGCAAATATTCATCCAGAGCAAACAATTTCCGAAGCCATATCGTCCATTGTGAGTCACTACTTACTCGATTGACACAAAAGGTGGAATAATTTTTGTAACATAGTCATAATATTTCGGCGAATAACTTCAGCAGAGTTTCAGCTCCATTTATTCTAAGTTCACTCAAATTTCTCGAGAAGCGGTAATTTTCAGGACCACTTTCACCTCTTTATGCTCTTTTACAGCGATATCGTTGATATCTTTGACGTGCTGCAGAATTAAAAATCAGGCTACTACGCATAGTAAAAGCAATACCTTCCTGAGTGACCAAATATCTACAGTATTAGAAATGTCTAAATGAGGCTTTTGAAGCTTCAGAAGCAAATTAGATCATGGCATTGGGCAGGATTTAGTTTGTTCATTTTTAATTATTAGGTTCCCATCTTTTTAGTTCCTCCAAATATCCAATTATTTCCATAATTCCACCTTCATCCCCTTCTCAATGCAGAGTCAAATTTCTGGAATGAATCCACCGCAGTGATTTTCCTCTCACATGTCTTTCTATCTCCCTCTCCATCAGAAGACATTAAACAAGACACCCTACCACCGAGACCGTCATCACCAGAATCACCCATGGAAATGGGATTGAACCCATCACCCATCCTCCACATCACCACCATTCACCTTTGACCTCCCTTCTAGCCATCTTTCTCTCCTCTCCTTCCGTTGCAAAGAATTATTTAACCATCAAAACAGTTTCCGAATGATTTCCCTTGACAAGGAAATATGGAGTCGCTTACCAGCCAACAACTGTGACAATCAGTTCAGAAGTATTTGTTAGAATCTCCCAACTTAATCAAATAATTGATTGCTATACTGACATATGCAGCATTTTGTAGCAGTGATAAGCGCTAAAAATTTAATAATGTTATTCACAACTGATATTTTGTAGAACATGCCTTTTTTGTAGAACCTGCGTTTATCTCTCCGAAAATATTTCAAATGTGTTACATTCTTGTCAATATAAACCGATCGGTTATATAAAAAACGCAAACATGTTTATAAAATTAATTTCTTTTTTCAACAATAACTAGAGAAGTTTTGCTGATAATTTGAATATCATTTATTTACTATTTTTAATTAAACAAGTATTCTAAAAAAATTTTGATTTCTCAGTACCGCGGCAGTGGAAGTTGTTAGTGAACATAATTTTGTCCTTATTGAAACTTAAAAGTACTTATTGAAATGAAATAAATGGTGAACAGTAGTATTTTGTTTTTCAGTAGTCTATTACAAAATAATAGACTACTGATGCCGTAAAAATCTCGTCAAAAATTAATTATTTAAGGCAAATCTAAAGATTAAAGACCAGTTACACGCGCCGTGTGGCGGCTCCATGAATCCTTATCACGTTTTAACTAATAAAATATTCAACTCATTCCAGTCTCCCACTCATAGGCACCTGTACCTGGTCCTCAGTGAAACATGATGGATACGTGTTTATTTCAACCACCAATATAGCACCTCTCATTTGTGAAATATTAACAATTCTCTACCCTTGGGCAGTATACAGTACTTCAGTAGCCATTACTGCGAGGCCAGTTGAAATAGAATCACCTACAAGTGCTCATTCATCCCAGTTATTGTAGCGCCGGTAAGAACGACTCAACACTGTACGACATTCCTCCCCCGTCCCGTCAGATTCCGAAAGTTCAGTAGCTCATGTCCCTAAGTCATACAATAGGCAGCGTCCAAATCTTTTACAAGGGCTATGCCTCTCATCACCCCATAGATAACACTCCGTAGCGGCAACCCATCCATTGCATGTCATATGCCTTCATAGGATCAATTTTGCGTAATATTTTTCCAGTTTAATTTTATATAACTTCCCAGTAGTCAATATTGTTGTATTAATCCAAGTTTCTTTTTTCCACTAATTTCCATTTATTTTGTCCCTCTTCCTTTTTGCAGCATTTGTATTGGCTGCAATTGATGCTGTACAAGGAGTTTGCGAGATGAAGACTGCAGGGACCTTGCCATTTTTGCTTCTGGGTACAACATCCGTCGTAGTGAGTTGAAACCGTAGTTGCTGAGGTTTTGTACTTGGTTGTCTTTTTATGTGCTCGTTAAAATTATTGCTAAGGGCAGAATCTTTTTATTTCAACTTTCTAATAGTATTTTTAACTTGGAACCTTCTACTGTGAGTTACCTTTCGCCTGACTCAAAATTCTCGACCTATCAGGCATGAGTGGCCCTACCAAGAGAAATGATCATGACGCCCACCCGTTTAGCCCCAGGAAAACCATTTTAACGTTGAAACAATTTTATCATTTCAATGTTTAAGTTCATGAGAAGAATAACTAGTTATGATTAATACAAATTCACGATAACCAATAAAATATCACCGGTACCTAAAAAAAGTGCTAGGAAAGTGGAAAGTAGGTCTAGATATGCTTGAACTTGAAATAAACATATCAACGTTCTTGGGAATGATGCAACGTCTTCATGACGATTGACGATTGACGATTTTCCGCTAACCTTTGAGGCTAGGTAGACTGAATGTGAAATATAGTAAACAGATTTTGTGTAAATGTGAAGTAAATAAAAACTAGCTTGTATAGAAAAAGTTTAATTTAATTGATATTTGATTCTGCGGAAAAGGAGATTACAGGGTAAACGATTTCAGATGCCAATCCATTTACTTCTCTGTTTCTCTGTTTACTGTTCTCTGTTTCACATTCATCCCAAACTAGACTGCCCCTTCCAGGCCTTCATTGAGATGCCTATCACCACTGTGGTAAACTACCTTAATCCTAAGAGTGACCATATTTCAACTGGAAAAAGAATAGGGCATATGATATGTTAGAGGAAAATACATAAAGTCTAGGAAAAAAAAATTAGAAGGAATATTATTACTTTAATTCCAATCCAAAAATATCATCTGATCCAAACTGATGTTTTACCTACGCTCTAATACAAACTAGCCGAGAAAACACGTATGTCAGCAACTGTGGTGGAAATGGCGTCAAGTAGTCATTATTATGTTGTGTTAGAATTTTGGTGCAGGGAAAAGCATACTTCTGAAGGAGGGTCTACTTTTCCACTCAATTTGTTGCGCACAGAAAGTTGGAACAGAAAAAAGGAGCCTTTCGTGCGTTCATTTTCTCTTATACAGTCCTTCCCCAAGGCGCAAATAGAGGAGAAGAAAGCCCAGCTCAAAAACGTAGAGTAGAATGTGACACAGAAGAAAAGACAGGGAGGAATTTTCAAAGTAAATTGAGAAAGAACAGCTCTCAAGAAGAAAAAAAGAGTTCTCCTTTCCCCGGTAGCGCAGCTGGGCAGGAAAGGAAGGATACGACCGAATTGAGATGGGATGCAAGCAAAATTTTATTCGCGAATTTCGTCGTGAGGATGGTGGAGGGAGCAAAAGAAGCAATCCACATTCTGGACATTACCGGAATTGCAAATTCCTTCTCCGGGGAGGCGCAGCTCAGCCTCACGCCGCCTCGCATTTCCCCTGTTGCCCGGCGACCAGAAAAGGGGGGGGTTGGGTGAGAAAGAGGGGGGCCCCAATACCCCCTTGGGGACGACCTCATAGAATATCTGTGGAAGCGACGGCTAGCAAGCTGCCGTCTGTCGACGGAGAAGAGAACTCTCGGGTCAAAGTTCTTCCACGCACTTCCGTTTGAGATTTCATACGCATTTCTGAGAGGGAAGGTCGTAGAATGGATTTACACATAATACGTATTTCTGCGACCCTCATGCTTTATTTATATTCTCTCATAAAATATATATGCAGTTTTGCATAAAATTTTCTGATAAAATATTTAAGCTGACTTTCCTGTTATACACCACCAAATATATTTGAATAAGATATTTTTAGAGTATTGATTCGCAATAGTTGAGGATTGGGACTTTGTGTGAATTGCAAAGGGATATAGGCGGTGTTCAAGTCCAGTGGAATGAATAATTCTTCCGCAATGGAGGAGAGAGCATACAACATAGCACATATAAATGTTTTATCCATTTAATTCACCAGAGGGAATATGCATTGAAGCATAAACGAATTTGAAAAAAATGAAGACTTACTCTCGAACTTGGGCGCTTTGAAAATTTGCTTTCAATAAGTCACATGCATATTTAAGAGCTATAAAAAATGACGTTTGATCAAGGTCCCCAGCATCTCACGAAATACGAAAAGATATTGTGAGCAGGCAGATGGAGGGTAAAAGTACTTGGTTTCAGTTAATATGTCTTCTCTAGGACCTGAAGCGCAGTTTTGCTGGGGATTAAAATGTTGGTCAAAAATCAACCCAAACGTGTTTTTAACCCTTTACCTGACTTACAGGGAAGAGCTTTACTCAATCACCTCAAAATAACCTTTAACATAACGTATTTTATAGCTTAGCATCTGCGACTCCCTGGGCTGTTGAATCATCTCATTGCCTGCAAAATTGCTCTGGGGGTTCGCAAAAAAAAGCAATCATTTTAACGCAGAATATTAAAAAAGACTTTGCAACGTTGCCTGGAAAAAGCAGTGGAGACTAGTGGTAGCAGTTGTGGCCAATTTTCCATGAAAAAAGACCATGTATAAATTCATTCGTTCGGTCTAAATGCCTTAGTGGATGGCAGTAAAGTTTACTGCCACAGCCCTATTAGGCATATGGATATGTTTTCTCGTGATATTCAATCTGTTTTGAAAGATAAAAGTATTATGTGAATCAATTTATTTGGCAATGTTGAGGATAATTCACAAAAAAAATCCTTAGTGTATGTAATTCCCAACCAAAAGGGAGATTTGGAATTTCAGGTGGTTCATACGTTTCAGTGTTAAATAAATGACGCCTCCGTTGGGGCAGTATTAAACAGTAAGGAAGGAGATATACACGAGGTATTAAGATAAAAAACATAAAAATGAGGACACAAGGAAACATTAAACAAAAGTCCACACAACACAATATATTAACCTTCACTCTGAAAGATAATTAGTTGAAAATAAGTCGTTCATAAAAGTTTGAAGAGACAATATATTTAGTTAATCTAGTCTATTTCTTATCTCTTCATATTAGCCTTTTCTGAGATCACATTTTAGGTCTAGTATTACAAAAATCACGGCAGTACCAAACGCGTTTGATCTATCTTCATTTGATTATCTTACATTACTCTCATTTTAAAATGTGCCTTCGAAGTAAGAAGTGCCTCCCAGTCTTGAGCCTTAATAATTTATAATACCATGTCCCTTCTCTCGCAAGGTTTCTCGATGAAAATATACCACTTTTCTATTCTATGTTATTCGAAATTTTTCTATTTCATGTAATTCACAAAATAAACCAGTACTTGTTGGGTTTCTGACATACGCAGCAAAGAAGTCCGCTTACGCGGCAGCAATGTTCTTGGAAGGTACTCCCGCGACTCCCGCAATACGTTGTAGTAGGAGAGGTAGGCTAACTATTAAGGAAAAAGTCCATATTTTATATATTTGGCTGGTGATAACCTCTTCTAGAGATATTGTTTTAACACCCATTCTTGGAGGGCAAAAGTTGTCGCCCGAATGATGTTATATTAAGTGCAACTGCACTAGCATGCACATTCACTAACAGCTCTCTGTAGGATCGCATGCCGACAATTGTTTTGTAATGATGAAGCAGATAGTGGAGTAGTCGACTCAAGTCAAATGGAAGGAGATTGTAGCAGCAAAGAGTATGTAACTCTTTTGAATATAGCAGAGTGAAAACTTTTGAAAAATAATTTAAATGCCAGAAGATCCCGTCCATCACTTATTACTTTCACATAAATCATATTTTACGTTATATAAAGGGTGGTACAGGCTGGCCAAATAATTGCTGACTTACACTACTAAGCATGACATCAATCATACAACCAATCATAAAGTATGCTTAAAAAAAGCAGAGCCTCTTTGCATCAGTTTTAAAAGATGTGTAGAGTTATTAATTTGCGTCAAAATCTATGATAATATGCGCCGGATAAACAAGCACATCAAAAATTTTTGTTCGTGCATGAGAATCTATGTAAATGTGAACGAAATAAAGCATAAAATATTTAATCCTGATAAAATGCAAACGGTTTGGATAGAGTCGACTTTTCGACGAGCCACAATAGATTCACACATCATTCAGGTTATGTGGACGTTTCTGCAGCAAAAACGCTTTAGCTGTCCATCCTATCTACCCGACAAGAGCACATACAGATGACGCATGGGGAACACATTTTTGTGCAAGCAATTATCTATGTGCGCCAAGATATTCCCGGTGAATAAATTCGGCACACATTTTTACTAGCATGGACGCGGATTCATACATAAGCAGTAAATATATGTGTAAAAATTGGCCCAAGGGCGATATCCCTCGGATTGTTCAAAATCATCCGTTTACAAGGATTTCGAAGTATTGAGTGGTTTCAGTTACTCTCGCCGTCCACCGGTATTTGCAAATTGGATGGAGGATCGGAAGTTGAATTACACAGTGGATTTGAGACCGGAGAGTCAAGCGCAAAAAGGGGAGAAATATGCGAGATTTGCGTTCGGAATCCCCATTGGAGAGGTAGAGTTGAAACCAAAAGAGCTTAACGTTTTGGCAAACAAGGGATTAACACGGCACTTCATTCGGTGGATAATTTACTCGCCCAGCAAAGAGACCAAAAGAGATTGCACATATACACCTATTAATACCTATATGTATCTCCCTCAACGCCAATGTTGACGTACGTGCGATCTGAAATCAATGCGGCGCATGAAATATATGGCGATAAAAGGAGACGTCGGCAAATGAAAGCACTCGCTCCCATAATCCTCTGCGCTAAATTTTGTGACTCATATTTCTCTTCCGCGTCCTTCCACTACTCCCTGAATGCAGTTCGATAATCTTTGTTCAACAAAAACAAATCTTTACGCTTTACCCCGATTGAGCTCCAAAGCTTAGATCCCATTTTAAAAATAAATTTTGTTTATTTATTGATGTTTTAAACAATGCGGAATTGAATTTTAAAACACAAATAGATGATATCAAAAATTAAAAGATTCTCCAATGGCCGTAAAAATGTTATAGATCTCATTGACACTATAGGGTGTCTACAGGACTAACTGGACTGGGCTTCAACAAAAGATTTGGAAAAAAACTTTTACAAGACATTTCATGCGCGTATTTTGCTGGGACCACGGAGAACGGGTACGGTTAGCTGGTGATGCTAACTTTACCCTCTATTTCTTGTAATAAAAATTAAATCCATGCTAATTGGGCTTTCATTGAACAGTGAGTAGGGGCCTTAAAATGAAAAATGATCATACACCATTTTTTACGGCCATTGGAGAATCTTTTAATTTTTGCTATCTTTAGAGGCCGTAGAGCTCATTTCCCTTTGATTTAACAAATAGATGAATATATAAATAATTTAAGAATGCAAATTTTGACGCGTATATCACAGAAAAGTGTGGTGATGTCTTGTGAAATAGATTCTGGTAAATTTTTAATCAATCAGTGAAAGAAAAATTGACAATTTTACTTACCTCTTGCCAAAGTTAGGATAGTTACTGTTTCCAAATTCTATGTGCTCAGTTTACTCAAGCTAATGCCGGCATAATTATTGCATAAAGATTTGATTTTCGACCTCAAGCCCATAGTATGCAAATACATTCCCTCAACGTTAGTTACAAATGTGCTTAATTCTTTTGTCGAAGACCGGCCATCCAGAAAAATGTTGCTTGGATAAAAAGTCATCAATACCGCCTGTGATAAAAATATTAATATATTAATACGATAAAATTAGAATTTAGGGAACAAAGCCATGATTTATATCCAAATTTGTCCACAATATACGGTTATCATCAGTGGTCGTTGAGATATTGGTGTTGTCGTTTATTATTGGTGCAGCGATGATTTTCCGATGCTCCGAATTCCGTCTTATTTGCTTCACCTCCAACATAGTGGTGCCCCCGATGTTTCATGATATTTGTTGTATTATTGAGTACACATTCTTGGCTTAAAAATCAGTGCCCGCTCCCGTGAACCTTGCTGTCCATTATACCTTTTGCAATCTCGCCCCAATGAGTTGATGTAATTTGAACGAGATTTTTCCGTAGAATCAAAATGGAAACCATACATGAGTTTTAAGTTGTAAATCATTTTCGCAGCTCTAGGAAGTATAAAGTTAATATTTTAATACGTTGTCAAAGGTAAAATGTTTAATGATTGAATTCTTAGTTATCAAATAAATATATATTGATTAGTTTTTAACTTGAATAATTTTGTTTTCCACTCGGTACGCTTTGTTGTTATCTGGAAAATTTTTTTGATTCTGAAAAAAACTGCAGTTAGTGTATGATTCATTAGAAAAAGGTGTTTGTAAAGACAAACAAACTAGAGATTGCTAATATCCTGATGAGCACTAGATTGTAAAAATTTCTCATTTTTTAAACTTGTTTCTCTGGATGGCATACGCGTATTCCATGGATATTTCTTCACATGCATCTGAAAATATAGTGTAATTTGTGGAAATTATTAGGTATGATTAGAGAAGTGAGAAATATTTCTTGAAAATGGGACCAAGTCCATAGATTTCTGACTTTAATTTTGTAATGCTCAAACTATCTAAACCCGTACTCCTCTTGTCCATTTTTGATCCTATTTTATTTTCATTTCATCTGATGCAGTTTATTTTTTTATACAGATTTATTCTCCTTAATTAGGGTATCTGAATTCTTTAAGTAGTCTAAGTGTGATACTTCCCTAGTCATAATAAAGACGATATTCGAACTATGCGTTTTAATTTCACCAGCTGTAAGACACATAAATTAAATGTTGCATTATTAATGGTGCAATTATATAGTTTTTATGACATAAACTGTACGTAATTAAATGAAAATATCTAAATAAGTCTTTAACTGGACTAATTTTTTTCGCACGGTACGTTTGAAACTCAAGTAAACATAAAAACGGAAGGTTTCTTGTGATACCCAAGAACCCACTGCGGTGACAATATGATTTATTTTCAAAATTAGTTTCTGAAACACACAAACTGCACGTTGTTAGTTTTCTTACGATATCTAAGTATTAGAAACATCTCAATTTGTAAATTATGTCTCTCTAGTGTGCACAGTCGTACCATTTCCCATGTAAATGGGCTGGTATATTTTGGGAAATATCTCAGAATGTAATGCAGTGAGGGGTTAAAATTTTGGTGTCATTAGAAAGGTGAGATGCTTTTATTTAAAATGAGACCAAATTCATTGATTTCTAGGTAAAACGATATTTCGCTCAAACTACTTACCGCCAAAGGGCGACTTTACATATGAAAATTTCTTCTTGGCAGGAGTCTAGCAAGTCTCTTGAATGCAACGCCTCGATATATAAGTACAAATTTTCACGGTAGTAGGGGACGAAAGTGGGGAGGAATCGACCGCGGTTCATACTTGGGAGAAAAATTCTATTTTATAAAATCTCTACTTGCTTCTATTTTGGCTGCTAGTATCACATCGAATCTGCGAGAAAACCTCATCGCAGTCAATGGAATATTGTAAACATGATTAAAAAAGGAAGTTAAACTTTTAAACAACTAGTAATATAGTAGGAAGATCAATTTTTCTGTATTAAATATTTATTTTTAAGTTTTAATGTGAAGATAACGCAGACGTTAGCCTTGTTTTAGTTAATTGAAATTTTTATAACAATTCCCATACTTGATTCAATGAAATAATGAACACTTTTCCAAGTTTTTCTAGTCCATATTAGGACTATTCGGAATCGGATAGAACATTGCCCGAATTCAATTATAGCCAAATTTGGACAATTTTTGAAACTATCATATTCATTATATACTTCCGTCATCCACTTCTTTGAAAAATACTGGAAGTAATTTGCATGCAGAATGAAATGGATGAAGTCTCAATACTTTTACAGATATTAAAACACTTGCTACTTCTATGCAAGTCAACTTCCGCTCTCCACAGTACAATTGTTTTCATCTACAACTTCTGTATTAACCAACGCATTAAACTTTTGTTATTGATTGATTTTCAATAAGAACAAACTTTGTTGGAGGGTGATATTAAAGACGCCAATGAGATGAACTTTTGAGTACATGACGAAATTTTGAAGCAACGTGAAGTGAATAGTTTTCGAAATCCAAAATGAGTGCTGCTGCATGAGATCGCATTTGATTGTATTCGGATCATGGAACCCATTTTTATATATATTTTGATGGAAATACGATGTCTTTATACGCTTAGGAAATTTAATCAGAACTGTTTTATTTCTCATTTCAGACTCGTTTATCTATTTAATTTTGCCACGTGATTCTGTTTTAGATATATTTTGATATAAAGATTTATTATTATCGCTAAAGTTGAAGCAGAAAACCAAGGATTTTGTGAAATGATAAAATTTTGAATAGCAGCGTTTAGTTTTCGTTTTAAGAATTTTTTTATATTTCACCGAGAAACAGTTGATATATATCGTTGAACGCCAGTAATTCACTTGCTCTCTATTTTTAGCTGTGCATTTACGATTTAGACTTTTTTTTCAAAACAAAGCCCGCGGCTTCAAAGGATGCCCACGGAATGATGCCCGCCCTTCTGCGGTTGAAATCCACTGACGTGATGGCGAATGCAATCCTCGAACAGAAAGGGGGAGGGAAAGAGTGAGATTATGGTGGGGATGGAAGGGAGAGGGGGGAGGAAGGGGGTGATTGCCAGTTGGAGAGGACGGTGAAAAGGGAGGGGAGTGAACATAGCAACGTGAATGAGAGAGGGAGGGAAGAGCGAAATGCCGTCGCTGTGGCAGCTGAGAATCCTCGAAATAAAACGTTCAGCAAATGAAATAGAAACCATGACTGATATTTTTTTATAACTTCACTATCATGTGCACTACAGTCAACTTTTTTTTCTCTGGAGTTGAGGCTTTAAAATAAATATTTTCAGTTTGGAATTTTTATTGATGCATCCTAAGGGCTGAATTACTCGTGAATTCGATATATTAATTTGAAATTCAACCAATGCAGGTTTACATTTTAGTATTTTAATTTGAATACACAAGTAAAGACATAGGTTAAAAGTTTTTTTAGAGGTTTTTTCACATAGCCTCTGCGAGAGTTTGTTGCAAATTTTAAATATATTACGTTTATTTTGCTACATTTAGCAAAATTACAATTTTCAATATGATTTAAAAATAAAATTTAACTTTTTTTCTGGATGTGGTTACAAAAGATGGTCTGCTCCTAATCGCACAATGGCGCTACCAGATTGCAATAGGTCTTTAAAGTGCTCAACTAAACACCTGGGATGGGCAATTTAAAGTACACGGATGAAATGCAGCCCTGGATGAGGTTACAACCTGGAGGGCCACCATTCTTCGGGTCGAAAAACCAACTCCGAAGTTGAACTCTGGTTACGATCGATTTATACTAATGAGGTCGAATGGGATAAAACACAAGCAGTAAAAAGCACTTACATTAAAATATATATACTGATACATACTATCATGGCCTGCTTTTACCTATTGAACTAATGTGCGAGTCGAACGAATCATCGTGTGCGAGTTTGTGACGCTTTACAGAAAGGCAAAATATGTCGAGTCAATAGAATAGAATAGAATTTATTTCAAGAACCTAGTCCTTTGGACTCTAGGTTCAACAAAATTACATTTTTAGAAATAAACACACTCTCCCAGTTACTTTTACCAAAAATCACAGAAAAAAAATTACAAAATTTTAAGAGCATTAACACTGTGGATAATCTACCGAATGAAAAAACAACAGAATGGCAAAAAAGAAAGAAAAAAAGAAAAAAAATAAGAGTTTCACTCTCTCAGGTGCTACATTACATAGAAACAAATAATGAAAATAATAATAATAATAATATTGGGCAATATCTATAACCAGAAGGCACGTATGCCGATACACTTTGTAACTCGCTTGAGGTGGACGGTTAGCCGGGGCACTTAAAATGACATCCCTCGTCACCTACCTCTATCGCACCAACCTCCACCCCAATAAGCATTATTTTACTGATAGATTATTTAATTCGAAAATTTTTTCGGTATTTTATTGTACAATTTATAATATTATTTTCAACAATTCTATTACGGAAAAGGTACAAGTACAATTTTTCTCTGAATGGGCGAGCTTAATTTCCAGAGGTATTGTGTTCCAGATACGGGTTGCTTGTACCAGAAATGAGTAACGAAAAGAAGTAGTTCGGTGTTGTGGTAAATACAGGTTGTCAAGTGGGGGGCGGGTAACCCTTTGTTTGGTCTCTCCTGAAAATCTGAATCGTGCATAAAGATATTTGGGTGTTTTGTGGTTATTATTTTATGGGTCAGGTTTGCAATAAAGCATGTTCTTCTTGTCTTAGCTTTGATCAGTTTTTCTTTCCCGTAATGCACGCTGATGTGGTCATATTTAGGTATATCGTAGATAAACCTTACACACGCATTCATGGTTCTCTGCAGCCTTTGGTTTAATCTCTCGCTGAAGTCATTATATACTGCACAGCAGTAATCAAAGTATGGATGTATAAGCGTAGTAACCAACGACGAATTTCAGACGAATTCCGATGGCAGGCTGTTTCGATGTCTTTTAAGTTGGGCCAGAGTTATGAATGTTTTGCTACAAATATCCATCACGTGTTTATTCCAAGAATGAGTTTCATCAATTTTTAACCCAAATCTAATACCAAATTAGAGTACTCAATCTTCAAATGTTGAACGGTTATTTTGGGGATATTTTCACTTACATCTTTAATGAGTTTGTTACTCCCAATAATGATTGATTTTGTTTTAGTAGGGTTTATAAAGATATCATTATTGTAAGCCAAAGTGCAAATGCTATTGATATCTTTGTTTACCTTCCTGATTGTGTCATGCAGTAGGGAAAAGGGGTAGGAGATATAAATTTGCGTATCATCAGCAAATAGGTGGTAGTCACAATGTCTAAGGCACTTTGGTATTTCTCTTAGAAAAATAGAGAACAATAGAGGTGACAGGACTGAGCCCTGAGGTAATCCGGTTGATGTTGGTTTCCAGAAGGAAATTGTACTGTCATCATCTTTAACAGCCTGCATGCGGCCTGTCAGGTATGATTGAAACCAATTCAAGGAGCTTGCTGAGAAATTCAAATCAATAAGTTTCTGAAGCAAAATTTCGTGGTCGATGGAGTCGAAAGCTTTTTTAAAATCCAATAATATTAATGTGGTCAATATTCTATTTTATCTATTCAATCTAATGTCTTCAGTTATTTTTAGGAGTACTGTTTGAGTACTATGATTTGTTTAAATCCTGATTGTTGTAGATTAATGAGGTTATTCTTTGAAAGGTATTCTGAAATTTGTGAGGCAACAATTCTTTCTAGTCCTTTAGAAAGCGCACTGAGTATAAAGATCAATAGTGGCAAGTGTTGTCTCGCTCGTGCTTTTTGCTGTTAAATCGACGCTAAATAGATGAAAGCCATTTCGGACCACAATCTGATCCGCAATAGATTCATGGAAATCGCCCATCAAGAAGTTCCTCTAGTGCCCATAAAGAATCAAGAAACGGCTCATGGCAATAATTAATATACAGCCTAGTACAGGATACGTAAAAAGCTGAACAAGATGTTGTTTTACTGGGAAGATACAAGAACGGGACGAGTACAGGGAATAATCAGGGAGAGAAATAGGGTAATACTCTAGGGATTGAAATCATATTCCCAGCACAAGAAAAGTTTCCAATTATATATGACAATCCCTTATGAAATCGCTGTTGCCACATCAATCACATTATACCCCAGGAGACATGAATTAATGATTACATCTACATCTACATTATACCCCGCAAACCGCCGCATGGGTGTGTAACAGGGGGTGTTAGGTCACCAGTAGTGTAAAGATGTAAGTTTTTTGGAGGTGGAATGGTGGCATGTCCTATGAGAGTGTATTTAGAGCTCAGTTTCTATTGTGGTTGCTTATTGTGCGCGGAAAGAACGAGTTTTTGCATCTATCTTTTCGGCATAGTATCTCTCTTATTTTATCGATTATGTCAGATCTAGAAATGTAGTGAGGAGTCATAATAATATTCTCTGTGTCGCTCTGAAAAACATCATTTCTGAATCTCTCAAGCAACCTAAGCCTAGCGTGTAGCTTCCGAGCCTCTAGGGACTCCCACCTTAATACCTCTAAAAGATGTGAGGCACTATATGTACGCTCGTAGCAGTTTTTAATTAAGTGCGCTGCTTTCTTTTGTATTTGGTTAATTTTTTTGGTTATATCTGCATGAGCAGGGTTCCAAATACTCGCGGCGTATTTGAAGTGAGACCTTACCAGAGCAAAGTAGTATCTCTCTTTCACTTTTTCATCCGAGAATCTTCCTTTTTTACCCTTCAAAAAACCTAGATTCTTTAAAGCTGTGCCACATACGTTTTGTTTGTGTATTCCCCACGATATATCAGAAGTCAAGGTAATTCCAAGATATTTTACTGTATCTGAAGATTTTACGCTTACTCCACCCACAGTATAGGTATGGCATTTGCTCATGACTTTTGCAGGAAGTGAATTGTGGTGCATTTACTGATATTTAAATATAACCCCCACTCCTGGTACCACATGGTAAATGAACGTTTTTAAGGTCTGATGACAGATCTCCAAAGTTCGTGTCTTCGCTTATTTTACGGTAGGTAACTGCAAATAATCTTAATTTACTCCTAAATCTTAGAGAACTTTGGTCATTAATACAAATAATGAATAAAAGAGGGCCAATCACACTTCCTTGAAGAACATCGGATGTGACTTCGTCCATATCAGAGCTAAAACCATCAATAACGACTTTTTGTTTTTGATCACTGAAAAAGTTCCTTAGCCGATTCGATATTTTTCTATTAACGATTGTTCTTAAAATATAAGTTTTTGGTAGGAACCTTGTCAAATACCTTCTTGAAATCACGGAATATCGTGTTAACTTGCTTAATCGATTCACCTAATTTTAGGATGTCATGAAGGAATAGCGCAATCTGTGTT
The DNA here is from genome assembly GCA_963169105.1 of Ceriagrion tenellum. Taxonomy (NCBI): domain Eukaryota; kingdom Metazoa; phylum Arthropoda; class Insecta; order Odonata; family Coenagrionidae; genus Ceriagrion; species Ceriagrion tenellum. The sequence goes on along the minus strand of OY720642.1, from coordinate 121,693,834 downwards.
CCGCAGGAACCTTGTTGTGCCTTTACGGAAGCCGTGCTGACTACAACGGAAGAAGTTACGATTATCCAGGAATGTCATAATATTGATAACGACTATGTGTTCGAGGATCTTGCATAAAAGCGATGTTAACGATGATAGGCCGATGATATCCTGGGTCACTTCTATTTCCTTTGTTTAAATATCGGTGTGACATTATCTATTTTCCAGTTATGGGGCACCTTGCGTTCGGATAATGATTTGCTAAATGTAAATTCTAAGAATGGTGCAATTTGCTAAGCGCTCCTTGAGCACGCGTGCAGGTATTCCTTCTGGACCTGGTGACTTGATCGGACGCAGTTGTTTAATTATTCCATCACGCTGAATCGTTATATCAGCCATCGGCTCGTTTAAGTCAGGAATGTCTAAATCTTGTATTTTGTCATCCTTAGTGAATACACTTTCGAAGTATTGGTTTCATAAATTGACTTTATCGATGCTGTTGGTTTTCATTTTGCTGTTCGTATCCTATAAATACTCTACTGTCGAAGATTCGCCCTGGAGCTCTCTCGTGTAAGTCCAGAATAACTTAGGGTTTTTATCTAGTAATTAACAGATGATTTTTTCTTCAAGTTTTCTAGAGTATCACACACTATTTTATTCGTTTTAGAGCGTTGAGCAACGTATAATTCTCTTCCTGCAAGCTCCATTGTATTTTTCCATAACTTAATAAAATGTATATGTAGATTGTGTAGTTCCCTTTGTCTCCTGATTTATGAAAAACATATTTTAGAGTGCAATTCCTTCAAATCTGGATCAAAAATAGGTAGATGTGTATATAATAATGTAGTTGAGAGTAGGGCTATATACCTTTATGGTCCTAAATTAATCTTTAAAGGATCCAAAATCTCCGAAAAAAATTTTTAAATTCAGGTTCATAAGTTTAGCTACAGATGTGTGGATAAAATTTTAATTCCGCTGCCCAGTTAATACATTTCCTCTCTTTTTAGGTAGTGAGATTCTACTTTGCATTGATTAGATGAAATGTGATTGCAGGAAAGAGTACTCTCATGAGTACTTATTTTGAAACAGCCAATTTTTTTTAGCTATAAGGATTCCTATGCTGAATAATTTTCTTAAATGTGATGCCAAAATATTATATGAGGCAATTCGTCTTACCAATAATTATGCAATGAGTTTACTCTTTGAATATGCAGAGTGTTTATTTCAATGGCTTTTTAACACTTGTAAATTTGCGTAGTTTACTAACCTAATCTTCAAATCCATCTCTATCAAATGCCACATCACTATATATCTTTAATTTGAGCTTCAAATCAGAGATAGATTTTTCTCAACGGAAATACAATACCAGCCTCGTTCTTGCTTCTTTATTTTTTATGACCTAGTTAAGTATGCAATGTAAAAAATAAGTGTCTTCATAGTTACTGATAGAAACAATGTGCTGGCCGACGGAGTACTTTTGATTCAGAATTAACTCTTACCAAAAAAAGAATAACTTTAGACCGCGAGCTCGGCAGATGGAATTAGGAGAATGGTAATGGAATTAATATTGATTTAAACTCCAACCCTCACCAACCAGGTAGTATCTCGTCGGAGTGAGTAGTCAGAGACAATTGAGTCACTCTTTGGTAATTTTTTTTTAACAGGTGACCTTTCCATCCGAATTTCCTCCCGCCTTCACACTGTTCCTTCTTCTCTTCCCCCCCCCTTACTTCTGTGAATTCAACGAGGACCAAGAATCCTCTACAATCCATTCATTCAACCTATTTCCCTTTTTTCCCTTCCTCGAGTCCCGAGAGAAAGTCTCTCAAACTTTTTTCTCTCTCTTCTTTACTCTCCATCTGCTTTGAAAAAGATCTTTCCTTTTTTCTTTCTTCCAGAGAAACTTTTTTCCCATATTGAAACCTCTGTAATTTCGTTCGAGTGGTCGTATTCCGGTGGAAAACCATTTCACTTGGATGTTCATGAATGTAATTTGCACAGTTGGATGAAATTGTGCAAATCCAGATTGTGGCTGAAATTAGGTAATCATATTTTTAACAAATTTATTGGGGTTGTCAAATTGAGATTTTGTGACTTAAGTTACAAATACTCTCATTTTTGCTACTGCATAATGGTTTTCATAAGCATTGATGAGGCCTTTTAGAGAAGCTTATATAATCAAATATACGCTATAAAACTAATGGCTACCTAGGGCCAAATGAACATTCATAAACATTAAGAATTACTCAAATGGACGTCTATCGAACATATATATTCTTGCCACAACAGAAACCGGATATTTTAAAATTTTTTTAATTCGTTGCGCTCTAATTGGTCGAATATTCAAGATAAAATTATAAATATGGGAATGGAATTCTCTCGATCAAGTATTTTGGTTCTACAACAAAAATAGATATTTTTCATAATTTATTTCTTTACTCGTACAAAACGCTCTGCGGGACTTAATATTCAAGCAAATAAATATTGAACAATGTCAAATGATGTCGCTCGATCAAGTATTTTAGTGCCAATTCAAATATCGTATATGTAAAAATTATTTAATTACTCGTTTAAAATTCTACAGGTCCTAACATTGAAACAATAAAAACTATGTAAATCGATGTCTCTCAATGCATTATTTCCGTTAAATTATAATAATTAGATAATGAAAATATGCTTTTCTCGTTAAAAACGCTTAATTGTCCACAAGCTTATATCACTTGATGTCTCAAAATGAAGTATTTGGAACCACTGTAAAAATGTGATATTTTAGAAAATTTATCATCTGTTTTACAAAATTTACATGCGGCTTAATATTAAAGCAAAAAATAAAAATATGCCAATCGACGTCTTTTGATTAAGTATTCCTGTGCTAGATAAAAAATCGAATAAATTTAAGAACTTGCTTTCTTCCACATTCAACACTCCCTACAGTGCTACAAGGAAATAAATAAACAATTAATTCAAACAACTTTCCATGGTTAATAAAATCGGTATAGCTATAAAAATCTTATATATTTTATAACCTTTCTTTTCTATTACAAAGCACTGCTAAGGTATTAATGTACAATTCCAAAAAATATGTCAATCGACGACTTTCGACCAAGTATTTCCGTAGCACTATAAATATCGGCATTTTATAAAGTTTTTCTCTTCTCATTTGCATCGTTCTTCAAGCTACTAAGCATTTAAGCTAAATAACTGAATATTATGCCACTCGTCGTATATAAATATTCATATTTTTAAATTAAAAATTTAATTTAAAATAATTAACAAAATACAAAGAAAAGAAGCATGCTTTGTTAAAAACTGCGTAGAATGAACATATAGTGTTACACGACTGTTAGAGGGATTAAGGTGGGAGCCCTAAGAGATTTGGAGGCTGCACGCTAGGATTAGGCTGCTTGATAAATTCAGAACATATATTTTTCAGAGCGACTCAGAGAATATTACGTATCATGACGCCTCAATACATTTCTAGGTCTAACTGATGCGATAAATAAGAGAGATTCTCTGCCGAACAGATGGGTGCAAAAAATCGTTCTTTCCGCGCACAATAAACGATCACAATAAAGACTGAGCTCCTCCAAACACACTCTCATAGGACATGTCACCATTTCACCTCGAAAACTTTTACATCTTTACACGGCTGGTGACCTACTACCCCATGTCACACGCCCAAGCGGCGGTTCGCAGGGAAGTATGTAGATGTAGACATAATTATGAATAATATTTTTGAAAATTTTTATTTTCTTTAAAATACTTTATAGGGTGTAAAATCCAGAAAATAAATTGAAAAGTATTACAGTACTAAAAACGTTTTATGATGAAAAATTTCCATGCCATAATAACATTGGCATTATTCAGGTGTCATTTTTGTAATAATTTGCGTACCAGCTTCGAACTTAATACCGTCGATATGTTTAATGAAACAAATTGCTAAAAAATGTGAACTTAATACCGGTTACACTCATTAGAGGCTTTATTTTAAATTGTTTTTCGTGTCTTGAATACTTAAAAGTTCCATTATCTTTAATAAAAATGAAATCTTAAATAATGTACAGAAATTCGTCAAAAAATCGATACCAAATGATCATAAAATTCCTCGCACAAATCATGTGTGGAAAAATTTCAAACCTTGGATTCTCCTGGTACTATTTATGGAAGTATATCACTTTTAGTATTTCCTTCTCTCAGGTTATAAAACATCAATGCGTTATTATTTGAAAATATTATTTTTTTAATTAGAGTAATTATTTATATACGGCAAATTTAGCTCATATCAATAGGTCTTTTTTCTGAAGCATAAATTGATAAAAACCGAATTGGAGATATCTGAACATGCACGTAGAAGTATGCTTTGAAAAAATTGCAATATTTCGTATCTGCCGGTGTTTTTAATGAACGGTTGCTATTTTCAGCATTTCCGACTCTCTGGAATTTTAACATAAATGTGATATATAAGTATTTTTCGAACTGATTTTTTTTAGATTTCCTTATCTTCTGCAAATTAAGGTCTTTTGGAAAGATTTTTATTCTTCTAACTAAAGCAGAAGTAAACCGAATTATAGTGATCTGAAATATCCACGCAGATGTAGAGCTTGGAAAAATTCCGTATCTCTTGGTGTTATTAATGGTAGGAATTCATTCATAGTATTTTTTCGCTTACGCTTTTATGCATAAAAACATCAACATTGGAACATATTATTCAAAATTATTTGAGATAATTACCTTATCTCCGGCACAAGTAGGTCTTTTTGAAAGATTTGTCGTTCTCAAGCTAAAATCAAAGAATTCCGAAACATTGTGATATAAAAACTATGCAGAAATATTGTTTGCAAATATGCCATTTTGGTTTCTGCTAATGTTATAATTTTAAGGTTGTCATTTTTATATTTTCTTTTCTTACACTTTTATATATAATTAGCTCGAATTTAAAAGCAGTTGAAAATTTTATTTAAAAATTTGAGAATTTTACCTAATCTACTTATTAAGAACTTTCTAAACGATAATTAGTTCCTAGGATAAAATAATATGAATAAATTCAAATGATCTTAAAAATCCACGCAAAAATATAGTGTAGAAAAATTCAGAAACTTTGGTTTCTGCATGAAGCATGCCATTTTTAGTATTTCATTCTCTCACCATTTTATTCATAAGTAGGAAGACTAATTGAAAATTGTAGTCGAAACTTTGAAACTATTACCTTATCTACCGCGAATTTAGGAAGTTTGGAGAGATTTTCAGTTCTTTCGATGGAATCGAAGAAAAATTAATTCGAGTGAAATGAAAAATCCACGGATACATATAGTTTGAAAAAAGAAAAGTTTGTTTCTGCTGGGATTGTAAATAGAAGGTTGTCATTTACAATATATCCTTCTCCTAGGTTTTATACATAAGTTATAACATTTGAAAATATAAGTCGAAACTTTTGGAATTGAAATCTGTTATTACCACTGAGTTTATCAATGTAAGGGTGTTTCTTTAAATATTTCTTTTTCTCTAGCATTTATACATTATTAAGTTTAGAATTTTAAAATTTTATTCGACACTAATTGAATAGGAAAAAAATTTAATGCGCAGATTAGTCTCGCGTGAAAAATATTTATATGTTCAGCTAAACCAACAAAAACAACATTTGAATCTACAGATACATTTATGCAGAAGTATTGTTTGAAAAAAATCCGAGTATTTGTTTTAGCTGGTGTTAGAGTGTACAGTTTTTAGCAATTCCTTCTGTCAATACTTTGTACATGAAACGGTAGACAATGTGTATGTTATAGTCGAAAACAGTTTTGAAACATTTTCAGTTTTCAAACAAAACTGGATAAAACAGAATTTGGCTAAGCAAAGCCATCCACGGGGAAATATCTTTGAAAAAATGAGATTTTTTTGTCTGCCTATGTTTCTAATGGACAGTAGCTCTGCACAATATTTCCGCCTCTATGGCAAGTGTGACAACCATTTGAAAGTTTTATTAAAATTAATTGAAAATATTATTTATACTAGCGAAAATAGTATTTTTTTCAAAATATTTCATGATCTCTAGATAAAATCAAAGAAAAATGAATTTGAGTAATCCCAGTTAACGAAGCAGAAATACAGTTTGGAAAAATTCCAAATTTTTTGGAAACCTGGTGTAATGTAATTTTTGGTATGCTGGTTAATGTAGTAGGCCATATTTAGAATTTACTTCTCTCTCGCTTAAAGACATATACTTTGACTGCTTGAAAATAGTTGCAAAGAAAATTGTAATTATAACTTAATCTCATGAATGACAATTAATTTTTTGATAAATTTCAGTTCCAAAACGAAATTTTTTAAAAGAAAAAAATCATTTTATTTATAAAAATCTCGGCAGATTGTTTGAAAAATTTTCGAATTTTAGTTGCTGTTGATTAGATAATGGTAGGATTGCATTTTTAGTATCATCTGCTCTCATGCTTTTATAAATAAATACGTCAACCTTTAAAATAAATGTATTCGTTTACATTTCAAATTAGTGACATATGATTTGAAAATTAATATTATTTTTAAAGCATTTTATTTCTTCGGCCACAATAAAAAAAAGCGACTTCGAGTGATCGGAAATATCCACAGTATTTTAGTTCTAGAAAATTCCGAAGTTTAATCCCTGTTGGTGATAATATTTGAAAGATGTTACTTTTAATATTTCCTTGTCCTATGGTCTAGTAAATAGTAAATAAATACTTCAACCGTTAGAATAATATTATATAAAATAATAAGCGTATTATATAAAATTTAAATTATTATCTTATGATTAGCAAATTATTACCGTTTTGAATGAATTTTAGTTCTTTGGTTATAATCGAGGAAAACAAAAGTGAAAATATCCCGAAGAAATATAGAATGAGAAAATTCCGTATTTTACTCGATGTTAGCGTTGTTAATAGAAGGATGTTATTTTCAGTACTTCCTCCTCACGTGCGTTTACACAAAAATACATCCATAGTTAGAATCAATGTATTCGAAAAAATTTGAAATTATTACCCTATCATTTGTAATTATTAGACTATTGAAAGCTATGTTACTACTTAGGCTAAAATCGTGGGAAGCCATATTCAAGTGATCTGAATAATCCAAGCAGAATTAAAGTTCTAGGAAATTCCGATTCTAGCCTGGTTATGGTAATACTAATGAAGGAATATAATTGTCATTTTTTCCCACACACACACATAAATACGTCAATCGAAAGAAATAATGTGTTCATAAAAATTGGAAATTTTTACCTCATCATTTGCAAATTAATACTGTTTTGAAAAATTTAAGTTTTCCGGCTGAATTCAAAGAAAACCCAATTTGTGTGATCTGAAAAATCCACGGAGAATTGTAGTTCTTATTAATTCCGAGTTATACTTGCTGTTAGTTATATTAATGGAAGAATGTTATATACAGTATTTCGTTCCCTCACGCTTACTAACCTAAATTCTTCGAGTGTTGAAATAATTGTAGTAAAATTGTGAAATTTCACTTTAAAATTTGCAAATTCATATTGATATGAAAAGACGGGCGCAACTCCACGCAGTGGGAGTGCACGGAACTATGTAGAGCAGAGGCGCACATGACGAACACTATCAAGTTCTGCCTCTTATTCCCCCCTTCCCTCCTCCCTACTATATTCCTCCCTTCCGAATAGGCGTCTTTTATTCACAAGTACGTGTTGCATACAATTACCTACTAAATTCAATTAGCACAACATTGCCAGCCCAATCATTATCTACATAAATTCATTTTAGGAAATGGCAATGGCTTAGTGAAAACATCTGCTGGCACCCATGTAGAAGTCAATATGCCAAAAGGATGAAGAAAAATATACTTGAAAAAAATTGAAATAATATCTTTACATTTGCAAATAAATACTGTTTGGATAGAATTGTTGTTCTTCTACAAAAATCGAAAAAAAAATAACTTCGGAGATCGGAGAAATCCACGCCGAATCATACTTCTAGATTACTCCAAATTATACCTATTGTTGTTGATATTAATGGAAGAATGTATTTAGACTTTTCCTTCTCTTACGCTTATATACCCAAATATTTCGACTGCAGTAATTATCGCGTAATAAAAACTTGTATTATCATCTTAAATTTTTCAAATTGACACCGATTTGAGAGAAATAAAAATTTTTATCTAAAATAATACAAAAACAAATCCGAGCCATCTGAAATATCCATGTAGAATTAGATCGACAAAATTCTGAATTTATCTTCCTGATGGTGAGATAAGTGGGAGTTATTTTCTTTTCATACGATTACATACATAAATACTTCAACCGTTTTCTTATTATTTGCACATTTATACTGTATTCAAATTATCTTAAAATCTATCAAAGAAAAATTAATTCAATTGATCTGAAAATTCCACGCAGAAGCATAGATCAAGAAAATTCCAAATGTTTATTCCTTCTGGTGATATTAATGGAAAGACGTTTTCAGCTTTTCCTTATATTAAGCTTTTATTCATAATTACGTCAACAATCAATATATTTGTGGTAAAAATTGAAATTATCACCTTATCATTTGCAAATTGGTATTGTATTAAATGAATTTTACTTCTAGACCTAAAACCAAAGGAAACTGAATTCGATTAATCTGAAAAATCTATTCATAATTATAGTTCTAGAAAATTCAGTATCTTACTTGGTGCAGGTTACATTAACTACAAGTTGTTATTTTTAGCGTTTCCTCCTTTCAAATCTTTATACATAAATACGTAAATAGAATAGATATATTTGAAAAGAATTGAAATTATTACCGTATTGGTTTTTAGGCAAAAGTTGAATTAAACCCAATTCCTGTGATCTGAAATTCCGCCCTGATTCTTGGCGGATATTTCAGATCATAGGAATCGTATATATAGATTATTCCTATTTTAACTTGTTGCTGGTGATATAAGTATGTGTTTTTAATTATTTTACAACTAATTCTTTTATATATAAATTCCACAACCGTTAGTAGAGATGTGCAAAATAATTTGAAATTGAGTGATCTTAAATTTCGAATTCATTTGTAAATTAATACTGTTTATAAAGAATTATAGTTCCTAGACTAGAATCCTAAAAATCCCAATTCAAGTGATCTGAAATATCCACATAGAAGTATAGATTGTGAAAATTCCGAATCGACGTAGTGCTGGTTATATAAATGGAAAGATATTATTTTCTGTATTTCCTTCTCTCACGATTTTAAACATAAATACGTCCACCGTTAAGATAAATATTTGGATAGAATTTCAAATTATTACCTATTCATTCGTAAATTAATAATGTTTTCAAAGAATTTAATTTTAAAGGGTGAAATTGAAGAAATCTACAGCGAGTGATCTGAAAAAATCCACGCAGGAATATGGATAGTGAATATTTAGAATATTACTTTCTGCTAGTGATATTATTGGAAGGTTGTTATTTTCAGTATTGCCTTTACTTTTGCTTTTATGCATTAATACATCAGCCGTTAGAAACAATGTATTCGAAAAATTTAAATTTATTATCTTATTATTTCGTAAATCTATTTTCCTTTGACAAAGAATTTTCGTTCTGAAGCTAAATTTGATGAATATAAAATTCGAGTGATCTGAAAAATCCAATCAAAAACATAGTTCCAAAAATTCGATAATTTACTAGCTGCTGGTAAGGATTTAATATTCACCATTTTCTTTTCTCACGTCTTAATGCATAAATACGTCCACCTAATGAAATATTAAAAAAAGTATATTTGAACATTATTTTTTCTTCTGCTGGCTATGTTCATTATAAAAGATATTAGTTCTCCTGCTAAAATGAAAGAAAAACAAATTCTAGGTGTCTGCAATTATACTCTGAGAAATATGGTTTGAAAAAAATTAATAATTTTTATATGACAGTTTTTTAAATCCGTAGTAGTTATTTCCAGTAATTCTCCCTCTCTGAAACTTAAACAACAGTGTTACAAAAATTCAAATGTATTTTTAAAATACTTTAAAATCATTGCTTCTTTCTTACGTCTCTCGAATGGTTTTTTGTTACCAAGCGTTATTTGAATAAAAACAAGTTCAAGCAACAGTGAAAAATCTACCTTCCATTATATTTTGTAAATATTTTTTTTTCTGCTTATGTTATTAATGCAAGAATGTCATTGTATGTATTTCTCTTTCTCTACCTTATATACGTAAATGCGTCCTCTATTTAAAATAGTATTCGAAAAATTGGAAAATGTTACCCTATTGGTGCAAATGGTTAATGTCTTTTAATAACATTGAAAGTGTGCTTTGGTAGGATTGCTGTTATTTTTGCTACCAGAGTCAAGTTGTTTCTTAAAGAAAGTTTGCCTTTGTGGGAAAAAAGTAATTTTTTATTATAGACGCTTATGTGATGATTTGTAATGTGTATCTCATATTTTTATGTTTATCTGGGCAATGCATGTGAGAAAATGCTGACGGTACCCTCAAAACAGGCCCGATGCCTAATAGGGAACCTAACTTCCTTTCATATAAATGAAATGAATGAATCCATTTGTTTTTTTTTGAAATAATTAAATTATTATTATTATAAATAAGTTCTTTTTGGCAAATATTTATTTCTGGTATTTACTAATTTAAACGATGTCTAGTAATAAGAAACATCATGTAGAAATATTGCTCGAAAAAATTCCAAAGTTTGGTTTCTGCTTGTGTTGTAAATGGTAGAATATCATTTTTCGAGTTTCTTATTCCTACTCTTTTAATGATATATACGTCAATCACTTAAAGATTAAGTCAAAAATATCACAGTTTTTAACATCATCTTCATAATTAAGGTCTTTTTGTACGATTTATAACTATCTAGCTAAAATTCAATCAAATTAACTACAATTCAAGTGATATTCATGATTCCACGCAGAAATATTTTTAGAAATGTCCAAATTTTAGTTTCTGCTAATGTTATAAATAGAAGAAGCTCGTCATATTTAGCATTTTCATCCCTCACTGATACATGAAACCTAATTCCAAGGTTCTGATAAAATAACGCTGAAATATAGTTTTGTGAAAAAATAAATTTTGCTTATGTAGTTTTTCCTATTGTAATTTATAAAAGGATTGCATTTTCAGTATCTTTTATACATATGTCGACCAATTAAAAATATTGTTCGAAAAAATTTCAAATTTTTAGCTTATCAAATGCAAACTAGTGTTAATTGAAAGAAGTTTGTTGTCAAGTGAAAATCAAAGAAAAGCGACTTTGACAGATCTGAAATAGACTCGCAGAAATGTGGTTTGAAGACATTTTTAATCTGCTGGTATTTCACCTGGTATGGTAGTCATTTTCAGTATTTCCTCCTCATCGGCCTTTTTGAAGAAATGCCACGATCATTTGATGGATCTTTTTTTGAAAAATTAAAATAAAATTATCACCTTTTTCCTGCATTCTAAGGATTTTTAAAAACAATTTTATCTCCCAAACTAAAATGTTTAAAGAACTTTCAATTATGTCCATTATCCACGAATTAGTTACGATTCGAATAAATACTAACTTGGGTTTCTGCTGGTGATAGAAATTGAAGGGTATCTTTTTCAGTATTTTCTTTCTCTACTTGTTATACATAAATGCATCTAGCATTTGTAAAATTTATTCTTACAAATTTTAAATTTTACACTCTTGGTGGAAACTAAGAACTTTTTGGAAAATATTTATTTCTCGAAATAAGACCAATAATAACCAAATTTATCAGAGCTGAAACATCCGCTCTCAAATATAACTTGGAAAAATTCCGAATTGGATCTCTGCTGGTGTTTTAAATGGAATGATGTCATGTTTGTTTTTTTATATTCTCACACGCATTTATGCATTTATAGATACGTCGGCCTTTTGAAAATAATAGTCGAATAACTTTGAAATTATTACTTTGTCTACAATAAATTAAATTATTTGCCATAGATTTCTAGTTTCTTATCTAAAACTGGAAGAAAAACGAATGCGAGTGATTTGAAAAATTCACGCAGACACATTGTTTTAAAATATTCCGAATTATAGTTTTTGCTGTTGTTACTAATGTAAGGACGTCTATTTCTGTATTTCTTTTTTCTTTCTTTTATTCATATATACATATGCATAACCTAACTATTTTAAAGTATTTTTTAAATAAATAAATTTGAAATTCTTACCGTATCTTCTTCATATTTTAGTCTTTTGAATTATAAAAATCGAGAGAAATGAAAACCAAGGATTTGAAAATAACATGCAGAAATTATTTGGAAAGTTTCCGAGTTAAGTTTCTGGTGGTATTATTCTTGGAGGACTATCTTTCTATAATTTTCTTCTCTCACGCTGTTTAGCGTTAGTAACGTTGAAAAATATATAAAATATTTCGAATAAAATGAAATTATTATGTTATCCAACGCAATTCTACGTATATTTTGAAAGACAATTAATTATTAAGGTAAAATTGAATTTAAGTGACCTGAAAAATAAACGCAGTAATATTGTGTTAAGTAATAAAAGAGGTGAAGGAATATATGAAGTGAACAAGAAAAATTGCGAATTTAGGTGTCTGTTGGAGTAATTAATGCAAGGTAGTAATAATCAGCATTTCATTTTCTCATCCTTATATACACAAATATGTCGACCATTCGAATATATATTTGGAAGAATTTGTAATTATTGCCGTTTCTACAGCAAATTAAGGTTTTGTTGAATGATTGTTAGTATTTGACTAAAATCGAAGAAAACCTCTTCTGAGTGATCTAAAATTAGCATGCAGAAATTTAGTTTGAGGAAATATCGAATTTTTGTATCTGCTTGAAGTATTTTATTAAGATTTATACATTTATTTCTCTTGCGCATATATGCTTAAATACGTGGGAAATATGGAAATATTTTTATCATTTGAAATTATTTCGTCATCGACTGCACATTAGGTCTTATTGAGAGCTATTTTATTCTCCGGCGTAAATCGAAGAAACTAAGGAGGTTATTTACATACCACGCAAAAACATTATCTGGAAAAATTGTTAATATAAATATCTTAAGGTTTCAATATTAAAAAGATGTCATTTTCAGTAATATTTCTGTCACGCAATAAAACATATATATTTGTTACATTTTGAAACAAAAATCAATCAAAATGATTATATATCTACTCAAAATTATGGTATTTTTGAAAACGTTTTGGTCTTCAATTTAAAATTGATGAAAACCGAAATCGAGGAATTTAAAATATCGGCGTAGAAGCGTAGTTCTTGAAAATTCCGAATTTTTGTATACCAACTGCAAACTAAGGCACTTTTTAAGACATTTAGTCTTCAACCTAAATTTGATGAAAACCGAATTCGAGGGATCTGGAAAATCTACGCAGAAATTAATGTTGGCAAAATTCCAAATGTCGATTTTTGCTGGTGGCATTTATGCGAGAATTTCTATTTCAGAATTTTCTTTTCTCATGCTTTTATTTAAATAACTGTCGTTCATTTGAAAACAAAATTTGAATAAATTTGAAAATTTTACTCTATCTACTGCAAATTAAGGTATTTTTGAAAGATTTTTAGTTCGTTTCATTTGAAAAATCCACGCAGAAATAGGTTCAAATAATCCAAAATTTGATGTCAGCTGCTGTTATTTGACAAAGAATGTTATATCCACAATATCCTCCTATCACTCTGTAGTGTATAAATACGTTCACCATTTGAAATTGTATTCGAAAAAGCTTGTAATATTCACCTTATCTACTGCAAATTTAGGTCTTTTTTTCAAGACTTTTGTTACTTAGGCTAAAATAGTTAACATCAAATTCGAGTGATCTGAAACTTCAATGGACATATCAGGTTTGGAATACTTGCAATTTTTAGTTTCTGCTTGTGATATTTATGGGATGTAATAATTTTCAGTATTTCCTTGAATCGTGCTATTTATGAAAACACTAAGCCTACCATCGAAGACAAATGAATATGAGTGATTTGAATAAGGTACACAGAAATATAGTCTAGGAAAGTATGAAGTACGATACATTAGTAAGTACGGTGATGAATTTTGTTTTTTTCATATGAGGAAATTTTTTAAATTTTCTTTCTTATACGATTTCAAGAATATATATGTCGAGCGCTTGAAATATTACAAAAAATTGGAAATTTTTATTTTATTAGTGCAAATCGAGGTCTTCTTGAAGAATTTTTTGTTCTATAACCTAAATCGTGAAGAAATAGGATTCTAGTAATCAGAAAAATCCACGCAGAAATAAAGTTTCTTACATTTGTTTAAAAATTCCTTACAATTTTATTAATTCCCAAGCTAAAATCTAAAATAAACAGGATGGGAGTCATCTGAGACATCCAAGCTGAAATACAATTCGGAAAAATTCCGAATGTATTCTAGTGGATGAATGCAAAAATATTTTAGACACGTTGCTAACGACACCTTCTCACACGTTTTTATACAAAAAACGTCAATAACTTAAAAATATAATTTAAAAAATCATAAATAATTATTGTGCAAATAAGGTTATTTGGTGAAAATTATGGTTATTATGAAATATTTTTAGTTCTTAAGCAAATATTCCATTTCTATATTATGGAAAAGTAAAACTCAAAAATGAGATTCTTAATCTACTCAAAATAAAATAGTCATTTTCATCCCAAAAGATAAAAATTTTGTGAGAGAAATGGTGAATATTCCTTTTCTCCAACGAAATTAGGAGGAAATCACATAATCCCTTGAGAAGTAAAATATATAGTTTTAATTCTAAAATGAAAATTGTTAGAATAAGAAAATTCCTCCAACTTTCTTATCCTACCACAAAAACTCAAGAAGAAATGAAATATGTATTATGATAAAAGTAAAATAAAAAAATTCGATTTATAATGTAATGAACTGAAAAAAGTAATTCTTTTGATATCAGTTAAAAACTAAATTATCAAAAACGCAAATATTCCTGTACTTCGACAGAATTAAGACAACTAAGAAATTAACTGGAAAAAAACCAAAATAAATCATTTTGATCCTTAAATCGAGAAAGATGCGTTTTCCTCCAAGTGTCTTATTGCATCACAAAATACTATTCATGAACTTAATTCTGTGAGATGATTAAGGTAATCACAAAATAATGGAATATTTAACCTACTCAAAATATAAAAACATTAAAATAAATAAAATCTCCGAACGAATAAGCGTAGCTTCATATTCTCAAACAGACAAGTACTAGGAATTACTCTGGAATATGCACTACTGGAATGTGTTTTCTGCTAAGTCTGTTATTCTACCTCTAAATACTTCACATGATAATAATATAGCAACATGATCAGTAAAACCCCAAAAAAATAATTTTATTTCTCTTCAAAACAATAAATATTATTTTCAGGAAATTAAAAATTTCTGCGAGAAAAAATGAGAACAATTTTTTTCAAAATTAATGATGTAAAACTATTAGTATGTTTAAAAAACAAAATTATTTATTCTAATTCTCGAATGTATTGTTCTTTTATCCACCAAGAAATACACCAAGTGAAATTTATTTCGTTGAATGATGAAATTTGACATATAATTTATGAACTTAAATCTACTAAAAATAAGGAAATCTTTTTTGAATTTGAGGAAATTAAGGAATACACTTAATATTTATAGCTATTTCCTAGAATAAGCCGTTATCTACGAATGTGCTTATTTCAGCACATAACACTCCACATAAAATCAATTCTGTAAAATGAGAAATTTAAACACCAAAAATGGGATTTTTAAAGTGCCTCAAATATAAGAATCATTTGGATAAAAGACTAAATTCTTTGAGCGAGAATATTCATTTTTCAAACAGAATACGGATAAACTATGGAAGCAACCTAAAAACATATATTGTTTTTAATCTAGAATGAAATGTTTTCCACAATGTTTCATATTCCACGAGAAAATAATCCAAAAGAAATCAATTCTGTTAAATTATTAAATACACGTTAAAAACGCTTTTTAATCTGTTGCAAATAAGATTGTGATGGATTATATTTCTGCGAACCAACCTATTTACAAACAGATTTGGATGGAATTTCCATTTATATTTGATAATGTAAATTTACAAATTTGAATCTTTTGTAAGGCGTTTCCTCCAACTGTCTTAATTCATCTCATAATACTATATATGAAATGAATTCTATAGAATTACTACTATTTACACAAAAAATATATTTTTGCATGCACAAATTAGTAATTTTTTCGATAAAAGTTTGACACACTGAGAACAAAATATAAAATATCCTTATTCAAAAATATTTGAAGTCAAAGTAAGTAATATACAGGAAAATAGATAATATAAGGTCATAATTCCAGAATGAAGCGTTTTTTTTACAATTTTACTATCTCACCACAAATTTTCCTGAATTTCATCAATTTTGTAAAATGGTAAAATTAAACACAATTTTGAAAATGTAAAATATACAGAAAATTTGACCATTATAGATTGTAATTCTTCAAGCGAAAACTCGAATATCATTTCGGGAAGTAAGAAACACCCTGGAAAATGAAAACTAATGGTAATAATTCTAGAACAAAGCGTTTTCCTCCCTTTTCCAGTTATTGACCCTAAACATTCCATGAGAAATCATTTCTGCTAATGATAATAGTGAATGCAAAATAAAAGGATTTTATATCTTCTTGAAATAAAAAAAATGATCTCTGATGAAAATGAATGAAATATCTGAGCAAAAAAATATATTTTTCTCTCAAACAATACTGGGTAAAACCAAATAATTCACCGGAAAAAGGAAAAAAGTCTATCTGATCGTAGAATTACACGTTACTCTCCAAGTTTCCAACTCCATGTTCATATCTTCACATGAAATTTATAATGTAAAATTCTAAATTAAACGAAAACAATTGGGTTTATAATAAATAGGAGGATCAATTCGATAAAATATAAGAATTCAGCGAGTGAAGACGCAAAAATCCTTTTTATCAACCACATTATGAGAAAATTGAGATCTAACCGTTTGCATTCTAGTATTTTATAATATAATTGTTCTTTACAAAGTAATTTTCTCAGTGAATCCAACATCTGAGAGAAAACAGGAAAATGTAGTATTTTAAACTTTTGTTGGAAATTCTTTATTCTATAACTAAAATATTGTATATTCATTCTAGAGGTAAACAATAACATTTGGTTTCGAAGTAATTTTCTCAAATGAATCCAAAATCTGAGAGAGAAATGATAGTATGCCCTATCACTCGCTGTGTTTTCAATTTCTTACAAATTCAGTTTTAGCAAAGGAAAGTCGGCTGTAATTCTCGCTGCATAATAAAATTTTATCGAACAAAATGCCTTTTGAGCAGGATAAAAATCCCTAGTGTAGCAATGGATTTTACAAATGGAGTTTAGAGAAATTTGGAGTATACTATGTTGATAACAAAATTGGAGGAACATTCATAAATCTAGATTTATGACTTTATTACATTCTGTACATTATGCTTTTTCAGTTATTCCTAAATTACGTTTGAGAAAAGTAAGGTTTGTGGTTTTGCTCTCAGACCTTTTATCTTTTATAAATTTTGAATAAAATGAAAACATCATATTTTGCTTTACATTTTGCCGTTTTCAGAATAAATTTAACGTGATTTTTGGAGATGTATATAAATTGTATGAAAACGCTTTGCTTCCTTTTAGAAATGAAACAACATTTTTACGTTTCTTGTTAATTTCTTAGATTTATCCCATTTTGGTTTTGAGAAGAGGATTCTTGCTATAGTTTTTGAATTTTAAAATTTGGCATAATTTTTTTTTTTTTTTTCAGTTTCTTTAAATCGACATTTTTTGGATTTAGTTTACTAGTTTTCTATCTTGGGGCGTATCATGTGCTATAATAAGAAAATTTTAACGAAACACTTCGTTGTCGAACTACGAGCATATATTTCTTTTTTACCTGAAACGTTTTTGAAATTTGCAGTGATAGAATGTTCTGCGTCTAATAACATTAATTTTCCTTTTTATTTTAGATTTTGAATCTCACTGAGAAATTCCCTGCTCAATGAATATTGTTGCTCTCTTGGCGTCGCGATTGGCAGCCTAGGCTCACCATCCTCCCACTCTCATCCTCTACAGATCACCTTGCACCTGGTCCAACCATCTAATCTTTGGCCACCCCTGCCTACTTTGGTCGAACATCCTTAACCTCATCATCCGGTTAGGGATTTCTCTTTACCCATTCATTCGGATACCAACTTCGAAAATAAAAATATTAGAATGAATGCAATTTCAATATTTGCATTTTAATATGAAGGTTTTAGCTACAAATGTGAAAAATGCTGCGTGTATCTCGCAGATTTTCCATTTCCTCTCAGATTTTGAATTCTTCTCACTACATCACATTGAAAAGTAAAATATGATTATTTACTTCCAGAAAACAAAATCAATGTTCTATAATGAAGAATTTACAACAAAATTAATAATACTTCGTGAGCACATCTTCCGTTCTCTTTAAGGATATTGAATTCAACAGTGAGAAACCACTGTGGAAAGTAAAGTATTATTATTTAATTTTGGAGAGAAAAATAGAAATGTGAAGTTCTTGAAAGCTTAACCAACAAAATTTAGAATACTGCGTGTTGTCACGCCATTCATCCTGTTTTCTTGGTTATTTAGAATTCAGCATAGAAAACACTTCCAAAAGCAAAATATAATTATTTAATTTTAGAATAAATAATCAATATTAGCTGTTTTAGATTGAAGTTCTTACAGCGATAGTTTGAAATAATGAGTGTGATAAAACGAATTTTCCATGTTCTCTTATATTCAAGATTTCACTTGGAAAATCACATCAAAAAGAAAAATTGTTATCATCTATAAATAGAAAAAAAAACCAATATTTGCAGTTTAGGATTGAAGCTTTGCCAAAAATATTAACAAAATCGCGTATGGCAAGGCAAGTCTTATCTCTAATAGTTTTTGGATTCAACACAATAAATCATTTTGAAAAGCAAAATATAGTTATTATTATTTATAATGTAACTTTTCCAACAAGTGTTTAAAATTGTGTGTGTGATACGATAATTTTCGGTTTATTCTTAGACTTGGAATTCAACTTAGAAATTCACTTGAAATATACTATATTATTTTTTTTCCTAAAATGCAATATCATTGACGTAAAATAAAGCATTTCCAACTTAATTTTTAATACTACGCTAAATATCGAAAATATTCATTTCTCTATAAAATTTAATATTCCATCACGATAACCAACTACGAAAAGCAAAATATAATTATTTAATTCCTTAATGCATAATCAACGTTTGCCGTTTATAGTTAAGCTTTAGCAACGAAAGTTTGAAATCCTGCCAGTGTTCCGTTTGCTGTTTGCCTGCCAATCTTCCGTTTGCTTTCTTTTACGGGATTTGCATTACACGGTGAGAATCACTTCTAAAAGCAAAATATACTTATTTAGATTTAGATTTTTTTAAATACATGCTTTTACCACATGAAATTTAATCCACAAATATTATATATTTCCCACACAAGAGCACAACATTTTGCTTTCTCTTTTGGGATTTGAATAAACTGGCTTTTCTCATAACATTTATCCACCAAAAATAAATAACTTTTCACACATGAGTGCGACCTTTTGTTTTCTCTTACAGGAAATGTATCAAACCTTGATAATTAGTTTGAAAAGAGAAATATTCACATTTGGATTTAGTTTTCTAAATCAAAACATGTTTTTATCGAAAGAAATATAGCTACAAAAATAATAAATATTTTGCATACAAGAGCGCAACTATTTGTTTTCTCTAACAAGATTTTGAGTAAATGGTAAGAATCACTTCGTAAAGAAAAATATTCTTATATAATTTAATCTTTCACAATCAAAACTAGCCTTTATTGAAAGAGCATTACCACAAAATAATAAATTATTTCCACAGAAGAGCGCGGCATTATATTTTTTCTTAGAGGATTTGGATTACACGGTGAGAATAAATTAGAAATGCAAAATATTCTTATTAAGTTTCATAATTCTAAATCAATTCTTGCTTTTCTCGAAAAAAATTATCAACAAAGTGATATGCATTTTTTCAAACAAGAGAGCGAATTTTCGATTTCTCTTATAGGATTTGGCTTACAATGTGAGAATCACTTTGATAAGATATGTTATTTTTAAATTTTGATTTCTTAATCAATACTTGCTTCTCACGAAAGAATGCATCCGACATAAAATAAATATTCTCCTCTCATTTATTGACTCATTGATTTCACTTTCAGGATTTGGATTATATGGTGAGAATAACTTCGAAAAATAAAATGTTCTTTTTAAATTTTGATTTCAAAATTACATCTTGCTTTCCTCGAAAGAATGTTTCCAACATAAATTAAATATTTTCCGCAAAAGAGGGGGACATTTTAATTTCTCTTACAGGATTTGGAATACACAGTGAGAACCACTTCGAAAAGTATTTTTTTTTTAATTTTGAATTCAAAATCAATAATTGCTATTCTCGAAATGATTCATCAAACATAAAATTAATATTTTTCACACAAGAGGGGGACATTCTGATTTCTCTTACAGGATTTAGATTGCACAGTGAAAACCACTTCGAAGAGTTAATGATTATTTTAAATTTTGATTTAAAAAACAATACTAGCTTTTCTCGAAAATGTGCATCCATTATAAAATAAATATTTTCCGTACAAAAGTGCGACATTTTGATTTCTCTTACAGGATTTGGACTACACGGTGAGAACCACTTCGAATTATAAATGTACTTTTAAAATTTTGATTTAAAATAAAATCTTGCTTTTCTCGTTAGAATGCTTCCATTGTAAAATAAATATTTTTCGAACAAGAGCGCAACATTTTGATTTTTCTCGCAGGATTTGAATTACAAGGTGAGAATCATTTTTAAATGGAAGACGTTCTTCTTAAACTTTAAATTCAAAACAATACTTGCTATTCTCGATAGAATTCTTCTGATATAAATTAAATATTTTCCGCACATTAGGGGTACATTTTGATTTCCCTTACAGGAGTTAATTTACTTGGTGAGAATCACTTCGAAATGCAAAATAATCTTTTATAATTTTTATTTCAAAATAAATACTTGCTTTTCTCGAGAGAGTGCATCCATTTTTAAATAAATATTTTTGCAAAGCACGACATTTCCATTTCTCTTGAAAGATTTCAATTACCCGTTGAGAATTTTTTCGAAAACTGTTTAGTTTAGTAAAGATTAATTTTTTTTTAGATCGCAAAATCAATGCCTGCTTTTCTCGAAGGAATGCATCCAGCATAAAATATTTTTTTTGGCACAAGAGTGAAACCTTTTGCATTCTCTTACAGGATTAAGAGTACACCATCCGATCCATTAAGATATAAAATATGTTCTTAACAAATTTTGATTAAAAAATCAACTATTGCTTTTCTCGAAAAATTGCATCCAAATTTCCAAATCCAAATTGCATTAGTTTTCCTGTCGGTCCACCTAGTTTTTGTTATCCTCCTCCAAAACCACATTTCTGCACCTTCAAGTTTGGTCATTTCACTCTTTTTTAGTGTCCATGTCTCGCATCCATATGTTAGCACTCTCCATACAAAGCTTTTCAGGAATTTCTTCCTAGTCTCAATACTAATGCTGTTATTTACTAGGAGACTTTTCTTTAATTGAAAAGCTTTCTTGGCTAACGTTATTTTTCTTTTGACCTCAGAGGAGCAGTAGTTATGATTCTCTGATATGCTACCCAAGTAGCAGAACTCTGTCACTTCCTCCAGTCTCACTCCGTCTATACATATATTCGTTATTTTTTCTCTTTCTTTCTACCAACATGATTTTTGTTTTCTTGGTGTTTATTTTAAATTTCAGTTTTAATAAAATATTATTTGGAATCTTGAGCATTCGACTTAATTCCTTCTCTGAGTCAGCTACTAGAGCTATGCCGTCTGCAAATCGAATGCAGTGAATTTGTTTCAATCAATCGTTAGTCTCCTTAATCCAACCCAATTTTGCACATTGCTTGAAACAGTAGTCTCTAGTCAACATGGTCAAAACCCTTTTCCAAATCAACGAAAGCTATATAAGTTTTCCTGTTTATTTCTAGCCTCCTCTCTAGGATTTGTCTAAAATGGCCTCTCGAGTGCCTTTTTCTGGTCTGAAGCCGTACTGATCACTATCTAATGTCGCATCAATTTTTCTTTTTATTCTCTCTTTTACCAATAAAATTTTTGAAGCATGGGACAGAAGCATTGTTGTTCGGTAATTCGTGTAATCCTTTGCATTGTAAAATCATGTGGTACCTTTCCTTCCTCATAGCAATTGGATACAATCATGTGAAGTTTTTTCTTAATAGTAACACCACTATTTTGCAGTAGTTCTACTGCAATGTTATCCACACCGGTGGCTTTATTTTGCTTTAATTTGTTCAGAGCATTGATAAACTCAGCTCTTGTTATGCCCTTTGCTATCAGCGTCAATAGAATTTTTATCCTCAATATACTCTTTTATTTTTCAATTTCCTTACCATCATACAAGTCTTCAATATATTCTTTCCATCTATCACACACCACCTCATGCCCAAGTAATAGTTTTCCATCTTTATCTTTATCTTTGTCAATCTTGCTTTCTAAATACAATCCTGCTTTTTTTTGATCGAACGGATCCAACTTAAATAAATAATTTCCTTTGAAGAACACGAGTTTTTTCATTCTCTAACAGGACTTAGATTACACGGTGAAAATCACAACGAAAAGTAAAATGTTCTTTTAAATCTTGATTTCGAAATTTAATCTAGCTTTCTCGAACGAGCATATCCAACAAAAAATATTATTTTTTTTAGTATTCAAGAACACAAATATTTGATTTCTCTTACAGGATTTGTATTCCACGAGGTACATCACAACGAAAAGTTCGATATGTTCTTTTTCAATATTGAATTTAATTTTAATTCTTGCCTTCTTGAGAGAAGGCATCCAAAATAAAATGAATGTTTTACATTCATAAAAACGACTTTTTTATTTCTCTTACAGGGTTTGGATTCCACGAGGTATATCACAACAAAAAGTAATGTTCTTTTTAAATCATGATTTTAGTGTTAATTTTTGCCTCCTTGAGAGACCGCATCCATCATAAAATAAATATTTTACATTCATAAATACGACTTTTTAATTTCTCATATAGGATTTATATTTCACAGTGAAAATCACATTTAAAAGTTATTTTTTTATTTTCAAAATCAATATTGCTTATCTCGAAGGAATGCATCAACTTAAAGATATTTACCGCAATGGAGTGCCATAATTAGATTTTTCTTACAGGTTTTGGTTACACAGTGAAAAATACAAAGAAAAGTAAAATGTTTTCATAAACTTGATTTTAAAATGTATTCTTGCATTTCTCGATAGATCGCATCTTAACTAAAACAACTGATATATATTTATAAACGCGCCTTTTTTTCTCTTACAGGATATGGAGTTCAAGGTTAAATTCACAACGAAAAGTTAAATGTTCCAATTCATCTTTGATTTAAAATAAACTCATGCTAATCTTTTTAAATCGCTTCCTGTATAAAAAATTTGTTTTACATTCATGAATTTTTCCTTTCTAGCACCGGAATTTTATAATTCCCTTACAGGATTTGGATTACACGATGATAATCATAACGAAAAGGAAAATGTTTATTTTTAGTCTTCTTTTCATTAATAATACTGCTTTTTTTTGGAAGGAGGCATCCAACATAGAATTATTTTTTTTTATTATAGAACGCAACTTTTTTATTTTTCCTACAGGACTTGGATTCCACGATAAAAATCACAACGAAAAGGAAAATTTCTCAATTGAACGCAACCAACATAAATTAAATGTTTTCCATTCATGAACACGACTTAATGATTGTTCTTTCAGGATTGATATTGCATGGTGAGAATCTTATATCAAAGTAAAATTTATTCTTCTTCAATTAAAAACTAATATAGCTTTTGACGATAAAATTCGATCAACATGAAATTAATATATTCCGCAAAGAGCGCTACATATTGTGTTATGTTTAAGATCTTGGATTAAACGGTAAAAAATTACAACAAAAATTAAAATATTCATTTTATACTTGTTTTGATGATAAGTCTTGCCTTTCTCAATGGATTGCACCAAAAAATTAACTGTATAACATTCAAGAACGCAAATTTTTTATTTCTCTAACAGGAGTTGGATTAAACGGAAAAAGACACAATAATTAGTAAAATGTTCTTTTTGTATCTTGATTTCAAACTTAACTCCTGCTTTTCTCCATAGATCACGTCCGACATAAATTAAAATATTTTATTGAAGAACACGACTATTTTATTCCTCTTTCAGGATTTGGATTTAACGATAAAAATGAATTGTTCTTTGCCAATCTTGTTTCAAAATTTAATCTTGTTCTTTTGGATAGAACGCGTCCAACATAAAATAACTGTTTTCCACGTACGGGACTTTTTCATTTCTCTTCCGGGAATTGGATTACACGGTGAATATCACAACGAAATGTAAAATGTTTATCTTCATACTTGATTTCAATTTTTTTTCTAGATAAAACACATCCAACCAAAAGTAAATGTTTTCCGTTCAAGAACTCGAATTTTTGATTTCTCGTCAAGGATTTGCATTTCACGGTGAAAATCACAAACAAAAATAAAATGTTCATTCTCACTCTTTATTTCTACATTAATACTTGCGTTTATCAAAAGGTCGCCTCCAACATAAAATAAATGTTATCCAATCATGAACGCAACTTTTTGATTTCTTTTCCAGGTTGGATTGTAGGGTAAAATCTCAATGAATAATGGTTCTTTATCAATCTTGGTATAAAATTGTTTTTGCATTTCTCGATAGAACACAACCAAATTTAAAAAAAAGTTTTACTTTTAAGAACGCGACATTATGATTTTTTTCACATGATTTGGATCCTACAATGAAAAATTATTGAAAAAGTAAAATGTACTATATCTTTCAAAAGTCGTGTCACGAATCGAGCGGCGCCACTTTTGCTACGATAGTTCATCAACTCCGCGATAAGCCCGCCAGCTCCGCCAGTCTATGTTCTAACACTCGATGCTCGGGCTATGAAAAATATTACGGTGCATTCGACTCCTCACGCGAATAGCGAGTAGGCTCATTGCGAATGCGTTCAAGAGTAACAAGTGAGAAATATGCTATACATCTGACAATAGAGTAACGTTCGACGGTCTGATTTGCGAACGCCCATATAAAATAGCTCGAAACACTTCACTCGAATTTAGTGAGCTGGATCGAAGTTGAACGGATCCCTAACGTTCGGACGTAAGCCAAGTTATAAAATCGGCCCCCAGGATTGACATCACAACGTTATGAGTCAGGATTATCAATACTGTGAAATGCCCAAATTTTAGAAATAAAAGAAACCAGCGTAGTAATATTAGGCAATTGGACAGGTACTATTCAGGTGGAGAGCAGTAACTTTACGCGACGAAAGGAAAATATTGGAGGCAATACCATGCTCTGTTAGCATTTGGACTTTGATGACTCCGCAGCCGAGGTGGTTAAGGTGCCTGCCCGGTGTTAAATATATAATGAATCATCTATGATTTTCTTGACATTAATATTTTTACTGCTAAACTTTTCCTACTTAAGTATTCATCTGCTCAAGTAGTCTTTAAATTGTTGTATTGAGATTTAAGGTTTTAACATTTATCCATCAAAAATATTTTTAAATGCGAATAGATCTTATCCACTAGAATTGGGTCCTTATTTATAGGGCGTAGATAATTGAAGTATTTCCTACGATTCGGCCGCACGTTTCGGGTGCGCACACACCTTTTCCTAATTTAAATAACACTTATCCACTAAAAAAGGAATATATTATCAAACGTGTTGACATTTAGTTTTCTTTATTCGTTTATTGAGGATGATTTTCATACAACACTGAAATGTATATTATTTCATTTGCCTCATTTTGAACGGAAACATAGCGCAAACTTGACGTACGATATCTTTCTACTAACTTAAAAATCGTAACTCTGCCAAGATGTGTGCTTCATTTTTCTGCAACAAACTATTATAAAAGGTTTCGAGGAAAATTATTAGGCCATCATGATTAAAGAAACGGGCATCTGTTCGCCCAAAATTTCTCAATTAAAGCGTCATAGAAATAATATGAATTTAACATCATAATAATTATTATTGACTCAGAATCACTCTTCTATGGCGATTTCCTTGTCGCCCTTTTTTCCATTTTTTCTCCGCTAAGGGTTCTTGCATTTCAGCCTCTTGACAAAAATTGTTAATTGAATGCTTCCATTAATAATGAATGTCATGTTGTCAAAATCCGCGCTTCTCCAGCGCAGGCAAGAGGACTATCAACGATAGCCTGGTAAATATAACAACAATCGACTAAATTTTAATTGATTACGTTTGACCGTAAAAACTTCAGGTTCCAATTGCCTGTTTCTTTAAAACTATATTTTACAAAATTTAAAAGCAGAAAAATATGATCCATCAGAGTTAAGCTCTGAATACACTCCCATAGTACATGTCACCATTTCACCTCCAAAAAATAACATGTTTACACGGCTGGTGACGTACCACCCCCTGCCACACACTCATGCGGCGGATTTTTTTTGTTTAATTTATCGTTCGATATTCATAATTTCATTTAAGTATTCTATTTTTTTAAATTGTTTAACATCTACATAAATTTATTCTCAATATAATAGAGTATAGTCCTGTTTGTCAGCAGTCTGTTATAAATTTACAAATATTGATCTGTCAAAAAAATTTAAAAATTGCTAAAAACCTAAAACATAACAAATTCATATGAATGACTGATTGACGCAAAAAAATCATTAATTCAAATTGCAAAAGTACAAAAGTTTTTTTTAATGAAACAAATGTGTACAAGAATAAACAAAAGTACGACCGTTTTTTTTAATCAAAACACAACATGTATCCATCATAAATCATATAAAATATCGACGAAAAACATAAAAAGTAGTTGAAACACATAAATTTTCACAAAACACAATTTAAACTTTACTGTGAAATGATAACTATCTCAGTATATGTACAATTTTTCATAATAAACAAGTGAACAACATTGATTTGTCAAAGACATTTTAAAATTATAAATGAAACAGATTTAACAGAATACCATATTAAGTCAACTGCATTACTTTTGATACAATAACCATTGTTTCACATCTTTCTTTAATGAGGACATTTCGTCAGTTTCTCGAATTGGCTGTGGCAATTTATTGAATATATTTGGAACAATGTACCTTAATAAGCTCTTACCGTGGTTGTTGTAGTATTTTGGAACAGAATATTTTTCAATACAGCGGAGTCGAATATCATGATGTACAATTCTTTGTATTTTGAACTTGTTCTGTGTTGGCGCCAAGACATTTAAATTGCGCTCACTGCCCTTTTCATTATTGTTTTGTTTTTTTTTGTCTTTTGTCAGTCAGCGGTTGCTGGGCACATTGTGGAAGTGATTGGATCTCAGTTCCTTTTTGTAACGCGTACATGTACTTACAGTCCACTATATATATATATATATATATTTTGAATCCGGATTTTATTTCTTCTTAGTTTTGCCTTCCTCAGCGCGAAACATTTGGTCCTTCGGGCCGGATCCGAATAGAATTTGAACGTTACAATTTGTGATTATATTGTTAATGCCTGTGTTTTACTTTCAATCATACTTCGTCATCGTTTAATTTCTGTCATCTCAACGTGGGATACGACGAGTTCGAACGGGAACATCAACTTCCATTTTGCCTGGGGCTAACTTGTTATGTCGGAGAGTTGCTGCGTATGACATTGTTTTCTTCATGGAGTACAGCAATCCTGCTCAACGTGTTCATGCTGGTCAACGTGCTCATCCTGCTCAACGTGCTGGATGGCGACAGCTGCTAATTACTGCCCTTGATGTCAGAGTTCAGGTTAATCCTATCCTTTCTTTATTTACTTAATCTTATTCATGCATGCCTTAATAAGTTGTGATGGATCCTAAGACAAGGAAATCATTATTTAAAAAGAGAGGTATCATCAAAGCTTCTCTTGCAAGACTACATAGTTTCGCTACTAATTTTAATGAAAGCTCTCAAAGTGTACTTGAACTGAGGGTCAGACAGGAAAGATTGTCGGAGATTTATCAAGGTTATTGCTCTGTTCAAGAAGAATTAGAGCTTGAGGATAGTGAGGAAGATCACTCGGAGGACAGGGCAGCATTTGAAGAACAGTATTATGCAGTGCAAGCAATTTATCTTAAATTGCTTCAACCAGAAAGTGAGGATCACGCGAGTCAGTCATCTCGAGTTAACTCAGCTGATTTTCGACTTCATAATGCTCCTCAAATTAGACTTCCAACTATTGAATTACCAAAATTTAAGGGAAATTTTGAAGAGTGGCTACATTTTAAGGATACATTTGAAGCATTAATTTGTAATAATTCACAATTGTCGGCCGTGCAGAAGTTCCATTACTTATTGTCTTCTTTAGAAGGAGAGCCTCATCAATTAATCCAAAATCTTCAGGTGACGAACGAAAATTTTGATGTAGCGTGGGACCTAATAAAAAGAAGGTACCACAATACAAAGCTGATTGTTTCAACACATCTGAAAAATCTATTAAGAATGCCAACCGTCTCTAAAAATAGAATTGATTCGCTGAGAGCACTAATCAATCATGTCCAAGCGAATGTAAACGGAGTAAATGCCTTAAACATCACTGTGCCATTGTTTGATATATTGTTAAATCAAATGATTTTGGATCACCTGGACAGTGACACGAGAAAGGAGTGGGAACTTCATTCCGAAGCGGAGGAAATGCCCACACTGAGGCTAGTTTTAGAATTTTTAGAGAAGAAATGCAAGGCGTTAGAAAGTATCGGATCCACTTCAGAAGTGCCAACAGCTAAATTTAGCTCCAGTGTGAAGCCACAATCAAAATTCCATCAGTCATATGTAACAATAGGTGGAAAATGTGTACTATGTAAGGAGCATCATCATTTGTACAAATGCCCTGAGTTTTTGCAAATGGAGGTTCAACAACGTAGAACATTAGTTAAGAAACATAATTTATGTTTAAACTGTTTGAATATTTACTCAAAGGATCATAAATGCTCCACACAGAGGTGTCGTGAGTGTAACAGAAGACATCATACTCTATTGCATCGTAGATATTCCACAACTAAGCCCTCACAAGATGGGACACAAACTCTTCAATCATCACAAGTGAGTCTTGGGAACTCGCCTGCAGTTCCTTTACAGAAGTCTTCAAGCAACTATTGCGCCTTCAAAATGAAATCCTTCCCACAAGTCATGTTAGCCACTGCTTTAGTAGAGGTTAGGAATCGATTTGGGCAATTTGTACAATGCAGAGCCTTACTTGATTCAGGATCTCAAATTAATTTCATCACTGAAAATTTAGCTCAGAAACTGCAACTACCCAAAGTCAAACACCATACTCCAATCTTGGGGATAGATAAGGTACGATCAGAAACAAATAGTAAACTATATTTGAATCTAAGATCTCGCGTTAGTAATTATGACACCACTATCGAGTGTGCAATAATTCCCCGAATTACCGGTCCAATTCCATCCACAAGACTGGACATCGGCGAGTGGAATATTCCAAAAAATGTGGTCTTGGCTGATGAATACTTCAACCAACCAAACGCAATTGACCTATTGTTAGGTGCTCAAATCTTTTATGAAGTGCTAGGGCCAAACAAAATGAAGAGACCAGGTGAATTTCCAATTCTTCAAGAAACCCTCTTTGGATGGATCCTGGCAGGTGTCATTCCTAGTAACAATAATGACACTTCATTTCAACCTCAACAAATTGCATCACATTGCCTTCAAGTATCATTGGAAGACCTTATCCAGGAATTCTGGAACATTGAATCAATCCAAACGCCTACCTTAACATCTGAAGAAAGGGAATGTGAAAGGCATTTCATCAACCATACCAGGCGTCAGGAAGATGGAAGATTTGTAGTTAAACTACCAACCAAAATGGATCCTATGGTGCTTGGGAAATCAAGACACACAGCATTGGGTAGATTGCTACAAATAGAAAGGAAAATGAACAAGAATGTGGATTTGTTTAAGTCATATCATGAATTCATGAGGGAATATTTAGAACTAGGGCACATGCAACATCAAGTTCAACAATCTCAAGAATCAAGTTTTTATCTTCTACATCATCCTGTTTTTAAGGCCTCCAGCTCAACAACATCCATGCGAGTAGTTTTTGATGCCAGTACCAAGACTACTTCAGGTTTGTCATTGAATGACATATTAATGGTGGGACACTCAACTCAGCAAGATCTATACTGCATCATTCTCAGATTTCGCACTCATCAGATAGCTATGGTAGCTGACATAGAGAAGATGTACCGACAAATATTAGTTCATCCTGATGATCGCAAGCTACAACGGATTTTATGGCGAAAGTCACCACAAGACGAAGTTGAAGAATATCATCTCACTACTGTGACCTATGGTACTGCTTCTGCTCCATTTTTAGCCACAAGGTGCTTGGAACAACTTGCTCAAGAAAATGAAGAGAACCATCCTAGCATTTCAAGGATTATACATGAAGACTTTTACGTGGATGATCTTCTTAGTGGTGCATCTACCCTTCAAGAAGCACTGGAATTCTACAAGGAATTGACCTCAGTATTAAGTACTGCTGGGTTTTCATTAAGGAAATGGTCTACAAATTCTCCTGAATTGTTGGCAAACATCCCTTTGCATTTACAAGAAACAAAACTTCAGTCATCCCTTGGACATGGAGTTGTTACTGCATTAGGATTACACTGGGATCCAGCCAGCGATCAGTTTCAAATAAAAAGTAACTTAGCCTTACCTAATCATAATCCTGTTGTAACAGGTGCAACAAAAAGAAAGGTGATGTCTATCATAGCAACCATTTTTGATCCACTTGGATTGATCAGTCCTGCAGTTGTTTCATACAAAATATTTCTGCAGACACTGTGGCAAGAAGGAATTGATTGGGATGCGGAACTTACACCTTCTCTGTCGAGTACTTGGACAAGGCTCTTTGAACAAATTCCAATACTTACTAAGATAACAATTGATCGTAAGGCTGTATGTGATCATGATACAACCTTACACCACAAAGACACATCTAAAATTAAGTTTGATGTTCAGCCCAACCTGGAAATTCATGGATTTTGTGATAGTAGCCAAAGGGCTTATGGTGCATGTCTGTATCTTCGGTCAATTGATTGTCAGGGTAATTATGTGTCTAAACTTTTGTGTTCTAAATCTAAGGTTTCTCCTGTGAAAACAGTATCACTGCCTCGTCTTGAATTATGTGGAGCTTTACTCCTAGCAAGGCTATATGATAAGGCTAGAGTAGCTCTGAATCTACGTGTACATAAGGTTTATTTGTGGAGTGACTCCACATTGGTGTTAACATGGTTGGCAGGAAGCTCATCAAGATGGAAAACCTTTGTTGGCAACCGAGTATCCATTATTCAAGATATCACATCTAACGCTCATTGGAGACATGTCCCTTCAGTGTGCAATCCAGCAGATCTTATTTCACGTGGAATGACTGCTGATTCTCTTACAATTTCTAGATTATGGTGGAATGGTCCAGAATGGCTTAATCTAGCGGAATCATTCTGGCCAACATTAACTTTGGAATTACCCAATCAGATAATTCCTGAGGTGAAAGTTTTGCATTCTTGTGCTGATCCTGCTCCTCAAGACTGGATTCAGCGATTCTCCAAATTACATAAACTTGTTCGAGTTATCGCATACTGCAAAAGATTTATTGATAATTCCAGGATGCCTAAGTCCAGTCGTCAAACATCATGTCTTACTGCAAGGGAACTGGATGCTGCATTACTGTCATGTGTTAAAATGGTCCAGCACATTCACTACTATAAGGAAATCAATGACTTAGTGAACACAAGGGAAATATCTCACAAGAGCAATTTAATGAGTCTAGTACCCTTTTTGGATCAAGATGGACTATTGCGAGTGGGTGGAAGATTGCAACAGTCTCTTTTATGTTATGATGCAACTCATCAATTCATATTACCAGTAGAACATCATTTTACTAAATTACTCTTGAAGGCCGAGCACTTAAGATTGTTACATGCTGGCCCACAGCTATTAATAGCCTCCATCCGTCAGAGATTTTGGATTCCAGCTGTTAGAAGTTTAGCACGGAAAGTAGTGCATGAATGTCTTCGCTGCCACCGACTGAAGGTCCAAGCATCAAAACAATTAATGGGAGAGTTACCTTCTTTGAGAGTGCAACCTGGAAGACCATTTAAGGGCACAGGTATCGATTATGCTGGTCCAATCCTTTTAAGGCTTGGTAATTCACGAAGCAGGACAATTATTAAGGGATATATTGCAATATTTGTATGTTTATCAACCAAGGCAGTACATTTAGAAGCCGTCACCAGTTTAACCACGGAATCCTTCCTTGCAGCCTTAAGAAGATTCATTGGACGTCGTGGCATACCTTCTCACATCATGTCTGATAATGCAACTAATTTTCAAGGTGCTGCACGACATATTAAGGAGTTGTACCAGTTACTTCAATCAAATAATTTTTCTGAGAAGATACAAGGATTTTTAGCTGGAAACCGCTGTGAATGGAGTTTTATCCCTCCTTATGCACCACACTTTGGTGGGATATGGGAAGCTGCCGTGAAATCAATGAAATACCATTTAAGAAGAGTGTTAGGAGAAAACGTTGTTACATATGAGGAATTAGCCACATTATTAGCACAAATTGAGGCATGTATGAATTCCCGACCAATCTCCTACCTATCCAACCAACCTGATGATGTTAGTTATTTATCACCTGCACATTTTCTCATCGGTGAACCCTTGACCCAATTACCATCTCCTGACTACTCTGATGAAAGGGTTAGTAATCTTTCCAGGTGGCAGCAGCAACAACAACGGCTGCAGCAATTTTGGAACCGTTGGACCAAGGATTATTTACAGGACCTGCAACAGCGTCGTCGCTGGCGGCAAACCTATCCAGATTATCAACCTGGGATGGTGGTACTTTTGAAGGATGATCATCTACCACCATTAAAATGGAACTTAGGGACTATAACTGAAGTGTTTAAGGGACCTGATGGACGGGTTCGAGTTGCTCAATTAAGGACATCCAATGGCTCTGTTAAAAGGCCTATTGTTAAGCTATGTCCTTTACCTGTGACAACATAACTTATTTTGGAACCAGACGTTCCAAGGGGGCCGGTATGTTGGCGCCAAGACATTTAAATTGCGCTCACTGCCTTTTTCATTATTGTTTTGTTTTTTTTTTGTCTTTTGTCAGTCAGCGGTTGCTGGGCACATTGTGGAAGTGATTGGATCTCAGTTCCTTTTTGTAACGCGTACATGTACTTACAGTCCACTATATATATATATATATATATATATATATATATATATATATATATATATATATATTATTTTGAATCCGGATTTTATTTCTTCTTAGTTTTGCCTTCCTCAGCGCGAAACATTCTGAAAGAAATTGTCACATATTATGACGTACTGAAAAAGTTCAGTTATAGGTAATAAACCTAGTTTAATACATATGTTTGATACATTGGATTCAGTTACATCCAGACAGGATACTATCTTATTTTGAATTTTAATTACCTCATTCAAAAAACTTCGGTACGTTGTACCCCAGATTGTCAGTCCATATCGCATAATAGCTTCGGCTAAACCTTGGTAAAGCAATTTTTTCCCCTCAGTTTCCTCACCTCACTTCACCTCACCACACACATTTCAAGAGTGATAGTTGGAAGAGAATGCAACGGATCTTCCACACAAATAATTCAAACGTAATCTGAAGTTGTATTTATCGTCTAAAATTATACCTAAATATTTAAAATGATTAACCAGGGATATTACAAAACATGAATTGTAAGCGACAGCTGTTGCTTGTTTTGCAGCCCCGAGCGGAATGCAAACATGAGTGGGAGTGAAGAGTTAGATTTATAAGTCTTCTTTTTTCTTTTACCCTGAGAAATTGAAAGGTTACAGTTTTTAAAATTATTAATGACTAATTTATTATCATGGCACCATCTTTGGATGGCACAAAAGTCATACTGAAGTTTTTGCCTAGCCATCTCGAAGGATTTACAGGTCGAAAGTAAAGCAATGTCGTCTGCATACATATATATTTTACATCTATTAATATGGTAAGGTTATATAATTTATGTATATTAAAAATAGAATTGGTTCTAAAATGGATCCCTGTGGAACTCCAGTTTCTACAGATTTTATAGTGCTATGATGATCAAACAACTTGGCAACTGATCTCCGGTCGCTGAGGTAAGATCTAAGCCAGGAAAGCGGAATTCCACGTATTCCTGAGCGTTCCAGCTGTATCGAAGGCTTTTTGGAAATCAAATTAAACACAACTAATACGGAATGGTTCTTGTTTAGACATGTACGAACATCTTTGCTGAAGTCTTTCAGGAAAATTTTAGTACTTTTTTGTTGTTGATATCCATATTGGTGTCTAGTGATGATATTAAATTTATCAAGAAAACCTTTCAACTGGTTAGCAACGTAGCGTTCTATGATTTTATCAAGTGAGGGAAGAATAGATATCGGACGATAGTTATTAGTATCATTTCTTTTACCTTGCCTATAGATTGGCCTAATTGTTGCTAGTTTAATATTTGATTGCATCTTCCCTTGTTCGATATTTAGATTTATCCACTGTTGTATTATTTTGGTTAATTCCTGTCCATAAGTGAGGTCAACTATTCTAATTCTATCATATCCAGGGCTTTTTTTCTTCATGCTATTTAAAATATTGCGTACGTCAGTTGGCGTTATTGACATTAGGTAGTGAGAATGTATACGGGCTAGTCCTACTACTACAATCACTGAGGAGGTGGTGTGAGCAGTTTGGCAGAATACGTTTTTTATATTGTTGGTGAACTGTGAAGCAAAAGCTTCACAAACAATGTTTATATTCCACTCTTTCCTAAAGTTACTTTTTATTAGTGAATCAACATTCGTTTTGTTTGGAACTCCTCTGAGATTTTTTACTAGCTGCCAGGGTTTTCTGATTTTATTTTTATATTTTATAAATTTTGAGTCGTAGAAGTAATTTTTGGACTTACTTAGTAAGGCAGTGACTTTATTTCTCTGTATTTTGTAATTCTGTCTATGCAAATCGTTTGATGGATTAGGTTTCCACTTTCTAAATAAGGCATCTCTTCTCTGTATTTCCAAATAAATGACGTCATTGATCCAAGGTTGCTTATATGTTTCAACTCTAGTATTGTTTGTTTTTTTGAAGGTAGCCTTCTTGTATATTTGACTCGGTTGTTTGTGCATTTGCTGATATATACAGTTTGGGTCTTTTAATGTTAGCAGTTTCAACCAGTTTCTGTTATTCATCATCTGCCTTACTATCCGGCTGCAAAGGTTAGAAGAAGAATGGTTGGAGTTGGTGTCAGGTATATTGTCATTAGTGTGGATGAAAATGCCAACCGGAAAATGATCAAAGAATTTCGTTTTTATGATGAAGCTATTGATATTATCATGAAAACCTCTAACGCTAATATGGTCAATGCAAGATCTTATCACTTTGTTGTTTTTTATTTCTAATCTGGTGGTTTTATTTATGTAGGTCAGGAAACCACTGTTAGCGAGGATGTTTTTATATGCTGACACAGTGTTATCCCTGTTAGATTTTAAGTTTAAGTTGAAATCTCCGACTAATATTGTGCTTTTCTGTTCTCAATGAAAGCCTCTAGACTAGTTAGAAAATCCCTTTTGTTTCTGTGTGGTGGTCTATAGATGTTTATTATTTAAACAGTTTCAGAGCCTAGGTTAGTTGTTAATATTAGAGATTCGCACTCTTTTATTTCAATATCAATCACCTGACCTGGAAAATTTTCCTTTAGGTAGAACGCAATTCCCCCTCCTTTTTGATTTTGCCTGAACTAATGGTAGGTGGTGCATTCAAGTACATGAAAGGGATGTATTTCTGACGATTTGACATTAACCTCAGTTAGGGCAAAGCCAAGGACAGGGGAAAAGTTGTTAAACTGATTGTGCTGCACATTAAGTTCATCCCAATGTTTCTTTTAGACCTTAGATTTATTACCGTATTTACTAGTATAAGCCGCGCACCTTTTTTTCCGGAAATGCAGTTGAAAAATAGGGGTGCGCGACTTACACGAATCCTCCAGATTTTCATGTAAGCCGCGCACCATTTTACCTGAAATTCCTGTCGTTAGTTTCTCTAAAGTCAATAGTTTTTCCAAAGTAAATATATCGATGTAAATTGGTAAGTATGGTGTGGTAATAAACCCGTAAGGTATTTTGAAGTAATTAGAAATAAAAATCATCGTTTATCAAAGTCAGAGCGTACAACGATACTTGAAGAAAGGCTATATCAGAAACACCACGTGACAAATCAATTAACGTGTATAGATCTACATAATATATAGTGTACTATAACATATTTTTGGACTAATATGCGTTCACTTCGTTCGACAAGCTTGTGGTTTTCTCTCCATTTCAAATAATTAAATATGAATTCTGTTTTTTTCTGTAGTGAAGATAATATTTCCACCATGTTGATTGATTGTGCATTTGATCGGCCAAAATCTACGATCAACTTGACTGACGATTTTGATCACCGATCATCGCTGATTGTCGTTGGTGAAACGCAATCACCGGTCAACTCAAGAATGATCCTCGATCAAGGGCTGATCGTCGTTGGTGAAACCGGGAAAGTCCATTTTAAAAATCCGTCACAGGTGGTTTCTTCCACATTGCCTACTGGATATACAAACTTGAGAAGGTATATTATTTCGTTCCAATTACTAATTGCTTGATGACAAATTGAGTGTGACCCGGATATTTTTTATATCAGTTTCCGGCTCTAAATGGTGAATTTTTTGGACTGATGGAATATTAATGTGGAGGTCGTGGAGAATGATACCAAAGAAAATATAACCTCAGATCACGGTTCAAGGAACTCTTAAGCTGCCGCCCAGGAAATGCCTTCACTTGCAATGACGGCGCTTCACTAATCCAATACTTAGCGATGTTTCTAACACCTATGCAGTTAATATGGTAGCTGACCAGACCATGCTTCCAATCACCCTTTCTTTGTTGCTCAATAATAGGTAAAAAGAACAAAGGACTCAGTCCAATTAAAAAAATCCTTGGGTCATTATTTGTGGTTTCTTCCACATCGCCTGCTGGATATACAAACTTGGGAATAAATATTATTTCCTTCAAGCGAAAGTTTCACCACCCATTGAAGTTCGAGTAAGAAACATTAACTCATGACCAAGTCCCTTTTCACTATGATGATTCATGTTTAAAGGTCTATTCTGCAAAACATTAATCCAGTAAATAAATTAAGAGATTATTTTTTTATCCTTCTATCCATAATCTCTTTGCATCGTGCATGTTGTGCTGAACGCCATTTACCCAATGGCGTCCTTATATGCCAACGTCAGTAAGCTAAAAAATAGAAGGTAAAGAAGTGCCTCATATTTAAAAAGTGTTTACCGATTCACTCCACGATTTTTGGAACTTTTTATCCACAATAGTGGGAAAGAGAAACTTCATCCGAAATGGACATCGCATCTATTCCAGATCCAGTGTTCTCCATTCCATTATTTATTTTTTTTCTTTCCCCTCTGAGACGTACGCCTTCTATACTTGACTGCGCTTTGGAGCATAAAGCACACAAACAAAATAAGATTAACTGTTGGAAGCTTAACTTTTGTAAAATTAACTCAAGAGGACCCTGCGCCACACAACCTAGTGGTGGCTTGCACGGAATTACGTAGATTTAGATGAACATTTAATCTGAACATGATATCTATATCAAAAAAGACCGATTAGCGGTTTCCGTCGTAGGGATTAGCGCAACGATTAGCTCAATACATAGTGACCATAACAATACTGCGATTTCATTTACTCTATTAATTTCACAGGGGTTACCTTACGCGAGAAAAATGAAGCCACCAGTCTTGCGCTTTGGCCATGTTCTGACTATGAAAACATTGCCTTCTTCCCTTTAACTCCGTGTATTTTAGCGGTGCACTTATAATCGAATACGGCACCCAAGAGCTAATATAACACGGGAAATGTATTTATATATTTATATTAACCTTTGTACCTAGAAATAATACTTGCTTTGATTCTTCAATTCGCGACAGTTCGCAGCAATAGAGAAAATTACATATGCCTACATCATCGTCTGCTACGATTCCATTGGAAATCTAATACTTACAGAAAACCTCCCATTTACAAACAATACTACATGCAAGTATCGTTGGGGACACTCCTGTGTATAAATGACAGTTCCAAAGCTTATGTTTGTCTCCATTTATCACACATGGACGTAATGAGGTATATGTCAGGAATGCCTTAGATATCGTCTGCTACGATGTCGAATAAAACCGAATACCCACTGATCATATGTCCATTTCGCATTCCAAGTAGTTTCAATCGTCGTTATAGAATTTGCTGGGAGCAAATGTTTTTTTCTTTTTCTTCAATAGTCCTCAATCAATTACATATGCACGAAGAAATTGATCTGAAAAATGCATCTAATTTCGTCTTCTCCAATACTAATTGTGAGCACGGTCTGATGAAAAGAGGCCGAGGACAAGGGTGGCAATTAGTTAGCCATCACATTGGATCATATTTTATCACAAGTTCGTACCTGTGCATTACGGATGATAAATGTAATAATGAAATGCAAGAGCTGCCCAAAACATGTAGTGCACTCGTTGCGAAAAGAAATCAACGGCAAATGGGCAACATTTTTTTATTATCACACCTTCAACACCAAGGAACTTTGGGAAATACAATAATATTGGTAGCTGTTTAGATGTCTTATTAATTCTGTTTTGGGAGACCAACGCAGAGCACGATGCCATTTTTCACGCACAGATGGTCGCTCGCGGCACTCGCCTTATTTCATCAATTTACGATATAAAACGCGAGAATACAGCTCTTGTGTTGATTATGGAGGCAGCCACAAGCACGTTTTATTCGCTAGTATCCTCGATGGACTCAATACATACACAACTGAGCCAAGACGCAGCCACAAAAGTCATCAGATTTCAATGCTTTTACATAGGATCACCCAATGTTTTCATAATCACAACAGGGCTAAATGCGCAAAATTCGGCTTCAATTCTCCACGCTGGAGAGAGCTTCAAGGCTACCCCTGTGGTTTATTTACTAGGTATCTAGACAATATGGCGTCTGCGGTCACGTGACATTAACGCCATATCCGCCCCATGAGCACTAGGTTCCAAGGGAAGATCGCTAGATTTGACAAGTTCGAAAACGACCTCTGCCGTATTAGGTGTAATAATTTTTACTGAAGAAGTTATCCTTGCATTGTTTTTAACCGGGAAGTTATCTAGTATGTCCCTTACGGAAAACTTCGAAGCCTCGAAAACTGTTTTATTTTCAACGTTTAGTCGAACATGGCAGCTCGGTCTAAAATGACTTTAAATACGATGACATATGCACGGAATTTGTTTCTAACGCGCCAATGTGCTTCTCATAGGGATGAAATGATTCCTCATATGTGTAAAGGTTAAATAATGGTTTACTGCCGAATAAAAACAATTATTAGCATGTGGACGACCTCTACATTTCTAGGACTTAGAAGTCTTGTACTTGGACAATGTTCATTCGTGGTGCCAGGAGTGGGGTTTAGATTTAAATATTAGTGAATGCACCAAAGTTCACTTCCTAGAAAAGTCTTCACACAAATGCCATACCTATACTGTGGGCGGAGTAAACATAAAATCATCAGATACTGTAAAATATCTCGGAATTACCTAAACATCTGATATATCGTGGGGATTACAAATACAAAACATATCATTAGCAGCATTAAAGAAGCTAGGTTTTGTTAAACGTATAATAGGTAGGTTCTCGGATGAAATTATAAAAGAAAGATGCTATACTTCGAACTGGTTAGGCCACACCTCGAACACGCCGCAGGCATTTGTGACCTCTTGGGGGGTTCATTCCGTATTTTGTCGTCGGTTCCGCACCGATCAGTATAAGCCTACAGACGGCATGGATTCCGTGCCGACAGGGAGTCCCCGTCGGAGTTCCATCACCGACGGAGCTTTCTCGGGCGATTCTGTAAGCAAGTAGAGCGCTGTTCCAGTCGGTTTGGTAACTCCTCCCTCTCGAGATACCCCTACCTCCCGAGTGTTGCCGCGCTGAGGGTCACAATGGTCTGTTTCAACCGATGGAGACGAGGGAGACGATAGAAAAAAGAAATGATTAAATGAAACCGCCTAGTGCTCTCGTGGGCATCAACCACAACGACATCCAGTGACAAATATTATAATACACAGACTCAGTAATGTCGAAATTAAAGTCATTCTCACGCACAGTAATGTCGAAAGAGGGAGGATAATGAAGTTCTGTGAGTTGAGTGCGTGACAATGTATATTTGTGCAATAACAAAAGTGTTTTATATTTAAAGTACATTGCAATAAGTAGCTTATTTATGAACATGAAGTTTTCCAAAGACAAGTTAGGTGCAACCAGAACTAATGTGTTATGATTGCATGTATGTAGAAATATGATTGGTCAAGTGTACCAATTTATTCATTTAATTTATGTGCAAATTAACGCGCGTGATGGAAAGCAGACAGTTTATCGCGTTGTATATATTTGGTATTTCTGGCCGCAGAAGTGGCCTGTGTGTGGAGTATAAACCTTCGGACGATGGTTCGAATTAATAGTTGAATCTAATAGAACAGTATTATCATGAATATAGAATGCCCATGTAGTCCATATTTGTGGGGTGATTATGAAATGTTCGCATTTATATGCTTTATTCGTGTGTATAGCAATGTTTATGCTGCGCGCTCGTGCCATGAAACATTCATTTAGCGTCTTCGTGGAACGAAGTTGAATGTAAAAATGACTTGAATGCGAAGTATTAAAAACTATGATGAGAGAAAATGAAGTGGCGGTGCCGCTAAGTATGTCGTTGAACACTTTCTTGCTTTGCTGTTGTTGCATGTATGTCATTGTCACTACACATATATGTTTATTAATGTCAGGAGCCCTTAAGTTTCGCTGAAGCTTGCTTCCTTCCGTAACAACCTAACTCCTAGTTATTAGCATATTACGCCGAGCAGGAACGTTTCTCGTGGTTCAAGTGGAAAATTTGTTGTTCGAGTGTGTTACACTATTGGCAGTATTTATGTATTAATCCGAATTAATTGAGGCACAGTGATAATTAACAGTTCACTTTAAAGGGTGCTTCAAGATGTTTAGTTGAGTTGTGAAAACAGGGACTGAAGCGCAAAAAAACGCCAATAAAAGCACAGATCTCAAGATATATCCTATTTTCACAAATAATAAACTACTGTAGTGTGTATAAGTGTGTTTCATGCGTGGTTGAATAAACAAAATTAGACCATATAGGTCAAGTTTCCAATTTGAGAATAAATATTAATCCGCAATAATTACTGACATTTCTTGCGGAGGATTTTCTGGGAATTAATTGCACACACTATAATAAGGTAATCCAACAAGCTTCATAGGCAAAATATTGGCCTGTATATGTACTTGATAGCGCCAAATAGTAAAATATTTTTAGGAGCCAAGCGACCAATACAATGCTACATATCGGAATCCCAGTTGTTTTCAGGTTTTTCTTTTAGGTCGTCACTTTCATTATCATTATTTCAACTTTTGCATTACATATTATATCTCCATTAATCCTGTGAATAAATTATATCGCTATTACAATCCTCAAATAAACCTATTTCAGACATAAATCTAAATGCGTTGTCGATTTGTTACGGTGTCTCTCAAGCAAACCGACTGATTACCCTGGGTACCGACAGCTTTTACGTGCCGGTACGATCTCCCGACGGAAGCTCCGCGGTACACCGATCGGTTTCATACAGAACACCACGGTTGTCGGTGTGACGTGCCACACGACGAAAAGGCTCCCATGCCGATCGGTTCGGAGTTACAGAATGACCCCCCTGGTCAAATAGATCTAACCAAAAAAAATAAATAAAATACAAAGGAAAGCAGCGCGCTTCGTTAAAAACTGCAATACATAGTGTCTCACAACTTTAAGAGAGGTTAAGGTGGGAATCCCTAGAGACTCGGAGGCTGCACGATAGGCTTAGGTTGCTTGATAAATTCAGAACTGACATTTTTCAGAGCGACATAGAGAATATTATTATGACTCCTAACTACATCTCTAGGTCTGACAAATGCGATAAAATAAGAGAGATATATCACCATTAACAGATAAGCACAAGAACTTGTTCTTTCCGCGCACAATAAGCGACCACATTAAAAACGAAGCGCCACTAAATACACTCCCATAACACACGTCACCATTTCACCTTCAAAAACCAAATCCCGAACAGCTTTAAACGGCTGGTAGATGTATGTAGATGAATACTACAAACGGTTGTCCCTCAGGATGTCACATTTCACACAAACTTGCTGTTCGGAAAGCATTTGACCTCAAACGTATCAATCTGAAATGTTCTATGAAATGATTTTAGCGTGATTATTGCCCATTTAAATTTTTTCACATTTCTGCCAAAATAGAGCGATTCAGGAATAACGTTTTTTGGTCATATGACTACTTCTATTTATCGAAGAGCAAACAATATATATTCAGCGATAGCCAAACCTTTCCTGTTGATTCTAAGGTAGCAGGAGCAACTACTACGCTTTCCGCTTTTTTTTTTGTTTTGGACCCATAATAATGATGTTATGAAGTGATATTATTTGTGTGCACCATTAATTATTTAGAAATACTTCCCTCCATGTGCGTTAAATGAACTATGATTCCTACGCTGCAATTACAGCGCTCATAAATCGCGCTTCTTTTCTTATACGCGAAAATCTTACGAAGATATACGTTATTTTCAAGTAAAAATCCATCAATGAATTTAGAACTTAGAAATCAATGAATTTGGTCGAATTTTAAATAAAAACATCTCACCTATCCAATGACACCAAAAGTTCTACCCCTTACAACGTTACTATCCGAGATATATGCCAGTGAATACCAGCCATTTTACATGGGAAATGGTACGTGCATGCACTCCAGAAAGACATTATCTAAAAAATTAGGTATTTCTAACACTTAGTTGTCGTAAAAAAACTAACTGTGAAGTGTATATGTTTTCTCAACTACTTTTGAAAATTAATCATATTGTCACCGTTGTAAATTCTTCGGGATCACAAAACACCTTCCGTGTTCAAAGGAGTTTCAAACGCACCGCGCGAAAAAAATGAGTCCAGTTAAAGACTAATTTAGATATTTCCATTTAATTACTAACAATTTCTGTCACATATTACTATTATGCCACCATTAATAATGCAATATTTAATTGTTGTGTCCTACAGCTGGTGAAATTAAAACGTATAATTCGAATATGGTTTCTATTATGATAAGGGAAGTATCTCGGTCGGACTTCCTTAAGAAA
Source organism: Ceriagrion tenellum (assembly GCA_963169105.1). Taxonomy (NCBI): domain Eukaryota; kingdom Metazoa; phylum Arthropoda; class Insecta; order Odonata; family Coenagrionidae; genus Ceriagrion; species Ceriagrion tenellum. The sequence goes on along the minus strand of OY720642.1, from coordinate 121,650,398 downwards.
ATGCCTTTGGTCTCGGTCCGTCTACTATTAAGTTAATCCACGATCGAAATTTAGGGAATTTTCATTTAATGATCAAATTCTTTTTTCAAAGACGTATCCTGAATCCACGATATCCCGTTAACCATGCTGGAAACGCTAGAACTTTCTTATTAAGCATCCACAGGAATATTTTCGGCAGTCTTAGGGCATAGTTACCAATTCCAAAGATAACATAAGTGATCTGCACAACTCACTGCAAAATATATAAAATTTAAACTTTATTAGCGAATAACTGGAGAGTAAAGATATTTGAAAAAAAAGCACGAGAACGATCGAAATAATATAACCCCCTTCATTTTGTATTTAACTTTGACAATTAAAAATTTCATCCGAAATTTCAGTAAATGCCGATAATTACACCGTTATTGCATTAATTTCCTCAAATTATCATCAAGAGATGGTAAATGCTTATTCATACATGCATTCAACTCTAAGGATAAGGATGGGAGTCCCTAAAAACTCTGAAGCCACAGCAAAAATACGATTAATTTATGGCAGAGATAAATTCAAAATAGTTTATAATTTACGTTATTTTCATGTTAAAGTTTTGAAAGAAAAGATTCGGTACCTGCTACTACGAAATTAGCCGCGATATGATTGGCTTCCTGGGCAATAATTCGTTTTCTTTTCTTGGTATTAATTATTCCGGAATCCTACGTAATATCTGTGTTCGGAAGGCGCGAACAAAGACCTCGGGGTCACTTCACCGGGTGTCGCGACTGACTTTGGCGTTCAAAAGCCAGTAATTAGTGTGCCTATAACTCCCCCCTCCCATCCCGCGTGTACCTATTGGACCGCTTTCCCGCAGGAGAGCGGAGAACAGCCCTCTCTGCCCCAGCGTGTGAAAACCAAGGTCTCAGTTAGCTTGGCCACGCCACTGTTTGCGTTGGGCGATGTTCTGATTTTTGGTCCCCAGCCTGCCTAAGAGTGCAAAGGCAGTGCAATGGCTGGGGGTGTAAAATGGGGCCCTTAGCCAGGCCAACGAGTGCGTCGGGGGCGGCTAAGGGGTTCTTTCGTGTACCAGCCGTAGTCTTCTCGACTCCCGGTCTCCAAGACCGGAAGCCATTCTCTCCGGGCCGGAACCTCGGGCCTTAGATCCCCAGGCGGGGAGGCCCCTTCGGAAAGTGGTTACGTAAGATCGGTTACCGTTGGTCGGGCCTCTCAAACGTTCCAAATCCCTGTCCCTATCACGTCGCTGATGAACCTGTGAAAGGACGTCACGAGGATGGTATTCCATTCAACACGGCCCACGGGCTGACTTCGCTGGCTGGTACTCCTTCGGGGATCGTCCTTTCATCAAGGACACCGACTCGTCGCAATGGCAATCGGACTCTTGCAGAAGATCCCATTCTCAAGCTCTCTCCTTTGTAATCCTTGGGTGGTCGACCTTCTTCTTTGTCTGTTGGTGATCACACGATGTTGTCCTGGCTGGAACGTGAAGGTTGTAGCAATGATGCCAGTCTTTTATAGCGGATTTCGATTCCGCCCTTCGTCGTGATTGGCCGATGACTCTTTGTTGATGATTCGGCCAATCCGAAATCAGCACGGTATGAATCCAAATCGGCATTTGTGCATAAAAACCAATCCGGTAATAAAACTGAATCCATTCTTTTTCTTTTCCCCACAATAAAAGTTGATTTTTAAAACTTTCTTCATCGCGGAGGATAACGAATGAAAGATAATGAATGGAGACAGATACATTTGGGATTATGCTATCATTTGTTGCGCAATACAAAGTTACTGTTATAATATTATTTAAAATTTCTTTCAGTAATCTCATACTCTCCTGGCTCACGTGAAATCTTGTATTAACCGTCAATTTTTTTATAATGGCAAATAAAGTGGATATCTTTTCTCATGTCATCGTTAGGGAAAAGAAAACATAACAGGGCCTTTTCAATGCTATCTAATATTTTTAATTTTTTTGACCCGGAACAATTAACAGTCATCCTACGACTTTTTTCCCAGAACAATTTAATCATTTGAATTTAGCCGTTTCTCGTGAATAACTGTAGTCTCTGACGACGAAATCTAATGGATACGATGAGACCGACGAGCTAACAAATATCTATCATTTTATGTGATTAACGAAGCTATTATTATTCTCTTTTAAATACTGTGTTACTATCTCTACCATTCTCACCTATTGTAAAATCATAATTAACTCCTTAGAATTTATTAAAATTTTGTAATTTAAATCGAATATCACGAGAGTATTATGTTATTATATGGTCTGTTACCCTTGAAAGTTGCGCCACAAGGATGGATTAATAAGTGTGTATGTTGTTCGAATGTCATCGTTTTTCATTTATGACATTCCCCCAAATCACGAAATTGTGAAGAAAGTTAGTACGACTTGTAACGTCCTTTTCATTTATTTTGCGTAGTTTCAAGAAACACTCTCTCTTTCATTATTTCAAGTGATTCACATTCACTGTTCTTCAGTATTGATTTTTTCCACATTCAATAGTGCCCCACTTGACTCAAAAAAGGTTGCAATAGCTCAGAGCGCGGAAGAACTCCGAGTAGTTGCGACATTCTTCGCAAACTCTCTCACTCGTTTCTACGGTTGATTGGATACATTTTGGATGATCTCATTGCAATCGATCGTATTACTATTTTCGACAATAATTCCGAAAATCTTCTTGATTATTACCGACGAGGACTACGCGCTGTCGCCCGACTCTTCGGTCGGTATTTCTTCGTGTCATGCTGGAAGAATTAAATTTTGGCATCGTACCAGTAACGCAATTTCTCTCTCAAGTCATATTTTTACGTTGAGTAAAGACTGATAATTATATTGGTCCAATAATATCATCACTTTTAAGTCTGGCCGATTTATATAAAGGGATAAATACGGGAATTCTTCGTCGGCAGAAGTAAAGATCATTTTGGAAAATATTGTTGTGAATAATAATACGACCGCTTGCAATAAGATCATTCACCTTGTTTCCCCTCAATCGCAGAAACAAACAAGAGGTGCGTGCTTCTGAATAATGACGCAATAACTTGGAGGCCTTCCAAAGTTAGACCTGCAAGAGTCTTACCTTAAGTCAAGTGGGGCAAAACCAAATTTCAAAATATCAATATTGAAGGGACGTTTCTGTTGAATGGCTCTGAACAATGGGAAAGAGAGCGTTTGTCTGTTGTCACTACGCGAAACCGATGAAAAGGATGTTCAAGTCTTACTGACGCGCTTCACAATGTTGTGTAAATTTGGAGGTCGTGATGCCGTATTTAAAAAACGCGATAACATTTGAACAACTTTCACCCTTATTAATACTTCCTTGCCGTGGAAATTCCAAAAGTAAAATACCTTCGTTTAAATTTTGAACTTTTTATGTATTTATTACAATTTTTCCATGGCTGAGAAAGGCAGAGATATGAGCACATTATTTAAAGAGAAAAGTAACTGCGTCATTATATATATCAAATGTGGGAATAAATTACAACTCTACAGTTGCCTCACATATATCATTCTGAAGCTTCAACTATTCACCGTGAGGTGTAATCCAAATCAAGTTTCGTTTCTGGTAAAGACCAATAATCTTTGCCAATCATTCTGGGTTAACAGTGTATTGAACATGCCGCTTTTCGAGCAGGTGCTACTAATGAGTAGGTACTGCTCTATATTGGACAGTGCTAAGTGACCTCCAGTCGAAATATTACTTACGCTTTTTGGTCACGCGGTCGACAGGTAACAATGGTTAGGGTCTCAAAGATTTAATCTAATTCTCTGGTCATGAAAATTCTCGCGGACTGAATATACTGCTCTTGTCCACTTCCAATTCAATTGAGTAAGTTGGCCACCCAGGCGTTGGCTCCCGAGAATTAAGCCGTCGCGACGGTTAAGTATCTATGCGCAAACGAATGGACAACAGTGAATTTTGACAAAGGAGTAAATATGTGACTATGCCCTATTCATAGCTTGCGAACTGCAACGAGAGAAGCTGAAGGTTGTGTTTATTGTCACCAGGTCAAACCGATGGAAATGACAAGATTGCATCAATACTGACGTGTTATTTCTTCGTTTTCCTAAGTTTTCTAACAGAAATGATACACTTCATCTGCCTCGATAAATAAATGGGTGGATATAACGATATTTTACGTGACCTAGGAGGTATATAGAGTACTAAAAGATACATGAAATAATATTATTCAAGTAATTACTTCGTAACTGATGGAGTAATCACAAACGCATTTGTCTACATTGCTATGATCATCTCACAGACGCAATGGTTCGCGATGAAAGGAGTTTTGCGAATCAACTTTTGATATGGGGAAAATAAAGGAATGGATTCAGTTTTATTACCGGATTGGTTTTTATGCACAAATGCCGATTTGGATTCATACCGTGCTGATTTCGGATTGGCCGAATCATCAACAAAGAGTCATCGGCCAATCACGACGAAGGGCGGAATCGAAATCCGCTATAAAAGACTGGCATCATTGCTACAACCTTCACGTTCCAGCCAGGACAACATCGTGTGATCACCAACAGACAAAGAAGAAGGTCGACCACCCAAGGATTACAAAGGAGAGAGCTTGAGAATGGGATCTTCTGCAAGAGTCCGATTGCCATTGCGACGAGTCGGTGTCCTTGATGAAAGGACGATCCCCGAAGGAGTACCAGCCAGCGAAGTCAGCCCGTGGGCCGTGTTGAATGGAATACCATCCTCGTGACGTCCTTTCACAGGTTCATCAGCGACGTGATAGGGACAGGGATTTGGAACGTTTGAGAGGCCCGACCAACGGTAACCGATCTTACGTAACCACTTTCCGAAGGGGCCTCCCCGCCTGGGGATCTAAGGCCCGAGGTTCCGGCCCGGAGAGAATGGCTTCCGGTCTTGGAGACCGGGAGTCGAGAAGACTACCGCTGGTACACGAAAGAACCCCTTAGCCGCCCCCGACGCACTCGTTGGCCTGGCTAAGGGCCCCATTTTACACCCCCAGCCATTGCACTGCCTTTGCACTCTTAGGCAGGCTGGGGACCAAAAATCAGAACATCGCCCAACGCAAACAGTGGCGTGGCCAAGCTAACTGAGACCTTGGTTTTCACACGCTGGGGCAGAGAGGGCTGTTCTCCGCTCTCCTGCGGGAAAGCGGTCCAATAGGTACACGCGGGATGGGAGGGGGGAGTTATAGGCACACTAATTACTGGCTTTTGAACGCCAAAGTCAGTCGCGACACCCGGTGAAGTGACCCCGAGGTCTTTGTTCGCGCCTTCCGAACACAGATATTACGTAGGATTCCGGAATAATTAATACCAAGAAAAGAAAACGAATTATTGCCCAGGAAGCCAATCATATCGCGGCTAATTTCGTAGTAGTAGGTACCGAATCTTTTCTTTCAAAAATTTAACATGAATAAAACGTAAATTATAAACTATATTGAACTTATCTCTGCCATAAATTAATCTTATTTTTGCCTGTGGCTTCAGAGTTTTTAGGGACTCTCAGCCTTTTTAATACTTTACTTTAGCGTATGTTTGAAATAATCAACATACAATCATTGCTTTTTGAGAAATGGAATACAATAATGGCGTAGCTAGGTTTAATTAGGGACATGTTAAGGCCAAATTTTTATATTTGTCGAAGTGGCATAAAAACCGAGGGGGGATTTAAGACCAATTGCTTAGATAGTTTGCGAATATCTTTTCAAAATATTTACGATCCAAGTATTTGCACATTAATCAAAATTTAATATATAATGTAGTGTATTTCAGAGCTTTTATGTAATCATTGTAATAGCTAGGCACGTTCCAATGCTCACAAACTGTCCTGGCGAAAGCGTAGTACGAAGAGGTTTCGTGTTTAATTTAAATAATTTAAATTTATATGCTTTTATTTCGTCTCCCGCCTAACTCCCTGAGCTTCGGCATGCAGACATTAACTCTGGCAATTCACCGCTGAAGTGCAATGGAGTACAAAAATCCAATTATACCAGAGGGTTTTAAAATATAAAATGAATATATATATATATATATATATATATATATATATATATATATATATATATATATATATATATATATATAAAAGTATGAAACACTGGCGCGTGCTTCAAATTTTCACAGCGGAAGGGAGCGTAACGTCAACAATGAATGCTCACGAAAACGTCCATCAATAGGATAGATCTTATCATGAATATATATTATGGATTCGGATTTTTGGCATTGTTGCCTAGGATACGCGTTGTCTAACTTTCCACATTTAGATCACCCAGTCCTTGGCGCTACTTCGATTAGTCTTTTCTGTTGTTATTGTAAATAGACTTAGTTAATTGCTGTTAACGTGAGACCGTGGTGAATATTCAGTAACTATCGAAGAGACATGAATTACTTGATGCTTTGAATAACATCTTGCAATTTTTGTGATCTTAAATTTACTTTGTAAATGCTAGAAAGGAATTATCTATTACAGGAATTGCGTAAGAGGTTTATGAAACGTCTATCGTCTGCGCACAATGATGTTTGCCAGACTCTGATTCTAATTTGAATGCATTAAGCCCGTTAGTCTAATATAAAGAATTTAGAATTCCTTGTTCAAACAGAACTTGCTTCGTACCAGGCTACAAAACAGGGCATGAGTCTACGAGGACTCAAAATAGGACACTTGGATTGAAAATTAAGAATCTGTTCCAGGTGGCGGTAAGTGCATTCCTTTTTACCTACACTGCAATGATGGCCATTGGGAATACTCATGAAGTCACCTCGCATTATTATTAAATTTCCGTACAGCGATATTCACGAAGTGCTAAGAAGTTAATTGTGCATTTGTGTAATTAAATTTAGAAATATATATATCTGTAGACCGAACAATATTAAAAAAGAGTATAATTACGTCCCGCATGTAGTACCACATTTTTTATCCACTGCATTATGATTAATTGTAAGTATAACCCATGCATATTCATGGTAATATGGTTACGGAATTCTAGAAAACAGTTTTTGGCAACGATATCACAATCCATAATATATATTCATGGATCTTATTAACTAATTTTGAGCTAACCATTAATTGGTGTAGTGTTCCCACATTTTTTACCATCGAAACGCAAGTAAATAAAAACTAAGGGTAATAATGTGTTTTATTGTTGCCTCATATTAACGGAAAGAGGAAACTCGAGCAGAAAACCCATTAATACCAGAGGGCTTTTAAATGTCAAATGAATACAAATGAAAGTATCAAGCAGCAGACATAATATACGAAATGAACTTCTAATTGCGAACATTACTTATAAAGTTAAACGAATGCTACCTTCCATATGAAACTGAAGACTTGGCCTAAGACACAATTGTAACTACTCTGGCAACTCATCACTGAAGTGTAATGGAACTGAGGAAAGCCAATAATACTCGTGGGTTTTTTAAAATATTGAACAAAATTACAATGATAGTTGAAAATATTTTGTGTGTTTTGCAACTTTGACGAGGGAAGGTGGAGTTAGACGTTAAAACCCTTATCATTTTACCTTTTTTGGTGTAATATTCAGAGGAAAATTCATTATAGAACACCACGATTTTGTCTATAACGAATTAATACATAATACAAGTAATGATTGTCATGATAAAACTTGATCGTTGCCCCTTGGTTGGGAAAGTCACTTCTCCTTCATGTCGATACCGCTCCATTAGATGTTCCGGCATTATCGACAATAAACTCTCATTTCGTCTGCTATTTGAACTGATTGTCGCATCCTTATTGAGAGTGCTTAAGACAGAACGCCTTCTTCTTCGAATTACCTTTTTCCTAATACGAATATAATTCACTATGAAAAGTAAATTTAGGCTTAGTTGATGCACTGCATGAGTTTTCAATTAAATTTTCACACTCCTTTGTAATAAAAATCCTCCATCGAGATGGAAGCGCGAGAAAAATACTATTCTTATCAAAGTATAAGAGTTTGATTGTATAGTGAACTTTCAGGCTTCACTTGGTGGGACAACATTACGATGATTTTGAATGAATGTAATATTCCACATGGTATTTAGACTTAAATATAGGTTTCGACTGAAGATCTTGATAATGACTTAAGTCGAAACCTAGGTCGAAGTTGACTGAATATGGGGTCGAGGAGCCGGTTTCCCATCTTACACGGATAAAATACTTTTTAGTCGAGCGAACTATATATTGTCTAGCAACGGTCAAGTCCTTCCCGTGCGAAAGTCATTTATTTTTTTACTTTTATTGAGCGTTTAAAAATAGTAAGGTTCTTTAAATTTACACTTTAGTGCTGACTCCATGATAAAATAATTTTTTTCCCTTTAATATCCCATTTAAATTGATTTCCTCTGAAGTTAAACGAATATATGTCTCCATATTTTGTGTTTGTAATGGAGCGATTCAACCTATTATTTCTACGTTATTAAGAGCTTTTACTTTTCCAAGCGCCCATTTGTCGTTCTGTTGATAATTATTAAAAGTATTACGACTACACATGAATATAGCAACCCATTTTCAGGATATTAAATCTTAAATCGGTAAAAGTAATCGGTAAGTCTTATCACTGATTAAAGGAGAACAACCAAAATTAAGTATTTTATCATATTGGACGTATTTTTGTAATCCTTGAAATATATTATGTACTGTGGAAACTCAACGGTTATCATTTCAAAATTAATGACTTCCGGGCTGGCAAAGGTGTTTAAATGCACGGACTCGTATTCTCTATTAATTCGTTTTACTGTCGTTACTTTTCCATGCTATGGTTTGCAAGGGTTTTCAGCGATCTATTCTATAACACAGGTATCTCCCTCACCCACCTGAAAATACAAGAAAACTTCGTACTACACCTTTGCCGGGACATTATCGTGAGAATTAAGGCGTACATAGTATTTGAATTGATAGCATAAGTACTCTGAAACGTACTACATAATAATATATGAGGACCCCAAGGAAGTCAATGGGGTCTAAGTAACAAAATCGTTGTTTTGAGAAAACTTTAGTCAAAGTTGAAAATGTTTGGTACAACCCACTAAGAAGTTAAGAGGCATAACCCTAGATAGCATCATCTGTCAATAAAACCACTTGGATAGCTTTGCCATCTAGAAGATTTACATTTTCACATTCCCTTCCTGTACCTAACTTATTTCTTTTTAACGTCACTTAGACCCCTTGACTTCAGGGGTCCACATATAAAATTAATGCAAATACTTGGAGCGTGAAAATTTTGTAAAGATGGACGTGAACTATCGAAGCAAATGAATTGGTCTTTATTCTCCCCTCAGTTATTTATGCCACTTTTACGAATATAAACATTTTGTCATGAGATTTCTACAAATAAACCAAGTTACGCCGATATTTCATTCGATTCCTCAACTCATTAATGGTTATATGCTAGTTATTTCAAACATGCATTTGACTCTAATTATTAATAAGGCTGGGAGTACTTAGAAACTCTGAGGCAACACGCTGAAATATGATTAATTTTTTTTCCGGGACGACATCAAAATAGATTTCATTATATAAGTTTCAGGTAAAATTTATGAAGAAAACATGCAGGATCAGTTACTACGAGATTAGCTTTCGATATGATTACGTTGGTGTCCAATGGTTCAATTACCTTTCCTTGCATTATTTTCAATATCGTCATTTGATAGTCGCGACGTTTCAATGCCATTGTGTTCGGAGTTATATATTGAGGCCCGTGGCATCTATCACCTCAATCTGGCTGGAAACCTTCTGACACTCCGTTCTATGCATTTGCAGGGACATTTTGGGGATATTAGGGCGCATTTAAAAATGTGAATCGATAGCATACGTGGTCTGCACTACACCACATTATCCTTACAATTATCGGTTAATATGAATTAATTTTAGAGTGAAGATTTAGAAAAATTGTCCGTGAACTATCAAATAAATCGATCTAGTATTTGACTCCCCTTCATTTTTTCAAAATGAAACTTAGTTAAAAAAGGTATCTATTATTATTAAAATTCTCTAAACAAATCTACTTACGCCGTTTTAGCATTTAATTCCTCAGCTTAACAGTAGGCCAGAATGTTGATTTTTTTCAAAGATTCCTTCGACTCTAACTAAGGATAAGGCTGGGAGTCCTTAGAAACTCTTGAGGCAACACGATTAACTAATGTTAATATATGGCAGGATACGACATCAATTTAGCTTTGCATCAATGCAATTTTTTCGTTTACATCAATTATCTTCTTTATCGGAAACGTAAATTGGCCGGGGCGAGAAACATTTTGTGTGAGGCATATATATTCATATTATAACGAGGCCGCTTCTATTTCAAGTCTCATTTGCGTTCTCATTAAGGTGTCAGATAGTTCTCCTGAGTTTTGCTATACGTACACATTTGCAAATTCAATGAAGTGTGCGTAACTTTTTCTCTTAGGGCACACAACACTAGACCCTTGACTGGTCATACCATGTACAAGGTATAGTTCGTAAAGTATTTGTGGGCATTTATATGCTACGAAAGTTAGCCTAGTTAACCTATTGTCTCTCTTCAAACACTAATGAATGCGTACTATGCTGAAATCCACTCTCATTTATGGTATGCCATCATGCTCTGGGGCAATTCCACTGCTGCCAGGAGAGCCTTCTCTGCTAATTATTAAAATAAAAAAAACAGGTGATTTCATTCAATAGGATGACCGTATTTACATTTTATCAAGAATAAAAAATGCCATTAATAATGGTTGAAATAGGTTTTTCTCGATATTAATATGTGGCGAGAGTTACAGCCCTAAAACTCACTCTATGAAGAATAGATTTATGAGAAAATTTTTTTTTGTTTTGTTCGTAGTTTATGAGAAAATGTTAGCGTACCCATACGCTCATTTTAAAGATAAAGCGTCAAACGCCTGGGGCGTAATTCCCGTTTGTAGCCACTGCTCAAGCCTTAATCACACGATACTTGACCTTGTACAAGTCCGAGGATGCTAGCGAGCACTGGACTTCTAGTACGAAAGCTAGCATCCTTGAAACCTTCCTAGGAGCTATCACAGGATACTTGAACTAGCACAAGGTCTGTTTAGTATATGTTTGATCTAGTACAATCGCGGAAGGAGTTTGACGCGCGAAATGGATGATTTCGCTCGAGTTAATTATAAAGGCACGAGTGGCTACCATAATTACTGATTAAAACCTCAATTTTCTCAGGTACCCGAGCCATTGTGTCTTGTTGTGAGGTTCGAGTGTGAGGCTCTTTTCTGCAAAATATTTATTATTTGGGGATAATTTGCTTTCGGGAAAAGCAAGTAATGATTTTGATATCTGAAACTAAATAGGAATACTTTTCTTTTCAAAGTGATTATTTTCGCGTTATCAAAATCCTGTAACAGAAAACAAAATGTTGCATTCCTGTGTTGCAAATATGTATTATTGGGTGGATAATTCTTTCGAGAAAAGCAAGTATAGATTTTGAAATCTGAAACATGAAGAGAACATTAGCTTTTCGAAGTGATTCTTATCGTGTAATCCAAATCCTGTAAGATAAAACAACAAATCGCACTCTTGAATGGAAAATGTTTTTTATTTGGTGAATAAATACTTTCGAGAGAAACAAGTATTATTTTCGAATTTTAATACTAACAAAGTATTCTTTCGAGAAAAGTAGTTTTTGATATTGAAATCCAAAATTATAAAGGAATATTTTGCTTTACGAAGTGATTCTCACCGTGTAAACAACATAAGGCAATAAAAAAGAAAATCATTCGCTCTTACGACGAAAATAATTATTATTGGGTGGATAAAATTTTTCAAGAAAAGCATGTATCAATACTAACACACTCAATTGATTCAACAAATAAAAAATATTTTCCTCACGTGTGCGACATTTTGTGTTCTCTTACAGGACTTATATGTATATTACGGTGAGAAACCCCTTGAAATGTAAAATATTCTTATTTAAATATAGATTTCAATATCAATACTTTTTTTTTCTTGTAAGAAATTGTTGCAAAAAAGATAAAATCATTTCCACATAAGAGGGTTTCTTATTGTTTTCTCCAACAGGAATTTGATTACACCATGAGAATTACATTTAAAAGCAAAACTATTCTTATTTAGTTTTATATATTAAATCAATTCTTGATTTTCTCGTAAGAAATTGATTCAGAACATAATAAATTTTTTCAACACAATAACGCTTCTATTTATTTTCTCTCACAGGATTTGCATTAATTGGTGAGAGACAATTCGATAAGTAAACTTTTCTTAATAAATAATAGATTTCAATATCTATACTTGTATTTCTTGTAAGAAATTGGTTTAACAAATAATAAATATTTTCCACACAAGGGCGCGATTATTTGTTATCTCTTACAGGATTTAGATTAATTGGTGAGAAACACGTGGAAACATAAAACAGTCATATACTATTATAGATTTCAATATTAATACTTGCTTTTCTCGTAAGAATTTGATTCAACACATAATATATATTTTCCAAACGAAAGCACGAATTCATTTTTGTCTTACAGTATTTGAAGTAACTGGTGAGAATCATTTAAAAGGTAAAGTGTTCTTTTTAATTTTGGATTTCAAAATCAATACTTGTGTTTCTTAAAAAATTTATTCACCAAATAATTAGAATTTTCCATACAAGAGCGTGACATTTTGTTTTCGCTTACGGGATATGGATTACACGGTGAGAATCACTTCAAAAAGCCATATCTTCTTATTTCGTTTTAGATATCAAACTCAATACTTAATTTTTTTCAAAAGAATTAATGTACCAAATGATAAGTATTTTCCTCACAAATGCGCGACTTTTTGTTTTCATAAGAGGATTTTTATTACAAGGTGAGAATCATTTCGAAAAGAAAATTTTTCGATTATAAATATGGATTTCAAAATCAACACTTGCTATTCTTGAGAGAATTTTTCGACCAAATAATAAATATTTTCCACACAAGAACGCGACTATTTGTTTTCTCTAACAGAATTTAGATTAAACGATGAAACTCACTTCAAAAAGCAAAATATTCTTATTTAGTTTTAGATTTAAAAGTCATAACTTGCCTTTCTCGGAAGAAATTACCCACGAAATAATAAATATTTTTTTGGTTTCTTTCACAAGATTTGAATTGCACGGTGAGAAACACTTCGAAAAAAATTATTACTTAGTTTTAGTTTTCAAAATCAATACGTACTATTCTAGAAAGAATTTATCTTACAAATTATGATAATTTTTTTACTTATGAGACCGACCTTTTTTTACTTTTAGAATTTGGATTACATGGTAAGGATCACTTCAAAAAGCAGAGTATTGTTATTTTGTTTTAGATTGAAAATCATTGCTTCTTTTCTTGGAAATATTATCCACCAAATAATAAATATTTTCCACACCAAGCGCGATATTTTGTTTTCTCTTACAGGATTTGGATTTCTCGGTGTTAATCACTTCTAAAAGCAAAATATTTCTTTTTAGTTTCAGATTTCAATCTTTTCTCAAAAATTATATTATTTTCCAAATAATAAATATTTTCCACAAAATAGCACGACTAATTATTTTCTATGTAGGATGTGCATTATACGGTAAAGATCAATTCAAAAACAAATTTTACTTATTTGTTTTCAATATATATAATATAATTCTTGCTCATGTCGAAAAATTTGTTCCACCGAATAATAAAAATATTCCATGAAAGAGCACGGTTTTTGTTTTCTGTTACAGGATTTTGAGTACACAGTGAGATTAACTTTCAAAAGCAAAATATTCTTATTTTGTTTTAGATTTCAAAATCAATACTTGCTTTTTTCCTAAGAAATTTATTCGCCAAATAATAAATATTTTCCACACAGGAGTGCGATTTTTTTTCCCTAATAGGATTTGGATTACACGGTGAGACTTACTTAAAAAAATAATCTATTTTAATTCTGGATTTTTGAACCAATTCCTGCTTCCCTCGAAAGAATTTCCCCACCAAATAATAATTTATTTTTCCAATCGAGAGGGCATATATTTGTTTCACTAATAGGATTTGGATTAAACAGTGAGAATTACTTTGAAAAACAAAATATTCTTATTAAATTAAGATTTCAAAATAATCTCTTGCTACTCTTGAAAAAATATATGAACCAAATTATAAATATTATCCTCACAAGAGCTTTTTCGCAAGACTTTGCGTTTTCTTAGACGGTTTTGATTAAATGGTTAGAATTTTCAGAAAAGCAAAATATACTTCCTTAGTTTTAGATATCAAAATCAATACTTTTTTACGAATTTATACACCAAATAATAAATATTTTCCACTTAAATGCGTGACTATTTTTTTCTTTAAGAGGATTTGGATTACACGGTGGAATCACTTCGAGAAGTAGATTGTTTTTTTAAGATCTAGATTTCAAAATCAATACTTGCTTTTCTCGAAAACACTTATCGACCAAATAATAAATATTTTCCACACAAGTGCGCAACTTTTGTTTTGTATTACAGGATTTGGATTACATGAAGACACATTTCTAAAAGTAAAATTTTCATTTTAAAATCAATACTTGCTTTTCTTCAAAGATGTTATCCACCCAATAATAATTATTTTCGTCATAAGAGCGAAAGTTTTTCTTTTTTGTCTTATGTTGATTACACGGTGAGAATCACTTCGTAAAGCAAAATACTAGTTAATAATTTTGGATTTCAATATCAAAAAATCCTTTTCTTGAAAGAATACTTAATTAGTATTGAAATTCCAAAATAATACTTGTTTCTCTCGAAAGTATTTATTCACCAAATAAAACATTTTCCACACAAGAGTGCGATTTGTTGTATTATCTTACAGGATTTGGATTACACGATAAGAATCACTTCGAAAAGCTAATGTTCTCTTCATGTTTCAGATTTCAAAATCTATATATACATATTTGCAACACAGGAATGAAACATTTTGTTTTCTGTTACAGGATTTTGTTAACGTAAAAATAATCACTTTGAAAAGAAAAATATTCCTATTTAGTTTCAGACTTCAAAATCAATACTTGCTTTTCCCGAAAGCAAAATATCCCCAAATAAATAATATTTTCCACAAAAGAGCACAACTATTTATTTTTATTTATTCTATGCAGGATTTGTATGAACTGGTTAGAATCACTTCGGAAAGCACAATTCTCCTATTCAGTTTTCGATTTAAAAATCAATAATACTCGTTTTTTCGAAAGAATTTATCCACCAAATAATAAATGTTTTCCACACAAGAGCGTAAGCATTTGTTTTTCTTTCAGGAAAAAATTAAAAGGTGAGAATCACTTTGAAAGTATATTCTCCTATAAAAAAATTTTTAAGCACAAAATGGCGCGAATTTTTGTTTTTTTTTCATAGGAATTGGATTACACGGTGAAATTCACAAAAAGCAAAATATTCTAATATTCGTCTGGATTTCAATATAAAAAAATTTCATTTCTAGAAAGAATTATTTCCGCAAAAGAGCGGAAAGTTTTGTTTTCTCTCACAAGATTTGGATCATAATGTGAAAATTACTTTGAAAAACAAAATGATCTTATTTAGTTCTGGATTTTAGAATTTATATTTCTTGTACTGTAATCAAATTTTTTCCAAGGTATTTACGCATTTCGCATGAATAAGCGCGAGATTTCCTTTTCTATTACATGATTTGGATTAAACGGTGAAAATCACTCATGGAAGCAAAATAATTCATTTTAATACTTGAAATCAAAATTTAAATGAGATTTTCTGGAATAAATTTTTTCCGAGATCAGTTTTGAATATTTTGCACCAAAGAGCGCGATTTTTTCATTTTTATTCACATGATTTGGAAAAAATTGTAAAAAGCTCATTGAAAAGCAAAATATTCGTCTGGATTTCAATGTAAAAAAAATTTCATTCTAGAAAGAATTATTTCCGCAAAAGAGCGCAAAGTTTTGTTTTCTCTCACAAGATTTGGATTATAATGTGAAAATTACTTTGAAAAACAAAATGATCTTATTTAGTTCTGGATTTTAGAATTTATATTTCTTGACCTGTAATCAAATTTTTTCCAAGGTATTTACGCATTTCGCATGAATAAGCGCGAGATTTCCTTTTCTTTTACATGATTTGGATTAAACGGTGAAAATCACTTATGGAAGCAAATAAATTCTTTTTAATACTTGAAATCAAAATTTAAATGAGATTTTCTGGAATAAATTTTTTCCGAGATCAGTTTTGAATATTTTGCACGAAAGAGCGCGATTTTTTCATTTTTATTCACATGATTTGGAAAAAATTGTAAAAAGCTCATTGAAAAGCAAAATATTCGTCTGGATTTCAATATAAAAAAATTTCATTTCTAGAAAGAATTATTTCCGCAAAAGAGCGCAAAGTTTTGTTTTCTCTCACAAGATTTGGATTATAATGTGAAAATTACTTTGAAAAACAAAATGATCTTATTTAGTTCTGGATTTTAGAATTTATATTTCTTGTACTGTAATCAAATTTTTTCCAAAGTATTTACGCATTTCGCATGAATAAGCGCGAATTTTCCTTTTCTTTTACATGATTTGGATTAAACGGTGAATACCACTCATGGAAGCAATATAATTCTTTTTAATACTTGAAATCAAAATTTAAATGAGATTTTCTGGAATAAATTTTTTCCGAGATCAGTTTTGAATATTTTGCACGAAAGAGCGCGATTTTTTCATTTTTATTCACATGATTTGGAAAAAATTGTAAAAAGCTCATTGAAAAGCAAAATATTCGTCTGGATTTCAATATAAAAAAATTTCATTTCTAGAAAGAATTATTTCCGCAAAAGAGCGCAAAGTTTTGTTTTCTCTCACAAGATTTGGATCATAATGTGAAAATTACTTTGAAAAACAAAATGATCTTATTTAGTTCTGGATTTTAGAATTTATATTTCTTGTACTGTAATCAAATTTTTTCCAAGGTATTTACGCATTTCGCATGAATAAGCGCGAGATTTCCTTTTCTTTTACATGATTTGGATTAAACGGTGAAAATCACTCATGGAAGCAATATAATTCTTTTTAATACTTGAAATCTAAATTTAAATGAGATTTTCTGGAATAAATTTTTTCCGAGATCAGTTTTGAATATTTTGCACGAAAGAGCGCGATTTTTTCATTTTTATTCACATGATTTGGAAAAAATTGTAAAAAGCTCATTGAAAAGCAAAATATTCGTCTGGATTTCAATATAAAAAAATTTCATTTCTAGAAAGAATTATTTCCGCAAGGAGCGCAAAGTTTTGTTTTCTCTCACAAGATTTGGATCATAATGTGAAAATTACTTTGAAAAACAAAATGATCTTATTTAGTTCTGGATTTTAGAATTTATATTTCTTGTACTGTAATCAAATTTTTTCCAAGGTATTTACGCATTTCGCATGAATAAGCGCGAGATTTCCTTTTCTTTTACATGATTTGGATTAAACGGTGAAAATCACTCATGGAAGCAATATAATCCTTTTTAATACTTGAAATCAAAATTTAAATGAGATTTTCTGGAATAAATTTTTTCCGAGATCAGTTTTGAATATTTTGCACGAAAGAGCGCGATTTTTTCATTTTTATTCACATGATTTGGAAAAAATTGTAAAAAGCTCATTGAAAAGCAAAATATTCGTCTGGATTTCAATATAAAAAAATTTCATTTCTAGAAAGAATTATTTCCGCAAAAGAGCGCAAAGTTTTGTTTTCTCTCACAAGATTTGGATCATAATTTAAAAATTACTTCGAAAAACAAAATGATCCTATTTAGTTCTGGATTTTAGAATTTATATTTCTTGACCTGTAATCAAATTTTTTCCAAGGTATTTACGCATTTCGCATGAATAAGCGCGAGATTTCCTTTTCTTTTACATAAATTGGATTAAACGGTGAAAATCACTCATGGAAGCAAAATAATTCTTTTTAATACTTGAAATCAAAATTTAAATGAGATTTTCTGGAATAAATTTTTTCCGAGATCAGTTTTGAATATTTTGCACGAAAGAGCGCGATTTTTTCATTTTTATTCACATGATTTGGAAAAAATTGTAAAAAGCTCATTGAAAAGCAAAATATTCGTCTGGATTTCAATATAAAAAAATTTCATTTCTAGAAAGAATTATTTCCGCAAAAGAGCGCAAAGTTTTGTTTTCTCTCACAATATTTGGATCATAATGTGAAAATTACTTTGAAAAACAAAATGAACTTATTTAGTTCTGGATTTTAGAATTTATATTTCTTGACCTGTAATCAAATTTTTTCCAAGGTATTTACGCATTTCGCATGAATAAGCGTGAGATTTCCTTTTCTTTTACATGATTTGGATTAAACGGTGAAAATCACTAATGGAAGCAAAATAATTCTTTTTAATACTTGAAATCAAACTTTAAATGAGATTTTCTGGAATAAATTTTTTCCGAGATCAGTTTTGAATATTTTGCACGAAAGAGCGCGATTTTTTCATTTTTATGCACATGATTTGGAAAAAATTGTAAAAAGCTCATTGAAAAGCAAAATATTCGTCTGGATTTCAATATAAAAAAATTTCATTTCTAGAAAGAATTATTTCCGCAAAAGAGCGCAAAGTTTTGTTTTCTCTCACAAGATTTGGATCATAATGTGAAAATTACTTTGAAAAACAAAATGATCTTATTTAGTTCTGGATTTTTGAATTTATAATTCTTGTACTGTAATGTAATTTTTTCCAAGGTATTTACGCATTTCGCATGAATAAGCGCGAGATTTCCTTTTCTTTTACATGATTTGGATTAAACGGTGAAAATCACTCATGGAAGCAAAATAATTCTTTTTAATACTTGAAATCAAAATTTAAATGAGATTTTCTGGAATAAATTTTTTCCGAGATCAGTTTTGAATATTTTGCACGAAAGAGCGCGTTTTTTTCTTTTTTATTCACATGATTTGGAAAAAATTGTAAAAAGCTCATTGAAAAGCAAAATATTCGTCTGGATTTCAATATAAAAAAATTTCATTTCTAGAAAGAATTATTTCCGCAAAAGAGCGCAAAGTTTTGTTTTCTCTCACAAGATTTGGATCATAATGTGAAAATTACTTCGAAAAACAAAATGATCTTATTTAGTTCTGGATTTTAGAATTTATATTTCTTGTACTGTAATCAAATTTTTTCCAAGGTATTTACGCATTTCGCATGAATAAGCGCGTGATTTCCTTTTCTTTTACATGATTTGGATTAAACGGTGAAAATCACTCATAGAAGCAATATAATTCTTTTTAATACTTGAAATCAAAATTTAAATGAGAGTTTCTGGAATAAATTTTTTCCGAGATCAGTTTTGAATATTTTGCACGAAAGAGCGCGATTTTTTCATTTTTATTCACATGATTTGGAAAAAATTGTAAAAAGCTCATTGAAAAGCAAAATATTCGTCTGGATTTCAATATAAAAAAATTTCATTTCTAGAAAGAATTATTTCCGCAAAAGAGCGCAAAGTTTTGTTTTCTCTCACAAGATTTGGATCATAATGTGAAAATTATTTTGAAAAACAAAATGATCTTATTTAGTTCTGGATTTTAGAATTTATATTTCTTGACCTGTAATCAAATTTTTTCCAAGGTAATTACGCATTTCGCATGAATAAGCGCAAGATTTCCTTTTCTATTACATAAATTGGATTAAACGGTGAAAATCACTCATGGAAGCAAAATAATTCATTTTAATACTTGAAATCAAAATTTAAATGAGATTTTCTGGAATAAATTTTATCCGAGATCAGTTTTGAATATATTTTGCACGAAAGAGCGCGATTTTTTCATTTTTATTCACATGATTTGGAAAAAATTGTAAAAAGCTCATTGAAAAGCAATTATTTCCGCAAAAGAGCGCAAAGTTTTGTTTTCTCTCACAAGATTTGGATCATAATGTGAAAATTACTTTGAAAAACAAAATGATCTTATTTAGTTCTGGATTTTTGAATTTATAATTCTTGTACTGTAATGTAATTTTTTCCAAGGTATTTACGCATTTCGCATGAATAAGCGCGAGATTTCCTTTTCTTTTACATGATTTGGATTAAACGGTGAAAATCACTCATGGAAGCAAAATAATTCTTTTTAATACTTGAAATCAAAATTTAAATGAGATTTTCTGGAATAAATTTTTTCCGAGATCAGTTTTGAATATTTTGCACGAAAGAGCGCGTTTTTTTCTTTTTTATTCACATGATTTGGAAAAAATTGTAAAAAGCTCATTGAAAAGCAAAATATTCGTCTGGATTTCAATATAAAAAAATTTCATTTCTAGAAAGAATTATTTCCGCAAAAGAGCGCAAAGTTTTGTTTTCTCTCACAAGATTTGGATCATAATGTGAAAATTACTTTGAAAAACAAAATGATCTTATTTAGTTCTGGATTTTAGAATTTATATTTCTTGTACTGTAATCAAATTTTTTCCAAGGTATTTACGCATTTCGCATGAATAAGCGCGTGATTTCCTTTTCTTTTACATGATTTGGATTAAACGGTGAAAATCACTCATAGAAGCAATATAATTCTTTTTAATACTTGAAATCAAAATTTAAATGAGAGTTTCTGGAATAAATTTTTTCCGAGATCAGTTTTGAATATTTTGCACGAAAGAGCGCGATTTTTTCATTTTTATTCACATGATTTGGAAAAAATTGTAAAAAGCTCATTGAAAAGCAAAATATTCGTCTGGATTTCAATATAAAAAAATTTCATTTCTAGAAAGAATTATTTCCGCAAAAGAGCGCAAAGTTTTGTTTTCTCTCACAAGATTTGGATCATAATGTGAAAATTATTTTGAAAAACAAAATGATCTTATTTAGTTCTGGATTTTAGAATTTATATTTCTTGACCTGTAATCAAATTTTTTCCAAGGTAATTACGCATTTCGCATGAATAAGCGCAAGATTTCCTTTTCTATTACATAAATTGGATTAAACGGTGAAAATCACTCATGGAAGCAAAATAATTCATTTTAATACTTGAAATCAAAATTTAAATGAGATTTTCTGGAATAAATTTTATCCGAGATCAGTTTTGAATATATTTTGCACGAAAGAGCGCGATTTTTTCATTTTTATTCACATGATTTGGAAAAAATTGTAAAAAGCTCATTGAAAAGCAAAATATTCGTCTGGATTTCAATATAAAAAATTTCATTTCTAGAAAGAATTATTTCCGCAAAAGAGCGCAAAGTTTTGTTTTCTCTCACAAGATTTGGATCATAATGTGAAAATTACTTTGAAAAACAAAATGATCATATTTAGTTCTGGATTTTTGAATTTATATTTCTTGTACTGTAATATATTTTTTTCTAAGGTATTTACGCATTTCGCATGAATAAGCGCGAGATTTCCTTTTCTTTTACATGATTTGGATTAAACGGTGAAAATTACTTATGGAAGCAAAATAATTCTTTTTAATACTTGAAATCAAACTTTAAATGAGATTTTCTGGAATAAATTTTTTCCGAGATCAGTTTTGAATATTTTGCACGAAAGAGCGCGATTTTTTCATTTTTATTCACATGATTTGGAAAAAATTGTAAAAAGCTCATTGAAAAGCAAAATATTCGTCTGGATTTCAATATAAAAAAATTTCATTTCTAGAAAGAATTATTTCCGCAAAAGAGCGCAAAGTTTTGTTTTCTCTCACAAGATTTGGATCATAATGTGAAAATTACTTTGAAAAACAAAATGATCTTATTAAGTTCTGAATTTTTGAATTTATATTTCTTGTACTGTAATATAATTTTTTCCAAGGTATTTACGCATTTCGCATGAATAAGCGCGAGATTTCCTTTTCTTTTACATGATTTGGATTAAACGGTGAAAATCACTTATGGAAGCAAAATAATTCTTTTTAATACTTGAAATCAAAATTAAATAAGATTTTCTGGAATAAATTTTTTCCGAAATCAGTTTTGAATATTTTGCACGAAAGAGCGCGATTTTTTTTTTATTCACATGATTTGGAAAAAATTGTAAAAAGCTCATTGAAAAGCAAAATATTCGTCTGGATATCAATATAAAAAAATTTCATTTCTAGAAAGAATTATTTCCGCAATAGAGCGCAAAGTTTTGTTTTCTCTCACAAGATTTGGATCATAATGTGAAAATTACTTTGAAAAACAAAATGATCTTATTTAGTTCTGGATTTTAGAATTTATATTTCTTGTACTGTAATCAAATTTTTTCCAAGGTATTTTCGCATTTCGCATGAATAAGCGCGAGATTTCCTTTTCTTTTACATGATTTGGATTAAACGGTGAAAATCACTTATGGAAGCAAAATAATTCTTTTTAATACTTGAAATCAAAATTTAAATGAGATTTTCTGGAATAAATTTTTTCCGAGATCAGTTTTGAATATTTTGCACGAAATAGCGCGATTTTTTCATTTTTATTCACATGATTTAGAAAAAATTGTAAAAAGCTCATTGAAAAGCAAAATATTCGTCTGGATTTCAATATAAAAAAATTTCATTTCTAGAAAGAATTATTTCCGCAAAAGAGCGCAAAGTTTTGTTTTCTCTCACAAGATTTGGATCATAATGTGAAAATTACTTTGAAAAACAAAATGATCTTATTTAGTTCTGGATTTTTGAATTTATAATTCTTGTACTGTAATGTAATTTTTTCCAAGGTATTTACGCATTTCGCATGAATAAGCGCGAGATTTCCTTTTCTTTTACATGATTTGGATTAAACGGTGAAAATCACTCATGGAAGCAAAATAATTCTTTTTAATACTTGAAATCAAAATTTAAATGAGATTTTCTGGAATAAATTTTTTCCGAGATCAGTTTTGAATATTTTGCACGAAAGAGCGCGTTTTTTTCATTTTTATTCACATGATTTGGAAAAAATTGTAAAAAGCTCATTGAAAAGCAAAATATTCGTCTGGATTTCAATATAAAAAAATTTCATTTCTAGAAAGAATTATTTCCGCAAAAGAGCGCAAAGTTTTGTTTTCTCTCACAAGATTTGGATCATAATGTGAAAATTACTTTGAAAAACAAAATGATCTTATTTAGTTCTGGATTTTAGAATTTATATTTCTTGTACTGTAATCAAATTTTTTCCAAGGTATTTACGCATTTCGCATGAATAAGCGCGAGATTTCCTTTTCTTTTACATGATTTGGATTAAACGGTGAAAATCACTCATAGAAGCAATATAATTCTTTTTAATACTTGAAATCAAAATTTAAATGAGATTTTCTGGAATAAATTTTTTCCGAGATCAGTTTTGAATATTTTGCACGAAAGAGCGCGATTTTTTCATTTTTATTCACATGATTTGGAAAAAATTGTAAAAAGCTCATTGAAAAGCAAAATATTCGTCTGGATTTCAATATAAAAAAATTTCATTTCTAGAAAGAATTATTTCCGCAAAAGAGCGCAAAGTTTTGTTTTCTCTCACAAGATTTGGATCATAATGTGAAAATTACTTTGAAAAACAAAATGATCTTATTTAGTTCTGGATTTTAGAATTTATATTTCTTGACCTGTAATCAAATTTTTTCCAAGGTAATTACGCATTTCGCATGAATAAGCGCAAGATTTCCTTTTCTTTTATATAAATTGGATTAAACGGTGAAAATCACTCATGGTAGCAAAATAATTCATTTTAATACTTGAAATCAAAATTTAAATGAGATTTTCTGGAATAAATTTTTTCCGAGATCAGTTTTGAATATATTTTGCACGAAAGAGCGCGATTTTTTCATTTTTATTCACATGATTTGGAAAAAATTGTAAAAAGCTCATTGAAAAGCAAAATATTCGTCTGGATTTCAATATAAAAAATTTCATTTCTAGAAAGAATTATTTCCGCAAAAGAGCGCAAAGTTTTGTTTTCTCTCACAAGATTTGGATCATAATGTGAAAATTACTTTGAAAAACAAAATGATCATATTTAGTTCTGGATTTTTGAATTTATATTTCTTGTACTGTAATATATTTTTTTCTAAGGTATTTACGCATTTCGCATGAATAAGCGCGAGATTTCCTTTTCTTTTACATGATTTGGATTAAACGGTGAAAATCACTTATGGAAGCAAAATAATTCTTTTTAATACTTGAAATCAAACTTTAAATGAGATTTTCTGGAATAAATTTTTTCCGAGATCAGTTTAGAATATTTTGCACGAAATAGCGCGATTTTTTCATTTTTATTCACATGATTTGGAAAAAATTGTAAAAAGCTCATTGAAAAGCAAAATATTCGTCTGGATTTCAATATAAAAAAATTTCATTTCTAGAAAGAATTATTTCCGCAAAAGAGCGCAAAGTTTTGTTTTCTCTCACAAGATTTGGATCATAATGTGAAAATTACTTTGAAAAACAAAATGATCTTATTAAGTTCTGAATTTTTGAATTTATATTTCTTGTACTGTAATATAATTTTTTCCAAGGTATTTACGCATTTCGCATGAATAAGCGCGAGATTTCCTTTTCTTTTACATGATTTGGATTAAACGGTGAAAATCACTGATGGAAGCAAAATAATTCTTTTTAATACTTGAAATCAAAATTAAATAAGATTTTCTGGAATAAATTTTTTCCGAAATCAGTTTTGAATATTTTGCACGAAAGAGCGCGATTTTTTTTTTATTCACATGATTTGGAAAAAATTGTAAAAAGCTCATTGAAAAGCAAAATATTCGTCTGGATTTCAATATAAAAAAATTTCATTTCTAGAAAGAATTATTTCCGCAATAGAGCGCAAAGTTTTGTTTTCTCTCACAAGATTTGGATCATAATGTGAAAATTACTTTGAAAAACAAAATGATCTTATTTAGTTCTGGATTTTAGAATTTATATTTCTTGTACTGTAATCAAATTTTTTCCAAGGTATTTTCGCATTTCGCATGAATAAGCGCGAGATTTCCTTTTCTTTTACATGATTTGGATTAAACGGTGAAAATCACTTATGGAAGCAAAATAATTCTTTTTAATACTTGAAATCAAAACTTAAATGAGATTTTCTGGAATAAATTTTTTCCGAGATCAGTTTTGAATATTTTGCACGAAAGAGCGCGATTTTTTCATTTTTATTCACATGATTTGGAAAAAATTGTAAAAAGCTCATTGAAAAGCAAAATATTCGTCTGGATTTCAATATAAAAAAATTTCTTTTCTAGAAAGAATTATTTCCGCAAAAGAGCGCAAAGTTTTGTTTTCTCTCACAAGATTTGGATCATAATGTGAAAATTACTTTGAAAAACAAAATGATCTTATTTATTTCTGGATTTTAGAATTTATATTTCTTGACCTGTAATCAAATTTTTTCCAAGGTATTTACGCATTTCGCATGAATAAGCGCGAGATTTCCTTTTCTTTTACATAAATTGGATTAAACGGTGAATATCACTCATGGAAGCAAAATAATTCATTTTAATACTTGAAATCAAAATTTAAATGAGATTTTCTGGAATAAATTTTTTCCGAGATCAGTTTTGAATATATTTTGCACGAAAGAGCGCGATTTTTTCATTTTTATTCACATGATTTGGAAAAAATTGTAAAAAGCTCATTGAAAAGCAAAATATTCGTCTGGATTTCAATATAATAAAATTTCATTTCTTGAAAGAATTATTTCCGCAAAAGAGCGCAAAGTTTTGTTTTCTCTCACAAGATTTGGATCATAATGTGAAAATTACTTTGAAAAACAAAATGATCTTATTTAGTTCTGGATTTTAGAATTTATATTTCTTGTACTGTAATCAAATTTTTTCCAAGGTATTTACGCATTTCGCATGAATAAGCGCGAGATTTCCTTTTCTTTTACATAAATTGGATTAAACGGTGAATATCACTCATGGAAGCAAAATAATTCATTTTAATACTTGAAATCAAAATTTAAATGAGATTTTCTGGAATAAATTTTTTCCGAGATCAGTTTTGAATATTTTGCACGAAAGAGCGCGATTTTTTCATTTTTATTCACATGATTTGGAAAAAATTGTAAAAAGCTCATTGAAAAGCAAAATATTCGTCTGGATTTCAATATAAAAAAATTTCATTTCTAGAAAGAATTATTTCCGCAAAAGAGCGCAAAGTTTTGTTTTCTCTCACAAGATTTGGATCATAATGTGAAAATTACTTTGAAAAACAAAATGATCTTATTTAGTTCTGGATTTTAGAATGTATATTTCTTGACCTGTAATCAAATTTTTTCCAAGGTAATTACGCATTTCGCATGAATAAGCGCGAGATTTCCTTTTCTTTTACATAAATTGGATTAAACGGTGAAAATCACTCATGGAAGCAAAATAATTCATTTTAATACTTGAAATCAAAATTTAAATGAGATTTTCTGAAATAAATTTTTTCCGAGATCAGAGTTGAATATTTTGCACGAAATAGCGCGATTTTTTCATTTTTATTCACATGATTTGGAAAAAATTGTAAAAAGCTCATTGAAAAGCAAAATATTCGTCTGGATTTCAATATTAAAAAAATTTCATTTCTAGAAAGAATTATTTCCGCAAAAGAGCGCAAAGTTTTGTTTTCTCTCAAAGATTTGGATCATAATGTGAAAATTACTTAGAAAAACAAAATGATCTTATTTAGTTCTGGATCTTAAAATTTATATTTCTTGTACTGTAATCAAATTTTTTCCAAGGTATTTACGCATTTCGCATGAATAAGCGCGAGATTTCCTTTTCTTTTACATGATTTGGATTAAACGGTGAAAATCACTTATGGAAGCAAAATAATTCTTTTTAATACTTGAAATCAAAATTTAAATAAGATTTTCTGGAATAAATTTTTTCCGAGATCAGTTTTGAATATTTTGCACGAAAGAGCGCGATTTTTTTTTTTATTCACATGATTTGGAAAAAATTGTAAAAAGCTCATTGAAAAGCAAAATATTCGTCTGGATTTCAATATAAAAAAATTTCATTTCTAGAAAGAATTATTTCCGCAAAAGAGCGCAAAGTTTTGTTTTCTCTCAAAGATTTGGACCATAATGTGAAAATTACTTTAAAAAACAAAATGATCTTATTTAGTTCTGGATTTTAGAATTTATATTTCTTGTACTGTAATCAAATTTTTTCCAAGGTATTTACGCATTTCGCATGAATAAGCGCGAGATTTCCTTTTCTTTTACATGATTTGGATTAAACGGTGAAAATCACTCATGGAAGCAAAATTATTCTTTTTAATACTTGAAATCAAAATTTAAATGAGATTTTCTGGAATAAATTTTTTCCGAGATCAGTTTTGAATATATTTTGCACGAAAGAGCGCGATTTTTTCATTTTTATTCACATGATTTGGAAAAAATTGTAAAAAGCTCATTGAAAAGCAAAATATTCGTCTGGATTTCAATATAAAAAAATTTCATTTCTAGAAAGTATTATTTCCGCAAAAGAGCGCAAAGTTTTGTTTTCTCTCACAAGATTTGGATCATAATGTGAAAATTACTTTGAAAAACAAAATTATCTTATTTAGTTTTGGATTTTAGAATTTATATTTCTTGTACTGTAATATAATTTTTTCCAAGGTATTTACGCATTTCGCATGAATAAGCGCGAGATTTCCTTTTCTTTTACATGATTTGGATTAAACGGTGAAAATCACTCATGGAAGCAAAATAATTCTTTTTAATACTTGAAATCAAAATTTAAATGAGATTTTCTGGAATAAATTTTTTCCGAGATCAGTTTTGAATATATTTTGCACGAAAGAGCGCGATTTTTTCATTTTTATTCACATGATTTGGAAAAAATTGTAAAAAGCTCATTGAAAAGCAAAATATTCGTCTGTATTTCAATATAAAAAAATTTCATTTCTAGAAAGAATAATTTCCGCAAAATAGCGCACAGTTTTGTTTTCTCTCAAAGATTTGGATCATAATGTGAAAATTACTTTGAAAAACAAAATGGTCTTATTTAGTTCTGGATTTTAGAATTTATATTTCTTGTACTGTAATCAAATTTTTTCCAAGGTATTTACGCATTTCGCATGAATAAGCACGAGATTTCCTTTTCTTTTACTTGATTTGGATTAAACGGTGAAAATCACTTATGGAAGCAAAATAATTCTTTTTAATACTTGAAATCAAAATTTAAATGAGATTTTCTGGAATAAATTTTTTCCGAGATCAGTTTTGAATATTTTGCACGAAAGAGCGCGATTTTTTCATTTTTATTCACATGATTTGGAAAAAATTGTAAAAAGCTCATTGAAAAGCAAAATATTCGTCTGGATTTCAATATAAAAAAATTTCATTTCTAGAAAGAATTATTTCCGCAAAAGAGCGCAAACTTTTGTTTTCTCTCACAAGATTTGGATCATAATGTGAAAATTACTTTGAAAAACAAAATGATCTTATTTAGTTCTGGATTTTAGAATTTATATTTCTTGTACTGTAATCAATTTTTTCCAAGGTATTTACGCATTTCGCATGAATAAGCGCGAGATTTCCTTTTCTTTTACATGATTTGGATTAAACGGTGAAAATCACTTGCGGAAGCAAAATAATTCTTTTTAATACTTGAAGTCAAAATTTAAATGAGATTTTCTGGAATAAATTTTTTCCGAGATAAGTTCTGAATATATTGCACGAAAGAGCGCGATTTTTTCATTTTTATTCACATGATTTGGAAAAAATTGTAAAAAGCTCATTGAAAAGCAAAATATTCGTCTGGATTTCAATATAAAAAATTTCATTTCTAGAAAGAATTATTTCCGCAAAAGAGCGCAAAGTTTTGTTTTCTCTCAAAGATTTGGATCTTAATGTGAAAATTACTTTGAAAAACAAAATGATCTTATTTAGTTCTGGATTTTAGAATTTATATTTCTTGTACTGTAATCAAATTTTTTCCGAGGTATTTACGCATTTCGCATGAATAAGCGCGAGATTTCCTTTTCTTTTACATGATTTGGATTAAACGGTGAAAATCACTTATGGAAGCAAAATTATTCTTTTTAATACTTGAAATCAAAATTTAAATGAGATTTTCTGGAATAAATTTTTTCCGAGATCAGTTTTGAATATTTTGCACGAAAGAGCGCGATTTTTTCATTTTTATTCACATGATTTGGAAAAAATTGTAAAAAGCTCATTGATAAGCAAAATATTCGTCTGGATTTCAATATAAAAAAATTTCATTTCTAGAAAGAATTATTTCCGCAAAAGAGCGCAAAGTTTTGTTTTCTCTCACAAGATTTAGATCATAAGGTGAAAATTACTTTGAAAAACAAAATGATCTTATTTAGTTCTGCATCTTAAAATTTATATTTCTTGTACTGTAATCAAATTTTTTCCAAGGTATTTACGCATTTCGCATGAATAAGGGCGAGATTTCCTTTTCTTTTACATGATTTGGATTAAACGGTGAAAATCACTCATGGAAGCAAAATAATTCTTTTTAATACTTGAAATCAAAATTTAAATGAGATTTTCTGGAATAAATTTTTTCCGAGATCAGTTTTTAATATTTTGCAACAAAGAGCGCGATTTTTTCATTTTTATTCACATGATTTGGAAAAAATTGGAAAAAAGCTCATTGAAAAGCAAAATATTCGTCTGGATTTCAATATAAAAAAATTTCATTTCTAGATAGAATTATTTCCGCAAAAGAGCGCAAAGTTTTGTTTTCTCTCACAAGATTTGGATCATAATGTGAAAATTACTTTGAAAAACAAAATGATCTTATTTAGTTCTGGATTTTAGAATTTATATTTCTTGTACTGTAATCAAATTTTTTCTAAGGTATTTACGCATTTCGTATGAATAAGCGGGAGATTTCCTTTTCTTTTAAATGATTAGGATTAAACGGTGAAAATCACTCATGGAAGCAAAATAATTCTTTTTAATCCTTGAAATCAAAATTTAAATGATATTTTCAGGAATAAATTTTTTCCGAGATCAGTTTTGAATATTTTGCACGAAAGAGCGCGATTTTTTCATTTTTATTCACATGATTTGGAAAAAATTGTACAAAGAACATTGAAAAGCAAAATATTCGTCTGGATTTCAATATAAAAAAATTTCATTTCTAGAAAGATTTATTTCCGCAAAAGAGCGCAAAGTTTTGTTTTCTCTCACAAGATTTGGATCATAATGTGAAAATTACTTTGAAAAACAAAATGATCTTATTTAGTTCTGGATTTTAGAATTTATATTTCTTGTACTGTAAACAAAATTTTTCCAAGGTATTTACGCATTTCGCATGAATAAGCGCGAGATTTCCTTTTCTTTTACATGATTTCGATTAAACGGTGAAAATCACTTATGGAAGCAAAATAATACTTTTTATTACTTGAAATCAAAATTTAGATGAGATTTTCTGGAATAAATTTTTTCCGAGATCAGTTTTGAATATTTTGCACGAAAGAGCGCGATTTTTTCATTTTTATTCACATGATTTGGAAAAAATTGTAAAAAGCTCATTGAAAAGCAAAATATTCGTCTGGATTTCAATATAAAAAAATTCATTTCTAGAAAGAATTATTTCCGCAAAAGAGCGCAAAGTTTTGTTTTCTCTCACAAGATTTGGATGATAATGTGAAAATTACTTCGAAAAACTAAATGATCTTATTTAGTTCTGGATTTTAGAATTTATATTTTTCGTACTGTAATCAAATTTTTTCCAAGGTATTTACGCATTTCGCATAAATAAGCGCGAGATTTCCTTTTCTTTTACATGATTTGGATTAAACGGTGAAAATCACTTATGGAAGCAATATAATTCTTTTTAATACTTGAAATCAAAATTTAAATGAAATTTTCTGGAATAAATTTTTTCCGAGATCAGTTTTGAATATTTTGCACGAAAGAGCGCGATTTTTTCATTTTTATGCACATGATTTGGAAAAAAATGTAAAAAGCTCATTGAAAAGCAAAATATTCGTCTGGATTTCAATGTAAAAAAATTTCATTCTAGAAAGAATTATTTCCGCAAAAGAGCGAAAAGTTTTGTTTTCTCTCACAAGATTTGGATCATAATGTGAATATTACTTTGAAAAACAAAATGATCTTATTTAGTTCTGGATTTTAGAATTTATATTTCTTGTACTGTAATCAAATTTTTTCTAAGGTATTTACGCATTTCGTATGAATAAGCGCGAGATTTCCTTTTCTTTTACATGATTTGGATTAAACGGTGAAAATCACTTATGGAAGAAAATAATTCTTTTTAATACTTGAAAACAAAATTTAAATGAGATTTTCTGGAATAAATTTTTTCCGAGATCAGTTTTGAATATTTTGCACCAAAGAGCGCGATTTTTTCATTTTTATTTACATGATTTGGCAAAAATTGTAAAAAGCTCATTGAAAAGCAAAATATTCATCTGGATTTCAATGTAAAAAAATTTCATTCTAGAAAGAATTATTTCCGCAAAAGAGCGCAAAGTTTTGTTTTCTCTCACAAGATTTGGATCATAATGTGAAAATTACTTTGAAAAACAAAATGATCTTATTTAGTTCTGGATTTTAGAATTTATATTTCTTGTACTGTAATCAAATTTTTTCTAAGGTATTTACGCATTTCGTATGAATAAGCGCGAGATTTCCTTTTCTTTTACATGATTTGGATTAAACGGTGAAAATCACTTATGGAAGAAAATAATTCTTTTTAATACTTGAAATCAAAATTTAAATGAGATTTTCTGGAATAAATTTTTTCCGACATCAGTTTTGAATATTTTGCACGAAAGAGCGCGATTTTTTCATTTTTATTCACATGATTTGGAAAAAATTGTAAAAAGCTCATTGAAAAGCAAAATATTCGTCTGGATTTCAATATAAAAAAAATTTCATTTCTAGAAAGAATTATTTCCGCAAAAGAGCGCAAAGTTTTGTTTTCTCTCAAAGATTTGGATCATAATGTGAAAATTACTTTGAAAAACAAAATGATCTTATTTAGTTCTGGATTTTAGAATTTATATTTCTTGTACTGTAATCAAATTTTTTCCAAGGTATTTACGCATTTTGCATGAATAAGCGGGAGATTTCCTTTTCTTTTACATGATTTGGATTAAACGGTGAAAATCACTCATGGAAGCAAAATAATTCTTTTTAATCCTTCAAATCAAAATTTAAATGAGATTTTCTGGAATAAAATTTTTCCGAGATCAGTTTTGAATATTTTGCACGAAAGAGCGCGATTTTTTCATTTTAATTCACATGATTTGGAAAAAATTGTACAAAGAACATTGAAAAGCAAAATATTCGTCTGGATTTCAATATAAAAAAATTTCATTTCTAGAAAGATTTATTTCCGCAAAAGAGCGCAAAGTTTTGTTTTCTCTCTCAAGATTTGGATAATAATGTGAAAATTACTTTGAAAAACAAAATGATCTTATTTAACTCTGGATTTTAGAATTTATATTTCTTGTACTGTAAACAAAATTTTTCCAAGGTATTTACGCATTTCGCATGAATAAGGCGAGATTTCCTTTTCTTTTACATGATTTGGATTAAACGGTGAAAATCACTCATGGAAGCAAAATAATTCTTTTTAATACTTGAAATCAAAATTTATATGAGATTTTCTGGAATAATTTTTTTCCGAGATCAGTTTTGAATATTTTGCACGAAAGAGCGCGATTTTTTCATTTTTATTCACATGATTTGGAAAAAATTGTAAAAAGCTCATTGAAAAGCAAAATATTCGTCTGGATTTCAATATAAAAAAATTCATTTCTAGAAAGAATTATTTCCGCAAAAGAGCGCAAAGTTTTGTTTTCTCTCACAAGATTTGGATCATAATGTGAAAATTACTTTGAAAAACAAAATGATCTTATTTAGTTCTGGATTTTAGAATTTATATTTCTTGTACTGTAATCAAATTTTTTCCAAGGTATTTACGCATTTCGCATGAATAAGCGCGAGATTTCCTTTTCTTTTACATGATTTGGATTAAACGGTGAAAATCACTTATGGAAGCAAAATAATTCTTTTTAATACTTGAAAACAAAATTTAAATGAGATTTTCTGGAATAAATTTTTTCCGAGATCAGTTTTGAATATTTTGCACCAAAGAGCGCGATTTTTTCATTTTTATTCACATGATTTGGAAAAAATTGTAAAAAGCTCATTGAAAAGCAAAAAATTCGTCTGGATTTCAATGTAAAAAAAATTTCATTCTAGAAAGAATTATTTCCGCAAAAGAGCGCAAAGTTTTGTTTTCTCTCACAAGATTTGGATCATAATGTGAAAATTACTTTGAAAAACATAATGATCTTATTTAGTTCTGGATTTTAGAATTTATATTTCTTGTACTGTAATCAAATTTTTTCTAAGGTATTTACGCATTTCGCATGAATAAGCGCGAGATTTCCTTTTCTTTTACATGATTTGGATTAAACGGTGAAAATCACTTATGGAAGAAAATAATTCTTTTTAATACTTGAAATCAAAATTTAAATGAGATTTTCTGGAATAAATTTTTTCCGACATCAGTTTTGAATATTTTGCACGAAAGAGCGCGATTTTTTCATTTTTATTCACATGATTTGGAAAAAATTGTAAAAAGCTCATTGAAAAGCAAAATATTCGTCTGGATTTCAATATAAAAAAATTTCATTTCTAGAAAGAATTATTTCCGCAAAAGAGCGCAAAGTTTTGTTTTCTCTCACAAGATTTGGATCATAATGTGAAAATTACTTTGAAAAACAAAATGATCTTATTTAGTTCTGGATTTTAGAATTTATATTTCTTGTACTGTAATCAAATTTTTTCTAAGGTATTTACGCATTTCGTATGAATAAGCGGGAGATTTCCTTTTCTTTTAAATGATTAGGATTAAACGGTGAAAATCACTCATGGAAGCAAAATAATTCTTTTTAATGCTTGAAATCAAAATTTAAATGAGATTTTCTGGAATAAATTTTTTCCGAGATCAGTTTTGAATATTTTGCACGAAAGAGCGCGATTTTTTCATTTTTATTCACATGATTTGGAAAAAATTGTACAAAGAACATTGAAAAGCAAAATATTCGTCTGGATTTCAATATAAAAAAATTTCATTTCTAGAAAGATTTATTTCCGCAAAAGAGCGCAAAGTTTTGTTTTCTCTCACAAGATTTGGATCATAATGTGAAAATTACTTTGAAAAACAAAATGATCTTATTTAGTTCTGGATTTTAGAATTTATATTTCTTGTACTGTAAACAAAATTTTTCCAAGGTATTTACGCATTTCGCATGAATAAGCGCGAGATTTCCTTTTCTTTTACATGATTTGGATTAAACGGTGAAAATCACTTATGGAAGCAAAATAATACTTTTTATTACTTGAAATCAAAATTTAGATGAGATTTTCTGGAATAAATTTTTTCCGAGATCAGTTTTGAATATTTTGCACGAAAGAGCGCGATTTTTTCATTTTTATTCACATGATTTGGAAAAAATTGTAAAAAGCTCATTGAAAAGCAAAATATTCGTCTGGATTTCAATATAAAAAAATTCATTTCTAGAAAGAATTATTTCCGCAAAAGAGCGCAAAGTTTTGTTTTCTCTCACAAGATTTGGATCATAATGTGAAAATTACTTCGAAAAACTAAATGATCTTATTTAGTTCTGGATTTTAGAATTTATATTTTTTGTACTGTAATCAAATTTTTTCCAAGGTATTTACGCATTTCGCATAAATAAGCGCGAGATTTCCTTTTCTTTTACATGATTTGGATTAAACGGTGAAAATCACTTATGGAAGCAATATAATTCTTTTTAATACTTGAAATCAAAATTTAAATGAAATTTTCTGGAATAAATTTTTTCCGAGATCAGTTTTGAATATTTTGCACGAAAGAGCGCGATTTTTTCATTTTTATGCACATGATTTGGAAAAAAATGTAAAAAGCTCATTGAAAAGCAAAATATTCGTCTGGATTTCAATGTAAAAAAATTTCATTCTAGAAAGAATTATTTCCGCAAAAGAGCGAAAAGTTTTGTTTTCTCTCACAAGATTTGGATCATAATGTGAATATTACTTTGAAAAACAAAATGATCTTATTTAGTTCTGGATTTTAGAATTTATATTTCTTGTACTGTAATCAAATTTTTTCTAAGGTATTTACGCATTTCGTATGAATAAGCGCGAGATTTCCTTTTCTTTTACATGATTTGGATTAAACGGTGAAAATCACTTATGGAAGCAATATAATTCTTTTTAATACTTGAAATCAAAATTTAAATGAGATTTTCTGGAATAAATTTTTTCCGAGATCAGTTTTGAATATTTTGCACGAAAGAGCGCGATTTTTTCATTTTTATGCACATGATTTGGAAAAAATTGTAAAAAGCTCATTGAAAAGCAAAATATTCGTCTGGATTTCAATGTAAAAAAATTTCATTCTAGAAAGAATTATTTCCGCAAAAGAGCGCAAAGTTTTGTTTTCTCTCACAAGATTTGGATCATAATGTGAAAATTACTTTGAAAAACAAAATGATCTTATTTAGTTCTGGATTTTAGAATTTATATTTCTTGTACTGTAATCAAATTTTTTCTAAGGTATTTACGCATTTCGTATGAATAAGCGCGAGATTTCCTTTTCTTTTACATGATTTGGATTAAACGGTGAAAATCACTTATGGAAGAAAATAATTCTTTTTAATACTTGAAATCAAAATTTAAATGAGCTTTTTTGGAATAAATTTTTTCCGACATCAGTTTTGAATATTTTGCACGAAAGAGCGCGATTTTTTCATTTTTATTCACATGATTTGGAAAAAATTGTAAAAAGCTCATTGAAAAGCAAAATATTCGTCTGGATTTCAATATAAAAAAAATTTCATTTCTAGAAAGAATTATTTCCGCAAAAGAGCGCAAAGTTTTGTTTTCTCTCAAAGATTTGGATCATAATGTGAAAATTACTTTGAAAAACAAAATGATCTTATTTAGTTCTGGATTTTAGAATTTATATTTCTTGTACTGTAATCAAATTTTTTCCAAGGTATTTACGCATTTTGCATGAATAAGCGGGATATTTCCTTTTCTTTTACATGATTTGGATTAAACGGTGAAAATCACTCATGGAAGAAAATAATTCTTTTTAATCCTTGAAATCAAAATTTAAATGAGATTTTCTGGAATAAATTTTTTCCGAGATCAGTTTTGAATATTTTGCACGAAAGAGCGCGATTTTTTCATTTTTATTCACATGATATGGAAAAAATTGTACAAAGATCATTGAAAAGCAAAATATTCGTCTGGATTTCAATATAAAAAAATTTCATTTCTGGAAAGATTTATTTCCGCAAAAGAGCGCAAAGTTTTGTTTTCTCTCTCAAGATTTAGATAATAATGTGAAAATTACTTTGAAAAACAAAATGATCTTATTTAGTTCTGGATTTTAGAATTTATATTTCTTGTACTGTAAACAAAATTTTTCCAAGGTATTTACGCATTTCGCATGAATAAGCGCGAGATTTCCTTTTCTTTTACATGATTTGGATTAAACGGTGAAAATCACTTATGGAAGCAAAATAATTCTTTTTAATACTTGAAATCAAAATTTAAATGAGATTTTCTGGAATAAATTTTTTCCGAGATCAGTTTTGAATATTTTGCACGAAAGAGCGCGATTTTTTCATTTTTATTCACATGATTTGGAAAAAATTGTAAAAAGCTCATTGAAAAGCAAAATATTCGTCTGGATTTCAATATAAAAAAATTCATTTCTAGAAAGAATTATTTCCGCAAAAGAGCGCAAAGTTTTGTTTTCTCTCACAAGATTTGGATCATAATGTGAAAATTACTTTGAAAAACAAAATGATCTTATTTAGTTCTGGATTTTAGAATTTATATTTCTTGTACTGTAATCAAATTTTTTCCAAGGTATTTACGCATTTCGCATGAATAAGCGCGAGATTTCCTTTTCTTTTACATGATTTGGATTAAACGGTGAAAATCACTTATGGAAGCAAAATAATTCTTTTTAATACTTGAAAACAAAATTTAAATGAGATTTTCTGGAATAAATTTTTTCCGAGATCAGTTTTGAATATTTTGCACCAAAGAGCGCGATTTTTTCATTTTTATTCACATGATTTGGCAAAAATTGTAAAAAGCTCATTGAAAAGAAAAATATTCGTCTGGATTTCAATGTAAAAAAAATTTCATTCTAGAAAGAATTATTTCCGCAAAAGAGCGCAAAGTTTTGTTTTCTCTCACAAGATTTGGATCATAATGTGAAAATTACTTTGAAAAACATAATGATCTTATTTAGTTCTGGATTTTAGAATTTATATTTCTTGTACTGTAATCAAATTTTTTCTAAGGTATTTACGCATTTCGCATGAATAAGCGCGAGATTTCCTTTTCTTTTACATGATTTGGATTAAACGGTGAAAATCACTTATGGAAGAAAATAATTCTTTTTAATACTTGAAATCAAAATTTAAATGAGATTTTCTGGAATAAATTTTTTCCGACATCAGTTTTGAATATTTTGCACGAAAGAGCGCGATTTTTTCATTTTTATTCACATGATTTGGAAAAAATTGTAAAAAGCTCATTGAAAAGCAAAATATTCGTCTGGATTTCAATATAAAAAAATTTCATTTCTAGAAAGAATAATTTCCGCAAAATAGCGCAAAGTTTTGTTTTCTCTCAAAGATTTGGATCATAATGTGAAAATTACTTTGAAAAACAAAATGATCTTATTTAGTTCTGGATTTTAGAATTTATATTTCTTGTACTGTAATCAAATTTTTTCCAAGGTATTTACGCATTTCGCATGAATAAGCACGAGATTTCCTTTTCTTTTACATGATTTGGATTAAACGGTGGAAATCACTTTTGGAAGCAAAATAATTCTTTTTAATACTTGAAATCAAAATTTAAATGAGATTTTCTGGAATAAATTTTTTCCGAGATCAGTTTTGAATATTTTGCACGAAAGAGCGCGATTTTTTCATTTTTATTCACATGATTTGGAAAAAATTGTAAAAAGCTCATTGAAAAGCAAAATATTCGTCTGGATTTCAATATAAAAAAATTTCATTTCTAGAAAGAATTATTTCCGCAAAAGAGCGCAAAGTTTTGTTTTCTCTCACAAGATTTGGATCATAATATGAAAATTACTTTGAAAAACAAAATGATCTTATTTAGTTCTGGATTTTAGAATTTATATTTCTTGTACTGTAATCAAATTTTTTCCAAGGTATTTACGCATTTCGCATGAATAAGCGCGAGATTTCCTTTTCTTTTACATGATTTGGATTAAACGGTGAAAATCACTTATGGAAGCAAAATAATACTTTTTAATACTTGAAATCAAAATTTAAATGAGAGTTTCTGGAATAAATTTTTTCCGAGAT
Source organism: Ceriagrion tenellum (assembly GCA_963169105.1). NCBI lineage: Eukaryota > Metazoa > Arthropoda > Insecta > Odonata > Coenagrionidae > Ceriagrion > Ceriagrion tenellum. Next base: position 121,612,158 of record OY720642.1, on the reverse strand, counting down.
CAGTTTTGAATATTTTGCACGAAAGAGCGCGATTTTTTCATTTTTATTCACATGATTTGGCAAAAATTGTAAAAAGCTCATTGAAAAGCAAAATTTTCGTCTGGATTTCAATATAAAAAAATTTCATTTCTAGAAAGAATTATTTCCGCAAAAGAGCGCAAAGTTTTGTTTTCTCTCACAAGATTTGGATCATAATGTGAAAATTACTTTGAAAAACAAAATGATCTTATTTAGTTCTGGATTTTTGAATTTATAATTCTTGTACTGTAATGTAATTTTTTCCAAGGTATTTACGCATTTCGCATGAATAAGCGCGAGATTTCCTTTTCTTTTACATGATTTGGATTAAACGGTGAAAATCACTGATGGAAGCAAAATAATTCTTTTTAATACTTGAAATCAAAATTTAAATGAGATTTTCTGGAATAAATTTTTTCCGAGATCAGTTTTGAATATTTTGCACGAAAGAGCGCGATTTTTTCATTTTTATTCACATGATTTGGAAAAAATTGTAAAAAGCTCATTGAAAAGCAAAATATTCGTCTGGATTTCAATATAAAAAAATTTCATTTCTAGAAAGAATTATATCCGCAAAAGAGCGCAAAGTTTTGTTTTCTCTCACAAGATTTGGATCATAATGTGAAAATTACTTTGAAAAACAAAATGATCTTATTTAGTTCTGGATTTTAGAATTTATATTTCTTGTACTGTTATCAAATTTTTTCCAAGGTATTTACGCATTTCGCATGAATAAGCGCGAATTTTCCTTTTCTTTTACATGATTTGGATTAAACGATGAAAATCACTTATGGAAGCAAAATAATTCTTTTTAATACTTGATATCAAAATTTAAATGAGATTTTCTGGAATAAATTTTTTCCGAGATCAGTTTTGAATATTTTGCACGAAAAAGCGCGATTTTTTCATTTTTATTCACATGATTTGGAAAAACATGTAAAAAGCTCATTGAAAAGCAAAATATTCGTCTGGATTTCAATATAAAAAAATTTCATTTCTAGAAAGAATTATTTCCGAAAAAGAGCGCAAAGTTTTGTTTTCTCTCACAAGATTTGGATCATAATGTGAAAATTACTTTGAGAAACAAAATGATCTTATTTAGTTCTCGATTTTAGAATTTATATTTCTTGTACTGTAATCAAATTTTTTCCAAGGTATTTACGCATTTCGCATGAATAAGCGCGAGATTTCCTTTTCTTTTACATGATTTGGATTTAACGGTGAAAATCACTTATGGAAGAAAATAATTCTTTTTAATACTTGAAATCAAAATTTAAATGAGCTTTTTTGGAATAAATTTTTTCCGACATCAGTTTTGAATATTTTGCACGAAAGAGCGCGATTTTTTCATTTTTATTCACATGATTTGGAAAAAATTGTAAAAAGCTCATTGAAAAGCAAAATATTCGTCTGGATTTCAATATAAAAAAAATTTCATTTCTAGAAAGAATTATTTCCGCAAAAGAGCGCAAAGTTTTGTTTTCTCTCAAAGATTTGGATCATAATGTGAAAATTACTTTGAAAAACAAAATGATCTTATTTAGTTCTGGATTTTAGAATTTATATTTCTTGTACTGTAATCAAATTTTTTCCAAGGTATTTACGCATTTTGCATGAATAAGCGGGATATTTCCTTTTCTTTTACATGATTTGGATTAAACGGTGAAAATCACTCATGGAAGAAAATAATTCTTTTTAATCCTTGAAATCAAAATTTAAATGAGATTTTCTGGAATAAATTTTTTCCGAGATCAGTTTTGAATATTTTGCACGAAAGAGCGCGATTTTTTCATTTTTATTCACATGATATGGAAAAAATTGTACAAAGATCATTGAAAAGCAAAATATTCGTCTGGATTTCAATATAAAAAAATTTCATTTCTGGAAAGATTTATTTCCGCAAAAGAGCGCAAAGTTTTGTTTTCTCTCTCAAGATTTAGATAATAATGTGAAAATTACTTTGAAAAACAAAATGATCTTATTTAGTTCTGGATTTTAGAATTTATATTTCTTGTACTGTAAACAAAATTTTTCCAAGGTATTTACGCATTTCGCATGAATAAGCGCGAGATTTCCTTTTCTTTTACATGATTTGGATTAAACGGTGAAAATCACTTATGGAAGCAAAATAATTCTTTTTAATACTTGAAATCAAAATTTAAATGAGATTTTCTGGAATAAATTTTTTCCGAGATCAGTTTTGAATATTTTGCACGAAAGAGCGCGATTTTTTCATTTTTATTCACATGATTTGGAAAAAATTGTAAAAAGCTCATTGAAAAGCAAAATATTCGTCTGGATTTCAATATAAAAAAATTCATTTCTAGAAAGAATTATTTCCGCAAAAGAGCGCAAAGTTTTGTTTTCTCTCACAAGATTTGGATCATAATGTGAAAATTACTTTGAAAAACAAAATGATCTTATTTAGTTCTGGATTTTAGAATTTATATTTCTTGTACTGTAATCAAATTTTTTCCAAGGTATTTACGCATTTCGCATGAATAAGCGCGAGATTTCCTTTTCTTTTACATGATTTGGATTAAACGGTGAAAATCACTTATGGAAGCAAAATAATTCTTTTTAATACTTGAAAACAAAATTTAAATGAGATTTTCTGGAATAAATTTTTTCCGAGATCAGTTTTGAATATTTTGCACCAAAGAGCGCGATTTTTTCATTTTTATTCACATGATTTGGCAAAAATTGTAAAAAGCTCATTGAAAAGAAAAATATTCGTCTGGATTTCAATGTAAAAAAAATTTCATTCTAGAAAGAATTATTTCCGCAAAAGAGCGCAAAGTTTTGTTTTCTCTCACAAGATTTGGATCATAATGTGAAAATTACTTTGAAAAACATAATGATCTTATTTAGTTCTGGATTTTAGAATTTATATTTCTTGTACTGTAATCAAATTTTTTCTAAGGTATTTACGCATTTCGCATGAATAAGCGCGAGATTTCCTTTTCTTTTACATGATTTGGATTAAACGGTGAAAATCACTTATGGAAGAAAATAATTCTTTTTAATACTTGAAATCAAAATTTAAATGAGATTTTCTGGAATAAATTTTTTCCGACATCAGTTTTGAATATTTTGCACGAAAGAGCGCGATTTTTTCATTTTTATTCACATGATTTGGAAAAAATTGTAAAAAGCTCATTGAAAAGCAAAATATTCGTCTGGATTTCAATATAAAAAAATTTCATTTCTAGAAAGAATAATTTCCGCAAAATAGCGCAAAGTTTTGTTTTCTCTCAAAGATTTGGATCATAATGTGAAAATTACTTTGAAAAACAAAATGATCTTATTTAGTTCTGGATTTTAGAATTTATATTTCTTGTACTGTAATCAAATTTTTTCCAAGGTATTTACGCATTTCGCATGAATAAGCACGAGATTTCCTTTTCTTTTACATGATTTGGATTAAACGGTGGAAATCACTTTTGGAAGCAAAATAATTCTTTTTAATACTTGAAATCAAAATTTAAATGAGATTTTCTGGAATAAATTTTTTCCGAGATCAGTTTTGAATATTTTGCACGAAAGAGCGCGATTTTTTCATTTTTATTCACATGATTTGGAAAAAATTGTAAAAAGCTCATTGAAAAGCAAAATATTCGTCTGGATTTCAATATAAAAAAATTTCATTTCTAGAAAGAATTATTTCCGCAAAAGAGCGCAAAGTTTTGTTTTCTCTCACAAGATTTGGATCATAATATGAAAATTACTTTGAAAAACAAAATGATCTTATTTAGTTCTGGATTTTAGAATTTATATTTCTTGTACTGTAATCAAATTTTTTCCAAGGTATTTACGCATTTCGCATGAATAAGCGCGAGATTTCCTTTTCTTTTACATGATTTGGATTAAACGGTGAAAATCACTTATGGAAGCAAAATAATACTTTTTAATACTTGAAATCAAAATTTAAATGAGAGTTTCTGGAATAAATTTTTTCCGAGATCAGTTTTGAATATTTTGCACGAAAGAGCGCGATTTTTTCATTTTTATTCACATGATTTGGCAAAAATTGTAAAAAGCTCATTGAAAAGCAAAATTTTCGTCTGGATTTCAATATAAAAAAATTTCATTTCTAGAAAGAATTATTTCCGCAAAAGAGCGCAAAGTTTTGTTTTCTCTCACAAGATTTGGATCATAATGTGAAAATTACTTTGAAAAACAAAATGATCTTATTTAGTTCTGGATTTTTGAATTTATAATTCTTGTACTGTAATGTAATTTTTTCCAAGGTATTTACGCATTTCGCATGAATAAGCGCGAGATTTCCTTTTCTTTTACATGATTTGGATTAAACGGTGAAAATCACTGATGGAAGCAAAATAATTCTTTTTAATACTTGAAATCAAAATTTAAATGAGATTTTCTGGAATAAATTTTTTCCGAGATCAGTTTTGAATATTTTGCACGAAAGAGCGCGATTTTTTCATTTTTATTCACATGATTTGGAAAAAATTGTAAAAAGCTCATTGAAAAGCAAAATATTCGTCTGGATTTCAATATAAAAAAATTTCATTTCTAGAAAGAATTATATCCGCAAAAGAGCGCAAAGTTTTGTTTTCTCTCACAAGATTTGGATCATAATGTGAAAATTACTTTGAAAAACAAAATGATCTTATTTAGTTCTGGATTTTAGAATTTATATTTCTTGTACTGTTATCAAATTTTTTCCAAGGTATTTACGCATTTCGCATGAATAAGCGCGAATTTTCCTTTTCTTTTACATGATTTGGATTAAACGATGAAAATCACTTATGGAAGCAAAATAATTCTTTTTAATACTTGATATCAAAATTTAAATGAGATTTTCTGGAATAAATTTTTTCCGAGATCAGTTTTGAATATTTTGCACGAAAAAGCGCGATTTTTTCATTTTTATTCACATGATTTGGAAAAACATGTAAAAAGCTCATTGAAAAGCAAAATATTCGTCTGGATTTCAATATAAAAAAATTTCATTTCTAGAAAGAATTATTTCCGAAAAAGAGCGCAAAGTTTTGTTTTCTCTCACAAGATTTGGATCATAATGTGAAAATTACTTTGAGAAACAAAATGATCTTATTTAGTTCTCGATTTTAGAATTTATATTTCTTGTACTGTAATCAAATTTTTTCCAAGGTATTTACGCATTTCGCATGAATAAGCGCGAGATTTCCTTTTCTTTTACATGATTTGGATTTAACGGTGAAAATCACTGATGGAAGCTAAATAATTCTTATTAATACTTGAAATCAAAATTTAAATGAGATTTTCTGGAATAAATATTTTCCGAGATCAGTTTTGAATATTTTGCACGAAAGAGTGCAATTTTTTCATTTTTATTCACATGATTTGGAAAAAATTGTAAAAAGCTCATTGAAAAGCAAAATATTCGTCTGGATTTCAATATAAAAAAATTTCATTTCTAGAAAGAATTATTTCCGCAAAAGAGCGCAAAGTTTTGTTTTCTCTCACAAGATTTGGATCATAATGTGAAAATTACTTTGAAAAACAAAATGATCTTATTTAGTTCTGAATATTAGAATTTGTATTTCTTGTACTGTAATCAAATTTTTTCCAAGGTATTTACGCATTTCGCATGAATAAGCGCGAGATTTCCTTTTCTTTTACATGATTTGGATTAAACGGTGAAAATCACTTATGGAAGCAAAATAATTCTTTTTAATAATTGAAATCAAAATTTAAATGAGATTTTCTGGAATAAATTTTTTCCGAGATCAGTTTTGAATATTTTGCACGAAAGAGCGCGATTTTTTCATTTTTATTCACATGATTTGGAAAAAATTGTAAAAAGCTCATTGAAAAGCAAAATATTCGTCTGGATTTCAATATAAAAAAATTTCATTTTTAGAAAGAATTATTTCCGCAAAAGAGCGCAAAGTTTTGTTTTCTCTCACAAGATTTGGATCATAATGTGAAAATTACTTTGAAAAACAAAATGATCTTATTTAGTTCTGGATTTTAGAATTTATATTTCTTGTACTGCAATCAAATTTTTTCCAAGGTATTTACGCATTTCGCCTGATTAGCGCGAGATTTCCTTTTCTTTTACACGATTTGGATTAAACGGTGAAAATCACTTATGGAAGCAAAATAATTCTTTTTAATACTTGAAATCAAAATTTAAATGAGATTTTCTGGAATAAATTTTTTCCGAGATCAGTTTTGAATATTTTGCACGAAAGAGCGCGATTTTTTCATTTTTATTCACATGATTTGGAAAAATTGTAAAAAGCTCATTGAAAAGCAAAATATTCGTCTGGATTTCAATATAAAAAAATTTCATTTCTAGAAAGAATTATTTCCGCAAAAGAGCGCAAAGTTCTGTTTTCTCTCACAAGATTTGGATCATAATGTGAAAATTACTTTGAAAAACAATATGATCTTATTTAGGTCTCGATTTTAGAATTTATATTTCTTGTACTGTAATCAAATTTTTTCCAAGATATTTACGCATTTCGCATGAATAAGCGCGAGATTTCCTTTTCTTTTACATGATTTGGATTAAACGGTGAAAATCACTCATGGAAGCAGAATAATTCTTTTTAATACTTTAAATCAAAATTTAAATGAGATTTTCTGGAATAAATTTTTTTCGAGATCAGTTTTGAATATTTTGCACGAAAGAGCGCGATTTTTTTCATTTTTATTCACATGATTTGGAAAAAATTGTAAAAAGCTCATTGAAGAGCAAAATATTCGTCTGGATTTCAATATAAAAAAATTTTATTTCTAGAAAGAATTATTTCCGCAAAAGAGCGCAAAGTTTTGTTTTCTCTCACACGATTTGGATCATAATGTGATAATTACTTCGAAAAACTAAATGATCTTATTTAGTTCTGGATTTTAGAATTTATATTTCTTGTACTGCAATCAAAATTTTTCCAAGGTATTTACGCATTTCGCCTGATTAGCGCGAGATTTCCTTTTCTTTTACACGATTTGGATTAAACGGTGAAAATCACTTATGGAAGCAAAATAATTCTTTTTAATACTTGAAATCAAAATTTAAATGAGATTTTCTGGAATAAATTTTTTCCGAGATCAGTTTTGAATATTTTGCACCAAAGAGCGCGATTTTTTCATTTTTATTCACATGATTTGGCAAAAATTGTAAAAAGCTCATTGAAAAGCAAAATTTTCGTCTGGATTTCAATATAAAAAAATTTCATTTCTAGAAAGAATTATTTCCGCAAAAGAGCGCAAAGTTTTGTTTTCTCTCACAAGATTTGGATCATAATGTGAAAATTACTTTGAAAAACAAAATGATCTTATTTAGTTCTGGATCTTAAAATTTATATTTCTTGTACTGTAATCAAATTTTTTCCAAGGTATTTACGCATTTCGCATGAATAAGCGCGAGATTTCCTTTTCTTTTACATGATTTGGATTAAACGGTGAAAATCACTTATGGAAGGAAAATAATTCTTTTTAATACTTGAAATCAAAATTTAAATGAGATTTTCTGGAATAAATTTTTTCCGAGATCAGTTTTGAATATTTTGCACGAAAGAGCGCGATTTTTTCATTTTTATTCACATGATTTGGAAACAGATGTAAAAAGCTCATTGAAAAGCAAAATGTTCTAATATTCGTCTGGATTTCAATATAAAAAAACTTCATTTCTAGAAGGATTTATTTCCGCAAAAGAGCGCAAAGTTTTGTTTTCTCTCACAAGATTTGGATCATAATGTGAAAATTACTTTGAAAAACAAAGTGATCTTATTTAGTTCTGGATTTTAGAATTTATATTTCTTGTACTGTAATCAAATTTTTTCCAAGATATTTACGCATTTCGCATGAAAAAGCGCGAGATTTCCTTTTCTTTTACATGATTTGGATTAAACGGTGAAAATCACTCATGGAAGCAAAATAATTCTTTTTAATACTTGAAATCAAAATTTAAAAGAGATTTTCTTGAATAAATTTTTTCCGAGATAAGTTTTGAATATTTTGCACGAAAGAGCGCCATTTTTTCATTTTTATGCACATGATTTGGAAAAAATTGTAAAAAGCTCATTGAAAAGCAAAATATTCGTCTGGATTTCAATATAAAAAAATTTCATTTCTAGAAAGAATTATATCCGCAAAAGAGCGCAAAGTTTTGTTTTCTCTCAAAGATTTGGATCATAATGTGAAAATTACTTTGAAAAACAAAATGATCTTATTTAGTTCTGGATTTTAGAATTTATATTTCTTGTACTGTAATTAAAATTTTTCCAAGGTATTTACGCCTTTCGCATGAATAAGCGCGAGATTTCCTTTTCTTTTACATGATTTGGATTAAACGGTGAAAATCACTTATGGAAGCAAAATAATTCTTTTTAATACTTGAAATCAAAATTTAAATGAGATTTTCTGGAATAAATTTTTTCCGAGATCAGTTTTGAATATTTTGCACGAAAGAGCGCGATTTTTTCATTTTTATTCACATGATTTGGCAAAAATTGTAAAAAGCTCATTGAAAAGCAAAATTTTCGTCTGGATTTCAATATAAAAAAATTTCATTTCTAGAAAGAATTATTTCCGCAAAAGAGCGCAAAGTTTTGTTTTCTCTCACAAGATTTGGATCATAATGTGAAAATTACTTTGAAAAACAAAATGATCTTATTTAGTTCTGGATCTTAAAATTTATATTTCTTGTACTGTAATCAAATTTTTTCCAAGGTATTTACGCATTTCGCATGAATAAGCGCGAGATTTCCTTTTCTTTTACATGATTTGGATTAAACGGTGAAAATCACTTATGGAAGCAAAATTATTCTTTTTAATACTTGAAATCAAAATTTAAATGAGATTTTCTGGAATAAATTTTTTCCGAGATCAGTTTTGAATATTTTGCACGAAAGAGCGCGATTTTTTCATTTTTATTCACATGATTTGGAAACAGATGTAAAAAGCTCATTGAAAAGCAAAATATTCTAATATTCGTCTGGATTTCAATATAAAAAAACTTCATTTCTAGAAGGATTTATTTCCGCAAAAGAGCGCAAAGTGTTGTTTTCACTCACAAGATTTGGATCATAATGTGAAAATTACTTTGAAAAACAAAATGATCTTATTTAGTTCTGGATTTTTGAATTTTTATTTCTTGTAAAGTAATCAAAATTTTTCCAAGGTATTTACGCATTTCGCATGAATAAGCGCGAGATTTCCTTTACTTTTACATGATATGGATTAAACGGTGAAAATGATTCATGGAAGCAAAATAATTATTTTTAATACTTAAAATCAAAATTTAAATGAGATTTTCTGGAATAAATTTTTTCCGAGATCAGTTTTGAATATTTTGAACGGAAGAGCGCGATTTTTTCATTTTTATTCACATGATTTGGAAAAAGTTGTAAAAAGCTCATTGAAAAGCAAAATATTCGTTTGGATTTCAATATAAACAAATTTCATTTCTAGAAAGAATTATTTCCGCAAAAGAGCGCAAAGTTTTGTTTTCTCTCACAAGATTTGGATCATAATGTGAAAATTACTTTGAAAAACAAAATGATCTTATTTAGTTCTGGTTTTTAGAATTTATATTTCTTGTACTGTAATCAAATTTTTTCCAAGGAATTTACGCATTTCGCATGAATAAGCGCGAGATTTCCTTTTCTTTTACATGATTTGGATTAAACGGTGAAAATCACTTATGGAAGCAAAATAATTCTTTTTAATACTTGAAATCAAAATTTAAATGAGATTTTCTGGAATAAATTTTTTCCGAGATCAGTTTTGAATATTTTGCACCAAAGAGCGCGATTTTTTCATTTTTATTCACATGATTTGGAAAAAATTGTAAAAAGCTCATTGAAAAGCAAAATATTCGTCTGGATTTCAATATAAAAAAATTTCATTCTAGAAAGAATTATTTCCGCAAAAGAGCGCAAAGTTTTGTTTTCTCTCACAAGATTTGGATCATAATGTGAAAATTACTTTGAAAAACAAAATGATCTTATTTAGTTCTGGATTTTAGAATTTATATTTCTTGTACTGTAATCAAATTTTTTCCAAAGTATTTACGCATTTCGCATGAATAAGCGCGAGATTTCCTTTTCTTGTACATGATTTGGATTAAACGGTGAAAATCACTTATGGAAGGAAAATAATTCTTTTTAATACTTGAAATCAAAATTTAAATGAGATTTTCTGGAATAAATTTTTTCCGAGATCAGTTTTGAATATTTTAACGAAAGAGCGCGATTTTTTCATTTTTATTCACATGATTTGGAAAAAATTGTAAAAAGCTCATTGAAAAGCAAAATATTCGTCTGGATTTCAATATAAAAAAATTTCATTTCTAGAAAGAATTATTTCCGCAAAAGAGCGCAAAGTTTTGTTTTCTCTCACAAGATCTGGATCATAATGTGAAAATTACTTTGAAAAACAAAATGATCTTATTTAGTTCTGGATTTTAGAATTTATATTTCTTGTACTGTAATCAAATTTTTTCCAAGGTATTTACGCATTTCGCATGAATAAGCGCGAGATTTCCTTTTCTTTTACATGATTTATATTAAACGGTGAAAATCACTTATGGAAGCAAAATAATTCTTTTTAATACTTGAAATCAAAATTTAAATGAGATTTTCTGGAATAAATTTTTTCCGAGATCAGTTTTGAATATTTTGCACCAAAGAGCGCGATTTTTTCATTTTTATTCACATGATTTGGAAAAAATTGTAAAAAGCTCATTGAAAAGCAAAATATTCGTCTGGATTTCAATATAAAAAAATTTCATTCTAGAAAGAATTATTTCCGCAAAAGAGCGCAAAGTTTTGTTTTCTCTCACAAGATTTGGATCATAATGTGAAAATTACTTTGAAAAACAAAATGATCTTATTTAGTTCTGGATTTTAGAATTTATATTTCTTGTACTGTAATCAAATTTTTTCCAAGGTATTTACGCATTTCGCATGAATAAGCGCGAGATTTCCTTTTCTTGTACATGATTTGGATTAAACGGTGAAAATCACTTATGGAAGGAAAATAATTCTTTTTAATACTTGAAATCAAAATTTAAATGAGATTTTCTGGAATAAATTTTTTCCGAGATCAGTTTTGAATATTTTGCACGAAAGAGCGCGATTTTTTCATTTTTATTCACATGATTTGGAAAAAATTGTAAAAAGCTCATTGAAAAGCAAAATATTCATCTTGATTTCAATATAAAAAAAATTTCATTTCTAGAAAGAATTATTTCCGCAAAAGAGCGCAAAGTTATGTTTTCTCTCAAAGATTTGGATCATAATGTGAAAATTACTTTGAAAAACAAAATGATCTTATTTAGTTCTGGATTTTAGAATTTATATTTCTTGTACTGTAATCAAATTTTTTCCAAGGTATTTACGCATTTTGCATGAATAAGCGGGAGATTTCCTTTTCTTTTACATGATTTGGATTAAACGGTGAAAATCACTTATGGAAGCAATATAATTCTTTTTAATACTTGAAATCAAAATTTAAATGAGATTTTCTGGAATAAATTTTTTCCGAGATCAGTTTTGAATATTTTGCACGAAAGAGCGCGATTATTTCATTTTTATTCACATGATTTGGAAAAAATTGTACAAAGATCATTGAAAAGCAAAAAATTCGTCTGGATTTCAATATAAAAAAATTTCATTTCTAGAAAGATTTATTTCCGCAAAAGAGCGCAAAGTTTTATTTTCTCTCACAAGATTTGGATCATAATGTGAAAATTACTTTGAAAAACAAAATGATCTTATTTAGTTCTGGATTTTAGAATTTATATTTCTTGTACTGTAAACAAAATTTTTCCAAGGTATTAACGCATTTCGCATGAATAAGCGCGAGATTTCCTTTTCTTTTACATGATTTGGATTAAACGGTGAAAATCACTTATGGAAGCAAAATAATTCTTTTTAATACTTGAAATCAAAATTTAAATGAGATTTTCTGGAATAAATTTTTTCCGAGATCAGTTTTGAATATTTTGCACCAAAGAGCGCGATTTTTTCATTTTTATTCACATGATTTGGAAAAAATTGTAAAAAGCTCATTGAAAAGCAAAATATTCGTCTGGATTTCAATATAAAAAAATTTCATTCTAGAAAGAATTATTTCCGCAAAAGAGCGCAAAGTTTTGTTTTCTCTCACAAGATTTGGATCATAATGTGAAAATTACTTTGAAAAACAAAATGATCTTATTTAGTTCTGGATTTTAGAATTTATATTTCTTGTACTGTAATCAAATTTTTTCCAAGGTATTTACGCATTTCGCATGAATAAGCGCGAGATTTCCTTTTCTTGTACATGATTTGGATTAAACGGTGAAAATCACTTATGGAAGGAAAATAATTCTTTTTAATACTTGAAATCAAAATTTAAATGAGATTTTCTGGAATAAATTTTTTCCGAGATCAGTTTTGAATATTTTAACGAAAGAGCGCGATTTTTTCATTTTTATTCACATGATTTGGAAAAAATTGTAAAAAGCTCATTGAAAAGCAAAATATTCGTCTGGATTTCAATATAAAAAAATTTCATTTCTAGAAAGAATTATTTCCGCAAAAGAGCGCAAAGTTTTGTTTTCTCTCAAAGATCTGGATCATAATGTGAAAATTACTTTGAAAAACAAAATGGTCTTATTTTGTTCTGGATTTTAGAATTTATATTTCTTGTACTGTAATCAAATTTTTTCCAAGGTATTTACGCATTTCGCATGAATAAGCGCGAGATTTCCTTTTCTTTTACATGATTTATATTAAACGGTGAAAATCACTTATGGAAGCAAAATAATTCTTTTTAATACTTGAAAACAAAATTTAAATGAGATTTTCTGGAATAAATTTTTTCCGAGATCAGTTTTGAATATTTTGCACCAAAGAGCGCGATTTTTTCATTTTTATTCACATGATTTGGCAAAAATTGTAAAAAGCTCATTGAAAAGCAAAATATTCGTCTGGATTTCAATGTAAAAAAATTTTATTCTAGAAAGAATTATTTCCGCAAAAGAGCGCAAAGTTTTGTTTTCTCTCACAAGATTTGGATCTTAATGTGAAAATTACTTTGAAAAACAAAATGATCTTATTTAGTTCTGGATTTTAGAATTTATATTTCTTGTACTGTAATCAAATTTTTTCTAAGGTATTTACGCATTTCGTATGAATAAGCGCGAGATTTCCTTTTCTTTTACATGATTTGGATTAAACGGTGAAAATCACTTATGGAAGAAAATAATTCTTTTTAATACTTGAAATCAAAATTTAAATGAGATTTTCTGGAATAAATTTTTTCCGAGATCAGTTTTGAATATTTTGCACGAAAGAGCGCGATTATTTCATTTTTATTCACATGATTTGGAAAAAATTGTACAAAGATCATTGAAAAGCAAAAAATTCGTCTGGATTTCAATATAAAAAAATTTCATTTCTAGAAAGATTTATTTCCGCAAAAGAGCGCAAAGTTTTGTTTTCTCTCACAAGATTTGGATCATAATGTGAAAATTACTTTGAAAAACAAAATGATCTTATTTAGTTCTGGATTTTAGAATTTATATTTCTTGTACTGTAAACAAAATTTTTCCAAGGTATTAACGCATTTCGCATGAATAAGCGCGAGATTTCCTTTTCTTTTACATGATTTGGATTAAACGGTGAAAATCACTTATGGAAGCAAAATAATACTTTTTATTACTTGAAATCAAAATTTAAATGAGATTTTCTGGAATAAATTTTTTCCGAGATCAGTTTTGAATATTTTGCACGAAAGAGCGCGATTTTTTCATTTTTATTCACATGATTTGGAAAAAATTGTAAAAAGCTCATTGAAAAGCAAAATATTCGTCTGGATTTCAATATAAAAAAATTTCATTTCTAGAAAGAATTATTTCCGCAAAAGAGCGCAAAGTTTTGTTTTCTCTCAAAGATCTGGATCATAATGTGAAAATTACTTTGAAAAACAAAATGGTCTTATTTTGTTCTGGATTTTAGAATTTATATTTCTTGTACTGTAATCAAATTTTTTCCAAGGTATTTACGCATTTCGCATGAATAAGCGCGAGATTTCCTTTTCTTGTACATGATTTGGATTAAACGGTGAAAATCACTTATGGAAGCAAAATAATTCTTTTTAATACTTGAAATCAAAATTTAAATGAGATTTTCTGGAATAAATTTTTTCCGAGATCAGTTTTGAATATTTTGCACGAAAGAGCGCGATTTTTTCATTTTTATTCACATGATTTGGAAAAAATTGTAAAAAGCTCATTGAAAAGCAAAATATTCGTCTGGATTTCAATATAAAAATATTTCATTTCTAGAAAGAATTATATCCGCAAAAGAGCGCAAAGTTTTGTTTTCTCTCAAAGATTTGGATCATAATGTGAAAATTACTTTGAAAAACAAAATGATCTTATTTAGTTCTGGATTTTAGAATTTATATTTCTTGTACTGTAATCAAATTTTTTCCAAGGTATTTACGCATTTCGCATGAATAAGCGCGAGATTTCCTTTTCTTTTACATGATTTGGATTAAACGGTGAAAATCACTTATGGAAGCAAAATTATTCTTTTTAATACTTGAAATCAAAATTTAAATGAGATTTTCTGGAATAAATTTTTTCCGAGATCAGTTTTGAATATTTTGCACGAAAGAGCGCGATTTTTTCATTTTTATTCACATGATTTGGAAAAAATTGTAAAAAGCTCATTGATAAGCAAAATATTCGTCTGGATTTCAATATAAAAAAATTTCATTTCTAGAAAGAATTATTTCCGCAAAAGAGCGCAAAGTTTTGTTTTCTGTCACAAGATTTGGATCATAATGTGAAAATTACTTTGAAAAACAAAATGATCTTATTTAGTTTTGGATTTTAGAATTTATATTTCTTGTACTGTAATATAATTTTTTCCAAGGTATTTACGCATTTCGCATGAATAAGCGCGAGATTTCCTTTTCTTTTACATGATTTGGATTAAACGGTGAAAATCACTCATGGAAGCAAAATTATTCTTTTTAATACTTGAAATCAAAATTTAAATGAGATTTTCTGGAATAAATTTTTTCCGAGATCAGTTTTGAATATTTTGCACGAAAGAGCGCGATTTTTTCATTTTTATTCACATGATTTGGAAAAAATTGTAAAAAGCTCATTGATAAGCAAAATATTCGTCTGGATTTCAATATAAAAAAATTTCATTTCTAGAAAGAATTATTTCCGCAAAAGAGCGCAAAGTTTTGTTTTCTCTCACAAGATTTGGATCATAATGTGAAAATTACTTTGAAAAACAAAATGATCTTATTTAGTTCTGGATTTTAGAATTTATATTTCTTGTACTGTAATATAATTTTTTCCAAGGTATTTACGCATTTCGCATGAATAAGCGCGAGATTTCCTTTTCTTTTACATGATTTGGATTAAACGGTGAAAATCACTCATGGAAGCAAAATAATTCTTTTTAATACTTGAAATCAAAATTTAAATGAGATTTTCGGGAATAAATTTTTTCCGAGATCAGTTTTGAATATTTTGCACGAAAGAGCGCGATTTTTTCATTTTTATTCACATGATTTGGAAAAAATTGTAAAAAGCTCATTGATAAGCAAAATATTCGTCTGGATTTCAATATAAAAAAATTCATTTCTAGAAAGAATTATTTCCGCAAAAGAGCGCAAAGTTTTGTTTTCTCTCACAAGATTTGGATCATAATGTGAAAATTACTTCGAAAAACAAAATGATCTTATTTAGTTCTGGATTTTAGAATTTATATTTCTTGTACCTTAATCAAATTTTTTCCAAGGTATTTACGCATTTCGCATGAATAAGCGCGAGATTTCCTTTTCTTTTACATGATTTGGATTAAACGGTGAAAATCACTTATGGAAGCAAAATAATTATTTTTAATATTTGAAATCAAAATTTAAATGAGATTTTCTGGAATAAATTTTTTCCGAGATCAGTTTTTAATACTTTGCACGAAAGAGCGCGATTTTTTCATTTTTTTTCACATGATTTGGAAAAAATTATAAAAAGCTCATTGAAAAGCAAAATATTCGTCTGGATTTCAATATAAAAAAATTTCATTTCTAGAAAGAATAATTTCCGCAAAATAGCGCAAAGTTTTGTTTTCTCTCAAAGATTTGGATCATAATGTGAAAATTACTTTGAAAAACAAAATGATCTTATTTAGTTCTGGATTTTAGAATTTATATTTCTTGTACTGTAATCAAATTTTTTCCAAGGTATTTACGCATTTCGCATGAATAAGCGCGAGATTTCCTTTTCTTTTACATGATTTGGATACAACGGTGGAAATCACTTATGGAAGCAAAATTATTCCTTTTAATACTTGAAATCAAAATTTAAATGAGATTTTCTGGAATAAATTTTTTCCGAGATCAGTTTTGAATATTTTGCACGAAAGAGCGCGATTTTTTCATTTTTATTCACATGATTTGGAAAAAATTGTAAAAAGCTCATTGAAAAGCAAAATATTCGTCTGGATTTCAATATAAATAAATTTCATTTATAGAAAGAATTATTTCCGCAAAAGAGCGCAAAGTTTTGTTTTCTCTCACAAGATTTGGATCATAATGTGAAAATTACTTCGAGAACAAAATGATCTTATTTAATTCTGGATTTTAGAATTTATATTTCTTGTACTGTAATCAAATTTTTTCCAATATTTTTACGCATTTCGCATGAATAAGCGCGAGATTTCCTTTTCTTTTACATGATTTGGATTAAACGGTGAAAATCACTCATGGAAGGAAAATAATTCTTTTAATACTTGAAATCAAAATTTAAATGAGATTTTCTGGAATAAATTTTTTCCGAGATCAGTTTTGAATATTTTGCACGAAAGAGCGCGATTTTTTCAATTTTATTCACATGATTTGGAAATAATTGTTAAAAGCTCATTGAAAAGCAAAATATTCGTCTGGATTTCAATATAAAAAAATTTCATTTCTAGAAAGAATTATTTCCGCAAAAGAGCGCAAAGTTTTGTTTTCTCTCACAAGATTTGGTTCAAAATGTGAAAATTACTTTGAAAAACAAAATGATCTTATTTAGTTCTGGATTTTAGAATTTATATTTCTTGTACTGTAATCAAATTTTTTCCAAGGTATTTACGCATTTCGCATGAATAAGCGCGAGATTTCCTTTTCTTGTACATGATTTGGATTAAACGGTGAAAATCACTTATGGAAGCAAAATAATTCTTTTTAATACTTGAAATCAAAATTTAAATGAGATTTTCTGGAATAAATTTTTTCCGAGATCAGTTTTGAATATTTTGCACGAAAGAGCGCGATTTTTTCATTTTTATTCACATGATTTGGAAAAAATTGTAAAAAGCTCATTGAAAAGCAAAATATTCGTCTGGATTTCAATATAAAAATATTTCATTTCTAGAAAGAATTATATCCGCAAAAGAGCGCAAAGTTTTGTTTTCTCTCAAAGATTTGGATCATAATGTGAAAATTACTTTGAAAAACAAAATGATCTTATTTAGTTCTGGATTTTAGAATTTATATTTCTTGTACTGTAATCAAATTTTTTCCAAGGTATTTACGCATTTCGCATGAATAAGCGCGAGATTTCCTTTTCTTTTACATGATTTGGATTAAACGGTGAAAATCACTTATGGAAGCAAAATTATTCTTTTTAATACTTGAAATCAAAATTTAAATGAGATTTTCTGGAATAAATTTTTTCCGAGATCAGTTTTGAATATTTTGCACGAAAGAGCGCGATTTTTTCATTTTTATTCACATGATTTGGAAAAAATTGTAAAAAGCTCATTGATAAGCAAAATATTCGTCTGGATTTCAATATAAAAAAATTTCATTTCTAGAAAGAATTATTTCCGCAAAAGAGCGCAAAGTTTTGTTTTCTGTCACAAGATTTGGATCATAATGTGAAAATTACTTTGAAAAACAAAATGATCTTATTTAGTTTTGGATTTTAGAATTTATATTTCTTGTACTGTAATATAATTTTTTCCAAGGTATTTACGCATTTCGCATGAATAAGCGCGAGATTTCCTTTTCTTTTACATGATTTGGATTAAACGGTGAAAATCACTCATGGAAGCAAAATTATTCTTTTTAATACTTGAAATCAAAATTTAAATGAGATTTTCTGGAATAAATTTTTTCCGAGATCAGTTTTGAATATTTTGCACGAAAGAGCGCGATTTTTTCATTTTTATTCACATGATTTGGAAAAAATTGTAAAAAGCTCATTGATAAGCAAAATATTCGTCTGGATTTCAATATAAAAAAATTTCATTTCTAGAAAGAATTATTTCCGCAAAAGAGCGCAAAGTTTTGTTTTCTCTCACAAGATTTGGATCATAATGTGAAAATTACTTTGAAAAACAAAATGATCTTATTTAGTTCTGGATTTTAGAATTTATATTTCTTGTACTGTAATATAATTTTTTCCAAGGTATTTACGCATTTCGCATGAATAAGCGCGAGATTTCCTTTTCTTTTACATGATTTGGATTAAACGGTGAAAATCACTCATGGAAGCAAAATAATTCTTTTTAATACTTGAAATCAAAATTTAAATGAGATTTTCTGGAATAAATTTTTTCCGAGATCAGTTTTGAATATTTTGCACGAAAGAGCGCGATTTTTTCATTTTTATTCACATGATTTGGAAAAAATTGTAAAAAGCTCATTGAAAAGCAAAATATTCGTCTGGATTTCAATATAAATAAATTTCATTTATAGAAAGAATTATTTCCGCAAAAGAGCGCAAAGTTTTGTTTTCTCTCACAAGATTTGGATCATAATGTGAAAATTACTTCGAGAACAAAATGATCTTATTTAATTCTGGATTTTAGAATTTATATTTCATTGTACTGTAATCAAATTTTTTCCAATATTTTTACGCATTTCGCATGAATAAGCGCGAGATTTCCTTTTCTTTTACATGATTTGGATTAAACGGTGAAAATCACTCATGGAAGGAAAATAATTCTTTTAATACTTGAAATCAAAATTTAAATGAGATTTTCTGGAATAAATTTTTTCCGAGATCAGTTTTGAATATTTTGCACGAAAGAGCGCGATTTTTTCAATTTTATTCACATGATTTGGAAATAATTGTTAAAAGCTCATTGAAAAGCAAAATATTCGTCTGGATTTCAATATAAAAAAATTTCATTTCTAGAAAGAATTATTTCCGCAAAAGAGCGCAAAGTTTTGTTTTCTCTCACAAGATTTGGTTCAAAATGTGAAAATTACTTTGAAAAACAAAATGATCTTATTTAGTTCTGGATTTTAGAATTTATATTTCTTGTACTGTAATCAAATTTTTTCCAAGGTATTTACGCATTTCGCATGAATAAGCGCGAGATTTCCTTTTCTTGTACATGATTTGGATTAAACGGTGAAAATCACTTATGGAAGCAAAATAATTCTTTTTAATACTTGAAATCAAAATTTAAATGAGATTTTCTGGAATAAATTTTTTCCGAGATCAGTTTTGAATATTTTGCACGAAAGAGCGCGATTTTTTCATTTTTATTCACATGATTTGGAAAAAATTGTAAAAAGCTCATTGAAAAGCAAAATATTCGTCTGGATTTCAATATAAAAATATTTCATTTCTAGAAAGAATTATATCCGCAAAAGAGCGCAAAGTTTTGTTTTCTCTCACAAGATTTGGATCATAATGTGAAAATTACTTTGAAAAACAAAATGATCTTATTTAGTTCTGGATTTTAGAATTTATATTTCTTGTACTGTAATCAAATTTTTTCCAAGGTATTTACGCATTTCGCATGAATAAGCGCGAGATTTCCTTTTCTTTTACATGATTTGGATTAAACGGTGAAAATCACTTATGGAAGCAAAATTATTCTTTTTAATACTTGAAATCAAAATTTAAATGAGATTTTCTGGAATAAATTTTTTCCGAGATCAGTTTTGAATATTTTGCACGAAAGAGCGCGATTTTTTCATTTTTATTCACATGATTTGGAAAAAATTGTAAAAAGCTCATTGATAAGCAAAATATTCGTCTGGATTTCAATATAAAAAAATTTCATTTCTAGAAAGAATTATTTCCGCAAAAGAGCGCAAAGTTTTGTTTTCTGTCACAAGATTTGGATCATAATGTGAAAATTACTTTGAAAAACAAAATGATCTTATTTAGTTTTGGATTTTAGAATTTATATTTCTTGTACTGTAATATAATTTTTTCCAAGGTATTTACGCATTTCGCATGAATAAGCGCGAGATTTCCTTTTCTTTTACATGATTTGGATTAAACGGTGAAAATCACTCATGGAAGCAAAATTATTCTTTTTAATACTTGAAATCAAAATTTAAATGAGATTTTCTGGAATAAATTTTTTCCGAGATCAGTTTTGAATATTTTGCACGAAAGAGCGCGATTTTTTCATTTTTATTCACATGATTTGGAAAAAATTGTAAAAAGCTCATTGATAAGCAAAATATTCGTCTGGATTTCAATATAAAAAAATTTCATTTCTAGAAAGAATTATTTCCGCAAAAGAGCGCAAAGTTTTGTTTTCTCTCACAAGATTTGGATCATAATGTGAAAATTACTTTGAAAAACAAAATGATCTTATTTAGTTCTGGATTTTAGAATTTATATTTCTTGTACTGTAATATAATTTTTTCCAAGGTATTTACGCATTTCGCATGAATAAGCGCGAGATTTCCTTTTCTTTTACATGATTTGGATTAAACGGTGAAAATCACTCATGGAAGCAAAATAATTCTTTTTAATACTTGAAATCAAAATTTAAATGAGATTTTCTGGAATAAATTTTTTCCGAGATCAGTTTTGAATATTTTGCACGGAAGAGGGCGATTTTTTCATTTTTATTCACATGATTTGGAAAAAGTTGTAAAAAGCTCATTGAAAAGCAAAATATTCGTCTGGATTTCAATATAAAAAAATTTCATATCTAGAAAGAATTATTTCCGCAAAAGAGCGCAAAGTTTTGTTTTCTCTCACAAGATTTGGATCATAATGTGAAAATTACTTTGAAAAACAAAATGATCTTATTTAGTTCTGGATTTTAGAATTTATATTTCTTGTACTGTAATCAAATTTTTTCCAAGGTATTTACGCATTTCGCATGAATAAGCGCGAGATTTCCTTTTCTTGTACATGATTTGGATTAAACGGTGAAAATCACTTATGGAAGCAAAATAATTCTTTTTAATACTTGAAATCAAAATTTAAATGAGATTTTCTGGAATAATTTTTTTCCGAGATCAGTTTTGAATATTTTGCACGAAAGAGCGCGATTTTTTCATTTTTATTCACATGATTTGGAAAAAATTGTAAAAAGCTCATTGAAAAGCAAAATATTCGTCTGGATTTCAAAATGAAAAATTTCATTTCTAGAAAGAATTATTTCCGCAAAAGAGCGCAAAGTTTTGTTTTCTCTCACAAGATTTGGATCATAATGTGAAAATTACTTTGAAAAACAAAATGATCATATTTAGTTCTGGATTTTAGAATTTATATTTCTTGTACTGTGATCAAAATTTTTCCAAGGTATTTACGCATTTCGCATGAATAAGCGCGAGATTTCCTTTTCTTTTACATGATTTGGATTAAACGGTGAAAATCACTTATGGAAGCAAAATTATTCTTTTTAATACTTGAAATCAAAATTTAAATGAGATTTTCTGGAATAAATTTTTTCCGAGATCAGTTTTGAATATTTTGCACGAAAGAGCGCGATTTTTTCATTTTTATTCACATGATTTGGAAAAAATTGTAAAAAGCTCATTGATAAGCAAAATATTCGTCTGGATTTCAATATAAAAAAATTTCATTTCTAGAAAGAATTATTTCCGCAAAAGAGCGCAAAGTTTTGTTTTCTCTCACAAGATTTGGATCATAATGTGAAAATTACTTTGAAAAACAAAATGATCTTATTTAGTTTTGGATTTTAGAATTTATATTTCTTGTACTGTAATATAATTTTTTCCAAGGTATTTACGCATTTCGCATGAATAAGCGCGAGATTTCCTTTTCTTTTACATGATTTGGATTAAACGGTGAAAATCACTCATGGAAGCAAAATAATTCTTTTTAATACTTGAAATCAAAATTTAAATGAGATTTTCTGGAATAAATTTTTTCCGAGATCAGTTTTGAATATTTTGCACGAAAGAGCGCGATTTTTTCATTTTTATTCACATGATTTGGAAAAAATTGTAAAAAGCTCATTGATAAGCAAAATATTCGTCTGGATTTCAATATAAAAAAATTTCATTTCTAGAAAGAATTATTTCCGCAAAAGAGCGCAAAGTTTTGTTTTCTCTCACAAGATTTGGATCATAATGTGAAAATTACTTTGAAAAACAAAATGATCTTATTTAGTTCTGGATTTTAGAATTTATATTTCTTGTACTGTAATATAATTTTTTCCAAGGTATTTACGCATTTCGCATGAATAAGCGCAAGATTTCCTTTTCTTTTACATGATTTGGATTAAACGGTGAAAATCACTCATGGAAGCAAAATAATTCTTTTTAATACTTGAAATCAAAATTTAAATGAGATTTTCTGGAATAAATTTTTTCCGAGATCAGTTTTGAATATTTTGCACGGAAGAGCGCGATTTTTTCATTTTTATTCACATGATTTGGAAAAAGTTGTAAAAAGCTCATTGAAAAGCAAAATATTCGTCTGGATTTCAATATAAAAAAATTTCATTTCTAGAAAGAATTATTTCCGCAAAAGAGCGCAAAGTTTTGTTTTCTCTCACAAGATTTGGATCATAATGTGAAAATTACTTTGAAAAACAAAATGATCTTATTTAGTTCTGGATTTTAGAATTTATATTTCTTGTACTGTAATCAAATTTTTTCCAAGGTATTTACGCATTTCGCATGAATAAGCGCGAGATTTCCTTTTCTTTTACATGATTTGGATTAAACGGTGAAAATCACTTATGGAAGCAAAATTATTCTTTTTAATACTTGAAATCAAAATTTAAATGAGATTTTCTGGAATAAATTTTTTCCGAGATCAGTTTTGAATATTTTGCACGAAAGAGCGCGATATTTTCATTTTTATTCACATGATTTGGAAAAAATTGTAAAAAGCTCATTGATAAGCAAAATATTCGTCTGGATTTCAATATAAAAAAATTTCATTTCTAGAAAGAATTATTTCCGCAAAAGAGCGCAAAGTTTTGTTTTCTGTCACAAGATTTGGATCATAATGTGAAAATTACTTTGAAAAACAAAATGATCTTATTTAGTTTTGGATTTTAGAATTTATATTTCTTGTACTGTAATATAATTTTTTCCAAGGTATTTACGCATTTCGCATGAATAAGCGCGAGATTTCCTTTTCTTTTACATGATTTGGATTAAACGGTGAAAATCACTCATGGAAGCAAAATAATTCTTTTTAATACTTGAAATCAAAATTTAAATGAGATTTTCTGGAATAAATTTTTTCCGAGATCAGTTTTGAATATTTTGCACGAAAGAGCGCGATTTTTTCATTTTTATTCAAATGATTTGGAAAAAATTGTAAAAAGCTCATTGATAAGCAAAATATTCGTCTGGATTTCAATATAAAAAAATTTCATTTCTAGAAAGAATTATTTCCGCAAAAGAGCGCAAAGTTTTGTTTTCTCTCACAAGATTTGGATCATAATGTGAAAATTACTTTGAAAAACAAAATGATCTTATTTAGTTCTGGATTTTAGAATTTATATTTCTTGTACTGTAATATAATTTTTTCCAAGGTATTTACGCATTTCGCATGAATAAGCGCGAGATTTCCTTTTCTTTTACATGATTTGGATTAAACGGTGAAAATCACTCATGGAAGCAAAATAATTCTTTTTAATACTTGAAATCAAAATTTAAATGAGATTTTCTGGAATAAATTTTTTCCGAGATCAGTTTTGAATATTTTGCACGGAAGAGCGCGATTTTTTCATTTTTATTCACATGATTTGGAAAAAGTTGTAAAAAGCTCATTGAAAAGCAAAATATTCGTCTGGATTTCAATATAAAAAAATTTCATATCTAGAAAGAATTATTTCCGCAAAAGAGCGCAAAGTTTTGTTTTCTCTCACAAGATTTGGATCATAATGTGAAAATTACTTTGAAAAACAAAATGATCTTATTTAGTTCTGGATTTTAGAATTTATATTTCTTGTACTGTAATCAAATTTTTTCCAAGGTATTTACGCATTTCGCATGAATAAGCGCGAGATTTCCTTTTCTTGTACATGATTTGGATTAAACGGTGAAAATCACTTATGGAAGCAAAATAATTCTTTTTAATACTTGAAATCAAAATTTAAATGAGATTTTCTGGAATAATTTTTTTCCGAGATCAGTTTTGAATATTTTGCACGAAAGAGCGCGATTTTTTCATTTTTATTCACATGATTTGGAAAAAATTGTAAAAAGCTCATTGAAAAGCAAAATATTCGTCTGGATTTCAAAATGAAAAATTTCATTTCTAGAAAGAATTATTTCCGCAAAAGAGCGCAAAGTTTTGTTTTCTCTCACAAGATTTGGATCATAATGTGAAAATTACTTTGAAAAACAAAATAATCATATTTAGTTCTGGATTTTAGAATTTATATTTCTTGTACTGTAATCAAATTTTTTCCAAGGTATTTACGCATTTCGCATGAATAAGCGCGAGATTTCCTTTTCTTTTACATGATTTGGATTAAACGGTGAAAATCACTTATGGAAGCAAAATTATTCTTTTTAATACTTGAAATCAAAATTTAAATGAGATTTTCTGGAATAAATTTTTTCCGAGATCAGTTTTGAATATTTTGCACGAAAGAGCGCGATTTTTTCATTTTTATTCACATGATTTGGAAAAAATTGTAAAAAGCTCATTGATAAGCAAAATATTCGTCTGGATTTCAATATAAAAAAATTTCATTTCTAGAAAGAATTATTTCCGCAAAAGAGCGCAAAGTTTTGTTTTCTCTCACAAGATTTGGATCATAATGTGAAAATTACTTTGAAAAACAAAATGATCTTATTTAGTTTTGGATTTTAGAATTTATATTTCTTGTACTGTAATATAATTTTTTCCAAGGTATTTACGCATTTCGCATGAATAAGCGCGAGATTTCCTTTTCTTTTACATGATTTGGATTAAACGGTGAAAATCACTCATGGAAGCAAAATAATTCTTTTTAATACTTGAAATCAAAATTTAAATGAGATTTTCTGGAATAAATTTTTTCCGAGATCAGTTTTGAATATTTTGCACGAAAGAGCGCGATTTTTTCATTTTTATTCACATGATTTGGAAAAAATTGTAAAAAGCTCATTGATAAGCAAAATATTCGTCTGGATTTCAATATAAAAAAATTTCATTTCTAGAAAGAATTATTTCCGCAAAAGAGCGCAAAGTTTTGTTTTCTCTCACAAGATTTGGATCATAATGTGAAAATTACTTTGAAAAACAAAATGATCTTATTTAGTTCTGGATTTTAGAATTTATATTTCTTGTACTGTAATATAATTTTTTCCAAGGTATTTACGCATTTCGCATGAATAAGCGCGAGATTTCCTTTTCTTTTACATGATTTGGATTAAACGGTGAAAATCACTCATGGAAGCAAAATAATTCTTTTTAATACTTGAAATCAAAATTTAAATGAGATTTTCTGGAATAAATTTTTTCCGAGATCAGTTTTGAATATTTTGCACGGAAGAGCGCGATTTTTTCATTTTTATTCACATGATTTGGAAAAAGTTGTAAAAAGCTCATTGAAAAGCAAAATATTCGTCTGGATTTCAATATAAAAAAATTTCATTTCTAGAAAGAATTATTTCCGCAAAAGAGCGCAAAGTTTTGTTTTCTCTCACAAGATTTGGATCATAATGTGAAAATTACTTTGAAAAACAAAATGATCTTATTTAGTTCTGGATTTTAGAATTTATATTTCTTGTACTGTAATCAAATTTTTTCCAAGGTATTTACGCATTTCGCATGAATAAGCGCGAGATTTCCTTATCTTGTACATGATTTGGATTAAACGGTCAAAATCACTTATGGAAGCAAAATAATTCTTTTTAATACTTGAAATCAAAATTTAAATGAGATTTTCTGGAATAAATTTTTTCCGAGATCAGTTTTGAATATTTTGCACGGAAGAGCGCGATTTTTTCATTTTTATTCACATGATTTGGAAAAAGTTGTAAAAAGCTCATTGAAAAGCAAAATATTCGTCTGGATTTCAATATAAAAAAATTTCATATCTAGAAAGAATTATTTCCGCAAAAGAGCGCAAAGTTTTGTTTTCTCTCACAAGATTTGGATCATAATGTGAAAATTACTTTGAAAAACAAAATGATCTTATTTAGTTCTGGATTTTAGAATTTATATTTCTTGTACTGTAATCAAATTTTTTCCAAGGTATTTACGCATTTCGCATGAATAAGCGCGAGATTTCCTTTTCTTGTACATGATTTGGATTAAACGGTGAAAATCACTTATGGAAGCAAAATAATTCTTTTTAATACTTGAAATCAAAATTTAAATGAGATTTTCTGGAATAATTTTTTTCCGAGATCAGTTTTGAATATTTTGCACGAAAGAGCGCGATTTTTTCATTTTTATTCACATGATTTGGAAAAAATTGTAAAAAGCTCATTGAAAAGCAAAATATTCGTCTGGATTTCAAAATGAAAAATTTCATTTCTAGAAAGAATTATTTCCGCAAAAGAGCGCAAAGTTTTGTTTTCTCTCACAAGATTTGGATCATAATGTGAAAATTACTTTGAAAAACAAAATGATCATATTTAGTTCTGGATTTTAGAATTTATATTTCTTGTACTGTAATCAAAATTTTTCCAAGGTATTTACGCATTTCGCATGAATAAGCGCGAGATTTCCTTTTCTTTTACATGATTTGGATTAAACGGTGAAAATCACTTATGGAA
Source organism: Ceriagrion tenellum (assembly GCA_963169105.1). Lineage (NCBI taxonomy): Eukaryota > Metazoa > Arthropoda > Insecta > Odonata > Coenagrionidae > Ceriagrion > Ceriagrion tenellum. The sequence continues at coordinate 121,585,218 of OY720642.1, read as the reverse complement.
GCAAAATTATTCTTTTTAATACTTGAAATCAAAATTTAAATGAGATTTTCTGGAATAAATTTTTTCCGAGATCAGTTTTGAATATTTTGCACGAAAGAGCGCGATTTTTTCATTTTTATTCACATGATTTGGAAAAAATTGTAAAAAGCTCATTGATAAGCAAAATATTCGTCTGGATTTCAATATAAAAAAATTTCATTTCTAGAAAGAATTATTTCCGCAAAAGAGCGCAAAGTTTTGTTTTCTCTCACAAGATTTGGATCATAATGTGAAAATTACTTTGAAAAACAAAATGATCTTATTTAGTTTTGGATTTTAGAATTTATATTTCTTGTACTGTAATATAATTTTTTCCAAGGTATTTACGCATTTCGCATGAATAAGCGCGAGATTTCCTTTTCTTTTACATGATTTGGATTAAACGGTGAAAATCACTCATGGAAGCAAAATAATTCTTTTTAATACTTGAAATCAAAATTTAAATGAGATTTTCTGGAATAAATTTTTTCCGAGATCAGTTTTGAATATTTTGCACGAAAGAGCGCGATTTTTTCATTTTTATTCACATGATTTGGAAAAAATTGTAAAAAGCTCATTGAAAAGCAAAATATTCGTCTGGATTTCAATATAAAAAATTTCATTTCTAGAAAGAATTATTTCCGCAAAAGAGCGCAAAGTTTTGTTTTCTCTCAAAGATTTGGATCATAATGTGAAAATTACTTTGAAAAACAAAATGATCTTATTTAGTTCTGGATTTTAGAATTTATATTTCTTGTACTGTAATCAAATTTTTTCCAAGGTATTTACGCATTTCGCATGAATAAGCGCGAGATTTCCTTTTCTTTTACATGATTTGGATTAAACGGTGAAAATCACTTATGGAAGCAAAATAATTCTTTTTAATACTTGAAAACAAAATTTGAATGAGATTTTCTGGAATAAATTTTTTCCGAGATCAGTTTTGAATATTTTGCACGAAAGAGCGCGATTTTTTCATTTTTATTCACATGATTTGGAAAAAATTGTAAAAAGCTCATTGAAAAGCAAAATATTCGTCTGGATTTCAATATAAATAAATTTCATTTATAGAAAGAATTATTTCCGCAAAAGAGCGCAAAGTTTTGTTTTCTCTCACAAGATTTGGATCATAATGTGAAAATTACTTCGAGAACAAAATGATCTTATTTAATTCTGGATTTTAGAATTTATATTTCTTGTACTGTAATCAAATTTTTTCCAATATTTTTACGCATTTCGCATGAATAAGCGCGAGATTTCCTTTTCTTTTACATGATTTGGATTAAACGGTGAAAATCACTCATGGAAGGAAAATAATTCTTTTAATACTTGAAATCAAAATTTAAATGAGATTTTCTGGAATAAATTTTTTCCGAGATCAGTTTTGAATATTTTGCACGAAAGAGCGCGATTTTTTCAATTTTATTCACATGATTTGGAAATAATTGTTAAAAGCTCATTGAAAAGCAAAATATTCGTCTGGATTTCAATATAAAAAAATTTCATTTCTAGAAAGAATTATTTCCGCAAAAGAGCGCAAAGTTTTGTTTTCTCTCACAAGATTTGGTTCAAAATGTGAAAATTACTTTGAAAAACAAAATGATCTTATTTAGTTCTGGATTTTAGAATTTATATTTCTTGTACTGTAATCAAATTTTTTCCAAGGTATTTACGCATTTCGCATGAATAAGCGCGAGATTTCCTTTTCTTGTACATGATTTGGATTAAACGGTGAAAATCACTTATGGAAGCAAAATAATTCTTTTTAATACTTGAAATCAAAATTTAAATGAGATTTTCTGGAATAAATTTTTTCCGAGATCAATTTTGAATATTTTGCACGAAAGAGCGCGATTTTTTCATTTTTATTCACATGATTTGGAAAAAATTGTAAAAAGCTCATTGAAAAGCAAAATATTCGTCTGGATTTCAATATAAAAATATTTCATTTCTAGAAAGAATTATATCCGCAAAAGAGCGCAAAGTTTTGTTTTCTCTCAAAGATTTGGATCATAATGTGAAAATTACTTTGAAAAACAAAATGATCTTATTTAGTTCTGGATTTTAGAATTTATATTTCTTGTACTGTAATCAAATTTTTTCCAAGGTATTTACGCATTTCGCATGAATAAGCGCGAGATTTCCTTTTCTTTTACATGATTTGGATTAAACGGTGAAAATCACTTATGGAAGCAAAATTATTCTTTTTAATACTTGAAAACAAAATTTGAATGAGATTTTCTGGAATAAATTTTTTCCGAGATCAGTTTTGAATATTTTGCACCAAAGAGCGCGATTTTTTCATTTTTATTCACATGATTTGGAAAAAATTGTAAAAAGCTAATTGAAAAGCAAAATATTCGTCTGGATTTCAATGTAAAAAAATTTCATTCTAGAAAGAATTATTTCCGCAAAAGAGCGCAAAGTTTTGTTTTCTCTCACAAGATTTGGATCATAATGTGAAAATTACTTTGAAAAACAATATGATCTTATTTAGTTCTGGATTTTAGAATTTATATTTCTTGTACTGTAATCAAATTTTTCTAAGGTATTTACGCATTTCGTATGAATAAGCGCGAGATTTCCTTTTCTTTTACATGATTTGGATTAAACGGTGAAAATCACTTATGGAAGAAAATAATTCTTTTTAATACTTGAAATCAAAATTTAAATGAGATTTTCTGGAATAAATTTTTTCCGAGATCAGTTTTGAATATTTTGCACGAAAGAGCGCGATTTTTTCATTTTTATTCACATGATTTGGAAAAAATTGTAAAAAGCTCATTGAAAAGCAAAATATTCGTCTGGATTTCAATATAAAAAAAATTTCATTTCTAGAAAGAATTATTTCCGCAAAAGAGCGCAAAGTTTTGTTTTCTCTCAAAGATTTGGATCATAATGTGAAAATTACTTTGAAAAACAAAATGATCTTATTTAGTTCTGGATTTTAGAATTTATATTTCTTGTACTGTAATCAAATTTTTTCTAAGGTATTTATGCATTTCGTATGAATAAGCGCGAGATTTCCTTTTCTTTTACATGATTTGGATTAAACGGTGAAAATCACTTATGGAAGAAAATAATTCTTTTTAATACTTGAAATCAAAATTTAAATGAGATTTTCTGGAATAAATTTTTTCCGAGATCAGTTTTGAATATTTTGCACGAAAGAGCGCGATTTTTTCATTTTTATTCACATGAATTGGAAAAAATTGTAAAAAGCTCATTGAAAAGCAAAATATTCGTCTGGATTTCAATATAAAAAAAATTTCATTTCTAGAAAGAATTATTTCCGCAAAAGAGCGCAAAGTTTTGTTTTCTCTCAAAGATTTGGATCATAATGTGAAAATTACTTTGAAAAACAAAATGATCTTATTTAGTTCTGGATTTTAGAATTTATATTTCTTGTACTGTAATCAAATTTTTTCCAAGGTATTTACGCATTTTGCATGAATAAGCGGGAGATTTCCTTTTCTTTTACATGATTTGGATTAAACGGTGAAAATCACTCATGGAAGCAAAATAATTCTTTTTAATCCTTGAAATCAAAATTTAAATGAGATTTTCTGGAATAAATTTTTTCCGAGATCAGTTTTGAATATTTTGCACGAAAGAGCGCGATTTTTTCATTTTTATTCACATGATTTGGAAAAAATTGTACAAAGATCATTGAAAAGCAAAATATTCGTCTGGATTTCAATATAAAAAAATTTCATTTCTAGAACGATTTATTTCCGCAAAAGAGCGCAAAGTTTTGTTTTCTCTCACAAGGTTTGGATCATAATGTGAAAATTACTTTGAAAAACAAAATGATCTTATTTAGTTCTGGATTTTAGAATTTATATTTCTTGTACTGTAAACAAAATTTTTCCAAGGTATTTACGCATTTCGCATTAATAAGCGCGAGATTTCCTTTTCTTTTACATGATTTGGATTAAACGGTGAAAATCACTTATGGAAGCAAAATAATACTTTTTATTACTTGAAATCAAAATTTAAATGATATTTTCTGGAATAAATTTTTTCCGAGATCATTTTTGAATATTTTGCACGAAAGAGCGCGATTTTTTCATTTTTATTCACATGATTTGGAAAAAATTGTAAAAAGCTCATTGAAAAGCAAAATATTCGTCTGGATTTCAATATAAAAAAATTCATTTCTAGAAAGAATTATTTCCGCAAAAGAGCGCAAAGTTTTGTTTTCTCTCACAAGATTTGGATCATAATGTGAAAATTACTTTGAAAAACAAAATGATCTTATTTAGTTCTGGTTTTTAGAATTTATATTTCTTGTACTGTAATCAAATTTTTTCCAAGGTATTTACGCATTTTGCATGAATAAGCGCGAGATTTCCTTTTCTTTTACATGATTTGGATTAAACGGTGAAAATCACTTGCGGAAGCAAAATAATTCTTTTTAATACTTGAAATCAAAATTTAAATGAGATTTTCTGGAATAAATTTTTTCCGAGATCAGTTTTGAATATTTTGCACCAAAGAGCGCGATTTTTTCATTTATATTCACATGATTTGGCAAAAATTGTAAAAAGCTCATTGAAAAGCAAAATATTCGTCTGGATTTCAATGTAAAAAAATTTCATTCTAGAAAGAATTATTTCCGCAAAAGAGCGCAAAGTTTTGTTTTCTCTCACAAGATTTGGATCATAATGTGAAAATTACTTTGAAAAACAAAATGATCTTATTTAATTCTGGATTTTAGAATTTATATTTCTTGTACTGTAATCAAATTTTTTCTAAGGTATTTACGCATTTCGTATGAATAAGCGCGAGATTTCCTTTTCTTTTACTTGATTTGGATTAAACGGTGAAAATCACTTATGGAAGAAAATAATTCTTTTTAATACTTGAAATCAAAATTTAAATGAGATTTTCTGGAATAAATTTTTTCCGAGATCAGTTTTGAATATTTTGCACGAAAGAGCGCGATTTTTTCATTTTTATTCACATGAATTGGAAAAAATTGTAAAAAGCTCATTGAAAAGCAAAATATTCGTCTGGATTTCAATATAAAAAAATTTTCATTTCTAGAAAGAATTATTTCCGCAAAAGAGCGCAAAGTTTTGTTTTCTCTCAAAGATTTGGATCATAATGTGAAAATTACTTTGAAAAACAAAATGATCTTATTTAGTTCTGGATTTTAGAATTTATATTTCTTGTACTGTAATCAAATTTTTTCCAAGGTATTTACGCATTTTGCATGAATAAGCGGGAGATTTCCTTTTCTTTTACATGATTTGGATTAAACGGTGAAAATCACTCATGGAAGCAAAATAATTCTTTTTAATACTTGAAATCAAATTTTAAATGATATTTTCTGGAATAAATTTTTTCCGAGATCAGTTTTGAATATTTTGCACGAAAGAGCGCGATTTTTTCATTTTTATTCACATGATTTGGAAAAACATGTTAAAAGCTCATTGAAAAGCAAAATATTCGTCTGGATTTCAATATAAAAAAATTTCATTTCTAGAAAGATTTATTTCCGCAAAAGAGCGCAAAGTTTTGTTTTCTCTCACAAGATTTGGATCATAATGTGAAAATTACTTTGAGAAACAAAATGATCTTATTTAGTTCTCGATTTTAGAATTTATATTTCTTGTACTGTAATCAAATTTTTTCCAAGGTATTTACGCATTTCGCATGAATAAGCGCGAGATTTCCTTTTCTTTTACATGATTTGGATTAAACGGTGAAAATCACTTATGGAAGCAAAATAATTCTTTTTAATACTTGAAAACAAAATTTGAATGAGATTTTCTGGAATAAATTTTTTCCGAGATCAGTTTTGAATATTTTGCACCAAAGAGCGCGATTTTTTCATTTTTATTCACATGATTTGGAAAAAATTGTAAAAAGCTAATTGAAAAGCAAAATATTCGTCTGGATTTCAATGTAAAAAAATTTCATTCTAGAAAGAATTATTTCCGCAAAAGAGCGCAAAGTTTTGTTTTCTCTCACAAGATTTGGATCATAATGTGAAAATTACTTTGAAAAACAATATGATCTTATTTAGTTCTGGATTTTAGAATTTATATTTCTTGTACTGTAATCAAATTTTTCTAAGGTATTTACGCATTTCGTATGAATAAGCGCGAGATTTCCTTTTCTTTTACATGATTTGGATTAAACGGTGAAAATCACTTATGGAAGAAAATAATTCTTTTTAATACTTGAAATCAAAATTTAAATGAGATTTTCTGGAATAAATTTTTTCCGAGATCAGTTTTGAATATTTTGCACGAAAGAGCGCGATTTTTTCATTTTTATTCACATGATTTGGAAAAAATTGTAAAAAGCTCATTGAAAAGCAAAATATTCGTCTGGATTTCAATATAAAAAAAATTTCATTTCTAGAAAGAATTATTTCCGCAAAAGAGCGCAAAGTTTTGTTTTCTCTCAAAGATTTGGATCATAATGTGAAAATTACTTTGAAAAACAAAATGATCTTATTTAGTTCTGGATTTTAGAATTTATATTTCTTGTACTGTAATCAAATTTTTTCTAAGGTATTTATGCATTTCGTATGAATAAGCGCGAGATTTCCTTTTCTTTTACATGATTTGGATTAAACGGTGAAAATCACTTATGGAAGAAAATAATTCTTTTTAATACTTGAAATCAAAATTTAAATGAGATTTTCTGGAATAAATTTTTTCCGAGATCAGTTTTGAATATTTTGCACGAAAGAGCGCGATTTTTTCATTTTTATTCACATGAATTGGAAAAAATTGTAAAAAGCTCATTGAAAAGCAAAATATTCGTCTGGATTTCAATATAAAAAAAATTTCATTTCTAGAAAGAATTATTTCCGCAAAAGAGCGCAAAGTTTTGTTTTCTCTCAAAGATTTGGATCATAATGTGAAAATTACTTTGAAAAACAAAATGATCTTATTTAGTTCTGGATTTTAGAATTTATATTTCTTGTACTGTAATCAAATTTTTTCCAAGGTATTTACGCATTTTGCATGAATAAGCGGGAGATTTCCTTTTCTTTTACATGATTTGGATTAAACGGTGAAAATCACTCATGGAAGCAAAATAATTCTTTTTAATCCTTGAAATCAAAATTTAAATGAGATTTTCTGGAATAAATTTTTTCCGAGATCAGTTTTGAATATTTTGCACGAAAGAGCGCGATTTTTTCATTTTTATTCACATGATTTGGAAAAAATTGTACAAAGATCATTGAAAAGCAAAATATTCGTCTGGATTTCAATATAAAAAAATTTCATTTCTAGAACGATTTATTTCCGCAAAAGAGCGCAAAGTTTTGTTTTCTCTCACAAGGTTTGGATCATAATGTGAAAATTACTTTGAAAAACAAAATGATCTTATTTAGTTCTGGATTTTAGAATTTATATTTCTTGTACTGTAAACAAAATTTTTCCAAGGTATTTACGCATTTCGCATTAATAAGCGCGAGATTTCCTTTTCTTTTACATGATTTGGATTAAACGGTGAAAATCACTTATGGAAGCAAAATAATACTTTTTATTACTTGAAATCAAAATTTAAATGATATTTTCTGGAATAAATTTTTTCCGAGATCATTTTTGAATATTTTCCACGAAAGAGCGCGATTTTTTCATTTTTATTCACATGATTTGGAAAAAATTGTAAAAAGCTCATTGAAAAGCAAAATATTCGTCTGGATTTCAATATAAAAAAATTCATTTCTAGAAAGAATTATTTCCGCAAAAGAGCGCAAAGTTTTGTTTTCTCTCACAAGATTTGGATCATAATGTGAAAATTACTTTGAAAAACAAAATGATCTTATTTAGTTCTGGTTTTTAGAATTTATATTTCTTGTACTGTAATCAAATTTTTTCCAAGGTATTTACGCATTTTGCATGAATAAGCGCGAGATTTCCTTTTCTTTTACATGATTTGGATTAAACGGTGAAAATCACTTGCGGAAGCAAAATAATTCTTTTTAATACTTGAAATCAAAATTTAAATGAGATTTTCTGGAATAAATTTTTTCCGAGATCAGTTTTGAATATTTTGCACCAAAGAGCGCGATTTTTTCATTTTTATTCACATGATTTGGAAAAAATTGTACAAAGATCATTGAAAAGCAAAATATTCGTCTGGATTTCAATATAAAAAAATTTCATTTCTAGAACGATTTATTTCCGCAAAAGAGCGCAAACTTTTGTTTTCTCTCACAAGATTTGGATCATAATGTGAAAATTAATTTGAAAAACAAAATGATCTTTTTTAGTTCTGGATTTTAGAATTTATATTTCTTGTACTGTAATCAAATTTTTTCCAAGGTATTTACGCATTTCGCATGAATAAGCGCGAGATTTCTTTTTCTTTTACATGATTTGGATTAAACGGTGAAAATCACTTATAGAAGAAAATAATTCTTTTTAATACTTGAAATCAAAATTTAAATGAGATTTTCTAGAATAAATTTTTTCCGAGATCAGTTTTGAATATTTTGCACGAAAGAGCGCGATTTTTTCATTTTTATTCACATGATTTGGAAAAAATTGTAAAAAGCTCATTGAAAAGCAAAATATTCGTCTGGATTTCAATATAAAAAAAATTTCATTTCTAGAAAGAATTATTTCCGCAAAAGAGCGCAAAGTTTTGTTTTCTCTCAAAGATTTGGATCATAATGTGAAAATTACTTTGAAAAACAAAATGATCTTATTTAGTTCTGGATTTTAGAATTTATATTTCTTGTACTGTAATCAAATTTTTTCTAAGGTATTTATGCATTTCGTATGAATAAGCGCGAGATTTCCTTTTCTTTTACATGATTTGGATTAAACGGTGAAAATCACTTATGGAAGAAAATAATTCTTTTTAATACTTGAAATCAAAATTTAAATGAGATTTTCTGGAATAAATTTTTTCCGAGATCAGTTTTGAATATTTTGCACGAAAGAGCGCGATTTTTTCATTTTTATTCACATGAATTGGAAAAAATTGTAAAAAGCTCATTGAAAAGCAAAATATTCGTCTGGATTTCAATATAAAAAAAATTTCATTTCTAGAAAGAATTATTTCCGCAAAAGAGCGCAAAGTTTTGTTTTCTCTCAAAGATTTGGATCATAATGTGAAAATTACTTTGAAAAACAAAATGATCTTATTTAGTTCTGGATTTTAGAATTTATATTTCTTGTACTGTAATCAAATTTTTTCCAAGGTATTTACGCATTTTGCATGAATAAGCGGGAGATTTCCTTTTCTTTTACATGATTTGGATTAAACGGTGAAAATCACTCATGGAAGCAAAATAATTCTTTTTAATCCTTGAAATCAAAATTTAAATGAGATTTTCTGGAATAAATTTTTTCCGAGATCAGTTTTGAATATTTTGCACGAAAGAGCGCGATTTTTTCATTTTTATTCACATGATTTGGAAAAAATTGTACAAAGATCATTGAAAAGCAAAATATTCGTCTGGATTTCAATATAAAAAAATTTCATTTCTAGAACGATTTATTTCCGCAAAAGAGCGCAAAGTTTTGTTTTCTCTCACAAGGTTTGGATCATAATGTGAAAATTACTTTGAAAAACAAAATGATCTTATTTAGTTCTGGATTTTAGAATTTATATTTCTTGTACTGTAAACAAAATTTTTCCAAGGTATTTACGCATTTCGCATTAATAAGCGCGAGATTTCCTTTTCTTTTACATGATTTGGATTAAACGGTGAAAATCACTTATGGAAGCAAAATAATACTTTTTATTACTTGAAATCAAAATTTAAATGATATTTTCTGGAATAAATTTTTTCCGAGATCATTTTTGAATATTTTCCACGAAAGAGCGCGATTTTTTCATTTTTATTCACATGATTTGGAAAAAATTGTAAAAAGCTCATTGAAAAGCAAAATATTCGTCTGGATTTCAATATAAAAAAATTCATTTCTAGAAAGAATTATTTCCGCAAAAGAGCGCAAAGTTTTGTTTTCTCTCACAAGATTTGGATCATAATGTGAAAATTACTTTGAAAAACAAAATGATCTTATTTAGTTCTGGTTTTTAGAATTTATATTTCTTGTACTGTAATCAAATTTTTTCCAAGGTATTTACGCATTTTGCATGAATAAGCGCGAGATTTCCTTTTCTTTTACATGATTTGGATTAAACGGTGAAAATCACTTGCGGAAGCAAAATAATTCTTTTTAATACTTGAAATCAAAATTTAAATGAGATTTTCTGGAATAAATTTTTTCCGAGATCAGTTTTGAATATTTTGCACCAAAGAGCGCGATTTTTTCATTTTTATTCACATGATTTGGAAAAAATTGTACAAAGATCATTGAAAAGCAAAATATTCGTCTGGATTTCAATATAAAAAAATTTCATTTCTAGAACGATTTATTTCCGCAAAAGAGCGCAAACTTTTGTTTTCTCTCACAAGATTTGGATCATAATGTGAAAATTAATTTGAAAAACAAAATGATCTTTTTTAGTTCTGGATTTTAGAATTTATATTTCTTGTACTGTAATCAAATTTTTTCCAAGGTATTTACGCATTTCGCATGAATAAGCGCGAGATTTCCTTTTCTTTTACATGATTTGGATTAAACGGTGAAAATCACTTATAGAAGAAAATAATTCTTTTTAATACTTGAAATCAAAATTTAAATGAGATTTTCTAGAATAATTTTTTTCCGAGATCAGTTTTGAATATTTTGCACGAAAGAGCGCGATTTTTTCATTTTTATTCACATGATTTGGAAAAAATTGTAAAAAGCTCATTGAAAAGCAAAATATTCGTCTGGATTTCAATATAAAAAAATTTCATTTCTAGAAAGAATTATTTCCGCAAAAGAGCGTAAAGTTTTGTTTTCTCTCAAAGATTTGGATCATAATGTGAAAATTACTTTGAAAAACAAAATGATCTTATTTAGTTCTGGATTTTAGAATTTATATTTCTTGTACTGTAATCAAATTTTTTCCAAGGTATTTACGCATTTCGCATGAATAAGCGCGAGATTTCCTTTTCTTTTACATGATTTGGATTAAACGGTGAAAATCACTTAAAGAAGCAAAATAATTCTTTTTAATACTTGAAAACAAAATTTGAATGAGATTTTCTGGAATAAATTTTTTCCGAGATCAGTTTTGAATATTTTGCACCAAAGAGCGCGAGTTTTTCATTTTTATTCACATGATTTGGAAAAAATTGTAAAAAGCTCATTGAAAAGCAAAATATTCGTCTGGATTTCAATGTAAAAAAATTTCATTCTAGAAAGAATTATTTCCGCAAAAGAGCGCAAAGTTTTGTTTTCTCTCACACGATTTGGATCATAATGTGAAAATTACTTTGAAAAACAATATGATCTTATTTAGTTCTGGATTTTAGAATTTATATTTCTTGTACTGTAATCAAATTTTTTCTAAGGTATTTACGCATTTCGTATGAATAAGCGCGAGATTTCCTTTTCTTTTACATGATTTGGATTAAACGGTGAAAATCACTTATGGAAGAAAATAATTCTTTTTAATACTTGAAATCAAAATTTAAATGAGATTTTCTGGAATAAATTTTTTCCGAGATCAGTTTTGAATATTTTGCACGAAAGAGCGCGATTTTTTCATTTTTATTCACATGATTTGGAAAAAATTGTAAAAAGCTCATTGAAAAGCAAAATATTCGTCTGGATTTCAATATAAAAAAAATTTCATTTCTAGAAAGAATTATTTCCGCAAAAGAGCGCAAAGTTTTGTTTTTTCTCAAAGATTTGGATCATAATGTGAAAATTACTTTGAAAAACAAAATGATCCTATTTAGTTCTGGATTTTAGAATTTATATTTCTTGTACTGTAATCAAATTTTTTCCAGGGTATTTACGCATTTTGCATGAATAAGCGGGAGATTTCCTTTTCTTTTACATGATTTGGATTAAACGGTGAAAATCACTCATGGAAGCAAAATAATTCTTTTTAATCCTTGAAATCAAAATTTAAATGAGATTTTCTGGAATAAATTTTTTCCGAGATCAGTTTTGAATATTTTGCACGAAAAAGCGCGATTTTTTCATTTTTATTCACATGATTTGGAAAAAATTGTACAAAGATCATTGAAAAGCAAAATATTCGTCTGGAATTCAATATAAATAAATTTCATTTCTAGAAAGATTTATTTCCGCAAAAGAGCGCAAAGTTTTTTTTTCTCTCACAAGATTTGGATCATAATGTGAAAATTACTTTGAAAAACAAAATGATCTTATTTAGTTCTGGATTTTAGAATTTATATATCTTGTACTGTAATCAAATTTTTTCCAAGGTATTTACGCATTTCGCATGAATAAGCGCGAGATTTCCTTTTCTTTTACATGATTTGGATTAAACGGTGAAAATCACTTATGGAAGCAAAATAATACTTTTTATTACTTGAAATCAAAATTTAAATGAGATTTTCTGGAATAAATTTTTTCCGAGATCAGTTTTGAATATTTTGCACGAAAGAGCGCGATTTTTTTCATTTTTATTCACATGATTTGGAAAAAATTGTAAAAAGCTCATTGAAAAGCAAAATATTCGTCTGGATTTCAATATAAAAAAATTCATTTCTAGAAAGAATTATTTCCGCAAAAGAGCGCAAAGTTTTTTTTTCTCTCACAAGATTTGGATCATAATGTGAAAATTACTTCGAGAACAAAATGATCTTATTTAATTCTGGATTTTAGAATTTATATTTCTTGTACTGTTATCAAATTTTTTCCAAGGTATTTACGTATTTCGCATGAAAAAGCGCGAATTTTCCTTTTCTTTTACATGATTTGGATTAAACGATGAAAATCACTTATGGAAGCAAAATAATTCTTTTTAATACTTGATATCAAAATTTAAATGAGATTTTCTGGAATAAATTTTTTCCGAGATCAGTTTTGAATATTTTGCACGAAAGAGCGCGATTTTTTCATTTTTATTCACATGATTTGGAAAAACATGTTAAAAGCTCATTGAAAAGCAAAATATTCGTCTGGATTTCAATATAAAAAAATTTCATTTCTAGAAAGATTTATTTCCGCAAAAGAGCGCAAAGTTTTGTTTTCTCTCACAAGATTTGGATCATAATGTGAAAATTACTTTGAGAAACAAAATGATCTTATTTAGTTCTCGATTTTAGAATTTATATTTCTTGTACTGTAATCCAATTTTTTCCAAGGTATTTACGCATTTCGCATGAATAAGCGCGAGATTTCCTTTTCTTTTACATGATTTGGATTTAACGGTGAAAATCACTGATGGAAGCAAAATAATTCTTTTTAATACTTGAAATCACAATTTAAATGAGATTTTCTGGAATAAATTTTTTCCGAGATCAGTTTTGAATATTTTGCACGAAAGAGCGCGATTTTTTCATTTTTATTCACATGATTTGGAAAAAATTGTAAAAAGCTCATTGAAAAGCAAAATATTCGTCTGGATTTCAATATAAAAAAATTTCATTTCTAGAAAGAATTATTTCAGCAAAAGAGCGCAAAGTTTTGTTTTCTCTCACAAGATTTGGATCATAATGTAAAAATTACTTCGAGAACAAAATGATCTTATTTAATTCTGGATTTTAGAATTTATATTTCTTGTACTGTAATCAAATTTTTTCCAATATTTTTACGCATTTCGCATGAATAAGCGCGAGATTTCCTTTTCTTTTACATGATTTGGATTAAACGGTGAAAATCACTCATGGAAGGAAAATAATTCTTTTAATACTTGAAATCAAAATTTAAATGAGATTTTCTGGAATAAATTTTTTCCGAGATCAGTTTTGAATATTTTGCAGGAAAGAGCGCGATTTTTTCAATTTTATACACATGATTTGGAAATAAATGTTAAAAGCTCATTGAAAAGCAAAATATTCGTCTGGATTTCAATATAAAAAAATTTCATTTCTAGAAAGAATTATTTCCGCAAAAGAGCGCAAAGTTTTGTTTTCTCTCACAAGATTTGGTTCAAAATGTGAAAATTACTTTGAAAAACAAAATGATCTTATTTAGTTCTGGATTTTAGAATTTATATTTCTTGTACTGTAATCAAATTTTTTCCAAGGTATTTACGCATTTCGCATGAATAAGCGCGAGATTTCCTTTTCTTTTACATGATTTGGATTAAACGGTGAAAATCACTTATGGAAGCAAAATAATTCTTTTTAATACTTGAAATCAACATTTAAATGAGATTTTCTGGAATAAATTTTTTCCGAGATCAGTTTTGAATATTTTGCACGAAAGAGCGCGATTTTTTCGTTTTTATTCACATGATTTGGAAAAAATTGTAAAAAGCTCATTGAAAAGCAAAATATTCGTCTGGATTTCAATATAAAAAAATTTCATTTCTAGAAAGAATTATTTCCGCAAAAGAGCGCAAAGTTTTGTTTTCTCTCACAAGATTTGGATCATAATGTGAAAATTACTTTGAAAAACAAAATGATCTTATTTAGTTCTGGATTTTAGAATTTATATTTCTTGTACTGTAATCAAATTTTTTCCAAGGTATTTACGCATTTCGCATGAATAAGCGCGAGATTTCCTTTTCTTTTACATGATTTGGATTAAACGGTGAAAATCACTTATGGAAGCAAAATAATTCTTTTTAATACTTGAAATCAAAATTTAAATGAGATTTTCTGGAATAAATTTTTTCCGAGATCAGTTTTGAATATTTTGCACGAAAGAGCGCGATTTTTTCATTTTTATTCACATGATTTGGAAAAAATTGTAAAAAGCTCATTGAAAAGCAAAATATTCGTCTGGATTTCAATATAAAAAAATTTCATTTCTAGAAAGAATTATTTCCGCAAAAGAGCGCAAAGTTTTGTTTTCTCCCACAAGATTTAGTTCATAATGTGAAAACTACTTCGAGAACAAAATGATCTTATTTAATTCTGGATTTTAGAATTTATATTTCTTGTACTGTTATCAAATTTTTCCCAAGGTATTTACGCATTTCGCATGAATAAGCGCGAATTTTCCTTTTCTTTTACATGATTTGGATTAAACGATGAAAATCACTTATGGAAGCAAAATAATTCTTTTTAATACTTGATATCAAAATTTAAATGAGATTTTCTGGAATAAATTTTTTCCGAGATCAGTTTTGAATATTTTGCACGAAAGAGCGCGATTTTTTCATTTTTATTCACATGATTTGGAAAAACATGTTAAAAGCTCATTGAAAAGCAAAATATTCGTCTGGATTTCAATATAAAAAAATTTCATTTCTAGAAAGATTTATTTCCGCAAAAGAGCGCAAAGTTTTGTTTTCTCTCACAAGATTTGGATCATAATGTGAAAATTACATTGAGAAACAAAATGATCTTATTTAGTTCTCGATTTTAGAATTTATATTTCTTGTACTGTAATCAAATTTTTTCCAAGGTATTTACGCATTTCGCATGAATTACCGTGAGATTTCCTTTTCTTTTACAGGATTTGGATTTAACGGTGAAAATCACTGATGGAAGCAAAATAATTCTTTTTAATACTTGAAATCAAAATTTAAATGAGATTTTCTGGAATAAATTTTTTCCGAGATCAGTTTTGAATATTTTGCACGAAAGAGCGCGATTTTTTCATTTTTATTCACATGAATTGGAAAAAATTGTAAAAAGCTCATTGAAAAGCAAAATATTCGTCTGGATTTCAATATAAAAAATTTCATTTCTAGAAAGAATTATTTCCGCAAAAGAGCGCAAAGTTTTGTTTTCTCTCACAAGATTTGGATCATAATGTGAAAATTACTTTGAAAAACAAAATGATCTTATTTAGTTCTGAATATTAGAATTTGTATTTCTTGTACTGTAATCAAATTTTTTCCAAGGTATTTACGCATTTGGCATGAATAAGCGCGAGATTTCCTTTTCTTTTACATGATTTGGATTAAACGGTGAAAATCACTTATGGAAGCAAATAATTCTTTTTAATACTTGAAATCAAAATTTAAATGAGATTTTCTGGAATAATTTTTTTCCGAGATCAGTTTTGAATATTTTGCACGAAAGAGCGCGATTTTTTCATTTTTATTCACATGATTTGGAAAAAATTGTAAAAAGCTCATTGAAAAGCAAAATATTCGTCTGGATTTCAATATAAAAAAATTTCATTTCTAGACAGAATTATTTCCGCAAAAGAGCGCAAAGTTTTGTTTTCTCTCACAAGATTTGGATCATAATGTGAAAATTACTTTGAAAAACAAAATGATCTTATTTAGTTCTGGATTTTAGAATTTAAATTTCTTGTACTGTAATCAAATTATTTCCAAGGTATTTACGCATTTCGCATGAATAAGCACGAGATTTCCTTTTCTTTTACATGATTTGGATTAAACGGTGAAAATCACTTATGGAAGCAAAATAATTCTTCTTAATACTTGAAATCAAAATTTAAATGAGATTTTCTGGAATAAATTTTTTCCGAGATCAGTTTTGAATATTTTGCACGAAAGAGCGCGATTTTTTCATTTTTATTCACATGAATTGGAAAAAATTGTAAAAAGCTCATTGAAAAGCAAAATATTCGTCTGGATTTCAATATAAAAAAAATTTCATTTCTAGAAAGAATTATTTCCGCAAAAGAGCGCAAAGTTTTGTTTTCTCTCAAAGATTTGGATCATAATGTGAAAATTACTTTGAAAAACAAAATGATCTTATTTAGTTCTGGATTTTAGAATTTATATTTCTTGTACTGTAATCAAATTTTTTCCAAGGTATTAACGCATTTCGCATGAATAAGCGCGAGATTTCCTTTTCTTTTACATGATTTGGATTAAACGGTGAAAATCACTCATGGAAGCAAAATAATTCTTTTTAATCCTTGAAATCAAAATTTAAATGAGATTTTCTGGAATAAATTTTTTCCGAGATCAGTTTTGAATATTTTGCACGAAAAAGCGCGATTTTTTCATTTTTATCCACATGATTTGGAAAAAATTGTACAAAGATCATTGAAAAGCAAAATATTCGTCTGGATTTCAATATAAATAAATTTCATTTCTAGAAAGATTTATTTCCGCAAAAGAGCGCAAAGTTTTATTTTCTCTCACAAGATTTGGATCATAATGTGAAAATTACTTTGAAAAACAAAATGATCTTATTTAGTTCTGGATTTTAGAATTTATATTTCTTGTACTGTAAACAAAATTTTTCCAAGGTATTTACGCATTTCGCATTAATATGCGCGAGATTTCCTTTTCTTTTACATGATTTGGATTAAACGGTGAAAATCACTTATGGAAGCAAAATAATACTTTTTATTACTTGAAATCAAAATTTAAATGAGATTTTCTGGAATAAATTTTTTCCGAGATCTGTTTTGAATATTTTGCACGAAATGGCGCGATTTTTTCATTTTTATTCACATGATTTGGAAAAAATTGTAAAAAGCTCATTGAAAAGCAAAATATTCGTCTGGATTTCAATATAAAAAAATTCATTTCTAGAAAGAATTATTTCCGCAAAAGAGCGCAAAGTTTTGTTTTCTTTCACAAGATTTGGATCATAATGTGAAAATTACTTCGAAAAACTAAATGATCTTATTTAGTTCTGGATTTTAGAATTTATATTTTTTGTACTGTAATCAAATTTTTTCCAAGGTATTTACGCATTTTGCATGAATAAGCGGGAGATTTCCTTTTCTTTTACATGATTTGGATTAAACGGTGAAAATCACTTATGGAAGCAATATAATTCTTTTTATACTTGAAATCAAAATTTAAATGAGATTTTCTGGAATAAATTTTTTCCGAGATCAGTTTTGAATATTTTGCACGAAAGAGCGCGATTTTTTCATTTTTATGCACATGATTTGGAAAAAATTGTAAAAAGCTCATTGAAAAGCAAAATATTCGTCTGGATTTCAATATAAAAAAATTTCATTTCTAGAAAGAATTATTTCCGCAAAAGAGCGCAAAGTTTTGTTTTCTCTTACAAGATTTGGATCATAATGTGAAAATTACTTTGAAAAACAAAATGATCTTATTTAGTTCTGGTTTTTAGAATTTATATTTCTTGTACTGTAATCAAATTTTTTCCAAGGTATTTACGCATTTCGCATGAATAAGCGCGAGATTTCCTTTTCTTTTACATGATTTGGATTAAACGGTGAAAATCACTTATGGAAGAAAATAATAATTTTTAATACTTGAAATCAAAATTTAAATGAGATTTTCTGGAATAAATTTTTTCCGAGATCAGTTTTGAATATTTTGCACGAAAGAGCGCGATTTTTTCATTTTTATTCACATGATTTAGAAAAAATTATAAAAAGCTCATTGAAAAGCAAAATATTCGTCTGGATTTCAATATAAAAAAATTTCATTTCTAGAAAGAATTATTTCCGCAAAAGAGCGCAAAGTTTTGTTTTCTCTCAAAGATTTGGATCATAATGTGAAAATTACTTTGAAAAACAAAATGATCTTATTTAGTTCTGGATTTTAGAATTTATATTTCTTGTACTGTAATCAAATTTTTTCCAAGGTATTTACGCATTTCGCATGAATAAGCGCGAGATTTCCTTTTCTTTTACATGATTTGGATTAAACGGTGAAAATCACTTATGGAAGCAAAATAATTCTTTTTAATACTTGAAAACAAAATTTGAATGAGATTTTCTGGAATAAATTTTTTCCGAGATCAGTTTTGAATATTTAGCACCAAAGAGCGCGATTTTTTCATTTTTATTCACATGATTTGGAAAAAATTGTAAAAATCTCATTGAAAAGCAAAATATTCGTCTAAATTTTAATATAAAAAAATTTCATTTCTATAAGAATTATTTCCGCAAAAGAGCGCAAACTTTTGTTTTCTCTCACAAGATTTGGATCATAATGTGAAAATTACTTTGAAAAAAAAAATGATCTTATTTAGTTCTGGATTTAAGAATTTATATTTCTTGTACTGGAATCAAATTTTTTCCAAGGTATTTGCGCATTTCGCATGAATAAGCGCGAGATTTCTTTTTCTTTTACATGATTTGGATTAAACGGTGAAAATCACTTATGGAAGCAAAATAATTCTTCTTAATACTTGAAATCAAAATTTAAATGAGATTTTCTGGAATAAATTTTTTCCGAGATCAGTTTTGAATATTTTGCACGAATGAGCGCGATTTTTTCATTTTTATTCACATGATTTGGAAAAAATTGTAAAGAGCTAATTGAAAAGCAAAATATTCGTCTGGATTTCAATATAAATAAATTACTTTTCTAGAAAGAATTATTTCCGCAAAAGAGCTCAAAGTTTTGTTTTCTCTCACAAGATTTGGATCATAATTTGAAAATTACTTTGAAAAACAAAATGATCTTATTTAGTTCAGGATTTTAGAATTTATATTTCTTGTACTGTAATCAAATTTTTTCCAAGGTATTTACGCATTTCGCATTAATAAGCGCGGGATTTCCTTTTCATTTACATGATTTGGATTAAACGGTGAAAATCACTTATGGAAGCAAAAAAATTCTTTTTAATACTTGAAATCAAAATTTAAATGAGATTTTCTGGAATAAATTTTTTCCGAGATCAGTTTTGAATATTTTGCACGAAAGAGCGCGATTTTTTCATTTTTATTCACATGATTTGGAAAAAATTGTAAAAAGCTCATCGAAAAGCAAAATATTCGTCTGGATTTCAATATAAAAAAATTTCTTTTCTAGAAAGAATTATTTCCGCAAAAGAGCGCAAAGTTTTGTTTTCTCTCACAAGATTTGGATCATAATGTGAAAATTACTTTGAAAAACAAAATGATCTTATTTAGTTCTGGATTTTTAGAATTTATATTTCTAGTACTGTAATCAAAATTTTTCTAAGGTATTTACGCATTTCGCATGAATAAGCGCGAGATTTCCTTTTCTTTTACATGATATGGATTAAACGGTGAAAAACTCATGGAAGCAAAATAATTCTATTTAATACTTGAAATCAAAATTTAAATGAGATTTTCTGGAATAAATTTTTTCCGAGATCAGTTTTGAATTATTTGCACGAAAGAGCGCGATTTTTTCATTTTTATTCACATGATTTGGAAAAAATTGTAAAAATCTCATTGAAAAGCAAAATATTCGTCTGAATTTTAATATAAAAAAATTTCATTTCTATAAGAATTATTTCCGCAAAAGAGCGCAAACTTTTGTTTTCTCTCACAAGATTTGGATCATAATGTGAAAATTACTTTGAAAAAAAAAATGATCTTATTTAGTTCTGGATTTAAGAATTTATATTTCTTGTACTGGAATCAAATTTTTTCCAAGGTATTTGCGCATTTCGCATGAATAAGCGCGAGATTTCCTTTTCTTTTACATGATTTGGATTAAACGGTGAAAATCACTTATGGAAGCAAAATAATTCTTCTTAATACTTGAAATCAAAATTTAAATGAGATTTTCTGGAATAAATTTTTTCCGAGATCAGTTTTGAATATTTTGCACGAATGAGCGCGATTTTTTCATTTTTATTCACATGATTTGGAAAAAATTGTAAAGAGCTAATTGAAAAGCAAAATATTCGTCTGGATTTCAATATAAATAAATTACTTTTCTAGAAAGAATTATTTCCGCAAAAGAGCTCAAAGTTTTGTTTTCTCTCACAAGATTTGGATCATAATTTGAAAATTACTTTGAAAAACAAAATGATCTTATTTAGTTCTGGATTTTAGAATTTATATTTCTTGTACTGTAATCAAATTTTTTCCAAGGTATTTACGCATTTCGCATGAATAAGCGCGAGATTTCCTTTTCTTTTACATGATTTGTATTAAACGGTGAAAATCACTTATGGAAGCAAAATAATTCTTTTTAATACTTGAAATCAAAATTTAAATGAGATTTTCTGGAATAAACTTTTTCCGAGATCAGTTTTGAATATTTTGCACGAAAGAGCGCGATTTTTTCATTTTTAGTCACATGATTAGGAAAAAATTGTAAAAAGCTCATTGAAAAGCAAAATATTCGTCTGGATATCAATATAAAAAAATTTCATTTCTAGAAAGAATTATTTCCGCAAAAGAGCGCAAAGTTTTGTTTTCTCTCACAAGATTTGGATCATAATGTGAAAATTACTTTGAAAAACAAAATGATCTTATTTAGTTCTGGATTTTTGAATTTATAATTCTTGTACTGTAATGTAATTTTTTCCAAGGTATTTACGCATTTCGCATGAATAAGCACGAGATTTACTTTTCTTTTACATGATTTGGATTAAACGGTGAAAATCACTCATGGAAGCAAAATAATTCTTTTTAATACTTGAAATCAAATTTTAAATGAGATTTTCTGGAATAAATTTTTTCCGAGATCAGTTTTGAATATTTTGCACGAAAGAGCGCGATTTTTTCATTTTTATTCACATGAATTGGAAAAAATTGTAAAAATCTCATTGAAAAGCAAAATATTCGTCTGGATTTCAATATAAAAAAAATTTCATTTCTAGAAAGAATTATTTCCGCAAAAGAGCGCAAAGTTTTGTTTTCTCTCAAAGATTTGGATCATAATGTGAAAATTACTTTGAAAAACAAAATGATCTTATTTAGTTCTGGATTTTAGAATTTATATTTCTTGTACTGTAATCAAATTTTTTCCAAGGTATTTACGCATTTTGCATGAATAAGCGGGAGATTTCCTTTTCTTTTACATGATTTGGATTAAACGGTGAAAATCACTCATGGAAGCAAAATAATTCTTTTTAATCCTTGAAATCAAAATTTAAATGAGATTTTCTGGAATAAATTTTTTCCGAGATCAGTTTTGAATATTTTGCACGAAAAAGCGCGATTTTTTCATTTTTATTCACATGATTTGGAAAAAATTGTACAAAGATCATTGAAAAGCAAAATATTCGTCTGGATTTCAATATAAATAAATTTCATTTCTAGAAAGATTTATTTCCGCAAAAGAGCGCAAAGTTTTATTTTCTCTCACAAGATTTGGATCATAATGTGAAAATTACTTTGAAAAACAAAATGATCTTATTTAGTTCTGGATTTTAGAATTTATATTTCTTGTACTGTAATCAAATTTTTTCCAAGGTATTTACGCATTTCGCATGAATAAGCGCGAGATTTCCTTTTCTTTTACATGATTTGGATTAAACGGTGAAAATCACTTATGGAAGAAAATAATTTTTTTTTAATACTTGAAATCAAAATTTAAATGAGATTTTCTGGAATAAATTTTTTCCGAGATCAGTTTTGAATATTTTGCACGAAAGAGCGCGATTTTTTCATTTTTATTCACATGATTTGGAAAAAATTGTAAAAAGCTCATTGAAAAGCAAAATATTCGTCTGGATTTCAATATAAAAAATTTCATTTCTAGAAAGAATTATTTCCGCAAAAGAGCGCAAAGTTTTGTTTTCTCTCAAAGATTTGGATCATAATGTGAAAATTACTTTGAAAAACAAAATGATCTTATTTAGTTCTGGATTTTAGAATTTATATTTCTTGTACTGTAATCAAATTTTTTCCAAGGTATTTACGCATTTCGCATGAATTAGCGCGAGATTTCCTTTTCTTTTACATGATTTGGATTAAACGGTGAAAATCACTTATGGAAGCAAAATAATACTTTTTATTACTTGAAATCAAAATTTAAATGATATTTTCTGGAATAAATTTTTTCCGAGATCAGTTTTGAATATTTTGCACGAAAGAGCGCGATTTTTTCATTTTTATTCACATGATTTGGAAAAAATTGTAAAAAGCTCATTGAAAAGCAAAATATTCGTCTGGATTTCAATATAAAAAAATTCATTTCTAGAAAGAATTATTTCCGCAAAAGAGCGCAAAGTTTTGTTTTCTCTCACAAGATTTGGATCATAATGTGAAAATTACTTCGAAAAACTAAATGATCTTATTTAGTTCTGGATTTTAGAATTTATATTTTTTGTACTGTAATCAAATTTTTTCCATGGTATTTACGCATTTCGCATGAATAAGCGCGAGATTTCCTTTTCTTTTACATGATTTGGATTAAACGGTGAAAATCACTTATGGAAGCAATATAATTCTTTTTATACTTGAAATCAAAATTTAAATGAGATTTTCTGGAATAAATTTTTTCCGAGATCAGTTTTGAATATTTTGCACGAAAGAGCGCGATTTTTTCATTTTTATGCACATGATTTGGAAAAAATTGTAAAAAGCTCATTGAAAAGCAAAATATTCGTCTGGATTTCAATATAAAAAAATTTCATTTCTAGAAAGAATTATTTCCGCAAAAGAGCGCAAAGTTTTGTTTTCTCTTACAAGATTTGGATCATAATGTGAAAATTACTTTGAAAAACAAAATGATCTTATTTAGTTCTGGTTTTTAGAATTTATATTTCTTGTACTGTAATCAAATTTTTTCCAAGGTATTTACGCATTTCGCATGAATAAGCGCGAGATTTCCTTTTCTTGTACATGATTTGGATTAAACGGTGAAAATCACTTATGGAAGCAAAATAATTCTTTTTAATACTTGAAATCAAAATTTAAATGAGATTTTCTGGAATAAATTTTTTCCGAGATCAGTTTTGAATATTTTGCACGAAAGAGCGCGATTTTTTCATTTTTATTCACATGATTTGGAAAAAATTGTAAAAAGCTCATTGAAAAGCAAAATATTCGTCTGGATTTCAATATAAAAAAATTTCATTTCTAGAAAGAATTATTTCCGCAAAAGAGCGCAAAGTTTTGTTTTCTCTCACAAGATTTGGATCATAATGTGAAAATTACTTTGAAAAACAAAATGATCTTATTTAGTTCTGGATTTTAGAATTTATATTTCTTGTACTGTAATCAAATTTTTTCCAAGGTATTTACGCATTTCGCATGAATAAGCGCGAGATTTCCTTTTCTTTTACATGATTTGGATTAAACGGTGAAAATCACTTATGGAAGCAAAATAATTCTTTTTAATACTTGAAATCAAAATTTAAATGAGATTTTCTGGAATAAATGTTTTCCGAGATCAGTTTTGAATATTTTGCACGAAAGAGCGCGATTTTTTCATTTTTATTCACATGATTAGGAAAAAATTGTAAAAAGCTCATTGAAAAGCAAAATATTCGTCTGGATTTCAATATAAAAAAATTTCATTTCTAGAAAGAATTATTTCCGCAAAAGAGCGCAAAGTTTTGTTTTCTCTCAAAGATTTGGATCATAATGTGAAAATTACTTTGAAAAACAAAATGATCTTATTTAGTTCTGGATTTTAGAATTTATATTTCTTGTACTGTAATCAAATTTTTTCCAAGGTATTTACGCATTTCGCATGAATAAGCGCGAGATTTCCTTTTCTTTTACATGATTTGGATTAAACGGTGAAAATCACTTATGGAAGCAAAATAATTCTTTTTAATACTTGAAAACAAAATTTGAATGAGATTTTCTGGAATAAATTTTTTCCGAGATCAGTTTTGAATATTTAGCACCAAAGAGCGCGATTTTTTCATTTTTATTCACATGATTTGGAAAAAATTGTAAAAAGCTCATTGAAAAGCAAAATATTCGTCTGGATTTCAATGTAAAAAAATTTCATTCTACAAAGAATTATTTCCGCAAAAGAGCGCAAAGTTTTGTTTTCTCTCACAAGATTTGGATCATAATGTGAAAATTACTTTGAAAAACAATATGATCTTATTTAGTTCTGGATTTTAGAATTTATATTTCTTGTACTGTAATCAAATTTTTTCTAAGGTATTTACGCATTTCGTATGAATAAGCGCGAGATTTCCTTTTCTTTTACATGATTTGGATTAAACGGTGAAAATCACTGATGGATGAAAATAATTCTTTTTAATACTTGAAATCAAAATTTAAATGAGATTTTCTGGAATAAATTTTTTCCGAGATCAGTTTTGAATATTTTGCACGAAAGAGCGCGATTTTTTCATTTTTATTCACATGATTTGGAAAAAATTGTAAAAAGCTCATTGAAAAGCAAAATATTCGTCTGGATTTCAATATAAAAAAAATTTCATATCTAGAAAGAATTATTTCCGCAAAAGAGCGCAAAGTTTTGTTTTCTCTCAAAGATTTGGATCATAATGTGAAAATTACTTTGAAAAACAAAATGATCTTATTTAGTTCTGGATTATAGAATTTATATTTCTTGTACTGTAATCAAATTTTTTCCAAGGTATTTACGCATTTTGCATGAATAAGCGGGAGATTTCCTTTTCTTTTACATGATTTGGATTAAACGGTGAAAATCACTCATGGAAGCAAAATAATTCTTTTTAATCCTTGAAATCAAAATTTAAATGAGATTTTCTGGAATAAATTTTTTCCGAGATCATTTTTGAATATTTTGCACGAAAAAGCGCGATTTTTTCATTTTTATTCACATGATTTGGAAAAAATTGTACAAAGATCATTGAAAAGCAAAATATTCGTCTGGATTTCAATATAAATAAATTTCATTTCTAGAAAGATTTATTTCCGCAAAAGAGCGCAAAGTTTTGTTTTCTCTCAAAGATTTGGATCATAATGTGAAAATTACTTTGAAAAACAAAATGATCTTATTTAGTTCTGGATTATAGAATTTATATTTCTTGTACTGTAATCAAATTTTTTCCAAGGTATTTACGCATTTCGCATGAATAAGCGCGAGATTTCCTTTTCTTTTACATGATTTGGATTAAACGGTGAAAATCACTTATGGAAGCAATATAATTCTTTTTAATACTTGAAATCAAAATTTAAATGAGATTTTCTGGAATAAATTTTTTCCGAGATCAGTTTTGAATATTTTGCACGAAAGAGCGCGATTTTTTCATTTTTATGCACATGATTTGGAAAAAATTGTAAAAAGCTCCATGAAAAGCAAAATATTCGTCTGGATTTCAATATAAAAAAATTTCATTTCTAGAAAGAATTATTTCCGAAAAAGAGCGCAAAGTTTTGTTTTCTCTCACAAGATTTGGATCATAATGTGAAAATTACTTTGAGAAACAAAATGATCTTATTTAGTTCTCGATTTTAGAATTTATATTTCTTGTACTGTAATCAAATTTTTTCCAAGGTATTTACGCATTTCGCATGAATAAGCGCGAGATTTCCTTTTCTTTTACATGATTTGGATTTAACGGTGAAAATCACTGATGGAAGCTAAATAATTCTTATTAATACTTGAAATCAAAATTTAAATGAGATTTTCTGGAATAAATTTTTTCCGAGATCAGTTTTGAATATTTTGCACGAAAGAGTGCGATTTTTTCATTTTTATTCACATGATTTGGAAAAAATTGTAAAAAGCTCATTGAAAAGCAAAATATTCGTCTGGATTTCAATATAAAAAAATTTCATTTCTAGAAAGAATTATTTCCGCAAAAGAGCGCAAAGTTTTGTTTTCTCTCACAAGATTTGGATCATAATGTGAAAATTACTTTGAAAAACAAAATGATCTTATTTAGTTCTGGATTATAGAATTTATATTTCTTGTACTGTAATCAAATTTTTTCCAAGGTATTTACGCATTTCGCATGAATAAGCGCGAGATTTCCTTTTCTTTTACATGATTTGGATTAAACGGTGAAAATCACTTATGGAAGCAATATAATTCTTTTTAATACTTGAAATCAAAATTTAAATGAGATTTTCTGGAATAAATTTTTTCCGTGATCAGTTTTGAATATTTTGCACGAAAGAGCGCGATTTTTTCATTTTTATGCACATGATTTGGAAAAAATTGTAAAAAGCTCATTGAAAAGCAAAATATTCGTCTGGATTTCAATATAAAAAAATTTCATTTCTAGAAAGAATTATTTCCGCAAAAGAGCGCAAAGTTTTGTTTTCTCTCACAAGATTTGGATCATAATGTGAAAATTACTTTGAAAAACAAAATGATCTTATTTAGTTCTGGATTTTAGAATTTATATTTTTTGTACTGTAATCAAATTTTTTCCAAGGTATTTACGCATTTCGCATGAATAAGCGCGAGATTTCCTTTTCTTTTACATGATTTGGATTAAACGGTGAAAATCACTTATGGAAGCAATATAATTCTTTTTAATACTTGAAATCAAAATTTAAATGAGATTTTCTGGAATAAATTTTTTCCGAGATCAGTTTTGAATATTTTGCACGAAAGAGCGCGATTTTTTCATTTTTATGCACATGATTTGGAAAAAATTGTAAAAAGCTCCATGAAAAGCAAAATATTCGTCTGGATTTCAATATAAAAAAATTTCATTTCTAGAAAGAATTATTTCCGCAAAAGAGCGCAAAGTTTTGTTTTCTCTCACAAGATTTGGATCATAATGTGAAAATTACTTCGAAAAACTAAATGATCTTATTTAGTTCTGGATTTTAGAATTTATATTTTTTGTACTGTAATCAAATTTTTTCCAAGGTATTTACGCATTTTGCATGAATAAGCGGGAGATTTCCTTTTCTTTTACATGATTTGGATTAAACGGTGAAAATCACTTATGGAAGCAATATAATTCTTTTAATACTTGAAATCAAAATTTAAATGAGATTTTCTGGAATAAATTTTTTCCGAGATCAGTTTTGAATATTTTGCACGAAAGAGCGCGATTTTTTCATTTTTATTCACATGATTTGGAAAAAATTGTAAAAAGCTCATTGAAAAGCAAAATATTCGTCTGGATTTCAATATAAAAAAATTTCATTTCTAGAAAGAATTATTTCCGCAAAAGAGCGCAAAGTTTTGTTTTCTCTCACAAGATTTGGATCATAATGTGAAAATTACTTTGAAAAACAAAATGATCTTATTTAGTTCTGGATTTTAGAATTTATATTTTTTGTACTGTAATCAAATTTTTTCCAAGGTATTTACGCATTTCGCATGAATAAGCGCGAGATTTCCTTTTCTTTTACATGATTTGGATTAAACGGTGAAAATCACTTATGGAAGCAATATAATTCTTTTTAATACTTGAAATCAAAATTTAAATGAGATTTTCTGGAATAAATTTTTTCCGAGATCAGTTTTGAATATTTTGCACGAAAGAGCGCGATTTTTTCATTTTTATGCACATGATTTGGAAAAAATTGTAAAAAGCTCCATGAAAAGCAAAATATTCGTCTGGATTTCAATATAAAAAAATTTCATTTCTAGAAAGAATTATTTCCGCAAAAGAGCGCAAAGTTTTGTTTTCTCTCACAAGATTTGGATCATAATGTGAAAATTACTTTGAAAAACAAAATGATCTTATTTAGTTCTGGATGTTTGAATTTATAATTCTTGTACTGTAATGTAATTTTTTCCAAGGTATTTACGCATTTCGCATGAATAAGCGCGAGATTTCCTATTCTTTTACATGATTTGGATTAAACGGTGAAAATCACTGATGGAAGCAAAATAATTCTTTTAATACTTGAAATCAAAATTTAAATGAGATTTTCTGGAATAAATTTTTTCCGAGATCAGTTTTGAATATTTTGCACGAAAGAGCGCGATTTTTTCATTTTTATTCACATGATTTGGAAAAAATTGTAAAAAGCTCATTGAAAAGCAAAATATTCGTCTGGATTTCAATATAAAAAAATTTCATTTCTAGAAAGAATTATTTCCGCAAAAGAGTGCAAAGTTTTGTTTTCTCTCACAAGATTTGGATCATAATGTGAAAATTACTTTGAAAAACAAAATGATCTTATTTAGTTCTGGATTTTGGAATTTATATTTCTTGTACTGTAATCAAATTTTTTCCAAGGTATTTACGCATTTCGCATGAATAAGCGCGAGATTTCCTTTTCTTTTACATGATTTGGATTAAACGGTGAAAATCACTTATGGAAGCAATGTAATTCTTTTTAATACTTGAAATCAAAATTTAAATGAGATTTTCTGGAATAAATTTTTTCCGAGATCAGTTTTGAATATTTTGCACGAAAGAGCGCGATTTTTTCATTTTTATTCACATGATTTGGAAAAAATTGTAAAATACTCATTGAAAAGCAAAATATTCGTCTGGATTTCAATATAAAAAAATTCATTTCTAGAAAGAATTATTTCCGCAAAAGAGCGCAAAGTTTTTTTTTCTCTCACAAGATTTGGATCATAATGTGAAAATTACTTCGAGAACAAAATGATCTTATTTAATTCTGGATTTTAGAATTTATATTTCTTGTACTGTTATCAAATTTTTTCCAAGGTATTTACGCATTTCGCATGAATAAGCGCGAATTTTCCTTTTCTTTTACATGATTTGGATTAAACGATGAAAATCACTTATGGAAGCAAAATAATTCTTTTTAATACTTGATATCAAAATTTAAATGAGATTTTCTGGAATAAATTTTTTCCGAGATCAGTTTTGAATATTTTGCACGAATGAGCGCGATTTTTTCATTTTTATTCACATGATTTGGAAAAAAATGTAAAGAGCTAATTGAAAAGCAAAATATTCGTCTGGATTTCAATATAAATAAATTTCATTTCTAGAAAGAATTATTTCCGCAAAAGAGCTCAAAGTTTTGTTTTCTCTCACAAGATTTGGATCATAATTTGAAAATTACTTTGAAAAACAAAATGATCTTATTTAGTTCTGGATTTTAGAATTTATATTTCTTGTACTGTAATCAAATTTTTTCCAAGGTATTTACGCATTTCGCATGAATAAGCGCGAGATTTCCTTTTCTTTTACATGATTTGGATTAAACGGTGAAAATCACTTATGGAAGCAAAATAATTCTTTTTAATACTTGAAATCAAAATTTAAATGAGATTTTCTGGAATAAACTTTTTCCGAGATCAGTTTTGAATATTTTGCACGAAAGAGCGCGATTTTTTCATTTTTAGTCACATGATTAGGAAAAAATTGTAAAAAGCTCATTGAAAAGCAAAATATTCGTCTGGATATCAATATAAAAAAATTTCATTTCTAGAAAGAATTATTTCCGCAAAAGAGCGCAAAGTTTTGTTTTCTCTCACAAGATTTGGATCATAATGTGAAAATTACTTTGAAAAACAAAATGATCTTATTTAGTTCTGGATTTTAGAATTTAAATTTCTTGTACTGTAATCAAATTTTTTCCAAGGTATTTACGCATTTCGCATGAATAAGCACGAGATTTCCTTTTCTTTTACATGATTTGGATTAAACGGTGAAAATCACTCATGGAAGCAAAATAATTCTTTTTAATACTTGAAATCAAAATTTAAATGAGATTTTCTGGAATAAATTTTTTCCGAGATCAGTTTTGAATATTTTGCACGAAAGAGCGCGATTTTTTCATTTATATTCACATGATTTGGAAAAAATTGTAAAAAGCTCATTGAAAAGCAAAATATTCGTCTGGATTTCAATATAAAAAATTTCATTTCTAGAAAGAATTATTTCTGCAAAAGAGCGCAAAGTTTTGTTTTCTCTCACAAGATTTGGATCATAATGTGAAAATTACTTCGAAAGACAAAATGATCTTATTTAGTTCTGCATTTTAGAATTTATATTTCTTGTACTGTAATCAAATTTTTTCCAAGGTATTTACGCATTTCGCATGAATAAGCGCGATATTTTCTTTTCTTTTACATGATTTGGATTAAACGGTGAAAATAACTTATGGAAGCAAAATAATTCTTTTTAATACTTGAAATCAAAATTTAAATGAGATTTTCTGGAATAAATTTTTTCCGAGATCAGTTTTGAATATTTTGCACGAAAGAGCGCGATTTTTTCATTTTTATTTACATGATTTGGAAAAAATTGTAAAAAGCTCATTAAAAAGCAAAATATTCGTCTGGATTTCAATATAAAAAAATTTCATTTCTAGAAAGAATTATTTCCGCAAAAGAGCGCAAAGTTTTGTTTTCTCTCACAAGATTTGGATCATAATGTGAAAATTACTTTGAAAAACAAAATGATCTTATTTAGTTCTGGATTTTTGAATTTATATTTCTTGTACTGTAATCAAATTTTTTCCAAGGTATTTACGCATTTCGCATGAATAAGCGCGAGATTTCCTTTTCTTATACATGATTTGGATTAAACGGTGAAAATCACTCATGGAAGCAAAATAATTCTTTTTAACACTTGAAATCAAAATTTAAATGAGATTCTCTAGAATAAATTTTTTCCGAGATCAGTTTTGAATATTTTGCACGAAAGAGCGCGATTTTTTCATTTTTATTCACATGATTTGGAAAAAAATGTAAAAAGCTCATTGAAAAGCAAAATATTCGTCTGGACTTCAATATAAAAAAATTTCATTTCTAGAAAGAATTATTTCCGCAAAAGAGCGCAAAGTTTTGTTTTCTCTCACAAGATTTGGATCATAATGTGAAAATTACTTTAAAAAACAATATGATCTTATTTAGTTCTGGATTTTAGAATTTATATTTCTTGTACTGTAATCAAATTTTTTCTAAGGTATTTACGCATTTCGCATGAATAAGCGCGAGATTTCCTTTTCTTTTACATGATTTGGATTAAACGGTGAAAATCACTCATGGAAGCAAAATAATTCTTTTTAATACTTGAAATCAAAATTTAAATGAGATTTTCTGGAATAAATTTTTTCCGAGATCAGTTTTGAATATTTTGCACGAAAGAGCGCGATTTTTTCAATTTTATTCACATGATTTGGAAATAATTGTTAAAAGCTCATTGAAAAGCAAAATATTCGTCTGGATTTCAATATAAAAAAATTTCATTTCTAGAAAGAATTATTTCCGCAAAAGAGTGCAAAGTTTTGTTTTCTCTCACAAGATTTGGTTCATAATGTGAAAATAACTTTGAAAAACAAAATGATCTTATTTAGTTCTGGATTTTAGAATTTATATTTCTTGTACTGTAATCAAATTTTTTCCAAGGTATTTACGCATTTCGCATTAATAAGCGCGAGATTTCCTTTTCTTTTACATGATTTGGATTAAACGGTGAAAATCACTTATGGAAGCAAAATAATTCTTTTTAATACTTGAAATCAAAATTTAAATGAGATTTTCTGGAATAAATTTTTTCCGAGATCAGTTTTGAATATTTTGCACGAAAGAGCGCGATTTTTTCATTTTTATTCACATGATTTGGAAAAAATTGTAAAAAGCTCATCGAAAAGCAAAATATTCGTCTGGATTTCAATATAAAAAAATTTCATTTCTAGAAAGAATTATTTCCGCAAAAGAGCGCAAAGTTTTGTTTTCTCTCACAAGATTTGGATCATAATGTGAAAATTACTTCGAAAGACAAAATGATCTTATTTAGTTCTGCATTTTTAGAATTTATATTTCTTGTACTGTAATCAAATTTTTTCCAAGGTATTTACGCATTTCGCATGAATAAGCGCGAGATTTCCTTTTCTTTTACATGATTTGGATTAAACGGTGAAAATCACTCATGGAAGCAAAATAATTCTATTTAATACTTGATATCAAAATTTAAATGAGATTTTCTGGAATAAATTTTTTCCGAGATCAGTTTTGAATATTTTGCACGAATGAGCGCGATTTTTTCATTTTTATTCACATGATTTGGAAAAAAATGTAAAGAGCTAATTGAAAAGCAAAATATTCGTCTGGATTTCAATATAAATAAATTTCATTTCTAGAAAGAATTATTTCCGCAAAAGAGCTCAAAGTTTTGTTTTCTCTCACAAGATTTGGATCATAATTTGAAAATTACTTTGAAAAACAAAATGATCTTATTTAGTTCTGGATTTTAGAATTTATATTTCTTGTACTGTAATCAAATTTTTTCCAAGGTATTTACGCATTTCGCATGAATAAGCGCGAGATTTCCTTTTCTTTTACATGATTTGGATTAAACGGTGAAAATCACTTATGGAAGCAAAATAATTCTTTTTAATACTTGAAATCAAAATTTAAATGAGATTTTCTGGAATAAACTTTTTCCGAGATCAGTTTTGAATATTTTGCACGAAAGAGCGCGATTTTTTCATTTTTAGTCACATGATTAGGAAAAAATTGTAAAAAGCTCATTGAAAAGCAAAATATTCGTCTGGATATCAATATAAAAAAATTTCATTTCTAGAAAGAATTATTTCCGCAAAAGAGCGCAAAGTTTTGTTTTCTCTCACAAGATTTGGATCATAATGTGAAAATTACTTTGAAAAACAAAATGATCTTATTTAGTTCTGGATTTTAGAATTTAAATTTCTTGTACTGTAATCAAATTTTTTCCAAGGTATTTACGCATTTCGCATGAATAAGCACGAGATTTCCTTTTCTTTTACATGATTTGGATTAAACGGTGAAAATCACTCATGGAAGCAAAATAATTCTTTTTAATACTTGAAATCAAAATTTAAATGAGATTTTCTGGAATAAATTTTTTCCGAGATCAGTTTTGAATATTTTGCACGAAAGAGCGCGATTTTTTCATTTATATTCACATGATTTGGAAAAAATTGTAAAAAGCTCATTGAAAAGCAAAATATTCGTCTGGATTTCAATATAAAAAATTTCATTTCTAGAAAGAATTATTTCTGCAAAAGAGCGCAAAGTTTTGTTTTCTCTCACAAGATTTGGATCATAATGTGAAAATTACTTCGAAAGACAAAATGATCTTATTTAGTTCTGCATTTTAGAATTTATATTTCTTGTACTGTAATCAAATTTTTTCCAAGGTATTTACGCATTTCGCATGAATAAGCGCGATATTTTCTTTTCTTTTACATGATTTGGATTAAACGGTGAAAATAACTTATGGAAGCAAAATAATTCTTTTTAATACTTGAAATCAAAATTTAAATGAGATTTTCTGGAATAAATTTTTTCCGAGATCAGTTTTGAATATTTTGCACGAAAGAGCGCGATTTTTTCATTTTTATTTACATGATTTGGAAAAAATTGTAAAAAGCTCATTAAAAAGCAAAATATTCGTCTGGATTTCAATATAAAAAAATTTCATTTCTAGAAAGAATTATTTCCGCAAAAGAGCGCAAAGTTTTGTTTTCTCTCACAAGATTTGGATCATAATGTGAAAATTACTTTGAAAAACAAAATGATCTTATTTAGTTCTGGATTTTTGAATTTATATTTCTTGTACTGTAATCAAATTTTTTCCAAGGTATTTACGCATTTCGCATGAATAAGCGCGAGATTTCCTTTTCTTATACATGATTTGGATTAAACGGTGAAAATCACTCATGGAAGCAAAATAATTCTTTTTAACACTTGAAATCAAAATTTAAATGAGATTCTCTAGAATAAATTTTTTCCGAGATCAGTTTTGAATATTTTGCACGAAAGAGCGCGATTTTTTCATTTTTATTCACATGATTTGGAAAAAAATGTAAAAAGCTCATTGAAAAGCAAAATATTCGTCTGGACTTCAATATAAAAAAATTTCATTTCTAGAAAGAATTATTTCCGCAAAAGAGCGCAAAGTTTTGTTTTCTCTCACAAGATTTGGATCATAATGTGAAAATTACTTTAAAAAACAATATGATCTTATTTAGTTCTGGATTTTAGAATTTATATTTCTTGTACTGTAATCAAATTTTTTCTAAGGTATTTACGCATTTCGCATGAATAAGCGCGAGATTTCCTTTTCTTTTACATGATTTGGATTAAACGGTGAAAATCACTCATGGAAGCAAAATAATTCTTTTTAATACTTGAAATCAAAATTTAAATGAGATTTTCTGGAATAAATTTTTTCCGAGATCAGTTTTGAATATTTTGCACGAAAGAGCGCGATTTTTTCAATTTTATTCACATGATTTGGAAATAATTGTTAAAAGCTCATTGAAAAGCAAAATATTCGTCTGGATTTCAATATAAAAAAATTTCATTTCTAGAAAGAATTATTTCCGCAAAAGAGTGCAAAGTTTTGTTTTCTCTCACAAGATTTGGTTCATAATGTGAAAATAACTTTGAAAAACAAAATGATCTTATTTAGTTCTGGATTTTAGAATTTATATTTCTTGTACTGTAATCAAATTTTTTCCAAGGTATTTACGCATTTCGCATTAATAAGCGCGAGATTTCCTTTTCTTTTACATGATTTGGATTAAACGGTGAAAATCACTTATGGAAGCAAAATAATTCTTTTTAATACTTGAAATCAAAATTTAAATGAGATTTTCTGGAATAAATTTTTTCCGAGATCAGTTTTGAATATTTTGCACGAAAGAGCGCGATTTTTTCATTTTTATTCACATGATTTGGAAAAAATTGTAAAAAGCTCATCGAAAAGCAAAATATTCGTCTGGATTTCAATATAAAAAAATTTCATTTCTAGAAAGAATTATTTCCGCAAAAGAGCGCAAAGTTTTGTTTTCTCTCACAAGATTTGGATCATAATGTGAAAATTACTTTGAAAAACAAAATGATCTTATTTAGTTCTGGATTTTTAGAATTTATATTTCTTGTACTGTAATCAAATTTTTTCCAAGGTATTTACGCATTTCGCATGAATAAGCGCGAGATTTCCTTTTCTTTTACATGATTTGGATTAAACGGTGAAAATCACTCATGGAAGCAAAATAATTCTATTTAATACTTGAAATCAAAATTTAAATGAGATTTTCTGGAATAAATTTTTTCCGAGATCAGTTTTGAATTATTTGCACGAAAGAGCGCGATTTTTTCATTTTTATTCACATTATTTGGAAAAAATTGTAAAAAGCTCATTGAAAAGCAAAATATTCGTCTGGATTTTAATATAAAAAAATTTCATTTCTATAAGAATTATTTCCGCAAAAGAGCGCAAAGTTTTGTTTTCTCTCACAAGATTTGGATCATAATGTGAAAATTACTTTGAAAAAAAAAATGATCTTATTTAGTTCTGGATTTTAGAATTTATATTTCTTGTACTGTAATCAAATTTTTTCCAAGGTATTTACGCATTTCGCATGAATAAGCGCGAGATTTCCTTTTCTTTTACATGATTTGGATTAAACGGTGAAAATCACTTATGGAAGCAAAATAATTCTTCTTAATACTTGAAATCAAAATTTAAATGAGATTTTCTGGAATAAATTTTTTCCGAGATCAGTTTTTAATATTTTGCACGAATGAGCGCGATTTTTTCATTTTTATTCACATGATTTGAAAAAAATTGTAAAGAGCTAATTGAAAAGCAAAATATTCGTCTGGATTTCAATATAAATAAATTTCATTTCTAGAAAGAATTATTTCCGCAAAAGAGCTCAAAGTTTTGTTTTCTCTCACAAGATTTGGATCATAATGTGAAAATTACTTTGAAAAACAAAATGATCTTATTTAGTTCTGGATTTTAGAATTTATATTTCTTGTACTGTAATCAAATTTTTTCCAAGGTATTTACGCATTTCGCATGAATAAGCGCGAGATTTCCTTTTCTTTTACATGATTTGGATTAAACGGTGAAAATCACTTATGGAAGCAAAATAATTCTTTTTAATACTTGAAAACAAAATTTGAATGAGATTTTCTGGAATAAATTTTTTCCGAGATCAGTTTTGAATATTTAGCACCAAAGAGCGCGATTTTTTCATTTTTATTCACATGATTTGGAAAAAATTGTAAAAAGCTCATTGAAAAGCAAAATATTCGTCTGGATTTCAATGTAAAAAAATTTCATTCTACAAAGAATTATTTCCGCAAAAGAGCGCAAAGTTTTGTTTTCTCTCACAAGATTTGGATCATAATGTGAAAATTACTTTGAAAAACAATATGATCTTATTTAGTTCTGGATTTTAGAATTTATATTTCTTGTACTGTAATCAAATTTTTTCTAAGGTATTTACGCATTTCGTATGAATAAGCGCGAGATTTCCTTTTCTTTTACATGATTTGGATTAAACGGTGAAAATCACTGATGGATGAAAATAATTCTTTTTAATACTTGAAATCAAAATTTAAATGAGATTTTCTGGAATAAATTTTTTCCGAGATCAGTTTTGAATATTTTGCACGAAAGAGCGCGATTTTTTCATTTTTATTCACATGATTTGGAAAAAATTGTAAAAAGCTCATTGAAAAGCAAAATATTCGTCTGGATTTCAATATAAAAAAAATTTCATATCTAGAAAGAATTATTTCCGCAAAAGAGCGCAAAGTTTTGTTTTCTCTCAAAGATTTGGATCATAATGTGAAAATTACTTTGAAAAACAAAATGATCTTATTTAGTTCTGGATTATAGAATTTATATTTCTTGTACTGTAATCAAATTTTTTCCAAGGTATTTACGCATTTTGCATGAATAAGCGGGAGATTTCCTTTTCTTTTACATGATTTGGATTAAACGGTGAAAATCACTCATGGAAGCAAAATAATTCTTTTTAATCCTTGAAATCAAAATTTAAATGAGATTTTCTGGAATAAATTTTTTCCGAGATCATTTTTGAATATTTTGCACGAAAAAGCGCGATTTTTTCATTTTTATTCACATGATTTGGAAAAAATTGTACAAAGATCATTGAAAAGCAAAATATTCGTCTGGATTTCAATATAAATAAATTTCATTTCTAGAAAGATTTATTTCCGCAAAAGAGCGCAAAGTTTTGTTTTCTCTCAAAGATTTGGATCATAATGTGAAAATTACTTTGAAAAACAAAATGATCTTATTTAGTTCTGGATTATAGAATTTATATTTCTTGTACTGTAATCAAATTTTTTCCAAGGTATTTACGCATTTCGCATGAATAAGCGCGAGATTTCCTTTTCTTTTACATGATTTGGATTAAACGGTGAAAATCACTTATGGAAGCAACATAATTCTTTTTAATACTTGAAATCAAAATTTAAATGAGATTTTCTGGAATAAATTTTTTCCGAGATCAGTTTTGAATATTTTGCACGAAAGAGCGCGATTTTTTCATTTTTATGCACATGATTTGGAAAAAATTGTAAAAAGCTCCATGAAAAGCAAAATATTCGTCTGGATTTCAATATAAAAAAATTTCATTTCTAGAAAGAATTATTTCCGAAAAAGAGCGCAAAGTTTTGTTTTCTCTCACAAGATTTGCATCATAATGTGAAAATTACTTTGAGAAACAAAATGATCTTATTTAGTTCTCGATTTTAGAATTTATATTTCTTGTACTGTAATCAAATTTTTTCCAAGGTATTTACGCATTTCGCATGAATAAGCGCGAGATTTCCTTTTCTTTTACATGATTTGGATTTAACGGTGAAAATCACTGATGGAAGCTAAATAATTCTTATTAATACTTGAAATCAAAATTTAAATGAGATTTTCTGGAATAAATTTTTTCCGAGATCAGTTTTGAATATTTTGCACGAAAGAGTGCGATTTTTTCATTTTTATTCACATGATTTGGAAAAAATTGTAAAAAGCTCATTGAAAAGCAAAATATTCGTCTGGATTTCAATATAAAAAAATTTCATTTCTAGAAAGAATTATTTCCGCAAAAGAGCGCAAAGTTTTGTTTTCTCTCACAAGATTTGGATCATAATGTGAAAATTACTTTGAAAAACAAAATGATCTTATTTAGTTCTGGATTATAGAATTTATATTTCTTGTACTGTAATCAAATTTTTTCCAAGGTATTTACGCATTTCGCATGAATAAGCGCGAGATTTCCTTTTCTTTTACATGATTTGGATTAAACGGTGAAAATCACTTATGGAAGCAATATAATTCTTTTTAATACTTGAAATCAAAATTTAAATGAGATTTTCTGGAATAAATTTTTTCCGTGATCAGTTTTGAATATTTTGCACGAAAGAGCGCGATTTTTTCATTTTTATGCACATGATTTGGAAAAAATTGTAAAAAGCTCATTGAAAAGCAAAATATTCGTCTGGATTTCAATATAAAAAAATTTCATTTCTAGAAAGAATTATTTCCGCAAAAGAGCGCAAAGTTTTGTTTTCTCTCACAAGATTTGGATCATAATGTGAAAATTACTTTGAAAAACAAAATGATCTTATTTAGTTCTGGATTTTAGAATTTATATTTTTTGTACTGTAATCAAATTTTTTCCAAGGTATTTACGCATTTCGCATGAATAAGCGCGAGATTTCCTTTTCTTTTACATGATTTGGATTAAACGGTGAAAATCACTTATGGAAGCAATATAATTCTTTTTAATCCTTGAAATCAAAATTTAAATGAGATTTTCTGGAATAAATTTTTTCCGAGATCAGTTTTGAATATTTTGCACGAAAGAGCGCGATTTTTTCATTTTTATGCACATGATTTGGAAAAAATTGTAAAAAGCTCCATGAAAAGCAAAATATTCGTCTGGATTTCAATATAAAAAAATTTCATTTCTAGAAAGAATTATTTCCGCAAAAGAGCGCAAAGTTTTGTTTTCTCTCACAAGATTTGGATCATAATGTGAAAATTACTTTGAAAAACAAAATGATCTTATTTAGTTCTGGATTTTTGAATTTATAATTCTTGTACTGTAATGTAATTTTTTCCAAGGTATTTACGCATTTCGCATGAATAAGCTCGAGATTTCCTATTCTTTTACATGATTTGGATTAAACGGTGAAAATCACTGATGGAAGCAAAATAATTCTTTTAATACTTGAAATCAAAATTTAAATGAGATTTTCTGGAATAAATTTTTTCCGAGATCAGTTTTGAATATTTTGCACGAAAGAGCGCGATTTTTTCATTTTTATTCACATGATTTGGAAAAAATTGTAAAAAGCTCATTGAAAAGCAAAATATTCGTCTGGATTTCAATATAAAAAAATTTCATTTCTAGAAAGAATTATTTCCGCAAAAGAGCGCAAAGTTTTGTTTTCTCTCACAAGATTTGGATCATAATGTGAAAATTACTTTGAAAAACAAAATGATCTTATTTAGTTCTGGATTTTAGAATTTATATTTTTTGTACTGTAATCAAATTTTTTCCAAGGTATTTACGCATTTCGCATGAATAAGCGCGAGATTTCCTTTTCTTTTACATGATTTGGATTAAACGGTGAAAATCACTTATGGAAGCAATATAATTCTTTTTAATACTTGAAATCAAAATTTAAATGAGATTTTCTGGAATAAATTTTTTCCGAGATCAGTTTTGAATATTTTGCACGAAAGAGCGCGATTTTTTCATTTTTATGCACATGATTTGGAAAAAATTGTAAAAAGCTCCATGAAAAGCAAAATATTCGTCTGGATTTCAATATAAAAAAATTTCATTTCTAGAAAGAATTATTTCCGCAAAAGAGCGCAAAGTTTTGTTTTCTCTCACAAGATTTGGATCATAATGTGAAAATTACTTTGAAAAACAAAATGATCTTATTTAGTTCTGGATGTTTGAATTTATAATTCTTGTACTGTAATGTAATTTTTTCCAAGGTATTTACGCATTTCGCATGAATAAGCGCGAGATTTCCTATTCTTTTACATGATTTGGATTAAACGGTGAAAATCACTGATGGAAGCAAAATAATTCTTTTAATACTTGAAATCAAAATTTAAATGAGATTTTCTGGAATAAATTTTTTCCGAGATCAGTTTTGAATATTTTGCACGAAAGAGCGCGATTTTTTCATTTTTATTCACATGATTTGGAAAAAATTGTAAAAAGCTCATTGAAAAGCAAAATATTCGTCTGGATTTCAATATAAAAAAATTTCATTTCTAGAAAGAATTATTTCCGCAAAAGAGTGCAAAGTTTTGTTTTCTCTCACAAGATTTGGATCATAATGTGAAAATTACTTTGAAAAACAAAATGATCTTATTTAGTTCTGGATTTTGGAATTTATATTTCTTGTACTGTAATCAAATTTTTTCCAAGGTATTTACGCATTTCGCATGAATAAGCGCGAGATTTCCTTTTCTTTTACATGATTTGGATTAAACGGTGAAAATCACTTATGGAAGCAATGTAATTCTTTTTAATACTTGAAATCAAAATTTAAATGAGATTTTCTGGAATAAATTTTTTCCGAGATCAGTTTTGAATATTTTGCACGAAAGAGCGCGATTTTTTCATTTTTATTCACATGATTTGGAAAAAATTGTAAAATACTCATTGAAAAGCAAAATATTCGTCTGGATTTCAATATAAAAAAATTCATTTCTAGAAAGAATTATTTCCGCAAAAGAGCGCAAAGTTTTTTTTTCTCTCACAAGATTTGGATCATAATGTGAAAATTACTTCGAGGACAAAATGATCTTATTTAATTCTGGATTTTAGAATTTATATTTCTTGTACTGTTATCAAATTTTTTCCAAGGTATTTACGCATTTCGCATGAATA
Source organism: Ceriagrion tenellum (assembly GCA_963169105.1). Classification (NCBI taxonomy): domain Eukaryota; kingdom Metazoa; phylum Arthropoda; class Insecta; order Odonata; family Coenagrionidae; genus Ceriagrion; species Ceriagrion tenellum. The sequence continues at coordinate 121,544,137 of OY720642.1, read as the reverse complement.
AGCGCGAATTTTCCTTTTCTTTTACATGATTTGGATTAAACGATGAAAATCACTTATGGAAGCAAAATAATTCTTTTTAATACTTGATATCAAAATTTAAATGAGATTTTCTGGAATAAATTTTTTCCGAGATCAGTTTTGAATATTTTGCACGAATGAGCGCGATTTTTTCATTTTTATTCACATGATTTGGAAAAAAATGTAAAGAGCTAATTGAAAAGCAAAATATTCGTCTGGATTTCAATATAAATAAATTTCATTTCTAGAAAGAATTATTTCCGCAAAAGAGCTCAAAGTTTTGTTTTCTCTCACAAGATTTGGATCATAATTTGAAAATTACTTTGAAAAACAAAATGATCTTATTTAGTTCTGGATTTTAGAATTTATATTTCTTGTACTGTAATCAAATTTTTTCCAAGGTATTTACGCATTTCGCATGAATAAGCGCGAGATTTCCTTTTCTTTTACATGATTTGGATTAAACGGTGAAAATCACTTATGGAAGCAAAATAATTCTTTTTAATACTTGAAATCAAAATTTAAATGAGATTTTCTGGAATAAACTTTTTCCGAGATCAGTTTTGAATATTTTGCACGAAAGAGCGCGATTTTTTCATTTTTAGTCACATGATTAGGAAAAAATTGTAAAAAGCTCATTGAAAAGCAAAATATTCGTCTGGATATCAATATAAAAAAATTTCATTTCTAGAAAGAATTATTTCCGCAAAAGAGCGCAAAGTTTTGTTTTCTCTCACAAGATTTGGATCATAATGTGAAAATTACTTTGAAAAACAAAATGATCTTATTTAGTTCTGGATTTTAGAATTTAAATTTCTTGTACTGTAATCAAATTTTTTCCAAGGTATTTACGCATTTCGCATGAATAAGCACGAGATTTCCTTTTCTTTTACATGATTTGGATTAAACGGTGAAAATCACTCATGGAAGCAAAATAATTCTTTTTAATACTTGAAATCAAAATTTAAATGAGATTTTCTGGAATAAATTTTTTCCGAGATCAGTTTTGAATATTTTGCACGAAAGAGCGCGATTTTTTCATTTATATTCACATGATTTGGAAAAAATTGTAAAAAGCTCATTGAAAAGCAAAATATTCGTCTGGATTTCAATATAAAAAATTTCATTTCTAGAAAGAATTATTTCTGCAAAAGAGCGCAAAGTTTTGTTTTCTCTCACAAGATTTGGATCATAATGTGAAAATTACTTCGAAAGACAAAATGATCTTATTTAGTTCTGCATTTTAGAATTTATATTTCTTGTACTGTAATCAAATTTTTTCCAAGGTATTTACGCATTTCGCATGAATAAGCGCGATATTTTCTTTTCTTTTACATGATTTGGATTAAACGGTGAAAATAACTTATGGAAGCAAAATAATTCTTTTTAATACTTGAAATCAAAATTTAAATGAGATTTTCTGGAATAAATTTTTTCCGAGATCAGTTTTGAATATTTTGCACGAAAGAGCGCGATTTTTTCATTTTTATTTACATGATTTGGAAAAAATTGTAAAAAGCTCATTAAAAAGCAAAATATTCGTCTGGATTTCAATATAAAAAAATTTCATTTCTAGAAAGAATTATTTCCGCAAAAGAGCGCAAAGTTTTGTTTTCTCTCACAAGATTTGGATCATAATGTGAAAATTACTTTGAAAAACAAAATGATCTTATTTAGTTCTGGATTTTTGAATTTATATTTCTTGTACTGTAATCAAATTTTTTCCAAGGTATTTACGCATTTCGCATGAATAAGCGCGAGATTTCCTTTTCTTATACATGATTTGGATTAAACGGTGAAAATCACTCATGGAAGCAAAATAATTCTTTTTAACACTTGAAATCAAAATTTAAATGAGATTCTCTAGAATAAATTTTTTCCGAGATCAGTTTTGAATATTTTGCACGAAAGAGCGCGATTTTTTCATTTTTATTCACATGATTTGGAAAAATATGTAAAAAGCTCATTGAAAAGCAAAATATTCGTCTGGACTTCAATATAAAAAAATTTCATTTCTAGAAAGAATTATTTCCGCAAAAGAGCGCAAAGTTTTGTTTTCTCTCACAAGATTTGGATCATAATGTGAAAATTACTTTAAAAAACAATATGATCTTATTTAGTTCTGGATTTTAGAATTTATATTTCTTGTACTGTAATCAAATTTTTTCTAAGGTATTTACGCATTTCGCATGAATAAGCGCGAGATTTCCTTTTCTTTTACATGATTTGGATTAAACGGTGAAAATCACTCATGGAAGCAAAATAATTCTTTTTAATACTTGAAATCAAAATTTAAATGAGATTTTCTGGAATAAATTTTTTCCGAGATCAGTTTTGAATATTTTGCACGAAAGAGCGCGATTTTTTCAATTTTATTCACATGATTTGGAAATAATTGTTAAAAGCTCATTGAAAAGCAAAATATTCGTCTGGATTTCAATATAAAAAAATTTCATTTCTAGAAAGAATTATTTCCGCAAAAGAGTGCAAAGTTTTGTTTTCTCTCACAAGATTTGGTTCATAATGTGAAAATAACTTTGAAAAACAAAATGATCTTATTTAGTTCTGGATTTTAGAATTTATATTTCTTGTACTGTAATCAAATTTTTTCCAAGGTATTTACGCATTTCGCATTAATAAGCGCGAGATTTCCTTTTCTTTTACATGATTTGGATTAAACGGTGAAAATCACTTATGGAAGCAAAATAATTCTTTTTAATACTTGAAATCAAAATTTAAATGAGATTTTCTGGAATAAATTTTTTCCGAGATCAGTTTTGAATATTTTGCACGAAAGAGCGCGATTTTTTCATTTTTATTCACATGATTTGGAAAAAATTGTAAAAAGCTCATCGAAAAGCAAAATATTCGTCTGGATTTCAATATAAAAAAATTTCATTTCTAGAAAGAATTATTTCCGCAAAAGAGCGCAAAGTTTTGTTTTCTCTCACAAGATTTGGATCATAATGTGAAAATTACTTTGAAAAACAAAATGATCTTATTTAGTTCTGGATTTTTAGAATTTATATTTCTTGTACTGTAATCAAATTTTTTCCAAGGTATTTACGCATTTCGCATGAATAAGCGCGAGATTTCCTTTTCTTTTACATGATTTGGATTAAACGGTGAAAATCACTCATGGAAGCAAAATAATTCTATTTAATACTTGAAATCAAAATTTAAATGAGATTTTCTGGAATAAATTTTTTCCGAGATCAGTTTTGAATTATTTGCACGAAAGAGCGCGATTTTTTCATTTTTATTCACATTATTTGGAAAAAATTGTAAAAAGCTCATTGAAAAGCAAAATATTCGTCTGGATTTTAATATAAAAAAATTTCATTTCTATAAGAATTATTTCCGCAAAAGAGCGCAAAGTTTTGTTTTCTCTCACAAGATTTGGATCATAATGTGAAAATTACTTTGAAAAAAAAAATGATCTTATTTAGTTCTGGATTTTAGAATTTATATTTCTTGTACTGTAATCAAATTTTTTCCAAGGTATTTACGCATTTCGCATGAATAAGCGCGAGATTTCCTTTTCTTTTACATGATTTGGATTAAACGGTGAAAATCACTTATGGAAGCAAAATAATTCTTCTTAATACTTGAAATCAAAATTTAAATGAGATTTTCTGGAATAAATTTTTTCCGAGATCAGTTTTTAATATTTTGCACGAATGAGCGCGATTTTTTCATTTTTATTCACATGATTTGAAAAAAATTGTAAAGAGCTAATTGAAAAGCAAAATATTCGTCTGTATTTCAATATAAATAAATTTCATTTCTAGAAAGAATTATTTCCGCAAAAGAGCTCAAAGTTTTGTTTTCTCTCACAAGATTTGGATCATAATGTGAAAATTACTTTGAAAAACAAAATGATCTTATTTAGTTCTGGATTTTAGAATTTATATTTCTTGTACTGTAATCAAATTTTTTCCAAGGTATTTACGCATTTCGCATGAATAAGCGCGAGATTTCCTTTTCTTTTAGATGATTTGGATTAAACGGTGAAAATCACTTATGGAAGCAAATTAATTCTTTTTAATACTTGAAATCAAAATTTAAATGAGATTTTCTGGAATAAACTTTTTCCGAGATCAGTTTTGAATATTTTGCACGAAAGAGCGCGATTTTTTCATTTTTAGTCACATGATTAGGAAAAAATTGTAAAAAGCTCATTGAAAAGCAAAATATTCGTCTGGATATCAATATAAAAAAATTTCATTTCTAGAAAGAATTATTTCCGCAAAAGAGCGCAAAGTTTTGTTTTCTCTCACAAGATTTGGATCATAATGTGAAAATTACTTTGAAAAACAAAATGATCTTATTTAGTTCTGGATTTTAGAATTTAAATTTCTTGTACTGTAATCAAATTTTTTCCAAGGTATTTACGCATTTCGCATGAATAAGTACGAGATTTCCTTTTCTTTTACATGATTTGGATTAAACGGTGAAAATCACTCATGGAAGCAAAATAATTCTTTTTAATACTTGAAATCAAAATTTAAATGAGATTTTCTGGAATAAATTTTTTCCGAGATCAGTTTTGAATATTTTGCACGAAAGAGCGCGATTTTTTCAATTTTATTCACTTGATTTGGAAATAATTGTTAAAAGCTCATTGAAAAGCAAAATATTCGTCTGGATTTCAATATAAAAAATTTCATTTCTAAAAAGAATTATTTCTGCAAAAGAGCGCAAAGTTTTGTTTTCTCTCACAAGATTTGGATCATAATGTGAAAATTACTTCGAAAAACAAATTGATCTTATTTAGTTCTGCATTTTAGAATTTATATTTCTTGTACTGTAATCAAATTTTTTCCAAGGTATTTACGCATTTCGCATGAATAAGCGCGATATTTCCTTTTCTTTTACATGATTTGGATTAAACGGTGAAAATAACTTATGGAAGCAAAATAATTCTTTTTAATACTTGAAATCAAAATTTTAATGAGATTTTCTGGAATAAATTTTTTCCGAGATCAGTTTTGAATATTTTGCACGAAAGAGCGCGATTATTTCATTTTTATTCACATGAATTGGAAAAAATTGTAAAAAGCTCATTGAAAAGCAAAATATTCGTCTGGATTTCAATATAAAAAAATTTCATTTCTAGAAAGAATTATTTCTGCAAAAGAGCGCAAAGTTTTGTTTTCTCTCACAAGATTTGGATCATAATGTGAAAATTACTTTGAAAAACAAAATGATCTTATTTAGTTCTGGATTTTAGAATTTATATTTCTTGTACTGTAATCAAATTTTTTCCAAGGTATTTACGCATTTCGCATTAATAAGCGCGAGATTTCCTTTTCTTTTACATGATTTGGATTAAACGGTGAAAATTACTTATGGAAGCAAAATAATTCTTTTTAATACTTGAAATCAAAATTTAAATGAGATTTTCTGGAATAAATTTTTTCCGAGATCAGTTTTGAATATTTTGCACGAAAGAGCGCGATTTTTTCATTTTTATTTACATGATTTGGAAAAAATTGTAAAAAGCTCATTAAAAAGCAAAATATTCGTCTGGATTTCAATATAAAAAAATTTCATTTCTAGAAAGAATTATTTCCGCAAAAGAGCGCAAAGTTTTATTTTCTCTCACAAGATTTGGATCATAATGTGAAAATTACTTTGAAAAACAAAATGATCTTATTTAGTTCTGGATTTTAGAATTTATATTTCTTGTACTGTAATCAAATTTTTTCCAAGGTATTTACGCATTTCGCATGAATAAGCGCGAGATTTCCTTTTCTTTTACATGATTTGGATTAAACGGTGAAAATCACTGATGGAAGCAAAATAATTCTTTTTAATACTTGAAATCAAAATTTAAATGAGATTTTCTGGAATAAATTTTTTCCGAGATCAGTTTTGAATATTTTGCACGAAAGAGCGCGATTTTTTCATTTTTATTCACATGATTTGGAAAAAATTGTAAAAAGCTCATTGAAAAGCAAAATATTCGTCTGGATTTCAATATAAAAAAATTTCATTTCTAGAAAGAATTATTTCCGCAAAAGAGCGCAAAGTTTTGTTTTCTCTCACAAGATTTGGATCATAATGTGAAAATTACTTTGAAAAACAAAATGATCTTATTTAGTTCTGGATTTTAGAATTTATATTTCTTGTACTGTAATCAAATTTTTTCCAAGGTATTTACGCATTTCGCATGAATAAGCGCGAGATTTCCTTTTCTTTTACATGATTTGGATTAAACGGTGAAAATCACTTATGGAAGCAAAATAATTCTTTTTAATACTTGAAATCAAAATTTAAATGAGATTTTCTGGAATAAATGTTTTCCGAGATCAGTTTTGAATATTTTGCACGAAAGAGCGCGATTTTTTCATTTTTATTCACATGATTAGGAAAAAATTGTAAAAAGCTCATTGAAAAGCAAAATATTCGTCTGGATTTCAATATAAAAAAATTTCATTTCTAGAAAGAATTATTTCCGCAAAAGAGCGCAAAGTTTTGTTTTCTCTCACAAGATTTGGATCACAATGTGAAAATTACTTTGAAAAACAAAATGATCTTATTTAGTTCTGGTTTTTAGAATTTATATTTCTTGTACTGTAATCAAATTTTTTCCAAGGTATTTACGCATTTCGCATGAATAAGCGCGAGATTTCCTTTTCTTTTACATGATTTGGATTAAACGGTGAAAATCACTTATGGAAGCAAAATTATTCTTTTTAATACTTGAAATCAAAATTTAAATGAGATTTTCTGGAATAAATTTTTTTCGAGATCAGTTTTGAATATTTTGCACGAAAGAGCGCGATTTTTTCATTTTTATTCACATGATTTGGAAACAGATGTAAAAAGCTCATTGAAAAGCAAAATATTCTAATATTCGTCTGGATTTCAATATAAAAAAATTTCATTTCTAGAAAGATTTATTTCCGCAAAAGAGCGCAAAGTTTTGTTTTCTCTCACAAGATTTGGATCATAATGTGAAAATTACTTTGAAAAACAAAATGATCTTATTTAGTTCTGGATTTTAGAATTTATATTTCTTGTACTGTAATCAAATTTTTTCCAAGGTATTTACGCATTTCGCATGAATAAGCGCGAGATTTCCTTTTCTTTTACATGATTTGGATTAAACGGTGAAAATCACTTATGGAAGCAAAATAATTCTTTTTAATACTTGAAGTCAAAATTTAAATGAGATTTTCTGGAATAAATTTTTTCCGAGATCAGTTTTGAATATTTTGCACGAAAGAGCGCGATTTTTTCATTTTTATTCACATGATTTGGAAAAAATTGTAAAAAGCTCATTGAAAAGCAAAATATTTGTCTGGATTTCAATATAAAAAAATTTCATTTCTAGAAAGAATTATTTCCGCAAAAGAGCGCAAAGTTTTGTTTTCTCTCACAAGATTTGGATCATAATGTGAAAATTACTTTGAAAAACAAAATGATCTTATTTAGTTCTGGATTTTAGAATTTATATTTCTTGTACTGTAATCAAATTTTTTCCAAGGTATTTACGCATTTCGCATGAATAAGCGCGAGATTTCCTTTTCTTTTACATGATTTGGATTAAACGGTGAAAATCACTTATGGAAGCAAAATAATTCTTTTTAATACTTGAAATCAAAATTTAAATGAGATTTTCTGGAATAAATTTTTTCCGAGATCAGTTTTGAATATTTTGCACGAAAGAGCGCGATTTTTTCATTTTTATTCACATGATTTGGAAAAAATTGTAAAAAGCTCATTGAAAAGCAAAATATTCGTCTGGATTTCAATATAAAAAAATTTCATTTCTAGAAAGAATTATTTCCGCAAAAGAGCGCAAAGTTTTGTTTTCTCTCACAAGATTTGGATCATAATGTGAAAATTACTTTGAAAAACAAAATGATCTTATTTAGTTCGGGATTTTAGGATTTATATTTCTTGTACTGTAATATAATTTATTCCAAGGTATTTACGCATTTCGCATGAATAAGCGCGAGATTTCCTTTTCTTATACATGATTTGGATTAAACGGTGAAAATCACTCATGGAAGCAAAATAATTCTTTTTAATACTTGATATCAAAATTTAAATGAGATTTTCTGGAATAAATGTTTTCCGAGATCAGTTTTTAATATTTTGCACGAAAGAGCGCGATTTTTTCATTTTTATTCACATGATTTGGAAAAAATTGTAAAAAGCTCATTGAAAAGCAAAATATTCTCCTGTGATTCTAGATTTCAAAATTAGTATTTGCTTATCTACGAAGAGTTTTTACCAAACAATGGTATACACTTTGTAAGGAAGATCGCAAATAGTCATTCTCTCTCACAGTATTTGGATTACTTGGTAAAAAAACACATCGGAGAAGTAAATATTCGTATTTAATACTGGATTTCAAATTCAATGATTGCTTTACTCGAAAGAATGTTATCCAACTAATCATTAACATTTTGCACACATGAGCGCGAATTTTCTTTTCTTCCAAGGATTTGGATTGTACGGTCAAAATGACTTCTGAAAGCAAATTATTTTTCTTTAATTGAGGATTTAAAAATCAATATGTGCTGCACTAAAGAAAATTTTCTTCAAAAAAATATAAACATTTGCAACAAGTGCGCAAATTTTTCTCTCACAGGATTTGGACACATGGATAAAGCACACGTAAAAGCAAAATATTCTTGTGTAATTCTAGTTTTTAAGATCAATATTTGCTTTTCTTCAAAGAATTTTCTCCAACAAATGATGATTATTTTAAAGAAGAAAATTGCAAATAAACGTATTCTCCCAAAGGATTTATACAACCCTGAAATTACTTCCAAAAGGAAAATATTCGTATTTCATTCTGGATTTAAAGTTTTATATTTGCTTTTCTCAAAAGAGTATTCTCCAACAAATAATAAACATCTTGCAACAAAAGAGCGCGAATTTTTCTTTTCTCTAATAAGATTTGGATTACACGGTGAGATTTAATTCGAAAAGTAAAATGTGTTTTTTTTTAAACTCTGGATTTCAAAATTAATATTAGCTTTTCTTTAAATAATATTGTCCAACAAATAATTAAAATTTTACACAGAATAGCGCGACTTTTTGTTTTCCCTAACAGGATTTGGAGAACACGGTAAAAAAGACTTCGAAATGTAACTTCTTTCTTTTAATTCTGGATTTCAAGTTTAATATTTGCTTTTCCAATAATAAATAATTTTCTAATATAATGAAATAATTTTTCCAACTAATATTAAATATATCGCACTAAATAGTGCGATCTTTTTTTAATCTTAGAGAATTTCGATTTAACAGTAAAAATACTCTCAAAAGCAATATATTTTTATTTAATTCTGGACTTCAAAAGCAATATTTGCTGTAATAGAAAGAATTTTCTCCAACAAATTAGTAATAATCAAAAAAACAATATTTTGCACACAAGAAAGTGAATTTTTATTCTCTCTCAAGAATTTTGATTATCCGGAGAGAAGAACTTCGAAAAGCAAAACTTTCCTTATGTAGAAATAATTCCTCCTACAAATATTTAACATTTTGCACACGAGAGTGCGAAATTTTGATTTTTCTCACTGGAGTTAGATTACACGTTGAAAAGCACTTCGCAAAACAAAATATTTATATCTAAATCTGGATTTAAAAATTTATATTTACGGTTCTGTCATGAAGTTTCCAAGAATAGTTTAACATTTGACGCATGAACGCCAGTTTCGTTTTTCTCACTAGATTAAGATTACACGGTGAAAATCATTTTGAAAAGCAAAATATTTTTTTCTGGATTTAAAAAGTAGCATTTGCTATTCAGGAATTTCTTTGAATAGTATATCATTTCGCACATTAGAGCGCGCATTTTCGTTTTCCTTGACAGGATTGCATCACACGTGCATATCATTTTGATAAGCAGAATCATATTATTTAATAAAGGATTTAAAAATTATTATTTTCCGTTCTAGAATTTTTTTCCAAGAATAGTTTATCACATATCAACATATCGCACGCAAGAGTGTGAGAGTTTCTATTCAGTCACAGTATTTGGATTAAGTTGAGAAAATCACTTTGAAAAGCAATAAATTCCAATTAAATTCTGGATTTCAAAATAAACATTTTTTGCTTTGGATATAAATTTATTTCAAGGAAACGTTTAACATTTCTCATGCAAGAGCGCGATTTTTACGTTTCTTTCACAGGATTAGGATTAAATTGTGAAAAGCAAATTTTTACATTTAATTCTAGTTTTGAAAATAAATTTTTGCTTTTCTAGAGAGAATTTTCTCCAAAAATTAATCAACATTTTGCACACGAGAGGGCAAATTGTTGTTTTCTCTCACATTATTTTGATTTAACCATGAAAATCAGTTGAAAAACAAACAATTTCAATTTATTCTTTCAGATGATTTAATGGTTACATTTACAAAACCACAACTTAAGTTGATAAATAAATGAATTTAACCTAGAATATTGTAACATTTCGCACGCAAGAGTGAAATTTTTCCTCTTCTTTAACATTTAACGATTAAACAAAAATAATTTCAAAAAGAAAAATTATCTTATATATTCTAGTATTCTAACTCAATATTTGCTTTTCTGGAATGAATTTTCTCCAACAAATAATAAAAATTTGGACAGCATAGCGCGAGTTTTTTCTCACTGGATTCGGATTACACGGTGAAAAGCACGTCAAAAAGCAAAATATTCGCATTAATTTCTGTATTTCAAAATCAACATTCGCTGTTCTGGAATAAAAGTTTTTAAATTATATTTTAAGATTTCTGACGCAAGAGGAAGATTTTTAATTTTATTTCATAAAAGTTTGATAAAACTGTGAAAATCACTTCGAAAAGCAAATAATTTCGGTAAATCTCCGCTTCCGTCACACACTTTTTACGTTATTTTCCACTTAGCGTATCTCCGCGAAATTTGTCACATACACTAGAAATTTTCCGGTATTTTGTAATTGTGTAATTTTTGGGGAATAAAAAATCTACGATTACTAGGAAATTTTAAAACCTTTAGGGTAGGTATATTCCCGCCGCCATTGTACTTTTTTCCACCTTAGAACGCACCGTGGCGCGACAATCGCTGAGTCATCTTTCCACACTAATCTCTCTCGTTCCATTTATTCCTAACCGCGTCGCTTGAACGCAGGAAACTCACACTTGAACTATTGTTTCAATCCTGCTTTAGCGTACCTTCACTATTCATTCCACTGCCCTTATTATGCCTTTTTTTACACTTCCCTTCCTTATTCGTGTGTTTTTAATACTCCACCTCTCACTATACTGCCGGTTTTACACAGTATTCTACGCTTATTTCACATAGTGTGACACTCCCACCATATCCTCGGATGATGACTTTTTTCAGTATACATTTAACACCTCATTCCTCATTTTCCACCAATTGTGACTACTTTGCAGTATATAATATCAAAGCATAAAGATTCAATCAATGAATTACTTGCGAGCTCTGAAAAGAACTCTTTCTCTGGGAGGCCTGAGAATGCCCGCACACAGAGCACTGAAAGAAAGAGAGAGATGACAGGGGTTGAAGGATGAAAGGTATTTAGGGAAGAGATAGGGGTTTGGGAAACTCGGGAGACGGCCACAAAAAAATCGTGTAACCGCTGTCCACGACCAGAGTGAAGGCGTTTCCAAAGATAGGCTGTCAGGTAAGCATCTACATGCTCGCCTCGGCGTCCATACTCCCGAATGTAGGTTTTTACCTCTCTTCACTCCCTTTCTATATTCTGGGTGTGCGCACCGGTCTCAGGATCCACAAAGTTTAGGGAGTGGTTGACAGTGAGATGCTGAAACCTTGTATCACTTCCCCTAGCATAGCACCTCTTCCAACAGTCTACCACAACTGTTGTCCCGGGTGCTACATTCTCCTCGAATCTTCGAAGCAGGGCTTCTGCACTTCGATCTGGCACAGCGACCAAGAAAATCTTTCGGCATTCCTCGTTCGAATTCTCCCAAAACCCACTGGCCCATCAACGAGCGTGCGGCATGAAATTTCTAACGCCCCAGCAGCGTATCGTCCACCTCAATGACGACGCCGGGACATCCGACGCGCGTCGACCTTGCCATTACATCCTTAAGGCACACCTCTCGGACATAATTGCTCCATTCGCCGTAAGGGGAGTGGTCCATGCCCAGGTTATCTTGGGAATTCCTCCAGGACAGCAAGTCCTCCATGAAGGCGTTAAAAAAGAGGATACTGTCCTCAGAGGATAGGTGGGTCTTATCCAGCCAAGTACCTACATGTTGAATTACGATTTAATTCACGATCCTAACACATTTTCCTATCAACACAATTCCACTAACAGTTAAAGGACTTACCTTGATGTCGTGAGTTGGAAAATGCGCTTCCCCCTTTTTCTTATGGCATCGGAAATGATAAAACCAACTCGGGAATGGGATTTTGTTTCTCACATATATTCTGGCTTACTTAATATTCTTACATTGAACTAGAAATATCTATAAATATAAACCCTGGTGAGAAATGATGGTGATAAGGTGGTTGAAAGAAAATACTAAAATCCTTAATGGGCGTGAATGGGTGACTCGAATTGGATTAGTATGCAACAATAATCCCACATAAATTTCCCCCCAAAATACAACAGTATTCGTGATTGGATTTAGGTAATTTAGGTTATACCTGGGTCTTCGGTGACTTAACAAAGAACTTAGTGCACTGGGGAATAGAGTTGTCATTCCTTGGCATGCGAGTTACAACTGACAAAATGGGGATGGGACCAGTCACTAGTGGCGTCTTCCTTACGTATCGTTGAGGTGAGGGGGCTGAGACAGTCCTGGAATCTACTGCCAACCGTCGAAAGTTTTGTGTTGTACGGGTGCTCGTGATGATGGCAGCGGGAATTCTTCCTCCCGCTTAACCGAAGGTTTTCCGTTTCTTTTAGCTATAAATGTAGCCGTCGATCGCGCGATGTCCATCCAGAAGCCTCCCTCTTCAGATGGTCCCTTTGGTCCTCCTACGTTGGGCAGACGGCGAATATCTCGTCGTCTCCAAACGTCTTCTCTACTCTTTTACTCTCTCCTTCCTTTCTCTTAAGTACGCATTCTCGTCAAGACACAAGTCCACCAGCTTAAACCTCTTTTCTCTTGTGGGTCGCCGCCTTTTGTATGTTTGAGGAGGCGTAGTCAAGTGGAAGGGGATTGAGGAATGGGGTTATCACTGCACCGAATTCTTCATGTCGGTCAATTTCCTCTCATCTCCGGCCCACTCAACTAAATCTAAAGAACACACAGACACACACCTGAGCTTCTCATTAGTCACGATTCTCCACACTCTGAGCAAACACACACACACACACGTATATAACGAGCTCACGCTTTTCTCAAAGAGCATTAAAAGGAATGTAGATTATGCCAAATCCTTAAAGGAAAAATTGACGCGTCGGCTGGTCAAGGAAAGCGAATATCATACAATCAACAACTCGAAGGATGTCTTCAAAACAAAATGGGGTTTTAAGAATTTCTTCATTGACGGTTCAGTAGAAGAAATAAAATATTCCTGCAGTCTACTGATGCGAAGAACTGGCGACGGGTAGCTGAGCTAAGGAAAAATAACAAGGGCAGTGTGCGGGCAGCAATACGCGGAGGGAAGGTCCCCAAGGTTGTGGTTGCAGCTCCTTCTGCTGGGTTCCACTGTGGGTGCTGCAAGCACTTCTGTCAAATAATAAAATTGATGACAATGGCAAAATCTAAATAATGAATAAATAAGGTGAAGCCGAGAGAAAAACCCTACCCTAGCCTGGAATAATAATAATACATACATACGTGTCCACTCACACACACACACATGTGCATACCCAAGCGGGACCGGTCGGTGACCATCTGCGCTATTCGCTGAATCCATAATTTTAGAAATCGGAAGAACGGGACGGGCTCAAGGGAAACATTACAGGAAGTGGGTATAGGAGTGGAAAAAGAATATCTTCCAACTTCCAAAAATTGTATTGTTTTATTACTGAGGTAACAGGAGTAACTTAGGAGTCCTCGGGTACTTATCCTCGGACACTCCCTTATTCTTTTTCTTATTCACCAATTCTTCGAACGTAGTTGTAAACCTGAGGTCAACGTAATTTGCGCCGGAGCAGACCACGTGGCTCTAATGTCGCACTGCCCTGATTCAGTGTGTTTGAGTAGAAGGTAGTCAGCGAAGAATCTCGGAGTGGATCAGAGATGAGTATCGCTCCCATTCGGTAGAGGTCCATCCACCGTATGAATCATCTGGTCGAAGATCTTTCTGTTGTCCGTTGAGATTCATCTGGCAGCGTTTTAGCGTAGTCGCCATTACCTGTGGAGTAGAAGTTCGACATTCGTTATTATTTTATGCATGGATGAAACGGGTAAGTGGGTGCAAGTCCAAGATCTGTATCTGGGTCCACCACCAGAATACTCCCAAATACAATGTTTGCGTCAGCGTAGCTGGACGAGGTCATGCCGATGAATTTTAAGGACCACGTCTTAAAGACAAAAAAATGCTACATCTCCTCTACCAGCTCCTAAGTTTTAGAAGTTTCTTAACGTGGAAAGCTATTTGAAACTATGGCCATTTATGGTAGGAGGTGATCATTTTTTCATCCGGAATGCTATACTCTTTTACAAGACTTGGACTCCCCCGAACTTGGAAAGGAGTTCAGTAAGGGGGATAATATATGCATAAGAAACGAGGACTACGAGATAAGAGAGCGAGAGCATACCGTAGACATATGAGATGTGGGTTTGGACTCATGAAGAAGATAAGGAATAGCGATTGGCTGGAAGAGGTGATGAGGGATATTGACGGCCGTAATGGAGGCGGGATTCTAGGCTAACATGGCTGAGGAAAAAAGGAAGAGGTTGAAGGGACTGTATAATGAGAGTAAGATGATTTACCAAATGCATAAAGGCATTAAGAGAGTAGATTTAGGGCCTTAGTCAATGAAACCCACAAAGGTTTAATGCCTCAAAAATGTTACTTATGCCTTGAAAACAGAAAAAAAGGGTGCGGGATTTTCAATTTATAGTGGCGTATAATTAGATAACTAAATTACTGCGATCGGTATGCGTATCAGCTCTGTAGCTTACTTTTTTCGAAAAAAATGGTGTCTGACCGTGTCGCGATCTCTTTTGTGTCGTCTGCTGCGGCCCATCGCGCATGCGCGGCAAACCAGCTGTTTTCGCCCGGCCTCGCCGCACGGAGTGCTTGCTCTCTCTCTGCTGACGGTCATCCCTGCACTTCGCCTCGTAGCAGCCTTCTAGCAGTCCTCTCCGTCTCCTCAACTCCGGTGAAGGACATACTCCTAGGACATCAGCCAAGGATCGCAGCCATCTTATCTCATCCTCATTGTTTGAAATAGTCTATTGAATAAATTTTTCCATTATTATCAAAACTAAGCCAGGAATCTTTTTTGATTTTTCCTGCACGAAACAAATGGTGTTATCTATGATATTTGAACTTCATGACCATCTTCATTATCTGCAAATTTCGATGGTGAAAAATAAGCCTGCCACACGCCAGAAAATAATCACCAATCAGTATATTTCTTTATGGTTTACAATTACATCAGAAGGTTGTTGAATTTCACAATAACTTTCCCTTGAGCTAAAATTTTGAAATGTCATATTAGGAAGGCCACAAGCCAGAAAATTCACCAATCCTCGCTTCACCACTCGAAAATTCACCAATTCACGCTTTGCTCAATCGTCAAATCGAAAAGTAAAGTACTTTAGCATTTTTTCAGGAACAAAAATTTTTCAAAAAGAAACAAATGAAGGAGATACACCTGAAATATACTCCACAATATGTTTTTCGATGTGCTAAACAATCACTAACTAGAATCATCGTAAAATGAAGTGGGAAGACGAGGCCTTAAAGTTGGGAGAAATTGTACGAATTTGAAATGAATTAATCTGCAAGTAACGGGAAAAGGTGGTAGACGACGGTGGTTCATTCATATAATAGACGTCATTTGGAAAAACCGGATTGCTTAAACCACGATTCCGGGTTTCACTTCCAGTTGGTTACATTATATTTTTCTTCAGTGTTATCACTACACAATTTTAAATCCTGAGTTGTGCTTTCCTGGCAAATAAAATCACTAAGCAAGCATTTATCATTGCTCAAGAATCTATTTTAGGGTAATTGTTGAGAAAACATCAATATATAATTTTATTTAATTTTACTTCTCTAAAAAGTGCAGTTAGTGGGTTATTCATGGGCTTGCTGAGACTACTTGGAGGCCGGAGTCATAAGCATACATGATTCGGGAACGGCAGTTGCCCCCTTTTATTTTGAAATGGACAAATTTCCGCAATGTTACCAAATTGGAAATACAAAGTTTACAAGGACTTTTTAAATTTCCAATCATTGCATTAACAAATAATGTGGTTACGAAGTCACTCGCACGAGTGCATATACACCAGGGTTGAAATTCCCCATGAAAAAATCTTTTGACTTGTCCGGGATTCGAACCCGGATCTCCCAATTGCCGGTCAGGTGTGTTAGCCAGTTACACAGCTCCCAATTGCCGGTCCACAACTTACTAACACACCTGATCGGCAATTGGGAGATCCGGGTTCGAATCCCAGACAAGTCAAATGATGTTTTTCATGGCAAATTTCAACCCTGGTGTGGAAGGAATTTTTAGTTATTAAGTTTAATGTATTTCAATGAACTAGTTAAATTTATGTGATTAAATTAAACGTCTAAAGGAAAATAGGCAATATTATAAATAATTCTGCGGCAGTAAATTGCTCCCAAAGTGTTTAGAAATCTTCCTATCTTCCCGGACCTCCCAGTTATCTCTGTCTCCCAATCAAAATGCTCAAATTATGCCCATGGCCGGAAGATAAAAGATTATTCCCATGAAACCTATAGGAGGCAATAAAGATGATTACTACCAAAAGATTAAATGAAGATTGTAATCGTCTTTTAGGAATGGCCAATAATTTGCAAAGGATAATCTAATGAGCACATAGCCTTCGAAAAAGGCGTTTCCAAACTGTACAGAATGAGAAGGTGTCCGAGCATGACACTAATACGGTAAACTAGAAATAGAGGCTAATTCTGCGAGCACTCGGTAAAAAACTTTGATGTGAAATCTTTAACCCCACTTTATGTGGTGAATGTGTAAAAATTTTACTTTTTTCTGAGCTTTTAGTGGTTGGATTGCTAATGTTCAAACGTGACAAGTTTAGGTGATATGTTTAGTTACCTTATTATTTCTTTATCGAATTAGGAGAACGGTTATACAGCAAAGGTTAAAACCTTCACACATTTGTCTGTTTCAACCTGGTTTCCGGCAATGAATTTTGTTGGCAGATTTTATTTAGATAGAGTATTAGACAAAAACGAGAATTAAGCATGCAACTCGCTTAACCCCCTTAAATCGCGCAACGTCTGCTGGACGCCAAATAATATTATTTTCTTTGCACACAACATGTTTGCACATTAAGGAAACTCTCCTTTCATGTACCTTCATATCTTGTGTATCAGTTACGTATTTCTGGTTTGTCATATCGCCGAATTGAATTATAGTATTTCCATCATTATAGAGTCTAATAGGCGCCACGCGTCTACTCTTGTTATACTGGGTTGCATCAATCTTTTATCGATACGCATTGAAAACATTTGTATTATGTTTAATTTTACTTTGCTTACAACTTTTATACATATTTATCTTTAAAACACTCGATAACGATATTTCATATTGTTGATGTAGTACCAATGAAAACTTGAGTTTGCGAATTTATATATTCGGTGCCAAATTAAGGGTCGGAAATTCCGCAAATAATTCATTTGTATTCATAGCATATCTCTTTTCTATTCCTATGAAGCTTTATGTAATTCACTGGCTGAGAAAATTCTTGGCAAAAAAAAGGATTCTTGGCAAATATGTTTCCATTACCTTTCTTATCTGTGTGTGAAACCATTTTCTTTCCTAAATAAAAGTTACCTGCATAGTATATATCTAAAGGTTTTATGTGAATACAGCTTGATCTAGCTTAAAATAATGAAAACCTAGGCAATTAATATAAATTTAACAATGTTTTTATGACGGTAAATAATGTAATTCTAGTTTGGTGTGAGAATATTTAGCTCAATTTTACTAAAATTCTTTCATAAGCTAATATCTTCTCCTAGTCTGAGATCCCGCATGCAACGTGAACGCACTCATTAGATTTGCAAGAAAATGAAAATGGCAAGACTTTGTGTTCCATTTAGTCAAAAACGTAAAATTTGGTGCCTTCTTATACGGTCTACCGGCGTCATGGTTTCCCATGGCTCAGTCAACACCCTCATTAACTCAACGTTTCCCTCGGCTGAAGCATCTGAGTCAGGCAGTTGAAGCATAAGGCAATTTCTCTACTAGGAGGTGGATACTTTGATACGGAGCACAAAATTTTGGTTTTATGGGATAACTCTATGGGGTTAGCAACCTTATAATCAACTTCAAGTTAGCGATACTTCTTTAGGTTGTGATAAAAGACTTACAATACCAGTCCACAGAGGTAGTTTGTCAAAACGATTACACAAATAAGTGAAGACAGAGGGACAAATAGAATATCCACAGCCCGAAAGAAGTGTTCTGTTTCTAGGAAAAAAATCGAATGACTAAATATAAATGTAATAGTTACGTATAAAAATAAATAAAACCGAGTCTATTCTGAAATGTTTGTATTAACTCTGCAAACAAATATTTTGAAGGAATTTAGACGCAAAGAAAATACATATGCGTGCAAAAGGAAGGTGTATCAAGCCTCATTATCATGTACTCTATTATTACTATATATAACGCTAGAAACCTGACTGACTGTCTCATTCATAAATGCAATCTCCTGGGCATTTATAATCAAGAAAAGGAGTTGAGATTTCACAGGAGGTTCATAATTTCCATTTCAGTAAGGAAAAAACAATAATTCCAATACATTATCTGTGGTTTGGCCCTAGGTAGAATTTTGCCTTATTTTTGGGTTAAAAAGGGAAAAGAAAAAATTATCACGCAGAACAATTTCCTGTCATTTATTAAAATAAGAAAAAACTAAGTTAACAGATGTTTTCTTGCACTAACAATATCGTTTTTTGCGCGTACGATGGATAATTATTCGTTTTTTAGAGCTACTTCCGCCTTTACTCAGTTTCCAAAGTTCTTTAAAATTTAGTGTAAATCTCTAAATAGCCTAACCTACGTTAAAATTTATTAATTCATTAGAAACAAAGACCATTGTCATCAAACGTGCCGCAGCAAGAGCATCATGATATTGTGCTGACCGTTGTATTGAGCAATTAATAGTCTAATTTTTAATTTGTTTGAATTATCATGGATATTTTTTTCTTGTACACACATGAAAATACTTGGATAAAAAGAAAGACTTTTCAGGTATGTACCATCTCCTATACGAATACCATCGAAGCGCACCTTTGGTTACGAAATTTTGTGATTTCCAAACGATTAATTTGTTATTTCCAATGAGTTCATCTCAGAAAATTAATTAATTTTTTATCATTTCATTTGGGTCATGATAGTAAAGTAATCCAAATTTTCCCACCTCACGTCAAATTATAATTTGTGTTTTAGCAATTTAATGTATGGTACATTTAAGAAAAAGTTTTAAAAGATGATAACTAAATTACCGAATGAGGTTAACAGATGATTGCCAGATAATAGGTACATTGATATTCCATGAGGTAATTTTGGTAGTAATATACTTTTGTAAATACCCAAACGTGGATATGGTTTTCGATCACAAACATAATTATTCGCTGTTCCTTAGTGGCATTTGCATTGGAGGAGAAATATCACGACTACACTAACGTTTGCCGAAAAGAGGATCACATGGATTAACTCAGGTTAGGATAAAATAATTAATTTTTTATCTAGCAGCAACATTTTGTGCAGCAATATAAGAAGTTTTATGGAGTCTGACAGAATTTTAATCTCGCTAGAATTTTGATTCCCATAGGCCAGGCAAACCATAAATTCGTTCTTCGACTCCCACTCAGGTCGAATTCTTCACGTGGAAATTTCAACGTATTTCACCTGCTAAGTTTGAATATTTTTTTCAAGGAAAAGTATCTAAAAACGAATCTATAAGCAATACCAATATACTAATCAAAGACCCTGTAGTTAAAGGTTAAAGTTACGTCATTGTTTTCTTTGTCTGCTTACTTAACACTTTGAAGACCTGAAAAAGCAGGACCATAAAGGCATATTTTCTTAGTATTTAATCATGTACAATGAATTATCAGACATTAAATCCCTCCCGCAACCAAGCTGTTTGATGTCCTTTTACTAACTGGTAAAACAAAAACTTCATGTAGAAAAATTTTCTATTATGAAAATATGAATAACACACCGACATTAATGGTAAGAAAAAGAGTAAGTTATGGTAAGAGGTAAGAGTAATAGTAAGAAAAAGAGCAAAAAGTATGAAAGTTTATTTTTGTGAGCAATTTTAGAACTAAAATCCACGCTTTTAGTGTAATTGTAAGATAAAACCAGTCTAAATATAATGCGGTAATACTATGGCAACAATCACTATTTGCGTTGAATATTGGTTATATTGGGCGGTAATACTATGGCAACAATCACTATTTGCGTTGAATATTGGTTTGTTTACAAACCCATTTATGACGCCGTGATTAATGTTCGATTATTCATGAATTACAATTCAAATAGTCTCTTTTATTTATCCTTGTTATTTCAATAAAATATTGTAATCATAAAAATTACGATAAAATATTTACACAAGTAATGCGGCCGATATCCTTGAGCGATTTTGGTATATCGGTGTTTATGCATACGCCGAATAAATTCTCGTAAGAGCGGCCTCCGGCTTTTATTTGTTATGTACTATTCTTTCAAAAGTCGTGTCACGAATCGAGCGGCGCCACTTTCGCTACGATAGTTCATCAACTCCGCGATAAGCCCGCCAGCTCCACCAGTCTATGTTCTAACACTCGATGCTCGGGCTATGAAAAATATTACGGTTCATTCGACTCCTCACGCGATACCACAGTCTTTTTCAATCCCGTGGACGAAATGTCCTCTCATATTCCTTCCCTTGCGTTGCTATTAATGTGTTAAATTGAAGCAATATCGGTTGTCAATGAGAAGAACGACATTGAACGTATGACATGAAATCAGGGGGCCGATTTTATAACTTAACCTTCGAGTGTTAGAATCATTCCCGCTGAATTGTGGGTAATACTTCAAAAACAATTGCCGGTGCCTATTTTGTAACCAAAGTTCGAACGTATTTTGCCTCACGCTCGCATCCTCGGCTTACAATACACAACAAAATATCTTTCGAAGCAGCCATTAGCGTTCGAAGGTGGGTTTGTTTTTGTTTCTTAATTGATTGTTATTAGAATAGCTGTCGTCGTTTGGAATGTTTTACATACTATAAATGAAATATAACACACCATTCTTGACTTTAATTATAATTGGAGGCCTAGATTGCAGTTCATTAATGTATTGGAATAGTATTTCAATAACGCGTATTCTTTTGATAATTATAGTATCCAATTGTCGCAAACTATCCATTGTAGCGATTTGTATTCACTTTTAATTGCAGTTGGAAGTTTTAAATCTCATTTCTGCAAGGACGTGGATGTCATAATTTTTGAGGATAGTGAAAAGGTTTATCGTGTGATTAAGCGGCAGTGTTTATTGTGGCATACCAGTGCTTACAAATGTTACTTGTGCGCTGTGATGGATTTTGTGTGTGCTCGAGGTGATGTATTAACATATTAAGGTTAATATGAGTTATGCTCCATCTATTGAGATTGTGTGTTGTGACAGGTATTGTGCTTAAAGACTTATAATTGCGAAACAAATGTTGGAGATGACTGATAGCAGCAACTATTACGTCGTTGCATCAAATGTTTAGCTTGAGATTTGGATTCTATGTCAATTGAAATATTGTTTGTGATTTAGATTTGCTTCTGAGTATTAAGTGTGGTTTTTTTACGTCCTCAATAAAGGATAAATATTGAAGTGTTTTTTAATTTTAATGCAGTAACTTGCCATACCAAGAGTCACTTTGCGACAATAATAAACCCATCTACGTTTAACGCAAGCGATAACTAGTTGAAATAGACGAAGGCATTTGAATTTTTGGCCATGTCGAGGCTTATTCTTTAGTTTGAGGGTAAATTGTGTGGTTGTTCTCGATCAAGTGAAATGGTGATGATTATTTTGTCAAATAAAGTTTGTTGGTTCGTTCTGGTTTGAAATATTGCTTTATACAATCATCACAAAGCTCTTCGGCACACCGATCGGTTTCATACAGAACACCACGCTTGTCGGTGTGACGTGCCACACGACGAAAAGGCTCCCATGCCGATCGGTTCGGAGTTACAGAATGACCCCCCTGGTCAAATAGATCTAACCCAAAAAAATAAATAAAATACAAAGGAAAGCAGCGCGCTTCGTTAAAAACTGCAATACGAGCGAACACATAGTGTCTCACAACTTTAAGAGGGGTTAAGGTGGGAATCCCTAGAGACTCGGAGGCTGCACGCTAGGCTTCGGTTGCTTGATAAATTCAGAACTGACATTTTTCAGAGCGACATAGAGAATATTATTATGACTCCTCACTACATCTCTAGGTCTGACAAATGCGATAAAACAAGAGAGATATATTAATATTAACAGATAAGCACAAGAAGTCGTTCTCTCCGCGCACAATAAGCGACCACATTAAAACTGAGCTCCACTAAATACACTCCCATAATACACGTCAACATTTCACCTTCAAAAACCAAATCCCGAACAGCTTTAAACGGCTGGTAGATGTATGTAGATGAATACTACAAACGGTTGTCTCTCAGGATGTCACATTTCACACAAACTTGCTGTTCGGAAAGCATTTGACCTCAAACATATTAATCTGAAATGTTCTATGAAATGATTTTAGCGTAATTATTGCCCATTTAAATTTTTTCACATTTCTGCTCAAATAGAGCGATTCAGGAATAAAGGTTTTTGGTCATATGACTACTTCTATTTATCGAAGAGCAAACAATATATATTCAGCGATAGCCAAAGCTTTCCTGTTGATTCGAAGGTAGCAGAAGCAATTACTACACGTTCCGCTTTTTTTTTGTTTTGGATCCATAATAATGATGTTATGAAGTGATATAATTTGTGTAAACCATTAATTATTTAGAAATACTTCTCTCCATGTGCGTTAAATGAACTATGATTCCTACGCTGCAATTACAGCGCCCATAAATCGCGCTTCTTTTCTTATACGCGAAATACTTACGAAGATAAACGTTTATTTCAAGTAAAAATCCATTAAGGAATTTCGAGCTTAGAAATCAATGAATTTGGTCTAATTTTAAATAAAAACATCTCACCTATCCAATGACACCAAAAGTTCTACCCCATACTACGTTACTATCCTTGATATTTGCCAGTGAATACCAGCAATTTTACATGGGAAATGGTACGTGCATGCACTCCAGAAAGACATCTACAAAATTAGGTATTTATAACACTTAGTTGTCGTAAAAAAACTAACTGTGAAGTGTATATGTTTTCTCAACTACTTTTGAAAATTAATCGTATTGTCACCGCTGTAAATTCTTCGGGATCACAAAACACCTTTCGTGTTCAAAGGAGTTTCAAACGCACCGGGAGAAAAAAAATGAGTCCAGTTAAAGACTAATTTAGATATTTCCATTTAATTACTAACAATTTCTGTCACATATTACTATTATGCCACCATTAATAATGCAATATTTAATTTTTGTGTCCTACAGCTGGTGAAATTAAAACGTATAATTCGAATATGGTTTCTATTATGATAAGGGAAGTATCTCGGTCGAACTACCTTAAGAAAATGCCTTTGGTCTCGGTCCGTCTACTATTAAGTTAATCCACGATCGAAATTTAGGGAGTTTTCATTTAATGATCAAATTCTTTTTTCAAAGACGTATCCTGAATCCACGATATCCCGTTAACCATGCAGGAAACGCTAGAACTTTTTTATTAAGCATCCGCAGGGATATTTTCGGCAGCCTTAGGGCATAGTTACCAATTCCAAAGATAACATAAGTGCTCTGCACAACTCACTGCAAAATATATAAAATTTAAAATTTATTAGCGAATAACTGGAGAGTAAAGACATTTGAAAAAAAAGCACGAGAACGATCGGAATAATATAACCCCCTTCATTGTGTATTTAACTTTGACAATTAAAAATTTCATCCGAAATTTCAGTAAATGCCGATAATTAAACCGTTATTGCATTAATTTCCTCAAATTATCATCAAGAGATGGTAAATGCTTATTCATACATGCATTCAACTCTAAGGATAAGGATGGGAGTCCCTAAAAACTCTGAAGCCACAGCAAAAATACGATTAATTTATGGCAGAGATAAATTCAATATAGTTTATAATTTACGTTATTTTCATGTTAAATTTTTGAAAGAAAAGATTCGGTACCTACTACTACGAAATTAGCCGCGATATGATTGGCTTCCTGGGCAATAATTCGTTTTCTTTTCTTGGTATTAATTATTCCGGAATCCAACGTAATATCTATGTTCGGAAGGCGCGAACAAAGACCTCGGGGTCACTTCACCGGGTGTCGCGACTGACTTTGGCGTTCAAAGACCAGTAATTAGTGTGACTATAACTCCCCCCTCCCATCCCGCGTGTACCTGTTGGACCGCTTTCCCGCAGGAGAGCGGAGAACAGCCCTCTCTGCCCCAGCGTGTGAGAACCAAGGTCTTAGTTAGCTTGGCCACGCCACTGTTTGCGTTGGGCGATGTTCTGATTTTTGGTCCCCAGCCTGCCTAAGAGTGCAAAGGAAGTGCAATGGCTGGGGGTGTAAAATGGGGCCCTTAGCCAGGCCAACGAGTGCGTCGGGGGCGGCTAAGGGGTTCTTTCGTGTACCAGCCGTAGTCTTCTCGACTCCCGGTCTCCAAGACCGGAAGCCATTCTCTCCGGGCCGGAACCTCGGGCCTTAGATCCCCAGGTGGGGAGGCCCCTTCGGAAAGTGGTTACGTAAGATCGGTTACCGTTGGTCGGGCCTCTCAAACGTTCCAAATCCCTGTCCCTATCACGTCGCTGATGAACCTGTGAAAGGACGTCACGAGGATGGTATTCCATTCAACACGGCCCACGGGCTGTCTTCGCTGGCTGGTACTCCTTCGGGGATCGTCCTTTCATCAAGGACACCGACTCGTCGCAATGGCAATCGGACTCTTGCAGAAGATCCCATTCTCAAGCTCTCTCCTTTGTTGTCCTTGAGTGGTCGACCTTCTCCTTTGTCTGGTGGTGATCACACGATGTTGTCCTGGCTGGAACGTGAAGATTGTAGCAATGATGCCAGTCTTTTATAGCGGATTTCGATTCCGCCCTTCGTCGTGATTGGCCGATGACTCTTTGTTGATGATTCGGCCAATCCGAAATCAGCACGGTATGAATCCAAATCGGCATTCGTGCATAAAAACCAATCCGGTAATAAAACTGAATCCATTCTTTTTCTTTTCCCCACAACAAAAGGTTGATTTTTAAAACTTCCTTCATCGTGGAGGATAACGTATGAAAGATGATCAATGGAGACAGATAAATTTGTGATTATCCTATCAGTTGTTGCGCAATACAAAGTTATTACTGTTATAATATTATTTCAAATTTCTTTCATTAATCTCATACTCTCCTGGCTCACGTAAAATCTTGTATTAACGGTCAATTTTTTTATAAGGGCATATAAAGTAGATAGCTTTTCTCATGTCATCGTTAGGGAAAAGAAGACATAACAGGGCCTTTTCAATGCTATCTAATATTTTTAATTTTTTTAACCCAAAGCAATTAACAGTCATCCTACGTCTTTTTTCCCAGGATAATTTAATCATTTGAATTTAGCCTTTTCTCGTGAATAGCTGTAGCCTCTGACGACGAAATCCAATGGATACAATGAGACCGACGAGCTAACAAATATTCTATCATTTTATGTGATTAACGAAGCTATTATTATTCCCTTTTAAATATTGTGTTACTCCCTTTACCATTCTCACATATTGTAAAATCATAATTAGCTCCTTAGAATTTATTAAAATTTTGTAATTTAAATCGAATATCACGAGAGTATTATGTTATTATATGGTCTTTTACCATTGAAAGTTGCGCCACAAGGATGGATTTATAACTGTGTATGTTGTTGGAATGCCATCGTTTTACATTTATGACATCCCCCCAAATCACGAAATTGTGAAGAAAGTTAGTACGACTTGTAACGTCCTTTTCATTTATTTTGCATAGTTTCAAGAAACACTCTCTCTTTCATTATTTCAAGTGATTCACATTCACTGTTCTTCAGTATTGATTTTTTTCCAGATTCAATAGTGCCCCACTTGACTCAAAAAAGGTTGCAATAGCTCAGAGCGCGGAAGAACTCCGAGTTGTTGCGACATTATTCGGAAACTCTCTCACTTTTTTCTACGGTCGATTGGAAACATTGTGGATGATCTCATTGTAATCGACCGTATTAATATTTTCGACAATAATTCCGAAAATCATCTTGATTATTACCGACGAGGACTACGCGCTGTCGCCCGACTCTTCGGTCGGTATTTCTTCGTTTCATACTGGAAGGATATAATTTTGGCATCGTATCAGTAACGCAATTTCTATCTCAACTCATATTTTTACGTTGAGTAAAGACATAATTATATTGGTCCAATAATATCATCACTTTTAAGTCTGGCCGATTTATATAAAGAGATAGCATACGGAAATTCTTCGTCGGCAGAAGTAAAGATCATTTTCGAAAATATTGTTGTGAATAATAATACGACCGCTTCCAATGAGATCATTCACCTTGTTTCCCCTCAATCGCAGAAACAAACAAGAGGTGCGTGCTTCTGAATAATGACGCAATAACTTGGAGGCCTTCCAAAGTTAGACCTGCAAGAGTCGTACCTTAAGTCAAGTGGGGCAAAACCAAATTTCGAAATATTAATATTGAAGGGACGTTTCTGTTGAATGGCTCTGAACAATGGGAAAGAGAGCGTTTGTCTGTTGTCACTACGCGAAACCGATGAAAAGGATGTTCAAGTCTTACTGACGCGATTCACAATGTTGTGAAAATTTGGAGGTCATGATGCCGTATATAAAAAAATGCGATAACATTTGAACAACTTTCACTCTTATTAATACTTCCTTGCCGTGGAAATTCCAAAAGTAAAATACCTTCGTTTAAATTTTGAAGTTTTTATGTGTTTAGTACAATTTTTCCATGGCTGAGAAATCCAGAGATATGAGCACATTATTTCAAAGAGAAAGGTAACTGCGTCATTATTTATATCAAATGTTGGAATAAATTACAACTCTTCAGTTGCCTCGCATATATCATTCTGAAGCTTCAAATATTCACCAAAAGGTGTAATCCACATCAAGTTTCGTTTCGGGTGAAGACCAATAATCTTTGCCAATCATTCTGGGTTAACAGTGTATTGAACATGCCGCCTTTCGAGCAGATGCAACTAATGAGTACTGCTCCATATTGGACAGTGCTAAGTGACCTCCAGTCGGAATATTACTTACGCTTCTTGGTCACGCGATCGACGGGTAACAATGGTGAGGGTCTCACAGATTTAATCTAATTCTCTGGTCATAAAAATTCTCGCGGACTGAATATACTGCTCTTGTCCACTCCCCATTCAATTGAGTAAGTTGGCCACCCAGGCATTGGCTCCGGAGAATTAAGCTGTCGCGACGGTTAGGTATCTATGTGCAAACGAATGGACAACAGTGAATTTTGACAAAGGAGTAAATATGTGACTATGCCCTCTTCATAGCAAGCGAACTGCAACGAGAGATGCTGAAGGTAGTGTTTATTGTCACCAGGTCAAACCGATGGAAATGACTAGATGGCATCGACACTGACGTGTTATTTCTTCGTTTTCCTAAGTTTTCTAACATAAATGACACACCTCATCTGCCTC
This sequence comes from Ceriagrion tenellum, assembly GCA_963169105.1. Classification (NCBI taxonomy): domain Eukaryota; kingdom Metazoa; phylum Arthropoda; class Insecta; order Odonata; family Coenagrionidae; genus Ceriagrion; species Ceriagrion tenellum. The sequence goes on along the minus strand of OY720642.1, from coordinate 121,516,178 downwards.
GATAAATAAATGGGTGGATATTACAATATTTTACGTGACCTAGGAGGTATCGAGACTACTACAAGATACATGAAATAATATTATTCAAGTAATTACTTCGTAACTGATGGAGTAATCACAAACGCATTTGTCTACATTGCTACGATCATCTCAAAAACGCAATGATTCGCGATGAAGGAAGTTTTAAAAATCAACCTTTTGTTGTGGGGAAAAGAAAAAGAATGGATTCAGTTTTATTACCGGATTGGTTTTTATGCACGAATGCCGATTTGGATTCATACCGTGCTGATTTCGGATTGGCCGAATCATCAACAAAGAGTCATCGGCCAATCACGACGAAGGGCGGAATCGAAATCCGCTATAAAAGACTGGCATCATTGCTACAATCTTCACGTTCCAGCCAGGACAACATCGTGTGATCACCACCAGACAAAGGAGAAGGTCGACCACTCAAGGACAACAAAGGAGAGAGCTTGAGAATGGGATCTTCTGCAAGAGTCCGATTGCCATTGCGACGAGTCGGTGTCCTTGATGAAAGGACGATCCCCGAAGGAGTACCAGCCAGCGAAGACAGCCCGTGGGCCGTGTTGAATGGAATACTATCCTCGTGACGTCCTTTCACAGGTTCATCAGCGACGTGATAGGGACAGGGATTTATTTATTATTATTATTTATTATTTATCTTCACTACCCCGAATACAGCGCAATTGGCCAATTTACGTCGGGTGAATAACAGTAACAACGTACGAGACACAGACACCCATGTCCTGGGCAGAAAATATTTTACCCAGGCGGGACTCGAACCCGCGACCCTAGGGTTGGCAGGCGAGGACTTTACCCCGCCGCCACCGTTTGGAACGTTTGAGAGGCCCGACCAACGGTAACCGATCTTACGTAACCACTTTCCGAAGGGGCCTCCCCGCCTGGGGATCTAAGGCCCGAGGTTCCGGCCCGGAGAGAATGGCTTCCGGTCTTGGAGACCGGGAGTCGAGAAGACTACGGCTGGTACACGAAAGAATCCCTTAGCCGCCCCCGACGCACTCGTTGGCCTGGCTAAGGGCCCCATTTTACACCCCCAGCCATTGCACTGCCTTTGCCCTCTTAGGCAGGCTGGGGACCAAAAATCAGAACATCGCCCAACGCAAACAGTGGCGTGGCCAAGCTAACTGAGACCTTGGTTTTCACACGCTGGGGCAGAGAGGGCTCTTCTCCGCTCTCCTGCGGGAAAGCGGTCCAACAGGTACACGCGGGATAGGAGGGGGGAGTTATAGGCACACTAATTACTGGTCTTTGAACGCCAAAGTCAGTCGCGACACCCGGTGAAGTGACCCCGAGGTCTTTGTTCGCGCCTTCTGAACACAGATATTGCACACACACACACAGAACACAGATTCCGGAATAATTAATACCAAGAAAAGAAAACGAATTATTGCCCAGGAAGTCAATCATATCGCGGCTAATTTCGTAGTAGTAGGTACCAAATCTTTTCTTTCAAAAATTTAACATGAAAATAACGTAAATTACAAACTATATTGAATTTATCTCTGCCATAAATTAATCGTATTTTTGCTGTGGCTTCAGAGTTTTTACGGACTCTCAGCCTTTTTAATACTTATACTTTAGCGTATGTTTGAAATAATCAACATACAATCATTGCTTTTTGAGAAAGGAATACAATAACGGCGTAGCTAGGTTTAATTTGGGAAATGTTAAGGCAAAATGTTTATATTTGTTTTTTTTAGGGTTTTCAGCGATCTATTCTAAAACACAGGTATCTCCCTCACCCACCTGAAAATACAAGAAAACTTCGTACTACACCTTTGCCGGGAAATTATCGTGAGAATTAAGGCGTACATAGTATTTGAATTGATACCATAAGTACTCTGAAACGCACTAGATAATAATATATGAGGACCCCAAGGAAGTCAATGGGGTCTAAGTAACAAAATCGTTGTTTTGAGAAAACTTTACTCAAAGTTGAAAATGTTTGGTACAACCCACTAAGAAGTTAAGAGGCATAACCCTAGATAGCATCATCTGTCAATAATATCACTTGGATAGCTTTACCATCTAAAAGATTTACATTTTCACAGCCCATTCCTCTACCTAACTTACTTCTTTTTAACGTCACTTAGACCCCTTGACTTCTGGGGTCCACATATAAAATCAATGCAAATACTTGGAGCGTGAAAATTTTGTAAAGATGGACGTGAACTATCGAAGCAAATGAATTGGTCTTTATTCTCCCCTCAGTTATTTATGCCACTTTTACGAATATAAAAATTTTGTCATGAGATTTCTACAAATAAACCAAGTTACGCCGATATTTCATTCGATTCCTCAACTCATTAATGATTATATGCTAGTTATTTCAAACATGCATTCGAATCTAATTATTAATAAGGCTGGGAGTACCTCTAAACTCTGAGGCAACACGATGAAATATGATTAATTTTTTCCCGGGACGACATCAAAATAGATTTCATTATATAAGTTTCAGGTAAAATTTATGAAGAAAACATGCAGGATCAGTTACTACGAGATTAGCTTTCGATATGATTACGTTGGTGTCCAATGGTTCAATTACCTTTCCTAGCATTAGTTATTCCCAAGCGTGCTGACAACGGTGTTCATCAAATGCACCGACGCGTATTTTCAATATCATAATTTGATAGTCGCGACGTTTCAATGCCATTGTGTTCGGAGTTATATATTGAGGCCCGTGGTATCTATCACCTCAACCTGGCTGGAAACCTTATGACACTCCATTCTATGCATTCGCAGGGACATCTTGGTGATATTAGGGCGCATTTAAAAATGTTAATCGATAGCATACGTGGTCTGCACTACACCACATACATCCTTACTTACAATTATCGATTAATATGAATTCATTTTAGAGTGAAGATTTTGAAAAATTGTCCGTGAACTATCAAATAAATCGATCTAGTATTTGACTCCCCTTCATTTTTTTAAAATGAAACTTTGTTAAAAAAAAGGTATCTATTATTATTAAAATTCTCTAAATAAATCTTCTTACGCTGTTTTAGCATATAATTCCTCAGCTCAACAGTAGGCCAGAATGTTGATTTTTTTCAAAGATTCCTTCGACTCTAACTAAGGATAAGGCTGGGAGTCCTTAGAAACTCTTGAGGCAACACGATTTACTAAGACTAATATATGGCAGGATACGACATCAATTTAGCTTTTCATACACACAAATTTCAGGTAAAAGTTTTGAAAGAAAATATGCGGAACATAAAAGTACGAAATTAGCCATAGATATGATTGGCTAACTTTAGATTCCGATAGCGGCGCGACATTTTTTTGTTTGGGTCCACAACACACGACCAGATTTTACGAATTACAGGGGACTGTATTTTTAGCAGAATTTTTTTTTTATCATATAACTTTTAACCATGTATTATATATAAGCGTACCAGTGTCTCCTACATTGGATAGAGTTTGTCATGGAAAATATATCGTTTATGTGGGGCTGCAATGGAAGTAGCTATTTGAAGCCATAGTTAAGTGGTCCTGATTGAACGAGCTTACACTACAAAAAATTCAGTATTTGTAACATCAAAATATTAATAATTACCCAAAAGTACAAAACTGAAGGTAGTTACAAGCAAGAATGCCCAATAGAAACTATCGGATAGTGTAAATAATCTTGATAAATAAGCTTGATTTAGCAACATTCCCTTAAGACAGCCAAAGCCTACTACTCAAGTCATAATTAATGGCAAATACCACAAGACGTAACATCAATCAAATTTATCAACTATGAATAAATGTATACTTGTATATACAGAGTTTAACACAATGGAAATCAATAAAACATCCATTTACTTAAATTTATGAAAATAATATTCCAATTGATTCGTGCAGTATATCCGCATTTGGAACTTGACCACGCATTATTACGCTAACGCTTAATTTACCCAAGCGGTGTTTTTCCAAGATGGCACGAGATTTGAATTTAAAATGTCAAATCTCTTATCCATATAGGTTTTAGGCGGGCCTAGAATATAACTCTTTGGTAGTACAAGTTTTGGTTTCCGCATTTAGTTGTTTTGAAACAACAGTAGAATGTTTCACTGAACTGAAGAAGGTTATGCTAGAAAAATTCCACTAAAATAGGCAAAGTTATGCAGTAATGGGAACACGAACTAATTTCGGGCCTTCAGCCCAAGGCGATCCACTCTATAACCAGGGTGTCCAGCAGCTGGGCTTTTGGAAATTCCTTTGAGAGTTCCAGGTCTTCCAGACACAATTTTTAATTTTCCAGAGGAAATATTGATTTTTTTCTCGTTGATTATAATAGAATGTTCGGTATGTTTTTTAAGGGGTGATAAAACGTAAAGATTATTTTTAAACTTGCATATTTGGAGGAAAATAAACACAAAACTTTTAAATAAGTTGAGAGAAATTCACATCACCACCCTTTCTTAGATTTAAACATTGTCATGCTGGTGCTCAAGGAAAAAGGTTATTATTACAGCTGGACTTTGCTATGAATGGCATTAATATAAAATGATCAGCAACTTAAAAAAACTGAAGGAATTGACATTTTTCCTTATTTTGCTAAATGCGGGAAATTTGAATTCGCAACTTGACGACAAAGGCACGTTCTTTACGCCACTGATTTACAGACTATGGCCAATAAGAACACAATCTATGTACCTATATAGAAAACATTGTACCTACATTCGGTGATAACAGGAATGCAAAATGCGACAACGCAAGGGAAGTTTGACTTTTGTTCTTTTGAAAAAGGCACATGGCTTCCGTTGCTGTTTTATATATTGACACCACAGATATTTCATTTATAGTATGTGAAACATTCCAAACGACAATAGCTATTCTAATAACAATCAATTAAGAAACAAAAACAAACCCACCTTCGAACGCTAATGGCCGCTTCGAAAGATATTTTGTTGTGTATTGTAAGCCGAGGATGCGAGCGTGAGGCAAAATACGTTCGAACTTTGGATACAAAATAGGCACCGGCAATTGTTTTCGAAGTATTACCCACAATTCAGCGGGAATAATTCTAACACTCGAAGGTTAAGTTATAAAATCGGCCCCCTGATTTCATGTCATACGTTCAATGTCGTTATTCTCGTTGACAACCGATATTGCTTCAATTTAAGACATAAATAGCAACGCAAGGGAAGGAATATGAGAGGACATTTCGTCCACGGGATTGAAAAAGAGTGTGATATCGCGTGAGGAGTCGAATGCACCGTAATATTTTTCATAGCCCGAGTATCGAGTGTTAGAACATAGACTGGCGGAGCTGGCGGGCTTATCGCGGAGTTGATGAACTATCGTAGCGAAAGTGGCGCCGCTCGATTCGTGACACGACTTTTGAAAGATATAGTACACAACTTTTTAACTGTATTTACATTTATTAATTTTTTCATATTTTCAGAATCTGGAGAAGAAATTGAATTATTTTCCTATATCCTTTAATATTTATTATATTTCTTCGTTGCCTATTCTGTGTTTATTTATCACTTCATTAGAAACGAAGCCCATTGTCATCAAACTCAAAGCCAGATTAGCCAGCTAATCTTTGGCGATTAGACGAACAATCTTTTTCTGGATTATGAATATCCTAGTGGCGTGACTGGAGGAACCCCAGAATATAATATCAGGCCTAAAGTAAAACTGGCCATAATACATGGTCAATAAGACACTGCTGGACACTGTAGACCTTATAAATCTAACAAGAAAACAGAGAACTTAATTTATTAGCCAACTTGTCTATGTGCGTTTCCCAAGACAAAAGGCTCTCAATATGCAGGCCGAGCAATTTAACTGTCTCCACTTCATTTAGTTCCACATTGTTCACCATAAACCTATATCCTCTCTTCGGATTATTAATATTAGAGAAACACAATAATTGAGATTTACTTGCATTCAGATTTAGGCAACTATTTACACACTATTTAGTTAAATTGGCTATTACTTGTTCTCCTGCCTGTATCACTGCATCCTGCTTAGGAGCTGGCAGAATGAAATTAGTATCGTCAGCATAGACTATAGGATGAACATTCTGAATTGTGGAGGAGAGATCAGGCAGGTTATTAATAAATAATAAAAATAAAGTAGGTCCCAACACAGAGCCCTGTGGGACACCACTTTTCACAATTCTGCAAGTAGAGTTCGATGTAATATTATCCTACGAACAAACACAGTTTCTCAGCTTCTAGAAGGATAAGGTTGGGAGCTGGTAGAAACTCGGAGACATCACACTAGGCTTAGTTTTCTTAAGAGAGTCAGAACAAGTGTGTTTCAGAACGACACAGAGAATACCATTTTGACGCCACACCACATTTATAGGTCAACTGAAGCGATAATATAAGAAAGTTACATTTCCGGACAGATTTATGCAAAAGTTCGTTCTTTCCACGCTTTCCTATGAGTGATATTCATAAAACCTGAGCTTTACTTAACACATAGATAATACACATCACCATTTCACCTCCGAATGCTTAGCGTATTTACACTGCTGGAGTCATAACACCCCGAGCCATACGCTCATGCAGCGGCTAGCAGAGTAGTATTTAGATGTAGCTGTCGATACCATAATTAGTCAAATCAGGTTTTTTATTACAGCCCGAATTTTCTTAGGAATTTTCACTCTTCATGTTTTAACTTCATGTCTTATATTCATTATTTCTTTTTGATTTTGGTTTTGCTGAATACGCCGACGGTACGAGTTATATGACTACTCTTGTGTCATTATTTGTTCATGGGTTCTCATCTGAACTAGACCGACACCAGCTTTTTGAGAAAAAGTCGTTATTGAGATACGGCAAAAATGTTTTTGTCTCTTTACAGGAATAAGGGCCGTTACTGATTGAATATTAGTTATTCAACCAGAGTTTCAATATTCGTAGGTCACCAGCATGTGGTTAGTGGTTTAACTATGCTGCGAAAAATTCATTGAATCAAAACCTCTCGATGTGTTTGCAGTTAGTCATCGAGGCCATGTTACTCTGTTTATATATTCAACCGAGAAGCCATAACCGGGGAAAACCCATGAATAATATAAAATATCAGAGAATTGATGATACTATTCTTTTGATTATTTTCATTTCCTTAATAATCCGTACAACTACCTGCCACTTCCGGAATAGTGGCAACCATATTTTCAATATTTAAAAATGGCAACCCTGTGCAGTTCAACATTTTATATATATTTGTATATTATCGATTTATTTATATTTTCTTAGCTGCAAGCAGTTTCGTACTTTCGTGCAGATTCGAGCTTTATTGTATCGGAAACATTAGGTCTACCTACCTGTATGAAAGTAAATTACACATCATACGAAACATAAGATATTACCAAGCTCTGTACTATCTACCACACCATCGCAATATGCGAATCATTTAACTCACGCCCTGACTTGCCTTTGGAGAGCAGCTTCTTGAACGAAGAAGGTAATTGCCGCTCAGATGTCCCGTCCAAGGATGCTAAAATATCTGGTCATTTTGACACATATATCACGCCCTTTCACTCCAACTCCTGTCTAGGAAAGCAATTCCGTTCCTTCCAGTCACACCCTTCCTCGGGGAGGGGATATGCCTCACAGACCCCAGCCAGACCCTGAGCACCCTCATCTTTTTCCCCTTCTTATTAAAGACCTCCGAGAGCCTCTCTTTTTCTTCCGGAAAGATTACTGCCAACATCAAATTGAAAGTGCCGGGAGCGCTAGGAGCACCTTTATGCTATTATCCTCTGATTTATCGGCAAATTTAATTAAACGTCTCGAAAATGTGAAGGAAGCCCATTACCACGCTCATTGTCATTACAGTAAGCTTAATTTGAGCCATATCGTGGCCCCAAGCACTTATTCTTTATTTCTTGACTGCGCTCTTCTTCTGGCGTTTTACCCAAAGAGAATTTTATTGATTCTCGGTTGCATTAATTAGTGCGCCATACCAATACGGCATCTAAGACAAACGTATGTGCAAACGTACAAACTGAGTATACTTCATGTACACTGTAGGTGTAATAAATATCGTGTATTGAGTACTTCTCAGATAATAGATTTTAAATTCTTCGGATTTTGTCACTCATTACTCCATGAAGGTGTTGGAAACATTTAGAGTAGAAGTAGGGATATAAAAGCTTTAAAAAAAGTTTGGATGGTTTCGAGGACAACAAGCCAGAAGATTACGTTTTGAAACTTTTCAGCACGGAAAATGAAGCAGTTAAAAGAGTGATCGCTCTCAACTCAAAGTTATCAAACAAGGTAAAAAAACTGATTTGAAGAAGCAGTAGTTCAGTCTGGTCTCGGATAATTACATATGAAGCATCCAGATGCCAAAAATTAACGATATAATCATGTTGCATTATTTGTTCACTCCAAATGTTATAATACTCCTAATATAATAATAAAATTTAGTAAAAATTTTGTAAAAAATTAAAATATTAAATATTTATTATTCAATTGGGTATAAATTTAACGTTTATTTATAAGGTAGAAACCACGAAGGATAATGAATATTTTAGGCAATAGACGTAAAAGTTAAAGAACAGATTAACGTACCCCTTTTGTTGCCTATCCACTAGGGACCGTCCAATAGTTTTAATAACCATTATCTAGATGATATAAATGGCAATTTTTTTATAATTTAGTCTCACAACATGCCTATAAACGAAGCATATACTTATGACAACAAATATCAACATTTAAAATTTGTATCGGATAATAGGGAAAAAACATTACGCATTATTAAAAAATTGAAAGCTTGTCACCAATGCACTATTTTATCCAGCTGTTAATTGACTTCAAATTGTGTATACGTTATGTTTTCAACAAAAAAAAGCTACGAGAGACAACGATTTCCCAATAAATTAAAAATATAGAAATTTTGACCCACCGCAACGTACATCCAATGCCCGTATCAATACCGTGTGACGATAAGCTCTTTAGCCACATAAGTTTTCAAAACACAATTTAAAACCTAAATAATCAGGTCTTTGAGGTATATGTACCCAAACTGTGCGCCATGGCTGAAAATGTTTTTTATACTCCGTTGCCACCAATATCTTTATCAGCACACAAGCGATCCTTGCGTTAACGTCGTTATTTGGCTGATACGAAAATCGCTCACTGGAAATGAGCGTACGCCATTTGGCGCTCGCGTTCTCGATATCTAAGTGCAGTGCGGCTAAGTTTACACTAGCATGTTTTTTCCGCAAGTTGCCCTTAGCGCAGAGTGAAATTCTTACAAAAACCTATTCAATAGATAGCTCAGCGTCAGATTGGATACCGTTTTCACCAGTGAGAGTATGGTTCATGCAGAAAATTACTGTAACTTTTAGAAGTTCTGCAAAACGGACGCCAGGCCATATACATGTGTAATTTACGTTGAGATTTGTCTACTCCAAGTTACTTGCCAGCGTGAACCAACCAAATAAACTCTCCACTATATATCACACATTATAGTCCAAATATTTTAAAAGTCCGTATTTATACAACTATAAAAAATGACAAGAAACATCAAATATAAAAAATTTCCACGTAAAATTGCCAAAAGTTATCAAATTCCATCACTTCTGTTTTATTAGCAAATAGCAAATCCTAAATACATACAAAGAACCTGCGGGGAGCTTAGGTTACTCGCTTAAATGATTTAGACTTGTTCTCATGAGGAAATCTCCCTCTCCTCTGTCTCCTTATTCTCTCACAACTCCTATATATATCTACAGGGTCGCGCCGATTCTCCGGCGTCTCGAAGGTTCTGGAATAATGCATTTGCCGTCCGCGTCAACTGGCGCCTCTCATGTGGGAGTCGTTCCTTGTCGGCCGCGTTGACTGCTTAACTTGTTGCCGTGTCGAATACGTGACACCGCTGCCATGAGAGTCGCCGGCCAAGGTCGCCGCAAACCTATCAATTGGTCAGCTCCGACTGAATGTCGCATGTGTCGTTGCTTTTGGGATGAAAAATAGGTCGCGCTGTTAGGCCATCGTCTTTTACGAAATAACCATCGGCGCTCATCTCTTTAAGCGCACGATCATTTTTAATGTTAAATATTACATTGTATAAATATTTACTTCAGTTTAACTACTTTTACAGGTCAATTCAATTATATCTAATGTTTTCATCTGAAATGAGACAATTTGAAAGAGTCATTATAATATCAATTCCCCTGAGGACCATGATGTATAACAGAGATCTTAATAAGATTAACTAGATATGTTAAAATAGGCCGCTGAAACGAGAGACTGTGCTCTCAAAACTCCTATCGCTTTTTTTTTCTAGATACCAACAAAATCTCAACTAACGGTAATAATCAAATATACGCTTAAACTGAACACAATCTATACCTTTCATCCCAAAGAATCCATTGGAAGGATACGCTCATCTCCTGCTGTATTCAAGCCGGTCACTGCCATTTCTTGTCTTCTACTTCCCCCAGTGGTAATCTAAATTATATTATAGTCACTACACCCATTGCTAACGGACGCGTTCCGAAATTCACTACCAGTTCTGCCGTAAATCAGAACATGAAACTGTACTGCGACCGCTGCATTAGCCTGTGGTTTCGGAACGGTCCGCAATAGCTTGCTGCCCGTATAAAACTCGATATGGCCTACGTGCATAGTGATTCATTAATAAGTCATTGAAACTACACTCATTCTTAATGCTAGTCCAAATGATATTATAAAAGAGCATTTTAGTTAAATGCCTATTTTCATTGCCTCGCTATTATGCTACTTCATAATGATTCGTTATTTTCTCTGATAAAACTAAAATGAATCAGCGTCAGCTGTAGCTTTAGCTTTTAAACAAGCCGTCAAACGTAAATGCGAAACTCCCACTTTATTCCTGACTTTCTGGACACAGCATTTCCAAGACTAATATCAAAAGTTTGGTTAAAATTGCATGCTGCTGAGGGGATCATTGAAGAATATTTTCATCAACAGAAATTAATATGCAGAAAATTACGCTTCCCGACCGTTATTATACATGCCAATAAGCTAATTTCCCCGCTGTAGGAAGAGACTGTTTGTTTACAGGAGCCGTATTAATCACGGCACAGTATTCAGTGATTTCACTAGTTACTCTCATCCGCTAATATAAAAACTTCAATGCTATAAATAGCGTGTGATGTTCTTCACTCCCCATTAGCGCTTCATCACATTACATCATTTCGTTGGCGCTTCAGTTATAGTGAAATTTTCGCTCGCATCTCTCCATTATATGCTCATTTACCTTGTTGATTTGATTTGTTCGCCATCTCTTTAATATAGTTACAATAACAACGGCTTTTTTCTTTAACTGCCGCTACTATAGTCTGAGAGCAGTGGCAGTAGAAGCCTTAGCAGGAAACGTCATCAATTCGCTGACGTCATTTGTCACTGGGTGGTATTGCCAGTTGAATTCGAACGCTTTGGCAGCACAGACAGTAAGTTTTGGAACGGATTTCGGTTTTATGTACGGCTGACGCTGCCAGCGTCCCTAGGTAACCGCCAGCAGGTAAAACAAACTAGCCCGTAAGGGCATGCTAAGAAAATGCATAGGTTTTAACAAGATATCTGTCATTATTCATTTTAGTTGAGCCAAAATTATACTGCTTCGGAACAGCATGATTAAATTATGTGTGATTAAGAAGAAACAAGATTTTATTTCTCCAAAAGATTAGTATTTCCCTTCAGACGTACTCAGTACATGATACTCTTTTACATAGCACAGCAATATCCACCTATATCATCTCTCACCGCTTGCGAAACGAATACCTGTCCACATAGATTAGAGTTATTTTGAAATATACATTAAGTGTCAAAAGGATGCATATTAAAAAAACCATTGATTTGCCAAGAAACCTAATTGGAATTACGATATTTCTTTTGATCTTTTATATTGATAACATTTATGAGAAAACTTATGAAAACTTTCGCGTGATTCTGTGCATAAACAACATTATTTCAAAATTACCCTCTCAGTATCTGCCGAACAAACATTCTACAGTTGTTTATTCAAAGATCCAGGCAACCAGCTTCGCCTTCTCAAGATTCCCATGGATTGAACGAATGCAAGTGACCGCATCCCATTCCTTCCTCTCTCTCTTCATATCTGTCTCATCCTCCAAGGACCTTCCTCGTTATTCCCTCCACCCTCTTCGTCACGGTCGTTTAAGATTGGGGGTACTAAGAGAGCAGGCTTCGTCGACATTTCACGTAAAATGAGAAAATTAAAACGGAGATAAAGCCACAAATCTCACTCTCATAAAGCGTCACCCTTGAATGATATTACTCTTCGTGGACGTTTATAGCGAGAAATAGCATTCAGGAATAGAAATATTGGTATATTACTCTATGTCTTATCTCTCATACTTATCCTACTGAATCGAAGGACGAAAATGGATTGAGACGGACTTCAAATTTCTCTAACTATACCCCGCAAGGGTACGAGCCGAATAAAATATTGCATTCCACTTCATGTAATCATCTGGAAAAAATTATTTTCACTAACACTTGGCCTTAGCTATGAGAATCAAAATCATGGATAAAACTATGAGTTATTAAAAGAAATTGTTCTTTAAGGCCGGTATTCATAGACGGGATGAATAATCAATGATTGCAGAATCAACGATTATTCGTTAATCATTGATTATTTGATTTATGTATTCATAGACAGGAAACAATCTCCAATTCATGAATCACTTATTCATGAATCTCTAATTATTTGGGACCATCTGTAATTGGTGAATTACAGATTGGATGTATGTTTATTTTTGAGTGGTATGAGAAATTGAAGAGGCAAAACATTTTGTGGAAATCGTTTAATTTTTATTCAAGTTGAGTATATAATTTTATTAATTGCATATTGAAAAAGAAAATAAAAAATGGATTGGCAATGTTTTTTTGGTAAAAATGAATTGGCCGTGACTACATTAGAATTATTTCTTATGATTATTCAACGTTAATAAAAGCGTTGCTAGGGAAAATCAACAAACAGTAATCTCGTATTCCGGCAAGTGTTGATGATGTAGCGTGTGCTGTTTAACGTCAGGAATTGTCCGACCATAAGTGTGGTCTCCTCTTTTTTCTATTCTCACAAAGAGACACCTGAGGCACCGATTCGTTGCCTGAACATCATAAGAAACACGGTCTGATGGTGTCAGCTATTTGGACGGCCAAAAGATTAGTTACATGTTTCACAGTTCTGGACACCGTTGGCTGCGAAACAGAACAAGCAATCCCTACATATGTACGTAAAACACTAAAGAAGACGAAGAGTAGCAGTAGCAGCATTTATATCTGATCATTACCGATAAAGAAAATTTGAAATATGTAATTAGTAGCAATTGATGATAGCTTACGAGTAAAACATTCATGGCAATTTCGGCCGAGGTTAAACTCAGCATGAAGATTTTTTTAAATACTGCGTGATTAAAAACCGCTGTGATATATTTTTTTTAATTTTTAATATGATTTCAACAATTCAATATTGATGCCTAAGCGTAAAATCTCAAAGCAGTGAGCCACAGTAGCACAAGAGGAGCTGTCAGTCCTCGCGGAAAGTGTCGATATATGAACATTAGTTCTAAGAAGAATATACTCGAACACTACGGGTTTTGAGAATCGGTATCCTCTATTAAACTCTTCGTCTGTCAACACTCAAGTCTATTTTTACAGCAAGTTAGATTACGGATTTTAAACAGAGATTGACGTATATAATAAGCGGTCCATCACCAGACCCATTGACATTAAAGATTCACCTTGGAGTACGAATTTCGTGGAAAGCATCACGATAAAAAAGGCGAGGTGGAGTCATATGATATGACATGTAACTCGGAGGAAAAAAATTCTCTCTAGTCGTAAATATAGAGATGGAAAAAAAACGGCCCCGAGAGCCTCGAACCGTCTGACCCTCCCGTACGAACCCGCGACGCTCACCACTACACCATACGAACCTATGTTGAAAGTAAGCGATAATAATACTAATACGCAAAGTCGCTTTGAGGCTAATTGAGATGGGTGATGTGAGGCTCCGGAACAACCTAGCGAGAGTAACATTCCCAGATTTTTTATACTAAGGGCGGAAATTTCTGATTATAAACTGATTAATTACAATACAACTAGGATACGTTTGACGAAGTCCAAGGCGAACTAGCCTTTGACCTCGTGCACGACATAGTAAATACGGCATTCAAATCGGCGAGTCAGGGTACGTAGTCTCCCCATGTGAGTAATTTGGATTTGTTGGATCCCTAATGTGTGTTTTTCGCAGCCTTTAGTGATACGCTGGTACATCGTCAACGGCAATCACATACGCCAATATATATCCAAACGAATTTCCATTGCACGGAAATCCTAATCAATTCATGGTAATCAATAATCCTAATCAATTCAAGACGTTCATATAGAGTATTCTATGCCTTTAGCACCCTATAAAATTGTAAATTTGGAACGTAAAGACATGAATATGTCGTAAACAATCACAGAACTACCGACGTCCCACAAAGAAAAACTCTAATTAAATACGGTCGAGATCTTAATTCACGAATCAATGATTATTTGGCCAAATAATTAAAGTTTGCTTGACTATGAATACTAGAACTATAAACAATGATTATTTGACGACTATGAATACATAATAATCAGAGATTGATGAATCTCTGCTTCAAGAATCATCGATTGACGAATCACTGATTCTTTGACGACTATGAATAAGAAACAGTAATTCATTAGAGATATAATCATAGATTGAAACGAATCTGTAACTATTGAGGACTATGAATACCGCCCTAAGAGTTGTTCTTGGTGATACATTGGCAATTTTCAAGTCCTTGGGTACTACGTTTTCCTTGATGTCCTATGAGAACCAAAGTAACTACTGGCAGCACCTAGACGGTTGGATTGCTATTGGCATGACCTCTTGGCGTTTTGACTTTCATTACTGAAGTATTTTGGTCTGGACAAGAAAAATAGAATGGATAGCTGCATAACTTTAATGCTTCAAAATTTTGGAGAATTTTTCCTTAATTTTTTTTCCAGACGTTTATTTATAGCAGAGATACGAATATTATTTCTTTATTATTTCCCAATCTGTTTCTTTCTATTAAAAAGAATCTCCAAGAGGAATGAATTCTTAGCAATACCTACCATTTGGCACTTTCTTCTTTAAGTAGCCGTAATATGTTTAGAAATACGTCTAAAAGGAAGGGAGCGATTTTAGATTATCTAGAGTTTTGCGTGAAACTCTGAATTAATTATTAGTAAAATGAATACATCAAATTGAAAAAATTACTTGCAACTAGTTTTGTTTCTTGGCGATTTAAAGGTTACTTTAACATGTAACCATTTTAGCAAACAGCCACTTGATGCATATTCCGATATAATTCGATTCTTATGCCCTCATTTCCCGCATAGGCGAAATAATAGGCTTCATATTTTAACAATGGATGCTACAATCATCATGCTATCGTACCGAGTAAAATAAATATATTTACATGCAATTCTCACTTAAATTTTGATTTCCATGCCGTAAATACAAGTAAAAAAAAAAGATTTAAGACAAAAGCATAAAAATACAATTCTTGCGTGATTTATATCAATGGATATTTCCACTGCATAAATAGAAAAATGAGTGTTTTTTGTCAAAGAAACGATGTTTTTCAACTTAATCGTAAAGTTACTAAAATATGAATTCAACGGCTCACGATTACTGGACCAGTAGCCTTGAGTCATTCTTACAATGGAACTTCGTTGGTTTCTTCATTACAGTTACCACAATTCACAAGCGTGAGGGCAACCATTGCCTCCTAATTTCCAAATGGTCTCTGACTGAGAGACGCGCACATTAATTTGAAATGCACTTAAGTGAGCTGCACATGGAGATCCTCTGCTGGGGAACGACTTTCACACCGAGGTTGCTTTAATTGGTGGTTTGTGGGGAAGATAAGTTTGTTCACAAAAGACGAGAACAGTTTGTTACTCAAATGACAGATGATGTGGACTAATATTTACAATACCACACACTTGCAAGTGGTTGTATGGTATTGTACAAAATTACAAAGGAACTTTATTATTTTGATGTGAACTGTTGATAAAATAGGATGTTGATGAAGAAATTCAGCTGAATTTTACAGTTTTTATCTTTAGTGTAACGATTAGATTTCACGCAGCTATGCTTGAACCTATTAAGGAGTACATTTATGTAACTTCATCGATTGAAGGTGTCTTTTTCTTTCACTATACGTAACTTTCTGAAAACTTGATGTCTATTCTGAGGATTGCATTAGTGGTGAAAAAATACAACCTTTTAAAATTTAGGAAGGCTGAAAGTTAAAGGGTTGTAATAATAAAAAAGAGACTAATTCAATTTATTTCTAACCTCTAGCACAAATTAAGAGATGAGTGGTGGAATTATAATCATGCGTAAAACTTGATCGACCCAAAACGCTTACTTTAGCAAAAACAAATACCTAAACCCGATTGAAAGATAACCCATTTTAAAAATCGAAGTGCTGTCTGCAGCCACAGGTTTTCACGATTTTCAACTAAGAGTAAGATCTGATGCTTTCTCGATGCAGCCCTAAATTACGCAGGCAACGAATGGAATAACGACGAAAAAGTGGACAAATTATACTTTGGTCTTTCTAATGTCAAAACAATGATATACTGAACGGGCTTATTTACCACTTATAGTATCCTATTAAGCAATAGCGAGAAAATGTATGCATATGACTCAGAAATCGCTTGAGGTACGGAAGAGACCAGACTTAATGAGTCTTAGTACGAGACACAAGAGTCTGGACTATTTTCAGATGAGGAACGAGACGATACTAAAGTTCTGAGAACAAGACTGGAGACTAATCCAGGTTTCGTCACACTGCAACAATAGATACAACCTCATATTGCTGTGAAAACTATGATGTAATATGATCTATGAGATAAAAGAATATTTCTACTCATTAAACCTTTCGAATAATGGTTGATTCTTGAGTACTTTTCTTAATTACTTGGGTACTCCAGCAACTAGTGAGGTGACAATGAAATTGCTGTTTAATGTGGCTATTTGGAGGTGGGAGGGTACTCGACCGTCATCCCTCTACAGTTCTGATTTCCCCTTCTCTTAAGATTAGTGACCCCTTCGCCTCCACCGGTAGCTTATTCCACCCGCTGCAGATATTTAAATTTTTTTATGGTTAACCGTTTCGCTGCGACGCTCAGAGCTACCCATATACATGCTTCAATTCGCTGAATACGGAGGTCAGGTTTACCTCACGAGCTTAAAATAAACTTTTACTTCTGCAGCGATGTGCTCACTGAAACACAGCGGTAGGATTTATTAAGAGATGTTCAACAGTTTCTTTTTGATAATTCTCTTTTTTTTATTTGCTCTCACTCATTATGTTTCTGCAACCTGAAATTGGGTACTTTCTCAACTGAGAACGAGATGTAATGGGCTAAAGAGAAGTGGAAGTGCTGTGAACTTCACAAATGCATATTTAAAATGTGTTTTACGTAAACTTAGTAGGATTAATGGCGTTGAAAAACCGCATCACATAATTTTTACAAAAATTAAAACACGCATTTTCATTTTTAAGGAGTTCAAGATGCCATAGGGCGTTACTGAAAGTACAACCAAGGAGATACTTCCACATATTCCCGCGTTTTGAACAGAGCGACCTTTTGACATTGAATCAGACACGGGGACGCACACTCCTTCCAACGTCTCCGAAATCACACAGTATGGCGATCTACAAGGTAACACCACCTGCTGCCCTTCCGAAGGTCGATGTGTTCACACTAAAGGGAGATTCAGAGAGAGAGAGAGAGAGGAAGGGAATAAACACTTTCACCGCTACTTTCTCGACGGTATCGTGTTGTACACATCCGCAAAATTTCGTACGTGTGTGCTTTAACCAGGTTTGGAATGGGCGCACCTTCTTCCGCAGCAGTCTGTTCCTTTCTGTCTTTCCTCTGTTCTCTCAACCGATGGCGTCGTTTACCCCGAGGGGGGGTGGGGGGGTGGAGAGCGTGCAACACATGCGATCAGGGTCTCGGAAAGGAGAGGTCAGAGGGACGGAGGCAAATGCCATCCGACTCACGTTCCTGCTGCGTCCACATTTATTCTGTTTTCCTGAAGAACGGCGCAGGAGGCAACAGAAGGTCGTTTCCTTGGTCGTGCTGCCCTTCGGAGATCCGAGGAAGAATTTTTCTAGTTTCACGGGTGAGAGTGTTTCCCTCTATACGATCGGAGACACGATTTTTGTGGCGACCATTGGTTTTGCTATCGGACTCGATAGCCCTGAATGGGTTATGAATGACGCAACTGGACAGAACTGGACGCGAGGGTAGGATAAATACGGGCACAGCCATTTGCTAATGCAAAGTATTCATTTGAATTCTTATGTCCTTTGATTACTTCATCATGAAATTCCTTTCCTCAATACGTCAGAGTACCGTGTTCTTCTCATTTATCCACAGATTTTAGTACTTCACATGATAAATGAGTACTGGTATACCTTATTGTGAAAATTAAAAAAAAATCTTTCTGGTGACGAAATAAATTCTGAGGCAAAGCATTTTTAAAAGACATTTGGAATCTATATCAATCAACCTTTCTTTACGTGCTAGCTATAACTCTTGATTCTATCTCTACCCTCCCTTCATTTCAACTACTGCATTTCAATCTCCTTTCTTGATTAGGTTTTTCAAATCCAGTACTTCTCTGAGTATCACTTTTAGTTACTCTCATACACCGTGCATCTATTCCTCCGAACGAAAGCTTAAAGTAATGTATTCCATACCCACTACTAAATTAGTTGGATGAGCTTCGAGTGTCAGCCGAGCGTAGATTTGGAAGTGAGACCCCAATGTATCCATGCGTAGATCTGGGATAAAATGTAATTGCAGAGTTATGCTTGAATGTTTATTACCCAATTGATTCGTCTTAATGGTTTATAGTGATGAACCTAAATAATTTTTTTTAATTACAGCAGAAAGGTAAGCTCAACTCCAGAATGTGTCTAGTCATAAAAATAAAAAATTGGAGAACTTTAAATGGTTATGAAGACATACAAATGCGTATCTATGATATATAAACATTTAAAAATTATTTTTGTAGTTAATGGTCAACAAAAAATATCGAAATAATTTTACTTGGCTTAATTATGGACTTACACTTTTAGAACTTTTCAGAGTTTGGTTTCATTGCAATTTCAAAATCGTCATTGCTACAGCTGTGGAGTAGAAAAGCGAATGAAGATACAACTTGAACGTAGTTAGGCTGAATTAGTTTCGAAATAAATTTTGAAGTTCATCATTTGGTTCATATGTAGCTAGTTTGGCTGAATTCCTAAATGATGTTGAAGTTATGAAGAATGCAAATGCAAAGGTATATGAATTACTTATGGATAAACAATATTTAATTATATTTATCTTTAACGTTTCACCAATTTATTTTTATTATATTAATTTAGTAACATTGATTAAGCATTATTATCTAAACATGCACAATATTATAAAATAATCACTTATTTTATATTTTTTTATAATGCAATACGGTGTATTTAATAATAATTTTGCACGCTGACTTAGTAAAAATCTTTAAACTAGACTAATAAAACTTTTCAACTTATTACGCAGCCCATTGCACCTCTTTTACTGTAATTTAAAAATAGCATTATTTACTCATGTATTTGTAAAAAAATACAGGAATGCGTGTTTTTAAATATTTCATGCTAATATACCATTGGAAAGAAATAATTCCGTGCGACATCAAGGTAAAATTTTCTTTAACCAAGGTTAAGAAATTTGAAGGAAGCAGAACAGCGACAACATTGGCTTGCAAGTTTCTTGGATGCCTTGGAACTTACGAGTGTTGATTGAAAAAAGTACCAAATTTAAAATAACATAAAACCTATGTAAATGGACAATGTACCAATAGGTGTGCTGTTAAATGCTCATTTAAGAAAATAACTATTTTTAAAAACAATTTTCAATCACTATTTCCTAATTCCAGAAAATAATTGAAATGTAATTATCCAAATTCCTTTAAAATCAAATACTATAGCGTACTTATGCAATCCAAAAAAGTACACGCTCTTCTACAGAGGTATAGTGCACATATATTTACATAGATGAGCTCCTACATTAATTCCCGCACCTTTAGAGTCCTCAAAATTCAGTAAAAGATTATTTTCACGCAATGGTAGAGCTCAATTCATATTTAGTCATCACTGGAACAAAAAAACGCTTTCTGGCAATGGAGTAAAAGCATGTAGTTATAATCAATATATGTCGATGTAACATTAGCTCGCAGGCCACGAAAGAAATAAAAAGTGACCCGCAATATTATTTAGGCTAAGTCCCGATATGGGCGATAAAAATTATTAAATATAAAAACTTTTTCCCGGGTAGAGTTAGTAATACTGTGTATTACAATGTACTTATCATGCCTTTACATTATTTTAATAATATTAATATAATAATAATAACCTTATTGTGAGCCAACTTAGGACTGTACAGTCCTCTCTTACAATTAACTCACTTAACATACCTCAACATCCATGTCCTGGGCAGTGGATAATCTACCCAGGCGGGATTCGATCCGCGACCCTCGGGTGAGCAGGCGAGGACTTTACCGCGCCGCCACCGGGGCCGATTGAAAGTTGCAAATGGAATGAGTAACATTATGTAGTACAACGACATGTCACTATTCAATACTTAGCCATGAAGATAATTGGAGAATAGTTCATTATTGTCTCGTATGCACCATTCATTGGCAGATAAAGACCACTCAACATGATATCTTGACAAGCAAGAATTATAATGGCGTCCGTTTCGAGTCCTTGCTTTGCTACATTTTTCTTCAAGCTTCGCCCTAGAGATGGGTCGGTCGCGAACGAACGAATCAATTCGAACGACTCTTTGAAGTGAGTTGACGAACGGAGTCGTTCGTGGCCATGAACCGTCGTTCCTTACTCGGCAAAGCAGAGAATCAAGTGAACGACAGGAAGAAACGAGTCCCCCCACTCTTGAAATTTGAAGTCTGAGGGAGGGGGACCTGTGTTCTCGTAGAGCCCGCGGAGAGGGAGGACTCATGAGTCCTCGAGGAGTCAGATTCGGATTAGGATTCAGATTCAGTTAAGGACTCGGATCCAGATTAGGATTCGGATTCAGATTCAGTTAAGGACTCGAATTCAGATTAGGATTCGGATTCAGTTGAGGACTCGGATTCAGATTCAGTTGAGGACTCGGATTCAGATTAGGATTCGGATTCAGATTCAGTTGAGAACTCGGATTCAGTGATTCCTTGTGGAGTCGCTGACCTGAGAATCAAATTATACTCAAGGAATTAGTGATCGCGGTGGAATAATGAATTCTTGACTATTAAAAGCTTGTCCGTTTGCGTTTGTTCGCAAACTTCTAAAAAATTTCCTCGATCTTTGAATAAATAAATTCATAATTCCTTTATCTGCAAACCTACTGAGGCAAATATTTAATCAAAATTATAAATTTTACCAGAAATATTTTTTTAACATTTTTGAGTTTGTTCCATTAATGACGGAGCAGAAACTTTTTTCAAAAGAATAGCATTGAAAAAATTTTCCAAAAGATTTTCGCTGCATTTTAGGCGCATGCTTCCGCAACTTTCAGGAACAGTAGCCTACGAATATTTCGATGAACGCGCTGTACTTCATCCACCCAAACTTGCATTAGCAGATTTTAGCTCCTCCATTTTTTATATACTTCGATGCATTTCTTACACACTCAAAAAGGTGGTGTATAATTAAAAGACTCGATTTCTCGGTTATTTTCGGCGGTGTATACCATTTTTTATAGCGAGTGATATGACTAACTTTTTTGTAGGTTTTTCACCATTTTTAGAAGTCGTACATGTTTCAGCAACAAATATAATTTTTCTCGTCAGCAATAGTTTTTAAGGCATGCTTACAGAAGCACTGCATAGTGAAACCTGCCTCAGAGGCCACCTCACTAGGGCGGTCTCATCTGTGTGCGATAAAAATTTTCGGAAAATGAATTTATGATATTATCAATTAAAATTTTACCTCCAATCAGCGGACACTTTCTCTCTTGCGGGAGTTATTTTAAAGGCCTGCTGTTGACCGCTAAATACAGGTTTCACTATATGTTTAAATTAAAGTTAAAATTTATTTCAATGAACCACTATAATGAAAAAAATTGAACGAGAACGAGATCCAAGAATCGATTCTTTAGATTGAACGACCGATTCAAGACTCGGTCATTGTATTGAACGATGTTGCCCATCTCTAATACCGAGCTGTTTCACCTGACTCTCGAGCGAAGGAAATAAGATGAGAACCTCTGTAAATGTATTGTAAGCTTCAAATAAAAGCTAAAAGATTCTTACAATTATTAGTTGCGTGCTTCACTCAAAATGCGTCATTCTCATTCGTTCCACCAGCAAATGGTGGCTCACTAATTAAAAGTGGCACCGAAGTTTCCAGTCTCTGATTGAGGAGGTCTACTTAGTAGCTGCGATCAGTGTCTCCAAGTGGTCTCCTGCATAAGCCAAACTATATCCTCCTCAAGGGTGGTGCCACCTGGTGATTCTTTCCTAAGTTCTCAAATCTTACATTCAGTTTTTATCATTTCTTTGCCACTCATTACATATTAATTCATTAGTCATCTGCTTTCGCAGGTCCTTGGTGCCTCCATCTCTCTGTCCTCTGCTCTCCTCTTCAATTCTCTGTAACTCCCCCCATCCTTCAGGTCATCAAAAATCTTTCTTTTCTTTCTTCCTCTTTTGCGGGTTCTATCCATCATTACTTCCAGTACATCTCGTAACAAAGATTTCCTTATCAGTACATGTCCCATCCATCTCTTCTTCCTATCTTCAATGGTCTCTAAGAGCTTTCTTCCCTCTTTTATTTCCTCCAACACCTTATCATTCCTAACCCTATCAGACCAGTTGATGCTGAGCATTTTCCTCCAAATCCACATTTCTAAACTCTCCATCCTTTTTTTATCCTTTTCTGATTATAATTACTCTATGGTTTTTCCATTGCTCACTCACATCAGGCAAAATCGGCTCGGCTTACATCCTACCTTCTTCATATCATTCATAAATCTAATTCGGTCTTCATCTTCCCCACCTTGCCTATCATATCACTATCTTCCACATTTCCTCGAGCCTCATCACTCCCTCCGCCTCCTCCTATTCTCTTCCGGCAGTTTCCTCCCCTTGCCATGCCGAACACCTCCCGTTTCTAATTTATGGAGTCTGTTCACATCATGATGATGGCGAGTGAATTTTCGATTAAAACTGAACTTTATTTGGACAGACTTAGGTTTCGATGTTCAACTTTATATTCAGCAGAATGTCATAGCTCGAATTGTCCAAAATAAATTTATGTGGAATCACAAAGTCACTTAAATCATCAAGAGCATATATATGCAGTTATAAATTATCCTTAGGCCCGTATCGTCAGATCCTCCTTGAAGGCGACGTTCACCTCCTAACTCTCCTTAAGGAGAGATTTCAATTCGAGAGATTCTCCTCTCCTCCTATTAGGAGTCGAAGGAGACCTTCTAATCGAAGGTTACCATGGGCAATGCTTGTATTAGAAGGTCTCCTCCTAATTGTTTACGAATGGCCGCGGACTGGAAGTACCAGACGACCATCTCGATGATTTATTGGAATATATCTTTGCAACAATTTCCATAGTTTTATACCTTTGCAACGCTTGATAGATGGTAGAATGTGGTGGAATCATCTTCATATATATTTTTTAGGTCTGAGACCAGGTTTATAAGTGACAATTTCTGATATACATATGCTAATGTTGTCGCTAGCGAACAGCAATAAACGTATTATGTACGCCACCGATCATGAAAACATGGACAGTCCTGTGGTTTTTCCGCTTCCAGCAGCTCTCAGGTAGGATAAAGTTATTTCTCTTTCAATATTATCGAGAATAATTTATAATGACATAAATATAATGTGACCTCTACGCTGTGTACGAATGTTATCAAACGCTAATGCAGCCCACGAGTTTTTGACATTGTGCTTTATTTTTTATAATCCGACCCTGATAGTGTTTTGAGCCAAACTTCACGTAAATATTGATGTATTGATTAAAATATAATTGATTCGCATGGTTTCAAATAAGATAATTACGTCCTATGAATTATTCTGCAAAAGTGCAAACCAAATCGCGAGAACGATTACCCAAATATCATTGATCCCCAGTGAAAGAAAGTTTCTATTAGTTTATCATAGTACTCAAAGTTCATTCTACGCAATGCATTGTTCATTATATTTAATTTCAATGAAGTAATATTTTTAAGATTATCTTTGTATAAAATACATGGTTTTGTTGTTTACAGATTGCCAACGCTGACTATTAACAGTTAACGATGTGCATTGTGCGCAGAAAATCACGGTGTTGGTGGTATGAAATCATGAATTGTCTTCATAAACATGTCAGAACATATATGTTCTATCATTATTTGCCTTTCGTGATTGAAATAACTTCTTTCCCATTTCAATTGGATCTACGAAGGCTGAAGTGATACCTCCTGATATAATTCATATTTTTACTTCCAAACAAATTAAGTATCAAAATATTTAAAACTGCATTTATTGAAACTACATCCTATGCAAATGCAATCGACATTGGCGAACGGAGCTAATAGCGTTTGCAAAATGGTAAGATTTCAATATTCATGCACTAATAATTTGAACAACTTCCATTTACTGTTCCGGAAAATCATAACTATATTAATTAACTGAGCATGAACATTCTTTAAAGGTACTATTCGCTAGAAAGTAATGGATCACAAATCTAATTACCTGCAGGTTATCATAACTTGCAGCATCATTTTTCCGCAACCAGTTAGCATCAAAGCAGGCTCTTTATTAACTGTGCTATTCTACCTGGAACAAAGTTCTTAAATAGCCGCAGATTCAAATGAAAGGGAAACATATCGGCACAAATTCAATTTTATTCGCAGAAATTAGAATTTTCTTGTAGAATCGCAGGTATAAAGATGTTCACAAAGTTCAAAACAAGAACGGCACTCCAACAACAATTCAGTGAGAATACAATGCTAAGTAAATTAACTGGAGACTTCTCCCAAACTCATGGGAAGGAAATTCGGACGAAAGGAAACCCAAAGAACATCAATAAAGAACTGGGTACAGCCTTGATTCACAGTAGCACCATAGAACTTTAGAAAGAGTGATTAGAGAATAATCAGCGGTTTAGATTTTTTAAATGCACAGGCTATGTAAAGCACCGTTGTTTATATAAACTGCCGGTATTTACTATATCGCGGATAAAGGTCATTAGGTTTGACATGACGCGATCACGTACTCTAACCGGATACTTAATATCCCACGATACACGACTCGTCGGACAAGAGAAAACAATTTATCGTCGAGATATTCTTATAATGTAATGCTAACTAGTTTGATTAACCTTTAGCACATTATACAACGGTACTTCATAGCCATTGAAATCACAAATACATCATTACCAATATTCCAGACCAATAAACTAATGTATAATTACGTCATTCATGTTCCCGTTTCCATTGAATTCATCTTACTTGTTCACCCAGTACTTTCCGTTGGTCGACAAAGTAACAGAGTTGGTTTTAATCTTCAATTATATTAATATATTTTACAAAAAAGCATAGCAGCTAAACTTCCTCATTTCAGTGATTTCGCTCCACAATGAATATTGTTGACCCCTATGTTAGCTGCGTCTTTGTTTGATGAACTGAGCGGATCTCGGAACGGATCAGTCCGTAAACGACAACTATCCCTCTCCTATTGGAAGGTGAAGGATACCTCCATGAAGGTCGATCTCTCGATCGTAATATCGTCCTCCCAATAAGAGGCCGCCTTTGTGAAGGAGAGATCAGGAGGAGAGACTGACGATACGGCCCTTAGCGTCTCAATTTTTCTTTTTCTTTCATCCATTCCATCCATGTCTCTTATCTTTTATATTTGTCACAAATGCACTATAAGCTGGCAGTGTTGCTCTATGTGGACTATTTTATTTAAATTAAATGAAATCAAAATAAATGGAGTGTTACAGACACAAAGAAAGCTCAGTCAAAACAACACCATACCCGCTTATCTAAATGAAAAAGCGGATTAAGGAGCGTCGACCGCAATAATTTGAGTCAAAACATTCCCACTTTTTCTCAAACTAATTCCCACTTCTTTTCAAATGGTTTTAAAATCCTGCTTTTTCCGGTGTAATGCACTATTAATTGAAAACAAACATTATGGCAGGAAAAATACCGACTATTTTACGAAAATATTTGTCATGAACATATTTTATTGGTCAAAGACGCCGACTGCGGCGCTATTTTTTCGGAATTATCATATTCTTACTTAAATTTTCGCAGTAATTAGCCAATATCTCAACAAAGTCGGTAAGATAACTTAATTCAAATGTTTATCAATTTAAAGAGAGTAATTGCTTTTTGGAAACGGATTTTCATTAAGAAAGCATATATTTTCAGTAGAAAAATACTATTTTCCTGTTGTATCTTTCGTCCTCCCTTTGTACACCATGTAATTTCAAGATCATTTTTTGAGAAAAACATTGCTGATAAGTTATATGCTGTCGCTCATATTTAATATAGAGTACAGTTTTCTATAAGCGTCCATAATATGAATTGAGTAATATCTATGTCCTTTCTCAGTGGAACTACCTGAAGAGCCACAGAGAGCAAGAAAAGTGATGTGAATACGAGGTCGAGCATTTTCAAGCTGGGCGGGAAGGTGTGCGGCCTCGATTAATTGGGTTTTATTATACTAATGACTATACATATGTTCCATAATGGAAAAAACCTAAATAAACGATAGATAATAGTCTAAATTTATTGCTTGTAAAAATATTTTACAAAAAAAACTGAAAATTGAAGTCAGTAAAAAAATTGAATTAGGGCCACCAGTGTAGCCCACGCGCCTAATCGTGTTACAAAAGGAAGGGTTAAATAGGAGGATGTGCGGTGGCCCAGGCGGTGTTAGTAAAAAGGACGAAGAGGGAAGGCTTTGCACCTTAGGTCATACGTCTGAGGCCTTTTAGGGAGTGAAAAAATGGACGGCTGCGGAAGAGGACGGGTTCCTCCATTGGTCTGGGTACGTAGAGTGGATGAGTATTCGTTTTAGTGAGTATTCGTCACGAACATTGCCGAACACATCCCAAAAGGGTTGACGAGGACTACTGAGAGAAGGGCTGTACCCACGCTTTGACCATAATTGGGCCGAATTAACCCTTCATGGTGGTCTCCGACTCGAGGACGTACTCCGGCAGACCGCACGGCGTCAACCTGGAAAGGGAGCCAGGGAGATACCTAATCCCAATTTTTGGGCAACGGGCTCTTCCAGTTTTCGACGATGTGCGGTAGGTTTTTCGCGAAAGCGAGACCGACGGCCACTCGTCTCAGTTGTTTGGGTAACCAAACTAATACGAGCACTTCGGGGGGCGGAGGCCCAACTGAGGTCCTTTTGACCTCAATCCGCCTCAATGGTGTCGGCCTCGAAGGCACTAGGTAGTGGAAGGCGGTTGGTTTCGCTAACCTTTCCTTCCCATTTCTTCCTTCCCTTGGAGATAAGCAAAAGCTACCAGTCTGAGGGGAAGTTGTAACCCTGCGGCGAGAGCCGGAACACCTGTCGAACACATCAACATCGAAATTTTTGCATGAGACGTAAAATGGGATGCTAGGAATAAGACGTGGGCAGAACTGCGAACAATTGCAAAATGCGAAGCTATTTTTTTGCAATTTTTTCCATTTAGTTGGTAGATTCTGATGTTCAGGACGATCCTCGGTGAAGAAAGAGAGACTGCGGAGAATTACGAAAGGGTTCACGGATCCGTGGTTGGATGAGTTAATGAACGGATGAGTTAGTAGTGAGTTCATGTGGAAAGGAACACCTCATTAGTGCTAAACCTCCTCTTCTCCAGCAACCGAGTCCACGGATTATGTGACTCTTACCCCAGACGTGTGAAGTCGCACACGTTTGAACCATATTACGCTGGAATCTTAATAACCAATTACATAATGCTTTGCCCAAAATCTAATCAGGCAACCATCCCACCCGGACTGAAAAACAGAAAAATAAGTCACGCTGCTAATCACGTGAATATTCTCCCTGCATCTCATACTAAACACTATGATGAATGAAAATTACATTACATATATTTACTATACGACGAACAGAAGAGATTTGTGGATCGGCTGACAAAATAAAAATTAGAAATACCTTAAAATATGGGTAAAATAGTGAATGATGACATATGAGACCACATTTGGAGCCCAAGTCTTCATGAATACGCCTTAAAATTTACTTAGAATTAAAAAAAGTGAGGGGACAAATGTATGATACAGCATATATCGAATTTACCGAACTCAATCGTGCTCCTCCAAGACTTCGCGGAAAATGTACCCTCGTCTCTTACTGGTAACGTTTGAACAGTGTAGTTCGAATATAAACGTATGGAAAAAGTGCCCCGCATGACCATCCTTAAGGCCATGTTATTAATTGGGAGCGAGAGTCATCCGGTATGAGATGCACCAATGAGCTGGTTTCGTGGGGATTAAATAATTCGCCTGGACTTGACTAAAAACGTAGATCTCCGGCTTTTCCCAAGCATACTGAGCATTTTATCCTGATGAAGAGAAGGATCAGGTCGGGATATTTTTCATAAAGAGTAGATGCTATGAGAGAAGAAATTTTCAGATCGTCCCGGTCGAGTCAATTTCGTTCCTTTCGTGTGTACAGGGGATAAGTTTGAGATAGAGAGATATAGAAAGAGGTTCGTGTGATAGTACGGATTTCTTTCCTATCCCTTTCCTCGCCACCGATCTGCGGTCGATCCTTCCCATGATTCCTCCATCCGCAGAGCCGGCGGGCTCTCCCAGGGGTAGCCACCGGGATTCAAAGGGTCCCCCTACTCCATTCGCCCCGCGTCTTCCTGAGATTCCCCGAAGTTCGAGGCATCTTGACCTTCTCCAATCTCGAAGACATCTCCCCGGGGAGCAACCCAGTATCGACCGCCAACATTCACACTGACGTGCTTTGACTGCGACCCAGAGGGAACGGGAAGTGCACTCAATTCCGCAATTGAAGTAGCCATCAAAAGCAGCTCTTCATGTGACTCTAAAAAGGGAAAGCTATTGCTTTCAGGCTCACACCCATCTTTTACTCATCGAGTGACTTGTCTTTCACTTTCAATCAGATCCTATGAAATTATTTCGAGCCTTGTTTGCTGGCAGATAAATCATTATGGTGCTTAAATATACGTCCAGATGGTTTTTTCTAAGTTTAGCTATCATTGCCACCATTATTAGGATATATTTAAAGTTTTCTCGGTAAAATTAGGAGCTCCAAACGGGAAGGAAATGAGAAAATATTTAAATAATCAACATTACTACGTTCTACTGTACTTTCCTCATCCAGTTAACTTGTAGCTATGTCGCATCATATCTAGAGTCCGTTATGGTACTACATTCGATACATTACACTATGCCCAATACGCTGACCTACTCTATCACAATGGAGAAAGTAGTTGAGGCAAAATCCGAGGCCTGGAACTGCACAGCTGCTTATGCAATATCAACAGTCAGCTCAGGCTACCTACTTAAATACACCACTATCCGCCAGTTTACTCAATAAAAGTACAACAGATTTTAGTGTGAGCTTCATTGAGTTCTGTTAATGTAACTGCAAAGACGGTGCTGCTGCATGCTCCTATTGGGCACTTAGTTCTGGCCATATTTGTAAGTTCTGTGTTACTGACATTGACCACCGATCAGTTGACAAGATAATTGGCTAAAAGAGGCTCCAATATGGTCAAATTCTAAGATTGGGACAGATGCTGTCATTGAGAGAATATATGTTGCCTTTGCATTACTGTATATGATGATATTACAGAGATATCGGAAATGGGAGATGGCTAATTGATATACCTCAGAAAAAGTGCAGCTTATGAGGAAGAGAAGAGGAAATCCCAAAGTTGTGGAGAGAAGAGGAATTAGGTGGCATGAGAAAGAAAGAATTATTGGAAGTGGAGACTGATGACGTTCTTCATCCACTTCACATGACCGTGAGATTCAAGCTCATCCAATAATGAACGCCCATTTTAGACCAGGATCGCACGTACCAGCTTCACCTAACGACAAACAATCACACAACTAATTGCGTTTCCATCGCAACTCTAAGCTGCTGCTCTCCAGGAATGGCAAGAAACGAGTGAAAAGCAAACAGCAAGTGTCTAAATCAAGTTGGTTTCCAGAATCATGTGAAGTTTTGCGACTTTAAGAAATATTTTCGAAAACATATTTCATTTCTTTTTTCACAGTTTTTGAAGCAACGTTATACTGTTTTGCAAATGACCATTATTGTTCACTTTTACCTTCCAACCCTCCTTCTCGTGAGTCTTCTATTGACATGGATACGTAGAGGAGAGAATGAGGAAGTTGGCCTCCAGGCAAACAATATTCTCCAACCACCCAAGCCTTGCATTCAGCGCTCCATTCACCCTCTCTCTCCCTTTGATTTCAAATAGAAACTTTGCCAATAAAAGCGCCGTTAATGACGACCACCGCTAGTCATGAACAAACAACATACAGGATAAACAAGCGAGTGGATTCAGGGTAACTCATTGACGTGGCAGTATGAGGACTGAGCAAGCGATTGTTTTCGAAAGGCTGAGTGACACCGATGAATAAGAGTTGTAATTGAATTGACCCACCCGATATTCGACTGAAAACTTTACTTTTGAGACTTATAATAGAGTGTACAGAGCCAGAAACATTCTTAGCATAATTTTTGAATACATTTAAGCTTCGCCAAGCTGAAAACGTAAATTCAAACGATACACCCTACTGTAAAGTGGTCAAACGCACGTCTCTTAAATGTCTTCCTGGTATTTAGAGTAGCATGCTCCGATACAGTGATAGAAAAACAGTATAACAGTTGCGTAAAAAACCTTTTTCCAAGGATTGGTCCACCGCCGGCAAACTAAGAACCATGCAAACTGTATGAGGAGTTGACATAGCCACAGGGGGTGTGACCATTCCAAGTTTGACAAAATTTTGTCACAAACTACAAAATGCTAAATATTTTAATAACATTGACACATAACTCTATTTTATTCTTCAGCAACTGTCTAGATGGGCTCCTACGATGGTTCTTGAAAGCCATCATTCCACTCAGGAAAAATACTCGCGTTCACCATGACTCAAACCCGGATCCCTCGACACTGTAACACCATACTCTTCAGACTTATATATGTAAATATATTAATTACAATTACGATATTTACGGTTGTTATGAATTTTGTTCTGATTTTAGTCAATCCCACGCTGCTTAAAAGCATGGTTATTTATGCCTATATTTTTGGATGCTACAATGATGTTGATGTTTTAGTTCCGGGCAATTATTGAGAGAGGGAGAGAACTCAAAGATAAAGACACATTGCGGAACACTAATATTTTTAACTAAATTTCCACTCCATCATTCTGGGTAAAATAAACGGAAGTTATAAAAGTGTTTCCGTAACTAGATAAATTTAAGCGCTAGCAAATTTACCAGTTGCTACAATATCATGCGGCGTGCTTGAAGACATAAACATTTTCAATTTTTTTTATTTTTAAAGTGAATATTCTTTGATTCTGTATTTTACACCCGCTATAGGGCTCACTGTTAACGAGTTTATTTTATAATGAGAAATTTCACGAAAGATAAGCTACACGATACGAGAAAATGTAAGATTACTTCATATCTCCTTGATGAAAATTATTGGGAATATCAACTCATCCTTATGGGTTGAATTTCTATAGAAATTTTGTAATCAGCGAGTGTGTCCAAATAGAATAATAAACTGTGAAAGTCACAATACTCCGAGCGTAGACAGAGTTTTCTTTTCAAGGAGATTAAACGGGAGACGTGATAAATTTTCTTGCACTTAACTTTTGCCCCTAATTTAAATATGAAAAATAGACTTTTACTTGCGCTACAATCACTCTATTAAAACATAACATATATTCCACCAGGATTAATTTGGGAACAACAAGTTTTGACACTACGATATGATCATCAAGTAGGAATTTTATGTCAGTTTGGAAAGTATTTATCAGTATACCAATACTTAAAATATTTACTGATATTAGAATCTGTATCTAATGGTTGGGTAAAATGTTGTTGAACCCAAATTAATTCTGGTGGAATAAATATTGCATTTTCATTACAGAGGTAATGGACTTCCTTATAGACTAGCCAGAGAACATTGTACATACATAGCCTAAAAGATATTGTAAAATATTAGCTAAAGCGTGTAATTCAAGTATTTTTCCCTCTCGTCCCTGTTTTTAACCATGGAAACGACAGTTATTGGGATCAAATACTCAGATTTTGAGGTAAATCATGACAAATATGCCTCGGAATAATTTTTTTGGGGAACAGATATTAGACAGATTTTGGGAGCTAAATTAATTGTCTTGTTTCATAATAATTTCAAGCGATGATATTTTGTTATAAACATACTGTTTTTCTTCTCAGTGGAATCAGCAGCCATAGGAAAGGACTGTAGACTGCAGAGACTAAAGAAGACTATAAACGAATCAAATGTACTCCACACATGCATTTCCTCGTTTCGGAGGGGAATTTGCGGACGGGTGGATATGCCGATGGACAGAGAAACTTTGCTTTCATATTAGTTATCAGTACCGAAGGACCAAGCTTGCTCGGTATACTGAATGTAATAATAATTATTAATATATCAAATGGAAATTTGCGTTACTAAATTTAATATTTTTACCTTTTTTATATTTGAACTTAAATAAAATATCTCATTAATTATGACTGAAATAGGGTTTTCTCTAAAATAATAAATCTATGAATAATAATTCCATGTTTTGCTCCAGTCTGAGCCATATATGAACTTTATTTTAATTTTGTTTATAATGCATGGGAAGTGTGTTTTATCAACCAAATCCATTGATAATCGCATCTATATACCTCATTTCATTTCGTTTCATACCTTCTACTACACGGTCATATGCGTAATAGATTGTCGGCGATCCAATGGAATTAAATAATAGTTAATTTTAGGTAAGATCGAGGTAATGCCTTAAAAAAGTGTTATATTTATGTAAACATTAGTTCTCACTTTATAAAGAACTGAGATGAAAAAACTCCACGTTAGGAAATACTTTCCCGCAAAGCACTGGTATCATTATTAGAGTTGTTTAAAAAATAGCCCGTTGACATAATACTCACGTTGTGATAATAGCCTTATTTTCATATTAATAACTCATGTGTCTTTGTTAATGAATCCCTACACAATTGGTAATTTTTAAGCCAACTTTTACGGTAAAAAAACTTGGTCCAATAGATTCCTTCCATAAACCCCGGGGTACCCACTCTCAGATTCCGTAATTTTCGCTCATGCATTAGAAAAGGCGTACAACGTCCAGGCCGAATTTCCTGTTTATAGCCATTGCTCTGGTTACCAAGGAAATATGCTATTGTTAAATTCGGAGAAAAACAGCAATATTTTTGTTGAAAACGTGATTTTTAATCAAAAACAAAGTATAGAACAAAATCGAGTGCAAGAATTAAGTACCTACTTCATTTGTTTTCTCATCAATAAGTGAAAATTTAAATCCTTTACCTTGCTTGTAAGTAATTTAAAAAGGCAAAAAAAGAAACCTCTGCATTGATATTACTGCTGTGCAGGGGGAATGCTTCACATCCCCTGTTCAGCAACGAATCCCCACCCCCAAATCCACTTGATCTAAGTGATACAGAAAACAGAGACAGTTTGAAGACTAGTGCAGGTGCAATCCAATCCAATATATATTCCTATTCATATTCAAGAGGTAATCGGTAATTATGATTTGCTTTCAAACTTTCACCTTTCTAAGGAGACAAATGTAATTTCGAAATAAAACTGATGAACAAGTTTTTTTTTACTTTTACGCCAGTAATCCCATTTAAGAAAACACGTGAGCAAAGCTTTAGTGTTCTTCTCTCCCTCCCCAATGCTGGTCTTGCGCATTCGTGGTAGAGGACCCTACTCTCAAGGCCCTGTTCATTTCGTTACCTCTAAAGAGCCCTGCTCTGTAATATCATCGCAGAAAAGGGAGTGGAGGACCCTTCTCCCTTAATAAGCGTTCGGCGAGGACAATTTCCCATCTCTTCACATTTTATCTCCCCTGGTTCTCAGCAGGAGTCTTTTGAAGCGTTTTTTCCAAGTGGCTCTAGAGCAAACAATCTTCTTCAGTCACTCCATTACCCATGGTGGCGAAAGATAGGCTCAGAAATCAGAAAAAAGGAGGGAGGACGACTGAAATCCGACCTTCTCTTAGATATAACAAAAAACTGCGGATGCTACAACATAAACTACGATTACACAACGGTCTACATTAATTCATCGCCGTTAACCAAATTTCCTCTCCTGCAAACTCTTGGAAATAATTTTCCTGGATGTAAAATTTATGGGATTTTTCGAAACATCACTCTCAAAGTTACGACTTTACTTATCGTTCACTCCTTACTTAAATGTGGCTCCTTATTTTGCATATTACAAAAATTATATATTTGACCATTGAATTGGTTCAAGAACATGCCATAAAGCTACCCAATCATCACCTTTATCTATGTCTTTCTTTGAATTTCA
This sequence comes from Ceriagrion tenellum, assembly GCA_963169105.1. Classification (NCBI taxonomy): domain Eukaryota; kingdom Metazoa; phylum Arthropoda; class Insecta; order Odonata; family Coenagrionidae; genus Ceriagrion; species Ceriagrion tenellum. The sequence continues at coordinate 121,481,503 of OY720642.1, read as the reverse complement.
TGCGTACTTTACGTTTTCTCTATTTAATAATCTCTGAGTTGTTATGCTTGTGAACGCTGAGTTTGAGCTTGAAAGATGATGTTAAGTGTTCTAAAATATGGAAGGTTTTTTACATGAGACAAGTACATTGCGGCTCAATATTACATGCCAGAAGAAAATCCTGACGGCAGAGCATAGTAATTAGTAATACGGAGATGAGTGGTCGGAAATTTCTTCTCCTGCACTCTTCCTTGATGCATTCTTCTTTTTCGAGCATTCGTCCTTGGAATGAATTATTAATAAAGCAAGGGGCGAAGAACGAAAAGGTTTGTTATATCCAGGTGTATATTTTTATCAAACTGTCATCTCTTCAGATTCCACAATTTCACTGCAGGATTTTTGATACTATTTATCATCTCTTATGTTTCTATTGATTTAAGCTCAATGTATACATTTGTTTATTAGGAAAAGACTTAAATGCAGTCTGTCATTTTGAGTCTATCACTCAGAAAGCCGTGCACGCAGTAAAGTTTCCTTGCTCAATCCTTTCACCATTTTTTTAGTACTTTCAATGTTAACTGTCAATGTAATAACCCGACTTAAAGAATTTCGGCTAGTTTTACACAACTTAAAAATAATATTGCCATCCCTCAGGGATCCGACGAAAGGTAAATCACTAAAATAAATGAGTACTGGCAATAAAATAAAAAGCTCATCAGTGAGTTTGAATGATCACTTGGATGACTTCGACGAAATCATCATCGTCACCAAGTAGCAACTTTAGTTTCCCGGTTGTTGTCTATCAGCCTCTTCCATCTGCTCCTATCTTGGTATGTTTGTTGATGTTGAATATCTCAGTTGAATGTCTCGTTTCAGTTGGTCGATCCACTTCCTTCGTGGTCTGCCCACTCTTCTCTTCCCTGGTATTTCATTTTCCAACCATACCTTAGCTGTTCTGGTTTGTTTCATCCTCATCACATGACCATACCATCCCAGCCTGGACCTCCTGACTTTTTCAATTAATGATATTTTGCACCAAACCTGTTTTCTAACGTCTTCATTTTTCTGCCTGCCAAGTCTTGTCTTTTGTACCATAGTCCCTAGGAATTTCATATTGTTGGCTTGTATTCTACCAATTTCTCTTATTGATAGTATGCAAGTTTCTAAGCTATGTGATATGATAGGTATGAAGCGAGACTTATACATGGTCATTTTTCAGCTCTTAGTACTTTTTACTTCGACGAGATATTATTTGAAATTTTTATTATATAAACCAAGAGCTTTTCTCTTTTGTAACATCTAATTTCAGCATAAAATTGAGGTGCACCTGGGGTGGGGAACCAGAATTAATGAAATAACCGAGGTAATTAAAAAAGCAACTCCCTCTCTCAGTGAAAGATTTGTTGAAAGCCAAGTCATTTGCGGCTATAGTCATGGCGGTGGTGCGTGTAGGGCAAATAGGGAGGGGTTGCAGGGAATACCGAGCACGGCAACGAGCCGGATGGAAAAACACGCCTGAGAGAGACAAATCGGGAAGCAGTGCCGCGTGGAAGCCGAGAGCCCTTATTTATTCTTGCTTGGTTCACGGGTGGGAGGGAAGTCGGTGTCGGTAAGTAGGTGGTCGTCGTTGGTGCCTTTTGACCCTCAACATCGACTGCCCAGGGCAAGCATATTAGTGGGAGGGAGGATGGTGTATACAAAGGGTTACATCCAACTGTCCAACTCGAATTAAAGACTGGTTCGTTAAAATAAGGAGCCTGCCAAGGCTCAAAATAAAGCCTCTCACATTTGGAAGCTAGCGCGTTAATGATTCACGGTTGTTTCCCAAATCCAAATAAAAATTTATTTCCATAATAAAAAAAGTAAGCTAAACAACAGATACAGAAGGAGGTTTCTGGGGACATGTATTCGACATCACTCCGTAAAATAATTCAATGGGTGCAGTTCTTAGCAATCAAAACTTCCCAAAGCTACGATTTTCCATGAAATTACCCACAGACTGAATTCATTGCTCAGCAAATGCACATATATCTCTTAATATCCATTAATTTAAAAAATATATCACTCTCTCGCTATTATCAGCACCGCTTAGTAGAATATGATCCTCAGAATATCTATTGCTATGACGACTATCGCTAAGTACATGGCTCCATCATTTAAAGCAATTTTGGAGTAAATTTATGTAATTTTACAAACTATTAGGCATTTCTTATTATTACTTATAATAAACCTCAAGTGCTAAACCATGATGCTTTCTTTCAATCATTTTATGTACTATTAATTTCAGAAATATCGTTACACCCACCAGCCCCATTTTACGAGCTTGGGGCCGGGTTGGAAAAATCTTGTAGTTGGCACACAGGGCTGGCTGCGGCACAGTGGTCTCTTCCTTCCGCCCTTGTGCTCATAAAGAGACCTCCACCCCTCCATTCGTTTAAACAACAATCGTACCCACAGTCTCTTTGCATCGGGACCGAGACAACTTTTCTCCCTCTCAGATTGTCGCAGAGATGTTTATTTTATAACCGTACCTCCAATTACGCTTATTATCTTTTTAATTAAGATCCATTACCTGTACTTCACCTTTCGCTTCATTCACAGAGGAAAATTCATAAGGCTCCCCTTTTATTACCCATTAAGACTGACTCGAAAAACTCAAGACACGAAATCCCAGTCGGTGGGGGGAGGGGTGAGAGTGAGGAGGGGACGCTACAGTAAAAAATTCCGAAGAAAAGGCTGCTGTTATTAATTGGACTAAAAATAGCAAAAATGCGTTTCATTTAATTCGTTTAATATAATACGTGAATTGATGTACATATTTGAGTGAATGTCGAAAGACTTAAAGGGCGGAAAAAGAAAGAGGGCATATTTTTCTTGTTTCAAGCTCCGCAGGAGAAGGGAATAGTCATGTCACCACTTGGATCCCCCTAGCTTAGCCATTCTTTACATCCTTTCCGGAGACACTTAAAATAGCTTGCCCATTTCATACTTTTTTCAGCACTTTTACAGGACTAAGATGAAAAGTAAAGTAACGGCACAGCGATACAACACTATATCTATGCATTAACCAGGCTTTTAAGTTAACCAAATTTAGGTGATTCAGGTTTCTCTTCATGTTATTTTAGTGCTTGTTTACGTCAGGAATCGGAATCGATTCAGATACTATTTGCATTATGTAAATGGCATTTTATGGAAGATTACGAATCAACTATGTTGAAGGAAATAAAAACCTCGTATGCCATTTCAAGACGCCGATTCCTTCTCCCATCTCCATTCGAAGAGGCAAATGCACTCGCCATCCTCCTATATACACTATGATTGCCTTGTTGATTTACTTCCTTGAACTTCATTTATCTAAGATCAAAATGCAAAAGAGTTATTGTTAAAATACACGAATAGTGTTTTCGTATTGAACGTAGCCAATATTCGAGCCTCCACAGCATGTATTTTAACCAAATGGCTAAACTCCCATTGTCAGACACATTTACATTACAGTGAATGGCTGGAAGACATGGAACCTCGGAAGGAGAGAAGAAAGAAATAGAAGTCTTTGAGATGAAACTATGGAGGGAAAACAGAAAAAGCGCAATAGACGGAAAGACTAACGAGAAGTTTCTTAGACAGGTGAGTGAGGAAGGGAAATCTGGATATCACACGTTCTAAATACGCATAGTATAAAGAAATGGAGCAATAAGAATATCCGTCACCTCGTTCGATTTTTCGGCCTATTATATCATTATTTGAATCTCCTATTTCACAATGCTGATCGGACGGTATCAAGCGGGAAACTGAGGATAACGCACTCATGGGGCACTAAAGGCTTGAGCAGAGTAAACTCCATGCCGAGGAAGCGTGGACGTGTGGTTGCTGGCTCAAAGCAAAATGATATTTTTTTTGATACTTTAATACTTCCTATCGCACAGATTTAATTGAAAGACTATTTTCATCAGCACATCGAATATGGCTAGAAGAGCTGCTCTCTTTTTTTATTAGTTATTAAGTTTGTCATCACTGTGAGGAGTCCGTCGTAATGAGTGAATCTAAGTGTAGTTCCGACGCATCGGGGGCAATGGTTGGTATCTATGACGGCGGCGCGCCGTACACAATTCATTCAGATCTACTTAGGAATCAGAAGGTATGATCTAGACAGACTGATGTGGATGTTAATGTGTAACCCAATATTCGTGTGTGGCCTCGGAGTATGTTAAACAATCTCTCCTTTATTTGCTATTGCTTTTTGATTCATCCGCTCCTAAGAGTAGGAAGTGACTTACAACAAAGGCTAAAATGATAGTTATTGGCGTAATTTCTTATTCATAGATAATATTGTCGTATCATGGTTTTGAAATCCTTATGGTAATTTTATCCATCTTTTAATTCATTCCACTTTTTTCACCTCTTATTATTATTCAATTGCCGTAGAACGATAATCATGAAGTGCTTAGAAGTTAAATGCTCATTCGTGCAATTAAATTTGGAGGGGAATTTAATATATATGTAGACAGGAAAATATTTAAAAAGTGTGTAGTTACGTCTTGCGTGTAGTACTACATTTGTTATCCACTGTAACATTATGATTACTGGTTAGTAAAGCGGTTAAAAAAATACTATAAAATTGTTAAATAAATATTAAATGTTTCCTTTTTAAGTCCCACAAAGTTACGCCTCAGAATATTAAGTTTACACAAATCAATTTAAACCGGCATTCTTACCTATTGCTATTTCATTCGTCGGCCTAATACATTCTCTTTGGCTACTTATGTTATTTTAAACACGAAAACACTCATTCCCAGCGTTTCCTGATCTCTTTCCCTACTTCCGCCAGAAACTCCATACCTTTGCAACATTTTCCCTATGAAAACTTCCTCACAGACAGAACTTTACTTTACTCAAGTAGCTTTATTGGCGTGTACTCTAGAGCAAATAACTTCTCTTTATTTCGGCAATTACTTAAATTTTAATTAAAAATAAAATAAAAAATAAAATAGACAAAGGTTGTTCAGTTGCACATCTCACAGAAGCGCCCCTTACCACTAGTTGTTTTTGGAAACATTCAAACGAACTGTTACTCAACTCTCATTATATTAACGACTGATCACAGCGTGAGATACCTCGTGCTTGGGATCAGAGGGGTTTGAATACAGTTGAATGGAATTAACAAAAATAAAATTTTCAAGTAATCTAGAGTTACGGCTTTTGTGGCTGCTGACAGAAGCTAAAGTAACTTTTGAATTATCCTGCTATTGATGAATACCTCAAAAGCCCCATCAGCATAAATTATTCACCTCAATGAGAACAAACTTTACATCGGATAAACGAAAACATTCTCTGGCAATTAATTCGGGTTCGAGGTACTATAGTAGGGACAAAATAGTTCTGTAATGCAACTTAGCTTAAACAAATCAGAGTTCAGAACATCAAATGACTGACTACTAAATCCTTGCTTGGTGCTCTTTTTTTCTTTCAAGATGTAAGCCAAATTCGCAAGTGAACGACAAAATACCCTTTCCAATTACAGGAAACTCCATGGTAGAGAGTTACAATTCTTTTGCTTTCCTTGCAAGAAGTACATAGATTTCATAATGAAGAATGCTGAAGGCAGAAACAGATATTCCGAGCATTCTTGTGTAGTTGGAAGACAGTAACGTAGATGACACACGAGTTTTCTTAAGCTCCCGATGGGGCGCGCAAGAGGAAAGAGAATCTTGAACTGAGGCAAAGTTTCCAGCAAGCAAAAACTTGCGCCCGCATACCCTCTAAAAAAAAGAGACGAACGAAAATTATACCACGAGTTCATATCGCTCGAAAATTTGTCTCCAGGAAATGAATGTTGCGTTAGAAGATGAGATGGTGGCTTGGGAGGGAGAGTGAGGGGAAGGGCGTTCTCTGATTGGTTGTCCCGTGCGATGAAACGAGAAGGAAGAAGCCATTAGCCATCTCTTTCCAGGCCACTGAGGCGCAATCGGCGAAAACACGAAGCCGGTCGGAAGGGAGAAGACAAAAAGGAACTCCTGGAGAGCCATGGGAGAAGTGGATGAAGGACGGGGAGAGAGATGAAGGTGGAACCCGGAAGGTGAGTTCCAATTCACTTTTATTAATGGCCAGACATAAACTCGTGAGGCCAACTGAATGAAGGACGCTTTGTGACATAATGAAAAAACAAACTGGAACAATGCCATTAAGTAAAGACAGAGACGGTTTCTTACACCAGGATAACTTTGGTATGAGGAAATAAGTTTGATGAATATATCTTGGGCTATAAAATCACAATTAATATTTGGTTGGTGGATTTCCCTAACTTTACTAAGTATGAAAGAATAGGCAACTTCCACTGTGGTAAAATTTATTCCGACCGGTGATGCTGTAAAAAGCGAAACCGGTCGGAATAAATTTAAACACAGTGGAAGTTGCCTATTCTTTCATATTTAGTTATGTTCCTATTCCATTCCATCAAGCCTGAAACCACAGAGTATATTCCCTTACTTTATTTACATGCAATGAAGGGCATCGGTTGAGGAAAATGATTTTCTCATCAGAAAACATCCATCTATAAACCAGCTCTCTCCCAGCCCATGTGAGAAAATGAGAAAATCTGGCACATATAAGTATTTTCAATTGACAACTAAAAATACTGGCATATTCCGTAACAACAATCAAATTACAAACCAATTATCAAGGGCCAGCCAACTTTTTTCTAACTTCCACCAAAAACCCAGTCACTGACATGTACGATTTTAAGCAGTCATGTTCTCTCAGTCAAAATTAACTGGGTGGTAGGAGTGAGTGAACACCACGCCGTCTAGACCGGAACAGAGGATGAGCGGCTCTGAATTCTACTTGAGCAAGGGGAACTATCGGCAGGCTTGAAGTGGAATGGGGAAGGCATGAAAAAGAGGTGATTGGTAGCCTTGGAGGGGAGGAAATAGTGGGATGGGTGCAAATTTGCGGAGGGAAGCTACGTTTTCATTGACACGTCAGACGCGCACGCGCGCGACGAGAACAGTCATTTCTTCGCGTGAACCGTTTGCATGCAAGCAAACCTGCGCGTAGGCGAACCTAAGCGCCGTATTACAGAACGTTTCTCAATCCGAGTGGGCACTCACTCTCGGTGGAGTAAGCACTCACACTCATATTGGGAGTGAATGTTGATTCGTATATATAGAAACGCAATCGCACTCGGCTCATTTAAGTGATAGTAACGAATCTATAAACTAGTATTTATTAACGTTACTCCAGTTCCATTGTCGTCTTTACGTGAAAAAAATGACGAACGATTTCATTTAGCCGCGCAAGTAAATAATTTTTTATAGTGAAACGTGATTACGAAGTGAATTCATTAGGAAAAATTTCCAGATTTTATAATTTATTCAATGAAAAATATAGTTATACATATAACCATACATTAAACACTAAATTTTACAAAACAGAAACTAGAATCGCAAGTGAAGAGATATAAATAGCGGCGAATTGCAATGTTTTTTTGACGTGGGCACCGTAAAACTTATTGACAATCATTGTTATATTTACAATTCCGAATTCTTCCTCTTTAAAACGAGGTAAAAAGTAACCGTGTACATCGTCAGAATCGCCTGTAATAAGTCTAAGGTGGGACCCCTCATCGAAATATCTTCCAAAATATCTGTTGAAACTAATGAAGCACTCACAAGAATGCTATCTTATCTTGTAAAAACGTGTTCACAATTCGGTAAAAGAACAGCAATTGAAGAGGCCGCATTTAAAATGGAAGTTTTAATTGAGCATTTCCTTTATTTTACTAAATATTCAAGAGAAATAGTGGCATCCACCTCCTATAAGTAAAATGTAACACATTTATTCATAGGCAGGTTGCAGTATTGTGGTATTATTTTTAATTATATACATTAGTAAAAATTTTTTCTTTATCACCTTATTAATAGCATCGCCTCTGGTCTCAATCCCGACCATTGCATACAAATATGAGGTATTCTTATTAGATAATTCTACACCTAATGGCTAAGCATGTGACCCTCGCTGTATACTCTTTTCTTTAGGAATTTAGTTTTGAGGGACGTCAACCAGCAAAATAAATTTCAGAGGACAAGCTGCTATTAGCCTCTGATGAGATAAAGTTGGTAACATATATTAAACCCAGCCAGTTTCATTTTTATAGTAAGGTTGGCAGTGTTTTAAGAATTATGTTTTGCTTTTTGTTGTCATCACATAGTAATAAAGTGAGTTCCGTTGTGTGTTATTGCAATGAATGGTGTCATCATTTACTAGACTAAACCCTTGTAGTTAATGACTAATGCCAGAGATCTCCCATAATTTCTAACAGCCTCAAACGTATTATCACACAAATGTTCTCATTTATTCTTTTCCATAATAAATCCTCAGAGGCTTTTATAGCTTTCTCATTATCCTTAAGTTCATAATTTTTCTCAGCTTAAGTTCATATCCAATGCAACTGATACAAGGCAAGTCTATGGTCAGAGGCTAGATCAGCAGCTAGCTGCCTGTGTTAGATTTAAGATTAGAAATGTCGCTTAGGTTCCGTAGAAAATAATGAGTGGTATATTGATTAACGAGAGATATTGATCACTGAGTGGTATATTGAGACAATGAGTGGTATATTGAGATATTATGAAAACATGATGATACATTTCTAGACTAGTGAAATTTTGCACAAATAAAGGTTTCCTGTTCTCTTTATCAGTAAATTTTGCTCAGACCAGAGTGAGTTATGACTATCGATACACGGAAATTTCGTTATAAGACACTTCGTTATAATGAGATGCTGCTGTAATATGAAGTTTGACCTTCTGATGAAATGATTGTATTCATCTATCTGATGGATATATGGATATAGATTCCCTTGCCATTTGATATGCTAATGACAGGAGTTCTAATTGCGTCAATGGGACATGAATTATTCATCCTACTAATTGATACCATCAGCCTTAAGTTCTCTTATTCAATATACCCCTTGCAGTATCCCTCAATCTACAATTGTAGATGGGTATTGTAACAAAATTAGCAAGAAGCGTAAATTAAGGGCAAAAAAAGGACTGCATAGATGCTTTTTGAAAATATAAATTCAGTTGCATATTTGTACTGATAAAACAACTCTGGCAAGTTAATCCGTCACAGAAGGATATCCATCTATCGTGGATAATTAACTAATGAAAATCGCACAAAAATCCTTATAAATCCCTTTTATTCAACATATATGACCATAAATACACTAAGCAGGCTTATTTTATATGAAAAGGTATCAATTTAAGTGGAGGGGTAATGGTCTCTATTTGCACTTTAATTATGCCAAACATGGTAGCCATGTTTGCAATTAAATTAATAAATGCAGTAATGCGGTAAAAGCAGAATTTAGAATCCACTTCCATCACAGGTAGACATAATATCTTAAATATATCCTGAAATATTGTAGCACAAATAATCCTAGGAGTGATCGAGGATGACTGTTTGTTGAAGTATTTTTTAACAAATACCTCTGCTGTTCTAATAAATTTAGATGAATGTATGTAGGAATTGGAATGAGGTCATAAATCATAAGAAATTAGAATATCAAGAGACATTTTTCAGGCACATCTTCCATTGTACTTGAATATACATTGTCTTGAAAGGGGATGGTGGAAGGGAAGAGAAAGGAGTGAGTAAAAACATTAGTATGAAATGGAAATTGAAAGGACATTTATTAAATAAACCTTCAAATGAATACAAAAAAAATATGGGGGAGTGTATACTGACAGAGAAAATTTTTCATTAGAAATTCAATGAGTTATTACAAAAAATAAGGCTTCAAGAAATAATCAGCCAATGGTTTATGGACATCTTACCTAGAATATGATATCATACATTACAAAAAGTAAATATTTATCATGGTATGAAATATGGGAGGGATATATCAGTCAAAGAAGACTTCAGGGAGAGTCTTAAGTTTTAATACAATAACATTCAAGAAGAGTTCCATAAATGGGATACATTCTATATATTGGCAGTCCTCTCCACTGGTTACTACAGTCTCATGGAATTTATATGGCATCAGAAGGTCCGTGTGATTAGTTGAAGAGGTCTATCAGAGACAGATCCATGTGATTAGTTGAAGTGGTCTAGGCAAATTAATTAACAGTTGAGGTCAACATTTTAATGAAAACACACCAAGTATGGTATTTTATCTTTTATGTTGATGTTATGATTTGCAATTCTCACTATCTTTGAAATATGGTAAAATTGTCCTTAATATTGACAATATTGAGTAATATCACCGAAGTGAAATGCATATTTGAAACTTAATTCAGTCATGTGTAGAACCTATCATTCATCTAAGGCCTTGCTAGAGTTGTGGCTTTAAATGTTTGAACTTCACTGGAGCATATCATGCGATAACTTTATCCCATGTAATTAGAAAGTGAAATGGACCCCATGGAGTTATCAATATAAGCATTTGCTATGTAAAAGTTTTCAGTAATTAAGGTCATAAATGAAGTTTGATCACTATTCCTACCATTAACATTCACCACTAATAATCATAAAACAATAACGTAAGTTGTCAACTTAATTCTAGTCTCACTCCTTAAATACATACTGTATTTTCTAATGAAAAATAATCAGGCAAGATCTGTAACATTCATACAACACTCACTTATCACAACATCAGTTTCAATTGTTTCTCATTCAATACCATATATTGTGAGAGGTATACAGTACATATACATATTTCCAGTCATTCTTTGTATCAATGAATTAACCTAGGTAGCCAACAACATTAATTTTACACAGGACTACTATATAAGTAATAGAACCATAGGAAATGGACTCCAAATATATGGAAAGTATAATTTGAATTGGCATGTACACTGATAATAGTTTCATCATCTCGTCATTAAACAGCTGATCTGAACAAAGAATCATTCTTAAAGGGAAATACCGCGATCGCAGAATTAAACTATTCCAATGTATCACTAAAACCTCAACACTGACTAATGCACTAATATAACATAATATTTACCAATACATACATTACCTGTCGGGGTTAGTTCGACAGTAACTGACTTCGAAATGTCCTGTTCTTTGCATCCTCTACTTAACATCTATGCTAACCTACTCTAAAGGATGGGTCTTTGAAAACTGTTATCATAGAACGTTAGTAAATACAATGCTAAGAAGCTTGTATAACATCATCTCGAAGGTATTGGGAAGAACAAGTTTGCTCACATGTAGTGATGGAGAGGTAAAATCATATAAGTATAGAGAAGATACAGTGATATAGAACAGACACGGTTACTTAAAAGAGTACTTCCTGCATTCAAAGTGTCGTTCGTTTAAAGTTATTGGACACATCAGGGAGACTTCACAACTTAAGACAACTAACTAACAACTTTTCACAACTTGAGACAACTTTCATAACGTCCAGAAACTAAATATCTAGTCAACTTATGGCATTGATAATAATGCGTAATCCGAGATCTGATTAACTCAGCTAGAACATCGATGATGGATAGTAACAAATGTTATACACACGGATCGTACACCTTTCAAATTGGGAATGATACGTAGGTTTACAACCCGGTCTCCAGAAACTTAAACAATCCCATAGAACTTGGGTCACACGAGACAGCTGCAACATTGTATATACACGTTCATGTTGTTCTTGGCGGCCTCGCAGTCCGAAATGGTCGGAATATCGATTAATTTGTCGCACAATCTTCCCGCATCGTCCTGTTTGTTGACAGAAATGACCGCTGAGCAATTATGAGCGAAATTCGCAGTTGTTGAGCGATTGTTTCATTTGAATCATGACGCGGGAAAGTTTTATCCCTTCACGTAACGATTTCAATGCACTACACGGATTAATTTAAGTTATTTGTTACTAAACAAACAAAAATAAAGCTCTAGGAGATTATAACATAAATGTTTTCATACCTGTCTGTGGTAATCAAATAATTACATGAAATACCGCGACCATCACACGTTCCCAAATAGTATCAGAGGCTTCGAGAGCATTTTGGCCGATTAGATCGTTTTAAATCTACTTAAAATTGTACTTTGATTCATCAAGATCATTTAAACGCAAAGTACCATAATATTTTCTGTCATTAAATGTTCTAATACCTTTGAATTGGAAGTGTTGTAATACAGAAGTATAAGGAATTTGCACGGCCATGTAATTTCAAAAATTACGGCGATTGATGCCACGAATTTCGCTCAAAGCAGTCACATCACCAATAACTAGTATTACTGAAAAATAATTATTCTAGTAAAATTAGTTCATTCACCAAAATTTCAATTTAAATATGCCAGGTGATTGTGGCAGACATCTTGAAAATTGCTCACTCGAAATGAGTGGGCACTCGAGTATCCAAAAGGGGTCATTCGTTTCTGAGGGGAGTCCGAGAGAGCATCGTCACTCGAATGACGTCTTGTGATACCAAAGTAGCAACCGAGTGGAGTTTGAGTGACGTTTGGGAAAAATCCGCACTCGAGTATCGTTCTGTAATACGGCCCTAAGAGTAGGAAGTACCAACGCGCCATCTACAGCAGAGAAGAAATGGTAAAAAAAAATTCTGAGCTTCTGTTTGTCCCTCACATACTTATTCCGGAGGGCTTTCCACCGAGCCGACACATTTTGTGCTGTAAAACACAATGATATCACCGCCGATGCATCAACACATGTAAGCTTTGAGAACCATCGGAAATAAAAGTTGTTCTTACCTTCCACTCCAATGGATACTCCTATCTCCCTCCATGCCTTCTCCCTTAGGTCTCTATCCTTTTATCGATAGTCCTTATAATTGTACAGGTACGTGTACTTCTCTCAAATTTCAGAGATAATCATTTCATCCATGGAACCTACACTTCGCCGGGCAGCCATGTTTGTGATTCTAGGCGTTACACGCGTCGGAAGTTGGAAATATTTCAACTCGGGTGACGCGACTCTACGCGAACTCACGCAAAGAAATCCGGGCTTCTGATTGGCTGAAGATCTTGCTTTCGCGTCTCTTCGTCGGAGACGTGTTCATAAAAACGTACCTTAATTCTAGAAACTTGTCCAAATAGGGAAAATTGCGGTAAAAGGGGGGAGTGTATAAAAAAATGCCGCAGCAAACATTCACACATTTGATCGTGGTAATTGTGTGTACTTTTAGAGGAAAAGATATCGGCGATTGATTAACGCGGTTTTGTAGAAATAAAACAATGAATGATGATTCATCTCAAAATGGGGTAAAAAGTTATCAAATCTGTTACCAAATATCTAGAAATCAAACTTTATCCCACTGATAAATCACTCATAAATAAAAAAGCCGCTGAACAATCACAAAAATTACAAACGATAAATAAATATATCATAAACAGCCAGAAATAAAACTTATTCACATTCAAACAAACTAATTAAAGACTATGTCAGTATCTCTTCCCCTATTATGTCCCCCCCCCGGTTCTAGTCGTTTCAAATATTATTATACTCTACATTTCAATTTTCATTAGATCAACACCTCGCATACCAAATGTATTCCTCTGTGATGCACTGCTAATGTCAAAAGACCGGTTGTGATGGGATACGATCACCGAAACGGCAGCTTCTCCACTCCCATGGCGCAGCTACTCCAGCCTTCGGATGCAATAAAACGGTTGAAATACTCTCCATAAATCACCCACAAAGGAATCAAAATTCCATTGGAAAATATCCGTGATGTCCGGAATTTGAACTCGACCTCTCAGAGTGGGAATAACATGCATTTGAAGACACCACACGATTCCGAACCGTATACTTTTTCTTTCACTCTGCCTTATATCAACAGGATCTGCGTTTCCTTCTTTTATTCTTCTCCTCAAAAAAGTTCTGTCCTAAGCATCATCTTTTCTCTGGCCTTTCTCCTTTATGTCTTCTGCCACTATGGCCTTCCATCTTCACATTGGTCTTCCCTTTTTTCTTTTTCCACCATATTCTTTCTCGGTTCTTTCCCAACTTTCTCAGCTCTTTTTTCAGCCCATCATAATCCTCTGCCCTTCTGTTCACGTATCCATAACACCATAGTTATTTGTTTGTGCCTTCTTGCCCATGGTTTCTACTTCTTCTGCTTTCTTATTGGTTTTGGGTACGACTAGATACCCTTCCTGAGGCCAACCATCACCTTTTATCAGTCTTCTTCTTCCATCCCAAGTGAGGAACCATGGAACTGTAGAAGTACAACAAACATCTAGCGGATAGAATAGCTATTTTAGCTTTCATGGTGAAAAGAGCGCTTCTTTTACCGAAGAAGATAGGACTACACACGAGAAAACAGCATGTGAAAACATTAGTGTGGAGCGTAGGATACAATGGTTTGGAAACATGAGCCATTATAAATGTAGGCCAGAGAAGATTAGAAGTCTAAGAAATGAATAATTTGAGAGAAGAGTAGAAGAAGAGAGAACCATATAGAGGCCTTTTGAGTACCTGATGGATTTGGCACACTTTGAGGTTTAATGGGTTTGTGAAGAGTATAACTGAAAGAAAAACACACGGAAGGGTCCTAAGAGGAAGATTCAGGAGTAAAAAACACGGACCGAATAACAAGGAAAGAAGAGAAGATGAGTTACCCGGGAGTAAAGTAAAAAAAGAAGTACCCTGGGAAAAGATTAGGAAAGGGAAGGGTGGAGAGAGGCAATAAATCAATCTTAGGAATTAACGACCAATTATGATGAAGATGGCTGGCCCTATCATCGAACGGAATCATAAACTCACTTCGACTGCGAACTTTATCCCGTATCGAGGTTCCAGGGGGATTGGTCTAAAGACACAATTATATAGATTGGGTTTCCTATTCATGGTACCGGAGCCAATAGAACTCGATTGACGGGGACTTGTAAAATAGAATCATGCGATATTGTTAGAATAGAGCGAGGGTTCTTGGTTAGGCGGCTCACTATATCATAGCACTTTAAATCTCTCTTCTCTTTTTGAGATGTAATTGGAGTAACTGCATTCAAACACTCTCATACACACTCAAACATTTAGCCATCCCAACATTAGCCCTTTGGACAAGACGAAAAAGAAAAATCTCATAGCAAATTCTACACTTATCATTTTTATTACCAACCTAGGTTTTGATTGCTTTTGTAATCATTTTCAAAGGTTGAAAATTTGGAAATAATTGCAAGGAAAATGAAAAATAGGTCGGTGATGAAAATTTTTAGTGCGAAATTTACTCTGAGATTAATATTTTTCGTCATGTCTGCGGTAACCTTCCACAAAGTTGCTCCTTCAATCATTAATTTTATAAGCCCTTTTATTTTGTGAACCGAGAGTCAAACTAACAACTATGTTTTAGTTGCTACGTTGACATCATCAATCGATAAAGTGGTTGTTTATGCGCGTGTATTAGCCATTGAGGTAGATGGAGAGGGCATTACGTTGTTTAACTGTTGCCTGAAAACCGCAAATATTATCATGTTTGTTTGTTAACTGTGCTCTGTTCTTACTTTACTATAGAAATTACGACGGAATGGAAGAATTATCTGAAAAAAGCAAGAATATCCACCCCTATTTTATATTTTAGGCAAAACTCTTGAAACTTGTGATGGCAACTATAGAGAATAAAATGCAATAGATTTTTTATTTTTTTATTACTTTAATAATAAATTTATTCTCAATATAATTAAAAGTATAGTCCTGCTAATCCTATGGCTTGTCAGCAGGTGCTGTTATTAATTAAAAAATATATTCACAGCTTTGATCTGTCAAAAACATTTTAAAATTGCTAAAAACCTAAAATATAATAAAATCATATAAATTACTCAAAGACGCAATAAAATTATTAATTCAAATACCAAAAGTATAACTTTTTTTGAATGAAACAAATGTGTACAAGAGTAAACAAAAGCACGTTTTTTTAACTCAAAACACAACATGTATCCATCATAAATCATTTAAAATATCGACGAAAAACATAAAAAGTAGTTGAAACACATAAATATTCACAAAACACAATTTAAACTTTACTGTGAAATGATAACTATCTCAGTATATGTACAATTTTTCATAATAAACAAGTGAACAATATTGATTTGTCAAAGACATTTTAAAATTATAAATGAAACAGATTTAACAGAATACCATATTAAGTCAACTGCATTACTTTTGATACAATAACCATTGTTTCACATCTTTCTTTAATGAGGACATTTCGTCAGTTTCTCGAATTGGCTATGGCAATTTATTGAATATGTTTGGAACAATGTACCTTAATAAGCTCTTACCGCGGTTGTTGTAGTATTTTGGAAAAGAATATTTTTCAATACAGCGGAGTCGAATATCATGATTTACAATTCTTTGTATTTTGAACTTGTTTTGAAATAAATTGTCACATATTATGACGTACTGAAAAAGTTCAGTTATAGGTAATAAACCTAGTTTAATATATATGTTTGATACATTGGATTCAGTTACATTCAGACAGGATACTATCTTATTTTTAATTTTAATTACCTCATTCAAAAAACTTCGGTACGTTGTACCCCAGATTGTTAGTCCATATCGCATAATAGCTTCGGCTAAACCTTGGTAAAGCAATTTTTTCACCTCAGTTGGTAACACACATTTCAAGAGTGATAGTTGAAAGAGAATGCATCGAAGCTTTCCACACAAATAATTCAAATGTAATCTGAAGTTGTATTTTTCGTCTAAAATTATACCTAAATATTTAAAATGATTAACCTGGGACATTACAAAACAAGAATGTACTCTGTATATTTACTCGAGTTAACCGTAGATGTCACTGAAAATGTGGATTATTATTAATTTACATAAATAAACAGTATATACAAGAAGGATGCATATTAAAGAAGTAAGTGCATACTAGTTTTGAGAAAGTTAACGATGTAAAACATAATGAAATTGCAAAAGTAGTGCGTAAAAAAGTTAGCCCGCAAGCGCCCTCTGAAAATGAGGGTGAACGAAGATGGCGAACAGATTACAGCTTGTAGCATTGGTCACCATAGCAAGTGCCCTCTCCATCAATCTCAATCGTATTAGCTCAGAATTATTTATTGTGTCGAATTTCGGTAGTAATTAGTTTTTCCCCGAAAAGCGCTGCATTTCCACTTACCTTTGGCAATATAATCAAAAAGATATGGTTCTTTTTTCACAGTTTTTTATTCCAAGTCGACCGGTTTCGTCTAATGGGCGACATCATCAGGTGATATTGCAGGCGACATCATCAGCCCTGATGCCTATGCGACGAAACTGGTCGACTTGAAATAAAAAACTGTGAAAAAAGTACCATATCTTTTTGAATTCATTATAATGGATTTTCACAAAGTAAAGCCTGAAACCATAGATTTTTTACCATTGGCAAAGCTAAATTCAAGTCGGTCACGTTAATGCCGAAGAAGAAGTGGACGAGGACGAATTGGGACTAATGTATGAGTCCAACATGGTTGTGGCTGTCGCGACTATCTTTCCATGATCCGATTGAAGTTTGTACAATCTAATTACATTTTTTTAAATGATGGATTTGCTCCACTTTTTGTTTATTTTACCTTTTTCCACAAAATAATGGTGAATTTGCTCGTCTAATACAACCCAATCGTCAGCGTTTCCCAAGGTGAAACTTTTGTAAATTACCAATCTTTACAATTAAAGATGCAGCAACAGACGGTGAAGCCATAATACACTAAACACGATGTGATCCAGGAAATCTAACTTGCGTGTACACACGCGGTCGCGGGAACGAAAAAAAATTGCTGACCACTGAAATAGATTCTATTCTGTTACCAGTGTCACATACCGGAGTAAGATTAGTGCGATTTATTCCACATCTCAGACGCGTGCGGACAGTACGGACAGACAGTATTCCATGTTCACGAGATCCAAAAGTTCAGTAAAATCTGGTGAAATACAAAATGTTTGACCTCACTCGAGAAAAAAATGACAACCGAAATTCGACATAGACAAAGAATTGTCTGCGATTACATGCATAATAGGTTCCACCGTACAAAAACAGGCTCGTATAAATAACAAAAATAACGCCATATAAAAGTGGTAAGAATACTCTTAGCAGCAAGAGCTCAACTCTAACGAGCACACCTATGATGAGGACTAATAGTTTGCCCCATTCCTGAGTGCGCTTGCCAAAGATTAAATGGCAGTTCTAGATATAAATTCCATTTTTTCACCTCCGTTTCATCCATATTCGTTTCAGGCGTAGACGAAAACTCAAACACGAATATGGAGCATGAGAGTTGGTCGAGGAGGACGATATCAGGCTTGGTCGCGTTCAACGGCCTGAACTTGATATCTCCAAGGGTATAGGAGCGGCACAACTGTTTCGTCGATGCCATGTTGGTGTCAGAGGTAGAAGTATAACACCCGCATGGCTGTACTGTAACGAACGATATCGGCTGACTCGGCGTAATAACAGAAGCCAGAGATAAAGTGACTCAAAGTCTCCGGCTGGGCTCAGCACGCCCGGAATCTCGTATTCGCAGCCTCCGTCATGAATATTGTTTCTCGAGAGTGTTTATGACATCATTCTGGCACGTGAGGACGAAACCCTTGGTCTCCGACTTTACACCAGTAAAGCGTAGGAAGGCAAACGTGAGTTCTCTTGATAGCCATTTTTCCATGTTTCTATAGAGACATCCATAGTGCTGGCTATATTTTTACGGTAGGTTTTTACGACTTCTTAAAAAATTCGTGATGTGAAAATCACTATAGGTTAATGAAACAACGGAAGTTCGGGTTACGATAGGGGGTTTCATGGACCAAATTCTCTCATGTAATTCAGTTGAAACCTTTTCTTAGCATATATTTGTTTCTCAGTTTCATTCAAACGGGTAACTGCCGGTTTTTAATTTCCCCAACTGTTGTTTCCAAAACATGGGTACGTCATGCATCATGCATTTTTTCTTTAAATCCAGAAAATACGGTACGTACGTGGAGTTATAATGCTAAAATAAATTGAACCCTAAAAAAATTTAATACTCCCCTGATTTATTAAAAAGTGAAGACTCTCCGGGTTCCCAATAGGACGAAGAAGCCGATCAATTTTCACAAAACCCCAAATGTAAGGTTAGGTAGAATTTATAGAAAAATATGGCAGGTAGGAGTAGCAGAGGTAACACTGCAGTCATCTCTCGCCTCTTACATTCATCTCTTTCCTCCTACTTACCGACGTTTTAGAGCAAGAAAAGGAACAATAGGAGGAGCTGCTATCAGATTTCAAGTATAGAAGTCTCTCATTATTCATATCAGCCTCACACTCCAGTCGTATTGGAGCGCTGGAAGGCAGCCATTCAATTCCTGGCATCGACGCCGATGGCGCTCTCTGCTGGCGAGAAAACGAGATGAAGGTGAGAGGATGATGATTTCATATACAAGCGGAGGAGGAGGAGGATGGTGATTTCATATACAAGCCCATGTATACGTATGTGGCGCTATCCTTTGGGAGAGAAAGAAAACGAATCAGAAATTCCTTAGCGCTGAATATTGGATATTGGAGATTTGTATTGACCATCAGCAGCTTCGTCGTGAGAGCCAAAGAATCCGATAACCAAGGCTTTGAATAAAAAAATCCTCCTCTGCCCTCGCCGCTCAATAATACAGAGTAAAAGGGTGACGCTGGGGTAAATGGGACTCCTCTGGGGGGGCCTGTGAGTGGGGGGGAGGGGCGAAGCGGATGGGGTTCCTAGAGGGAGTGAGTGAGTCATGGGTTAAGGTAGTCCGAGCGAGATAGTACCCTAATCATAATAGAGACCATATTCGAATTATACGTTTTAATTTCACCAGCTGTAGGACACATGAATTAGATATAGCATTATTTATGATGCATCAATATAGTTTTATATGACTGAAATGGTAAGTAATTAAATGAAAATATCTAAATTAGTCTTTAACTTGACTCTCTTTTTCACGCGGTATGTTTGAAGCTCCATCAAAACGGAAGGTTTATTGTGATCCCGAAGAATTTACTGCGGTGAGAATATGATTGTTTTCAAAAATAGTTGAGAAAACATACAAACTACACAGTATTAGTTTTTTTACGACATCAAAGTGTTAGAAATTCCTCACTTTGTTAATAATGTCTCTCTGGAGTGTATAAACGTACCATTTTCCATGTAAAATAGCTGGTATATTTTAGCAAATATCTCGGAAATTAATGCGGTAAGGGGTTGAATTTTTGGTGTCATTGGAAGGGTGAGATACTTTTCTTTCAAATGAGACCAAATTCATTGACTTTTAGGTAAAATGATATTTCGCTCAAACTACCTTAAAAGGAATTTGCTTGCTTTGGCACGTTTTGTTTAGTGGACGTCGAGTTGCTTGCACCTGACCTACCTTTAGCCATTTCATCCGTCCGTATAAATAGTATTACTGATCGTTAACAGATCACGCTCCCTTTGCCCCTCGGCATAGTTGGAATGGGAAAAGTTGAAAAACTAAAATTTTCAACCATTACACCGGCTACGAGCAAAGCAAAGGTGGGAAACCCACGCTCTGCAAATTTAAGTCGGAAGGACTAAAACTGGTGTCAGCTAATAGGAACTGACCAGTCCAGAGCCGTTGACGTATTCAGTGATATTGATAAGAAATTACAGCGACTACAAAATTCCTGTATTCGTTTTGTTTTTTATATTAATAATTATGAGCATGTAACACCATACTACCAACTGTTAAAATGGCCCAAACTGGAACAAAGACGATACATAATGAAAGCTATCTGTATGCATAAAATGATAAAAGCACTATTACCATCTTACTTGTACAAACAAATAACATTTAATATAAATTCAGAAAAACGTATTACACGAAAGACGAAAACTCTGTCCACTCCATCATATCGAACCAATTTGTATGAAAAGTCCTTTTTTATTTTTTTATGTAAATTATGGAACTCTTTTCCATACAGTTTACAATCCATAAATAATTTTAAGGTGTTTAAAGCAAAAATATCTGAAAATATCGTTCATTGATACGCACCCAGCTCTAGTTTTTTTGTAAAGCAATGTATTTTCGATGCGCTGTATACACAAAACTGTATTAATAATGATATGACATATTTTTTCTTGTTTACAGTTATATACCAAGTCTATATTGAACACTGTGACTAATTGATTGTCAAAGAATTTCTGCTCCAAGGGACATATTTGTCCCAGAGCAAATAAAGTTGTATTATATTATTTATCTTATTGTATTATCTTATTATATTTGTCCAGAGACATGCCTTGAGGACGATGGGGGAGGCAGCAAACGAAACATCGGCCAACCTATACCTCTCCTGGTGGGAGACCCAAGAAGACTTCGTTAACATTATACACCGGAAAATATCTGAAATCATTCTAGGAAAGCAAAAATAAATGAGTCTCCAATGGCCGTAAAAAATGGCACCACTCGTCAAACATGCAATAACACAACACTTACTGTGCTGGTTTGCGGGAATGGGGATTCCACAGCAGGGACCAACCACAGCCTCTCAACCAGAATACCCTCCTGTGATAGTTTACGGGAATGTTACTTCCTCGCCAGTGACCACCACAGACACACACACACTCAACCCAGTTGGGATCCTTTTCAAGGGCTAATGGGACACTGATAAGGATGCCTGGGCATTACCACAATCACACTCACAAGAACTCACAAGTACTCAAATCACTCACTCACACACACAAACGGGCCCAACTTCTGGGAGAAATCGCTCAAAAAGAGTGTGGTCAAAATATAAACACAAAGACAAGCAAGGGTGAGCGTCGGATACGCGTATTCCCTTCAGCTCGCTGAAGAGGGCCACCTTGTGGCCGAAGGCATCCTTATCAGGGCCCCATTAGCCCTCGAAAAGGATCCCAACTGGGTTGAGTGTGTGTGTGTGTGTCTGTGGTGGTCACTGGCTAGGGAGTAACATTCCCGTAAACCATCACAGGAGGGTATTCTGGTTGAGAGGCTGTGGTTGGTCCCTGCTGTGGAATCCCCATTCCCGCAAACCAACACAGTGAGTGTTGTGTGGTTGCATGTCTGACGAGTGGCCTCCATTTTTTACGGCCATTGGAGACTCATTTATTTTTTCTATCTTGAGAGGCCGTAGAGCTCAATTTCCCTCGATTCATTCTAGAAAAGCTTATCTTATAAGGTTGGTGGTTTCCCGCGATACTTTATGAACTTTGCTAAACATTTTAAATGAATAGAGTTAACTTTGTTTTTCCACAATGAATTACAATTACGAATACGATGACGACAATTAACGTCATTACTTGATGATGACGTTAATCGTCGAAACCATGGTCGTAAGTCATTAAATTCATTGTGGAAAAACAACTTTTACTCTATTCATTCAAAAACACTTATTTACTCTATTCGAACAAAAACACTCAACATTCTTATAAATTTATTGCCTTGATTTAAAATGACATTTATTGAAAAACACTAACCTCATAATTCAACTTCCCTTTGCGAGGAATGAAAAAACTCTGTAAAAAATGAGTAATTTTCAATCACTGCATTGACAAATGGTGTGGTGCGAAGTCACTTCACGGGTGCATATACACCAAAGGTTGAAATTCACCATGAAAAACTCATTTGACTTGACCGGGATTTGAACCTGGATATCCGATTTGCTGGTCAGATGTGTTTACCTGGTGTGTTAACAAGCTTGGTGGCGTGACTGATTAACACAGCGGACCGGCAATTGGGAGATCTAGGTTCGAATCCCGGTCAAGTCAAACGATTTTTTCATGGCGAATTTCAACCCTTGGAGGAAATGTAGAGCCATGATCATAGAAATGAAACAGATTATCAGAGTACCTCCCGCGGGTGATGCAATATTTGCTTATAGTGTCATTACACTAGTCCATTCATTTAAACCGCTTCTCTTTTTTTCCTACTTCTAACCCGCTTCGTTATTTTGCCCACGGAATCGGGGAATATTTACGCTAGCATAACCGCGATACTGTTTCACACGCTCAGGAAGTGAAGATAAATTACAAATTTCAACAGTAAACTGTCTTTACTACCTAAAACCAATTGCATGTTAGCACGTTCCACTGCGTAGCACTGTCCTACTTTCTGGTGGGACCGCTGCACGACTCTACTGGCTGCTTTTTGGTGTGCGCCAAGAGGCTCTGACTTGAACTGGAACGTGGTGTGGAATCACCCCGTGCTGAACAATATAGTGGTTGCTTTTACAGACCTTCGTAGAAATTGATGAAATACCATTGAAAATAACAATTATGAACATTCTTAACTATAAAAAGGATATGAATTCGTTTTCCTTACCTCAAAAATATGAATTTAACGTAAACATTTCATTTAAAATGTACAATATTTCTCGCATCCTATAATAGTTTATCTGTTTACTGAGTTCATTCAATGCATAATCATTAACGGGCTAGGATTGGATTGGATAATTGGAACAGCTAAGGTCATTTGCGCCATAGAGGATAGGTAAGGGAGGAAGGGTGGTAGAAACTCGGCGTTAGCCTGCTCTTAACGAAAGGCGCCAAGGGGACCACAGTTTGTCTCATCCGACAGGCGGAGTGCTGTACTTGAAGTGCCCTCCACAAGACACTCAAGTAGGGATCGGTTTTCCTCTGAAAAACATCCTACTCTGCAAATATTTGAACCCTGGCCGCCCGTGTGGTAGGCGAGTACTCTAACCACCACACCAACCCGATCCCCACGGCCCTTCGTAGATAGTGATGAAATCCCATTGTAAATACCAATTATGCTTATGTTTATTAAACACCAATACCAACATTCTTAACTATAAAAAGGATATTAATTTGTTTTTCTCACCTCAAAAATAGGAATTTAACGTAAAAATTTCATTTAAAATGTACAATATTGCTCGCATTTTATAATTTCTTATCTGTTTAATGAGTTAATTTGATGCATAATCATTAATAAAAACAAAAGATAAAAGCACTTTCAAGCTAAAATATTTTTTCCTTGAACAGAAAAGCCTAAATAACATTTTCCTCGCTGTTACAGTCTTATCAAATGAGTGACGTCACCGATGTCACTCTCGGTTGGGGTGGTGTTGCGTCACCAAAAGCTTAAGAAGTCTTGTAACTTTACAGACATACTAAAGTATTGACAGCAGAATCGATGCATGGCTCTTCCGGACGCAATGATCGCATCGTGAGTTATTTCTCCCTTCCTATGGCGATAACTACCGGAAACAATCTCTCTCAGACAATACTGAAGTAGGGCAGGGAAAATTGTCTGGTAGAAAAAAAAACTTTAGGATATTTTCAGAACATTCAAAGATTCGTTGGATAAGAGAAGATGAATTAAAACAAGGAGGAGTTTAGAGATGGAATGTCACAGACGGAAAGTTGTGCAACCGGGTGATACGGGAAGACTTATGAGTCTGTCTCCATTCCCAAGGGATGATGTTTCCATTTGATTTAATGGGAGAAAGGCGAAATTGGAACACTGCCTTGCTAGGCTGACGGTTGGGAAAAATGACGCGAGATCCCAGGGACAAAATCGCTGAGGCGAGAGCGATACCACTCCGTTCATCGGCGCGTGTCATGATAAGTGTCACGGGATGTCTGCAATTCGCAGTTTACGATAAAAAAAATTGCTTGGCAAAGTCACGTGCAAGCATATTTCTCATTTTGATGAGAACGGTTTTACTTGATTCGAGAAGAAAATTTCACATTTTGACCTCATTTCGTCGTTAATTCAACATAGCGCTGCATTCTCATTCATATTCTTTAGTTGATACAAAAGAGTTATATTATTTGTGTTTATAAACAAAGGAAAGTAAGATTATTCATTCACGGTAACCATTTCTCTTAATTAGGAAAGTAAGATAATATATCCTCCATGATTAGAAGCTATAAACTTACGAAAATTCTTCTCCGACATCTGTAAGAGTAGAACGTATCTAATAGATAATTCTAAATAATCAATAAATAGGTAATAATGAAATACGCTTAACCTACAGCTTTAACTCACCACATGCCATCCAAATGGCGACATAATCGCATACCTGCAGCTTAACACAGAATACCTTAAGTTAAAAAATGCAGAACAACGCCCTCAGCATTGGAGTTCAATGCGTAGAAAAAAATTATTTTCACCTATAGTTCTTTAGGTTTTGCGAATTTTAATTTCGGAGAGATATTTTCTATGTAATTTATGGAATCATAACTTATAGGATAATTTCACTCTGAAAATAGTCATTAAGCCGTGTTGAGCGTAGGTGATGAGACGTATAAAAACAGAAAATTTTCCTTTCACATCGGGCAATACTGAAGTAAATCTACTCAGCATCGTATATGTTGTCATACCAACAATGGTTAAATAATTTGTTTCTCATTCAAGAGGTGGACTTCTTTTCACTTCAGAAACTACGATTACATTAATCATTCCATGAAATAGCTGGCTCGCTCCGCGCATAACCTCGAAATTATTTGCAACATTATGGGCAGTAGCTTCTTTTCTTCACCTGTCCTATTACCACCGATAATATACTCCCGTATATTACACTCCAGTGTCTCACATAAATCTCTTGGTGGCAGTGCGCACTTAAGCAATCGGCACGTAATCGTTAAGTATGCTTTCGTGGGAAGTCGATCGGGGGTGAGTTCACTTTTTGGAAGTTGATACGCATGTTGACCTAAAAAGACTTTGTACTGTCCACACTTTTCCACCGGGCCCAACCATCAACTGATATCTATATTGTAACTGAGAATGGCGTGAATGACGAAACCGGTCGTAGTTAACATAAAAGTGTGGAAAGTACAAAGTATTTTTAATCAACATGCTTTTGTATGTAATATCAAGTTCAAGTTTTCTCAAAAATTGAACTTGATATTACATAACATTCGATGGGTGAAAAACGAGCAAAAAAAATTGTATAGTCTTAGACGAATGCCATTTTCACAGAAAACTGTTTGTAAGAAGTAAAAACTCTCGGAAAATCGATAGACAATGAAAAAAATTCATCTAACCGCCTTACGCTTTTCTTTTTTGCAAATTACTACAAAAAATGAAGTCAAAATGTTGCATTTCTGCAAAAATAGCGCTGCAGTCGGCATGCATGGTTATAAGTGTTATCAAAAATATTTGGGGTAAAATCGGCCAATTTTTTGGTCTACAATATCTAGCGCATACCATTAACAAGAGCAGGATTTTTATTAATATAATTGAATAAAATGTTTTATGTAGCATTTTTGAGACTCAAATAAAGAGGTAGAATCTTTTTAATAATTATGCAGATAAAAAAATGTGCCTTGAATCCACTACTGCCATGAAATAAAACCGATAAATGATGGAACACCAATGGTCACATTAGGTTGTCTGATGCTGCTCATTATGCTAAATAGTACTTTAAGTGCTAGGAATTGCCTGCAGAATGACCCTCTGATGAATTATAATGGCTTTCCTAAGAGGAATTTTCTCCAGGAGTTCAAACGGGGAAGTTTTAGTGAGCCGAACACATTTCTCCTATAACTTGACTAATAATTTTATAGGATGGTTGGAATCGTAAATTTTTAGTGCATAGACGAGAGAACGAAGTCCAAACTTCGAATATTTGCCTCCGCTCGGCAGCAGTTCTCGAGAGTACCTACTTACTCGAGAGCTGGATTACGGGAGGGATATATGGACCTTTAACCAAGTTTGCCTTAAAACTCTCTTCGATGACTTTAGCCCGCGTTAGCAACGAGCCCTCAATATGGTTTTTGAAGAAAATGACTCCTATTCTATTTTAATATCCTCTTTTGTTGCTTCGAGCATTACTTCTTGTATTCGGTGAGCATGAGGATCAGTAAATATTTCGTGTAACAATTTATGAAATGCGAAATAAAATTGGTACCAATTTCTATAAAATTGAGCGCAAAAAGATTTTTTGAGTTATATCGCACTGTATTTTATAAACCTAACGCAATTCGCCTAGGTTTCGTCATACCGGGCGAGTTTTCAATGCAGTTCCACCTCTCTGGACAGTGATTCAGTGGGGGGCTATGTCCTCAATTTAAAGTGTTGGAGACGTTTTCGTCACTGGCTTACTATGGTGCTGTATTATTAACGAAAGAGATATAAACTAGGATACTCATGCATAGTCTTACATGGAAGAATGTGCTATAAATCCATATAGGAAACGACTTAACCGTTAACTTCTTCACTCATTCTCAAATGAAATTCTAAGAGAGTTGGTAATCTCAAACGTTCCTCATTCAATCAGGGATGGAATTAGGGTTTACATCCCCGAGCAGATGGATGATTTTTCCCTGTGAAACTCGATAATTTGCTTCACAAATGTATTTTAGCATGAAATAGATTTCATATACGGATTCACATTAGTATACGCCGGAGCTTTTCCTAAAATTATCCTTCCTCAAACTGGGCTATGTGCTCAGAAATTGGAGACAGAATGTAAAAAATATTTATTAAATAAGACCAAACTATCGTTTTTTACGGAAGATAAATTTCTGATATGTCTCTATCAAATATATATCAGAATTACCGCACGGATGACAAATTTTGCAAAAGTGAACCTAACTTCACACCAATCTTCCGACAGTATCTGAGCAACGAAATGGAGAGCCATGCATAATCGACTGTTCGTGAAATTAATGTGCTCCCCCATTGCATGATATTCAGCGGTAGTGAAATGGTGAAAGCTGACCATGGAAAGTTCTGACTCTTTTTGAAGAGTATCTTGCATTTGCGCCTGAGATTCTCTCCTTCGGAAAGAAACAGTGATTTTGTAGTCAAAAGAATTATTTATAAACATTCCCTAGAAAATAGAATTATAGAATTGTCTTCTAATAACTCGAATTAGAGTGGTGATGACCTTTTTCGCATGAAAGTATTGTGACCTTTCTCGCAATACTATTCATATTATTGAAAGGTGCATTCGCAAAGCAGAGTTTGGATAATCAATCCCTTTATAATCGAGATAAAGCCTCTGAACTGCATGGATGGATGGATCATCCACCGTTGAAGGCACGCGTATCGCAGTAATCCAATATTAGTGCTCTTTCGCGTCCACAAATCAAGAGTACCTGGGCCCACTTTCGTTCATTAATAAATGGATGAACTAATTAAATATTCAAAGGTTGAGCCTCTCCAGAATTTCACTATTTCAAAGGCAATCCCCTTCGTTCAAGGGTTTAAAAGTTACTAGAGAAGAGTTTTCCCACAATGAGCGGACCACTTTGTCCTTGCTGGACTTTGACATATCCTACGGGTATTATCAGAAATTCGATTATTCTGTATATACCATTTCACACGAGATATTTGAATACAAAATCTGACATACATCATAGTGCAATGTAAATTTCTGCAATGAAAATTGCGTCGCGTTAAACGGTGAACTGCTAGAATTCATGAACAAATGCATAAACCAAAAAATGGGAAAAAAAGCCCCTCCTCTAATCACGTACCCGCGTACTTGCAATTTATGCCAGTTAGACAGTATCTAGGGAAAAACAGGTTTTATAGCCTCACAGTGTTCCCCCTTGGCCTGTTAGTTAAAAATATAAGAATATTCATCAGAAAACTTCCGATTTATGCTTGATTAAGGAAATAGTATGATATACAAGAGAATTCTGAGTATTTTTACGGTAGTTCCATAATACGTGAGGTCGAATGATATAATGCACTTTTTATGGTCTCATTCAAGGATAAAACCTTTTTATTCAGGTATGCTAAATATTTACTGTAGAGGTTGATTCTGAGTGACCTCTCAAACTGTATGGCGGTGATTCAACGTACCAGCTATTTCTGCGCCGTTTTTAAAATAAGAGTAAGCATACTTTTGAAATATAATGATAGAATTAATCGAAAAAAGTATTCAGAGGTGGAGTTGTAAGTAGGAGTTTATCCCTATCCGTGATTACTGAAGTATAAATGAAACAATATTAGACGGAGGAGCAATCATCATTAGTTATCGGAAAGCGATCGCTATAGAGAGATGTCACGTTAAGAATATCGCTTTACAGTTCCTCAATAATTTATCATAATATTTAGCAATTTATTTGCATAATATTATCGTCAGGTGGTAACTCTGTTATGAATTTGTTTGATAGTGAAATGAATTAGCATTTAACTGCGAAGAAATAGTTTATTGGTAATACTGCGACCCAATTATTTCGCCTGAATTCTCGTCCCTTTCTCCCATTCGATCAAATTGAACTAGTGAAATCCAGGATAAAGTGTTTTTGATTTTGTTTTATGAGATTGAATGAAATTTCTTCCGTTTTTGGTCCTTTAACGATTACTGCTACGTAACAGCAAAATATTTTTTATAGTTCTATGAAAGCGAATACTCTATAACTACTCTTTGTGACACCAAGCATCACGCAGAAAGGATTACGGTTTCATTCCCATATATGTTGTATCAGTATTAACCGGTTGAAATATAGAAATATATACAAATATTATAACTACAGGTGTAGCATTGCCAAAGAAAACCAGCTGTCTGGTTTTGAGAGGAATAGAAACGAGATAGGAAGCACTGCTTATAAGTGAGTAGTATACATACATACCAATCACGCCGTTCCCTCCCGGGTTAGGCAGAGTCACACTCAAGTTTCACTCATAAATACATATTTGTAGAACTAACTCTGCTTCAATAATTTCCTACATACTGACCTATCCTTCCAAATCTCTTTTGCCTCATTTACCCCCATACACTGTTTCATACACGCCCTCCTGTTTTTAAGACTCCTCCTCAGAATTTCCTCAACCACATTCAACCACAACTTTCTCGGCCTACCTCTACCTCTCACACCATTCATTCTTCTCTCATATATCTGTTTCGTTATTCGACTCTCATCCATTCTCTCAACATGGCCAAACCAACAAAGCACACTCCTTTCATACACGTCCATTAATGGAGCATTTAACCCACATTCATTCATAACCCACTCATTCCTGACCCTATCTATCCTACTTTTGCCGCAAATACTCTTCAGATAACTCATACCCACGGCGTTAAGTCTATTCTTATGTCTATCCTGACATACCCATGTTTCATCACCATACAAAACAGTGGGGAGAAGTACACTTTTGTACACGGCGATTTTCGCTTCTTTAGGCAGGCACTCATTCCTTGATATGCTCCACATGCTACCTATCACTTTCCTTCCAGCATTCGCACGTCTCTTTCTCTTCTCATCTTTACGTCCATCTTTGGCAAACATCTTACTTAAGAACAAAAATCATCCATTTGTTCAATTACTTCACCATTCGCCCAGTGCGTAGTATAGCCGAGCTTCAAAGTGCTTCCTATTCACATTTGAGCGCTATTCACTGTGCAATACAACTGCGCCTTTACGTTTATATCGTTTAAAACCCTGCGTAAAATAGATACAGAGCATTTTTGATCTGCACCAGATTGTATACGAACTAATTTAAATAATCGCAATCCTTATATATTTTCTATTGCGCTGCAGAATAGTTAATCAAACGTGAACCGCGTGAAAATTTTTATTTTCGTGTTTTTAGAAGAATGAATTTTCTAATCGGCGTACTTTGAGCGAACTTGATAGCACTGCACAAAAATTCGGCTGTGACAAGTGTAAACCTGATAAATTCTATCTTCCAGCAGGTTAACGTATGTTTCGCAGGCTAATATTGTTCCATTACTCACCGATTGTATGTTTGGCATATGCGTTCCTATCTGTTCCATCTTCAACGCACTAAACGAAATGCTTCTTGGGATACATTCAACAGAAACTGAGAGTGACAAGAAGAGATGAAAAAAATAAACTCGATAACAATCCAAATCTTTTATTGAGTAATTTATGCCATTTAAATTATGTCGCGATCCTCAATGAAGCTGGTCTACACTTTGCTAAAATATATTTAATGTACCTTTGTTTTGCATCCAACAAAGAAGCAAGTAGTTATAATGATGTAACAAGTACCATTTTATCCAGTTCTTATTGCTCTTTAGTGATTAATAACTGGACCAAAGTAGAATGTTATATCTTTCCCAGTTTGACATTATTGTAGAAGAAGAGAGGGGTAATATTGTTGTTACAGCATCATTATTCCTAACCTGACAATAACTCAGTATCCCCTGCATAAGGTATATTTATGCATTTTAAAGTGATATTATATGTCAAAAAAGGCTACTTTAGCGCGCAAAAATTGTAAAGGTAAACCTGATTGGTGTTCCTATATTTGTGGATAATGTACATGGAAATAACAATTCATAATAGTGTCACAGCTAACATATGAAGCATATTACTCGTATTTTAGTTGCCAGTTTGATGATCGGGACAAGCATTAGGCACCTCATATATGCCGTGTAAGTTTTTTCCTTGGTTTCATTCAGTAGAGGAGAAATGAGCTACCCAAACGTGCCTTAAGAAATTAAATCAATCCGTCAAGGATAAGAACACCGTTAGAGGTGGATTAGGTATTGGAAGGGCACTGACACAGGAGGGATACTGATATATCTAACGATACCTCAAGGCTAGGACTACAGAAGAAACTAACGTATGAGAAGAAATTAATAACCTAACAATCAAGCCTAGAGCTTGAAATGAGCCACACTTTATTAATCAGCATGAACTAAATGACATTGTGTGTGATAATTGTTAGTACATGCATGAAGCTGAAATTTAAGGATAAAAGAATGGGATATGTTGAGGAAAGAAACAATTGTAACTTCATTCATAAATACAACCAATATACTCTCACCTTATTTTCAAATGAAATGCTCTGTTTGTAATAGGGTGGAAATTAGTGGTTTAATGGATGAACTTATAATGGAATAAAACCCTGATAAATGGTGCCTCATTATTGTTTCATGAGACTAGTTTCAAATCAAGTTTATTGCAAAATGGGGGCATAATAACCTGCTTGACAACGTGGTAACTCAGTGCTTGTGACGAAAACCTGTAATAACTCGTTTGGCGCAAAAGAGCATAGTTGTGATGTAAAAGTAAATGCGATTTTTGTACACCTCCAAAATAAATTCCGAAAGTATAATTTATTCATTTTCCTTTGCAATAGAAGGTAAAATACCCTGTTAAGTCTATGACAGTTTTCGTCACATTACAACAAAAACGCGCCATATCGTATCGTTGCTAAAAATTTGTAATAAAATTGAGTAAGGTGCGTCAATTTTCTTCTGAAATAAAACAAAAACAATGGGATCTCCTCTATAGGAAGTCCGTGAGAGACTCCCTTCACCCTACCCTTTGCTCTAGCTCTCACATGGAAGAATGGCCGAGGAGAAGAGGGTGACAGTAGGAGGGCGAAGAAGAGAACACAGAAAGACGAGGAAGGAAGAAAGGATTTCCGAACGACATGAAAGACTTGGGGAAGTGGTGAGGATGAGTTCCGAATGAGCGATGAGCTCTAGTTTCCTCTTTATCTTCCTCCCGCCCCTCCACACTCCTCATTCGCATTCCCCTTCCGCAGTCTCACGCCTTCCTTCTTTCGCCGCTCTTCTGCATCTTAAGCATTTTGGACCATGTTAGTCGCTTAGAGGGAGAAAAACTTGCACCACAAGGCGCTTCCTCCCCCAACGGGACACACGTGGAACACTGAGTGCTCCTACTAAAGAGTGTGCCTGCTGCTATCCAGTGTCTCCTACTGTTTGCTATTTTTATAGTCCACGTGAAATAATTGTGCAGTTGAGTATTCAAAACTACGCCCAATACAAGTTAAAGTTTTAGGCTTCACTTTTTGAAAAAGCGACTCATGAAAAGAGAAATCGCTTTGTACATACTTTCCACACTGTTTACTTTGTACTTCACTCACACACAAACAGTGAGGAAAGTACAAAGCGAGTTCTCTTTTCATACGACGAATAGGTTATTGACTTGTAAATTGTTTTAGGTTAGGCAGATATGACGTCGTTGCGATGCCATTAGGCATGAGTAGTAGACGATATGATTTTCAATGAATTATTTTCAACTTATTTTTATTCAATGGAGTACAATTTTAAGCGACAATTATTTTGTGATTAAACACTTAAACTATCTAAAATTGGGTATGAAAACTTATACGGAAGTTTGCAGAAATTATTTTAAATCTCGATCAAACCATTATGTACTCTACATCAAAATTTAATGCAGCATCATCATGGTGGTAAAACGTCGTCTTAGAACTGAGGAAAATTCATGAATAATCTTTAACATGCCGTAATTATAAGAAATGCATTGACATGACTGAGACAGTAATTAAAAGTAATAAATTTCTTCACGATCGTGTAATATAAAAAAAGAACTACTATCTTGTATTCTTCGATATCTCAATTAGCTTCCCCAGTAGTTCGTCTTTGAACGTGTTTGTTGATTCTCTGCGTCTTTAACTCTCAACTACGTAATAATCCTATACGGATGTCATACGGCATCTATTGATCTATATGCAGTTTAGTTGCAATGTTGTTCAGTTCCCAAGCGAATAAGGAGAAACATTTTTCCATTCTCTTATCTAGTTATAATGTTGCCCTGAATATACCCGGTTCAACCTACGACCCGTTATCATTATTGCTTTTATTTCTTGTTTATTATTCAAATTTTTCAAACGTCATGTGATAAGGAGAAGAAAGGCAAAAGAAGCAATGGAAGAATGTACAAAGGGACACTACCGCGTGAACATCCCGAGATAAATTTCAAACTGAATAGCATCTATGACTGCGTAAACGGATCATTAGCGAAGGAAAAACAGGTAAGAGTACTTTGGCCCTAAAATTAAATAACAATGGACGTAGAAAGGTTGAGTCTCTGTCAATGGACTAAAGGAATTCATTTATAATATGACTATTCTTAATTCTAGGACTTGTACATTTGATAAGAGTAATTCAATGCAACTTGAACTGTCATTGACGTTTTACCACTGCATTCAATGCTCATATCTTTTTTATAGACAGCATAGAAATAAAAACCTAGTAAAATAGAAAACGGTTATACCAAGTAAAATATTAAAGAACGTCATCTAGTGCATTTGACAGACTTTCACACCACTGCCGCATTCCCCAAACTAGACCCTTGGCTTCAAGACTAAGCCAGTAGAAAACTTTCAAGACTTTAACGCCCATTAATGTACAAAGTTTCTTCATTTCCTATTTCCCCAAATCTCTTCTCCAAGAACCCAAGACCTAAGTAAAGAGAGATCTTTGAACAGAGGTTCCATATCTGAAGACGAATCCCTTTACCCATCTCACCTGATGGCACTTCGAAATGGATCGTCTCCTTGCTCAAATGGCACGAATAAAGGGAAGGTCAATTGTCTCTAGAATACATCACCTCTTCTACGAGGAGTGATGAACGGCGTTCGAACAAGTTAGAAAAACAAAGGCGAAGTTGGCCACAGGAATCTAATTCCTCGCATCCAATTTGTGAAAGAAAAGACATTCGGAAGGCCAATTCGCAAAACTCTAAAACAAAACAAGTCAAGTTACGAGATAGAAGATTTACCACACAATACCAGTTCCATTAACACTAAAAGGTAGTAAGACGCAGATTATATCAAAGAAACATGAGAAAACATGCATTAGCCTTCATTTCCTGCGCCTGAAACCGTCATGACCTTGGTTGACCGTCATTGTGATGACCCCTGTGGTTATACTGTTTTCTGTAATTTTGTCTTCAAGACTGAACATGTTTATGCTCTATCTAATGACTTAGTTTCGGATATATGAAACTCTCTAAGGTTTTTGGAAACCTCATATCAGACGATGTGATGATTTTCTCGTCTCTCGAACGAAGCAAATCAATACAAGTTAAAAAAAAACAAGGTGAAGTTGACCTCAGGGATCTAATTCCTTGCATCCAATTTGTGAAAGAAAAGAGATTCGTCGGGGCAATTTGCAAAACTCTAAAATAAAACACGTCAAGTTACAAGATAGAAGATTTAACAAATAATACCAGTTCCATTAACACTAAAAGGTAGTAAGACGCATACGCATATTCTATCAAAGATAGACGAGTAAATCATCACATCGGCTGATATAAGGTTTCCAAGAACCTTAGAGGGTTTCACATGTCCGAAACTAAGCCATAAGAAAAAGCATAAACATGTTCAGTCTTGAAGACAAAATTACAAAAAACAGTATAACAACAGGGGTCATCACAATGACGGTCAACCAAGGTCATGACGCTTTCGGGTACAGATGATGAAGGCTAATGCATGAAGAGAAGATGAAAAGAGAGATTTCTCAATCTTTTCAACCTATTATTCCCTCTCTCCACACTCATAAACGCATATAACGATATGATCCGAGAGTCAAGTTTTTACATGACACCCGAGAGAGGGATTTTCAAATATTTTCCCGTTATTACCAAGTCTCTTTTTACGCAAAATGAATATCAAAGGGGATTGCTTCCCCTGAAGGTCTTCCTTAAGAGAAAGAGGGAATTGAAAAGGTCTGGGGCATCTGTGGAGAGAGGGAAGAGGAAAAATAAGAGGGGACGACTTTCACTCATTTAAGGAGGACTCAGAGAAGAGAAAGTCGCCCATGGACCCTAAATGAACTTCATGCGAATGATCCGGATTGTGAGTTTTTTAAGTGATAAGACAGTTATTGGACGGGCATAGAAAGTGGAGGGAAGGATGAAGGGAAGGCAGAGACTAAAAGATGGAGGTGTCATGCATAAATAAATAGCTGAATAACAACAATTGAAAGTATATATGCATTTGGTGGGGCCAGAGCAAATTTTTACCCACGAGGAGTCGATATACATAAATACCTGAATAACAAAAATTGAAAGTATGTATGTGTTTGGTGGGGCCAAAGCAAAATTTTACCCGCAGAGGGGTCGACCTTCATTAAGCTAAATCTGCCCTCGGTGTCCGGATCTTGGTGTCGAAAACGACCCAGCCTCCTACCGCGAAAGGATTGTGATGGCAACGGACTCGTTACACTAGAGTTGATAGCGATGAAATAATAATATATTTATTATTTCACAAAACGACATTTGAATATGCAGTTAATTTATGAATAAATTTCGTGAAATTAGGCACCCCAAAAGAATCCTTGCGTTGGGGTTGCCATCAAATGAATTATTTGTGCTCGGCAGTATTATATTTAGACATACAAAAAGTTTAATCATAGATAACAAATGAACAAAACATGAGTGTTCAGGATAACAAAAACCAAATACATTTTTATGCTGAGTTTTTGTGGCACATTGAATATTATACTGAAATG
This sequence comes from Ceriagrion tenellum, assembly GCA_963169105.1. Taxonomy (NCBI): domain Eukaryota; kingdom Metazoa; phylum Arthropoda; class Insecta; order Odonata; family Coenagrionidae; genus Ceriagrion; species Ceriagrion tenellum. The sequence goes on along the minus strand of OY720642.1, from coordinate 121,445,429 downwards.
ACATGGCAAGAACAAAATAACTTTGATATTTATATGTACAGAAGAGTGAGAAGGAACTCATAATTGGGTGGATGGTACTTAATTATACAAGATGTTTTCAATATCCTTTTGAAAAAATAACCATTTTCTAAACAAGATTAGAAAATTTACTTACTCCTGACCACGAACTTAGATTATAAGGACTGGATACTCGCGAAAATTTCTGTCCGCCTTATTTTCGCCGCGAGCAAAATCGACCGCTAGAAGGCAGGCTCCTGAAAGAATACATTTCCCTAGGTAACAGGACAAATACTTTAGGTGAAATATAAAGGCATGAGTTTTTAAATGCTTAGCGTTGATAAAAATCGCAAAATTATGTTTTAATTTGTCCTGCGCTAGTCATGCTGATGAAAAAGGGGGTTTCTTCGGAGTTACTCGATAGTATACATTTTTTTATTTACTTCAATTAAAAAAATCCAATTTTATTTACGAAATCAAGTAATTTAATTCGCAAGTCAATTTTTCTTCAGGCAAATGTAATAATTTATAACTTATGAAAGTTAACTTCCATGATTTTAATCAGTTTTGTGCAACAGATATTGCGTGTACATGACTCCTATAGTTAACCTCCACGTTCTATGATTGTAGTAGTGCCGCAAAAGTCGGCCATTAGCGTGTTTTTGCACAAATATTAAGCCCTAAAAAGCTTCAAAGGTCAGAATATTGTGGACTTAAAGGTCAATAAATAAAACGGGCTATGATATCTATATCCTAACATGTATGTCATGTGATTGCGTTGTGGGATAGATTCTAGCTAATTTTTGTCACGTCTGAATGGAAATTTCGATTTTCCACCCTGTTTTGTGGGAGAAAAGTGGCACTTATCCTCCCTGTTTTAATCCCGTTACATTGTGTTTATTTAACCCAGCAACGACTTATTTATTCTTATTGCTTACTTATGTAAAGTATTATTGCATAAAAATGGTGAATATAAAAGTCTAATTAGAATTATTAATAAAGAGAACCAGATGTAAACATTAGTTCCGCGGAAGAGTCTAGAAATGGCAATGAAAAGAGGATAATTTCGAGATTTTGGTTTGGAAGCTAAAAATATTTTGGATTATTTCCTGACTAAAAATAGTCGGACGATACAATTAGCATAAATATATGTATTTAAAAAGTCATAAATGTCTCAATTTAAGAAACAACTTAATCATCTTAATTTAAAAAATACTGTACCTATCAAAACTCTACCGTATTTTGATTCCATTGCACGTTAAGTGTATACGGAGTAAATTATGGTATATAGCAGTTGTAAACAAAAAATTCTTTTATAAACTCTTCTATCAGATGTATCAGAAAATCGTATATGTTACATGTGTAAGAAGTTTGACTATGTAATCTTCATTTTAGTTGTCCTCGCCTACGGCTCGGATGGTAATATCACGCGCATCTCAAAGCTCTACTTCCCCCGAATTACGTAATATACTATTACGTGCTTACGAGAATAGAACAGGTCTGATATTTTATAGGCTCCTCTTTTATGTTTTCTAAAGTATCTCCTTTCCAGTAAAATTATATCGCATATTATTTTACCAGCGCACCCCGCCTTCGAATGTCTACGCATTTGCTGAACCCATAGAGCACCCGTGCCTAGCGCAATTAACTGAACGGCGTCACAGGAGCCTCGTTTCCGTGGAAGTGCTTTGCTTATCCAGACGAAGGCAGCAACTGTGTTCTATACTCGATAATATCTACATACAGATTGGAGAGCGAGAATTGATAAGACATTAGAGAAAAAATTGAAGATGCTTTATAATCTGAAATATAATATTAGTGAGGTCGGTATCCCTCGAAGAGCTTAATTTCGTAGCGTAAACCGTTGTTATATGCATGGCATAAGCAGCATTTTCAATATATCATACCCATGATGTAATAATGTTAAACATGAGGATTCACAAAGGGTATAATTTGCCTTTAAACAACGCAAACCATTGTCTTATTATTCGTTTGCGGCCTAGGTCTTCTAAGGGGGCCTAAGAATAAAGAAGAGGAGAAGACATCGAATGGGGTACCGCAGGAAGCGAATCTTGTTTACGCGCGTTCCCACGGCGAAGCGTTGGCCGACCTAATACATTTCAACCCTTCCACACTGGAAAAAAGTGGGCGATATAAAGAACCCCGCACTTTCCCCCTTTGGCTCCTGGTGGTAAAAAGAATGAATGCCACCCCATGGGAAGGAGGGAGAAAGGGTTTTGGGGCTGGGACTCCGGAGTAATATAAGGTCAGACAGGACAAGGCCGTGGAAGGCCTCGGAGCATGAAAAGGGAAAAGGGTAAGTAAAGGATATATGAGTGTGAACCTTAAACAGTAAGATACGATCTCATCGCAGTCTAAGACCTTGCAAGAAAGGGAAAACATCTCCAAGGCATGTGATATTTTGACCTACTCCATGCCAAGAGGTAAACACCCTGGATCCAAGAATGACCTGAATCATATCCAGGAGAGTTTAAATTAATTTTATTAAAATTTGGCTTGCCTAATTTGTGATTTTTCCGGCAGTATGGAGCAATTTAGTGTCACAAAACCTTTAATTATCTACCTCGAGTGTGAGATTTATCAAATAATTTTGGTCAGGTTTGTGGCATCAAGATACAGTTACGGTGACTGTCGACTTATCGGAAATTTAAGGCAGTCTGTATACCCCAATCAATTTAATTGGTGAATCTAAAACGACGCTTTTGTGACACTATAAACAACCGATGATCTAAACCAAAATCTACCTGATACCGTACGAGCCACATATAGGGGGTGTGTGAAATGGGGTGAGTGAAGTGAGGGTTGAGTATGACTAAGGCCAACGTGCATTGCACAGTTACTCCACCCACATACTCTGTAGTCAATGTAAATAAAACTACTGATGGATCGGCAAATACCTGATTAAACCTGTCCGGATTCAACTTCCTCAAACTACACTATATGCGTTCATGCGAATAAGTTTCAATTTATTCAATACTACACAAATGCACAGGCATACGGCTGTAACACTTAAAATATGCACGGCTAGCTGTTAGTACCCGGTAGTACATGAAGACAATGCCATTAGTAAATGAGTCAACTAATTAGTAACATAACCTATCGAAAATTATATTCGATGTTAATGTAGTTGTGTATATTATTTGATGGAAGAATAAACAATATCAATATCAATATCAAAATCTGCCAGATTACTTTAAAACCATGACATCACTCTCAAAGTGTTGTTTAAGATTTGTTGCCACGCACTGGCAGTCTTTTTAGTTCTTTCATATATCCCTTTCCCAGGTACTGTGATAAGGTCTAGACGCTTGCTTGTTTTTATGTGTTTCCTCATTCGGTCGTTTGTTAGCGTTCCCGAGCTGGGAGTGCGTCAGTTCATGACTGGAAAGAATGGACAGGTACTTAAGAATTACCGGACATACAGCTGGCAGAAGAGACGAGAGAGAAAATGCGTGAGAAGATGGCCGTCGCACGAACACGCATCGCGTGTGTTTTATGAAGTATGGATTGCCTGGCCGAAGGACCATATCGTACCTCCAGGAAAACTCACCACAGATCTTTGAGATAAAATAAAAAAAACCTCAACAAGCTTAATGACACATTCTACCCAATTTGAACTGACTGCCATCATATCGAGTAGAGCAAAAAAAGCGTTCAACCACAGAATATGCAGTGTATTGATTTATAGCAACAGTCACACGATTACTCATCTCTTCCGCTCATTCAGAAACTACAATCAAATTAGATATAAAAACAAAGAATAATTAACAATTTGTCTGCAGCGAAAAACTCTCCTCTAAATTTGTGACAAAGCATTTTGATTCCACAAAAAGGGACCCTAATTTGACCTAATACTCATTCCGCATAATTTCAGGAAAATTATTATTTTACATCAAAGACACCTTAGTATTATCAGCCATAGCCTTTCCAGACGTCACATTAAAATGACAACGCCCAGCAAATTAACATTGCTGATTTTGGTGGTCCACCTCTCTTCTACTTCATCCTATATCTAGCGGTCTGCCATAAAACAAAACAGGTAAAAATAAAAGTATTCAAAGACAGCAATGATATTTTGGAGTTTCTTCTGTATGGAAGCGCACACGTCCCACCCATCCCAACTTTGCTTTGCATCACTGGAATGGAGAAAATCATGCATTTAAGGTAGTCCGAGCGAGAAAGATCCCTAGTCATAATAGAGACCATATTCGAACGGTAGGTTTTCATTTCACCTGCTGCAGGACACATCAATTAAATCTTTCATCATTAATAGTGCAATTATATAGTTTAATACGACAGAAATTGTAAGTAATTAAATGAAAACATCTTAATAAGTCTTTAACATGACTCATTTTTTTCGCGCGGTACGTTTGAAACTCCCTCAAAACGGAAGGTTTATTGTGATGCCCTAGAACCTACTGTGGTGACAATATGATTAATTTTCAAAAATAGTTGAGAAAACACACAAAATAAACACTGTTGATTGTTTGACGAGATCTAAGTGTAGGAAATGTCTCATTTTTAACATAAGGTCTATTTGAAGTGCATACACGTACCATTTTCCATGTAAAAGGGCTGGTATTTTTTGGCAAATATCTCCAAAAGTAATGTTGTAAGGGGTTAAATTTTTTATGCCAATGGAAGGGTGATATATTTTTCCTTAGAATGAGACCAAATTAATTGATTTATAGGTAAAAATTAAATTTCGCTTACTACCTTAAATCATCACAAGAAGAACTGTACAGTGTACACAGCACCCATTCTATATCAAACCCTAACGTCTGTTTAATGAAATAGATTAGGGAAATGAGCCAAAATAGTTTTGAAGGTGATTTAAAGCAGAACTTCGGACAAAAAAGTGACCACATTTTAAAACTTCTAACCAGAAAATGAACGTTGAGTCATCGAATTTTGAAAAGAATTGGGTATATACGTAATTTTTAATTTATCAGCATGGAATGAAATATTTTTTCAAGCGCCAATGAAAAATGTTGAACGGGAAATTCCACGTTTGACCATATAAACAATTTATTTGTAATATTTTACCTCTATATTTAAATTTATGTTCATTATTTTCTTGAATTTTTTCTTCAAACCATAAACTTTAAATTATTTCTCTCCCCTACTATATATTTCCGAGAAAATTATTCCAACATTACACATTTTTTTAGGTTAATACAATGCGCTAAATAAGAATGGCTTCCGTGGTTGGGGCTTTCCGCGTTCAAAGAGGAACGATTTCCAAGAATATCCATCTATCTGTATACGGCACCTGAAAACTTTTGGATTACTATTACAGTAAAAAAAAGAGATAAGGTTGTAATCGATAAATTAGCCAAATTAAGAACATCCTCATGACGTTGAATCAAATACCATCCTTATTTAGCATCCTTATTTATCATTCTCCGAAGGCAAGGGGCCCCGAGACTGGAAAAAAGCCAACGTCACACCAATTTATAAAAAATGAAAAAGACATGCCCCAGGAAGTTACCGGCCAATATACGCAAGATCCTAGAACACATTGTTTTTTCCATTGAGGAATATGGAGAGAGCACTACGTCATCAAACTGAAGCCTAACAACCATATTGTTTAACCCTTCTCTTTCCTTACTTTCTTATGAATAGCACGACGGAATGGACGAATTAGTGGATGTAAAGCAGGAATATCAACCATCTGTTCGTAATTAAAGCCAATTAACTATAGAAACTTATTTTAACTACTTAAAGCAATGGATTTAATTATATATTAGCCTCGTTTTCACTGAGAATGTAGATTACATACATACATTGTCGTCCCCGGTGGCGTTGGGGTAAAGTCCTCGCCTGCTAACCCGAGGGACGCGGGTTCGAGTTCCACCTGGGTAGAATATTATCGCCCAGGACATAGGTGTGTGTGTTCGTATCTTGTTAATGCTAAAACACCCGATGTAAAAGGCCCTTAATTGTGCTGTTTTCGGGGTTGTGAGTATAAATAAGAAAATAAAATAAAAAAACATACCAATCACGCCGTTCCCTTCCGGGATAGGCAGTCACCAAGTTTCACTCACAAACACATTTGCACACCTAAATCTGCTTCAATAATTTCCTCCATACTGATCTAGCCATGCAAACCTCTTTTGCTTCATTTACCCCCGTACATTGCTTCACCGTACATTGCTTACCTCCCGTTTTTAAGACTTTAATGTAGACTATCATCAATTATAATAAATAAAAAATTAGACAATGCACATGAAATAAGTCAATTCTTGCCGGATGGCTCGATGGAAAACATTGTCAAATTGCAAATTTAGTGCGTTAGCCTGTAAGCGCTTTATGAAACAGAGGGTCGACGAAGATGGCGGACTGGCATCAGCTAATAGCATTGACCAGCAAAGGAAATTTCCTCTACATGTACCTCAATGGTTGTTACCAATACTATGACATTTCTGAATAATCGAAACTTCGTACATAGCAGCCAGCATGGCTTTTGGAAGGATAGATACTGCGAAACACAGCTCACGCTCTTCCCTCATACATCCTAGCATCAGGATAATCGAAAAAGCAAGTTTACGCAAATTTCCTTGATTTCAAGAAAGCATTCGACAAGATTCCTCACAAAATCCTCATTCACATATGCGCAAAAATTGTATGATTTTAGTTTTGCGTAATTTCGTGGGGATTGGCGCTGAACGCGGCGTATGAACCCTCCCCGCATACTACCTTTCATAATGACTCGTATCTGACGTCCACTACTTGACAATGTTGCTTGACCTATGTGAGTGACTTTTTTCTTCCATGCAATCAATATGCGTCTGATAAAGGAGAGATTGAAGCTTGCAAAACAAACTGAATGCAACTCGGAAAAAACTTCTTTCACTTGAAGGAGTGGGAGAGCCTTTTAGCCATAGTACGCATTGTCTGTAGGGTGCGCTATACTAGAAGTTTGATTTGATAAGACGATGACTCTTTTAAAGGTTATAAGGAGAAAGTTATGACAGGTAGGAACATGTATTTTAGATTGATTTGAGAACAGAATATAGCTCTAACTCCTGCAGCAAGTACGGAGCTCTGCTTTGAGTGTAGTTTGGAAGGCTTTACTTGAAAATATCTCTATGACCTGTGACCCACCCGTGACAATATATCCAATAATTGAAGGTAAGGTATGATGCAAACGAAGTTCAACGTAGATAATGATGAAATGGTGACACATAGTGGAAGGATGGATGATTTTTTGTCACAAATCAAGTACAAAATTGAGAAGTAATTAAAATACATTTGTTAATGACATATATGCTCAAAAACAAATTTTAGGATAACGGATCCTCAAACGTTCATTTTATACGAGTCAACTCATTCATATAAATCATTAGAGAGACTAACTAAGCATTCCTCATTCATTTCATTCCATTTTCTGATGTTTCCTTTCCCAAACGACTATTTAAACACAATAACTATCCAGATTTGAGCGAGACTGAGAATTGAGATTGTTTCCCGTCTCATTTGTAAACAGCGCTCTTAACGTTACTCGGCCGTTCAATTAGTCGCGCCACACCACAGTGGACAGAAGTCCTTTTCCAGCCACCTGAATGAGTTACAGACGCTGCGTGTAGCAGTGCCCTATTCCCTACTTATTGTCCTTTCTGGTAAAGGAGTTTTCTTCACACCAGGAGCAATTGTTGCCGCTTTTGACAGTTGAATTTTTTGGGATCATTGGTCACAGGCACAGGGCACTCAATCGCACGATGGGCACTGGGCACTCCATCACACGATGACAAATTACTCTATAAGGGGGTGATCAAGAGGTGGAGTAACTTTTGCCATTTAGGATAAGTCGATATCATGGAAAGAGAAGGATAATTTGGGAGATTGAGGAGGAGTGGAGAAAAATCCAGGCGCCAGTATCTGGCAGAGCGTTGGCGAAGGGCGCCAAGGGGACAACAGTTAAACATACAATCGAACGCACGAAATACGATACACTTCCATAAAGCACAAAGTAGGAAGCGAAATCTACAGAATGATCTCCGCTATTTCTGGGATTCGAACCTTGGCACTTTGGATTCGATGCTATTACTTTATTCACCACGCCAACCTGATCCCCGCTTCATCGTACTTGTAGGACATCAATAGGGCAAAAATAAAAGTATAAACATGTGTATCGTTAATTTTTTGTAAAAAAATGACGATGAGTGCAGGTAAACGGATAAATGATATATAGCATTCCTTTTGCTGATGATATAATTATCCGGGGAGGAAATGAAAAGGATATGAATAAAACATTAGCAACTTTGACAACTGCCATGAATAAATGGAAATTAAAATTCAATGTTTATAAAAACCAAATATGTAACAACAGTTAAATATTGTAGTTACAAGGAAAAAAGTAGAATTAATTTCCGTATAATGATAAGATCATCATAAGTAGAGCAGGTGAAGAAATTTTTTTTCTGAAACATGATCAATCAAGAAAAGAGTTGACCCTATGAAATATGCAAAAGGATAGCGTTAGCCAGAAAAGCTTTTTGCAGCAAATATAATATGCAATGAGGCAATTTAAGATAAATAAGGAGGAAAATTGCAAAAATTTTCGTCTGAAGCACGTTACTGTACGAAAGTGAAAGTTGGATGGGTATAATGGAAAGAAAACAACTAGAGGTGGTATAGATGCGAATATGGTGAAGAATCACACTTGCGAATTGGATAGACAGAAAAACGACTGGTGAAGTATTACAGGAGATCGCTGAACAGATAATATTATTGAAATCTATGGAAAGAAGTAAGTTTATATTTGTTAATAACATGATGAGACACAACCAACTATTTGCAGGAAAATTAAAAGGAATGTTTCTAGAAAACCAATGGAATATAGGACCGAGATAGAAATATGCAGAGGAAATTACGAGCTGAATGGGTTTCCGCAGTTATGTGGAATTAAATGAGAACTGAAATATCTGGCTGCAACAACACGTTATAAATAGATTCATGTACATTGTGAAATATAAGTCAATAAAGGTTTTAAAACAAGAAAGTGTTTTGTCACTGCTATTGCGGAGGAGAAACGTCCATTACTCGCCTAAACTCTTGCGGCAAGGACCTCGATCGTGGATTAGATTGGACTATGAGGCAGTGGCAAGAGTGAGGCTGATTGTGGCATCCTGAATAAGAATTGAATTGCAAAGCGTCCACTCCATTGATGCGGTCTTCTAAAGGAACAACCAGCTCAATCCTTTCTCCTCTCTTCTCACGAGCTAACAGGCTGTGCTCTCCGCATTCACGATGAGAGCAATTAAGACGACATGTCATGCAGTCAAGAGGTCAAGACGTGTCTGCAATATCAAATTGCCGAACAAAATGAGGAGATGCCAACTTTTTTTTCTCGAGAGGGCCTGGTACGCCACGGCATTGAGTTAGTTGGGTAGCGGAGAGGCGGAAGGATAAAGGGTTTGAAAGGCAAAAGGGGTTGAATAAGGCATGAGTGAGAGGAAAGCGATCCAAGTAAGATTGATCGAATGCGGTCGTTTAGGAAATACGAGAGATCGAAAGAAAAGGATGGAAAAATATGGAAGCGCGAGAAATGAAAAGAAGGGGAAAGAGCGGAGATGATCTTGAATCACAATACGGAAAGTGTGCGCGAGGGGGGATAATGGTTCAATACAGGGTTGCCCATCACAAAAATCCATGAAGCCACCACCCGAGGTACCTCTCGTGTACTCAATCTACCCATTCGACGATGTACTCGCCTGTAAACCGGAGGGCCGTGAGTTCGACTCCCACTTAAGGGTGGGTTTTTTCTCAACTCAAGATAGGAGCGTTAATGTATGTTGTACGAGTTAAATATTATTGTTAAACAATGAATGGGCTGTTCGAATATCGAACAAAATAAAGTCGTTATTCATCATCGTCATCAAGTAGCAACTCCAGTTTCCCGGGTGTTGTCTATCAGCCTCTTCAATCTGCTCCTATCTTGGTATGTTTCTTGATGTTGAACTTCCTCCCAAGAGCTCCATCTCATTTGAATGTCTTGTTTTAGTTGGTCGATTCACTTCCTTCTTGGTCTACCCACTCTTCTCTTCCCTGGTATTTCATTTTCCAACCATACCTTAGCTGTTCTGGTTTTTTCATCCTCATCACATGACCATACCAACCCAGCCTGGACCTCCTGACTTTTTCAATTAACGATATTTTGCATCCAACCTGTTTTCTAATTTATCCATATTCTCTGCCTGTCAAGTCTTGTCTTTTGTACCATCGTCCTTAGGAATTTTATTTCGTTGGCTTGTATTCTGCCAATGTCTCTACTTGATAATGTACAAGTTTCCAAGCTATATGATATGATAGGTACGAAGTAAGACAGTCATTTTGCAGTTCTTGGTACATTTTTGTACCAAAGGAGACTCCTTACTTGGTGGTAAAAACTTGACGCTATATTCAATCTTTTAGTAAAAAGTCATTGTAATTATAAGTTAAGAATTCCATATTTAGCCTTTAACTCAAGAAGAATGAAAATGGCCCGAATCATGATTCAAAATTTTGGCATTCAGAAATGAAATTCAAATACATATTAGTCCTCGTACCCATCAAATCCATTTTAGAAAGGTTTCATATTCCTAATTTTACTCCAAATCTCTACAAAATCTTCAGGGAGTATGGAGTATTAACTAAATCCGAGTCATCTTTTCTACAACAACTATAAAGCCTCTGTGGGCATGAAAAGTGAACGTCTAATGCTCTCCTCACTTGAATTTACACTGTCGTGAAGGGTAGCTACTATAAATCTTTTTCATTTTACTGCCATATGTGTAATAGAGTGTTAATGCGTCCAACTTGTCTCGACTACACAATAGATAATAATTAAATGTTTTCACGTGAGCAAAGTATCCCTTACTATGGTAGTTATGCTCAAAGAAAGGTCTAAGAAATTTCCAGTCCTACATTGGATAAATTAAAGAGACTTGGGCGTTATTTAATGGAACCGAAATTTCAACAAATATTAGAAAACTTCGTTAATTCCACACTAAAAAAAACCATATTGATCAAGAATATGCCTGCTTTACAGTCATTTTCTAAGTATATATATACGGTCATGACCTAATATCCTACTAATATTATAAATGTGAAAGTTTGTATGTTTGTTACTCAATCACGCAAAAATTACTGAATAGATTGTGCTGAAATTTAGCATGTAGATAGAAAATGTATCTGTGGGTAATATAGGCTATATTAAAAAGCCCTCAGGGTGCCCTAAGGCCCTCCAAAGGCCACTCTGGTGGTCCATGCTAATCATTTGGTTCGGTGCAGTGGGTTTATTTTTTCCTTTTTAAAAGCACTTTCACTCTAGATAGAAGGCTGGAATTTTTTATCGGATGGCTGAATAAATAAAAATTCTAATTCTTTCAATTGATTTTCTATTACGTTTCATATTCGTCTGAAAGTCATGTTTTTAGCTAAAAAATCTCACATTTTCTCTGAAATCAACAATATCATAATTCCTTGGCAACCAAAGATTTGATCTTCAAAAGATATTTAGGCCACTGGCATGTAAATAAAATGTTTCCCTGCAAGCCAATGATATCACGTTGAAAGTAAATCTATATTAGAAGGGCCCAGAGTCCCAAGGGCCCCATGATGATTTTATTAGGTGGGCAATCGTTAAATTTATTGCATATTTACATGCTTATCTCATGCATGCTTACAATGCTGAAAGCCGTAAATATAATGTTCAAGTTTATTTTCTAATGAGCTGATACCGATTCTTTAATAATGACCAGTGTTTATAAGCATTTAAAGAAAAAATAAATAAAAAATCCAACAAAAAAAATACCAAAATGGATACCTATATCAAGAAAAATGGGAAACTAAGTCGGTCACCTTCCCGTGGTGTTTCTCGGGTTATACTAAGAACCGCACAAATCTCATCCTAACTCAACCACAAAAGGGTGCCCAGCTATAAATCTGGTTCAAATATTGACCCGTCTGTTTCGAAACTTCAATCTGTTTTAAAATCGTGGAAACTATGATAACGTCACTACATTCATCTTACCCGAAAGAAGAACGGGGTATCCTGCTCAATGAACGCCATCCATGCATGAAAATCGACAATTGCCCTAAGAATCAATATATACTTTTGATTAAAAACACGACACCAACGATTATGGTTACCTTTCACGCCTAAGATGCAGTCCAGGTAACGGAGGATTAAATGGTCAAATAAACATGGCTGCTGCTGCAAATGATCCGTTTGACATTTTCAACCGCTGGATTGCACCCGTACTCTCCAATCCTGTTCGAAGATACTCAACGCCCATATCAAAAATGAATATCGCAACTGAAATAAGTCATTGAATGCAAATATATGTATATACACAAGAAAAGCGATTAAGTCCATTCACTCAGAAGAAAACTCAAAGAAGACCGCTCAGTATTCTTCAGGTTTTGTGGCTTTCGTGTATAATAAATTCAGTGTTTTTCTCACCCGTTGAGTTTCAACGGGTACCTTTCGCTAGTACCTAATAAACCCAGGATGGTGCGTAACAAGTGAGGGGTGGAAGGTGATGTGGTTGCATGAGGGTTTCTGTTACCTCACAGTAGATATTCAATTATGTTGCTGGGGCTGGGGGGGGGGTGAGTGAATTCTAATTTTCAAAGACTTAATTTAAACATTTTCAAAGATTTAATTAAATAAAAAATGTCTGTCATTGGCATTTGCCATTCCTTCACTACTACGTCAATAAATTTTGTTTTGAATTTAGGTACGGTGAGTTTGATGCCTTAGGTAACTCACTGATTAAGAAAATCTCCTCAAAATATTCCCTTAATTTCTTGCACTGTGGATGAGATAGTTTTCACCCACAAATATTATTTATTCGTAATGGAAATTCTTGAAAAGCAAATGGAATGTTACTGTTGCTTCTGTAGCACTTTCAATTACTAAATTTCTTTTACCAATGATTTCGTGTTTTCTATTGTGTGATATGTCCATGCTTACCTTTTCTGAGGTTTTATCATATATGTAGCTTACGGAATTGTAATGTGGTTGGTCTATATTCAGGTAAGATGGTGCGAAATTCGTCCTCACCGTTTAGCCAAAGTTTTATTCATCGCTAACTTTCTCACTGGCTTACATTGGCTCATGCCGTCTTCATGGAAGCTGTTCCGCATTGCTTGGGTGCTAAAATTAATAGTTATCAGAGCTTCCTCGCCAACAGCACGATTATTGTCAAGCGTGCTTCCACCAGAATGTTTTTACCACTATCTTAAGATATTCATCGATGTCTCGGCTTTTTTTCTTGATACTATCGTGATATTTAACTCCATCCACCAATTAATCAGCAATGTTATGTTTATATTTACATACACTCCCCTCTAATAGAATATAAAGTGCTGTAAAAGCAAGTACATTCAAATCCGCATCCTATGTGACCTCTCGATTATCTACCGTGAATATCTTGGCGAAAAGCTGCCAATGAAAAGCATAACCTGCAGAGTTCCGCTTGAGAAAACTAGCATTATTACCTGATTTCGACAGACTGCATGTTTTATATGCATTTAATTTAATCTAATATGCCCAGTGAGAGGTGGCCAGCGTGAAAGTCCTTCGGGGTAGGCAAGCGACCTGTACTGAATGACCGACTTTGAGGATAAGTCCATCACCTTAGTGCGTTTGCATTACTCGCGTCTTGGCCGTGACCTAAGAATTATGCTCCGTCAGAAAAGAAGATGATTATTCTTCTCAGCGATAGTGGCGTCTCTCCGTTTATTGGGGAACTTTATTCCCCCATTGTACCTGTAACACTATACTTTCATCAGACGCACTGCACTTTAGGTATGATACCGATGCTACAAAATTATTATTGACTTCTGACAGCTAGCTCTTAAACATTATGAAAAAAGGGTTTGTCTGCTCTAGAAAAAGATCTGACTGATGTATGTTACACCTCATTAACGTCTATGTAATACATATGTTTACAGCATACAATGCATAAAAAATCAACCGTCATGTTTTTCTCTTATGTCGCAGGTACCGTGAGAATGAATTGAATTTTTTTATTTGTTGCAGCTCAGTGCTGAGTAAATACGAATTACAGTGAGACCCCAAGGAAAAAATCGGTAACACCATCATCCGCAATACGAGTTATCTGAGTTAGATGACATGGAATCGATTCATACAACTTTCTCTAGAGAGTAACTTTATTTTTTTCTTGGCATTTATTTCGTCATAAATGACACAACTAGAGCCAATGATGAACCAGTTCCAGATTTAAGGGTGGGAATATCCAAAATATTTGAAAAATCTCTCCGTGCATTGACCGAAAAGCTTGTGTTTCCTTGAAAATATTGGACACTGAAAAAGGAACACTCTCATACACTTGCCGAGTGAGGCGTAATCGCCGATGAAGTACTTGCCCTCTTGTGGGGACGCTACCTTCACTTTTCCATCAATACCAGATGTATTAAGCAAGATTTCCTACTAGACTTGATATGCTATCATTTAAAACAAATTATACAGGCACCAAAATTAATGCAATATCGGTCGAGACTCTTTAAGTCAAGTGAATAGATGGTGTCAAAGAGAGAGAATGCATTTGCATGAATGAATGAAGTTTAAAAGGTCCGCAGTTTGTGGAGCCACAGAGTTAAAATTGTTAGAAAATGAAAATAAAACAGTCACTCAAATTATAACTTCATCTGAGCAAATGTGTCAAACTACGCGTTATGATAGGTAACTTATCTCAGTCATACTATGACTGAGAGTTCTTTGGTGAACAATTACTTTGTAGGGGGACCGTCACGATGGAGAAAACCAATGGTATACTGAAATGTAATGCAATGCACCCCGAATGTATTATTTGAAATTATTATTCCAAATTGGATTGACGTATGTATATAAGTGTAATATTAAATTACTCACGCAAATTCGTTGCTCTATGCGCTCGGCTACCCAGATGACGCGGAGTCGTTGCACTGCAGAAGCTCTCAGTTCTCCCAGCACTAGAAAAAAGTAAGAAAATAAGTTGATTAGGTAATACTAGGATACAAAATAACTCGATTAACTGCTTTGATAGTACATACTCTAAAACAAGCTATCATCCCCATTTTGGCTATTGTAAAGAGTCTCTATGTCCCGGTAAACTCAATGCCAGCTTTTCATGAGTCCTGAAGTCCCACGCTCTTGGGGTAACCCATGCTGAAACCTTTGCTTGAACCCTCAACTACTTGATTAGATTCATGATACATAACATACTTTCCACATCAGGTCTTCACGACCATTCGATGCAAATATCTGAACAAAAATAAGACTGATGAAATAAAATGAATTGACGTTTCATTTATTGTGATTCCTGCTTTCGGTGATATTTTTATGCAGTTTTCGCCAACCCTTCTGTCGGCTTTGTCAGTCCAATTATTTATAATCGTGAAAATCTTACAATGGCGAGGAATCTTTAATTAAATTACCTACAAATGCAGGGTTGAAAGGAAGCAGGAACATTTAAATTAACGTTTTAAAGATGCAGACCCTCATATCCATACACGATTTCTGCCTTCAGCCTTTCTGAAGGCGGTAGATGAGTCGGCGATAGGTTAGGCTGTAAAAAATATAATCTGTACAAGGAAAAACAAGAATTATAAAATTGCAACACACAGAAAAGCCTAGATTAAAATATTCTACTTCTTTCGCTCATGCTAGTAATCTACACAATTTCTCAAAATGCTTTCGCGATTATCACGTCAGATGTTTTGACTTTTGGCCTACTTATAATCTACGCCTATAAAAAGATTACATTTATTAGTATGAATTATCCATGTTAGCTGATTTCCGTTCACTCCAATAAGGGTATAAGCACCTTCCTACGCTTGGATTTATTCTTGGATTATTAGATAAATCGGGGGGTGGGAGACATTCGCAAGCTGCTCCCCTTCAATTCTAAATTTCGTGAGTGGCAGAAGAGGAAAGGACTTAGGGGTGGAGGCACCAGAATGGACAAGAGAAGTCTTCAAAGCAACGAGCGGGCGACGAGATGCGACGGGGCAGTCAATGTCCGACAAGAGTCGGACATTGACTGCCCCGTTGCTGGCCATTCCCAAGGGAACCCCTATTGTCTGCGGAGTGATTCGGCCCCCCTCCACTTCCAGGCCACTCAATTCCTCTTCCCTCTTCCATTCAGCATCCCATTCTAAATGCTCTGAATACTCGTACGCGGAGTCAAGAACGACACTCAGTTCACTAAAGTCACAAAAGAGTGTTCTCTTGTCTTCTCTTAAAACACACTGAAAAGCAAATTCTGGAAGTTTCGTGCAAATCAAATGTAATGCTCACTTATTCATTCATTTTTATTTGCCATTCAACTGGTTTCCTCGTAGACTCCACCTCCACTCTACTATTATCTCAGCTATTTGCTTCATTTTCGCGTATTTACCCTCTCTTTTGATATTATCCATCGTTTTCTTTCTTTTTCTTCCCCTTCTCTGCTCTCCTTCCACCAATACTTCCAATTATTTCATTAGCACACAATCTCTTTTTAGGCAATGTCCTTTCCAGCTCTTCTTTCTTCCCTTAATCGTTTCCATCATAGCCCTGTCCTCGCCTATTCTCCTCAACACCTCCTCATTCTTCTCTTAAGTTTTCCAAATCACATTTTCATCTTCCTCCGTGTCCACATCTCTTGGGCTTCTAGTCTTTTTTCACCTTCCTTCTCAATTGTCCAAGTCTCTGAGCCATAGAATTCCACTAAATTTAGCACTTTTCTGGCCTCTTCCTTAGTACTTTTTTCATCGGTCTACAGAGTAACATCATTTTCCTTTGGAATCCTTCTTATGCAATTTCTGTTCTTCTTCTTATCCCCGTTGAACATTACGTATCTTCAGTTATCATACAAATTAGATACTTAAAACTCTCTACTTGTTCACTCCATTCTCCTTCCAGCTTTACCTTTATTTCAAGGTCACATAAAGGCAAATAAATCTTTGAATAGTCAGAAATCGTTCTAAAATGCGCTTTCTTCAATTAGAAAAAGGGAATTTAATGATAGAGGGTAAATTAATTTAATTCGAAACAGAGCCAAAACTGTAAGAAACTCTTTTTTACTAAACAATCCTTTTTTATTCACTTTAATTTTCTTTTTCAAGCCCTTCCGTTCTAAACATGCACGAGTCAAGCTGGGAGTGCTACATCTGTATGAGCGGGTGCATGAATATGGATGAGACGGACTAGTCTCTCGCCGTCCTTTCAATTTGCAGACAAAGTTAAGCTTTGGGAGTCTCAGAAAAACCGAATGAGGTAGATTTGTGCAGTTAACAGTTATGAATTAAAGGCTTTGTATTAGGATCTCAGCTACATTTACATAAATTGATACTTGTATACGGCAAACACAGTTTCTACTGAAAATGTCTCAAGAAGGTTATGAGAGGCACTTTGGGCATACAGCCTCTCACCACGTGTTGTCTTTTATCCTCAGGTCCTCATTTGCATATTTTACTTTTAGATATTCACCATTCTTCTCCTGGAGAGGGCCAAAGTGCACATTATATTAAACGAGCATGATAATATGAGGTACCTCTTGGCAGTCAAACTGCTTCTTGAGCGTAATGGAAAAATATATATTCCTATAGTAAAAGGGCTCTCGGCTCGGAGGATGTTCAAAGTTAACGGAAATCGACCTGACGACACCGCCTCGTTTTGTCTACTGAACGGCGTCTCGATTTCCTAACATCTTTCGCCATTAATGAACGGCATTTTCTGATGAACCTCAAGGATTGGAATGGATTTTGGGTAGGCGAGCGATAGCTGAGGTCAATTGCGCCATAGGGGATAGGCAAGGAAGGAAGGGTGGATATAAACCTGGCGTCGGCATTAGCCTGCTCTTAACGAGCGGTCCAAGGGGACCACGGTTTAACGTCTCATCCGACAGGCGGAGTATTGTACTTGAAGTGCCCTCCACAAGACACTGAAGTAGGGATCGGGTTTCCTCTGAAAAACATCCTCCTCTGCAGGGATTTGAAGCCTGGCCGTCCATATGTTTATCCAGTACTTTAGCCACCACACCAACCCGATCCCTGGACATAAAGGCCCTTTAAATTTAGGAAGACGAATAGGCAGAAAGACATATTTTCCATTTTTTTAAATGTCAATATTTTCACTTTTTCGATAGCGTTCCTCGATCCCCACATGGGTTATATATCGAGAGTACTTTGAAGAATGTTCACCGTCCGTCGAATTGGACGCTGAGTTGTCAACTACTTTGTGCCTTTTATCGAGAACAGGCTAAATCCTACGAATGGTTTCTCTCCACCCTTCCTCCTTGCCACAAATACCAAGTCCTTTACCGATCCGCGCAGCTGGATTCAATATCGCAAACGAGAACGGGCGAGCGTGATTGCCTCCAGGTTCTCATATTCTACTTCCCAATTGGAAATTTGGCGCTCAAAACTGTCCGTGCGTAAAATTCCAGATCCATGGGACGGGTTCACTCGAACAAGAGGAACAGGTGTCCAAAACGACTGAGTTCGCGTGACCCTGACGCAAGTGAAGTGGGCACGATTGATTTGAATCCAAAAGGTGAAAGTTGTGCCTAAAATGGCGATTCATCCCCATTCGCTTGAATGGAGTTACAAAAATAATAATCGAGTGTGAAAGGCGTTGGAGGAAAAGTAGGAAAATGATTGGCGTCCGACTCCGATATGGAGAGGATATTCCGTTCCCAGAATATCTAAGGTACAAAAGAAAAAATTGTGGAAATACACTAATTTCCAGAGACGCAATGAAATTGGTCATTCCCGGAGAATTTAGTCCGTTTTAAGAGGGAAATACAACTTGATTTTAGCGAGAGGGTACTTTAGGAATATCACATAACTGACCTCTAAATATGATCTTCCCAAATATCTATTTCACGGTTACTAATACAACCCGGTTTAACATTAGCATTGATTTAGGCAGAAAACCTTATATACCTTTTGAATTTTTATTAAACAAACACGTTAAAGTTCTGATGAAGGCTTTGGTGGGGCTTGAATGTAAGTCGAATCCGAGTTCCGGGGTTTCCACAACGTTGATTTATGATGAGGACGATATTTCACCAGCTATTCTGCAGCCTTCATCAGGTCTAGTGACAATCCGGTTCGGAAGGCGCCGTGTAATATAGGATGGTTTTCACGAAGGAGACCGCAAAAAAAGTCGCAAAAACCATCCTTAATAAAATGGCGCCTATCGAACCGGATTGTCTCTGGACCTGAGGAAGCCTGCAGGATAGCCGGCGAAATATCGTCCTCATCATGAATCAACGCGGTGGAAACTATGGAAAACGGATTCGACTTACAAACATTTTAAAGATTCACCAGTGACTTGATAAGGTGATATGAAGACGAGATACAGGGTTTGTATAAAAAGTAACCGGACTGAGCTCAGAAAACATATTTATTGGCAAAATTTCTACATTTTTCCTCAAGAAATCTTCGAAGTAGTCCCCATTGGAGTCGATAACCCTTTGGTACCTGTATAGCCCCAAATTGTCTTGATTATAAAATTTTCTGTGTATAAACCGAGATACGAATCATAAAGCCAAACCCTGTGTTCAAGGAATATTTGCCTTCCCTCTCTTGCCGCGTGGGCTAATTCTGTATAAGAATGACAAAGAAAGCTATCAAAATTCGGCTAGAGAACAAAAATTCTATTTGTGACACCGGATACTCTCTCAGCCATCCTTGGACACCTGCGCTGCAAGTGTCGGTACGGGTGTAATGGGTGATACCATTTGCTATTTTACTGGAAGGGCCACTAGGGGCCCTTTATTCAATATCATCACTGTGATTGCCTTTCCCGGGGCCGTTCTGCCCCTACGATGGACGCAAAAATTTGCGTATTCACATTGTGCCTCCTTTAAGGCCGTTGATATCTGGCCGGAAATTTTTTTGCGGCTCCTTCTCTTCTCCAGTGGCTGGTCCTCTGCTGAACCGGAGCCAGCTCGCCTTGAAGTTTCAGCTGCTCGACGGTTAATTATTTCAGTTAGTGTCGTCTTGTTATTTCCGTCATATTCATTAAAGAGACCTTCACCCTCGCACCTCCTCTAAATGGGAGGTTGATCCACGTCGCGGTCCGTAGCAGCTCTGGGCCGTTTGATCCAGCCTAGAGGTCTAATGCCCCCCAGAGGTTGGACTTCTGGTTCCAAGTTTCTTGGTTCATTGTTAAAAAACTTCCTTGTCAGCTGAACCAAGTGGTCCTTAATTGGTTCGGTTCCCTCGGGGGCGTTGGTAATTTCGTTGGCGTAAGTCCATAATAAAGCCATGATGCCTCTCAGCACGGACCTCTCTGTAACTTCTAGTTGTCAAAGTGCTGTTGGCAATGTCCTTCCGCTCCACTCTGGGGATACGTGCGTCATAATGTGCCTGATGCCCATTTGGTACAGCCGGAGCTTCGTCTTCATGGTTAGATACTGCAATCGGAGTAGGGGTGAAGATGCAGGGCCCTTTCCTTAACATTTTGGTCTGCTTCCTTGACGTACAGCCGGACTGTTAGATAACGATCAAACGTCACACCCAAGTATCGGACTGATTCTTCCCAGGGTTTCTCCGTGAATTTCACAAGAATACCATCCAGTTCCCGTGAAGCCTGCCGAGAAGTGTATTGCTTTTGTCCTACCAGCATTAATAGTGATACACCATTCCGCCCTCTATTGAAGTCCGCCCTCTATCGAAGCCTCGGTGCAGGTGGCTGGCTGTGGACTGCGCATTGCTTGATCTGGCTTCCATTGCAGCGTCATCAACAAACAGGGAGATGATAGAGTTGCATCTGAAGTCCGGTGGAATGTTGGTCGTAAATACGTTGAGCAAAAACGTCCCTAGGACCGATTCCTGCTGTACACCTGCGCTGATGACTTTAGTTAAAGAGACTGCTCTGCCCCAGGCGACTCTAAAGGTTCTGACGGTCAGAGAGTACTGGATCAGAGGTAGAATCATAGAGTGGGCAGTGCAATCCCTTCATCGAGATATCGTGGAAGTTCGTCATATTAAAACAGGAAATAACAATTGCACTATTCCACAGGGTATTTATTGCAAGACTTGTTCCTGATGATGGATCTGTGAGTTGAAACGCGTTGTACGCAATAAATACCCTGTGGAATAGTGCAATTGTTATTTCTGTTTTAAAATGATATGTTCTTCCTTGTAATCTTGCTTTAGCATTTTCATTAAATTGTCCTTAATGTCAAAGAAATATCTTGCTTCATTCTAAAAAAAAATATTCTTATCTTTCTGTTGTACTGACTGTTTGACTCATAAAGCTGTAGGTGTAATCTTTTATGCCCCTGAGGGACACATTATTCCAAGATTAATAAACTTCATTTTCTTTCCTTCTTCCTTTTCTCAGTTCAACCTCCTCTCGCATCCGTTCCCACCTCCATACACTCCGGCCGCTAATCTCCCCCGCCCAACCTAGCCTCCACCTCCTCCTCCTCCTCCAACCCCCTTCACTTCTCCAATTTCATTCTCCACCCGTCCCCTCCCCCCCGCCCATACACCAATTTATGGAATGCATAATGCACACGATTCCTGCTCCCGCCTCGACGGCCGTTTGGACGCCATTTGGCGCCTCCATTAACCTTAGCCTTCCACCCCTCACCCACCCACCCCCCCTCTCCTCCTCGGTTTATGGATTACGACGGGGGCACATCCTCCACTTTCAATTCGCAAACGTTGTCGTCCTTGCGAATCGAACAAGTCGAACATGTTATACTGATCCCAAAGCAACGATTGAAATGAAGATAGAACTCAGCCATCCAGGTAAGCTTGCGTATTTTGCTAGCTTGTTAGCGCAAGCAACTCATCACGCGATGGATGCATCAATACGGGAGGTCTGACGCAATACATGCACCAATGTGGGATATTGCAAGTATATGTGAATGATTACTGAGCAAGCATAAATTACGCTTGTATAATTAGACATTCCAGGCGGTTGAATACGGCAGTTGACGATCGAGTAGGTATTCCTCCACTCGTCGTCACAAATGGAACTCCTTGCAACTCAAAGAACTCCACCCATCACGCACACGTTTAGCTCCACCGGATAGGTTTGTTTACTTTCACAGCTTATATTACAGGGGGGAACGATGGCATCTTGTGGATAGTTTTCCGAGTGAAATGAGATTATTATTAACTTATTAAATTTGAAACTAAATCTTAGTTTGAGGCATCATTCTAATTTTTTCTATAAATATTCGTATTTGCTGTTCTTTTCTTTCTGTTCAATTCACACTACAAATATTAGACCAAAAGGAATGGAAAAATAAAAAAGAGGAAGGGGGAACATTGCGCGCCACTTAGAGAGGTCATACTGAAAGAGACTCGCATTCTCGCGAAAGATAACAGTAACGTTGAAAATAAATATGAAACATCCAAGCTTACATATCCTCCTCCTCTGGTAGTCAATCCGAAGATTGGTTTTCAGTAGTTCGACTGGTTGGCACTCTCCATTCCTCACATCTCTCCGCCTTCCGTTCCATTTTCTCGTAGCTCTTACATCCTTCATTATCTGGTCTATAAACTGGAGCTGTGGTCTTTCTCTGGATCCTTTTCCATTCATATGTCCCTCTAGAACTGTCAATAGGATCCCCCATGTCTCATATATGCTCTATAAGTTGGACTCTTCTGTCGTCGATGGATTGCCATAACCTTCTTTTCTCCTTCATTTCATTTAATATTTCTTCGTTTGATATTCCATCTATCCACTTAATTTTAAGCCTACATATATAACACCATAACTTACATATGCCTCACATATGTCAAGCGCACTACAACAATATTACAATACATAGCTTACATATGTCAAACCTAAATACCTAAAATGTACCTAACCTTTCTAAACACCCAAAATAAAAAATGTGCCTAAAAACCCGAGAGGTGATCAATATACTCCACCACGCTAATAAATTAAAGGAAGGCATTTACTAGAACCAAATTACATGCTCTACTTTACATATCATGGAAGATATCCATTGCATTTTCATCATTCTGAGTGCACCTATCCATTTCATCTTCATCTTCCACCCTCCTTAAGTAGAAGCCCAAGTTTTCTCCGTCATGAAAACCGCCGAGGCTGGCTATCAATGGTTGGAAAACTGAGATTGAAAGCAGGTGGATCGGTTTGCAATGATTTTCTGGGAGGCGGGCAGTCATAAAGACATCGCTGACATTTTTTTGCTTTCCTAAGGTCATAAGAAGAAGCCTTTTCAAAATACAAGTAGCTGATTGCCCAGCACAAAAATTAATAATCCTATTTCATGAGCATAAGCCTCCATGGTTGACCTCAATGTTAAAAAATTTTGAGTAACAAATAGTTATATTTTAATTTAAATAAATATTGTGATAAATGAGATGTCTTTATTCAGGCGGGCATCGTCGCAATGGTGCTAGAAAACTGCTGAGGGGGTATGTATTTTAGGCATACAATCATGCCTTGATTAGTTCAAGGGGTACATTCCTATGAGTACTTGTACTATTATGTGCAAAACAAGAGCATTATGGCATGACAGATATAGATATTCATACCAAGATTAAAAATAATGAGTTGTAAAGATAAGTTTAACACATCTCATTGTATTTTCCGGGAGATGAGAGGGAAATGTTAGGAGGATGAGAGTGGGTGAAGAAGGGTCGAGCGGTTTTCCTAGTGGCGCTCAGGAGGCAGTGGTTAGCAAGGTAAGGGTTGAAGGGTATTCCGAAAGGACCACTCTCTGCCTGTAATCCTCTTCTTGCCTCTGGCTGCCGTGATTAGCATGCTAACGAAACTGGAGGCGTATTCCGCTTCACCTCTCCCTCTGTCCCTGGCTCCTTATCGCATGCCTGTCTTACGCACGACGTGCACGATAAGAGGGCACTACTTGCAGTTACGACAGGGGTGACACCGCTCCACTCTCTGCCTCGTCCTCTAATGCTGAGTCTCGACTATAAAGGGATTGTGAGTTGAGCGAAGGCGTCCACAAACCGCCCACCGCACACTCAACACTGACGGGATGAAGGTGAGGTGCGCGCGAGATTTGCGATACAAGGACGTGATGTATTAGTGAGACTGAACGATGAGGAAGAAGATTGGCGTAGGAATCAAGTAAACACTCTAACCTTTTGTTCATTTGGGATGCCGTAGAGAAATTGTTAAACAAAAAAAAGATTGTAAATAATAGTAACTACGTGTGTGTTATTCCATATGAATTTTATTCAAACGACCCGGGTTTTGACGTGGCACGCCATCAATGGGTATAATTTACAAAATAGAGCACGTTCCACAAAGTTAAGCATATGACAACTGAGGGCATCAAAAGATTTATAAAATACAATTAGAAAGAAAGCTCATGGTCCCTCCAACGACCAGCGCAGAAATACAATTAGCGGAGAAGAGGGTGAAATGTTGGTGGAAACTTGAAATGGAAACAAAAAAGAATCCCTTTTTTGGGAGGTGATAGCGAGAGAATAGAGGCCGGACGGCAAACTTCTAAAGAAATAGTTTTAGCTGGCTTATCAATAAGACATGGAATTTTACTGTGACATCAAAAAGGGAGGGTTTGTCTCAGTGAAGCTCTCGAAACGAGCTCAGTAATGGTCCCAGTGCAGTTCTAAACCAATATATCGGAATAGAAGCTAAGTATGGGTTTTTAAAATATACCATAAAATTAATGATGACAAATTCGGCGGATACTCGTCTAGATTCAGCACGAACGAGAGGATTACTAAAGGCTCTTAAGGTGAAAAAACATTAAAAAATCACCAGTAAAATTTTAGGTGGACAATGGTTAAGTGGAGAGAGAACAAAATTCAATGATAAGAAACATTTCCAAATTGAAAAGCATTCACGAGTGGGCCTTAAAAAAACGAGCAAACGTTATGAACACATGAATGGCATGGGTTAAGAAAAAATAGAAAAAGGAGTGTGTGATGAGCTACCTTTGTAAAAAAGGAAGAATTTGAAGACTGGCAGATGATGGTGTGTAATGCACCTTACCGTCGAACGAAGATTAGCTGGGTAAGAATTAAGAAGTAGAAGGCAAGCAGCTGGCTGCATAAAATGAAGAAGAAGAAAGCTCCAAACGTAATCATTGTTTTCTCCTACTCTCCAAATTGGGTACAGTGAGTCTGTCAGGCCACAGGCGTTACAGGTAATCATACTACCCAGGCTCAATGGCAATATGAAATACCAAGAGTAGAGACCATCCGATGTTCTGGGAATTCAGCACTCAAAGTATCTCCCCAATAGTCAGACCCAATTGGTTTCTTCAGGCTCTTGGCAAATGACGAATTTTTTGACCCCGTCATCACAGAGAAAATATTAATTCCCAGCGATTGCAGAAAAAATCCATTGTTGCAAAATCTAGGGTTAAAGCGTGGCAAGACTTAACTAGGGATGAATTTGAGATTTTCCTTGGGTTACTATTTCATATGGGGTCCATCTGAATAAACAAAATGCAGTAATACTGGTGGAAGGATAAACTCTATGAATTTCCAACTTTTTCAAAGGTTATGCCAGAGACAGATTCATTGTCATTTTGCGATGTCTAAATTTTGGGCGTAACCTTCCTGATAGGGACCCAAAACCGAGTGACCCACTTTACAAAATCCGTCCATTATTGGACATTTTCCAAATGAATATGAAAAATGTATACTATCCTTAAAAGCAGCTTAGCCTGAACGAGTTCATGGCTTTGTGGAGGGGCAGACTTTACTTTCGGCAATATACAAAAAAAACAAAAGACAAAAGTACGGAATGAAATTATATATGCTTACTGAGCAGAATGGACTTGTTTTGGATTGCTTGGTTTACACGGAGTCAAAGGATCCTTTTGTTGGGGGAGTTGGTCACCCGAAAAAAGTTGTTCATACACTATTGTCTGGATATGCCAATGTTGAAAACGCTGTATATATGGAAAATTACTATAATAGTTATAATTTGTCACAACAATTGTTAGAAAAGAAAATTTATTCAACCGAAACGCTGCTTAGTACAAGAAAAGGGAACCCTCCCGAAATTTTAAAGAAAACATTACAAAAAGGAGAAATTGTGGCGCAATATACAAAAAAAGGAATTTTCATATGCAAATGGAAAGACAAAAGAGATTTTTTAATGATTTCCTTGGAGCATAACGCAAATATTATAGAGGTATCGAACATAAAAGTCAAGATTTCAAACAAACCTAGAATGGTAGCGGAATACAACAAATATATGGGGGAAATAGATCGATCAGACCAAATCCTGTCTTACTATCCAGTTGAGAGAAGAAGTCTTAGATGGTATCTGAAGCTAGGAATACATATGTTTCAAATTCTTCTTTACAACGCAAAAATACTGCATAATAAGGTTAGTGTAAAGCATATCAATCTTCAGACATTTCGGGAGAGAGTAATTGAGAGTCTTATTTTCAAATCTAAGTCTGTTGAAATCCCAGTTCGAGCTTGGTAGAGGTGGTTGAACTTGAGCTGGCAGTTCGTATACATACACCGCAGCCCCGCCGTCAGCACTTCTGTTTGCTATCGTCATTGCAGTAGCTACTTCGCAATAGTAAAAATCACAACTTATGAGAAATGAATAGATGCCACATTGATGTGTCGTATGGGAAAAAAATTGTTGATACCTCCTTTCATGAAATGGGTTATTCGCAGTCACACGTTTAGGTTTAATTGAACAAGCCTTTTAAAACTAGAGTTATTTTTCGGACACTGTATTTCCCAACTTCCTCCACACTCGCCTCGCCCAGTGTTCTCATCCTCTAAGCCGCTCCCAGAGGTGAATAAAATATGCCCTTTGACCTGCGGATGACGCTGGATATTTGATGCCTTCCGCGCATTAGCCCTCTCGTCATACTCACCCTTAATTCGTGTACCATTCTTCCTCATCCTCCACCCTTCCTACGCTTTGCGCGTGTGCACTGAATCTTTCAGGGCGGGATGAAGTTCAACGTTTCTTAACGTGATGAAAATGGACGCAGGCGCCCGAAAAGTTTGTTTATTGACATTTATCGGAGAAAATTATGATGGCCGGACGCTGATATCACCGTCGATGGACGATGAGTGAATATCTCAGAGCATAAAGTCTTTTCTGTCACGTCAAGTCAACGACATCCAATCAGAGGGAAGTTTTGCTCAAATATGAGAGAGTTTCATTTTCAAATTACTTACTAATAGCCTTAAAAAATATAAAACAATTAAATCTGGAGGAACAGCGCTTTTTTTGGTATGCTTGTGATTTTATATTTAAGTATACTTAAATAAACCGCTACTTAGCAGATTTTTAGTGATTCGTTTACAAAAAAGGTCAACAATTGGCGTTGATACTCTCGTCAATCGTAATTAATTTCTCCTTGATCGGAAGACGACGGAAAACCGTTCGTTCCCGTCACGTCAGTTGACGTTGATCGCAATTCCACCCTTACTCTCATCTTAAATTCTCGCCTCATTTCCTTCCAAATTCTCTCTCTTCGTTTTTCCAGGTTTGAGCTTAATCCTCCCGCTCCCCATCAGCGAAAAAAAAATAATCATTCCAGTGCTTCCTCCCCCTTTCATGCTCTTTTCTCTTCCACCTAACTTATTAATCACCCCTCTCTCTCTTCATCCCTAATCAGACCAAAAGCACACGCTGCTCCACGAGAAAAAAGGGAGAGGGAGACGCCTGGATTCTTGCCACGAACAAAGCCAAACAGGAGTTAGTTTTCTTGAGCCATCCCCCTGTCTGAAACGAGTTTGGAAACTTAGTAATTTTTTGAAGTTTCGCTTCAAACGGAAAGCCATCGTAACAAGACAAAACTTTTGTCACAACTATCACCACTTTGAGATTTCATACAAACACCATTTCATATAATAGGAACCGGATTTGGGCGCTCCCATTTTCAACGCTTACGGATGATTTATAATAATAATAATTTCTTTATACCTAACAGCCGAAGTCAATGACTAGGTATGTAATACATGGACGCACACACACAACCATGCCCAGGGAGGTGTAAATATTCTACACAGGCGGGACTCGAACCCGCAACCTTCGGTTTGGCAGGCGAGGACTTATTTATCCGAGGACTCTACTCCGCCGCCACCGAGGCCGGCTGTAATTTGACTCTCTCATAGCATTGTTCCGCGTTCATTTTTCTACTGCCTTCAGAAAATTTAAATATGGACGAGTAACAAAACGACCTCTAAACTGGCAATTCCTGATACACACAGAAATAACATAACTATCGTACAATGGCAGATAATACAGTCGAGGAATAAAAGAAAATGACATTCAAGAGGTGGTAGATGTATGCAGAGATAACGCAAAAAACGAAGGCTGTTAAGGTAGTTTGAGCGAAATATCATTTTACTTAAAAATTTCCATGGTGAATTTGGTCTCATTTTAAAGAAAAATATCTCACCCTTCTAATGACCACAAAAATTCAACCCTGTACCACGTTACGTTTGGAGTTACTTGACCAAAAATACCAAACTTTTTAATGGGAAATGCTACGCGTATGTACTCGAGAGAGACATTATTTACAAAATGAGATATTTCTTACACTTAGATGTTGTCAAAAACTAACACTGTGTAGTTTTTGTTTTCTCAACTATATTTTTTTAAATTAATCATATTGTCACCGCATTAGGTTCTTGGATATATTTAAAAAACCTTCCGTTTTGAAGGAGTTTCAAGCGCACCGCGCGAAAAAAATGAGTCAAGTTAAAGACTTACTCAGATATTTTCATTTGATTACTTACAATATCTTTCATATAAAACTATATTATTGCACCAATAATAGAGTAATATTTAATTGATGTGTTCTACAACTGGTGAAATTAAAACGTATAATTCGAATATGGTCTCTATTATGACTAGGAAACTATCTCGCTTGGACTACCTTAAAGACCAGTTAGTGGTATAGAGTAGGCTAATCCATTATCAAGAAACGCATGGAGGCCAATAGAATTGCTAAGGGCAATAGTCTATACATCAGACGCCCCCTGTAAATATCCGCTGCTCCGCAGCGAGGGAACTTATTTACGCGTCTTTGACTCCTCAAATCGCTAAACAACCCGAAATTATTGGGTATTTATGGTGCGTTACTAGATTCATTAATTACTGGCAGATTTTTAACCAACTTTGCGCCTGATATGAAGATAGGGGATTAGTTAAATACGGCAGTCTCCTGTTAATGGTCAACTCTTTGGGGTTACGCTTGAGTAGTAGAGATATATACAATACAACTCAACAAATTAACTGTGAAATGTTACATTCATTAACCGAGAGCCATATTTAGCAGTCCTCTCAGTTGAATAATTGCACATATGCTCTTTGAGCCTTAAATACCGTAAAATGTTAAATTAATGCCATCATGAGGAATTTTCCAACCCCTTACGAAGGCTTCATCCCTTCTTTTGGCTTGGACTTTAAAGGCACAAGATTTTCCAAGAAGTTAGATGACCTGAGACTTAACTGACAAATGCAATTGAAACAATATTAAGGGATCTGAGTTCGAGTCCCAGTCAAGGCCAATGATTTTTTTCCTTGTGGAATTTCTCATTTTTGTACATAAGTAATTAACTCCGTGAGGGAGATATCGTCGGTATCTAACTACCATGACAAGCGGTAAACTAGAGTAGATATTCCTTCCGATCACTTTCATGCCCAACATCAGCTTTTCCTTTCAGATATTATCCTGTTATTAACTTTGAACCTTTATATAATCCTCTGAGCACAGACTTCTTATTATGTATTTGTTGAGTTGAGACATGAATTTCCGACGTTTTCTGTTATCTTGTCACCCTCAATGCCGCAAATCATATGCGGCCGAGAAGATGAGGTGCCAGCACCGTAGGCCCACAAACTCTAGCGAGCGGCTCTAACTAGCAAAGCATGTGCGAAAGGATACAAACAAATGGAATTCAAAACTATGGCATGATTTTTAACAGTACACACATCTCTTGGTCCGAGAAAAGACTATTGAAAATTCTCCAATCAAGTCCTCATTTGGAGATCATTTTATGACGACTAAATTAACCTCCAATCCTACTGCAATCAAAGATAGGAAGACAAATATCATTCATGAAATAAAAATAATTGCTGATCGTCAAATCACGAGGAATTGACTAAACTAAAATCAATTGCTGTTATTTTAAGTGAAAAATTTCGTTGAAATACATTTGAAGAACGCATAAGTAAGCAAGGTAAATACCTTTCTATTCGTTTGCCTGCTAAGGTAGAGTTTGACTTGGATTACTTTTTCTGTATCAAATGAAATCAACTGGAAGGAGCTAAACAGGAGTGCGTGGCAACTGACGGCGATCGTGAGATGAGAATAAAGAGAGGGAATTTACCCTTTTTTTGCGTCAGAAGAATCGCAGTCCGATTTAAGCGATCGGCGTTGATTTTTCCCAAACACACAAGCATCATCCACCGCCTTCCTTTGCCTTCAATTCATCGAAATCTGAGGGAACAGTTCGGGAACGGTTTCTGTTTTCAATGATTGAGGAGGGGGTCGGAATGCATGCGCTATTAGTATCGATGTAGGAGAGAGGAAGGTGGGAAGGCGTGGGTGGGTTTGGGTCCAGATATGTTGGGGAGGGAAAGTTTAGCATGTCCAGCCACCATTTTGTCCCCCATACCCTCCTCTTCGGCCATCCGTAGAAATGTCATTTTAAAGGGTAATTCTCCGACTCCATCCTTCAACTTCTTTTATTTACCCATTCAAATTCAAAGGAAATTATGTGTGTATCTATAGACAGATGAGTATTTAAAAGCCTAAAAATCAAAGGTAGAGTCAAATAATATGCCACTTTGTAAATACGCACCCTCAGTAAATATGACTTACCGGTTTCCATGTCTCAAAATTATTACCAGAGTTCGAAAGCACGTTTAAGTACGACTGGCATAAAATATAGGACGGGATATTCAAAAGGGGTTGAAGAGGAAGAATATTTGGGAGAAGAGGAATAGGTTGGTTATACAACACGAAAACAGCGTAGGTACTCCAGAAAAAGCGTAAAAAACAGCGTCAAAGATTAAAAGATAATGCGACAGGGGTGGTAAAAAGGGGGGTATTTAAATGAATTTTTGTCCGAGGAAAAATAAATTTTTTTGGAACAACTTCATTAAAAGCTTACGGTTACACACTCAAACATCGGGAACCACCATCTTCACCATTTTCACCATTTGAAATAAAAAACTAGCTTCAAACCTTTGTCACTCAAAATAAAATATAAAATATGTATACATACAAAGTCAAAAAATACATTTTTTTTTACTTTGTCTCGAGTCCAAAAAGTAACTTCATGTACCATCTCGTAAAAGCGAAAGATGTTTGGTAGTAAGACTACTTGATAGTAATTAGATTCAAACGTGTATCATCGGCATAATTACATTCCTCATTCTGCTCCCGGGTATTGCTCTTGATGGATGAAAGATAGATGAGGGGCAATGGAGAAGAATATCCCATACTGCTTTGATGTGAGAATGATCTTTGTCCTTCCTACAACCATAAATCTATTAATTCTACAACATTTATTGCCTTTAGAGTCCCGCCCGACAAAATCATGTTCATTCCCATTCATTTTCACGAGTGGCAACATCTCGCATTAGGCGGTATATCGTTTGATATTTAAAACATTACGTAGTCACCCCAGTCGTGACGATTAAATTTTTGCGCGGTCCTCATATTTTTCAGAGCATAACTGGGTAATAAATAGTTGACAAATACAATTTAAGAACTCTGTAATCTTTTTGAAACACTTTTACGACAATTACTTGATAATAAGTAGGTAATGCTCTCATTACGGATGCCTTCCTCAGCCTTCTAAAACTGCAAACTACACCGTAAAAAACCTAAAGGGTGTGTGGCAGAGAGTAAATAATCACCAACAAGCACAACATTAGTATATCCATAAAATTCTATGAACCTACGACAGGGTAATGGACAAGCAAAAACCTGATTATACTTGCCAGGAGGTAGAATTTCTAACA
Organism: Ceriagrion tenellum; assembly: GCA_963169105.1. Taxonomy (NCBI): domain Eukaryota; kingdom Metazoa; phylum Arthropoda; class Insecta; order Odonata; family Coenagrionidae; genus Ceriagrion; species Ceriagrion tenellum. The sequence continues at coordinate 121,413,481 of OY720642.1, read as the reverse complement.
ATACACAGCGCCGAAGGTATTCTACTGCAATTGTTTTCAACCCACCACCTGGAGGTGGCTGCACCTTGGGCTCCTCAGTCTCCTCTACCCAACCAACCAACCATAGTATTGCAGACCAGTTTATTTAATCTAAATCGTCACCGTTCGGAAATTTTGTCAAAAATTGAGATTTTGATTGATATTTTGGCAGAACTTGCCGTGGAATCAAAGTGGATCTGATGACGCCATCCCTGGCGTCACTGCCACATACACGGGAGGCTGCTTCGGTGACTAACTTCACTGTCCGTTCCACTGCCACTGTGTGGCACGGAAATACGGTGAAAGACCATTCTGGCGAAGTATTTTCAGGAAGAGACAGTTTTTCGACGAGTTCTTCATTTGAAATATTCCTCAGAACTGGTGGCACGGTGATAGACACATCGGTGCTTTCCCAACGAATCATTTTTCCGTAATCCATGGCTTCAAAATTCAAATGGGGAACAATGTTGCATCTAATGCAATGATGTAAATTATCTGCTTCGTCTTAACTAGAACTAAGAATTTTATTTAGTGCCTCCTAACGGACAGTAAGTCGATGATCAGTCATCATTGCAAGAAGAATATTTTCTGGGAGTGCGAAGAACGCATTTGTTTGGATGGATGAATGAACTACTGCTTGGTATTTCCTTGGCAAGTATCTAGATCTACGAATGGTCTCATAGACGTGACGAGCACCATCGGCGATGGAAGAATGTGTCCAGATCCTGCATTGCATCACTACATAGACTTTTAGTATGAATTTCACTATTTCGATGAGTTTCTTGGTAGGTTTCTTAGTCGAAATATATAACCTAAGAATTCTGTTAGCTGTGGTCAACCAACGTTTATTTAGTTTTCCAGGCATCATAGTGACTAGCCCTTCTGGACATGTTCCAGACGCAATTGCTTAGGATATCTTGAGTAAGTACTTCAGATCCTTATTAAGGTTTGAGATATCATCTGGGCTGTGGTTTGGCAAGTCACAATTTATGGGATGAAATGACACCACTGGGAGCTTTTCACATTCTGGCAGTTTTGAACCTTTGTCACCTGTGTATGAATACGGGCTTGAACAAGCGACGTCAATGTGGGCGAAGAGAGCTCGGAACGGCAACTCGATGAAATGCAAAAGGCAAATAGCCCATTGCATAGGTTTTCCCGGCATTTCTTCTAATTTTCGCAGGACGCCGCCCTTCCAACCCGTATTGGTGTTCGTCCCGTCACAGCCAAGAACATCAATTTCATCGAATCCACCACTGAGTTGACTGATGATGAACTCGAAAATTGCTGTAGCCTCATCATGTGCAGAGACGGAAGATGGAGCGACATGGCCTACATATTGCGCATTATGTTCAGCCACAAGTGATATATGCTCTTCCCTGACGGTGCCTGTGGGTGTTTTTGTCTCGTCAAGACGGCCATCAAAGTACAGGCTTTTGATCGGATCATCATCCGTAGAAAAGTGCTTCAAATATCGAGAAATTTTAAGTTTAGCACGCCGAATTTTGCTCTTGTCTATAACCAATGCAGACGTTATATCACTAGATTGCTCTTGAGATATAATTCCAGCTTTTAAAGCTGTGTGAAGCACAGTGGATGTAATGTGTGGAGCAGCCCTCTCACTTACGCTGTAGGTATCTCTGAGATATTATGGCAGTCTCAGTTAAGTCTAATTTGACTTTGGACTTTCTATCTCTTGCTTTGGTGAATGCCACATCCTTAGCGCAACATTCCTCGTGCTTTTCCTCATCAACTTGAGTATCCTCAAAGTGTTGACTGTCATTCAAAAACGACAATGGGGAAACTGTTGACTCAGATGGTCCAAGTTTAAGCCTCTTATTTATATGATTACGTTCGGCCCTTTCTCGCAATTTTTTTGACACAGGTAAGTCAATAAATCCAATTCGGCTAATTCTTGGACCTCTCTGGTCCACAAGAAACTGGTGCTCTAGAATAGGAACCTTTTTTTCCTTGGGACAGACACATTTGGGAAAGTTGGCACATTTGCAGAAGGCTATATCAAATAGTTTCGTTGCCTCCTCAGTAAAAGACTTCAACAAGTCATCATGTGTGGAGCAGCCCTCTCACTTACGCTGTAGGTATCTCTGAGATATTATGGCAGTCTCAGTTAAGTCTAATTTGACTTTGGACTTTCTATCTACTTACGTTTTTTGAACTACCGTTTTACTCTTCACGATTTTCTCTATCCTAATGTATTCATCATGGCAGCGTGAGACGAGTTGAATTACTCTGGTTTGCGTAACTGCTGGAATAGACGCTTTTTTTCCAAACGGCACATACCATGACAGAAACTTGTCGGGCAATGGAAGAATAGGTCCTTGTCTTTATTCCAATTTGCCGCCGAAGTTCTTGACAACAAAGTTTTATTAGTAGTAGAACATCGTTCTTTGTCGGGAGTTTAGTTCCATCAAAATCCTTGGGATTTTCATTAAAAATCGGGCAAACGTTTGAACCACGTACAACGAACTTCGAAAGAGACATGCTGCAGACTGAATGAAAATATGCGCAAAACCAGAGCACACAGGACGGATATGCAGTAAAATATTTGGAAATAAAGAGATGAGTAAGTCAAATATCTCTTGTAACTAGAATAGAAGCACATCAGAATATCCACTCAAACAGGCACACTAAAGAAGCGAAATGAGTTGCTAGCGAACTGTAGTGATAAATGTGAATGGGTAAATCAAGAACTTCAATCGTTCAGCTCGTCTCACAATGCAAGGCTGACTGAGGAAATTGGGGAAAGGTGAAACTTGCAGTGTACAGGTGGATGATTCAGAGGTTGATAAACTTTAAATGCAATATTGCTGTGAGCTGAAGTCATTATATGTTCCGCTACTGTTACGACCCACCATGCGAAGGAAAAGACAAGAATGGAAAGAGCTACAAAACTATTACAATAAATTGACCATTTAAGCTGCCCTCAAGGAGAAAATGTATGGCATAATTAGGGAACCTCCTATCATTGTGACTACCCTTGACATTTTTAGGCATGATTTCCACGTTTTGGACTATTAAAAAAATATCTTTTTCGCGTCATTTATTGCACGCATAGCATAAAATGAGGATGCGTGTTGCGGGTTGCCTACCCCACAAAGTACTTTCGGTGACACCATAAAGAGTCATTTTCTCGATAATTAAAAGCAATATAGCTGACACATTCGGTCTAAAATATCAATTTAAGTTCTAAGTTATACCCCATTGAAAAAAAAGAGTGCTTGCTCAAACCAAATTTAAATTATTTACAATTTTAACATTTTTCGTAAAAAATTTCGAAATTTTAAGGCAAAAATGCGAACAGTAGATATTAACCGATTTGGAAAAAAAATCATATTTGTAATACCCATCCAGGTACGCAACTTTTGCCGGGTATTACGATTCGATCCTAGAAAAATGTGGTAAAACGAGGCACCCTAGTGTCCATCTCCCCTTTTGGTATTTCTGTTCCTCTGCCTCCCTCTCTTTCAACTCCCCCTCTCCATCAGTTCCGCGTGGTTGTCATCGCTGTAGGAAGTGAATTAATGACTGAGATGGCGAGACCGAGTTTTATTTCGCTCCGCAGCGCCAGTTCCGGAATCACAGCGACGGCCGTTACACACAAACACACATGTACGCAATCACGCATTCCATCCACGTCCGCGTCTCCATCTCCCTCTTCTTTCGCTTCCCTTCCGCTCCCAATTTGCATGCGGGCGCGTGATAAGCCACGAGCAGGGAGCGAAGACCAAACGAACCGCCTTTAACACCGACGGGAACCGCATCAACACCGCAAATAGCCACTCCCTTCCGCTGTGATATTCGAGAGAAATTATTTATCATTCGTCCTCTCGTGGGTGTGCTCTCTTAGACTCCATCAATGTATGAAACAAGCGAAAAACAAAAGATATATTCATGCATGATATGTTTTATTTCCAACATTTATACAGATTTTCCTACTGGCTACTGGTTAGCATTGAGACCGGTCATCGCAACGCATTTTTCTATCTTTTTCATATATGAGTTGTATGTATTGTTTCCAGCATTAATAAAGGGATATTTATATAACCACTCGAGGCAATATTAGAGACATGTCCATCAAGTGAATTCACATATATATTAAATATTATTTTAACTGGTACTGGATATGCATCTTAATGGCAAGTCAATGAGGTAAATCAAAAGAGAGATTCAAGAGATACACCTCGAATTTTAATGTCATATCTCCTAATGAGGCTAAGCAATTTTCATATTTCTGCCTTTAGATCAGTAGCATATTATATGATTAAAATCTTAAATACAGTTCACGGTTTTTCATGACAAAATACATGTGACACTATGTCTCTAGCCGGACTGTGGTCGTAACTAGACATTGTCCAACCGGCCCTTAGTAAACGAGTAGAACGACCTGGTACAGTTTTATCGACTCGAAAACATGATATAAAAAGATCTTTTCAGATATTATATGCAGTTAGTCAAACAAGCGTCATATCATTAAATTTTCCTGATCATTTTAATAGTTTATAGCAGTATATTTCAGTTTTAAAGATACGCTCGTTTATCTTTTCAATTACGAGAATCTCGGCAAAGGGATTTTCATTGATATTTAGAAAAACCTTTTTATTTTAGAAGAGTACAACATAAATGAGTCTTTCCATTAGTACTATCAAGGACATGGAAGTTCTTCAAAGGAATATTTTTGCTCACTAACGTGGGAATCACAAAATGTGAAAAGGAATAACTGATTTTACAAGTGAAAGATTCAAGTGAGATACACTTTTCATTCGTTGGTGCGGTGCATCGAAAACAGTGTGAAATAAGAAAGCGAAGGAATTTGAAATAAATTAATGGGATTACTTGGACAGACCGTTAGAATTTAACCACCCATGATGATGCCAAAAATGCTATCATTTTTTGGAATTTGCGTAAAAATATTAATATTTAATATTATATAATATTTAATATAATACTTTTTTGTATAAAAAGTCAACTTTTTTACTTTTGAACTAGAACATGGTTTATATCATTATTTCTCATTTATTGTCGCAGTGAACCTCTTGTTTCAGTCTAAATATCAAGTTCCCTTCTTTTTTCAATGATGTGTCCTTAAGTAAAACAGGGAAGAAACATTAAAATCTTATATGATGATTAGAGGCAGAATTTTTTCTATCAGTATATCCCATTTGCTATAATGAACTATATGTAGATTACACGGAAAAATGATGAATTAGGCAAGTATGATTAGATTTGGTGTTACTTGGTGACACTTGATTGAGCGGTCTTCTTTCAAGTAGTGTCCTGTTAATTTTTCGGCCAAAAACGGATGTAATCAAAGCCCAGCCAGCATGAGACACAAGTATGACTTCATAATTTGCCTTTGATGTTTTTCATTCATGCAAGTTCTAATTTTTTTGGCATGAAATTAGTCCTACGTCCTTCATTTTCGCTTCATTTATCATCTTATTGGCTGGAGCTTCGAGCCAAGTAACAGTGTGCCGATAAGTGACTCTATTCAATGACTGAAGTTTCATGATGAGACTTGAAATTTTACTCTTTTGATATTGAGTATGATGGAATGTATTTGGAATGAGAATGCGATGGAAATGTATTTGGAATGCAAATATGGATCCACATCCATATTTGCATTAGCATATTTGTGAAATTTTGTTTCCGTACAAGTTTTAGCAGATTTTTACTAATGCATTATCAGTTTTCATTACTTAAACTTAAAGAGGTTATTGTGTAATGCATTTTGGTAAAACTCATCCCCTGCCGTATACCCTTAAGGTGGCTCGTAGGGTGTATGGGTGTATGTATACGTACAAGTATCTCAATACGCAATATAGCACCAATATTAGGTTTCACATATTTCCTGCATGACTCTACTACCCCTGTGATTTTGTACACCGAAGAATGAACTCCATTATTAAAAATCTTTGACTTGACCGGGATTCGAACCTAGATCTCCCTCTTCCTGGTCAGACTTTTAAGCCAGTTACACCATCGAGCCATCCATCTTTAAGTTGTATGATACTCTAGAGCTGCGAAATACATCAATACAAATAGTTATTGTAGCATTAGAACCGTAAACCTGAGTGTCATCGGTTAGCGGAATGGATATGGTACAAACAGAAAAATTTTGAATGCAGATTAATTAGCGGACTTACGGTAGAGGGAGGTAAACAAATGAGGCAGGCTCATGTACTAAATCATAGCAAAACCAGATAGTTCCTCGACCACGAGTTTAATTTCAAGTTGGTAACATTATCTTTGTGTTCAGTGTTATCACGTAATCACTACAACATCGCCAAACTCAGTTGTCGTGGGTCCGGTTAATGGTATCGGCAAGAAAGTATTTTCCTGGATTAAGAAGCGTGATTATATGAATAAATGATTATAATGCGTTGAAAAGCGTAAATTTATGCTCTGCCATTATTTTACTTTCTAACAGGTTGCAAAAGTGCAGTCAGCGTGGTGAACATGATACCTCGAAGTTTCATGTCTATCTCTCGTTTTCTTCGATACAGTACCTTTTTTCTGGACGGACTTCCTGAGAAAGCCTGGATTCCGCAGGCATAGGCGTAGGTAATTCAGGGTTGGCAGCTGCTCCCAATATTTTGAAGGGCAAAAAATTTTGCAATTCTACTATTTTGGATATAAAAAGTTGCTTCTCTCTCACTATTCTTAATTAATCGCCAATTGCCGGAGAATAAAGAGTTATCCTCAAGAAAACCTTGAGGAAGCAATTTAGATGATCTTCACTGAAAGATTGCAATGTATTTGAGAACTAGACAACGCTTGTCTATGAAAAATGTATTGAGCACACAATAGTGACAAGGTGTTTAGCAGGGGCACAGACTTTTTAGGTGCCCGAACAAGAAGCCAATGATGTGATGCTAAAATAGAAGCCAACACCTATGAGCTTTGAACGAAAAAAGTTGGTTTACCGTCTTTATCTTACTTCTCGGGGAAAGTTGTTACAAATTTAAATTTTTTCTGATCTCATAGTGGCTGGATTACTGATAATCAAGCATAAAACGATTAGTTTAATTAAACTTATTCCAAATCCTTTCATTGGAATATGAAATGTAAATATTGTAAGCCACATAACCTCTAAATAAGTACCGGCTTCACCCCGGTTTACGGAAGCATGCCTCTAATATAGTGCATATCGGTGACTTTCCACCTCATGACGAATACTAGAAGTTTATTGATAATGCGTAATTAGCCGTAGTTTTTTTAGGGTATATCTTTTCAGGGTATACCCTGATAGTGTTCCCAATAGGGAATAGGGAACGTTATTAGGGTATATATTGTATTGTAAATCAATGATAACTCACTCCCCGCCACCCACTCTTGAGGTTAATTGTAAGGTTTTATACAGATGTAGCGGTGAGAAGAAAATTGTCTCAAAAAGTTAGGTTCCCATTGGTTACCAATCTTTGATAATCAAGTGCTCGCGAGTTAATATCATGTGAGGTGCAGTCAAAGAAGAATTTTCCATGCATCAGGAGACATAAATACCAACACTTTCTCTCGCCGGTTTTGCTGCAGTTGGGATAGGATTTAGAACAATAGTGCAGTTGATAGCATGTCCTATAGAAATTTTAAATCATTGCTAGCTATGAAAAATCTAAAATGCGTTGGTATGGAATCATACGGCCCACTCAGTTATTGCTTACATCAGTCATCGTCACCGTCGTAACTGCCAAGATGACCAGATTAGATCATTTATGGGGGAGCTCCGCGCGATACGGAATGTTCTAGGATATATTGGGGTGATTAAATATTTCCTAATCACTTTCTTGACCCCTGTAATCGAGTCGGATATTCCTGCGCCAGAGGACGAGAACTGAAATCCCAGAGCGTCTTGTTTAAAACATTTCCAGTGCGTCAAGGCGCAGAAATTATTCTTTCTTCTCTCATTCCGTCATTTGATCACTCTCGGGAAATATAACGTACCTAAAACTATTGAAATAAACGACCAATTACCAACCCTGAATGTGTCGTTTTCAGCGAAAATTTCTGAAAGGGAACTCATCATTTTTTGCGCTGTTAATTAAAACACTATACATTGGATTCTTCCTCCAGACGCTAAATAAATTATGCAGCCTCAAAATGAAAATAATACTTTGCTAGATATTATGTATTTCACATATGAGTAATTCAAAATATTCTCTCATTTTTAAAAAGGTAACACGTTAGTGCGCAGCTACATGTCTTTGTATCTCTCGAAATCAAGTTAGTCGTCTGGAGGGCATGCTTATTAACATTACTTCTCATCGTGTGGAGTCCATCACAGGAGAGATCGATCAAACCTCATTCTCAAACAAACGCAAGGATTTGGCTATGAATACGGTACACGTACGATTGGAAATTAAAAGTATAAAACGAAGGAAATCAAAAGCATGGACCACTGGAAAAGCTGACCGAGGAAGTATTAGAAGGATCCAAAACATGGTTTGAGGAAAATTCAGAAGATCAATGGGATGGTTAAAAAAATGTATAAAACAGATGAGTTAAAGAGGAAGGAAATATATGAAAAACTGCCGAAAGAAGATTCGGATGAAATGGCCACACCCACAGGCACAGTTGCTTTGTGAGGAATATTATTCCGACCAATATAAGGAAGGAATAGAGGGTCCCAAATGAAAGGCTAAGGGATAAGTAAATTACGAAAATGGAGAGGAAGGTATATAAAATGAACCATCAGTGAGAATGGGAAGCATTGAATGGAAAAGGGATGAAGGCTGTAGTCACATTATCTGACGGATGGATTACCAATGATTATTCCAATACATGGCAACAATCACCGAATACTAGTCCTCCGATCAAAGTAACTGGGTCCCTTGCCATTAAATGACAGAATCGACTGCAGATTCTTCCTATCTCCACGTGCAATTAACAAATGGGCAATGAGCGCCTGTGTTACGAGGGAACGAAACGAGGCCAAACGGAAACCAACAAACGCTTCCCCCTCTAGTTCTTTCAAAGAATGCTTTCTCGTTCTCTCCGCGAGCGATTCCGTCAATTGCTTTCTGCACAATAATGCTGCACCACTCACATTGCGCTGCCCTCCCGCCATCTGGCGTTCATACTGGCAAGTGGCTATTCAGGGCTTTCCTCGTCCATCGTTCAACGACGAATGAGCTGTCATTCTTCTTCCCGCCCCATACATGCATGTCACTTAATTGCATCTCTGGCGATGTAAATGTGGATTGAGTGGTAGGAGGATGGGAGTAGGCGGGCGAGCCAAGGTGGGCATGCCGGGAAGGGTCAGTCAGTACACCACCACCGCACAGCGGAATTGAATCCGCTCCTGTTTGCTCTTCGGGGTTCGAGGGAGAGAGAGAGAGAGAGAGAGAGCTCTGATTGGTCGCCGCGGGCAATATGCCTCGCGTGTTATTTGCATTCATTTCCATCGCAACGGGGAAGCTGAAGCCTCTTGAGGGGAAACCGATACACTGCCCGCCCCCAATCTCTCCTATTTCCATCTTTCTCCCGAATTCTTCCGAGAAACATTTTATATTTCGAAACTTCGTTTCCCAACCTTCCCCGCAGCGGTGATGGACAAAATAAAAAGAGCGGGATATGGGTTTTGAGGCCGTAGGTTTACAATCACATTTATTTTATCCCCTGTTGAATCATGATATTTGGTATGTAATATGACTTTTTGGACAGATCAGATTTCGCCCTATATAACGTTTCTAGCAATGCGTCTGTCAAATATAAAGGACATCGGGAAAAGCCACGTTGTTATCTTTGCGTGGTCACCTGCAAGCGCACATAAGGGCGAAATTCCACCATGACTGAGCCTCGAGCCCAGCTCCCCCGATATCGCGAGTGCTTAAGGCAGTTTGAGCGAAATATTATTCCACGTAATAATCAATTAATTTGATCTAATTTCAAATAAAAATATCTCACCCTTCCTAATATACTAAAATGTCAGCCCGTTATTGAACAACCTTTCGAAATTTTTGACGAAAAATACCCGTCATATTGCATGAGAAATGGTACGCGTATGCACTCAAGAGAGACATTATCTAAAAATCGAGGAGTGGATAACACCTATAATATCTCATCAAGACTAAGCATTGCGTTGTATATTCGTTTTCTCAGCTATTTTTTTAAGTAAATCATATTGTCACCGTGGTTATTTTTTCTGGGTTCTTCAAGCCTTCCGTTGTGAAGAAGTTTTAAACGCACCATGTGAAAAAAATAAGTCAAGTTAAAGACTTAAACGGATATTTTTATTAATCGTTTAGCATTTCAGTCGCATGAGGATATTTAATTGCCTGGTAGATTGGAATGGAATATTTAATTCATGCTTCCTACAGCTGCTGAAATTTAAACGTATACTTCGAATATGGTCTCCATTATGATTAGGGAATTTTCTCGCTCCAACTACCCTAAGCTAGTGAAGCGATAGTCGCAACCCTCGCCCCCCACCCCACCCACTTTGTGAAATTTTTCTGGGCTTTATATAAGAAAGGTGCTTATAAGACTTCGGGATATTATCGATATATCGTAAAATAGCGATCACCTCATCGTGTTCAACGTTTGACTCTTACCTCACATCAAACGTTGAACCCAAGCCAAGCGCATGCAATGGGCTGATCGCTATATTGTATGTCCGGCAGGCTTGAGCACCTTGCTCCTTTAGAACCCTCAAAAATCAACTAGATAGGAAGACGTCTCGGTAACTTACGGTGCTAAAGTGGTTATCATGAGTCATTCACTACGTTTACAAATCGGACTAAGATATTTATGAACTCGGACCGCTCTGAACATTCTAAGCCAGCCGACTCAGATTGCCTGGTTTACCAATGCGAAATTGATGGAAATATTGATTTGAATCGGTTCATATCAACTTGAAATCACAGACTGGCAGAGAAAGCGGGCTAAGTTAACCCACTTCTCATATCAAACCCACTAGCCCGTTTCGTTTACCATACCGAGCTGAGCCGACCAAATCGATTCGAGGTCGATGAGTAAGCGTAGTTATTGAGGGCTCGTTATAAATACTGTTCAAGAATGTTGGAATACAAAACTTGGACCTCAATTCACTTGAGTACATGTTTCAACTGTGAAAATCACCACGCATGTAGTAACATGAATGATTCCAGAATTGCTGTATGATTTTCCTTTTTCATTTAAGGTAATTTTTTTGGTTTATTGGCGCAGACTACGAATTTTGAGCAAAAATCATGTATAAATACAAGTTCTTTACGCGAAGTGATATATTGATAATTATAAGCTACCATGTCCATAATATGAAACGTACTTTTTCGTGTTTGGGGAAAATCTGTGAATCTGTAGAATGATATTATTTCAAAATATGTCAGGTTGTAAAATGGCATCAAATTTCCAAGATATTAATTTTTTTCAACTTTTTAATATATTTTTCTGATAAGTACGTTATTACAAAGTTTCACACCAATCTCTACATAAAAGTGGATCCAACCATCTTTACTGGCTCAAACATTTAGTGCGATATAAGGAGACGCGGGTTTGTGTCACATTTAAGGTAAATATATTTTCCTTTGAGGAATTTTGCACAATGTATACGTCATTTGTGTAGGCATATAATCCATTACTGTAGTGAACCTACTTTTCCACTAACAGGAACACAGGGAAATATTAAAGTATTGGTGAATACCATATTACTTTCTTTTTTAATTGTTATCAGAAATGAGTTTCATGCTTGGTGTTTCAGAGAGCTAACACAGGCCTAATGTTTATTCAGATCTACAACATGAATTTCTCATTTTTAAATTTACACATAACAACAGAGATTCTGTAGATTCATAGGTTGATAGAAAAAGTAATTTTTTTTGAGATTTAGATGACTATTTTGAAAGTTATCTTTGACGTTTAATGAAAACTATATCCTATCTACTAATCAGCTAATGAATGGAAAGTGTCTCTTCATTAATGTTAACGAATCAAAGCGTCGATAGCTAAAAGAGCAGGCAAAAAGGAAAGTGCCTCTTTACTAATCAAAAGTTAAAACTTTGAATAGTCATTGTACACTGGTTAGTTCATTAGGAGACCCAAGCTGTTTGTTTCACTTCTTCTTCAATTTACTGATGCATCTTAGATGCAGAGCCATGTTTTGGATACAATCTATTTTGAAAGTAAAAAAGTGAACTCTCTACAGTGCGGAGTAGTACAGTACAGTGAGGAAGACCTGAACTGGACACCATCGCACACAAAAAAATCAATTTTCTTACGAGAACGCAGCTAATGTTTATGCAATTGCACTTTGAAGGGTGAAGATTATCTGATATATAAATACGTTCCGGTCTTCAGGGGACCTCAGACTTTCCCTAAATTATCGCGGAAAATATATCGAAAAAATTTCCGACATATTTTTGCATAACAGAAGTAAAAAAGGAATAAGCACATGAGAGTCATGATACGTATATAATAAATGATACTGCTTTGACGTTAAATTTTATTGAGTAACAATTGACAAAAAGGCAATAGGATTCATTGGTCGATTCACATCGGTCAATCCAGTGTTGGTATCAACAAAAAATACTAATGCAAAAAAAATAAAAGCGTAGGAAGGAGTGAGGCAAAAATGTGCTCCATCACCTATGATTTTCAACAGTCATCGAATATTTAATTTAAATGAATGAACAAACTATAAAAAATTATGAGTTACAACTAATTAATTAATAGAAGAGTTTGCTATTCTGAAAGCGAGAAACCTTACCAATATATTGAATTGCGTTTGGAAACTACGAAAAATAAAAAATGAAAATGAATAAAAAATGTCTTCGACTTCTTCTTGACGTTCTTTTTGACTCAATTTAGAACGCTCTAGAATGTTCCTCTCGTGCACTTATTTCATAAAAACCCAATGTACAAACACCCATTTCACGAGCGATGAAAATCCTACCCATTCGGTACTCAAACCTGTGATCTCGGCAGCATCAAGAGAGTGCAGTCATTAAGGACCACTATGATGATTATGTGTGTTAATTTCCCAGAATCCAAACACAATTTTAAGCGTCAATAACATATTATGTTCGTAGTGGAAAAATATTTATCTCGTGAAACTAAATTACCAATTATGAAAGAGAGAGAATAATAGAATTACCAATAATGAAAGAGGGAGAATCTCATAGTAACCATGTGAGCGGAGAAAAGACGAAATATACCTGAATTATAATTTACCCGAAGAAACACAAGCTTGGAAATGAAGAGTATTTATCATCAAAGCATAGTAGAAGCCTTCTTATGTTTTGTTTGAGAGAGAAAAATGCAAATAAACTGCGAGGGTTGGAAGAAATGCAAATATGTTCTTAAAAAATAGATAAGATTAAAGTCACCGATGGTCACCCACTAACCCTTGAAAATAAAGGATATCTAAGGAAAAAAATCTAAATTACAAAGAAAATTAAGCAAAATGAATGGGAAGAACTTAGGAGGCTATTGATGGAATAAATCATGAAGTAGGTGAGAGGTAAGACGAGTGAAGTCACAGAGAGATTAACTGATTCGGGGAGATGAGAGGATAGGCTGCAGCAAATTGATCCACGGGTTAATAACTACTGATCATGATGGTATCTGATTAAATTAAAGAATATTTTGAGTTGTCAATTGAAGCAAGGTAAATGAGACTACTATAATTGCATTGGGATAAACTGATTATTCATAGGGAGCAGTGACTCGAGCTGTTACCCGACTACAGTTACAGTGACTGTTTCCCGAAGCTAAAAGTCCACGAACGTGTCAACGAAGTCCCATACTCCCTTTGGATGGTCATCTAAATGCCGACATGGATGTATGTTAGTCTAATTTCCTTTGCTTATATTGGCAACACGGAATATTCTTTAATTTAATTTACTTGACCATTACGCGCTTCTTCAATGGAGTGTGATATCTAGCATCTTTTATATATATATATATATATATATATATATATATATATATATATATATATATATATATATATATATATATATATATATATATATATATATATCGTTTCCCCTCCATGTAATGGCTCGCCTCAAGATGTCCTTGGCTTTGTAGATTTAAAATTTTTCAAGTAAAACTCTAATCATCAGTAACTTTTTGTTGCTCCATAGTTAACGTATCTAATTAAAAACGTTTGCAAATACAAACAGAAAGGTTAATCGGTTCTAGTTTACATGAGATATCGTCATCGCTACACGCGCAACAATTCGCTGAAATCGAGTGGTGTGACTTTTTACTCTCTTTGCAAATAAGTTCGCAGATTTATAAAAGCGACCATTTGTATGTTTTTTTATCTAGTTAAGCTATCAACACTGCAGGTGATAAGAGGTGACATATGAAACAAATCACTTGATTCATGCCAAGCAATTTTTGTGTCACCACTCGGTTGAACATGAAACTCCAGTGACATTTCCACGACGGGAATCATTGAATAATGCAAGCGGAGAAAAAAAAGGGTTGTGGATCCTTTGTAGTCGCGTTCAAAATCCGCCGAGAGCGTAACTGCCACAGAGTTTACTCCGCTCTCGTTCGCCACTCCCCCCCCCCCCCGCCACGCCCTATTTTCCCCCCCCTCCACCGCCCCACACCCACCCCACCGACTTATTCGTCCCTATTACCCCATCTCTCCCCCCTTCCGACCCCTCATCTCGCTTCTCCACCCCTGAGCAACGAGTGATATTTTCACTTTCACCCTAGTGCCATACCATGGCCACTTCCAATGGACCACGCTCTCCCAAGTGTCAGACTCGGTCACCGAAATGAAGAGAAAATGGGTAAGATAAATTACCTTCTTAAATCCATATTAAAATAATCCCTGTACTTTTCCACTAATACAAATACAAGGATTGTTTTAAAATGCATTCAATTATAAAATACTTCCACATAGAGACGCCTGTGGTTGTAAAGTTTGTAACTTACTTATTTTCCCCAAAGCGGATGAAAATAACATTTTTATCCCATTTGCTGTATTCTTATCGAAGATTTTTTATACTAACCTGTTTTACCGCTACTTAGTGTGTAACGGATATTTTACATATATGCTTAATTAAATATATGTTTCTCTTAACATATTTTTACACCAATTTTAAAACCAGAAATGGAAAAAATTGCTATTGTCTTTATAAACACTGTGAGTTTAGTGGTCCAATTTTAATTAATAAAATACAGTTTATAATTATAATATGTAACAGCGGTTACAAAATTGTTATTTAGCCTAAATATGCAATTCGGGTTGAAGAGAAATCAACGAAAACTCTGTTTCTTAGATATATCTTTCAAAAGTAGATTAAAATTTTTATGTCTCTTGCCACACAAAATATCATTATCATTACTTGTCAAACACTTGACATGATAGTGTAAGATATTAGTCTGAAGTATTTATCTAATTTCTGAACAGTCATTATTTTGATTGTACGACGGATGCTATAAAATGTTCAAACTTCATGTGTAGCACAATAAATTGTTTATTACATAATTGAATCAGGGGTATTTAGATTCATTTATGTTCGAAAAGTTTTCTATTGTATTTTTCTCTCATGAAATTCACATCGTCCAAAAAGAAATCGTAATCAAAATTTCTGTTTCATAGTTATTTTCGAAAATTTTTTCCTACTGAGCAATATTAATGGTGGAATTAATTAAGTTGCGTGATTATTAAATCATAGTTAAATCGAATGGATTAAATGTTTTACTAATGAATGAGGGTTTATGTAATGAAGGGAAGGATACTTACACACATAACTTCAGATAAAGTAGTGTTTTTATGCAAATTCCATTTTTATACAAATTAGCTGTGTAATATTTTTGGATAATTTATATCTAGCCGTCAGTGAATTTAGCATTTACGCTTGTGAGATAGAACCTGAGAGTTTACATTTTGTTAAATGAATCTAGCCGCTTATCGATTAACTAAAGCGTCAGAAATGGAAAAGCAAAGCCACATGAGTAATCTTGGTGAGAATATTTGAAATGATGCAATGAAACCCAAAGCTGCATTTATATTCATGAAAATTTGTGCACATTGCGCTCGCTACGAATATTCTGGGAGCCGATTGAAAAATATTTTCACACTAATTTACGCCGTATGGCATGTACCTGCGCTGCATCTATAATAAAGTCGTGTGTCTAGTCATATTAGTCCACATTGAGAACCTGAATGCGGCTCAAGTCTTCTGATGTTCGTCCAAATACCGACTCTGTCCATTGATTGTATGTTAAATGTAGAATAAATTCCTGAGTGAGTTTTTATGTCCACGTTAACGCGAATTTTCGCTCATACACCAAAGTGTATGCTGCGTGCTCTTTCGTCACAAACTTTTGCTGATTCGAACATTGTGATATCAAAAGCTAAATTTTCCATGAATATTCAATATTTTATTTGTACGTTGACAATTTTTGGTCTCATTGGCAGAAAATGCTTATATACTATAATTTTTACGTTTTTGGTCAAGTGAGCCTTTTATGGTTAAAAATTTAATGATTTTTTCTTTGAATTGTCAGTGTAAAAAAGCAAGTGAATGTTAATGTTTTGGCGCATATTTAATTGGTGCAATTTTTGCCAAATAAATCACCTGATTCACTTCCTCAGGCCTTTATTCACACATTTCATCAACCTCTTCTGTATTCACATTTCAATTTATTCCATTGTTTTCAATTCAATTTGGTGGACACATGTTACTAATTTTGGCTTTTTTTGGATTTTTGGCTACATTTTGTTGCCTTATGCAAGATTACTCTTCTGCATATGGTAAAGTTTGATATTTATTAGCGGTGGCATGCAAACCTCGGTATTGCTGAATTTTTCACGTGGTAGATTGTGAAAATCTACGATGAATTTCTCCATAACGATGCTCATTAAGAGAATTATTTTGCAAGAAAGACATGCTCATGTCGGATACAAAGCTAAAGCCAGACTTACCCATTTATTTTTCCTCACAGGATTTAATGGAGACTTCTCAGAAAATTCGTTAAAAATTCTACTGAAAAAAATACTCAAAACCATCCGCCAATTTTATTTTCACGAGTGATTTCTAATACTTTGCAATTTAAATAAATATTAGAAATATCAGTAATAATAGCAAAGATTAGGCATTGCAAATTCATTGAAAGGATATCCCAGCCAAATTGGACATCGACTAATGGCTTACTTTTTAATTTAAAACGAAAAATATATCAGCTAATTAAGTCTTAACACAAGATTCGTTATTTGGATTAAAATATGTTTTTGTTCTACACTGTACGAGAGATGCTCATAGTTTATAATTCAGAAAGCAGCAGTGGAGGGTGGCAGTTTAGTTCGCGTTTAGGGTCGTAAAGTTTTTTCCGAGGGTTTATATGTATCTCTGGGTGTACGCGGTCCAAGATTGATACCCTTGAACATTAATCCTGTTCAGCGACATTTTTCAAGCCCTTCCTTTCCTCTAATCTCCGCGGTTGTGACTTTTGACCCCTTAACCGCGACCTCTGCTTGATCTCTTTAAAGTGTCACTCACACACCGAAGGTACCCTGGGTTGACAAGAGGCGAATGGGCAAAAGCGATTTAGGGTTTGGGCTGGTAAGAGGTTAAGAGGTGAAAAAGTTGAGAGGGTGGAGCACCATTCCAAGAGATTGTGTGAAAGTCTATGACCTTTGGACGGGAATCTATGTTCAACCTGGAAGAATTTATGGCAACTCTCTACTCTCGAGGACATTCGTTAAAAATAAATCATTTTTCTTTGGAATTTGACGGCATCTACGTGAGCTAGTTGTCAAACACCACTTTCCAGGGTCGATGGAGTTATATAAACTTTCTTTAGTAACGGAAAAACTATTTCTCATTGCGTGGTATTCACCATAAATTGCAATTTCTTCTTTTGCAAGTGACCGACCTTTTGCTGTATTTTTCAATTCATTCTCCCAAAGTCACTCGGTCCAATAATTTTTCTCAGTACTGTACATTTAGAGGCCATAATTAACAACATAAATCTTAGCGTACATTTCGCCAAGTTTCATTACAACAGCATCTCTTGATGTTAGATTTCATTCAGTTATTATTTGCAATTTAAAAGCAGATTACAATAATTTACTCTCAAATACTGCTAAGAAGGTGACCGACAGCTGAGAGCACTAACCATATTTTTGAATAATTAACCTGTGAAGGAAACATTTCGTTGGTAACTGTAATGTAAAATGTACATGGCGTAGGAAATGGAGACAGATCCTAATGAAAGGCATAATAGTTTATCATCCCATCTGATGGACGAAGAATTACACTTAAAGAGATCTCCACAAGGTATTCAGAGAGAAATCATGATCTTCTTCGTTAAACCTCAGCAATTTCTCGAAATCCTTACCAGGTTGGATAGAAAGAGAGTACCCTGGGATCCGCTTCAAACTGACACTTCTCCAAATACTGCCATACAATTATGAACAAATGTTATCACAATGCTTATACGCAGTATATTTTGAGTACTGGATATAATCCATCTCGAAATCGAATAAAATCGTTCCCGAATCATAAAATCAAGGAGGTATGGCGTTCCCCAGAGGTAATACAACAGCTGGAACTTCTGAATAAGTTCATAAAAAATGCTACATTTACCCACCAAGAGAGTCATGGGAGAGAACAAATTTATACAGCATTGGCGATACACAATCCTCGCAAAACGTAATAGGCAGTGGATGGGGATCTCATTTCCAAAATGCTAAAATAAACCATGCACGCTTTAAAGCACACCTCACGAAACTAGAGTTTCGGCTTTTCTTCTGATACCTTTTCCTCTGAGGCCCCTCTTTCAAAAGCTAATGATGATATCTATTGAGTTTTTAAGAAGGTAGAACGACTCCTGTCTCTAATAGACATTTTACAAGTTAATTCCTTCACCGAGGATTGTGTAACAGCCAATTTAGGCCCACTTATTTAGCCAACGTACGCACGATGGGAAAGTTGTTCTAGTGTAGAAGAGCATAGGAAAAAGGTCGATCATTTTTAGCAATGGGGCAAGGGAAGAATGAAAACGGAAGACAAATGACTGCTCTCTCTCTCTCTCCACTGCAGACGAGCCCCGCGGGGAGGGAAAACAAATGAGGAGCAGGATACGGAGGCGCGGTGAAATCCATAAATGCGCGGCTTGACAGCATGTTTCATGCCCCGCACTGTTTCCTTCGATGTTTTTTGTCTTCCCTTTTACTTTTTTGTTCCGCCTCTTATCCCCTCACGGGCGTTATTGGCGGTCCTTACGGGCGAACGTTTTGAAAGGATTGTGCGGAGGAATGGGAGATCACGTGATCCAAAGAAGAGGAAAAGGTCCCTGGAGAGAGAGGGAGAGTAATCGAGAGAGGGGAGAGGGGAAGGGAGAGAGGAAGGAAGTGGCAGGGGGATCGCGCAGACGTCCAAATCCGCCTTCGCCACCGCCCCTCTCCCGATGTCCCATTTCCTCCTGGAGAGGCAGACAAGGAGTAAAAGGGGATATTCCGGAAAGGAACCGCCCTCAGCGCGTCATTTGTCCGGAAGATCGCGGGCAAAAAACAACCGAGAACTTTACTGTCGGTGCAAAAATTATGTTGACTCGAGTTTGAACGCTGATTGAAAATGAACCACGGTACTTATATGAATGAAAGTTTCACCAAACTTTAGCTTGTTTTATTTTGCGTTTAACCGTGGTTGCCGATTATTTTTATAATACGATTTTGATTTTTTTATTGCGGTGAGACCGAAAAAAGTGCCGGGTTTTTGGCGTTTTCGAATAAAACGCTCTCTTTGACATTTAATAGTAAAGAAACTTGAGATTTAATCTAAATGAATCTGTAGTATTGCATGGAAAAACTTATTTAAATGGATCTTTAAACGTTCAATTCTTTATGACTTACCATAAAAAAGTTATTATTAAGTTTATGAAACAACTCTTTCTTGGTGATGAAAAGTAGTAGAAGCAAGATCTTGGTCTTGTTTTTCTCTTTACAGCAGTATTTAATAGCAATTACCATAGAAAACCTACACTGTGATATCGATTTTTAACGAGTTAATAAACAGCCGAGTATTTTAGCGGGGTAGAGTATGACCACCGAGAATACTCAGAGAATACTGTATTCTCGGTGGTCATGGCCGGAGCTAGCGATGAGGCGACCTTCTTCGCTTGAGGGGTGGTGAAAAGTTTGAGCGCTGTTGCCATTGCGGGTTGCGGACCAAACCCGTTACTCATACGCTAAATAAAACAAGCTAAAGTTTTGTGAAACTTGCATTCATATAAGTACTGTGGTTCATTTTCCCATATCCCAAGAATCAGTAGCACACCATGTCAGCATCTTTTGTAAAACATTCCGGAGTAATAGTCCCCCAATCGGATCTCCGGGTGGGGACTGCAAAAGATCAGGCAAGGCCAAAGAAGCAACTTAAAGTAGCAACATGGAATGTAAGAACACTCTTACGATGTGGAAAACTAGAAAACCTCAAATTAGAAATGGACAGATTAGAAATTGACGCTCTTGGAATATCTGAAATGCGATGGCCAGAACCAGGAGATTTCTGGTCAGGAGAGTACCGGATCATTTATACGGGCACTAATCAGGGTACTCCTGGAATTGGAGGTGTCGGAATAATTTTAAACAAGAAACTTGGAAATCTTGTAAAAGGGTATGTGCAATATAACTCTAGGATCGTACTAGTCAAACTTGAAACCAAACCAAAGGATACTGTAATAGTACAAGTCTACATGCCAACATCCGCAGAAGAAGATGAAGCGATAGAAATTATATATGAAGATATAAATAATGTAATAAAGTATGTAAAAGGTGACGAGAACTTAATAATAATAGGAGACTGGAATGCAAGCGTAGGAGAAGAACAAGTTGATGGAATTGTAGGAAACTTTGGACTAGGATGTAAGAATGAAAGAGGCCGCAGGCTAATTGAATTTTGTGCGAAACACAATTTAGTCGTGGCAAATACATTATTCAGCCATCATAAAAGAAGAAGATACACTTGTAAAGCTCCAGGAGACATCAGGAGACAACAGATTGACTACATTCTAGTTAAGTCACGATTTAGGAACCAAATCATGGACTGCCGAAGCTACCCATCAGCAGATATTGACAGTGATCACAATCTAGTCATGATGAAATGTCTACTTAGGTTCAAACGATTAAAGAAAAAACTTAATAAGACATGGAATACGGACAATCTAAAAATCTGACGAAACGATGATAGCTTATGCACGGAGAACCGATGACATAGCATCAAATATTATTCACGGAGGCGAAAATGAGGAATGGATACAAATTAAAAATGGCTTACATAAAGCAGCTGAAGAATCTGTCGGTAAAGTTATACCTGCAAACAGGAAATAATGGATAACGCCTGAAATAGTTTTTCTCATACAGGAGAGAAGAATTTACAAGAATGCCCTTGACGAGCAGAGTAGAACCAAATACAGAAAACTCAGGAATCAAATCTACAGAGAATCTAGGAAGGCCAAAGAAAACTACCTCAATAACATATGTAAAAAAGTAGAAGAAAATATGAACAAAGGGAAAACCGACATAGCCTATAAAACAGCTTTTCAAAAAAACAAAACAAAAAATCTTTCGATACGATAGAGAACAGAGAAGGCAACTGTTTGGAGACGATACACTTAAGAGATGGAAAGAATATATTGAAGAGCTTTACCAAGAAGGACCACTATTAGATAATGTAATGAAAACAAGTGAAGAAATAGAAGTGGAAGAACTAGGAGAAGATATTTTACAGGAAGAATTTGAGAAAGCATTGCAAGATTTGCCAGATAGGAAAGCAGTAGGCTGTGATGACATTCCCCCTGAGCTGATTAAAAAAGCTGGTGACAAATTGAAAGCTTCTTTACTGCAACTTATAAGGAAAATATACAAGACGGGTGAAGTTCCTGAAGACTTCCAAAAATGTGTTATGATTCCTATACCAAGGAAATCATCTGCTACGAAATGTGCGCAATATCGCGCACTCAGTCTATTATCACATGCCTCAAAAATACTTATAAGGATAATCCTTAAACGAGTTGAAATAAAGTTTGAAAATACTTTAAGTGAGGACCAATTTGGATTTACAAGAGGAGTGGGGACTAGAGAGGCAATACTCTCGTTAAGGCTTCTCATTGAAAAACAAATATCTAAAAATAAACAAACCTATGTTGCATTCGTTGATCTTGAGAAAGCATTTGATAATGTTGTATGGCCAAAAAAGTTTAGGATTTAGGAAAAAGTTGGGCTGAAATACAACGATAGAAGAATAATATTTAAAATATACGAGAATGAAACAGCCTTAATTAGAAATAAGAATAAAGAAGATACAGCTATAATATGGAAAGGAGTTAGACAAGGCTGTCCTCTATAACCAATAATTTTCAATGCATACATCCAAGAAGCAATCGATAAAGTAAGGGAAAATGTTGATGTATAAGAATCAAAGTAAATGGGAAGAAAATAGGTATGTTACGATATGCTGATGATGTTGCCATAGTTGCAGAAAAGAAAGAAGATTTAGAAATTATACTTAACGAGATGGAAATAATTCTTAGAGACCAATAAGGAATGAGGATAAATTAGCAAAAGACTAAAGTGATGGTATGCGGTGCTCAAGACTGCTGTGAACCTGTAAGGATAATAATAAATGATGAAGAACTAGGATAAGTTACAGAATGCAGCTACTTGGGCAGTAAGATAACAGAAGATGCAAGGAGTAAACGAGAAATTGTGAATAGAACACAACTAGCAAAAATAGCTTTCAATGATAAAAAGACTCTACTGACTTGTAAAAATGTTAGTTTGGAAGTAAGAAAGAGGGTTATGAAAGCTTATGTTTGGAGTGTGGCCCTTTACGGGTGTGAAAGCTGGACTATAGGGAAACATGAAAAGAGCAGATTAGAGGCCCTAGAAATGTGGTGCTATCGAAGGATGCAGAAAATCAGCTGGCGAGACAGAATCACCAATGAGGAAGTGCTGAGAAGAGTACAAGAAAATAGAAGTCTCTGGAGACAGATACAGACAAGGAGACTTAAACTAATAGGTCACATTCTACGATGCAATGATTTTATAAAATTAATAGCTGAAGGTTGTATTGAGGGGACAAATCGTAGAGGACGTCCTAGATTAAGCTATATGAAGCAGATCATCAATGACTCTGGATGCGCCTCATATGGTGAAATGAAGAGAAAAGCTGAGCAAAGAGTGGAATGGCGTGCTATTGCCAACCAACCCATGGGTTGATAACCGAAGAAGAAGGAGGTTCATTTTCAATCAGCGTTTAAACTCGAGTCTACATAATTTTTGCACCGACAGTAAGTCTCCAATCAATATTTCAAACTGACAAATTAAGATAAGAATCCATAATGAAGTGAAAAATTAGTACTTATCTACACAACTTTTTATTCGTGCGACGCGTGAAACAAATATTTACACATGGTGATGCATAAAAACTATGGGTTGAACGAAGACGGGGATTGGGTTGGTGTGGTGGCTAGAGTACTCGCCTACCACACGTGGCGGCCAGGGTTTAATCCCTGCAGATGAGGATGTTTTTCAGAGGAAACCTGATCCCTACTTGAGTGTCTTGTGGATGGCACTTCAAGTACTCCGTCTGTCGGATGAGACATTAAAACCGTGGTCCCCTTGGCGCCCTTCGTTAAGAGCAGGCTAATGCCGACGCCGAGTTTCTATCCAACCTTCCTCCCTTAACTATCCCCTATGGCACAAATGATTTTAGCCGTCGGTCGCCTCCCCAAATATCCAATCCAATAATTTTTAAGTAAGAACCGTTTTAAAATTAAAAAAAAAGTAAACTTTTCTCAACAATTTCATTTTCACATGAAAACCTGTTCTTAAATCTACCTCTTTACATTATTTTCACTAATATTAAGGCACGTTTTGCTCCATACAACCAGCTTTTGAATCCTATCCTTATAGAATTCTGCCACCTGATCACACAACCACTGCAATACGGTCATTTTGTACCACCTAATCATCGTCGTCATGGCGCTGACCACTCAGATGCATCTTCAGATGCAAAAAAGGAGATAGTCACTCGGCGCTAGAGCGGGACTGTACAAGTTGTTCCCAGCCAAATGATCCGATGAGATCTTGAGTTTGATTAGCCATTTGTGGATGGGCATTTTCATGTAGCAAAACGTACCAATTACTCAACATGCCATGCCTTTTTTTTTGGATTCTCTAAAAACTCTAACCTACTTCTGTACCATTCCATTTCTCATAAACTTCATAAAATTCACTGATTTGATGATGAATTTCAGCCGCTTTCACGCCTTTAGCGCTAAGAAAACGAACTACAGCGCGTATTTCACAGTCGGCGGGATTCTCAATTAGCGGAGGCATTTTAAATATTCACAATCAAACGTAAACACGATCGAATATTTCCATAATGGCGTCTGTGGCTTCCTAACAGATGTAGGCACAAACCGCTTATGCACCCAATCCCGACCGCAGCACTGCAGTGGTCGAATTTCAAAATGGTACTTACTTAAAAAACATGCCCCGTACTTATCTACACAACTCTTTATTCGTACGACGCGTAAAACCAATCTTTACTAATGAGGATGCATGAAAACTATGTGAAGCGCGTAAAATATGTAAAAGTACATCTACGAAGTGATACCTGATGCAATCACGTTCATGACTCATTTAGTACAAAATTTTTAAAATTGAGTAGAACAGTGATACGAAAGACTTAAAATTGAACCGGGGCAATGAATTTTCCGGAGATATATATAAGATTCATTATATGACAAATCATCAATTTCACAATTGATGATTTGGCATATATTGACTAACTTCCATCGAGCAGTAGTGGAGGAATATTTCCTATTACAAGAGTGATAGCTAAGCTACTTATTCAAACTTATGATTTACTTTCGATTATGGCCTTAACAAATCATTGGTATTTTCAGGAGCAGAAATAATCATAGTCAAAGTCAAACTAGGCCGCAGAAATCAAAATCACTTTCTTAAACCATGGCTTGAAATACTTTAAAATTAAAATAATGGGTGTGAAGATAATTTAAGCTGTCGTTTACATTAAAATGACTTGGTTCCAATGGGTTAGGGCAGGATCAGTCTCTTACGAATTGTTCCAAGCTCTGTTAGTAGCTTACTTTCAATTCAGAACAAATCTCTTTAAGATGAATTGGATTGCAGAGAAAGATTGACTCAAATTCTTGAGGTTGCCATAGTTTTGACGCGGCATAATTAGTCGTAATGGAGTAAAGATATACGTTAACGAAGTCGAAGGAGTAAGAAGAATACTTCTGGATGAAAGCGGTCCCTCTTTTCTATTTTTTTATTTCAATACGATGGGGTCTCTCTCTTGTCTTTTATCGTCTTTAAGGGCCGAGGAAGGTGGGCGCAGTGAAAAAGCAAAGAAGGGAAAAGATCTTCATTCTTTCTTGCAATGTCAGAGGTGGAGGGAAGATGAGGAGACCCGGCCGCTAAGGAAGTGATGGTTGTATGGGGGGGTCCAGGGAGGCGAGTGCGTGCGCCATTGACGTCTTAAGTCAGAGAGAGGGGAAGGAAAGCAAGACAATGGGAAGGAGGGATTAAAGTCGCGAGAGGGAGAAGAAGTGCGTGCTGGGGACTGCGTCTTCATTCCAGTGCAATAAGAGAGCTTCCTTTTCCAGACTGTAGAGGGAGTGAGGGAGACCAGTGGAAATGAAGGCAGCATATTTTTCCCCTGGAGGCTTCTTCCTTTTCGGCCGTTACCATGGACATCGTTCGATACTTTTTTGAGATGACGAGTTCCTTCCTGTGGTTTTGACGAGTCCATTCATTTCAGTTCAAATCTTATTCCTCGTGTTCTGTGCAGTTAAGAAATAAACTGATTGAGAAAAGGCGGCCTCAATGGCTGATTTTTCCGATAATCCGACTTTCATATATGTTAAATTTTTTCACGTACGAAAATAGGTTTTGAATATTTGTTTTCTCTGCTCTTCTACTGGCAGAGCAATACAGAGTGGCACTCTAAAAAGATTCATATTTCAGTTTATATGCATTTTTTTCTGCTGAGTTAAGGGCTAATATTAATTGCGTGTTATCATAGAATACCTATGAACTTGAGCACTCACCGCGTGAGCCCAAACTGTTATGATGTTCCTGATTTGCACAAAGGCCACCAGATGCCTCCAGAGCTGAGAGCAAGGCAAAGGACGTTGTTCCTTCCTCCGAGAGCCTGGGTCTTTTAGCCTTTTGTTTACACCCTCATCTCTACATTTACCATCTCGTTCACGGTACACTGCACTCGTAAAAAGGCTGTTCGCATTCACTACACTATCTCAACTCAGTGCTGCTCTCAGTGCTCAGTGCTGGCTACAAACGAGTAAAGAAAAAGTGGACAAAATAAGGATTTCCATATTTCTGTGACGTTTTGAGGCTTTAGAAATATTTTTATCACACAAAGGGCCAATTTTCATGCTTCTTTGTTTAATTAGCGTCATCTGCTTCACTTAAATGATGGAATTTTTTTCAATACCGTCATGAATTAATTCCGGTTTCTGCTCGTGACTCTAATGGTTTATAATAGTTAGGTGGTAGCGTTATTAGCACTGACCTGACCTGCATTCACACTACGATTTCAGTCTACCACCGTATAGACGATCATAAATACAATAGTAATGTGAACGAGACATCAGAGTTAGGGATGTGGTATCGTATCAAAATCTGCTTATCGAATTAAATCTGCTTTGTTGCCCGGCAAACAGTGTCATAGAATATTATTCTGAAGAATACAAAAATGACGTAATTTGGTTTACTCATTGAGAGTGACTTACATTTTCTGCCTGGATTTTTTACTTCCTCTCCAACCAATTGAATGGAACATTTTGTGTAGCTCCGATTCGAGGTAAATACGTTGGTAAGTGAAAATGGGGCATAATTTGCGTCAGAAAATATACTTCGACAATCAACATTTCCGTCGGTAAGACATAAATGGGATTCGCCTGGTAAAGGGAATGGAAGGAAAATAAACAATTATTTCAATGTAAGATGCATGGAGGGTTTGAGAAAGCATGGCGGTGAAACCAAGGCTAAGACATTGAAGATGAATGGATTATCCGTCACTTTCAGTTATCCAATTGGACTTCCTCGCCATTGGCACGGACAATGGAAGCTTTGCTGTATTCTATGCCTTAAGTTTTGATGACAGGTTCCGACAACAAGGTAAGTACTCTTTTGAGCAAGTCATTAACGAAAAGTATTGAGTAGGAAACTAATTGAGATGAAGAAAATCTATCAATAAGAGAATTTTTCGGCACCCATAATCAGGGTCTAGGAACTATCAAATCGAAAGCTCTAACGATTCGAGACAAGCTGACTACGCTGTCATCTTTTTGCGTCTATTAAATTGATGAAGGGTAAACGAATGTCCATATGGAATTATCAGAGAATTCTTTGCTACAAGAAATAAATGTCCTACACGCATGCCATGCATTGTAGATAGTCTCGGGTCATGATGGCATATCTTAGAATATAAAATTCACTGCCGATGTCTGAGAGACTTTAACTATAAATTGGGTCTTAAGCCTGAACCACACGGTTATTTTTCACGCACAATTATGCGGTAAATTTCATTCATAAGTTTGGGGATAGCGGTAATGACAGTTAACTCAAGAGATTACTGTGAGAATCAATCATTATAAGAGATGGCGACAGTGATAGAAATACGCATCTCTTAGTCTTGTCTTTTGGGTTTGGGTCTACACATTTGATTTTTGAAATCAGGGTTGTTAACACTGCGGGGTTGACACTCTCAGCTACACCAAAAATGACCATGCCATACATCACACCGCCCACGCCAAGTACACCAAACTCTATTGGTTAACTTACACTTAGAAATGTCTTTTTTGGGTTTAATATGATTTTATATTCTTTTTCACGTTTCCATTACTTTTTATACTCCCAAATCAATAACATTCTTGATTGAAGGTAGATAGAGAAGGGGCAGAAAACAGAGCTACATTACTTCCCGCCTCTATGATAGGCGATAGAGGGGAGTCCGTTAATCAAATGCAAGTACCAAACAACACTTCGATCACAACATCGAATATATATTACACATATCCAATATTACATTCATTGAAGAGTATATAGAAATTAGTTTCAATGACACGAACTTGACATGTCTTTTGCCATTTAGTTGGCTTACAAGTCATTTCATGATTGAACTTTTAACTCTAAGGAGGCTAAAATTAATACGTGATTTGAATCATTCAGTAAAACAAAAACGATAAAATCAATAGAGGCCAAATGGATAGAGAATCACGTAATTTTTACGACCTCATGAGAGGCTTCTCCTTTTGAAGCGATTAAAGCTTGCAGTTTTTTGCTCGAGATGTCTCACTATACTTATGAAGCGAGAGTTTGCATTTTTGAGAGTCCTTCAATCGCCATCTACAGCCATTTTTGGATAAAATATACAAAATAAACTCTTCCAATGCTCTGCCCGATTTCTCCGCTGGGATAGCATCCTGTGCAATATTCAATTTCTAAAAATATCAAATGATTACTGTCCAACCGTGAAATACGGCTGTAATGTACTGACGCTTCTTTAACTGGCAAATATTGCCAACTGATTTTGACTCATCCGGGACTAGCCACGGATTCAACCTTACGGAGTCGCCTGCAATGCACAAATGTGCAAAATTCCACAGATGAAAAATCATCCACCTTGATCGGGATTCAAACCCAGATCTCTCAATTTTCACAATTTTGCACAAATATTACTTTTTTATTATTAAAAATATCACCAGCTTTTCTCACCTCCCTGTGCTGTGCTTTTAAATATGGTTCCAAGTTTTTACAAGAATTGGTGAATTATAAACTTTCCATTATCCTACTAACTTATAGGCCACTGTCACTGATTGCCACTTCGTAGCTTTAGTAACGTCATACAATCGCTTATATTTACCACACCGGTGTTATAATTCTATCGTCGTTTCTTTGGGAAACATTTTCCTTTGACATATTATTGCTTTCTTGGTTGCTGGTAAGTTTCTGCCTACTTGAACGCTATTAAAACATATAAAATTGTTTATTACCGTAAGTTTATTTGGATACTAATTTTTTCTTGTAACTATTTCATTTAAAAATGTAAAAGTTGTATTATTAAATTATTTATGCTTCATATTATGGGAAACCATGGTATATACTATCTAACTAACTAAATACCTTTTCCATTTTAATTACAATTAAGGAATCGGTAAGCTTCGGATTTTGAAGTAATGTAAATAATAATCAAGAACTGATACTGACAATTTAATGGTCTATTACGAAATTTATCTAATCTCTTCGAAATTTATTTATTTGATGGGCTATCCATATCGCATTTGCCAATCATTGCTAAATCTACGGTCGTTACCTTTCTACTGAAATAGAAGTTTGCTCCAAGCAGAAAAGAGAATTATCACTCAGCAAATGTTTGCGATGGCGACTAGGCAGATTAAACCGGCTTCCATTCCCTGAATTTGTCCCTATGAGAGGTCCACTGTCGGCGAGTTCAATGCGAGTAAAATGTTCGCAGGGTCGTTAAATCGGATCACCAGCTCACCGCGCCTCCGCCGGGGATATCGCTAACTAATCGTCACGATTCGAGGTGAAAAACTTGGACTACCTTCGCTCGCGTTGCCTCCGGTCGATTTTGATGACCCCTCGTATTTATTTACTCGAAACTAATTTCCTCGCATACCAAAGGTGCTCACCAATGCTCCACGGTTAACGAAGCGAGACCGCTACGTGTGAAAGAGAAGATTTTAAGAGCGCTATAATCCTAACTGATCTTAACGACCGGGATGTGGGCTTTCATTGTTCCCCCTTAATCTTTGTGGCTAAAGCACTGACCATTTCATGGAATAGCTAATGTGACGTGGGGACGGAGGATTTACTTTTTTGAAAAACAAGGGAATGGAGTTACTTTATTTGAAGCTCACTTTTGCAGAGAGAATTTTAAAGTTGTGGAGAATAAGAGTCAAGAGTAAATATCGAGAAAACACATAAGATTAATATTTGTACTGATGTTACAAATCTCATTTGAATTGTTGAGAAACTACAAAGAAAATAGAATTTCAGAATTTCAATGGAAATATTTTCTATTAATTACGCTTGTAGATACTCTCAAGTTGTATAATTCGATGCTATGGCCGATACACTGAGCTCAATGCCGAGACTTTATTGTTGAGATATTTTACGTGATGTGCTATCCGACGTAAAAACAGAAATCTAACGCATCTCAGTCAGCGGACATGATGACATATCTTCATCACATGTGTTCTCGAAAGAGGAAAGTTAAAATTTTTTTGTGTATTTACTCTGCTGTATGCTTCATGGATATGATATATTAATGCCAACACATAGGTACTCTGTAAATGGCACAGCTTTTGACAGATAAAACAGTGCAAGGCGCATCTAGGACTTTTCAGACAAGAAACTCCAGAAATGCAGGAAATACTACTCGAAAATCGCAAAAAAATGTAATATTTTTAGAGTTAAAGAACACGATTGAGTTAACCAACAATGAAAAAGCTTTTTATTGTTGAATCAGAGTAAAAATATATTATTTAAGAGATTTTATCCATGAAATTAATCGTAAAAATTTCGAATCATGGTTGACTACAAAGTGTATCCTAACGTAATTACGAATAAATAAGCGGGAGAAATAAACCACGAAGATGCAACAAGCCATAAGCAAGAAAAATTTACGGAAGAAGAATGAACTTTCCTTTCAGATACAGGAGACCTCACATCCTTGGCGAAATGCGGCATGAATCACGTGGCATCCATTGTATACCATGCGAATTCACAATTTAAATGTTATTCAAGCAATTAATCTTAATTTGCATCCTTGGTCTGAGATACCCCAGTTAATCAGGCATGCAAACCACAACAGGGTACATCGCCCATTCTCCACTTATTCTCGAGCGGTTTTGAACACGAACCGCAACCGGGGAAATCTGGGCCATTAAGACCACGGTTCCGTTCGGCCACGACTGCGGTCGTAACTTCCGCCGAAAACTACGGATCCCTCCAAAGCCCTCCTCTAATTACACCTCAGGTCCAAATAAAGTGAAAGGAGGTCTTGAAATAAGAAGGCGTCTGCCTTAATTAGCTAGCGCTCACGAGATAGAAACGCTTTACAGGGAAGCTCGACCGCTTCAACCGTGCCACAGCCATCAGTGGTCCCGGTACTCGGGAGCGATCCCTCGCTAAAACTAAGGAGAATCCTCGAAACACTAAACTCTGGCTGCTTGGTAAACTTGCCATAGAAAATAGGCGTCTGCATCCCTTGATTTATACCTCAGGGTATTAATTCCCTCAATTGAAAATGCTTTGAAATTTTCATGGAATGAAATTGAGAGTAAATGCGTGCAAGACTAAAGTAGTAGTTTTGGATAAGGAGAATAACATTATGATGAGGGTGAATAGTTAAATAGTTGAATAAGTGAATAATTTTGTGTATATAGGTAAGATGTTTGCGAAAGATGGAAGAATAGATGAGGAGATAAAGAGTCGTGCGAATGCTGGAAGGAAAGTGGTAGGTAGCATGTGGAGCAGGAAGGAATGAGTGCAGGAAGCAAAAATCGCCGCATTCAAAAGTGCACTTCTCCCTACTTTGTTGTATGGTTGTAAAATATGGGTAAATTCTGATAAAAATAAAAATTAAACTGGATTCAGCACCGAATCTAGTGCCGAAAACACGGAGCGATAGTCTGGAGCTCATCAAATGCCACGTCTAGGAGCCGTTGTTTTCGCGATGCTGATTTTAGTTCGTAGTGGCGCTGTCCGGGCGTATGCTAGACTACGTAATGTAATTACTAAGCATAAGTCAAAGGTCGATTCTCGATTCCAACGATTCTCGGGATTAGAATCGGTATCGAGAATTGATCGTCTAAAGTCGATTCCGATTCCATCGATTTCAGATAGATAAATATTCTAATCAAATTTCGTATTTCACATCATATTTGTCTCAGTAATTTTGGGTGTAGGCTATCAATTTGTACTTTTTATCTACCTCAATAAGCTGAGGATATATTTTCTATTTGTTAACAAATATACTTTTTGAGCAACTTAATTGTCTTTGTTTATTTCAGCCAATACTTGAATTTAAGTAATAGTCGTACGCTACTGGTATATCAATATCCCACCTGTTATTAGGAATAAGAATCGATGGAATCGAAATCGAGATCGAGAATCAATTTGAAAGAATCGGAAACGGAATCGAAAAAAAGTGGAATCGACTCATCCCTAGTGACTACATTTCATCACATCAATCTTCAGAAAACCTGTTGTAGCGGTCTCAAGAAAACATTTCCTCGATTATATATCACACAGCTCCCCAGTAGAGTCCCTCTATCAGTGAAGTGTTAAAACCTCCCGAACTCTTCAAAGCAAAACAAGGGAATCATAAACTTATCATAGCGTCCAGTAAGAGGGGTGCCTGGGCAAAAAGCGCTCAGCCAATAGAAAACAAGCGGACAACTTGGCCAGCCTATGATTATAAATTGCTTCTACTCCCCAGAGGATTATAATTCCACCGTCGGCATACTCTCGAATCGCTCAACTCACCTGATTGCATGTGAATCAAGAATCAAATGGAAAATAAGTATGAAAGTTATTTATTTTTACAGCGCTGATAATCTAATTCAATTCTGTTATCTGAAGGGATCACACTCTTTGCACGTTACATTCAGTTGTGAAATAACATTGGGTAATTCAGCCTTAAGGGCAATACATAATTGATGTAAGCATTTCATTAAAGCTATTATAAACACAAATGTTATTTATATAAAATATGGAGGGTAAGGGAATTAATCTTAAAAATCTAGGAGAGCAAATGTTGATAGGAGTCGTCACTATCTCCCATTGATAAAGGTTATGGGAATGCTAAAACTTGGGTCATTTTTTTTAGAGTATCACTCTGCCGTCTGCTGTATCGGTTATTTCTGAGACTACAGCTTACATTTCATATAAAGGAAAAAATAATTGATACGGAAACCTAGGTATTAATACAGAAAATAATTTAATCACAGTTTCAGTTCATTTTCACAATAAATTCGTCTGATTGCGCATTGCGCATAATACCACATTTCAATTGTATAAATATCCTCTGAAACGGATCTTCCTTCCTTTTGAAGAGGAAATATATTTATATTTTCTTCAAAAAACAAATATTAATATATTGGAAACTAATTTTCCATTTTTTTATTCATTTTAAAATTCATTTAATAAAATCATTTCAATGGAGAAGGAGCATCTTTTCTAAGGAATAAGGGCAATACATTTATTTTCGTCAGCGTACATTGAATTCAAATTATCGCGTGCTAAGTATTAATGAAATTGTGTTAGTACTCCGACAAATAACATATCATTGCATCTTCGTAGAGACCCAAAAACAGTTTTTTTTTAAATTAGATAATAACTTGCACCAAGGTACCAGTTATATTTTGGGACGGATTATCAGATCAATATCTTTGGGTAATATTTACTTTCAAGGACAAATATATGAAATAGCTACAAATAAACTGTTGATTATAGCTAATATAAATAATCTTCACTAAGTTTGTACTAGTTCGTACAATCATCCGTCAAGCACTCGGTCCCTGATATTCATATAGGGTCTTAGACGGGAACAATATCATTTGGGTATAACAGAAACTTATGTACTTCTCCAGTCACTTTTCGACTCTCTATTCAAGGCTTCAAGTCATTAAAATCCAACCGAAATGCTCATTTGCGATTTTAATCAGCGGAAAAAATAAGATATGTTAGATATACAAGGAATATATAACATGGAAACTGATGAATAAAATAGAAAGAGTGTGAATCGAACATGGCGATGTAAAAATTGAAATGAATATGATATATTTAGTAAATTAAATCTCCATAATGGTGAGATTTAAATCTCTGTAGTGCGTTATCACACTCCTTTAATGCGTACTAGCCATGTGTTCAACATTTAAGTGTCATTATCAAGGGTTGAAATTATCGTGGGTATGAATTAAACTGGAATGTAAGCTTACACCAGGACTTTTATTATCATTATTATGAAGAATGAATATTTCAACTATATCACGCCTGAAACGCTTTCATACTTTGTTTAGTAATACATTACTACCATTTGAGAGTATGCTAAACCCAATATACGGCGGGAAGGCACAAACAACAAATCTACGGAAAAAATTCCAAATCACTGTCGTGGTATGGACGAATTACGTAACGCACAGAGGAAACAATAAAAAAAAACAGTATGGAAAATTCCAGGGCGTATTTACTCGGTCGGTAACCGGAGGAGTACAGAATACAGAAGAACTTGGGAGAGAGGCTAGCAAGGAATATTCGTATGGAAAGCAAAATGACCCCGCTATACTACAAATTAGCCTCGCATTCATAGAAAGGTGAATTATGATTACATTGGTTCAGGATCAATGTGAAAAATTTTTTTCGCCTCAGATATTTGTCTTTAAAATAGTCTTTCTTCGATCATTACTGCATTTGAACTGCCCACGGCGACTCAGTGTGCTTATGTACAGAAAATAATTTCATCTGAGAACTATTTCACATCCGAATAACCATTTAGTTTTACTTAGTGTGACAATTCTGAAGTGAAGGGCTTTTATAAAGTCACATTGTAAGTTGAATAGTATTAAGGACGAGCAGATTTTATGATAAAACATTTTTTTGATGCTTTGACAGTGAATTAAATCATGGGAACTGTATGAGGGTTACAGTTCTTGCATGACTGAAATTTTGAGTTCTTTCCTTCGGTATTTCTTACGACTAACTGTAATATTGCAAGCCAAGAGGTATTATACTGACCGAATATTCTTAGGACTGGACCATTTGGATGGTCGGACTGTTTCTCATGATGAGTTGATCCAACGGTATAAGCTCAGGCAGCTCTTTCAACCAAACCGCCCAGACCCGCATAACGGCTATATTTTCCCGCTGCGATCAAAAAGCGATTTGAGTCGTCCAACCGGTATTTGCAGACTGTCAATATCTGGACACTCCTCTATTCATGTTTCCCTCTTTACGGCGGAGGACGAGAGAATCAAAGAAGTGTCAATTTCACCGAAAAGTCTCTCTCTCTGGTCAGGTCAGCCCCACATACATTTCTCATGAGCATTCAAGAGGAGGCCTTCATTTACCATTATATTGCCTCCATCTTCACGCTCCATGTCCTTCCATCACTCATTCTCCTCCTTTCTCCTATGTTTTCACTCTGGCCGTTCAATATTTATCGCCCCCTCCGCCTGGTCCAATTTGCAGCACTCCCGCGACTATTGACGACCGAAACCCTCTCAGATTTCCCCATCGTCCTTCGACTCCGGCGTTTTTTCTCCCCAGTCCTCCCACGCTTCGCTTCTCATGCCGGGCAACCGCCTGCCTCTCCCCTTTCCTCTCTTCGAACGTTTACTTTCCTCGGGAGAAGAGTTTGAGGGCATGAAATATTCCACTCGCAGCGACATTTTTTCCCGCACGCCTGCGACCCGCATTTACTTCTTCCCTTTCCCTCTCTTCCACTACTCCTCCCCTTCTTCCTCCGATACATATTCCGAATGCATTTCCCTCTGTCTCTCAACCCAGCCCTCTCGCCCTCTTGAAGTGGAGCTTCCACTTCGGGTATTTCTAACCTTTATTTCCCTTTCTCCTCGCCACCCAACGCACTTATACTTTCTCCCTTCTCTCCCTTCCTCATCTTGCGTTTCATTGTTTCCGAACTGTAAGGAAAAGGCTCCATTCTTTCATTCTCCCTCTGCCTTCGCGGAAAGTGACTCATTGTTATTTGCTTTCCCGAAACCGCTTGCCTCGCCGACCAAAAGGTCGGAATGGAAAGTCTTGCGATGGAATTCCACGCGTTCATTCATTTATGTGCGCTTTCCGTGCGTCTTTTCATTCGCAGACCTTTTGAGGCTCCCCTAATTTTGTTTTTCTTGCCTGATGTTTTCCGCGATCGAGCGTTTTTTTTCCCTTTTCTCTATCTTTTTCCAGCAATTTACTTTCACCCCGGCCAAAAAAACAATGATAGCTTACGTATTTTGTGTTGCGTGTTCGTAAGGGCAGTTCAGCATTTTGTTTCCCGCTTCAACGGGCAGTTATTGATGTGCGCACGGCTGAAATTAACAGCCCATCAAATTGAGCGGAAGTAACTTTTATGTTTCTCTTTATGGTATGCTTTCTGATAAAAAAATACTGGTCTAAAGTCAGCTGGTGAAGTATCCAGAACTCTAAATAACTTCATAGGTTCCTTTAACCTGATTTATTACCAATCTAGAGCGAAGTTGACTCTTTGTTTCCAAAATAGTGTAGCTCGTGTCTCATGGCCATAGTTGATACATAACCTTATAGTCGACACCTAGAAAATGATGCAAACGCCTATTGTCCCAGGGACGCGGTATAGGAGATAATTCATTAATTGCTTAGTAATACCTAAACGGATAAAGTTTATGACTATTTCATATGAGTACTTGAAAGTTTCAAAGAATGAGCAGGAAATATTTTCTAATTTTTTGGTTTTGTTATAATGAAGTATCAAGCATACCGCACTCATCCAGGAGCACGAAAAACGGGCCGTTTACCCGCTCTTAACCAAAGATATTGCCAACCAAAATCAAAATTTTACAAAAGCATTTTATATCAACCAATGAAGAATTTGAAAAGATTTAATTTAATGTAAAAAATGAATGATGAAGCCCATCTGATTTTTTTTTAATATTACGCCTCAAACTCGGAATACGCAATTATTGAAGGGGTTGTTTGTCTGGTCGAATAAATTAATTTCATAACAGCTACAAGACGCACAATGTCGCAAGAAAAATGCCACTAAAATGAAATAGAACGGATGCTGGACTGTCAATAAATGTTCCCATGCCATGTTTTTAACTATGGAGGTGTGATAAACTGATGCAGTAAGAATTCATTCTGATTGAGTCTCTTACTAATAACAGGGTGCTGAGATAAGTGACGCACGCCCAGAATCACTCCGAGCCACACGGCTTAATGTCATCTTGGACGGTTACGCCGTCGATGCAGACTATATTTAATGTTGTAAACGACCCTCAATTTCCTTGAATATTCTATTTTCTTGTTTTTCTTGATTAATACGGTCCAAATTGTACATGGAAAAATTGACCGCATCTTAATGTGATTACCCTTAATTTGTTTTTATATTTTTATGTTTAATATATAAATCACTTACAAGATATATTAAGTACACTTAGTGCCTCGGTAAATGAAGAGGAGTGCTGGCATAACTATTTTATCGTAAGATGTCGTCTCTGGCTCCACTTGGTGGAATTTTTCCATCGTGAAAACAAAGAAAAACATTTACGTACTTTGTAAATCCCACCTAAAGTTTATTCTCATGACCAGTTTAGTAAAAGTTTCATAGCATAGTTACATATTCAGCTGAAGGCTTCTGAAATCCTGTTACGAAACTGGTCGTGAGAATAAATTGTAGGAAGAGTTTGAAATAAAATTTTTTCTTTGAGAGGAAAATATCCAACCGTTGAGAGTTCAGGTAGCCTAGCCAACTACACTCTGTTCTTGCTAGATGAAAAAGTTTAGGGTAATATAGCATGACTTTTATACTGCATTCACCACCTTTACTTACGAGTGTTTTAGGAGAAAACGAGAGCCTTCCGATTGCTTTACATCTATCAAATACCGTTCAAGCCACCACTAGGGTGTGTGGCACGAGGTGATTCCACACCAGGTATGCTGCACTCATCCCAGTTCAAATCAGAATCGCGCACGTTCCTTCGGATGCCAGGCGCAGGCCATAAGCAGTCAGGACAACAGTGCGCGGTCAGACCAGAAACTAGGAGAGTGATACGAAGAAGAACATGCTGCTATATAGTACCCTACTCAAGATACGACTACTGGTTATAATTACGGTGACAAGTAAATAGTTCTACAAGGTACGAAAACATGCAAGTGCTATATCATGCCGAAAATTTCATGCTAGATTAGTAGCTAATAATGATGTTAAGATGTTTAGCACAAGTGTATACACCTATTTTACCTATTCAGTGTCAAAATATCCTAGAACTGATCTAGCGAAACTATCGTGATCCCTTATTGTACGTGGAAAAATTGGCTTTTTAAATTTATCGGTGCTGCAGTCTTTTTCCTTAATCTTATGCCTGTGATCGTATCTACGGTGTGAGTTTGGCTCTAGCAAAAATATGTTGAACGGCCAGCATAAAATATTCATTATCAAACTTTCGTAAAAGATTTAATTAATATTTTTCTCTTCGATCAGTTAGAGGGCCTCAACCTCATTCCCTCAATAACACTTCAGTAACACTTATGTTTATCGTAACAATTTCCAGCAAGTCTAGCTGCTCTCCGCTGTATTCGATCTATATCTGAGACTAGTCCTTCGAAAGGGTTCCATATACTAGCAGCGTATTCTACGTGAGTGTCGTGCAACTACTTATCCTTGCCGCCATTGATACTTTGTCTTCCAGTCTATCGAGGGAACGTTGAAATCACCACCGATATTAATATTACTTTCATTATGTTGATTCTTCTTTTCTTCACCTGTCTTTCTATTTCTAACCTGTCTAACTGTGAAACTGTATTTATATTTGAGTTCGGTGGCCTGTAATATGCGCATGTAAAAATTCTTTTTGACGAGCACTTGATGAACCACACACTTTCTACGTCATTGTTGGGAAATATTTCAACTCTACTTATGATCTCACCTTTTACAGCTAGAAACACACCTCCTCCTGCTCTCCCAATTCGATCTTTTCAATGTATTGCATATGATTTTGGAAAGAACTCAGTATTCGCAATTTCACTGGACAACCAGCCTTTTGTTCCTATCACTACACCAGCGTCCGTGCTTAAGATGAGGTGGTGAAAATCAGCGAATTTGTTTATTATACTATGGCAATTGAAAACCACTGTGGAAATTGATTCCTTTGGATACAACTCACAGTTCCCTTGTTTAGAATATTTAAGACGTTAATGGAAGTACTCTTTAATGAACCTGAGCCGCTCTTATTTCGTTCGGTTACTAAGCTATTCTATTTTCTAAAAGATCTCCCATGATTTACATCGACCCTTTAATTCAACAATTCACTATTTGATCTACTCAATGTCCTACTCTCTACCCAAGAATAGGCTTGTGGTGCTCGAATATACTACTTGCTACACAGATAGCTGCCTCGGCCGTGTAATGGAAACATAAAGTGCACTAATCACTAACCAGCTACACAAAAGCACACTAGCGCACTGTTCACTTACAGTGAGCTTACTAACGGCTGACTTACTAAATATTTCGACTGAGAAAATTATTCCATTCAACCTTGTTCATGTGTTTTGCTAAAGTACGTTGATATGCTTGAATCTGCGATAACATCAACACATTGAATGAAAATTTTGCATGATATTCCTTTATCTGTCAACAGATTTCGTTATTTTTTCCTGACCTCTTGCCAAAATACCGCGAAGAGCTAGAGTGAATCTCCCTCAAAAGGTATGAATAAGCGGATCCTGCAAAAAATGGACGTAGACTGCGAGCGCAGCCTATACTTACCCTCCAATATCCATTCATCTTAATAGGAGAAAGGGGTTGATATAAACACTTTGGAGTACCTAATCACCATCGTTTCTCTTTTTTTCGCCGGAAAAATTGAATTTGCGTCCAAAACAAAGCGAAAATAGAATTTTCTGATTGCCACGACCGCAATGCACCGACAACAAAGAGTAATTTCAGTGGAAATGGGAGAACTGAGTTATCACTCAACGCATGGCAATGAATGAATTCTCTCGAGTGCAAACGCGCATCGCTCTCCGCATTGCATCACGCTTAATCGCTGCAAGTCAAAAGCCACCGGCTGGGACAATGGAATCAGCCTCGCCCTTTTGCAAAATGATCGCACATTCGAGTGAGCCCTGAGTCCATGCGCATGGTCGAAAATTGTCCTATGGGTTTATTAATTTACAACAGCCATGGAGAACTATTTTGCCATTGTATGCATCAAAATCGCATACAATGTTTTTACCTTGCTGCCTCGTAATTTCTTATATTTATACACCTATATTAGTAGGATATTTTGCAGGAATATTTTTATGGAAATTTGTAGGATATTTTTATTATAAAGTGTTATTGAATATCGTGCCGTCGAAATTAACTCATATTTTCAATGTAGGCACCTTCATCCAGGAAAGAATTTATCTCAGAAACATTCACTTTATGAATTACTAAGAATTTAGAGTAGCAAATTATATGCGAGATATCTTGCGTGCTTATTGTTTAATAAATCCGCTGAGGAAGTTAAGGTCTTGAAGAAAAAATAAAGGCTTTAAGCTTATTAAATTGGTTTCCTTGAAATTCCAAATGCTTATCTTGATTATCCCGCAAGAGCCAAAAAAAGATAAGTGATAGGGGATTAAAATAAATACGATTAACTTTGAGAAGAAATGAAATTAAAATGTTGCATCGACAGTGGTAGAGACCGATAATGAGTGATATATTTTGGTTAAAAATAAATTAGTAAAAGCCCTAAAATGTGAAAAGTTAAGAGGGCTTGGAAATACCCTGCATCTCCGTCTAATCTTTATGACAAACCCCCCACATACTCGTGCGTAGAAATTACTATGGGAAAAAACTGTAACGGGAATCGAACCTCTGGCCATTGACTTGCCTGTCAATACTAAGTCATGAGTCATGGAGGAAATGTGTCTATTATCACGTCACATTTGTTTCTTCTTACCCATTCACTAATTTATTCCTTCATAACTTCCACTCACCCCCATGCTCTTGCCTCTATCAGGTTAACTTGCATTAGTTTTTGTAAATCTCCCTGCTAAAAAATCCTTAATAGCTGTTCTGTAGAACGTAAGGAATTCTACAGAAATTTTCTCTTTTTCTTCAGAACTAGTTCCTTGTTTAAGGATCTGTACGGAAGATGAGAGCTCGACTCTACAGAAAATTTGTTCCGTAGAATTTATTTATGCATAGCAAAATAACTCCTTACGAGTTGTTCTGTAGAACTTCAGCAGCTCTACGGAAATATGTGAGGTTTCTTTGAGCTTGTAAGGAGTTCTTCAGAGCGTCAAAGGGCTTCTGTAGAACATCCTAAGGAATTCCGCAGAATGTCCTAAGGTATTCTGCAGAAAATCCTATGGTATTCTGCAGAACGTCATAGGGAATTCCGTAAACTGGCGCTTCAATACTTTAAGGAATATCTACAGAACTTTTTAAGAAATTCTGCGGAAGTATTTATAAGGAAACTGAACAGAACTTTTCAGCAGGGCCCATCGGATTCTTTCTGATGTTTTTACATGATATCTCTTTTTTGTCCACTTGTCTGAATATTTTTATTAAATTTGACTACACCAAATGGATATGTACACAGCTCACATTACTCTCTCTCTCTCTCTCGATTAAAAAATAACAATTCTCCTGCTTAACTGTCTATGCATTATATTCCCTCACCAACTCGATAGTTTTTATCTGTTCAGGTCTGGATCTGGCGAATCAGGACTCTCCAAAGTAATATTCCTATCCTCTATTTAGTGTGCACTTTTCTTGAGATGTATGATTTTCAATTCCCTCACGTTTCTGATCACTCCAATTAATGGAGTAAATTAACGTTTTAGGTCCCACAAGTTTATTCAATTTTAGTCTGTTGGCCGTTTAATCCATTGATCTTCAAGGGAAATAAGAATTAGTATGGGAGCAAAAGAATGAAAAGGTGAAGGTAAAGGTACAGAAAGAAACTTGATCTCAAACATTTCTAAACTGACACAGTGAGAGGCGTGCCACAAAAGATTTTTCTGTTGGTGAACTTATGCTCTGCTTTCCCATTCGAGGTGTCTCCACTTCTGAGACCGGTGTCTCCAGACGAGCGATAAACTAAGCACTCTGTAAACTTCACAAGGCTCTGCATCTTTGCCTTAGGTTGAAAAGGTGACAGCTCTCAAGTTTGCGTCTATGAAGTGCCTCTGGGCCTGTATATTGCTTCTCTTCTTAGATACGCGAACACGTACTCTCAGCTCGAGTGGAGCATCTCGCACGTGTCTCCCTCCAACGCACTTCTGTTCGAATGGAGACAAAATCTCTGCTCTACTTCTCCCTTCTCCTTGGGGAATCGGATGACAATGGAGATGGGGCTTGGGGAAGTGCAACCGCAAATCAAGACCTCCTCTCCTCAGACGAGAGACGCCTTATCCATATGAACACGCTCCCGAGGACACCGACCCTGGGAAGTGGAAAACGAGTACCAACGCAGGATCGTACTTGTGACCTTCCGCCATGAAAGCCATGGCTTCCATTCAGACTCAGAAGATACACTAGATAGAGCGAGATTTTTCTTAGTCATAATGGAGGCCATATTTGAATTTTACGTTTCAATTTCAGCAGCTATAGCTGAAGTAAATTTTGTAGCATTAATGGTGCAATATATATATATATATATATATATATATATATATATATATATATATATATAATATAACGTACTTTTATACCACCGAAAACATTACCAATTAAATAAATATATCTTTGTTATCCTTTATCCTAACAAATTTTTTGTCACTTTGTTTCTGAGATGAACTGAGATGATATTTTTTCTTCCTTCTGAATCACGTGAAAATATTGCAATAATGTTAACAAGTGTCCACATGGTTTAATAAATTTACAGTAACTTTTAACTAAGCATTACGACGAAGTCTTTTGATGTAATGTGAGAGTTAGTAAAGTGCAAAAGATGTGGATCAATGTGGAGAGAACACTTGGAAATAATCGAATATTTGAAAGAGAAGGTTACTGAATTGATAAGAGGATATTGAGAGAAAATAAAATTTTGCCTTATAGCTGACAAGCTCGTGGTCATGATCTTTGGGGGTCATCTCTAAATGAGCGAATCAAACTTTAAGGGTACAGAAGTATCTAACATATATAAAAGAGGAGGCAAAAGATTTTAAATTTATCCATCCTGCGGAAAGCACAGTAAATTGAAAAGAACGTCTTCTTTGAAGAATTTCAAAGGAAACCATCCTGCAAATCCCAGTGTAAAAAAGCGAGATAACAAGTGCAGCATTGACGTACGACGACCGGAAATAAAGTAGTCGCGTATGGAATCCTGGATGTATTTGCCCTTTTAGAGGAGCGAGTGAAGCAAAATAAATTGATGCTCAAGGGTCGAGGTCCCACTTACCGTCACATTTTTCTGCTCGAATTAATGTACATGCTCGGAATTTATTATTTTTGAAGGAGATAAAACACATTTCCTTTCTTGAAAACCTTTGAGGGGCGCACGAATGGCTAGAAGGAAAGCGCACATCACTGGACTTCTATAACGTTGTCCTCCTCTCTGGGCTTTTTCTCACTTATAATGCTCCAGTGGCTCGGTAAGAGGTCGAGGGAAGGAAGAAGAGGGGTAGAAACCTCTTTATGAGGCGAGGAAGGAGGGCCTCCGCATCTTTTCACGCGATTCGGAAGCTATTCGGTGGTCAGTCCCCTCTTTTCACGCAAATGAGGTAGATCATTACTGAGGATCCTCCCTATAAAGACTCGGTCACCGTGAACGAAGGTAGGAAGAGTGCCTAAAGGTGCAGAGTTTAAAGGTAGGATGGAGAATTAGGGCATCCGAGGGGTTTGCCTGAGGAGTTGCTGAGCAAAGACGAAATTACCCGCGAAGCCACAGGGTGTGGAACGGGAGGGAAATGCTCGCAAGCGAAATGAAGGAACATTTGGAGAATGCATGTAGAGTCACTGGTTGCTAGATAGTTGGCTGGAGATAGGCTATCAGAAAGAAGACGGTGCGCTGAGATAACGTGGAGCGAAAAGAAGCAAAATCTTCAAATGAAAAGCAATTCGCCCGACAAGGACTTCTTATACTCAGCGTATTCTAAGTAATCGGTAGAGAATCTTATTACCAAAACTTATTACATATTATGAATACCAAGGTTTCTTTAATCAAAGTAGAAATCGATAGGCAATCAAATAAAAATGAAAATTGCATTAAATGAACCATTGATTAATGCAAACTACCGTGATGTAAGTTCGAGTATTTAAGGGTTAATTATTTAGACAATTGATAATTAATGAAACATTGAACGAACCGAGTTATTTAATTAGCTTATAACAACAAACGTATTGCGATAAGTAAGATTTTTTCTCATTAAATGCGTGTAAGGACAAATATATAGATACATACAATGAATGTACTTGTAGATTCTCTATAACAATGGTTGAAAAAAATCAGTAAATTTTCAAAGAGTAATTTTTGTTTTTTCGGTGGAAATATCCTGGGAATCAATGGTCATTGAAACAGCTAATATAAGAGAGTAAGAGGGATATTCATTTGACGACACATGAACCGATTAAGTGTCACAACTGACAAGCTTCATCTTTGCCGCTAACTTAATAAAGGAGAACATACATAAAAAAGACAGTAGACCGCCATCTAGAGTATTTCTATGTATTTTAATGACACAAGTGGCCTTGTCACCAGCGAATGGTGTCCATTCTGACTGTCCAGTTCCTGAGTTAATGGAACCGCGCCTCCCCGACACGGCGCATTGTTTGTAGCGAATTAACGCTGGGAGAGAGACT
Organism: Ceriagrion tenellum; assembly: GCA_963169105.1. Classification (NCBI taxonomy): domain Eukaryota; kingdom Metazoa; phylum Arthropoda; class Insecta; order Odonata; family Coenagrionidae; genus Ceriagrion; species Ceriagrion tenellum. The sequence continues at coordinate 121,368,899 of OY720642.1, read as the reverse complement.
TTGTGATGCTTAATTATGAAAACAGACTCTACTTCAGTAACAATTTACAACCACTTATATTATTTCCTTTTCAACGCAAAATCAAACTTCATCGAGTACAAATTTTTTCGTTAGTCAGTGTTTTTCTGCTGCACATTCTGATAATTTGTTTTTATTAGAGAAATAGTTAAATAAGGGACGTCGATATAAAAGTTTTAGTAAATATACCCTAATATTTTCCAAGTATCGCCTATTAAACCCTGAAGCTCACAATAATCCCCTATTTTTTTAAAAATAGGGTGTCTCTAAACTCACTATACATAGTTACTTTCGTGGTGCAGGTTTAAACTCCTCTCAGGAGTGAACAAAAAATTTGGAGATGGAGATTGATAAGAAATGGCCAAGACACGAGGGATCGGCTCATCCACGCAGGCAAATAGACAGCCACCGGCCTTTCGGAAGGTGAGCGGGAGTTATCGTAAAGAATGCGAGGCCATATCCTGAGAAGTAACCCCTATCATGGATTCACCGTCTGCCCCGTAGAAAAGGAATGGAAATGCCGTCGGGTTCAGGCAAAGAAGAATAAATGACGAAAAATCATAAAGGCTAGTTTGAAGACTTAAAGGTGAATATGGTTGATGAAGGGAGGGATACATGCAGGACGATGGGAGTACGTTGGATATATTTTCGCGTTTACAGAAGGAATTAAGAGACGGTTTAAAATCACGCACAATCTGTGAGCTACCATCGAAGCCTATGGCAAGAAAAGCGGGAACACTAAGGATTAAAAAGGGAAAAGATTGCATTTAGGGTTTAAACAAAATGTGGGTTAATCTTGAAGGGTCGGTGTATTTCGTCACGTTACTCGTCAGCAATCCAGGAAATTCGACTGCATATTTTTACCTGACCATCCCTCCGCAACAAATTAAAAGGTTGAGATATATGTTGGGAGAATGCCTATTTAAAAATAGTATGGGGAAGTAGACATTTAAACAAGAATAGTCACGGCAGAAGAAGCCTTCCAAAAGAAGGAAAGTATACAATAGAGCAGCTTGGCACTGGAGTTGAGGAAATAAGTACTCAGATGATATGTAGAGAGGGTGATGATTGGTGGCTGTAAAATAGAAATATGAGGAAGAGAGAGAATTGGGACATTTGAAATGGTGACACGGAGTAGGTAGAAGACAAACAGATTAAGGAATGAAGGAGAGAAAAACATGGCGGAAAAAATACAGCTCCTGAAGGATCGGTAGAAGGATAGAAGTAAAGGGGAAGGAACTGAACGGAAACTTATAAATGAGGTTAAGAGTGGAGGGTACTAAATGATCAAGGAACATATGAGGGATTAGGATAGATTTTGTTACTAGGCAGAGCATCAGATGATGTCAATAACATCCTTCTGCTCTGCGGTATCCTAATAGAATATAAGATACTGTAGAGTAGACTTTGTGGTCTACTCAACAAGGCTACAATAAAAAATGAAGGTAAATACTGAAGGAAAAAATTATCAAAAAAAATATCATAAAAAATAAAAATATATAGTCACCCAAAAATTATATAGTAATAAAACTATAAAATTCCATTCCGGAGAAGGCAGAAAAAATTTGATTCCTATAGCTAGTTAGTCCTAGATTAGTTTTCTCCTACTTTCTAAGTTTCTACCTTCACACAAGCTTTTCCCCAGTCTTCTGTTTACCTGTATCAAAACGACTAACAGCCTCCTGAGAAGTGCCTTCGGCGCGCCAAAGAGAAAGATGTGATTCGTAGTAAAAACCACGATAGACTCCCTGATATGATTGCTTTAAGTATTCACTCAAATATGGCATTACGGAAGGAAGCATTGTTGATTTATGTTTTTTGATCTCCCAGCTTGAAGAGAAAAATCTCGCTGAACATCTTCATTACTTCACAACGGTATTGAAGTTCACTTCTGTTTGGCCAATAATATAGAATATCTTGGCGTGTTAGCCCATAGAAGAAGGGAAAAATGAAGGGGGATGATTCCTTCATTGCGGCTGAAGAATGGATGCGTATTGAAGTTCAAGGCGATTCATTCACGGCTCTTCCTTTTCCAGGAGACCCTTCGCTCTCCTTCCCGATAATAGCACTCGAGAGGCGTGTGTGTGTGTGCTCGACGCCGATTGCTTCCTCGATCCTCAAGATTGGACTGGGTGGGCGATTCGAGTTTGGCCTCCCAACTCCCGAGTGTACCGCTGAAGAGGGAAGCGTGAGAAGAAGAGTAATGAGAGAAGATTACTTCTCGCTCATCAGGGAATCAGAAAAAGAGTCCACGGAAGCAAAGAAGGTGAGGCGAACCTCTCTCCTCTCCCAGCGTTCTCTCTTTGATCGATTCTGACATTCTCGCTGCTTGAACTCAGTTAGGTGAGGAAAAACTTTAGTGAAAATTCTTCATCTTTTAGCCCCAGGATCCTAGTTATAGGTTCATATAAATTCATTTAATTTGTTTAGAAAACAAAAGAATCCTCGGAAAAATAATTCATTTTATAAATCAATTATTTTACCTTACAGAAATGTGCTATGATATTTTCAGTGATATACCAACCACTTTCTTAATTTGCTGGGATTATTATCATTTGGAACATAATTTTCTCAGTTATTCAGCCTTCAAAATTTTTCACTATCTAAGTCACATTTCTTAAACAAAATTTCACATTTCTGTTATTACTTGCGTTCATATCTCACCACAAAGAGGGATAAATTAGTCAATGAACTAGAAAGGTTGTATTTGGATTTGGATTTATTTACTAAGCAAAGAATTTTTATTGGAATAGCAAGAACATGTTCGTAGAACAGAGTGAAGAATCAGTTACCATCAATATCAAAATAATCATTTTGGATTTAAATTGCTTTTTCCACGTAAATTAGCATAATCTAAATATTTGTAGGCGTGTGTCCACTTCCCATATTTAAAAGTAGTAGTTCATAAGACCCTCTAAAAATACTAACAGTCACATCCACAATTGACATCGAAAATTCATTGAAACTAGTCGTACGAAATCAAAAACTTTTGCAAAAATAACAAGTGTTCTTTTTCATCATTAAATATGAATTTTCACGAGGTCACGCCTGAACTCATCGAGATAATTCGCGTTTTTTTAAATTATAGGGAGAGATTGATATTTCTATTCCTTTTTTTGTTTATATATCCTCACTCTATTGTAGAATAATTAGGCATGAGTTCATCAGGCTTAGCATTTTTGAATGCCAAAGGCTGAGGGAATGAGGAACCTATGAGACTTATGCGATGAAATAAGGAGGGATAAGTTTAGGAATTAATGAGATATGGTAGAGTGGAAACAATGCTTTTGTAATTAACATACTCCATATTCGCATACGAAAAGCAAGTAGACAAACGAGGTTTGATGCATAGTAAATGGGGCTATTGTAGCCTTAAGGAAAGTTGTAATCCAATAAACAATTTTTTTCTTTTTTCCTCGGAAACGTTACATCGACCAGCTAAAAATAAAAAGCTGGAAATTCTCGATTGATTGGTCGTAGGGGTGGACACACGTTAGCATTCGGCTTCAAAGGGAATGAGAAATCGTGGCTGAACCGAGAGCTTCTCACGTGAATCCACTGAAACGCTCTGTAGAGAATGCCAGCATTTGGGAATGTTAATCGCGATGGTTATTACAGAAATTCCGGTGTAAGTCTCAGTGAAGACATTAGGAAAAAGTGCGCCAATCACTGTTGTCATTCCTCTTGCAATGTTTAATGAGGAGAATTGCCTATTTTCATTCCACTTTACGGCACTCAGAGTTCGCTAATTAACCCCATCGTCTCTAAAAACACGACCAGGAAGAGGATGTCCCAGTGACTCCTATCAATTTACTAATTAACGTTCCTTTCCACATTACAGATTGCCTGAATAACTTTGAAATACCAGTGGCCCTCCTTTACAATTCAAAATTCTACTTTGAACAAAAGATTAAAGGCATTACTTACCCCTTCAGCTATCAAAAGGGAGGAGGCTTGCATTTCCCCGAATTGACGAATTCTTCCAATAATCTCCAATTATGAGTATCTACCATAAGTAATGTAACCCTATATCTTAATTTAAACTTTCTTTGGTTTCATGGAAAAACAAATCGATCTTCTTTTTCGTTCCATTAGATTAAAACTTCTTTTTTCAAAGTACAAATGCTTTGATGGCATAGCTTGAATTCCTTCCAGCCATATGATTAAACATTAAGTTACACTGCAAATGTACAGACATTTTCATGTTAAGAAGGTGTACCAACCCTAAATCCATGTGTCTCACTGCCGCAGTGGCTTAGATTCCTTATAAAAAAGAACTAATATACTAAAAATATATTTTATGTACAACAAACGTAATTGGTAACTATCGTAAGTGGCTAGATTAGTGGGCGTTGACATGGATACATCTAATATCCTCGTGGAGTTCTTATAAAAGATACAATCTCATGGCTCAAGCACTGTGGCGGTGAGAGTTACAAAATAAGTCCTGCTCTGCTGCACAGCACTCGACTCGAAAGAAAAGAGGAAGAGAGGCAGTTTTTCCTTTCATTTTCACGCACTAATGAGGCGTATACAGGAAGCCTGGTATATTTTTCTTTTGTTCGATGATCGGCTTTCAGCTCAGGTAAACAAAACCGTGGAAGCAAATGAATTCAGCCAGATAATTTTGAATGGAAGCTTGGATTTTTGGGCTTCTTCGGTTGAACAGGCATCCATGAGGAACAATCAGCATCCATAAATGGCGTCACGCGCCTTGGTGAGAGGACCACTCCGATATGAGCTTCTCTAGGCTTCCATGATCTTATGGCGGTTGCAGCAATTTTGATTTATATACAGATTTGGGTGAGCATCTATATATATTTACTTTTCATTAAATGTGTAGATAGAAGGTGAAAAAAGTACGTTATGGATTTGGTCTCTTCGCAGTTGAATGCAATTTTAACAAGAATATTTAAGGATCTAAATTTATATTTCTCAATAATTCGATTATGTAGGAACAGATTTTCTTTTAAACTCGAAATAATGTCATATTATTGCAATAATTCCGCACCGCAAACCCAATTCATGAAAATGCTTTAATGACGACAAAAGTTTTTATAAATATAATACTTGTATCGTTTGTGTTAATGAATGTATGGTTATCTCCACCGTATAAACAGATGTAGTTTGGTGAAGTATGGTCCCAGAACTTTTTTCCACTTCCTTGAAAAATCACTAAAATTTGGTCCCAATGACTAATGATTACCGCTCCAGCCATCTATAGGAGATCAGAATGCGGGGCCTTGCTCAACATAATGAGACCTGGCAGACTACATCGAAGTTAGAGCAGGACATGCTTCAAATGAAGGGACCATGGTCTAGTCTCGCAAAGAAGCTTCTCCTGTCAAACAGGAATCAAATGCGAACGATAGCGGGGCTCCTCGCGGGACACTTTCAAGTGATGGGATATCTCTATCTGCTGAAGATTACGGATTCTGATATTTGTTTATGCAGCAAGGATGTGGATGAAACGACTTCACACATACTCTGCAAATTCCCAGCCGTACCAGGCACATAGAAGAGGTAACTGGGCTCACCTAAGGAATTTGGGAAAATTCCTGTTGGAATCCTGCTCGCCTTTATCAAAGCACTCGGATTCTACGGGTAACCATCTTTTTGGTGGCACAATCTTTACAATGGATTAACTGGTCTAAGACCCTCGGGCACTTATCAGCAGTATCGCCATGAAAAATTCAATCTTATATTAGCTAACCACTTCAAGTGCGACCGAACGAAGGTCTGATCGAGAAGAAAAGTGTCGGAGGGAAAGGACAGGTGGTAAGGAAATGAGGTTCCGATGATGAATCGTTCAATCTGTTCCAGAAAAATTCGCCCTCTGTGATGATGATGATGACTGCAGAACATGAAGGAACGGTGTGGAATCAGGGGGGTGCTCCTCTCAATTTTTCTCCTGGAAACCCTTGATAAGGAAGGAAAGCGGCATTCGACAAATGATCTACATCTACATAATACCCCGCGAGCCACCGCATGGGCGTGTGGCAGGGGGTGTTAGGTCACCAGCCGTACAAAGGTGTAAGTTTTTGGAGATGAAATGGTCACATGAATTATAGGAGTGTATTTAGTGGAGCTCAATTTTTATTGTGGTCGCTTATTGTTTTTGTACCTATCTGTTCGGCAGTGAATCTATTATTTTATCGCATATGTCAGACCTAGAGATCTAGTGATGTAGGAGTCATGATAATATTCTCTGTGTCGCTCTGAAAAATATCAGTTCTGAATTTCTCCAGCAACCTAAGCCTAGCTTGCAGCCTCCGAGTCTCTAGGGGCTCCCATCTTAATCCCTCTAGAAGTTGTGTGACACTATATGTACGCTCGTAGCAGTTTTTAAAGAAGCGCAAAGCTTTCATTTGTATTTTATTAATTTTTGGCTAAATATATTTGACCAGGGACCCAAATATTTGCGGCGTTATCGAGGTGTGGCCCAACCAGAGTGAAGTAGAATGATGAGGTGGACGGGGCGAGGATGCAGTTGCCATGCGACTAATCCCTCCATGGAGGAGGAGGAGGCAGTAGAGGGCATGACGTAATTAAAATGTAACTCGGCAACCAGAATGTCCACCATATGGCTTATCCCACGTCTTTCCTTGCTTGCCTTTAGATAGCTCGGAGGAATGGACGAATGAGCGTTTGTAAAGCATGATAATCTAACCATGTTGAAATTTTCAGGTAAATTTTGAAATATATACCACTTACTTCGAGTTATGGACCTTAATCAATTTCACCCCTTTATTTTGCTGAGAATGTGGGTATTTTTTACTTTAAATAATTAAGAATAAATTTATGAAAAATACGTCCCCAAGCATAAAATGTATGCTGATTTTAACCCTCGTACGGTACAGTGGTGAGAGACGAAATAGAAGGTACGGTCGGGTCGGATCCGACCCAAACTCTTTTTGATGAGGTTTATGATAGAAATAAGTGCGCAGTAAGCATTTTTATTGCATAATAAAATTTACTGACCGTAAATTATGAAGCCGCACCTATTTCTAGTTAAGAGAAGACTTTGAATTACCAGTCAACTCATAATCCTACGAAGAGAGGCGGGAACAAGGGAGCGGAAAATTAAACGCTCGGGTTGGATCGGACCCCCACCTTACCGTTTGAGGGTTAAGTGATCTATCGGAGGGAAATGTCGTAACATTGCGAAGTTGTTGCATCAGCCCGTAAGCGCAAAGATAAATCGGGGGGAACGCTGAAGACCGCTTACGTCTACGTAACAGCTTCAAGCCTAGGCCACTATAACAAGAGCCCTCTCCAACCTAAGTGGTTCCTTCGGTCAGGGAGTTGTACTTCAGGGGGCAGTTAGTCTGGCTCAGAGGAAATCGCTCCACGGTATAGCCTCATCACTGTGCTGGCGACGGGATAGGATACAACTCGTTTTTAACCCTCGTCCGTTCTTGAGTAAGATTTTGACCACGCTCCTTTGGAGTAGTTTCTCCCAGAATTTGAGCCCATTTGTGTGTGTGAGAGAGTGATTTTGAGTGCTTGTGAGTGTGTTTGTGTTAATAACCAGGCATCTTTAGTAGGGTCCCATTAGCCTTGCGAAGGATCCAAGGTTATAACCCAATGCATCCTTAGAGGGGTCCCACTAGCCTTTGCGAAGGACCCTATCTTGGTTGCGTGTGTGCGTCTGTGTTGGTCACTGGCGAGGACGTAACCTTCCCGTTAACCACCACAGGAGGGTATTCTGTTTGGGGTTGGTCTCTGCTGTGGAAGTCCCATCCCGGCAAACCAACACGGCAAGATTGGTGATTTTTGACGAGTGGTGCCAATTGTTTACGGCTATTGGAGACTCCATTTATTTTTTTTGTCCAGCTGTAAGAGCTCACCTCAGTATTGTAATTACCTAGTTGAGAACGAATTTTCTCTGCTAATTAGCGGCACTTTCTGCAGAATTAACATATTTGTATTATTTTCCGGATGTCTTTGAGAGAATGGAAGGAAAAAAGTAACTGACCAGCTAATGATAACCATAATTTTGATGTGAGGTTTACTTATTCATAGCAGTATATCAGTATCGATAAATTAAGATTGTAAGCTGATGTTGGGAGAAAATATCAAAATAACTCTAATTTATTCCTCCTAATAGAATTGCAAAATTCCTCCTGTATCGAGCAACTTATGCATCACATGGATTTCTTTCCATAAATTGAGGTGACCAAAATCTACACGATGACGTCAAAATACTTTCTTCAATGGGAAGACAAGCAGATGGGCCCACTGGTGGCCACAATTTCAATGCTTAACACTATTTCAATGCACGAGTGCGTCCTCCGCAACCTACTGTCGTGTGCGCAGGATGCACCCGTGCGTCTTGCTGCTACTTGTTTTCAAATGCTCCCAGAATCGACGGTTAACGGCTGGGGTGTTCCAATTTTTCTCTAGCTTCTCCGTTACGTATTATTTTTTACGGTATTCCTCATTATTTATTACGGTATCCAGAGAGCCATATCCATCTGGCTATGCAAAAAAACTACTGCCACTCATGGAAAAATTTTTCATCAAAATGGCCCGCAGCGAAAGTACTACTTAAGATGATCAAAATTATAGACTGCAAATTTATAATTACAAATGAAATGCATTTTCCTAAACCTATTTTTTTACCTTGAACCATAGTTTATGGCATGTTCTTTGCTGTCCAAGTCTCTTAAAGTCGCATTAACACTCGACAAAAATTTGCTAAATACGACACACAGCATCAATATTTGTGCGTACGCGAGGATTTTGGTTAATATGGGCGTGACAATGAATGCAAGAATTTGTTCCACATTCGACGCATGTTAGTCGGTTTTTCGACGAGCCACAATAGATTTTCGGCGCATTCAGGTTCTCGATGTGGACGCTTCTGCCGCAAGAATGCTTGTCTGTCCATCCTAAAGTTTTCACACATGTGAACGTGGCTTTAGTCTCCTATATTGCATATCTGGAACCGGTGTCCTTTAATTCGAAAAGCGGCACTGAAAATGTTTTGGTATTTTCCGCATTAAGATATTCTCACCTATTCCGTGCGTGTGACTTAGATTCCAGACCTGTCAAAATTTGAACCGAATGCGTTTTCCGAGTTTCTGGTTCGTCGAATCCAAAACCTCTCCGTTTGGACCATGTGCGTTGAATGTGGAATCGACTTTTTCGTTCGTTTTCACGTCCACTTTGACATAAAATAAATGCATGTAAAAAATGTATGCTGTGCATCGTATTTAGGGGCAAATTTTACTGGCATTAACAATTAGTATATATGACCGGACAATTATCATTAAATTAAAGTCATTTTGTTTCAAAAAGTTATTTTTGCTCGCATATCTTCAAAAATCCAACAATGTCTCCTGAACAAGATGGTGTTCATTTATTAATTTTCCTATGTTCTTCCGTCATTCCTGATTCAATGTAATTCATAATGGTTTTGAACCCATGATGTGTGTTCTGGCTCTAATATTAGTGCGGCAAAGACTTCATGTCCATTCTCATATTCCTATTCCTATCCTTAAGTCTTATTGAAATCGAGTGATTCCACCCTATTGATCGGCATTGGGGTTCTAAGGTTTGCTAGAGTTTTAGTAGATTCCGCCTCGAACTTCCCACTTCCCTTGAGGACATCCTCCCAGGCTTCATCAGAGGCAAACAATCGACTCGACAAATGGTGCCTGCTTTGGCGGAGGTGGCAATAATGAGCCAACCCAGCCACTTCCCACAATGCATTCTACGAAATGGAATTTTCATTAATTCTACGAGGCGGTCAAACTCGGGACGTGAAAGTTTCTGCCCAACTCTATACCTCCTAGGACGATACCCTTACTGCGGGATGAATTTGGATCATCTCAGTTTCCGGATAGTACGACCGAGTAAATATCCTTCAACGCGGACTACCAGTAGATTAAGACTCAGTTGAAATCGGGTCAATCTGAGCAAACAGAACATTCCTGGATTCTGCTACCTCCCTTGTTTGGTTTGCAGTTTCAAAGCGACTTTTTTGACTCCTCGAAGACTTAGTCCATTCCCATTTTTTACCAATACCACTTTCACTTAGCTCTCTCTAAAAAGAACCCCTCCTTGGTTATTATAGTATAGAAAATTGAATGATAACCACAAAACAATCACTTCAGCACCACGGCTTTGAAGTGAATGAGTGATACATGTGTAGCAAAAGAAAAGCTATACCTACGGGGAAAATGACAAATTTAGACCTGCATTTAGGAATATACAAAAAAACACTTCATTTACGATATCAAAATTCATTAAGCGAATAGAAAGCACAAGAAAAGTAGAGATGTTTCCAGACATTGTGTGCAAAAGAAACAATAGGAATTTCAGAAATTCATTTCTAAAAACGAATTCATTACTGAGTTTCAACTTCAGCCTCTCCATCCAGCTTGTATCTCTTTCCAAACTCCACTTGCGGAAAAAAATTCTATGAGATTTTATTTCTGCTCCAAAGATACTACTTTTGGGGCTATATACAGAAAAATACATAAGAAAAAATTCTGAGGTGAATGCCATGCAAAGATAACTTTTTTTACGGCCAACATGGAAATACGTTCTTGTGAAATTTTGAATGAAATGGAGGCTAACAAGTTAGTTATCTATTATGCCTCAATGATTTGGAAGGAAATTTTTATTATATTATTTACAAAACCTGTAGCAGTTCTGACCTTGAAATTGAACATAGAAACATTTTCCGGAGTCAAATGATAGCTACAATCACGTGAAATAGAATTTTAAACTATAAACAGTGTGAAAGATCTCTTGGTACATAAAACATATCATTTGAGTTGGTTAGATTGGAGGCGAAATAAATTATCTAAAATCTTGGAGATTTAATGAAAAAACGCTTCAGTACCTCCCGAATAATCCAGTTATGGAAAATATCGAACATATCCTTAATATTATAAAAAGTGAACAGACACCGACTGTGAGAGGACTCAGAAATACACGTAGTATCATTTTACTGGAGTTTGGAGAAATGTGTACCACCCAGTTAGCAATGAACATATGAGACAAAATAATAAATATGAAAATAATAAAATATAAAAATGGAATAATTCATTGGAGATAATACATTCACAATTTTTTTACAATACAAAAGTTAACGATGGAGAAATTTGTAAAGTAAAATTTGATGTATTTGGCATATCTGTGTGTATTTTAAGAAAGTATATACGCCAAACCACGGGACAAGCTAAGGTAAGTCAAACATCTTTCGAATGTATGTGATCAATTGATAAAAAATTTCAAAGAATTCTACGAGAACATGTTTAGGAGATAAAACATAGAAAATAACTGTCAATACCCATAGCAACAACCCAATGCTCTCTCCAAGGGTGTAGTTTTTAACCCTAATTTTTAAAGTACGCTAAGGAATTTTTTTAATGAAAGGGATTTGCAATGGCACGAGTTCCTTAGTTATTGATTGCCATTCGCTGGCTCTTAGTTCTGCTGACGACCAAGTAGAACTGGATCCAGATGTATTCGACTTGGAGCTTACGGCGAAGAGATGGTACCATTGGATGTGCAAAATGAGAATTTAGAGTAAGCTTGAGAACGATGGAGTATTATTTACAATAGTAAAGGAACATCCAATGGCCTCTCAACTTAAATAGCTTAAGTATTAAGGTGCATCAATTATGAAAAATTGATCAGAAAATAGAGAAAATTAAATTGGGATATGAACGTAAAATGATTGGCCTTTTTTTACTCCTCAGGGTGGGATAAAAATATATCTACGAAAATTGACTTTAGGTAGAACACTAATAGAATGCACTGTGTTATGGCTATGAAGCCCGTACGACTATCTAAAAGCATTTTTTAGAAAGTATGAGAAAAAAAAGTTAGAGCTTTTGAAGTAGATTACCTAGAAAGAAGAGTCAGAGTATATCGATTCCTAAAAATTGCAAACAAGAGGATACGCAATGGCAAGGTAACGACAAGTACAACGATAGACACAATTGAGAAGAAAAAATTGCGATAGCTTAGCAATTTGCGAGAGCGTAGCAGAAAACTGTTAGTCCAAACCAAAATAAACTCCCTCAAAACATAACAAACGTATTCAGCCCAGATTGACGTGGATGGAAGGCACATGGAAAGCTATGGACAATAAAGAGCTAGATGAAGAAATAAGATAGTGATAGAGAAGCTGAGGTAAAGATATTGAGAGAATATATACATTTACAACAACGTCAATTGTTTTTTTCGCATGTGAACGTATAAATAAAACTTCGCCACCATGGTGACTAAATGTAAATACTCTAAAATCACAAATATAAAGTCAGATGGATTTTGAAGACTTCAGTGGACATACCCCCTCCCCCCCCCTCACACTTTGGAGCAACAGATAAAGGAAGACTGTAGTGGGAGGTGTATATATGCCCTGGAGGAGAGGGCAGCAGATCAGAGAGGCGAGGGAAAGTGAAAAGTAAAGGAGATGGGAGAGGGGAGCAAGAAGGGGAGATGGAAAAGATCAAATGGAAGAGAGATTTTTTCTATCTTGCTATTCCTCGTCCGAAAATTTCTCCGTCACAACACATGACCGGACGAAGATCACAATGGAATCGGCCTAATTGTTTTGGAAGAATAAATGAAATATGCTACTTTCCGCTTATTGAATACAGAGAAAGAAGGGCAGCAATGACAAAGAAGGCACTAACAATATAACAAGCGGGCCCCGTTATAGGTGTTGCCTCTTCAGGGCGGGTAAACAATTGATGAAGAGAATGGTTTTTTGAGTCTCCTTCCGCGTTTATCCATTTTTTATGGACAATATTTTGCCTGCGCTGCAGCTGGCTACTTCTGGTCCGCTGTAGTGTTAATGCAGCAATTGGTCAGTCCTTTTATGTTATTCCGTTTTCGCATCTTCGGGTACAGGTTTGTCGTGATTGGTCCGTACTATTGAAGAGCCGTTTCCAAGCGGTGGCTAGGGTGTAACCGTCCTCTTGGTTGAAATTTTGTGCTTATCTCTATTCATTCACGTATGATTCAAGGGAAATAGCGGGTTTCTTTTTCAATAATACGGTGCTGTCAATGTCAATGCTATGCGTTGGCTCACTCCACTGATGATCTGTGACCACAAAATATTGTCCATAGAAAATGGATAAACGCGGAATGAGACCCAAAAAACCATTCTCTACATCAGAAACACTTCGCGGAAGCCTTCACAGAAACGGGTAAACAATTATTCTTTGGCTTATGTCAGACAGAGAAACAGTAACATGCGGGAAGAAGTAGGCCCGGCATTTGCCCAAAGGATGACGGGAGACTTCCAAATACCGTCATCAGGCCAAAACAAATAAATAAATGAAACAATAACAAATTATATAACAAAAAATTAACAGTTGTATAAATTAGGGACCTCGTAGATAGTATTTTGGTCTTTAAAGCGTCTTTGGCTTCGACGAGCCCGGAGAAGTATTCGCTCGCACACCTCCCCGTGGTACCCGATCATTCAAGCTGGCCGATAATGGCGGAGGTTGCTGAGTTGCTTACAAACTAACCGACTGTACTGCGGTGGAGGGGGGGGAACAGCGGATGACCGTGTCTTTCGTTGTTATTTAAAGGCTAGCACGAGTGGTCGTGGCCAACGTGCAAAGGGAAAAACTCTGGCGGAGAGGCTTGGGGCTGCTTTTTCAATAAGGAATGGTCCAGATTTCTGAAACCTAAATTTTTAAAAACAGATTTGGCGGTTTTATACACAGTCAAATTAATTGGATTAGATATTTGGGGAAGCGACGGACAGCTAAGGTCATTTACGCCATAAGGAATAGGTAAGGGAGGAAGTGTGGATAGAAACCCGGCGTTGGAATTAGCTTGCTCTTAACGATAGGCACCAAGGGGACCACGGTTTAACTTCTCATCTGACAGACGGAGTACTTTACTTTAAGTGCACTCCACAAGCGGTCAAATTAATTTTGGTGGGATTTATAAACCATTATTCCCCCAATTTCCAATACCCCTCTCTTTTACCCCTGGGTTTGGAGCCATCCTTTCATTACCATTGCGGATCTTTCGGGATTAAACGCTTGGCATAGGTGCCCGATAATTCATACCTACCGTTTACACGGCTTCCTATTGAGCGAACATACGCTGCCTCCCATGACACTAAATTTGACAATTGTCACAACAGTACTCTGCTACAGCGTATTGAGACTTACAGCACAAAAGCAGGCCTGCAGCTCAATCGGAAAAAAATGTCAACTTATGGTGATAAGCTGAGTTCTTAACTGTCGACTCATTCTCATTCAAGACATACCAGTAAAGGAAGAATTCGTTTACCTGGGCGCACTATTGTCAAACTGGGGTGGCCGTAAATAGGAAGTCAAGCGGAGAATAGCGATGGCCAACACCTCAGTCGGAAAACTGCAAAAAATATGGCAGAACAGAGGAATCGACATGTCCACCAAAATTTGATTGGTTTGAGCAATAGTCTTCCCCATCATGACCTATGGGTCGGAGAGCTGGACAATTACAGCAGCCATATGGAAGAAGGTTGTGGCTTTCGAGATCTATAGTTTCCAAAGAATGCTTCGAATATCATGGACGGAACTAAGAACAAACGTGTCCATTCTCAACCAGTTGAAAATTGTGGACAGAGACCGACTGCTGTCAACAATACATCGTCACTCCCTCAAGTTCTTCGGCCACGTTGTAAGGTGTAATGGCCTAGAGAATATAGTGCTCCGAGGCAAGATCCGGGACAAAGGACAGCGAGGTCGGCCACTGTTAAGACTGAAAGACCAAATAAAGGCACTCACAAATCGAAATCTGAGCGAAGCAGTCCACGCGGCCCAAGATAGAGAGTGGCGCCAGACAGTCCGAAAAACATGAACTTAGTCCATATGCGTCACAACGCTCGAGCCAATGGCTGACAGAGAGACAACAGTCAAATTTAGTGTTACAATCGGATGATGTGCTATGATGCAATAGGGTGAAATCAGCAAGAGAATTGATGCACTTATATAAAGAGAAGAGCTCTTGATGGAAAAGCGGCTGCTCGTACGACCTCCTCGCGGTACCCGATGATAACGGGGTCAGTTGTGCCTCCTGCGAGTGGCGGGAGTCACTTGTTCCAAGGAGCCAACCGACCCGTGTGGCGGGGGGTGACCCGAGGTAACAGGCCTCATTCACTGTTGGTATGAGGGGGGCACGAACGGCTGCCGGCGAATGTACCAAGGCACCCACACATGCAAAGGAGGCTCGAAACTGCTTCCTTCCACAAAGTGGGCTTCTGGCTTCTGTTGCCACGAAGCGAATGCCAGGTGTCTTGGTTCACTACGCGGTCAAACTAATTGTGACCGGGTTTTGAATCTATCCTTTCCTAGAACCCCGTCCTTAACTTCTCCTTATTGGTTTAGAGCAATTCCTTCCTTTGCCTGTCTCACGGGATTAAGTGCTCAGCTTAGGTGCCCAGGAATTTGTCCGGGAAATCCGTTCACGCTATCTAACTAACTAATTTCTACAATGCAGCTATTTTATCACCTCTCCATACCGCAACCGTTTAAATCGCTTTAAAAACCTTAGAATAAGGCCGCATAAATCATTTCAGCGCTTCTCTCCTGAATAACTTCAAGCCGATCCCAATAACACGTAAACCTACTCCGCCTCCCGGCATTCTCTGTATTTGGAATGATTTTGTCCCTGCACGTTACCATAGCAACTCCATTATTTCATCTTTTCGCCGTGTGTGTGTTTTTGATTTTATTTGAGTTTTTAGAGTACATGTCACCCTTAAAAAGGAGCCCCGTGTTCTTTTATCAGCCCGGAGTCAGCAAATTTGATTTTTTTGGGATGAGATGAGACTGTCCTCTTGGATATTGGAATGCAGCCCTAGTAGACCATGAAGACATCGCCCCGATAAGAAGTCGAGATTCTGCCCCCCGTGCCCGTAAGCGAGACGGAAAGAGGGCGAGATTTTCGGCGAAATGGAACGGGAGAGTGGTGGACCGGAAAATCCAAGATTCTCCACCTCCTCTCGGGTGGACGAAATGAGGGACCGAAATGAGGAAGAGTGCTGAGGAGGAGATTGCTTGGAAAATCGCCGCCGGTGCGAATCATTCGATGAAAAGAGGGGCGGAAAAGGGCATCATGGGACTGAAGTGCCCTCCTTCCCTCCAGAGAGGGGAAGTCACCCCATCTCCCCTCCCCAAAAAAAACGAGTCCCATAAATTCACAACTTACTCGTTCTGCCCTCTATCGTGCGTGTAGCAAAAGAGAAAAACTTAGAAGCAGTATGACGGGACTTCCGAGACGAGAGCGCGTCACTTAACTGGGCGAAATAATCAACCCTGCAGTCAACGCCTGGCAAATACCACTTCTAATTCTACATACTACCCCACGAGCCGCCGCTTGGGCGTGTGGCAGGGGGTGGTAGGTCACCAGCCGTGTAAAGATGTAAAAGTTTTGGAGGTGAAATGGTGACATGTCCTATGAGAGTGTATTTGGAGCAGCTCAGTTTTTATTATGGTCGCTTATTGTGAGCAGAAAGGAGTTTTGTTACCTATCTGTTTGGCAGAGTATCTCTCTTATTTTTTCGCATCCGTAAGAGCTGGAAATGTATTGAGGCGTCATGATAATAATCTATGTGTCGCTTTGAAACACACCAATTCTGAATATATCAAGCAGCCTAAGCTTAGCGTGTAGCCTCCGAGTCTCTAGGGGCTCCCACCTTAATCCCTCTCACAGTTGTGTAACACTGTATGTTTGTTCTTAGCAGTTTTAAACGAAGCGTGCTGCTTTTCTTTGTATTTTATTATTTTTTTCGTTAAATCTTTATGACCAGGATACCAAATGCTCGCGGCGTATTCGAGGTGTGGCCTAACCAGAGCGAAGTAGCATCTTTCTTTTACATTTTCATCCGAGGACCTTCCTATTATACGCTTAGCAAAACCTAGCTTCTTTAATGCTGTGCCGCATATGTTTTGTATGTGTATTCCCCACGATATATCTGAAGTTGAGGTAATTCCAAGATATATTACTTACTGTACTTGAGTGTATCTAAGTGGACCTTCGATATAGCTTCGATTGATTTCGTTATTTGGTATCGATTACATGCAGAGTAATGTTATCGTGAAATATAAAACTCAAGTAACTCATAAGAGATAAGTAGGAGAACAAAACTGCAAATATATTTAAAAAAATTTCAGATTATACTCCTTTACGGAGCAGAGACATGGGAAATGACCAAAAAGGATAGGTAGAGACTGGAGGTTGGAGAGATGGATTTTCTAAGAAGAAACTGCAGAAAATAAAAACTACAAAAAATAAAAAATAAAAATATAAGAAAAATGATGCAAGTAGGAGAAAAAAATCATACAGGAAATAGAGAAAAGACAACTAAAATGGTATGGACATGTAAAGAAAATAAAGGAGAAACGTTGACCAAAAAAATATTAAATTGGCAACTACCAGGGAGGAGGAAGAGAGGACGACCACCAGAAGACTGGACAAAGCAAGTTAACGAAGATATGACAAGGAGACAATTAGAGAATGAAGACTGGAGAGACAAGGAGGCTTGGAGAATAGGATGCGATAGATGGCCGATGGGTGTATAGAACTCGCTTATATATATACTTATAATAGTAACTCATAAATAGTCGCGTAGTACATCTACACACAACCGTGCGAGCCTTTACAGAGGTATGCGACAAGGGCTAGGTGGGGAGAGAAGGGAAAATGAGACGGATAGGACAATGGTGAGCTGTGTGCGGACGACGTGTCTGAGGATATTTCCACACTGTTTCTGTTATACTCACCACTGGTACGGGGAAAGAATGGATATTTCCTAACGGTCAGTTCGGCAATAAACCATCTTAATTTGTCAATTCTATCAATTCCATAGATGTAACGTGAGGATGAAGTGATATTCAAATAAATAAATGCCATTAAATAAAACACAAACTTGGAAAATTTGATTCCTCAAATATTTTACAATTGATAAGAGGTAATAAAGTTGGATGCCCGCCTACAGCTCCGCTTCAGATTCCTTCTTTTGGCGTGTTTCTTCCCCTTTGCTTCTATATCACACTCTGTATTTCCCGGCGTCCGTAGATTTCCTTCTCCCGCTAGCTTCTCACTTCCAATTCACTGAAAACTGACGAATTAAACTTCCCCGGATCAGTCACTACCTTTCCCAATTGAACTCAGAATTATATAAACTCGGACCGATCGAGACATTCTAAGCCAGCCTACTCGGATTGCCTGGATTATCAACGTGAAATCGATTGAAATATTGATTTGAATCGGTTCATATCGTATTGATCAGACTGGTAGAGAAAGCGGACCGAGTTAGCCCGCTTCTCATATCGATCCCCCTAGCCCGTTGTGTTTACTATACCGATCTGTACCAGCGAAATCGATTTGAGTTCGATTGGTAAACGCAGTGAGTATTTCGCGCGAGTCACTAAGAAAAAACAACCTATTTAATCAGTGCTCGTCCCGACATTGCGACTAACATACCATGAATTAGAACAATAACTCGTTGTAACTTGTCTACGCCTCCTTTTATAGGTGAACGAGAAGCCCATTGTTGATGTTCTAGAAGGTTCTCGGATATTCTGGGTATGACACCCTCCTGCTTTCCAGAGAGTGCGTAATTGCTGTAGCTCGCGAGGTGTTCACGTGATAGGGACGTTCCAACATTTGCCAGGAACATGGCGGATCGCGCATAATCAAAAGTATTGAAATAATAAAGCAATTGGGCATAAGATTATTAAATATGCCTAAAAATATCACAAAACTTGTTCATGGAGTTGATAAGCGTCGAATTACGACAAAATAAACAGTCGAACAGACAAAAATTCACATTTATAGTGACTGGGCTACGTCTCTTGCTTCGTTTGCCATGCATATTCTGAAATAACTATCTTAATCTCTCCATGGCATGAACATAGGTATGTTACAATATACTTCCATTTTTTGCCATTGGTACTCTTTTTGGATTATGGCAAGTAATAAAGAATGCTAAACGAATCACTGATCAATACCTCTCGAGGCGTTCAACCCTCCTTAGTGATGATTTTAATGGTTCATAAATCAAGCCATTGAGATTTGGCATTCGTGGCCTAAGTACAGAACACGATGTGTATCAGGACCAAACAGTATCTTTTGGGGTAGTTGAAGTAGGTAGATGCCGTGTAAAATTAAATGACGCCGAATCTCCCTAGCCAGCTCAGGCAACGCACGAGTAGGGTATTTATTCTGGTGTGTGAAAGCACAGCCTACGACAGCCAGAAATTTCAACTTCTATCAATCAATGGACCATGCAATAACATAACCTGCATAGAATTTAACTATAAACAGGTGGATTGTTTCGAATACTTAGGAGCCATAGTCAGCTCGCAACGTGATGAACATATTGAAATTAAGAATAGAATAAACCTTGCCAGCAGAAGCTTTTATGCACTAAACAGCGCATTAAAGTCAAAAATGTTATCTCACCATACTAAGCTGAAGATGTACAAAACTATAATTGGAACATTTCTCCTTTATGGAGCTGAAACCTGGATTTTAGACAAAAACACAGAGAAAAAATTAATTACCTTAGAGAACAAAATCCTACGTAAAATTTTTGGACCAACTAAAGAAGACGCCGCATGGAGGATAAAACACAATCGGGAAATCAGTCTTTCCAAGGAGTAAGATATCGTGGCGGAACCTTAAATCAGAGGGCTAAGCCATCAAGCACCCTATACCAGATATGGGAAGGAAACCCGAATGGAAGACGACCACGTGGCATACCTAAACTGCGGTGGAAAGACGGGGTGAAGAAAGACATGGCTAAGATACATCTTCATCTACATACTACCCCGCGAGCCGCCGCATGGGAGTGTGGCAGGGGGGTGGTAGGTCACCAGCCGTGTAAAGATATAAATGTTTTGGAGGTGAAATGGTGACATGTCCTATAGGAGTGTATTTGGAGGAGATCAGTTTTTATTGTGGTCGCTTATTGTGCGCGGAAAGAACGGGTTTTTGTACCTATCTGTTCGGCAGAGTACCTCTCTTATTTTATCGCATCTGTCAGACCTAGAAATGTAGTGAGGCGTCATGATAATATTCTGTGTCGCTTTGAAACACACCAGTTCAAAATATCTCAAGCAGCCTAAGCCTAGCGTGTACAGAACAATATAAGAGCATGCGAAAGACAGGAGGCAATAGAGGCACTACGTTGGTAAGGCCAAGTACCACCTTGTGTACACACGGCCATGTGAGTAAGAGTAAGTAAAGTGACTACCTCTAATTGAGCTACCAACCCCTTCTTTCCTTTGTGATGAAAACTTCCTTGTCATTTCGATTGGCGTATCTCAGCCACGATGTACAATTCCGCCACCTCGCACGCAAACTCGCATTTCGAGCATTGAGTAAACTATTCATTCCCGATTGGTCGCTCTGGAGAGAATCCTCTTCGCTTTGTTTGACTTATTGATTGCTCTACACCTTTTGACTCCCTTTCCTCTCCGAGGGCCTTAAATCCTTCTCCACTATCGCGCGCGCGATATCCCGGGGTGAATTGGAGGCGACGGCAGTGGCCCTTTCCTTTTGGCCTGCCCATAAATTCCCAAAGGGATCGTTCATTTCCAAGCCTCGCAACTTTCCATCGACAAATGGTTGCGCGAATTACAGGCGGAGCATAACATAGATAACGCACAAATGACTCAGGGCCCCATTCCAAATCCGCTTTTCAGCGATACCGTTATTTTGCGATCTGGGTACGGTTCGAAAGAGCGTAAATATTTATGAATTCATTAAACAATACTTTATTGACCCTGTACCTTTCCTCTTCTATGCGGTCACAACTAATTTGAATGCTAAATACGCCCTTATAAATGGTTTATTGGGCTGTTCGAGAGTACGCGCGTGGCGATAGATTGCTCGTCTCAGAGATTACTTTGCTGTATCTGTAGGAAATTAACGCTCCTTGAATCAGGTGCATGACTTAAAGCCAGCAAACTCCGGAGAGAAGATTTCAATTTTTCAGCACTACGAAGAGATCGAGGACTACTATGAATAACAGGTCGAAGAAGTGCATTCTAAGTGTATCACAAATCAGTGCATCGCACATGATATGGTGATTTGTGCATTATCTTTATTAATAAAGGAAGAAGATAATGCATTTTGTTCGATAGGCAAAGAGTAATTTACAATGCATTCAGAGACGCCATGAGTTATCAGCCTGCATTACGTTAAGCAAAGAAGAAATAATAGTGAAAAAGGAAAATTTTATCTAAAAAAACTCAATTTAATTTATCAATTAATGAGCAAATGAAAGACTATTTATGCTACAGGAGTAAAAGGAAAAAATGCAGAAAACAGAGGGATTAAATTTGGTTCATTCAGGATTCCTGAGAAATCCTACATATAATAAATCAGTCTATTAATTAGCGTCCTCTTCACTAGAGGGTAAAGTTGAATAACAGGGGATAGAGCGGCAGCGGATGGAATTAATTAATTTCACCCAAAATACCGGCACAAATAAGAGCACCATGAGAACGAAAGGATAATAGCCCTTCACTGATGCAAAAAAACCATGGAAGGCATCCCCTATAAGGCAGAGCGTGGCAAGTATTGACATAGGGGGGAGGATTAGGAATTAGGTGGTTTATTTCTCCAAAAGATAGTACATCATTTGCAATCAAAGAGGAGCGAGTAGAGGAGAAAATTTGTCCTTGCGGGAAAGCAAGTGAAAGAGGGAAACGGAGGAGGGCATGAGAGGGTTGAAGAGAGGGGATTGTAATGTGCTGGCAGGATGACAAATGGGGGCGATAGCTTCAATGGGTATACCCAAGGGGTGGCAAGAGGAGGTGTCAATTGGTGGAGACGAAAGTCATGGATTCCGCAAAAGACAATAGAACATTAAATCTGCTATTGAGATGAAATATTAATTTTAGCATTGCGTTTGTATTGAAAAGGTATTTATGTGACCGAATTTGCCTTTTTTATTTAAAAAAATATATCATATGAAATGGACGGAAACGATGGCTTTCGGGGAAAGTTACATTATAACTTCCATCGACATTTGCTGAATATTTTTTCTCGTCACATATAATAAAACTACTTTGTTTTACTTTCCAATGCAATAGTGCAGAATTTCATTCATTTTAACAGCAATTTTAGATTTTTTACAGAGAGTAAACGGCAGTTTGGTATAGGTATTTTTCACGCACAGAGCCTGCTGTGATCAAGTACATAGCCACCAAATTAAGCTTTTGTATGCTAAAGAGAAAGAATGTTTTCACCATAATTGCACCAACTAATTTAATTATCACTGGTCTGTACATAATTGGAATGAGGTATAAAATGCATACATTTTACGTAAGTGACTTCTCAGATTCTTGTTTCATATTTGCAGCTAGTCCTCGATATCTAGTTGTTTGATTAGTGCAAGCTATAACTGCAGAGAAAACTCATGGATTTGACAAAGACAGCAATAATATAAATCTGCCGTACATAGAACACATTTTTGTGGTCTAGCAATAATTGTTTCAATTATGTCAGGAGAAATACATCTATCAGTTTTATTTCCTGGAACGAACAAAAACGGAACACAATAGTTTAAAAGTGAAACTATGTTCGTGATTCTATCATAGCAAATATAATGGGTTAATCCTAACAATTTTGGTCTATTTTTATCATTTAATTTCATAAATAAGTTAAAATTTTGTTAATCAAACTAATCACTTATTACAAACCTCAATTTATATTAATTCTTTCAACAAGAGTACCAGATGTCAATTTCAAAAGAAAGCATAAGACAACCGTAAGGAAAGGCTAAAATGAACCATGACTTCTGATAAAACACAATATATTTTAAATACCATGCTATATTTTGTCATGAATTCTATTTGATCTAAGTTTCATAAAAAATGTATGTCTCTGAATATTTTATATTAATCATGGTTTTATCACTTGATCCCATCATATAATAAGGGTTTATAATTACATCCTCATTTAACTTGTCTATAACTGTTTCATGATCAGCAGAGTAAACCACCACTTATGCAATGCAAAAAAGGCCTGGAAGCCAAATTTGGTGGAATAACATAGTAGGCGAGGGGAGTGGAAGAATTTAGCAATTGAGATACTTAAACGATTGAAGCGCTGGCTAACCGCGCATGCATTATTACGTCCATTCCTCTAATAAACATATGGATAACCTGTCACATTAATTAAAAGGGAAATATTTCTGATGATGAATAATTTTTAGTGGTCAATTTTGGGAATTTAAATCCAGCTAAAACATCTGTACAAAAAACATCTGTGAATCATCATTAATTCCATTTGAGGTAATACTGAGTGATTGTTAACATAATACTGTAATACCTCATATAATATACGGTCGTATAAATTGAGGAGGTTATTTATATTAATAATAGCGCAAGTAATTCCCTGTCAACTTTGGATTTAAGACGAATACGACGCTAAATAAGCTCGCTTTGATTTCGGAACGAAGAGCAACTCAGCTTTTGGATGTGAAGTGGTGTTAATTGATGTTGACACAATCTTGGTCCATTGCTCGTCTCTCTATCGATAATCCTCTCATCCGTTTGCTAAAGAGCACAATCCAGAGACGATAGTTGAGGCAAGCAAATCAAAGGGGTGGAAATTCGATTCGACCCCAATCAATCCATAAACGCCAGCAAACCCTTAATCGGCCTCTTATCTTCCGGATTAAGCACTTTCACTTCCGGCCATTCAATCGCCAGAGCGTGAATGGGGAATCCGTCCATTTCGTTCGGTTTACCTCAGCAAGTGTGCCAGGTTGAAATCAGGTCAATCAGTCGTCAGTGTCCAACTCACCAGAGACCGGCTGCGTGCGACCAGAGCGAGGCGAACGTGACGAACACGACTTGGTAATTGATCGCTATCAATCATCAAGTATTTAATGGTGGAATACGAGAGGCCATATTTTATTTCTACCGCAAATGCTATGTATAAACTTTTCACCTTCGGGCCTCACATCATGGAAGTATTTTACATTCGAATCTATATTGATAATAAATATTGTACCTGCGAAAGTCATCACAAAAATGCCATACCTATACTGTGGGTAGAGTAGACATAAAATCTTCAGATAAAGTAAAACACCTTGGAATAACCCTAATTTCTGATACATCGTAAAAAATACACATACAAAACATATGTAGCGCAGCATTAAAGAAGCTAGGTATTGTTCAACGTAAAATAGGAAGGTCCTCGGATAAAAATTCAAAGAGAAATGCTACTTCGCACTGGTTAGGCCACACCTTGAATACGCCGCGAGCATTTGAGACCCTATTCATGAAGTTTTAACCAAAAAGTCAATAAATAACAAAGAAAAGCAGAGCGCTTCGTTAAAAACTGCCGCAAGCGTACATATTGTGTCACACAACTTTTAGAGGGGTTAAGGTGGGAGCCCCTGGAGAATCGGAGGCTGCATACTACGCTTAGCTTACTTGATAAATTCAGAACTGTTATTTTACAGAGCAACATAGAGAATATTATCATGACTCCTCACCACATCTTTAGGTCTGACAGATGCGATAAAATAAGAGGTGAATCTCTCAGTGAAAAATAAGCGACCACAACAAAAATTGAGCTCAACTAAATACACTCCTATAATACATGTCACTATTTCATCTCCAAAAGCTGACACCTTTATACGGCTGGTGTTCTAACACCCCCTGCCACACGCCCATGCGGCGGCTGGCAGGGTATGATGTAGATGTAGATGTACTTTTCCACAGTTATTTATTATAATCGTACTGCGAGTTTCGCGGCTTGCTGCATCTCCAGGTAGAATTGTTTATCTTTTATCGAATGATTGTTTCGATAATAGTCTTACGCTATGCAAGGGAGGGATTTGGAGAAAACACTACTTCTTGGGAGGGAAGGCAAGGGAACTTAGAATAGGGGCTTGTGAGAAGGGAAATTATTCGGAAAGGAGTGAAGAGGGGTGCCTAAAAAGTAGCTCATTTCAAAGGTTACTTGAATGCCAGATAATTTCCTCGAGTTCCAAATCACTCATCTTTAAGCCTTTCAGGTGAGCGTGCAAAATCTCTTACGTGATTATTATCAAGCAGATGCTTGGCATGGTGAGAGTTGGACTCCATAATAAAATCACTTTGTGAGTCTTCTTTGATGCGTGTCTTGAAATTTCGTCCAGTTTGACCTTTAAAAGCTATATTAAAACTCTTTCATTTATTTTTGTAAATACCTGACTTGAATAATCTATCCTCCTTGTCTTTTCCGTTTGCTAAAAATTACGAAAAGGCTCCGGCAATGTAGAAAGCTGCCTTATGGGATATCAGAAGGCAGTTTGAAATCCTGTATGAAATTTTCCCTAGTAAAGGAATAGAGAAACACTTGAAATTTGAGGGTCTTACTATTTATGCGAGAGAAGTCTGTTTTGTAGCTAGGTAGTATTATTTTTTTACGAAGTATTTTGTCCACTAAGTTTGGACTTGAGCCATTGCTAGCGGCTATGGACTAAATTTTCAAAAGTTACTTTACTGGAGAAAATCATATTACAATTACAATTATTAACTGAAAACTACGAAAAGTATTTTCATTATGGATTCAAATGAACATGATATGTTGTAAAAGGTTCTCTACTAATCTAATTTAATTCACTCTGATTCAAAATTTAGTCAGTGAGTGTCTGACTGCCAGATTATTGTAAAGGACCCCACAGAAACCTTATGGAAAAAATGTTACGTTACGGTAGAGCTGGCAAAAAATTTGGAATATGATAGTTCTTGAGGAGTAGATCAAGAGTCTTAGTGGGCATTAAGTCGTAAAAATTCTTATTTTCGAGTTGAAGATCTCGAAGTTGTGATTTTCATAGCATTTAGGGGGGGCCGCTTTCAATGGTCTAGCCTACATATTTCCCTAGTTACGAAGGAAAGAGAACAATGTTACATACCAAAGATGTAGGGTTTTAAGCAAAATAACTGAGGGTGCCCTTCCCATTGACCTCGAGCGTGACCATCAAGGTATTTTCAAGGTCAATAAGCCTAATTAAAGCGGAAATGCCCACTTTTAATTGCAGAAATAAACACTATGACGAATTACTCAGTGGTGATACTGGGTATGAACTTGAGGATGACTGACGTCGAGGGTGTCCTTCGAATGTGTAGGTCACACCAGAGTTTAGGAACAATTACCTCTTTGCATCTCATAATGTGTAATGAATAAGTATATCTCTTCCTTTCTTAGCATTCAAATCACAACTTCAAAGACCTCTAACACGAAAATAAGAATGTTCATGTCTTAACGCTTTTTGAGACTTTTGATGTACTCCTGAAGAGCTATCATATTCCAACTTTTCAGCAAGGTCCACCGAAAGTTTTTCCATAAGGTTTCTGCGGGGTCCTTTATAGAAAGCGATACGAATAAATATAATGCTCAATAAAGTTAGCATTTTAAGTAGCTCGTTAAGTGGTTCTTACTATACTAAAGAGTGAAAAAGGAAGCATTAAGTACACTTAAGTTTTTAGTAGAGAAAGATAGCCTGAATTTAAATCAAGACAAATTCATTGTGTTTCTATTAGTGAGTTGAGTGTCTGAGTACCACATACTAGAACCTTCAATGCATATTTTATATCAAATTTGTTTCTATTCAGAAACTAGTATCGGTGAAAAGCATATAAGAATGTTTAGCTGTACTCTGCAGAGTTTACGAACGTAGCTACCACACCTTGAATTGAGCTGACTGCTTGCTTTCTAAGGGGCAGGGAGGGAAAGATTCGCCGAGCTGATTCACTGCACTAAATAAACACTTCAATGAACACTTCAAGGAGCACTTAAAACAATCCTGGCAATTCTTATTAGGTGCTTGGACTTCTTTTAGTACCTAGTTAAACATTTACCGTTTATTTCGTGGAGGGATTTTAAACGGTGTATAATTTCTTTAGAAATTGGCATTTTACTAAAAAATCCGATTCAAGTTCGATTATTACCTGGTGATATATAAAAAAAATATTTTTTCTTGACCTTAGAAAGACGACAAATTATAAGGGCCTTTGTCTTTGAGTAAATGCAGTCTTTTTTCGTTAAATTTGTTGTAAAGGGGCAAATAATGGGAATTAATTGCCATAAACCATTTGCTTTATCATGCTTTATTAGAAGTTGGCGAGATGTATAAGATATCAAATAACTCTAAAATTTTATATTTTATATTTCTACCATAAATAGCCAAAAACAGAGACATATTACAACGACATTCAAGAAAAATACAAATACTATTTTTGAGCTAAATTTATCATTCGGCGTTAGGAACGGAACTTAAGGAAAACCAAAGGGCAAGCTGCTGGCTTTAGAGTTATGTTATGCATTTAGTTCAAGCATTAAAGATGCTTACTAGCGATTACTTGAAACGGTAGGCAGTCGCTATTACTGCGCACGAAATTAACTAACAAAATTTTCCTTACAGAAGCTGCATGGACCTGTCTATACCATTGTACTTTCTTATGTTTGAAATGGTTAAACTCATAAAGGACTCCGTTCGGCCCATTTTCATTAAATTAATGAACCCATCAATATTTTGAGCGTTTATTACGTTTCGGACATCAACTTTTAGATCACCTGTTTTTGAAAGAACAGCTAGTCTTGCAAGTAAAAAGGCGTAAAAATAACCTCATATAACGCTCCTTCTTTCGTTAATGTTGCCAAGGAGGCGTAGCGAGTACCTTGGGTTTGCTTCTGTTGCTACATAAAAGTCTCTACAAAAATTATGGACTATGTATTTTTCGTGGAAATCAGCGTTCGGAAAAAATTTATTGAAATAAGGAAAGTTGGTAATGAGTCAGAAAATATGAAGTAGGAAAACAATTTAATTTCCAAAGCACTGGAAAAGTCGAAAGTTCTTCGAAATCTTCTAAACTTGCTTCGTCGAGGTAGTAGCGTCTTGCAAACTGTGCAACGCATGCAACATACATTATGGTTAGTCACCATGGGAAAGGGAACAGGCAGGATTATTAACTCTGACGGACAGTAAACCGTACCCGAATTGCTCAGATAAGCTTTGGCTCTGAAAGTTTCCTCAAATCCTTGAAGAAATGAGGTTTATTTTTCAGGAGAGGAGACGTTTCTACAGAATACCTCGTCGCGAGGTTAACACGGTGTGTTTTGAACTTCTTCACAAAGGAAGGTTTTTTAGTGACTTAGAAAATAAACCCTGTGGTGGGTACATGATTTATTTTCAAAATGGTTGATAAAATATAAAAACTACACACTACTTATTTCCTGCCGAGGTCTATGTGCCATAAATTCCTCATTTTTGTATATAAACTCCCTCTGGAGTGCACAACCTTACATCTACATCTCATCTATATCTACGGAATACCGTACGAGCCACTATTAGGGTGTGTGGCGCGGGGTGGTTCCACACCAGGCAAGAAGCACCCATTTCAGCTGAAATCACAACCCCGCACGTTCCCTTAGATGCCAGGCGCAGGAGAAGAGCAGTCTGGATGACAATAAGTGATCAGATCATAAACTAGGAGAGTAACCATGAGAGAAGTGGTAGATGAGGTAGTTAAGTGTTACCATGCACCATGTAAAATGGCTTCTATATTTTTGCAAATATCTAGAAAAGTAGAATGGTAATCAGTTGATGCTTTGACGCATGTGAAAAGGTGAGATATTTCCTTCAACATGAGATCAAATTCATTGAATCCAAGGGGATATAATGCCTCGTGCCGACCACTTTTTAAATGTCAGGGTCGGCTCCCTCTCTCCGCGCGGAAGTTATGAGATGACTTACCTTTGCATGGATTCACGAGCGCGGAACGAGAAAGCACTCAGGTCCGCATGTGCGCGCTTCAAAGCCGACGATTATCCACTGCGGCGTCGAATCCCGTCGTTCCCCAGCGAAGGGCGAGGACTCCGCTTTGCTACCCGACCCATTCAAGCCTCGTACAACAACTCCCACGCCATTTTCCACTTCACCTCCCGGCACAACGAAATTTCGACCCTCCAGCTCACCTCCGGCCATTCGGATCCACGGAAACCAGGGGGTTCTCTCGCCGAGCACCCCCGTTCCTAATGGACTTGACACGTTTGGTTACGGTCGGCCCCACCGCTGAAACATTCCTCCCCTTCCGACGAGCACATTCATCCAGCGTTTCAAATATTAACGAGGGACAAGCTGAGCGAAATGCATTGAGTGAAGCTGAAGTCATTTGGGAAACGCCGGTCAAAATTATACATTGGAGTTCGGGATTTTGCGGTTTTGTGAGAGGCGTTGAGTGGTGGATAAGAAACGCTCGTTTAAATATATCACTGGCTGCTAAACTGCTGGCATGAGAGATATTTTTAAGACGGGTGTCAGCAACGATCACAACAAAATTTGATTTTGGTTAGAATTATTGACCATAACATTTCGAATCAGTACATCCAAACGAGTAAAATATTTCCTTTCCGTTTAGATAAAGCATAGCAGAAAATATGCAAAGCGTAACTTGAAATCAAATTGATATTATAGGTGTAATATCAATGTGATTTCAATTACATACATATTTATAAGATAACTTAGGACTTAAATGCAATCTAACGGCTAGATTTGCCAACCTCCTCCATTCCCAAGCACATCTTATTTTAGTACTTCAGTACTTTTAGTATCTTCAACATACTTATGTTTAGTTTAGTTATTTATATTCTTGTGAAAATATTTTAAGAATCCATTGTGGATTTCAAGAAAAGAAGTGTCTCTCGTGCAATTTTTTGTTCGTATTTTTACAAGGATATAGAAAACAGGTAAGTTGTTTTTACATAGTTTACGTAGTTTATGCTGCATATCATATTTCTGCAATCTATTCTCTTTCATTTAGCACCATTACCGATGTAGTATGATTGCGTGTTCAGGCAATTAAAATTATTTTTTATAAATGGCGGTCGCTCCCAATTTGCACCACGTCTCTATGCACTGGTGCGATTTGGGCAACTGCGAGTGGCTTAAATCACAGGTTCAAGTTTTCTGAGCAAATGACTATAAAACAAAGAAGATTTGAATTTGCTGAAAGAAGCAATCCTTCAACCTTATCACAGGCTGGAAAGGGCTCTAAGGGATAGATTACAAAAATTAAACCAGGATCTTCATTTCAACCTCTAGGTATCAAGCTTGTGAAGCATGAAGAAAACAAAATAAAGCCTTTCAGAAAGAAAAACAGTGAGGTCTACGGCAAAGAAACTGAAATTTTTTGGCAACAGAAACAAGTAATACTGAAAGTGACACAGAATGGTTTTGTTTTCTATGTGAATAACCTGCACAGTAAAACATGGTGCAGTGCCACAGGTGTAAAAAGATGGGTGCACGAATCGTATTCTGGACTTTCCCTTAGGAATCTTCTTTTCTTCATTTGCGAACAGTGCAAATAAACTTATGCGTTGAGAACTCTTTAAAAATTGCAATAAGTGACTATTTCAAAGCATTTAAACTTCTCGAAAGAACTTGTATGTTTCATATAAATGTCTACAGATTTATTATAGCTGAAAAAAGTGCTTTTTCTTAAACTGAAGACATGTCCCATTTTTACTATTTTCCTTTTTTCGTTCCTTATACTCCAAGTAACTTAACACACGTTTGCTATGTCCATGGTTTCTAAAGCTATACTTTAGAAAAACTCACTACTCCGTCCTATTGTCATCAAAACTTCCCATTCCTTAATATTGACCTCCGGTGGTGCGATTTAGGAAACATGCTGCCAAAATCGCACCGTTTGCCAAGGTTTGAAATTGAATTATTAGTTAGGATTTCAACTTGGAATTAAATGTCTCTAAACATTGTGGGAAAAGGAAACATACTCTCTTGCATGACGCAGCATTAAAGACTAATATTGAGTCACTTGTTTTTAAGTTGTCATTTTCTTCCATAACTGGTGCAATTTACGCAACCTTCCCCTATTAATGAGTCAAATCAGATACACTTTGTAGCTTCCGAACTAGTTTACCGTAAAAAAACTCCACTAAGGTTTCTAAATTTTATACTATCAATATGATTTCACCTATCTACCTTTAATCCCAGACTTTCATTTTATTTTTCCTCAAGTTACAAACTCAACTAACCAACTAACCATTACTGGATGAAAACGGGTAAAAGTTTGAATCTGCGTCAGTAAATTCAACTTCAAACCTGAAATTTGATTTCTGCTGATATATTTCGTAAATTATTATATTTGTCGTAAATTATTATTAAGAGAGGTTTGGCCATATTGAGGTAATGGATGAGAGTCGAATAATGGAACAGATATACAAGAGTGAAATGAATGGTGCGAGAGGTAGAGGTAGGCCGAGAAAGCTGTGGTTGAGAAAATTCTTAGGAGGAGGAATATTAGGAGTCTTAAAAATAGGAGGGCGTTTATGAAGCAGTGTATGGGGGTAAATGAAGCAAAAGAGGTTGGCAAGGATAGGTCAATATGGAGGAAATTATTGAAGCAGAGTTAGGTGTAAAAATATGTATTTATGAGTGAAACTTGGTTTGGCCTACCCCGGAAGGTAACCGCGTTATTGGTATGTATGTATGTATATTAAGAGATGCTTAATAAGATCCTAAGTGTAAGGAAAAATGTGTGCCGAAAAGTTTAGAAAAAGACAGGAAACATAAAGGGTGGTAAATAGACGGTTCCAATGTATGTCGGCTGAAAATATTCAGTCACCAGGAAAAAGATCGGAAATACAAGTGAGGGAAAACTTTCGCCGCTGTAATATTTTTGGCATATATCTGAACTTAATTAAACATTGAGTTGAGGCATTATCTACAGAAGTGCTTTTGAAAAATAAGGCTATGTTTAAAACATTTTATACATGAAGCTGTTGAATCCTTTTCGCATCACCGAGGTCTAGATGAATTATTACTTCATTTCTGTTATGTAAATGTATATCGCCACCCTATTTACATAGAATAAAACTTATACCTCGTGGAGAGTTGCACCATTCATATGAAGTGAGTAGGTTTTTTGTCAAATGGCATGAATGTCTCATTACAAGAAACTCTACTAAATCAAAAACTTCTTTGAAACTCATGACTCGAAAGTACGCTTATGTAACATATTTTTAGCGATTGACATGACCGTCACGGATTTTTTTCGCAGTACATTGAAAATATTTGAGAACGAAAAAATAAATGTTTTACCAAACGTTGCTGCACCTGAGATGAGTTAAGTAAGCAGAAAGTTTTATAATAATGTAATAATATTCCAGGAAATGTCATCGGAGACATAACCTTAGAAGATTGATGCAGTATGTTCTTCTTTCGGTCTCACGTCTATGTCAGATTGGTCTCTTGCATTCCACTTCGAGAGCGGTGTATTTTTAAACCATCGATGTGGGAGAATGTAAAGAATAAGCCCATGGTTTAACGCTCAGAAGCGCTCCAGAACTTACTGGCTCAAAGTGCGCGCTCGTGGATATGCGGTGCACGGCAGGCACTTACTCCATTCAACGCGCGAATGTCTTTCTGCTCCGTCGACGACGCACTTGCGGGTGGACACAAAAGGGCTGGCAATCAACATTCCGTTCTCTTTAATCCCTGCGGCAATCCCTTTCAAATAGCACGACCCATTTTCTACGTATAGTTTACCCGCAACAGCGGCGAAAATAAACACCATTTCCCCGCCCTCCCGAACGGGAAAGAGTCCAGCGACCACAAATTTCCGTTCCTGTGGCAACCAGAGGCTCCCGTCCAGTACCACCCACACTTACGCATAACAGAGATAGTCAAACCTTCATTTCCTCCCCTCTCCTTCCCGCTGAAACTCACCCAGCCCCACCTCCCTTCCCCCCCGCTCGAAGTACCCGCAAAGGACTCACTCGAAATTAAAAACAGCAGGGGAACACACAGGCGAACACAGGAACACGCTATAGTAGTCCCCGGCTATTCATGCGGCCCAGTAACCTCGTAAAAACCTCTGACCCTTTTGTGGTAAATAAATTGTTCTCTTTTCTTTTCCGCTCGAGGTCGACCAGCACGAGGTTACACCAACCGCATCTTCTCCCACTGGTCCAGAGCGCACCGCTTTGCTATTTACTTCCAGAGTCAGACGGACGAGAGAGGAACGAGGCGAGTCGCAAAGCGAACGAAAGAGGTCTTATCAGAGCATTTCAGCTCACCTCTTCGTAGATAGGTGAATGTCGAATATGACAAAAAAGACAGTAAAAGTGTGCCAAAACACTTTGGGAAATTTCTGCAATTTTACTTCGCAGTGCGCACGGGCTTTAATACCCAACTTTGCTTGTAGAGAAATAGCTTTCGAACCCTTTTGATTGGAGTCTTTAATTTCTACTTATTTCCTAAAACTCTTCCTCTTGCATTTGAAAGCCATTATTTACATATTAACTCCTAAACCATAAATTAAAACAATTTAGCCATCATTAGATCTAAAACCTATTATCGGCCTTGTAACTCTTGCGGAACCCAAACTACTGGCTGGGAGTTGCCAAGATTAGGCTTACATTTTAAACTCACTATCACACAGCTGTAGTCTGATACAATGGGTACTAAAACTCACCAAAAATTTAAAAACATTGCTTCTCCGTTGCTTCGCCAATAGACAAACATTGCATTAACATAATGGATTCTGCATGTGTGCATGAAGAGTACTTGTTTAAAAGAGCACATCACTAAAAATATATTTCAATTTTAGACACGTTAGTTAAAATTCCCAACACACTCCACTATCCCACCACATAGTAATCAAATA
The DNA here is from genome assembly GCA_963169105.1 of Ceriagrion tenellum. Lineage (NCBI taxonomy): Eukaryota > Metazoa > Arthropoda > Insecta > Odonata > Coenagrionidae > Ceriagrion > Ceriagrion tenellum. The sequence continues at coordinate 121,335,207 of OY720642.1, read as the reverse complement.
GTATAGATGACGTTAGATATATATTGAGAACCCCTGTGTATTATGCTAGGTTTGATCAGATTAACAAGATTAGAGAGATAGATTGTCGTACCAATAGATTTAAAATGTCATTTTTCCCGCGTACTATAAGAGAGAACAATAGGTAGCGTAGCAAAGGGATAGGTAGGTGAAATATAGTTAGAGTAGTCTGTAGTGCATGATGCATGTAATAACAACCAATAATCCCTTTCTTATTATGTAGATACTAACCATGTGACCCTATTATCTAGCATGTCTTCATTAAATATCCTAGTTGCATGTCAATAGTGCATGTTTGGTGATCTTCACCCCCTGCCACACACCCTCGTGGTGGCTCGCAGGGTATTACGTAGATGTTGTATCCCACCACATCCCTACATAAAGGAATTTATACATAAGTTAAGGAAATATCCACCTTAATGGTCGTATTTGCTCTGGTTAGGCCACACATCGAATACGCCGCGAGTATTTGGGGCCCTCGTCATAAAGATTTAACCAAAAAAATAAAAAAATACAAGGGAAAGCAGCACACTTCGATATAAACTGCTGCGAATGAACATATTGTGTTACACAACTGTTAGAGGGATTATGGTGGGAGTCCCTAGAGACTCGGAGGCTGCACGCTAGGCTTAGCCTGCTTGAGATATTAAGAACTGGTGTGTTTCAGAGCGACACAGAGAATATTATCATGGCGCTTCACTACATTTCTAGGTCTGACAGATGCGATAAAATAAGAGAGATACTCTGCCGAACTAGTAGGTACAAAAACTCGTTCTTTCCGCGCACAATAAGCAACCACAATAAAAACTGAGCCCCTCCAAATACACTCCCATAATACTTGTCACCATTTCACCTCCAAAAATTTCATCTTTACACAGCTGGTGACCTACCCCCCCTGCCTCACGCCCATTCGGCGGCTCGCGGTGTATTATGTAGATGTAGATGCAGATGCACTTAGTTTTTGGACTACACTTAGCAAAGGTGGAACGTAAAGCACAAACATTATCGGTTATATTTTATCATTCGTCCAAGGTCTAAGCTCGCTAAAAATACATGCATATGAATACATTTTTAAAATCAATCATACTCTCACAAGCATTACTCTTGGCAGTTGGCGCGATACTATCATTGCGAGCAGTAAAGTTTTGCCCAAAGTAAAATGAAAAAGAAATATAACTTCAACAAATCTCGCGGGCAGTCCAACAACTTTACGCGATCTTCATCATATTACCTTCCTATGTCGAAGCTTAAGATGTTCTTTTGGCGTGAAGGAATGCTTAGAGAGAAAAAGACAAATGTTTTAAAGAATGGATTCTATAGATATTATATTATTTTAACCCACCCCAAGATATCAACGTTGTAGCCAGAGCTGTTATCGAGTTATAACCTTAGGATTTAATTACTAAGCAAATGACGTGTCTACTACAGGTATTTGATCAAAGACATTTGAAACTCAGATTTGACCCAATGACATATTTTAAAATTCGACTGGGACAACCCAGCTAGCGCCATACCAACCTGGCTATAATGGTCACCAATTCTTTGAAATCAACCAGAACAAAATTCATATGGCTTTATCAAACAAATATCATTTTAGAACGTTAAGTCGGGCTACTATGACGGGCCAGATCATTTTACATGCCATTGTACTTTATAAGACTCTTCAGTATCAGCATATATGACCTCGGATAACCGTACTGAACAAAACGCTCACTCATTTCAAAACGCTGCTGCTAAGTATTAGTTTTCCAGTTTTTTTAACTATCAGCATTGACAGTGTCATCTATGAAGTGTCATGCTAGAGCCCCCATACTTTGTGACCTACGTGTTAGTGCTCACATTGGTCAATTTGACCCCTAAGAAATACTTTGTTTAGCATAGCACCTCATTCTCCTTCAACCCCCGACTGTCATAGAAGAAGTTCATGGAGGTTTTTCAATAAAATTTAATGAAAAATATTAGCAAAGATCTTATATTTATTATTCTCTCGCAAAATCTTCAGCATAGAATCTTTAAAAATTAGTGACAGCATGTATTGCCTGAAAAGTCGAATTCGACGAGTTAATATTCACACAACTTGGTCAATCCAACGGAGTCACGGTATTTCCAGGTCCCACTGCGCGGAGCCGGGCCGCGACGCGCGATCGAAAAATCAAGTTTATTCTTGGCGTTGCAAACTTTGTTCAAATATTTTGACGTAATTATCTAGAAATATCTTCAATTTATACTCTGATGAAGTATCCCAGAGACTATTTTCCGAATAAGGATTATATTGTCTACTTAATATAAATTTTGTCTAAAAAAAGGCTTTATGTGACGTAAGAGCACTCAAATATGAGCAAAAATGTCTGAAACTTATGCATAGTATAGGAAAAGTACCCTGTTCATAAATGCTAATCTTTTTTATTTCATAAAAATCCTTCCATTACTCCCATATCTGCTCAACATTTAAGATTTTCGAAGAAAATGAGAGCGGGCGCTTTTTCGGAAATTTGGTCGTGTTTGAGCCACTGTATCTAAGTAACGGGTAAGAGCTATGAAAAATAACTTAACATTCCAAAATTTCCAATTTTTTGTGTATGTGCTAAGTTTAAAAATGTTACCTCAAAAAAAGCAATTTTTTACCTTTGTCCGGCGATTTTCGATTTGAGCCCACTGTGCGCTGTTAGTTTTTTTACGACATTTATGTGTTACAAATACCTCATTTTGTAAATAATGTCTCTCTGGAGTGCATACACGTACTATTTTCCATATAAAAGGGTAGGTATTTTTTGACAAATATCTCCAAAAGTAATGTGGTAAGGGATTGAATTTTTGGTGTCATTTGAAGGGTGAGGTATTTTTCTTTAAAATGAGACTAACTTCATTGATTTATAAGTAAAGTGGTATTTCGCTCAAGCTACCTTAACTTTATTTCGTGTCTGAGAAACCTGTATTGGTCTTTGTCAATCAAAATGAGCTGTAATTGCTCAGAGAACTGCTCTGGTGGAGACATATTGCTAAAAGGTGAATGTTTTCCTGCGCGGAGGACGCTACGCGAGGGAAGTGTTTATTCCTCGACTTGGCCTTTAAAGTGGAGTTGACGTGAGGTGGGGATGTGTTAGCAGATGGGCGTAAGCTGAGCGCTCGATGACTGGTCGTTTTTGGCGCCACCAAAAGGCCCTGGCCGCCTGCGTGCTCCCACTCCCACCGACGCGCCCCAGTAGGCATGGAGATAATGAGAGAGGACACCCGTCGCTTTCAACATGATCTCCTCTGATATAATGGCCCACCGTGAGAGGGCTTTGTGTGGCAGGCATGCCTCCAACATTTTATTGGGAATGGCTGGCGATAATGTTGCACGTATTACACTATTGACTGCTTGGGCGTTGGCATCAGGAAGACGGCCGTGCCTCAGGCAAGGAATCTGAGGCCTTCTTGTACACATAGTATCTAATAGATGACTAACGTGAAAATGGAAATTGGAGAATGCACAACTAATACATATTTTAAAAATTTACTTAAGAATTTCACTACGACTTTAATACTATATGTATCGGATTGGTTATTTTGACCCCTTTTCATTATTGACAATTCATTACTTCTGATGAATTTGGCATAGTTATTTTGTAATTATTGACTTTCTTGAGCTGGAGAATGTATTTTGAAAATAAGGAACTCATAAGAGCAATACTTTTCAATGCGCATTACCTACTACCTAGTTGGTGAGATCGACCCCAGAATAATTCTTACCTGTATTATTGGAGGTATATCTTTACAGAATGGAGTTTTATTTATATTTGCCATAAATTTTTCACCATAGATTTGTAAAATTATTTTTATAAATGAAAAAAATATTTCATAGGCACTCTAAGCAAACAATTATAAATTAGCATGCAGAAGAATGAAAGCACAGTTATATTACATTCTATATAATAGGCCCGATTAAACCTGGGTGGTTCACGCGTAGTTTTTACTTCAAAGTAGATTGATGAATGTAAACCTTTGATTTCCTCAAGACTCTTTGAAAATCATTACTATGCTAGAAACAATACTTAATGACCTTTAAGGAAATTTGTCTTATTTTTGAGAAATGATGGAATTTAAAGGCCCTCAGGTATCTTCAAAGTTACTTATTGTGAATATAACCTGGTTAACTGGAATCGACCGGAAGCAGGCCAAGACGAGGACGAGGATAATTGAGGTAGATCACTATCCACAGTGATATTCTGTATCTATCAGTTTGTCAACCAAGTAGAAGAGAATGTTCTTGCTTTGTTTCGCAACCACGTTTGGCTTAACGCCATGTCTATGACAGTCGGTGGTTGAAGGAGAATGAGGTGCCATGCCTCGCAAAGGGCATCTCCGCGAATAATATCTTATTCAAATATTGCGTGAGTTATGTGAAAATGTCTCAGATGAAGACGTCATCTGACTCATTCTCAGAAGAATGCCAATAATGATTTTTGGATTCAAATAATGGTTTTACCAAAAATCTTTCTTCCACAGAGAAGGCCCAAATTTTCACCTGGCTAAATGTGTAAATGTCAAATTATAGTATGGTATTGAAAACCTCTAATCTTCTGAGAAAATATAAAGAAAATATAAGTTTGTGTGTGTATGTGCTAAGTTTCAAGATGTTACCTCAAAAAAAGCAATTTTTGACTTTTTCCGGCGATTTTCGATTTGAGCCCACTGTGCAGCGTGTAGTTTGTATGTTTTTACAACTATATTTTAAAATAAATCATATCATCACCGCAGTAGGTTTTTAGATATATTTAAAAAACCTTCCGTTTTGAAGGAGTTTCAAACGCAAAAATATGAGTCAATTTAAAGACTTATTGAGGTACTTTCATTTGGTTACTTACAATTTCTGTCATGTAAAACTATATCGTTGTACCATTAATAATACAATATTTAGCTGATGCGTCTTACAGCTGGTGAAATTAAAACGTATAATTCGAATATGGTCTCTGTTATGACTAGGGAACTATCTCGCTCGGACTACCTTAAATTAAATTAACTTTATGAAATTCCTTGGCAGTTCATTCTTGCAGTTCAACGAACTTCATCCGATAGAACATGATTAGGAGCAATAAACATGCTAAAACTCTGACACAATATAGAAACGTTCATCTTACCGGTGGGGACGGGGATTAGGGAAGAGGAGAATTAGAAAGCCACGTGAAGAGATGTAAAGTGGTGCTGAGTGGTGATGATTTACCTCGGATGGTGCTTAGGTTTAGTCATGGGGAATGAGAGGTTTGAGAGGGGAGAGGGCAGCGGGACATCCAGGATTGATAAGAGGGAGGGGAAGAGGTTTCTCTTCGTTAAGTTAGAAGAGTCAAGATGGGGAGAATTTCTAATTGCTGCAAGCCGCCCATTTTTTTGCCCTGGCGTTCTTTGTTGAGAGGTACGGTAATGAAATCAATACAGGGCCTTATTTGAATAAGGTGTTCTGCTAAATAAGACTTCTCCAACTGTGTTTGTATGAATACTCGAAAATTTTTCTCATTTCTTGCTACGACCTGTTTAGCCAGCATGAACCATGTCACAGTCATTACATAAGATTAAGTAAGTTCTGGAGAATATTCGTAAGGTGATCTGGGATCATATTTCGGCCAAATCAAATGCTTATTTCATGGAGGATTTCATCACTATAGTGTATCGTATATAACAGGCTTAAATTGAATATGTAATGTAAATACTGTTTTTAATTGTTCATTCACTGGTCGTTTAATCCTAGGTTTGGTTGACTACAGCCCTCCACCCTTCCCTATATAATGCTAGTTCTCTTACCTCTTAGTAACTCTTTCTTTCTACTTCCTCTTTATTTGGTCCATGAAATTCCTTAGCAATTCCTTTTAAATGTATATATTTTCGAACATATTTGGTAATCGATGATATTTATCATTCAATAGGTCATCAGATTATTATATTATGACATGACGAAAAATGCAAACTGACCATGTCACGATTTTCTCAGATCACTGACCTATTACACTTTCCAAAATAGCATTTTTAGTATGTTACAGATAAAGGGTGATAGAAATTTGACACCAATTGATTGCACCCGATTTTGACCTCAAAAATGGTATAAATATATCATGATAGTAAATAATTCGACTTCAGGCTGGCCGTGGAGGAAATTTGCGATAATCACATGAAATGATATCTACATCTATAAACTATCCCGCGAGCCGCCGCATGAGCGTGTGGCAGGGTGTGGTATGTCACTAGCCGCGTAAAGGTGGAAGTTTTTGGGAGGTGAAATGGTGACATGTATCATGGGAGTGTCATTAGAGGAGCTAAGTTTTTATTGTGGTCGCTTACTGTGCGCAGCAAGAACGAATTTTTGTATCTATCTGTTCGGTAGTGTATCTCTCTTATTTTAATTAATCTGTCAGACCTAGAAATGTAGTGAGGCGTCATGTATTCTATGTGTCACTCTGAAACACACCAACTCTGAATTTCTCAAGCAGCCTAAGCCTAGCCTGCAGCCCCCGTGTATCTATAGGCTCCCATCATAATCCCTCCAACGGTTGTGAAACACTATATGTTCGTTCTCAACAGTTTTTAACGAAACGCGATGACCATTGGGATTAGGAAGGCCGAAGGGTCAGTAACAATATGGAGGATAAAATGGCACTCATCACATGAAATCAAAATTACAACCCAGGGAGTAAAAATTCCAGGAATGATGTTATCAGAGCTCATGAAGGTAAGCAGTTACCTGATAATTGATTACTTTGGGTTAAAAAAGTTAATTAAAATAAAGTAAAATTGTCTTAAGAGTTTTGACTGACCTCTAGAGTATTTCATATGCTAAATTTTAAATATTACAATAAATATTCTCCATCACGTAAGTTCTGCATGGAAATTTTAAACAAAAATACCACATTTTATACTTTCAAACGTATACGCTCAACAAACAAACTTAAACTAAAAGGTAGTTGTTGAAGATTTTCTTCAATGCTTTTCTTGTGTAACGTCCCCTGTGAGAGTGAAACATTAGTCTGATAACATTGGTCTAAAACTTCTCTGATACCTTTTTCCATGCTAGAAATGTCTTGACGGAAGCGTTCACCACGTGTTTGAGATGCGTGTGATACCATAATTTTAATAAGATATTGCAAAATGTTTCACATGAACCTTATTGAAGTTCCATTTCCAAATTTCACAATATTGTATTATAGACTGAATTTAATATTCCTATAAGCCTCTTTCATATTAGCAGCATGTGCTAAAGGAATTGAAGGAGATTTGGAATCATCGTGAAGGAGAATGGCTCTTTGGCTAGCCTTGAAAGAATCAATGAATAAATGTTGCTCCTCTGATCTTCCCATCCTACATCAAGAGTCCAGAGTATGAAACACAGCAAGTATGCGGAGCCCAATTCTTGTCCTGATCTCCTACCATGCCAACAAAATAAAGTCCATAGCACTTTATGTAAAAGATGTTGAGTCCCTCCTTTGAGATTTAATAGTCAATTCACCTCAAGCGTAACAAAAGGTATCTGGATGGGTGATGAACTTTCATGGCATTGTTACTATTTTCACAAAAATATTTAGGCACAAATTAATTACATAAGCAGTGTGCACCGGATAGAAGCCTTCAGTGAGCTGACCGAACTGATGATGCAAAAGCATCTTGAGTCGGAAGAGTTGAAATGTGAATACTTTAGTGAAGATGACTTGATCAAGAATTGAATGATTTACATACGAAAATAACCGAGTGTGAATGAAAAAATTATTACAAATTTGAATTCTCAGCATGAAAACACAAAAAGCATTGCTGTAACAAAGAGATCTGTTGACTATTGTTATTTTTTCTCATTTTATACCAGAAGTGACAGATTATTGAATCCAATGCTGAAAAGTATTGGGCTTCATTTAGTCAACAGAAATAAAAGAGTTATCGTAAAATAAAATTGAGGAAAAACGAAAGAGACTTTGCAGCAAGATACTTCGGCGATGAGTGTAAAATATGCATGATCAAGAGTTGAAGAGAATCTCTGGGACAAACTTCAAAGATAGCACTTTGCAAAATACCCAGCGTGACTGCTCACACCAGCTTTGAGAGAAGTGGGTGGCTGAATAGATCACTAATAGGTTTCAAGGCTAGCCATTATGACAAAGGTACGCGATGAATACGCGTCCTCACATTTTTTCCGTGCAAAGTGAAATATTCACGTTCGGCAGCGGAAGGCAAAGGGAACAAACACCCACATACACTTAAGACAGCTATCGCCTCGATTCTGCAGTTTTGGAACGTGTAGGCGGTACTTGCTAAATTACTCCAAACGCCGCATTCGCATCATAGTGAGAAAATTGGTGAGAAGCGAAACAAGCAGAGTGGAATAGATTGCATTACGGCCTCTCAAAGTTATCTACTGGAATTTTTCGGTGGTGTGATCTTGGGTAGAAAGAATAATAGAGTTCTAGAGTGAAATAATATTTCGCGTCCTCAATTGGTCGCGTCGCCGTCGAGGGCGTCCATTTGCTCACTCCTTTCCTTCCAGCCGTCATAGCCGCGGGCTGGATATTTTTATAAAATGGATTTACGCATAAAAGGTACAAGTTGGACTGATTTTTACATTATCATGAAATAACTGTCCGATAACTTCATGCATCAATTGTTTGCCCATTGAAGGGATGTTCAGTTAAAAATTCCTGGGACTAACTTAGAAAAATTCTTAAAAAGGCAAAAACATATTGATAACCTGACAAACATTATGAGACGAACCCCATCAAATTTTTCCTTCACCAGGACTCAGTGTCCTTCACATTTCTTGAGGTCAACAGATACTGCTTTAGTCAACTCCAAAATAACTTACGGTATTTTCTGTTAGGGTGGTTCTCGTTTTGATTTCCTTAAATCCACCGTTTTTCTATAAAAAAATTCTTCGAGTAATTTTGAATAAGAGCAGTTTCAAAAGATCCTTACTACTCTCCCTTCATCTGGGGTTGCTTTTATGGAGGCATTTATATATGTTTAATTTCAACGGCGTTTTATATTAGAAGTGAGAACTCAGAATTATTATTGTACCCCTTTACATTTATTCACCTCTAATCTACTTTTACTTTACGAAAAACCAGTCCACTCCAGCCCAACCTGAACCAGCACCTTAAACTATGTTTTTTTGGTTGTAGGATCAAAAGTGTACAATTTACACCCGACTCTTGTGTCAAATCTATAACTATAAAAATATTATCCACAAAAACTTCGGATAGGGTTGTCTCTTCAGTAAAGAAAGTGTAGAATTGATAATTTGTAGTTTATTTAAGTTCTCACTGACATTGTGAAGTAATTGCATGGGTCTCATTATATGAGCTAAATGCATGTCTAAGAGTTTTAAAGCAGAACAGTGCGATGGTAGCTTTACACACGTTCTCCATGCTTCCAAAAATTAATGACAACTTTTCATTATAAATTTATATTGTGTTAGAGTAACAGGCCTTATAAAGATATTTTATTTATTTATTTCAAACAGACAGAGGGAGAAATAAAGTGGATGGGAAACACATGAATGGACGAGCACAATGGGAGTGTGAAGATGAGATAATGGCCGATTCCAAATGTGAAAATACTATTGGACCGGGATCAAACCACGGACCTTCCGATTTTGCGTCGGTGGCTCAGACAACCAAGCTATCCAGTCTACAAATAAACCATTGGAATCGGTGGAGTTTTATATGAACAAGCACCCCCAAGGCTTGACCCATAGAAGCGGTCAATAGACGGCTCTCGGGCAGCAGTTCACTTAATGTTGTGTTAGGAAAGGATTATCATTAATTTCCTCAACCTTTGCCGCCGAGCGAGGGACGTGATTGGCCGATACCGAGTCACGTGAAGAGTCTGCCATTGTTGGCTCACGACCGCCTAGTAAGGCGCGTTAGTTAACGTTGAACACGAGTGTATTAGTTTGAAAATAAGTCGTATTTAGCCTCTACCGTGCATCAGTATAGAGCCATTGGTTACTCCACTTGTACAACAAAAGGACAAAAATCATCTTGGCTGCCAACTGGTTCGAAAAACGGAGAAAGGAGAAATATATGGGTCAAGAAAATCAGCCAGTGGTTCTGAACTATGCGTAAAGTTACGAGACTTCGTGCCGCGAGCAGTTATTTTTACTCATTGATCAGATTAGAACATATTTGACTAAGATCTCTATTTTCAGTGAATTGTATGCAAGTAACTTTGTTTCCGTAAACTAAGTTGTGTGATTCACTTTGCTACCTACTTAATGTTAGAGAGGTAAAAAAGAGCTATCTGATTGGCTCATCTCGGTAACTGCAAGAACTACGAGTATATACTGACGATGAATAACTTGCTCTACGATGATTTATGGATTTAAAATATGCGGTAAGCTGAGCCATGTGTCGGCAGCAATTCCTCGAGACTCTAATTTGATCGGCGGTCATTCTTATAATTTCTAAATTATTATTACTACTATTAGCAACATTTGATATTCCTCTGGTTGCAAATGATATATTCCATGTCCATTCACTTGAAAGTAGTAATTAGCGCTAAGGGTGCTATTTTTCATGTTCGTAGAATAGGTATTCTGTCTACAGCATTCAATACTTCTGCAAGTATTCAATTACTATGTTCTGCTAGTTCGAATGTTTCCATTACATTTTATTGTACTGTCATGCATTATCCACTCGATCAATTGGCCAAATGGACTCTGCTTCTAGGAGTCCTCTTTTATTCCGATTCCGAGGAAATCCTCTTTACCCCTCAAAAGAAGATCTCCCCGTCTTTGCCTCTGTTCTCTCTCTCTTTTTGCATCCATGTCATAAGGTGAGCGCATTCTTCCTTCAGTCACTATTGTCCATCCTGAAGGAGAGACCGCCGCACGTCCTCTATGCCTTCATTCCACCGCACTCCTCCTCAAAGCCTCGCTCACTCACAAGAGCCAGGCTTCTCCCTCGCAGAGAGAACACCTTAAATAATGAAAGTGATTCCACATCCAGTCCCTGCAACCCAATGCGAAGATACGCATGAGTGATCCATCGTTCGACGATTGTCCGTTCCTCTATTCTTCAGTGAACTTTTTCATGAAGTTAGGCTTCTAAGTTACCTTTATAGTGATTGCCTGGCTTTTTACAAAAAGAAAACGAAAAATTCTTTCTTTTGATTCTTTTAGCTTTACACATGGAGCAGTCTTTGTTGATTAACAAATCAAACTGTTTCAGGCGTTACTTTGTGGAAGTTATGAATATTAATGATGAAAAGATACCGACCCGAGTTTCGGCAACTGATTGTCATTTTCAAGGTACAACTGACATGAGTGGCTGAATACATGTACAGTAAACGTGGAGGAGAGGGAGGAAAAGGAGAAGGGGGCGTGGAGGTATGCTAAAAATTGTTTTTAACAAAATAAAAAGCTATTCCTAGCCATTTTAGTACTAATCATAACAGCTATGCATCAAACATTCATATTTATTTTCCATTTTCGAGGTTTTTTATGTGAAAAAAATGGAAGTAAATCGTAGTACGGGATTTCTTATTCTCTAATTAGCAGAAAAAATTTAAACTATCCAATATAATATTTCAGGCACTGAACTTACAAAGATACGTCAGCGAACTTAAATAGGTACGTTAAATAGGTATTCAGGACCCCAAAACCTGTGGGTGCCTGGAAATAGGTCTAAAACCTCATATGGAGCGCTAGGTACATGTTGTTTTGCTAGGCAAATGTCTTTTGGACCATTTTAGATTGGATAAATTGATTAAGGTATACGAGCTATAAGTTGGGTGTGGTATGCTAACATAATTGCAGGGTTTTTCTTTTGAAGAATAGTCTTAACATAAGTTTACAGAGTAGTTGAAGATACTCTATCTTCACAATGATTTTCATTTTTCAGAATTTCAGAATATATTTAATTCACGAAGCAAAAATAGTAATACCCGCATGAAGGCAAAATATATAAGCTAAATAGCATAGAGCATTTTAAATGCAAACAATTCTCAGCTTAAACAAAATAAGTTATAATTGGTCGAGTTCGATTATCGAAAAATTTAAACCAAATATTGGTTCAAATAGAAAATTTCCCCGTCCTTCATATTTTGTTTGGAAGTTGGCGCTTGCATTAATCTAGAAATGACACCCACTAGGTTGGCATTTAATCATCATGCGCATTCAACACGCTAAAGTTTGAAAAATGCAGTGAATTAATTTGTTTTCAAATGCATAGAGTGCACTCGACTGATTGGCAGACTGTGAAAGAAAATAATTTACTTTACTTTCATATTAGTTCCCAAAAGCATGCTTTGGTCTTTCTAGTTTTTTCTGCTTCGTAGAATCGAACTCCAGTCTTTACGCATGGAAGAAAACGATCTTCTTATTCTTCTCCGCCGGGAAAGAGCAAAGTTCTTATTGTATCGTATTCTGCTTTGCTCATTGGGATAAAAGTCTTTGAAATCATAAAAGAAATCGTTCTAAACATTTGTTCATATTAAGCGTAAGAAAATTCCTTCTTTTGCTATTTTTAGGGAGTTTGATGTGGTCAAATGATTGTAATATTTCTTGAATGTGTTGTTTTCGTGCCGTGAGTACTATAGTTTTGGCATTCTTCTCTGTGTGTTTGTTACATGACTGACATTGTTGTAATTTGGATGTTGAATGAGATGTGCGAATTTACCGACGGGTCAGGCACTTTTAAACGTAACAATTCGACGACTTGCAGATATGGTGTCAATCAAACGAGGTTATGTGGACTGATATTTAACGCTTCAAGGAAAAACGGTTAACTTTGAGGAGTATTTTTTACCAGTATTATGCAATAGTTGTAAGAGGAGTTGCCTGATTATAAAATTTTGGCAATACATATAAGAAAGTAGCCTTGGAATCCATCCTTGGAATCTTCTATTTGCGCGGAAAGATTGTACAGTGGCAACTCTTTAAAAAGAAAATTTAAGCGTACAACGCAAGACATAAGTGTGGTGATTGCTAATTTAGACATCAATGCTGCTAACATGGCCACAGAGGCCTTCATGAATCAAAAGTTTCTCGAGGTACACCAAGGAATATTTAGTACTCGTTTCTTTCTACTCTCTACAAGGAATATCATATACTATAAGTATACGATAGCAAAAATAATAAGGAATATGTGTTTATAAAGAAAACAATCATAAAAATGCGACACGGAAGCAGCAATTCAATTTTTGTAATCATTTTCATCTTCAAAATTGCCACGGACGGATGTAATGTGAGTTATGGTGTACGCGGTGCCCATGGGGCTTCCCGGAGCACAGTCAGGGAACTCTGGTTTAGCGTAATATCAGTAGCCTAGCCCCAGCTTATTCCAAATGAAGAGCCTTGTGCGTAAATAGATCAGTAGCAGAAAAAGAACACGAAGGCGAAAGAAGGAAATAGGTAGGGAGAAAGGAAGAAGCATCCACTCCAGAGGAGAGAAGGAGAAGAGATGATTTTGCGTGCGGGTGGGGGACGATGTTAAGGTAGCTTGAGCGAAATATCATTTTACCTATAAAACAATCAATTTGGCCTCATTTTGAAGAAAAATGTATCTCCCTTCAATTGAGACCAAAAATTCAACCCCTTACTACACTACTTTCCAAGATTTTGACGATTAATACCAGCCCTTTAACATGGGAAATGGTACGTCTATGCACTCCATAGAGAACTTATATTAATAATGAGGCATTGAATTGCTACCCAACATCAAGTACAGGTGATCTTTAACTCTTAGATCTCGTCAAAAAACCAATAGCATATAGTTTGTATGTTTTTCCAGCGTATTTTTAAAATTAATCATATCGTCATCGCAGTAAAGTCTTCGAGATTACAATAAACCTTCCGTTTTGGTGGAGTTTCAAACGTACCGCGTGAAAAAAATTAGTCAAGTGAAAGACTTATTTAGATATTTTCATTTGATTACTTACAATTTCTGTCATGTAAAACTATATTATGTCACCATTAATAATGCAATGTTTAATTCGTGTGCCTCACAGCTGGTGAAATGAAAACGTATAAGTCGAATATTGTCTCTGTAATGATCAGGGAACTATCTCGCTCGCTCTACCACTGCCGTGGAGAGCAAGATGTGAGCTTACGGAAGTCAGATCGCCCAGATGGGTCATGGAAACGGCGACACCGCTGCTGCGGAGACAGCCCGTTTATAATTCGCAAACGTTCCCCACAACATTTCGCATGCGGAAGATAAGCGATCTGATAACTACGACGGAATTTCTCAGGAACCGACAATTCCACTAATTATTTGTAAATCTTATTCGTTTATTTTTATTTCTAAGTGTAATATTTTTATAAAAATTATTTATTTTGGATTATTTTTCACAGACGATGCTGTAAGGTAAAAATTTAAAAGCATCATTATTTATAGGAATATATTGTTTTCTAGGTTTTACGTGAATTATATACGACTGGGTCTTGATCGGAGGCAAGGAGAAATAGATCCTATATATTTGTTGGCATCTAAAACTATTTTTACCTCAACCTTAATTTATAATATCTAAGAACTTAATAGTCCAAATATGGTTTTTTGTCCATCGGGAATACTCGTTCTACATTCCATAAAGCTCAAATATTGGTTTTGCAGGAGATTTGAGGTAGTGCTGAGGTGCCTTGAGACTAAAATTCTAATTATGTGACCATTTTCGCTAGGCAAATAACGCAACTTAGATCTAGACACACGCCAACCTTTGCTTTGTTGTGGCGAAAAACGACGAGCTAAGAGAAAACTAATCGTCCCTCCACAGATGTGCCTAGATCTCTGTGTCGCCCACTGGTGAATCAAGAGGCTTTGACCTCCAAAGCTTCATAAAGACTGGGTTTGTCTGAGCTCACCTTGAGTGGTCAAACACCATGTTTCGCTGACTTATTCGGCTGCTGCACTTCGCAGCCGAGAGCCGGCACGTGATCTGCGGCCCTGCAACCCCTCGCAAGATAACCAGATAAATGAGTTTAGGAACTGGCCCACTTGTTTCCCTGGCGAAGTAAACGCCCTCTTCTACTTCATGCAACTCCGACGACACTCCTCGTGGGACTGATTGTGAGCTTGGTGCTGACTAAGCAAGCGGGGCTCGGTCAAATGGGACACACCGCTGTAATTCGTGGACACTTAGCCGACAATACGACTACTCTCCCACTTTCCACCTCCATAGGTCACATTTGACGGCCGCGTGGCCGTGGTACTAAACAGTGTCTTCCTAGTAAATGCTAGGATATAATTGAATTGCTGCCCAACATCAAGTACAGGTGATCTTCAACTCTCCCCATTTTGCCATACAAGCATAAATTCTAGGATTGGATTGGATTTTTGGGGAGACGACCGACAGCAGAGGTCATTTACGCCATAGGAGATAGGTAAGGGAGGAAGGGTGGATAGAAACCCGGCGTCGGAATTAGCCTGCTCTTAACAAAACGTAAGGCGCAAAGTGGACCACGGCTTAACGCCTGATCCGACAGACGGAGTACTGTACATGAAGTACCCTCCACTAGGCACTCAAGTGGGGATCGGGTTTCCTCTGAAAAACATCCGCCTCTGCAGGAATTTGAACCCTGGTCGCCCATATGGTTAGCCAGTACTATTGCCGCCACACCAACCCGACCCCCCATAAATTCCATACTGACATGAATATAACGGGAAGGGGAAAGCTTTGAATGTAGTACCAATAATCACATAGCTATGTATGTTCATTATTGGTAGTTTTCCAAAGATTGCTCAGCTGTCTCTCAGTCACGCCTGTTTGAAGGATATCCAGGAAACTAAGGAGTTGGTATTTCGGAATAAATTTCACCCCCATTGGAAAGCATTGATTTTGACATAGGGATTTTTTATGCTAGAGTTTTCTTATTTTTACTATAGATGTTAGGTTAAATTTACACTAACAAATTACTTGAACAAATACTTTCCCTAATTTTTACATGCTATTATGAAGAAGTAATCATGATTGCGAGTAAATTAGATTACATAGTGGTTCCGAGGAAGATTGATATGTTTCATAACTTATTTTGTTGGATTGGATTGGATATTTGGGGAGGCGACCGACAGCAAAGGTCGTTTACGCCACAGTGAATAGGCAAGGGAGGAAGGGTGGATAGAAACCCGGCGTTGGCATTAGCCTACTCTTAACGAAAGGCGCCGAAGGAAACATGGTTTAATGTATCATCCGACAGACGGAGTACTGTACTTAAAGTGCCCTCCACAAGACACTCAAGTAGGGATCGGGTTTCCTCTGAATAACATCCTCCTCGGCAGGGATTTGAACCCTGGCCGTCCGAATGGTTAGCCAGTACTCTAGCCACCACTTCAACCCGATCTCCACTTATTTTATTTTATTCTGTGGTGAACAACAATTTCTTTGCCTTTGTAAAAAGTGAATGCTCCTTGAAATGGTCTCTCTTTTTCTCAGGCACGACGTAGATAGATCATCGGGTATATTTCATTAAATTTCATTTCCCGGGCATATTTTTCGTCTTGCACCTTAAGAGATGTCCTATTTCACAGCCAAGTTTCATTCGTGCCTCAAACGTCGCAATCTCAAAAGAGCAACATTGTTTAGATTTATAAGCAGATTTTAGTCGGACCACTTTCCGGTTCTTAAAAACACATTTAGACTATTACATTAGAAAGGCACTCGAAATATATATTTAAAAATTTCAGGTATTCACTGGGTACGATACGTCAGACTAAACGGTTGGCCTGATTCGCGACTCTTAAGTATTCTTTTGATTAATAAAAATCAATCAATCATTGAAGATTTTAGCTATATTTCTCTATTGACTACTGTCATTAAATTTCCTGCCGGGTGAAGTTACCTCATGGCTAAATTTCTATAGTATAATCTTCCCTTGTGTGAGTTTTGTAAATCAGAAAGATAGAAATTAAGAAGAGATCAGTTTAGCTAGGCAGAAATAGCGAGACGTAAATAGCGCTAAGCCTACCGGTGCTGGAGTTCTAATTTAGATACAAACTTTCATTTGTTGATTTTATTTGAGTCCTCCATAGCCGAAATGCTTTAAATCTGCTTACTTCGTGCAGCAATCACTAATTTCTGTGTTTAAACTATTTTAGTCCGGTGAAAATGTTTTAGAGTGATGTCTTATGATCGTTACACAATAAATGGTTTTTCTTCTTTATTAATTTGCTATAATCTTTTTTCAAAACAGTGGTGCTCATATGTAAAGATGATGCATATGTTATGTAAAGTGCGTAATGAAAATTATAAGGGTAGGGAAACCTAAAATTTTCGAAAATTACGGTGTACAAAAATATTGTAAACTATCTGGGGAGGGGGAAAAGAATTCGCTATGCATCCTATGGTGGATGAGCACCACTGTTCAAAAAAAGTGCTTATTATACTATAAATTGTTATAAACGAATGGCTTATCTACCTTAAATAATTTTTTGTGTGAGTCATTCAATTGTATGCGTAGGAGAAACCCCATCAGCCACCGAAGGAACGTGTGAAAGGGGGTGTTAGAATTGCATGCCGGAAAAGTATGGGTTTAGCAAAAAAAGCATATTATGAGGAATGATAAGATACTATCTCTTATAGTAACTCTGATTGAAGCATATATTGTTCGTGGATGGAGAGTATTGATGAACAAATTCGTCTTGAATGACCATCATATCATGTGCCACAAATTCGATGTTGTTAAGAAGATTGATCATCACCACTGAACGCTGTCTGAAAGAAACTGTGGTGTACTCCAGCGCTGTCTCTCTTCTGTCCACTCACGATTCGAACTATTCTGAGTTTACTTCCCGCTTCAACACGATGTCAATTCCCTAGAGTAAAGATGGTCTATCCACCGGCGTAGCTCGATAAATGCTTCTCAAAGTTTCTCAGTTGGAGACACTTTTAGGATTTCGCCATGGCAGGTGAGAGGAAGGCGTGGGATTTCCAAAGTATTGAAGAACAGAAATATTTATTATACCCTGCAAAATAACTCCATAATGTGTGGAAGGAGATAAGTTATCTATACAGGCTTCATGTACCATATCTTACTCTATTTAACCTGAAGCTACCACTATTGGTGCATTGGAAAAAACATGCAAATACTTGTCAGGAGGTGACAATTTACCAACACGCATTTTACAGGAGGCACTCCACATCCCACGAGAGGTGCCAAAATATTAGATCTAATTAAATGAAGGAAGGAAAGATGATCCCGCCTGAATCAGATCATGCCGACCGTAACAAACCGCAACAAATTAAGATAAATATGGAAGCGATGCACCCAATAAAATTTAAATATGTAAAAATCGATACAAAGATTTCAAAGCTGATTCTGTCACTGGATATTTAACACTTCCGTTCCAGGGCTGCGCGGAGCCTTGCGGTGAAGAATGCTTTCCCTCTCTTGAGTATAGAGCACATTTTACATTAATCCTCAGTCCGGAACTAGCTCTTTTACTCACTTACTTAGGCTTGTCATCCGTTTTGGGTCCCAAGTGTTAAGGACTCCATATCTATTATCTGCCCAGGACATGGGTGTTTGTGTCTCGTCCGTTGTTACTGTTATTCACCCGACGTAAATTGGCACATCGTGCTGTATTCGGGGTAGTGAAGATAAAATAAAAAAATAAATAAAATAAATATCCTTACCTTGGCCGGTGGGTGGAAGTCGTATCGAACCTTCGCCTAACCCATGGACAAGGCCTCCATGGACTGCAGGAGTCCACGCTTAAGTATTTATGTAAGCGGTGTATTGATTGATATTCAATAATTTCATGCTTGAAAAATATGGACTCAAAACTGTATTCTTTTTGTTTCAATGAAAATTTGAAATTTTCAAAAGAACACTCTGAGGTAATAGTTTAAAATAACAATAAAAAAGTTGTCAAAGATGCTGCAATCAACTTTTATAAATATATTATTATAATTTTGTCCAAAATGTATAAATGATCATCGGAGCATGTGGAAAGCTCTCCGCAGTACACATTTACCGTGTGTGCAGTGATTTATTTTTGCTATAACCGCTGCGTAAACAATCAGTTGATCGTGGACGAATTCCTTAAGTGTGACCTTCCCTAACAGAAAGGGTGAAGATGAATCCCACCTAGAGATATTTCAAAGGGTCTCGCGTCCAACTGGGTAGGGTCCCTGACAACAACAGCGTCCTAATTTCTTTATTTTCATATTCTATTAAAAATATTCTTAGTATTTCACTTTTACGGCTATTTTGCACATGTTATCTACCAATTGCACGTAGGGTCTGCAGCACTTGGACGAAGGAGGGCCCTTCATATTCGAACCGAGACCAACGATATGTACATTCTTTGACTGATCGGGAACCATAAGACTGTTGACTGAAAATAGAAAGATGTTAGTGTTCAAATAAAACATACATTGTTGAGTTCTAATTATGTACTTTTTATATGAATCCGTGGAGTCTGACGCTTATAATCATAGGCTTAAGACAATATACAAACCACCACAATGTAAGGATGACTTGATGATGCTACTAAAAAAGAAACCCATCAAGCAGTTTGCAGATCTGAGATCATATTCCGGCTTGTTTACATGCTTTTTTCATTCTGAATTTCATTACTTTGGTGTATCGTACACCATGAAATTGATTGAGTTTGTAATTTAAATTTGGTTTTTTGATACATTCCTATTCCAATTTTGCTTCATTTTTCTTGAAGGGACAGCTAATAAGCCTCCAAGCTGCTTAATATAGTTAATTTAGAATTGTACAATAGAAGGTTAAATTAACAAAGAAGTAAGACAAGGATTTTATATCTCCCTTGTACTGTTAAACACGTACTTGGTGGAGGCCATAAGAAAAACACAAAAAATTAGACTGAGCGAATAAAGATAGACTGAGAAGAAATTTATATGCTCCGATTAGCAGATGTTATTGCACTCATAGCTGAGAATCATGATGATCTTCGAAAGTCACTAAACGTTATGGCCCAAGTTCTCTAAGAATACAACATGAAATTAAATAACAGGAAGACTAAAATCCTAGTATGCAAAAGAGAGAGGTTGAATGTAGAAGTCACCTTCAGAGAAGAGAAATTTGAGCAAGTAGAGTCCTTCATTTATCTCGGAAGCAACGTTTCTTGTTTTGTCCGTCCATTTTATCTTCAGCATTCTCTTCCAGCACCCTCCTCCAGCACCAGGTTTCGAAGGCTTGTAGTCTTTTCTGGTCAGCTTTTCCAATGGTCCATGCTTCTGATCCATAGAGTGCCTCGTTCCACACGAATGTTTTCACACATTGTTTCCTGGTTTGTGGTAGTATCTTCTTAGAGCATAGCAGTTGTCTTTTTCCCATGAACGCCTTCTTAGCTTGGGCTATTATCCGCTTGTTATCCGTTGTACTTCTTCCGTCCCACGTCATGGTAGTTTCGAAATAGATGAATGACTGTACTTACTCTAATGTCTCTCCTCCAAGGGTGACTTCAACATTCAGCTTCTCTCTTTTTCATCTTAGGATTTTAGTCTTCCTGTCATATAATTTCATGCTGTATTCTTGGAGAACTTGGTGTATTACGTTTAGTGAACTTGGCACTATATACTGTTGATATGACGACATTTCTCAATATTTCAAAATACTAATTGATTGTCAGGCTACAGTTTGATGACGTTTTAACCTCACCATCCATCATAACGCTGCAAATAATGCCTCCCTCAAACCCAACAACAACGATCGTCTACTCCTTCACTCCCTCCACCACTTCCATCGGCCTTTCCCAGTCAACTCCCGCAAAAGGATATGCTCCGCGTCCGTCCCTTTCGCCGTTTGCTTGTCTTTCATCCCCTCCGCCTCTCACTCGTCCTCTGCCGGAGGGCGTGCTTGCCCTACGACCCCCATCCAACACCGCGCCCATGTCACGAGAGACCATTGGCGTGGTCGACCCGGTCCATGTGCGTCCTCCCCAATCGCGACCTCCCGCTTCGTGACTGGGTGGGTGGGGAAGGGGAAGAAAGACAGTTGGATGGGGACAATCGACTTAAGGTAGTTTAAGCGAAATATCATTTAACTTAGAAATCAATGAATTTGGTCTCATTTTAAAGAAAAATACCTCACCCTTCTAAAGACACGAAAAATTCCACCCTTCATCACATTACTTTCGGAGATCTTTGCCAAAAAATACCTGCCATTTTACATGGGAAATGGCACGTGTATGCACTCCAGAGAAACATTATTTACAAAATGAGGTATTTCTAGCACTTAGATGTCGTAAAAAAAAACTAACAGCGTGTAGCTTGTATGCTTTCTCCACTGAATTTGAAAATTTATCATATTCTCACCGCAGTAGGTTCTTGGGTATCACAAAAATACTTAGGTTTTGAAGGAGTTTCAAACGCACCGCGCGAAAAAGATAAGTCAAGTTAAAGACTTAGTTAGATATTTTTATTTAATTTCTTACAATGTCTGTCATATAAAACTATATTATTGCACCATCAATAATGCAATATCTAATTGAAGTGTCCTACAACTGGTGAAATTAAAACGTTTAATTCGAATATGGTCTCTATTATGACTAGGGTACTATCTCGCTCGGACTACCTTAAAGATGTATTTGAACCCATACATCAACGTTTAGGACTAATTTAGGGTGATTGGAAAGATTATTAAATATATACAGATTTGCGTGACAATCTGCAAACGAGTGTTTATTTGTAATGTGCCCAGTAACAATTATTAACATTATGCATGGTTTGAAATGAAAAAAATGCATATTACCGATTTGGTCTCTTGGAACTTTAATGCTATTATACGTAGCCTTATGGCACTTAAAATTTATTTCAAAATAATTCGCTCATATATGTATGTATGTACATTATTTTTCCAAGGCGCGAAACGTCACATTTCATATGATTTCATATGGTAGCTAACGAAAATCAAGGGGTCGTGACGAGTTTAAAAACCTGCGCTTACATGTCATTTTCACTTTAATTTCAAATTCCAATCCGTGAATATACTATATTCATAACAACGCTTTAATTAAGGCAAAAATTTTCTAATTTTAAATTTAAATACGATCAAATAACTGCTGTGACATTTCAAATTCTGCATGCGTGGCGATACTCACGGTATAGGCAGATTCACTTAAGTAAAAAGTGATTAAAGAAGTTCTTTTTGACATGAAAAGTTACTAAAATGTTTTTCTTGATGATTCACGATCTTAAGCTGCGGTTCTATCATCGGCGGTTTCATACAGTGTAGCAAAACAATTACAGCGCTCGGTCTATATGGAACTAACAGTTAAGAATTAGGTTAAATTTACTGAGCTGTGACTTGGCTTAAGGCCATAAAGGAATGAGGGCAGTATATTTAGACCAGTCATGTCACAAATGAGGACTTAGGATGCTTTGCCGGGGAAACTAGCAGAGATTGTTAAAAAGATCAAAGCTATTCAGGAATATCTCTCTCTGAATCAGTCATAAACTGCATATTTTACAAATCTGAACTCGATGGCTTCCAGGGAGACGTTCAGATGGCAGTGAAGGCTTTTCGGGTTCTCTTTCGCGTGTTTTTACTGTCGTAGACGACAGTTTCGACATCATTGCAGCTGACTTCTTCAGATCAGAAGTGAAGATGCAAGTGATTGTGTCCGCCTTACACAGGGGCCGATTTTCCCGCCAATTCAGTCTGATGTGCTGTCATTGGTTACTTTCTTCTTCTTCATGAAAACTCTCTTCCAGGCATTGGAGATGGTGTAACCATCTTCTCTGTTGATGTTTTCCGGGTCTCCGGTCTTTAAATTTCATATTGTGGAAAGGTCCACTAGAGCTGATTTGCGCAGCTGCTTGTTCTCTATGTCTCTTCGGCGCTCTCTCAGATGGCATTTGAGAGGTCTCGATGTCTGTCCGAAGTAGGATTACCCACATTCACACATCACTTGGTAGATACCTTCTTAAATTTCTCTGGTAAGCGGTCCTTGGCCTTGAAGATGAGGTTTGACGCCTTTTGGATACAGTTGAAACGAGTGCCGACGTTATGCTTAGCAAGTACTCTGGATACTTTCTCACTTGTGCCTGCAACATAAGGAATGACAGCAAAGGCTGCAGGTTTTGGCTTGTCAACTGCCACCCATTTCAGGGCCATGGCTTCTTCCTTTTCCTTTGCTATCTTCCGAATCACTTCAAGACGGTAATTGTTCTTCAAAAATGAATGGCATAGATGGGATTTCTCTTGATCGAAGAAATATTTGTCAGATATTACTCGTGCTCGATGAAATAAGGCTTTCATGACACCTACTTTCTGATGCGCGTAGTAGTGCGAGTCAGCATGCAGGTATCGGTCAGTTCGGGTAATATTACAGAACATTGAGTGCCCTAGCGTGCCATCTTCATTTTTGGAGGCCAAAATGTCGTGAGAGGGAAGGCAGTTGTTTTTCTCCAAGGTAAAACGAATGGTTATTTGGTTATTCGTGTGTTTGAAAAAATTGTTTGGCTCCTCTTTTCCGTGCTTCCCATTTGATAATCGTGTCATCCACATATCTCACGAAGAGTTATGGCTGTTTCCAACAGGATGCCAGGGCCTCTCGTTTGAAGTCCTCCATGTATAGGTTGGCGACTACAGGTGATAGGGTCCCATAGCCGTTCCTTCAAATTGCTTGTAAAATTTTCCATTCCATTCAAAGTAAAAGTTCTGGCGGCAGAATTCCACCACCTTTGGGAAGTCGTCAGGTAGTCCTTTTTTCGTCAGTGCCATGATGGTATCCACTGCTCCATCAATTGGTATGTTGGCAAACATGGATTCCACGTCTAGGCTCACCAGTAAATCACTCTTGCTCACTCTCATGTTATTGAGTATATCGATGAAATGTGCCAAGTCCTTGACGATGGTTGAAGTATTCCCGGAGTATGGAAACAAAGTGCGTGCCAGATATCTTGACAATTTGTGGGTAGGAGAGTCAGTGGCGCTTACGATCGGGCGAAGTGGAACACCATATTTGTGCACTTTGGAAGTCTGTATAGTGGAGGTGGTTTTGGTGCGGGTACTAATCAGCTAGTGTCTGTCTTTCTCTGGTATGGATGAATGGTCTATCAGCCATTTCGTCTCCCGGTGAAAATTTCCAGTGGGGTCGGACTTTAGTTCGCTAATGAGGTCAAACTTCAGCTAAAATGCTGTCGAAACTGTCGTCTACGACAATGAAGACACGTGAAAGAGAACCAGAAAAGCCTTCACAGCTATTTTACAAATCGTTGAGGTAATCGTAAGACTAGACCCGGATGTAAATAGCTTTACCTTCATCACCGTATATGAATTACAAACAAGTATTTTGGAAACTGCGTATTATGTTGCGAGGAAAACGAAAGAAAAAGTTGCTGGTTAAAAAGTTGCTGGAAAATATATTCGAGAGGTTGAGTACACAGTTAAAAGAAAGACCGACGTTTCATTGGATGACGGAAATTCGAAGAGAGTGATTGAGGAGAAAAGAACTGGCAAGGGCTGATGAGGAGTGAAGATGACAGGAATTTGGATTTCATCAGCAGAATGAACATGGTAAATGCAAAACCTATCGTTCTTTTCGACTCTCCTATCCTTATCTACATAACTTTTAAATCCCTTCAGGTTCTCTTTCCAGATTTTACTTTTAACTCTTTTTAAGTTGCTCAAGATTTTTACTGTCAATTACCACTCTTTTAATAGGATGTTTATGGAAGTTATTTTTCCAGGCTCGACTTTTACTTTATGTTGTTTTACATCAATAGAACTGAGGTATTTTTCCTTGGAACCTCATTAACCGATCTGGCATTAAAACTCAGATATCAATTTCCTACCAGTTTTATTTGCTTTTGCACTCCTATGTGTTATCTTCATTCAACACAAGTTTCCAAGATGGTTCATTGCAACTAAGTTTTCTCTACTTTGTTTGTCACTCTAGTGCAGAACCCATCTTTGTTTGATAGGAGCGTGTGAATGCATTGAAAATTTATCGCGGAACGTGGAAAACTTTTCGACATGACAAAATTACAATTAATTTTATTAATAATTTAATATTCCCACTAAATGATTATAAAACTTATAAAATGCCTTTACAATCGGTCCTTGGATGAATGGCCGACTCACCGGACTGGATTAAGAGATTGCAGAATGAGTCCAAGTCTTTTTGACTGATTTACTTTAGATTAAAGTTCCATTCCTTGGAAACATATCTTGCACCCGCGTACGATACTGACTATCACGCTGGATAAAGCAAGCTATTTAAGTCCGCACTTAATGTTTATTTTACTCTTTTTATAGACTTAGTTTTCATATCATGCCACATTTATTATTTAAAACCTTGTCTATTTAACTGCACATCGCCATTCAATTAGTGAAATTAAAGTATTGCAACGAGATTAAGGACGTTGTCGCCCTGCAAGGCTTAGAGTGGGAATTTATGAGTGATATTCTGTGCAATATTACCGACTTCAATATCTAATTCAATGTAATTCCTGTATTTTATGAATGAAAATTGCCTGAAAGTTTGATGGCACATGTTACAGTTACATAAAAGTCAAAAATATTTGAAAAAATCTGGATTTATAACCCTAGTGCCGGTTAACTGCCCAATTATCTGGTGGTAAAAACGCTCGGTAGTAAAAAAATTAATAACATACATATTTTATCTCTCAAATTAGATAAGCCATCATAATCCAAACAATATATTGGCTAACATTACACTTTTTCAAATTTACTAAACTTTGTAAGTAATAGTCTAGTGAAAAAAGGGTGCGAAAATTTTCCGGGAAAATAAAATAAAAAATAAAATGTGGCTATGCATAAAAATCACCTATCTATAGATATTTTTATAATACACGATTCTATTAATATAAGTCCCAAAATTCATATAAGAAGATGCAAAAAATGTAGCGAAAGATATACTGAAATACAAAGCCAAATACCATCCTTTGTTGCAAAAAAGAAAAAAAAATTGAAAGAGGTGAGTTTTAACAATAAATTTGTTTTTTTCTTACTACCCGAACTGCCTAAGAGGAGGGAGACGTGGAAATTCTACACATTGAATCGATCAATCAATCAACCTTCCTTCCGAAGATTTCATTTAGGGCTCTTGACGTGCCATAAGTGAATCTTCGAGAGAGGAAAGACTTCCCTCTTCATGGCGAGATGTCAGCGTCAATTCTCGCCGAGGATGTCGGCGCTGTTACACGTGAAATCAAGAGACGGGAAGTTCCCTTTTTGTTTGAAAGTTAGTGTGCCACGAAAATAAAAGATCTTACAAACATTTCCCATGAATTTTTCCCGGGTATGTGTGAGGAAAAAGTTTTCGGGAAAGATATATCATTGCGCATCCACGATGTATGTGCTTCATGTCAATATTTCAAAAAACCATTTTTTTGGATTAAAGCATGTAGGTATGCAATACATTAAGTAAAGTTTTCAGCAAATTTTGATCTCAGACGCTTTATCCATAAGAATTATAATTAAAAGAAGTTTTAGAGCGATATTAAAAAATAACCACGTAGTTTATTTCCCTAAATGAGGTACACGTACTGCTAATTTTAATGCTTTATATGCTTTTCAAGTCTTATCAGTTGATTTTTTAATTTCGATTTTTCACTTGATCAATTACCATAGGGATTTCATACACAATCATTCAAACTCAAATCTTATCACTACCTTCAACAAACAGAAATAAAATTCTAATTCGCTTTGTCAATGTATATCACTGTCGCATATTCAATGTCAAAATTCAATAATTTGTGTTGTGTTTATAATTGCTTTGTAATATCTAAGTGTGTTTAAATATCTTTATTATTTTTTAAATTTAAACTTGCATAACATTTGTAATATATTATTAATACTATGTTGAACCACTTTATTGAAGTTTTTTGTCAAACATTTGTGTAAAATACTTGGTTATATTTCATTCTATCTCGATGTATTGTATTTTTATGTATCAAATGTGCTCCCCACATATTGTATTATTGGTGCTCTTAGGAGTACTGTACTCGGAGCAAATAAACTATATTATTATTAATAAATGCTTTTCTGTAGTCCAAATATATTTGTCCTATTCCCAATCATGAACACTTTGCGGTTGGCATAATGATTCAAGAAAAAACTTAGAAGTAGTTGTAAAGGCTATTTGAATTATTAATATTATCAATTACAGCAAGAAAATAGCCCAATACCGAGAGTATTGATAAGCAATAAAGGTTTCCCGTGATAAATTATTTATCCTAAAAGCCATTTGCTCTTTGTGTATGATCTATTCAGCAGATAAAGGTCTATTATCGAAGAGTTATATATAAAATAGTAAAATTTTAATATAATCAAAGGCAAGAAAGGATATTTCACCTAACTTGCTTCTATTGATTATTAAAAACTCAAAAATAGGCCCATAGCCTGGTGCATAGAAAGCTCATAATAGATATAGATCAATATTGCTTGTTTTAAAAAACTTGAGCCTAGATACTCCAGTAAATTGAGTAATTGAACATAAATACGAATAGTGAATGGATTATTTAGCAAATACATGCAAATAGTTGCAGATTTCACCAATCATTCATCGAATAATATTATTAGCTTTTTATTTCCATATTGTCCCTTCTTACTTAAATTTTGATTGAAAAAGTTGATTGTTCATGGACTTTTAATGAACCAAAAATTTAAAAATATGTAATATTTTGGAAAATCGCTATCGTAATGTAATCTCTGGGATGAACAGGAGTCATCCAGCATGTCTTGCCTTAGTCTATCTCAGTCTTAGTGTCCTCCACCAGGAGAATCCTCTCACAGAAAACTTATCAGTCAATGCGTTGATTGACAGTTTAGTTTTTCTATCTTATCCTGTAAATGAAAAACTACGGCGTGGCTGACTCATACAACTGGTTTGGGATTAGATCCTGTACCTATGCAAGCTCTTAATTCTGGAGTACTCATCATGTTTCGTACAATCACGATTAGTGCTTTTTGATGAGTCCCAAGATGAGCAAGCTATGATAAATTTTAGTGAAAGCCGAAATCAGAGAAAGAGGTTAGGTTGCGAGCTTGAGAAGAGAAACTTAGAAGCACTGTAACATGCGCGGCAACGCTTATTGAAATGGAACCATGATAGTCTAGAGAGCAATCGGTTGGCTCGGAGTCAACGAGGGTACAAGAGATGAATAGGAGCGAAAGAAAGGAAGGAAATAGCTCGGTTACGTATAACTTACATACAAAAGCGTAAAACATATGAGGCACTTGGTGCTGCCGAATCAATTTAAACTCAAACATAAAACTAAAAAAATAATGCATAAACTCAAAACGAAGAGATGCATGACGGTAAAATTTAAGAAAATCAAAGGACGTCGGTAATTAATGGAATTGACTCATATATATGTTCCAGTTCGAGGCATAGAACTACGATACGCTACCTTCCTTGCCAATTGATAAATGAAACACGAGTTTTAGCTATATTGCATTGGCATGGATATTTAGTATTTTGCTGTGAATGTTTTTAGCCTAAAAATAATTTTCTACCAGAAGACTTGGTTATATCAAAGGTGAGTGACATTGGTTACACCAAAAGTCAGTAAAAATATTGTTCCGCAGATGGATGTTATCGAGAGATAAATTGGTACTCTTCTACCTCTCAAAAGCTAGGGACCGAAAAAAATACTTATTGCTCGATTGAATACGTTCTGGACTAAATTTCCATACCCAAGCGATAGATTTTATTTTAAACACCGTATCACATTCTCATGATGTATTAGCTATGGAATGCTCGTAAGGTAGGTTACTAGCACTATAGGTTATTGACATTACGTACATATCAAATAAATTGATTGAGGCGTTACGTTATGGAACGACGAGAAGGAATAACTGGTAATAAAAATAATGTTGGTACAGTTAGTACTATTAATTTTTAATCATATCGACCGGTTTTGACGATTATATTGTCATGCAAAGAACACTTTGTAATGTTCTACAATTGATTTGCAACGGTACAACTAGTTCAACCTCAGTTATCTGAGGATGACGCCTTTGCCTCAAAACTAGTTGTACCGTTGAAAATAACCAGTGGAAATATATAAAGCATATTTTGCATCATAATTTATATCTACGAAATCACGCCTGAACTCACGGAGTCTTTATTGTCATTTTTAAGAGAAAAGGAAAGAAAATTACTAATGCGAACCTTTTCATACTATCTCAAGTTAGAGGGGTGGGGAGGAAGGGGAAACATGGGAGAGGAGGGGATGAGTAATGGAAGTTGACGGTTTTAGAGAAAGGCAACGAGGGAAGCGGAAGGAATGTCAGGTAATGGTGGCATCAAGAGGGGGAGGGAGAGTTAGCGAGAAAGCAGTCATATTTAAAAAATAAGGTCAAAATTGGGGAAAATTTAAATTCCGTCATATCATTTAAAGCTGTGCAATCAGGCGAAAGAGAGAATTTATTCATTTGTAGGATTTCTAAAACATCCAGTTTAAAACCTTAGACAAATACAATTAAAAAATTGCTATTATTTAATATTACACTTGTATCCCGTTTCTATGAGGTTCTTGGTAAAAATCAACTTGATGTCTTTGAGTTTATCACTCATTTTATGTTCTTCCGGAGGGAGTGTACATTTGTGCAAGAGTGTAAAAGCAACACCACTTTTTTTCCTGAGATAACACTCTGTCTATAGCATTTAAAAAGCACTTTATAGAGAACCATTGGGGAATTAAAGCGCACTAATTTATTCTTGGGAAAGAAGTTACTTATACTGTAAGATATAGGCCCTAGGAAGCGTAATTTTCACGAGTATTTTGATTTTTTCCTGGAGGCATGAAGTAAACTGGTCATAGAAAATAACTTTTTTCGCTGACTTTTTTTCGGAGTAATTTCTCGACAAGTTGTTCACTGTAGCCATTGTTGAAGCAAATGGCTTTTATGGTGTTGAGCTCTTGGTTGAAACCTGGGATTTTTCACTTGATGGGATTGATAGAAGTCTAAGTAACATTAGTTTATTGCTGCCACCTTGAGAGAGTAGGGCTGGTGATAATCCGCAGGGTTGATTACATCTGTAAAGGTACTTATCCGGTAGATTGAGAAGTAGTGCTTGCCTCATTTAAGGAAAATTGTAAAACCGAAAAAGTTGATTGAATCACCACTGAGTTAGAAAGTGAAATTTACAGAGGGGAGGCGGGAATTCAGTAAGTCAAGAAATGAGTTTAGTTGCCTTTTACTACCTGTCCACATGCACATGATGCCATTAGCATAACGAAAACAGTGCCGATAAAATAAGAACTGTACATCGTTTTTTTATGAGTCATTACAGAACGTACATAGTTAAATTACACTCTAAGGACGAAATTGTAGGTTTTGCCAGATGTAAATCTTACAGCTTACTGGGAACTTAACAAAATCAAATGTATTGAGTGGCTCTGGGAATCTAAGGGGTTGAAGGAGCAAAATGTGAAAAATAAGCATTTCCGTGGAATGGTTAGTATTGATAGGTGATTGAAGCGTTAATTGGCAATAAAACGATTCACACTGGCTAAACATTTTGAATGTTAAAAGTTTTCCAATATTCCACTCGATTCATGAGTTAAATGGGCAATTGGAGAGGTCCTCTAACACGCTTACAGCACCATATTTATACCGACAGATGCTTGCAATAACTTTGAATGTATTTAAATTGCCTTAAAAATAAAACAAACCTGTTTTCAGATGAAAAAGGTCACGACAAAAATATACAGAAGTTTTTCTGCGAAACATCATATCGTTCAGTTTCAGGTCTTTATTTTTAGAGTGCGTTATTAAATCAAATTGGCAGTTCAATTCAACATACACATTTCACAATAAGCCCTTAACTTTCAGAATGCTATCCATTCACATAAACTCTATAATCCTAGTTTTCATTTGCAAACCACAGATCTTTTGATTGAAAGGAATTAATTCTTATCCATCCTTTCCCAACGAGTCACCTATTAAATGATAGTCTATTGTTGATGAATATGCATAGTATTATTGAAAATGTATAAATAATTATTTCAGTTTATTAAGAATAGAATGAAAATAAAGCAGTTCAAATAATACACCAAACGAAATAATTGGCAAATATGATTAAAGTTATTGACGGCGTTGAAACTCATTGTTGACTGATAGTTCATCCGCTTGAATCAAGATAAAGATAAAGAAGACATTTTACAAGTGAAAGAAGGCTTTCCCCATGGGAATAGTGGATGCTTGCATCGGAATATGAATATATAATCACAAATTATCTTGAATTAAAAATATTTCCTTGCATCTGAATGGAGACAAAAATACAATAAAGCAGTAAAATCGCCGAAGATAGGCATTGTGGAATCTAAAGATTGAGCGCATGGATGGCTAAAAATATTCAAAAACTCTTACATTATTGAACTCGTAATTTGAAACTGAAACGGTATTTACAAGGGTATGCAATTGGTAATTACATCGCAATTTCCATGCGCCTGCAAAACATATAACGCAAACAATAACCATGAGCCTTCCTTACTGTATTTGTGGGCTACAATATTCGCTCAATCTAACGTATGTACGATAGTTCTCGTTCTCCTGTGCCGGAGCTCGAGAAGGCGATCCGGTAAATTCTGACCTTCCCGAACTCACTTCCTGTGAAGTCTCCCTTCCCCTCCTCCGACATTCAACCCAAGTAGATTTGCTTGCACTGACATACACTCCCTCCGGAATCCAATTAGTTCAAGGGTTGCAGAGGGGACCTACGAAACAGCGCCGTCTTGAGACGTGGATTCTTTCCTTCCCCATTCGGAGCAAGGAAGAGACCCTCTTGTTCGCATTTATGCACGACAGCTCATAATTCTTCACCTCCCTATGAGACTTACATTCAAAGCCTCGGCCGTTCCTACTTTGCGCCGAATTTGGGGGTCTGTGTAGTTCCGCCCTCTCATACACGTTATTTTCAATATCACAACCGCAGAGGGCGCCACCTGCTCCCGCTGCTCCGTCTATTTCTGCGAACTCCAGTAAGGACAAAGTGTTAAAATACGCCATCCACTGCAGTAGAGTTCCTTCGGCGCACAGGTGGTATCCATGAATTAGTATTTCGTTGGTAGCATTTTTTTCGATTTAAAGTGCTAACGCAGCCACAACTACTACACACTGTCGCAATATAACATGAAAACCAGCACTTTTGGAGTATTTCACGGCCTTCATATTATATCAAGTACCTGTTTTTCCCTAAATTTACTTTTTTATGTGCTGGTATTGTTAGGGAGCAAAAGTAGAACAATAGCATTTTTAATTTGACTGTGGTCCAATGGTCTGAGAAATTTCGTATTGAAAATTTTCTCTTTTTTCTTTATCATGTTCAAGCACTTTTCATCTTTTCATTACGGTTTCACTTTCTAACAGTCCCCACCATAGGCCCTCTCAATCCAATTATAGAGCGTAATGAGGATGTTAAAGCGCATTTAAACAGGGTTTAAACTTTTGGAACTCTAATTCTAATACATGCTGAATATCCAACCGGTAACTAACGTATACGATGGAAAGTTCATATGACAATATATTTAATATCAAGCAGCTGTTGGAATTTGGAATGCTTTGAAATAGTTTTAAAATTCAGTAAATATCAGATGTTTTTTTTAGCAATCCTGAGTGATTGAGAAGTCGCACTAAGAAGAGAGACGGAGAAAATGGACTCCTTCATCTATCTTGGAACCTTGAAGTGGGACGTAAGAAATAAATCGGGCACTTAGCGTGGAATAGCTCGAGCTCAGAGAGCGTTTGTGATGAAAAGGCGGCGAATGCGTACAAATAAACCATAGGTAACTACGAAAAAGGAAACAGTATGCGAAAAAAATTGTGTGGTGCGTGGCACAATATGGATCGGAAGCATCGGGCCAAAGTGAAAACAGACCGGGAAAGATTATCAACTTTAGGAACCTGATATTGGAGAAGGATGATTAAGATCAAATGGACCTAAATAAAGAGGTTTACAAAATCTAATGGATCTATGGATGGATCTATGGATGGATCTAAATGAGATATAAAGAAGTTTACAGAAAAGTAGATAAGGAAAGGGCCATATGAAACACTCTACAGAAAATAAGAATCAGTGGGATTGGACACACCCTGAGGCTCCATAAAGTAGTATAGTGGTCCGGAGTTTCACGTATCTACCTAATTAAACTCGCTCAGTGAGCTATCTTATGGAAAATGGACGGCTATGTTTTTATGATGCAATATTATTGAATGATTAATAGGGGAAAAGTACCAGAGGAAGCTAAGGGATAAATATTAACCAATTAACAACTACCAGGGAGTGAGATAGCTTGAATTAAATAAGGATGGATGGAGGGCTGCCATCTAAATGTCTTCAGACGGAACGGCTGATCATGATGATTGAGTAATTTACAGCCTTCACGGGGTAAAACAAAAAGCCTGTCTAGGCATCTCAGAATTCTTGAGATCCGCAATAAACAGCAAAGTGGTTTCTTCCCTCATTCAATATCTGCTGAAAGGCATGGGAAGTATCGGACAGCTCACATTTTATTAAATTCCTCCTCTTTTGGGAATAAAAGGTCCGGCATAGCAGGAGGAGGAGAAGAGAGGAAGGGAGGTAGGAAGGAATGGAGGTGAAAGAGAAAAGGGATGAAAGAAGGATCGAGAGAATCCATCCTTTGGCTCTTTGACGGCTCTTTCCGCGTCAATCAGCCTCCCATTCCTCCTCCTAACCCCCAATGTCTCCCGAGAGATGCCCACCATTATATTAGGAGGTGACGGCATCGAAGGGAGGAAACCGGGAGCAATAGTATCCGTTTCGAAGACGTGAATCGCGCGTGATGGTGAGGGTACAGTGATGAAGCGGACAGAATAGAGCTGTGCTCTCGTGGCTCGAATGGGAAGGCGGTGTCTTGAGAGGCAAGCAAAGCATTCATTCTCAAATCACAACATGAGGGGGAAGCATCTCTAAGAATCTTTCTTTGTCAATACAAACAGGTGAGGATTAACTCATCACTCTAGACATGACGGAAAAGAAAAATCTCCTAGAATATTCCACACTTAAAATTTTTATTCCCGACCTAGGTTTCGATTGTTTTGCAATCATTTTCAAAGGGCGTATCACTTTTGAAAATTATTGCAAAGCGATCGAAACCTGGGTGGGGAATAAAAGTTTTAAGTGTGGAATATACTAAGAGATTTTTATTTTTCGTCATGTCTGCGGTAACATTCTACAAAGTTACGCCTTCAACCATTAAGTTTATTCATCACTCTAGCCTTGCAAACGTCTGTGCTTATGCGATGCCTGAACTTCATGATGCATGACAGTATTAATTTTAGCATTAACAATTGATAAAATCCTTTTGAGTAAAGGAAGTGACTCATTGGTAATATTTAGAGACATAGCAGTCTCAACGATATTTCAATTACGCCTACGTGCTATCTAGCAAATCACCGAACACCGCATCGGCGTCTGGCAGGGAGCTTATAGAAGACCTGTCGTGCAGAGGTCTGAAGGAAAAGGTTTTGTAGAGAGAAAAGATGAGGTGATTTAGGATGTGTATTGAGTGGAGCTAAAGTTTTACCATGGACATTTTAGTGCATGGAAAGACCAAAGTTTTGTACCTAAAAGCTCGGCAAGGTAAGTTTCTCACTTTTTCAGGTTTTCCATAAAAAGCTATAAAGGCGAAAAGTTAAGGCGAAAAATCAGTCGAGAAGGAGATACACATGGAAAATAGTAGAGAACAGAGAAGATTCCGAATGATTATATTAGTGATGAGTCGAATCCAAATGTTGATTCTCGATTCCACCGATTCTCAGGATTAGAATCGGTATCGAGAATCGATCGCCTAAAGTCGATTCCGATTCCATCTATTCCAGATAGATAAAT
Organism: Ceriagrion tenellum; assembly: GCA_963169105.1. Lineage (NCBI taxonomy): Eukaryota > Metazoa > Arthropoda > Insecta > Odonata > Coenagrionidae > Ceriagrion > Ceriagrion tenellum. The sequence goes on along the minus strand of OY720642.1, from coordinate 121,300,441 downwards.
ATTCAAATCAAATTTCATTTATCGCATCATATTTGTCTCTGTAATTTTTTCGGTGTAGGCTATCAATTTGTACTTATTATCTAACTCCATTAGATGAGGATATATTTGCTATTTGTTAATAAATATACGTTTTGAGCGACTTAATGGTCTTTGTTATTTTATTTCAGCAAATAATTGAATTTAAATAATAGTCGTACGCCACTGATATATCAATATCCCACCTGTTATTAGGAATTAGAATCGATAGAATCGGAATCGAGAGTCGAGAATCGATTTGAAAGAATCGGGATCGAAAAAAAGTGGAATCGACTCATCCAGTAGAAATAAAGGACTTCTTCACCTACCTTGATGAAGATATCTACATCTACATACTACCGTGCAAACCAGCTTATGGATGTGTGGCAGGGGGTGTTAGAAAATTTACCGTTTAAGACCAAATACGACGGAGAGTTGGTGCGAATCTCCCTCGCAAGGCAACCGCAATCGTGACCTCAACATATTCCGGAACTACAAAGAAGCATGGAACATGAATTCCCCCCGATCTCAAGTCTCAAGTTCCCTTGTGAAACCCGATATCGTGGCGGCTGAGCTTCACCTTAGATGAGCCGGCAATTATTTTCCGAAAACAGAATATCAGGTTACAATTTACGAGCAGTGTAATAAATCTCACTTGACAGGGTCATTGATAAAGCTATATCTTACCAAGAAATCTTGTCACTTCCCTCCTAACCATTCGAATTCATCTGGTACCGCCACGTAGGTATAAACTGAAAGGGATATGAAATATACTTTAGACGCTCGAATAATGAACAGATATGAATGAGTGCGCTTCCTTTCTTTGGAAATGCCGAGGTAATAGTTAAGAATCAAATAATGAAACCGATACATGAGAGTGGTGCGAAAGATATGAGAGCGATGAGTAAATCGAGGAAGTCATGGATTCAGTTGATGGGGGTCCTCAGCTGAAGATTATTAAGGGTCCCATGCATGGGAGTGCGAGTGTAAGGGTATGAAGGTAAATGTGGCAAAAGATATGGGTTAGGGTTGGGCAGAATGGTATTTCACATTAGAGTCGCCTTTACGGGTCTGACACCAAGAATTAAACTTTCACTGTGCATTCTGGAAAATGGAACGGCATGTGTATGGCTTATACGTATAAAATGAAATCTTAAAAAGTCTGCAAAATATTTTTAGCGGTAATTAGGACAAAAATGTAATTTAAGAAATATCCACACGAAATATTAATAATGAGATGAGGGCGTTTCTCGCATCCTTACTGGCATTTGGAACTATTTGACATTCAACTCTCACGGATTATAGATGGAACCACTAGCGTGATCAGGGAACACAAACTGCCGCATCGACGACACTCAAAAGTTCTTGAAAGAGATATATTTGGACGACTCCGCAATTTTTTTGCTGTAAAAACACCAAAACCCCATAAGCTTAGTAACAGCACGGCATTCCGCTTTATTAATTGTTCCGTTTCCTCATCTCTTAACCCAGTTCTGGAATTATACAACTCTGGAAAATTATTGACATTTTCACTGTATCCTTTAGAAGTAATTGATTTTACTAAATCTTGCCAACGTTTTCACTCTCACTGGTATTGAAGAAAACGTACCCGATGTTAAAATTGAAACCCCCGACGCATTTCTACTCGTAGTGACATTTTCATTCTTCTAGAATTTATGGGGACTCATGAGTTTCAAGTGTCAAAATTCGTAAATAAAAATCTAGCTGAACTCGAGTGTCAATTGAGACCCAGATACGTCCATAATTTAGTGATAACTGTAGCTTTAGTAAAAATTGAAAAATTGTTGACTTATTTATTCAATAAATAAACAAAAGAATAATTATTAACATAATTCACTTATTTGTTGCTGAGTTGGAGCTGGAAAGTACTCAATTGAAGATTGATGTTTCTTACACAGAAAGCCCAAGCAATTCTTCATATTTCAGTCGGTTTTTTTGTTGGTTTTAAATATTGTTAGACGCTGAGAGTAAGAACTTACTAAAGCACGTAGTGGGTAACATTGTGATGAAAGTATCCCATGATTTTTATGGCTGAAGCGTCCTTTTATCGGAATGGACTTAGATTGCCTTTGTAGAGGTGTAACTGCCTGGAAATGTATTCCTTCCTTTCATTCTCACTTGTTTGGCATTGATTCGCTCCGAAATTTGAATTCATGTTACTAGTTCGGCTTACTACCATTTCATTACACATTAGGGTCGGCTACGGCTAAAACCAGTTCCTTCTTGCTTTTATTGCCCGACTCGTAAATTGTCTCGTCGGGCAGTCTCTATCTCTTCTATCCTCACCCTCCTCTCTCCCGATAGAATCGGAAGGTGAATCGAAATCCGAGTTGCCAAATCGGGTGGAATATTATGCACTCTTAAACTAGTCTAGCGGTAGTAAATAACTTTTTAAATAAATTTTAATTTATACGCTCAGAATACAATGTTCATCAGAAAGTAATATTGCAATTTTGTAACTGCTCCTGGGCGATGACATTTCGTAAACAATTTGTGTCACCCAAAGTGCCTCGATGGGTCACCTTTGACACGCGTGTCATAGGTTTGCCGTCACTGATAAATGTGTTGATTTTTCATTTCCGGAACGGCCACCTTCCACTGCGTAGCACATATGCCATACCTACATTGTGGGTGGAGTAAACATAAAATCTTCAAATACAGTAAAATATCTTGGAATTACCTTAACTTCGGATATATCGTAGGGAATAACATATGCGGAACAGCATAAAAGAAACTAGGTATTGTAAAGCATATAATAGGAAGGTCCTCGGATGAAACATTATAAGAGAGATGCTACTTTACTCTGGTTAGGCCACACCTCGAATACGCAGCTAGCATTTGGGACCCTGGTCATTAAGTTAAGCAAAAAAAATTAACAAAATACAAAGAAAAGCAGCTCGCTTCGTTAAAAACAGCCACGAACGAACATAGTGTTGCACAACTGTTACAGGGATTGCGGTGGGAGCCCTTAGAAACTCGGAGGCTACGTGCTAGGCTTAAGCTGCTTGATAAATTCAGAACTGATATTTTTCAGTGACACAGAGAATATTATCATGACACCTCACTACATCTCTAGGTCTCTCGGATGCAATAAAATAAGAGAGATACACAGCCGAAAATATAGGTAAGTATAAAAACTCGTTCTTTCCGCGCACAATAAGCGACCACAATAAAAACTTAGCTCCTCTTTAAATACTCTCATTATACACGTTTTCTCCTCCTAAAACTTTATCCCTTACCTCTTTACGCGGCTCGTGGCCTAACATGCCCTGCCACACGCCCATGCGGCAGCGCGCAGGGTATTGTGTACATGTAGATAACTATTCTGTTTAAATGATAGGTGTTTCAGCTGCCGTGCCTATCTTTGAAACCATTAAGTTACAAAAACAACTTTACTACTAGAAATTTTGCGTGCAACTGCAATATTTTTACCAAAGCCAACGATCTATCGAATGAGGCTTACAAATGTAACTTATTCTCTTTGTCTCATGCAGTGCTATAAATGGTTTACCAGAATCAAAATTCCTTGACAAGAAAGGCCTTTGACATCAACTGATGGCAGTACCACTCAGGAACTCGAGGATCATGAGCGCGCCAAGCGTCTGCTGTGCGTCAAAGAACATGTTGAAGAGTTTTAAATCCCGACACGATTGCAATATTACATTTGATCGAAAAATTGAGCATGCATCGAGTTGCAGTAAAATATGTTTCTCATTAAATAACAGTCAAGCAGAACATCCTTTCTCCACCAAGACAACGCGCCTGCCATAAATCCTTGTGATTTTTAAACTCGATTGTTTCAGGCTTTACTTGGTGAAAATCCATTCTAAAGAATTCAAAAGAGATGTGACACTTTTTCATAGTTTTTATTTCAAGTCGACCGGTTTCGTTGCATAGGCAACATCATCAGGTACATAAGTTTGGAATGCTGCAGAATTTATACGAAATTTTAGAGGGGGGGGGGAAGAGGCAGGAAAATGCGGGAGCGGGAGGGGGAGGAGATGGTACGCGAGAGGACCCGGAAACAAGCATGTGCGACGCATTGGGAGGGGTGGGAAGTTGTGGCGTGGTCGGCGGCGCCAGTGGCGGCGACTGTGGGGGGGAAGAAGGCTCCATCATCAGGTACACAAGTCTAGTATGCTGCATAATTTATACAAAAATTTTTGTGTATACACATTTGTTTTTTTTGTACATAAATATTTGTATAAAATTGGAATCAATGCTGCGAAATCGGTTGAAATTTGATTTGAATCGGTTCATATCGATTTGAAATCTCAGACTGAAAGAGAAAGCAGGACAAGTTAGCCCGCTTCTCATACCGATCCCACTAGCCTCTTGTGTTTAGCATACGGAGCTGAACCGGCCAAATCGATCTTAGTTCGATTGGTAAACGTAGTGATTATAACTATACGGTAAAGGACTTGAATCTATAATGCATATACATGGTTAGTGGATTTTAACTTACCAATTGGACGTCTTCTCTATCACTCTTTCTGTCTCCTTCGGGACAACACCTTATGTTGGTGTAACAGTTAGATCCCTTCCATTGACTTCATCTCCCTTCCTTTCTCTTACTCCAATTCTACGCGATGGCCAGGATACTGAGGTTTCTCGCTTGACTACCAGACTAATATGATTCCAACCCTAAGGAAGGGAAGGTCTCGTAACTCTTGCTTATTTCTCCACTTCCACGTTCAGGCAGAAGACTTCCTTCTCCGTTTCCTTCAATGGCGTCCAACACTCCGTCATTTACTTCATATGGTACAGGTGGAGCTAGAAGAAACAAAGGGAATTGATGAGCTATATTTTAAAACTTGAATGCGTCATATTTCTAATTATTTAAGGTGGCTGAGACAGTAATTGCGAGTAGTTCAATGTGCCTTTAAGTAATTTTTCTCTTGAGTCAAAAACATTCTTTGACCAAATGTTACTTATATCCATCTGTTGATTTGCTGGAACTCAGCAAGCGTACGGTAACATAATGGATGCAACAATTTTTTTATCTGTTCTCAATCAAAGCGCATTCACGAATATTTGCAGTGCGAAATGTGAAATATTTGTAAACATGATAATTAAATACGTGTTTTACTCGGTATGATACCGACTTTATTTTATTGAGCTGATACCGAAATTATTACGAATAATTTTTCAAGTGCCATCAGACTGCGTGTTGTAATATCATCAAATCTTAAGAAACCAAATCAGTAACAAACAATTTTTTCACTTTAATCACTAAATATTACGAATATGTACACGTATCTAAAGTTTCACGCTAATATGAATGTCTGCATCACTAGTCGATAAATATTAATTTACACAAAAATTGCCCCAGCCAACTCAAGAGGAATTTTTATTTTGGGTTGCTAAAATAGTAAAAATTAATAAAAAATATTAGGAATACTAACAGTCGACTCAAATCATAATAGTGCCTCTTCGGCACTCGGGCTGAGCCCGAAGAGTTCCATTTAATTTTTCACATTTAAAAATTCGCACTCTTTATTTTTTCGTTCATTTTGTCCGTCACTCGTTATTCCAGTAATTATTTCGTCATTCCAGGGCCTCTCTTCGTTCAAAGCGAAAGTAAAAAGCAACGAAGGATTTCTGAGGAAAAGAAGGAAGCGCTTACTTGCGCTCCGTGGATTAGAAGACTTACGGAGGGATAATAAAGAAAGCCGCTGATGAAGATGCGGAGCTGGTCGGAATGTAAATGAGGGCTGAAATAAGAGGTGGCGACAATTCCATTTCTCTCTCACAAAATCCTCGCTACATAAAGCACGAGGTATGAAGATACGACTTAAGAGAAAAAAAGGCCCTGGTAATTATGATTAAGTAGATGATTTAAGAATGATGAACACGCGGTCTACCCTCCCGCGCTTTTTTTTCCTTTGAGGAAAAAAGTGGCCTCGCTAAGGAAAAGAAACTTTAAATTGCATAATCTCTGGAGTCAGATTGCTTTTGCTTCCGCATTCACGAAAAAGTCATATATAACTCGCAATTCCCCAGCAATTCATAAAGGGAGCCGTAATGTTTCACTTCGGCATTTTCTCGTGGACTTATACGGTTAAAATTGCGCTTAAATTTTGGTCCGGATCATCATTTTCTATTGCTGGGTATCTACATCTACATACTACCCCGCGAGCCGCCGTTTGGGCGTGTGGCAGGGGGTGGTAGGTCACCAGCCGTGTAAAGATGTAAAAGTTTTGGAGGTGAAATGGTGATATGTACGATGAGAGTGTGTTTGGAGGAGCTCAGTTTCTACTGCGGTCGCTTATTGTCCGCGGAAAGAACGAGTTTTTGTACCTATCTGTTCGGCTGTGTATCTCTCTGATTTTATTGTATCCGAGAGACCTAGAGATGTAGTGAGGCGTCATGATAATATTATCTGTCTCGCTCTGAAATACACCAGTTCTGAATATCCCAAGCAGCCTAAGCCTAGCACGTAGCCTCCGAGTTTCTAGGGGCTCCCACCTTAATCCCTCTAACAGTTGTGTAACACTATATGTTCGTTCGTAGCTGTTTTTAACGAAGCGAGCTGCTTTTCTTTGTATTTTGTTAATTTTTATGCTTAACTTAATGACCAGGGTCCCAAATGCTCGCTGCGTATTCGAGGTTTGGCCTAACCAGAGTGAAGTAGCATCTCTCTTATAATGTTTCATCCGAGGACCTTCCTATTATATGCTTTAGAGAACCTAGTTTCTTTTATGCTGTGCCGCATATGTTATGTATGTGTGTTCCCCACGATATATCCGAAGTTAAGGCAATTCCAAGATATTTTACTGTATTGGAAGATTTTATGTTTACTCCACCCACTGTGTAGGTATGGCTTTTGGGTGATGACTATCGCAGGAAGTGACCTGTGGTGCATTTACTAATATTTAGTTCTAAACCTCACTCCTGGCACCTGGTATAAGTTCATCTTAAATGCAACCCAAATACAATTCTACCCGAATAAAATATTATTACGAGATATTCGTGTAGTGAATGAATATCGGCAGTTTTTCATGAAACTCGACCTCGCTTAAAACATGCGGAGTTATAAGATACCATAGAGTAAAAAAATACTCTCGTTTGACCACTCCCATAGAAAATTGGGTACCTCGAATATTTTAAATTCCGTCACAGTTTCATACTAACGTGCTCTTCAATTTTGCCCCCTGATTTTCTACTTAAAGCCAACTGGGCCCTAAATGAAAGGCAACTTGCGATGATTTGTGGTCTGCTGGTGATGGTCTTTGACCTTTAGCATCGAGCCTACCATTGGCGAGAGAAATGAGTTAATATTAAAACTTTACTCATCGGTTTACTCAAAATGTATCATTTATTTATAATATGCTTATTATTTTATGTCCAATCAATATTTATGCAATTTAAAGTTAAAAATGCATAGAATAAACCTCTTAATAAAAACGATGTCATGATGTAAAACTTTACCATGAAATAGTGCTAAAATACTACATTATTGTGTCTTACGTAAGATTATATGAAAGGTAAAAACCCCTTATATGAAAGATAAATAATACCTTGACATGCACAATGCATAAATAAGGTCCATTTTGAGTTCATGTTTCACTTCATGCGGCAAATAAAAAGAATTATGATATTCAAGTTTCGCCGATGACTCGTCCTCGCTTGGGGTCATTTAGGATAAACTGTTATCTAAAGTTACGGTTTATTATATATTCTAGCATTTATTTACACCCAGAAATATGGTTCTGGCTCTAGGAGGAGGAAAATGGCTAGAGACTCTCTCGAAATATATGGTTGGCTTCAATGTTAAATATGGGCTTGATGACTTCCACCATTTTCACTTGTTAGCTTGTGGAGAATTTACAAGTCTTCTGTATTCATTTTAGAAACATTCGGTAAGCGCACTTGAGGAACTGCCTTGTAACTTATAAACTCGTACCTTGCGAAGTTGTAGCTTTGAGAAATAGGCCGCTCGTGGTGCAGCAGTCGCAAGGAGTGAAATGGCTGAGCTATGGTAATTGAGCTTAACCTTCTTAAGAACATATCTGTGATATAATTATTAATACCACTACGCCAGGAGAGGAGTATATTTATTTTGATTTCATATCATCTACCAGTACTACATCCAGTCTTCACCTCCATCGTAATTTACTGCAAAATGACTCAATGCGTGGGATATGGAAAACGAATATTCTTATGTTTTAACATTCTAGTTATAGAGATTTAAAGAAATCATTGGTCTATCCATGACCTATTTAAATATTGACCATTTTTCATAGCGGTCGTTGAATGCTTTGCAATGCAAATACTAGACTGTGCTTTTCATGTTTGATGACTTTTGATATTTACTGAACGGCTTACAAGTACTTTTTTCTAGTTTCGTTCTTTTAGTTAGTTTTACACCAATCAATGGCATTAAAACGTTCTTGATAAGTGTTAGTCCATTCTCATAGAAGTTTAATTTCCCTCCTGTCAACATAAGAAAGCTAAATTATGTTGTGGATGCCCCGTTAGCCCCCTGCTTTGTTTTAATGGTTCCTCTACTAACCAAAAGGCTGGTTGCGGCAGCGCCAGAGAGCAGATAGTCAGTCATCGAACAGAACAGATTTTCCTAGTTTCACCCATCGTTCCCAAATTGACACGTTGCCAGAGCCTTTGAGATAATATTTAACGGCATTAGTTATAAAGGACGCCAAAATCAGTTTTTATATGGTTTCACAAGGAAAAACTACCATTAGAAATTGAAAATGGTTGGTAATGTAAGCAATACTGTAACTGTACCGAGTTTCTTCAACGCATAGTAGTGGATAAATCGTTAGCATCCAAGAGTAAAAGAGTACAAAATTCGAGCGGCAATGCATTGAACACCATTCTCTCGGACGCCTGGTGGGGAGGCGAGGGTACCATTGACCGGTGCAGGGAAAGGAAGAGTGGGTGAGCCTAGGAGAGGAAAGGAATTGCGGGGTTAAGGTGGTTGGGGCGCAAATCGTGGGTCATTGAATGCAGATTTTAATTACTTTTCAAGAACGTCGAACAAAAGTTTTTTGAACTGCAATCGACATAAATGCATCTTTGCAGACGGAAAACTACCATACATATAGTATGCATGAATAAGGCAATAATTATATTTTAAGCTTTTTGTCTTTATTAAAATATAGCTATGACGAGCAATTATGGCGTGGAATTCAAAATATTATCAAAATTGTACGTAAAAATGTGTTCTTTACTCGGCGTAATACCTTGGTATTTATGAGCCATCAACATTATAATCAGATACGTTTAACTTCGCGTCTTGGAGGAAATCTGTACATGTGTAATCAAATTATTTCGAAGTCTATGACAACTGCCATAAGGCAACTTGCTAAATGATAATTTTATTCGCCAGAATCCAAATCAGTAACATAAAAATTGTTTTCACTTTAGATCATGCGTATTATTAATGGGAACACGTACGTCAACTTTCACAAAAATCTGTAACCACTTCCAAACCAAACCAAACCAAAATCACTTCGATCACATTAGCCTCGGTGGTGCAATAGCGTCGGTTAGCACCCTCGGGGGTGGGTGGCTCGAACTGCCCAGGACCATTTCTTAGAAACACGAAGAGATGAGTGGAAATCAAAGAAATCCCGATTACACTGTTACCTTTTACGAAGGAGTGCTTTTTTTTCCCAAAAACACACATACTTTCCTCCAAAGCACTTCCAACCCGGGTTCCCGAAAACTAACACTATCAGTATTTTAACGAGTGAACGTACATTTGACAACGATCATTTATATTGGTGCCAAACATTACTTTTCTCAATTTAGAAAGGTATCCCCCACCCTACCGTGCAATAGCATAAACTGCTCCGTAGCCCATTAATGGCGACGGTCAGCTGACCCGTTGTGGAGATGTTTGCCGAGACCCTTAAACGAGAACGATAGAGCAAATTTTGCATGAAATCGAACCACCCAGACCAGCATGGTAACCTTCAAATGCACATTTTCTCAACCAAGGGTCAAACACAGGACGTAGAACCCTCCACTTTTCCTTGTGACCATGGGGGCAGTCGCACTATTTTCCCAAAAATTGTGCCAGTTTATAAAACCGTTGAATGACTTGGACCTGACTCGGCTGATTATTGAATATTATCATCCTCACACCCCCATATGAGAATAAAATAAATACAGATTAGAACATGAGGAGAATTAGGATTGTCTTAGACAGTAAGAGAAAGTTCTTCACGTCAAACTCCAATCATATATATTTCTAAGGAAAAAGCTAGTTCAAAGGCCGTTGTGCAGAGTGTGTTGCTGTATGGCAGCGAGATATATACCGTAGGAAAAATGGAAAAAAATAACAAGGGGCTTTTGAGATATGGTGTTGAAGAAGAACGTGCAAGATAAGCAGAACAGAACGAATGGAGAAGCATTGAGAAAAGTAAAGGAAGAGCGGAGCCTGTTGAGAACAATGAAGAGAAGCAGGGACGGCTGTGTGGGTCATACACTGCGGCATGAAGATAGGTGAGGGTTGTGGCGTAACAGCTCGCCAACATTGTCATGATTTTACGGGCTGTGAGTTCTGCCTCACACGAAATGTCCGAACAGGAAGAATATTGTTGGGGGATAGGATTGTTGAGGGAAATTACTGGGAGTAAGAGGATAGTTTTGTGGGAAGAGAGACTGAACGTGATGAGAGGGAGTGGAAAGTGTATGTGCAAGTAGTGTGTTGAGAAGGAGTGTGGAAAAATCAAGAAAATAAATACGAGTGTCGGGAAGTAGAGAAAGTGGACAATTCAAGGACCAGAAATACACCCAGAAGGATACAGAAGTGGGTCATGATTTGGACGGAGGTGATGAATGAGGAAGGTTTATGTGTAAATATTGTAATACATGTGACATGGGTAGAATAAATATGCCTAATAACGTTATTAACGAGTTAATATTGTATTAAATGTGACACGGGTATTAGAAAACGTTGTTCAATATAAACAATATCGTGATTGATGTGTAAAAATTTGTATTACATGTGACTGGGGTAAAGAAAACGTTGCTCAATACATAATAAAGGAGTTACAGGGTTGAAGGCGATAGGTATTGAGGAAGGCCTAAATTTTTTGTTTTGGAAGCAGATAATGAAGGACATGGCATGTCAACTGTTTTTAGAAATGAAGAGGATGGCAGAGGGAAGACAGTGGTAGTGGAGGGCTGTCACCAACCAATCCTGATGGATAGACATCTAGAGAGATATCTCGAGATAAATGTCGAATATCGTTATTTTTCATATGGTGACGAATGTTCGCGACGAAAAGGGCACGGTAATTATTTCCCCTCTCACACACACCATTTTATATTTCGTTTCCCGGGAAAGAGAGAATGCAGAAGTGGGACGAATGGCTGAGACGGCATTGTGGGCTGCTTTTTACTCGAGCTAAAAGAGAGAGAGAGGCAGGGTCTAAAAGGTCCGCGAAACGCAGAGCACGATGAATTATTAAGAAGATGATTTAGGCAAGAGAGTATAAAGGGATGAAAGGGCGCCTTGCTTACGCGATTTGCGTCTTTGCTCTCGGAGAACAGGGGTGGTACAGAGGAAAGAGAGAGAGAGGGGAAAAGTCACAGGCAGGGTTGAAATGCAAATACGCTGAACTTAAAATTCACATAAAAAGAGGAAAAAAGGTAAGGAAACCCGAAACGAAATAAATGCTGGTATGCAAATTCTTACGAATGGCGAATGTTAACATTTTCTCAGGATCAAAAGCTAGAATGAAGGAAACGTTCCCTGGCACAGACTTATGATCACAAGAAGTTCATTCCCCTTTCACCTAAATCTTCTCTGCTAGAAATAGTCGGCTGATTATTGAAAAGATGGGACTGTGAGTCAAGTTTTACATTATAAATTTCATGATAATTCTAACTTGTGGTATTAAATCGAGTACTGAACAATTCATAGTTGAAATTACATACAGGGGGCATACACATATTTATTACACTCTGCAGTTTCAGGCTTCATTTCGAGGAAGTTAATAGTATCCATACTTAGAGAATACAATTTATATTTTATATTTGTCCATACTTAGAGAATACAATCTATGCAAATTATTCCCTAAGTATGGATATATAATTCTTATTTTTCATCGACGGTAAATAAGTTTCCTCGTCTGAATCACGACCAATTATTTGAAAAACAGAGTAAAATGTGTTTTAAATTTTCAACTAATAGCGAGCAATCAAGCGTAATGCAACCTTAAATTTCACTGATATCATGTTTATACCTATTCCTCGTCATATTTTCGTTACATCAGCTTCCGCTTCTATCTCTAGCATATATTACTTAATTATTGGTTCTATTAGAACTAAATCGAGACTCTTCCGTCAAAACGCGATATTTCGTAATTCCATAAAACACTTAGATGTGCACTAATAATCATTCTTACGCATTGGAGAATTGGTGAGTAGCTTTTTCTGATCTGCATATGTATTTCACCCTAATCTCATGAAGGAGGCAATTCATAAAATAATACACAATATTCACCGGCGTATCTATGAACTAATGGATAAAAGACACACGTAAAGAAAATATTTTGAAACACGGGTCCATGCCACGGAGTGCGGTGTCTAATATTTTTTCCTTCTAAAACTCGCTGAGAACTCTTCTGCACAGTGAGAGTGGCGCTTAGGGTTGGAAGGGCGAAGCGTGGACTGCAGAGCCCTCAGGCGAGAAAGAATGGTACGATGGGTGATTGGGGGCGGTAGATGGGTAGTTGGTGGGTGATTCTCCGCTTGAGAGTGGATGTAAGGGGGTGAGAGATGGGGTGAGACGTGGGCGGGTGGATAGTGGCAACAGCCCCCCGGCGGGAGCACGAAATTACTTCTCGTTGGAGATGTTCGGCTGTGTGGAAGAAGGGGAGGGTTTCCTACAAAAAGGTTGGAGTGCGGAGGAGGACGGATTGCTGCGACTGATGGCGGAGGGGAAGGGAGAGAAATGGAAAGGATTTTTGGAAGAGTGGAATGAAAGGAGCAGAAAATTTTGCATCATTTCCCTTTCCGTTGACCGCAGGCGACATTCATGTTCCGCCGGTTGCAAAGAATGAATTTTGGACCGGAGATATCCGGGAGGCAGGAAAATTAGGGGGTTTCCATCCGGGCGGCCGGAAAAGGGCTCGAAATGTATGTTTACCTTATCCCTGCAATTTATTCAATTTACTGAAACGTTTACTTTTCCATATTGACGATTGTTCAGGCATTTAGGCAATCGCAGTGAGTGCTTCATATATATAACTTTGCTTTCCACCCCAATGATTAATTTTAGAACATTTATGCTCCTGATAGTGGTGTGAGAAGGAGTTCACTACTGTATTTGCAACTCTGCAAGCATTTAGAGAGCACAACCTCTAAAAGTGGTTTGCTGAATTCAATGTAAATAGACTAGAAAAGAAGTGGCAGATTTTTATCACGGGATAATGCCTTCAAACCGAATGTAAAATGTGTATGTATTTTATTGAACAAAGGCAAACAAATTGAAATTCATGACGTCAGAGGGTTGCAAATGGATCTACGGCGATGGCAGGCTCAGATTTCTGCAAAAAAATTCATCATCAACGCGGAACCAACCGTAAGCGTAAGCCGTTTCCGTCTTCATCTGGTGCAAACAAGCACGTCTACTACGCGACCAAAAATGGTTTTTGCACACAAAGCCGAAAAAGACGCGGAGGACATCCAAATCTTTACCATTAATTCACCCAATCGAAAATCACCATCTGATCTCAGGGGCTCTTTCCGTGAGCACAGTGCCTTTAGGAGTAAGAGCCGTCCCAGGTAGGTCGGATAAGGCGAGACAGTAGTGTTGTGACACCTTTCACGCCCGTCATAACACACAATTACAGAAATCCGTACGCAAAACAACAGCCATGCATATGTTGGCCTCATTGCGGCAGCGTAATAGATGATCTTGGCAAATTTGCTACAGTTAGCCAAAGAGTTCTCACTTCGGATATCGGTTAATCAATGCTGCATTGATTTCCCCGAAAAAGGGACAATTCTATTTAACTTTAGATAATTAAGCTTGTTTTTGTTTGAGCGGCTGCTGTAAAGGAGTAGAGAATTTTTCGGTCAATTAACAAACTCTACACCAATTTCTTCCATAAATTAACTCAAATTTACTCATTTACATCACCCCTGGGTGCGTTCTGTGACAGCGATTGCTTCTACCTACCAGCAGTGGACGTAAATAATAGTTCATCATCAAAGAGAAAAAGTGTACGATACGGCTCTAGGTTTCTTTCGTCCGATATTATAATTATATTTTATTTCAGCAGTAATATAGTCACAAAATAAATAACATATAGCAAACAAAATAGATAACAGAACAAATTAGAAACAGGATTAACACCTACACAGTATCTTTCATGTATATGTAATTCACCAATTGCAGTCGTGATATTGGGTATCATGGTGTGCTTTATACAGATTTATTTAAAATAGATATGTTTGGCAGTATCTTTAACATAAAAATATCGACATTCTTGTGGTCAAAATAGCATGAATGAGAATACATAGAATTTTTGCATTTAATAAGAACAAGACATCATAAGTAATATTTGGCAGAATATAGTGAAAAATATCCAGGTTTATACAAAACGTTAATACACATACGTTGAGGTGATAAGTTTTTTACCATGAAAGAATATTCCCTGTCTTTTATGAAGAAATATCAATTTTTTCAGGCAATCGGAAAAAATGGCCTCGGTTTGTAAGGATAATATTTATTGTTGTACGCAATTGTAAAAATTATCTTGCGTAATGTATACGGATAAAAGTTTACGATTAGTAACATTAGGATTCGGAATTTTAATTTTGAGCTTATATCTCAACATTTTTATATATAGTCATGGCTTTTACTATGACCTCCTCTTTTGTAAATGACTTGGAGTACCTTGCATAAAAAATATGTGAGAGGAAAACTACGCAGTTCGAAATATAATGGTACCTATAGTATTTTTTCGGATGTTTCACCATGGCTGGAAATTCAAAGTGTGTTACCACCCCAACAAGTAACACCACATTGTGATCTAGAGCTGGCAAACGCAAGGTACACAGAACGCGTTGCAGATAATGGATAGGCACTTAAGTTTTATGAAATGTATTTTTCTTAATAAAACAATTAATTAGGTTTGTTAAGTTTGATAAGATATTGTCCAATGATCTATTATGCTTATATCTACCCAGCGTTCCACACCAAAGTTCATGGTAGTTCGCGGGATACCGCACGATACCTGAGTATTGAAAGAAAAAAGGCCATTAAGGCTCATAGTATGTACGGATGTTACGTCCATACCTTACCGACGGCTTCAATCTGACTGTGTCTTCGTATAGTGGGTATGCAAGGACAACATAGTTCTCTGTTTTCGTCTAGTTCCTACCGGTAATTTTACTAAGTGCACTAATGATCTGATTCAATTAAAGCTAATGCATCAAATTATTATACCAGAAACAATTACTATTTTTATTTTAGCAACCTAGCGTCGATAGTATTTCGAATCCGTTGGCATAGATGATTCACTTAAGAATTTTCCGCGCACGGGGATGTACGCTAATATTGAGAGTCACAAATGACTAATGTGAGAATGTAGAGGTTCAAAAATAAATTAAATCTTTTCTCATAATTTTTATTGCTTATTTTATACTGTCATTTTCCATTGGAATAAAGTTTTAGGAGACGTGATAAAGACACTTTACGATCGACCGTCGACAGCAGTTTTTTCTTTTTGGAAGCCTTTTCTCATAAAAACAATACATCTACATCTGCAAAATACCGTTTAAGCCACCACTAGGGTGTGTGGCACGGGGTGATTCCAAACCAGGCATGTAGCACTCATCCCAGTTGAAATATAGGCTTACCATTATATATTCCAAAACAGAAAGGCTTACCATTTATCAAAGGTTAGCTTTATAGGTAAGGATTTTTGGTGAAATATGGTAGGCGTTACAATGAAGGTGGAACTGAAATACATTAAAATCATCAATGATTGTTGCCATACTAAGCCACATTATTCGATTTGTTTCAGGTTAGTTAAGGTGGTCAAATGAATGGATTGGTTAAAACAATCAGTCGGTAATTATAAATAAATGCTACCTCGATGACCGTAGCTTCATCGTACTACATTCTCCTGTGGGTGTGCAGGCACCTAAGCTAATGTGCAACTTCAACGTTATCGAAAGTTAATCCAAACGATTGAAATAAAGTCTCCACCATGGACTCATTCAAGCATAGTTTTCTCACAGTGAAGTTAGCGGAAACCCATAGTCTTTGTTTTAGGCTTCACACGAGGTTATATAGACATTTCTTCATGAACAGTCATACCTACTGTTCAAACAAGGAATGAAAAATAGCCAAGACGTGAAAAGTTCAACACTGAAATATTGGAATGGAGAATGGATAGCTAATGGCTAATTATTAATGTTGAATGAAAACATATGTACCGAAAAATTTTACCAAGTCCAGCCTAATACGGTAATATTTTTGGGACGCAGTTAGCTTTAATACTTGTGAAATATTTAGGCAATTCAAACGATTGGGAAGTAAGAATAAAGTTATAATGACCTAAGGGCATATTATTTTCGAAGAAAACAAGGAAATGTTTTCATTTCAAGTAATAATTTAGGCTCAAAGCAACTAAAATATGAAGTAGAAATTATAACGATGATGAATATAAGCCTCGACAAAAACAGAACGTTACGCTAGCTTTAAGCCAATAAGAGATTTGCTTACGAAGGGTAGAAGGGTTTAAGATCTCCAAGGTCCAGGCCACCTCAGGGAATTTCAGTCGTGACGAAAACTTGGCAGTAAGTGAACCCTAGATTTCGCTAGCTAGCGGCCTGCCATCCTGATTTCTAAAGACGTTTTCTCATTAGCTGATTTCTTCCGCTGTGTCCCCTGCCCCCGACAAGCCAATAAGGGGATTTAAAGAAGTTGCAATGGGTTAGCGGACGGGTTAACTATGAACATTTCGTGGTCCTTAATATATTCTCTCGTAATTAGTGAAGTATGGGAGTGGGAACTGATCAACTCCTAAGGTTACCCCAGGTTTCAATAACTTTACTCGCTGCGAGGGACCATTGAACTGGTAGAAGGCCTACATCTATCTATCACCCAGCTACATCTACATCATTATACGACGCTGCGAGCCGTCACATGGGCGTGTGGCAGGAAGTGTTCGGGCACTAGCCGTGTAAAAAGTGTTAGAGGTAAGTTTTGGGTGGTTGTATGGTGAAAAGTAAAATGGAAGAATTATAAATGGAGCTCAGTTTTCATTATTGCCACTCATTGTGCGTGGAAAGAACAAATGTTTGTACCTATCTACTTGGCAATGTATATCTCTAATTTAATCGCTTCTGTCCGACCTAGAGATGTAGTGTGGCGACAAATCAACATTCTCTGTGTCGCCCTAAAACTTACCCGTTTTGAATCACCCGCTAGCGGCCTCAGTGGCGATTGGCAGGGGCTGTGAGTATAGCGCCCATATAAAATAATGGAATGAGGTATTGGCATTGAATGAGATAATCATGGTGAACTGTACGTAATCGGTGTTTCTAATGATAGTATCGCGCTGTATATTTATATAGAGGTACATATAGTGCGTGAACATCTGTTATTTTATTGTTGATTCAATCTCAAACAAGTCATCCTAGAAATATTTTGTGGCATATCTCTAGATTTGTCGAATTACGACTTAATTTGCACGAGTATTCAAAGTTCTTGGTTTACCGACAAATAAGGAAGTAATTTCATGATAAAAACCTATTCATACCTATACAGTAATTACGTTTAGGCCAGAGGATGCGTGAATACATAAATACACAAAGAAAAGAATGCGTTGAACAAATAGTCATTCATCAATTCAATCGCAAGGTGGATGATCAAAGGAGGCG
Organism: Ceriagrion tenellum; assembly: GCA_963169105.1. Taxonomy (NCBI): domain Eukaryota; kingdom Metazoa; phylum Arthropoda; class Insecta; order Odonata; family Coenagrionidae; genus Ceriagrion; species Ceriagrion tenellum. The sequence continues at coordinate 121,282,528 of OY720642.1, read as the reverse complement.
CGCCCATTGCTTGTCAATCCATCTCCATCCTCTGCAAACGAAAGGCATTTTTAGACGCATCTCTAAACTTAGAGCAAAATTGTCGTGACTGATGATTGGTGGAGCGGATTCAAAGCAAACTCTTGCGTGAATTTAGCGAGGGGAAAGGAATGATTATACATGTGCCTGGCAATTAAGTCGAGAGAGAATGTCTGCTTGTGTTCCCTTTCTCCCATCAAAGAGGATTCTTACATCACTCTCCCTCTCTCTCTCTCTCTCTCTCACTCTCTCTGCACATCTTCCATCTCTTATCCTCTCTTATATGCGGTCGGGAGATCGCACTCGGGTGGATATGGATGTGGCTTTCGTCTTTTGTTCATCTGCTCCTCTCACGGTACTTGCGAGAGAATCGCACCCAAACACGCGTGAAGACCTGAATTCGCGCCTTTGGCTTAACAGACTGTGGGACATCCGACTCCCAACGAATGCTACATAATTTTTATTGTGGTCGCAAATTGTTCGCGAAAAGAACGCTCTTTTGTACCTATCTGTTCGGCAGTGTAGCTCTCTTATCTTATCGCATCTTTCAGACCTAGAGACGTAGTGAGGAGTCATGATTATATTCTCTATGTCGCTCTGAAAAATATCAATTCTGAATTTATCAAGCAACCTAAGTCTAGCGTGAAGCCTCCGAGTCTCTAGGAGCTCCCATCTTAATCCCTCTAAAAGTTGTGAGACACTATATGTACGCTCGTAGCAGTTTTTAATGAAGCGCGCTGCTTTTCTTTGTATTTCATTAATTTTTTTGCTAAATTGCAGAGGCATAGGAGATTAAATTTTAACCGCACTCCACATTAGGTATTCCAGTTTGAGACCGACGATTGAAGAATAATGCAACACATTTGTACATCCACTGAGCAATTACACATAACAAAAGTATCCTTTATCTTCTTTAGGAAAACAACGGACCACAAGGAGAAAAATGGAATGCAATGTTAGCTGTTTGTTCACCACTCCTTCATGTTCAGTTGTTGATTTTTTCTGATGAAACGAAATCAATTCATACTTAAAGCTAGACCCTTAGAATTTCCATCGGCAGTTCTCACGAAAAACTTGGCAGTAAGGACTGATAAAAACTTTGACCTAACTCTAAAAAGCACTCCACTTTTCTAAATATGGAGCGCGAACTGTTGCACTGTAAACAGCAATCAGCTTCCGCTGCACTGAAGAGTCACATAGCCCACCCAGAACTGAATTGAAAAGGATCCATCCTTAAACGTTTCACGTTCCATGTCGCACATTTTTTACTCTTTTTTACATTCCCTTTCGCTCACTCAAATCGTCTTTGATAGCAAAAAATTAAACATTATTATATTAGGGAATATATAAACAAAAACGGTCTTTTCGATTTATCGGAAATTTATCAGAAATCAAAACAGCCATATTATTTACTCATCATAATCCAAAAATTAAGTAATATTAAGTGATTCGAGTCTCATTTTTTCCTGGCTTTTGTGAAGAATGGTATCTCTACATTTGTGCAAGGAAAGTCTCATATTTCTGAAAACAGGCATCACATATATGCCGATGCACCCGAGTTTGCTCCTCCCTTTTCAACAAGGTCGTGTTTAGTAGCTGAGCTGTTGTTTCAAGTCATAGCGATATGTTCTTCTGGTCTAAATTTCCGTTGCTATATTGCAAATGCACTCATAAATTGATCAATAATAAATGTAGGGCATTAATGACGAGTGTATCCAATTCACAGACGCATGCGGAGTAAGAGATGTGCAGATTTTAATATTCTCCGATCCACTCTGTAAAAAGATGCCTTTCGAGCGCAGCAATGCTAAGAGATGGCAGAGACGCGCTTTAAGTACGAGATGTACCCTTCATCTTATTGAAACAGCGTAACATGCATTTCTTTCATGCACAAACAAACTATGCGGACATAGTATAAATCTTGTTTCCGTTTGATTAAAACTGACTTTCACAAGCTTTGTTTAATCACTGGTTCCAATAATCCAGTTAAGCAGGAGTACGTATTTTTGCAGATAACCCAATACATGACACCCGGATTGATGAATGCTCAACTTAGTAAATGAATCAGAATAATTCACGACCGGGGTCTCAGAAAATTATATGTTTTCACATTCGTTATTCCTGCTTGTCAAGCCCTCTCTCTTCCATTCTCTTTGCATGAATATAAAAATGTTTTGGAGAATTTTCTCATTATGACGAGAGAAATAACCACATAAATTTCATGCATAAGTACGAAGTCTGATTCTGTGAAAACCTATGTGCATCAGTATTAGGCGAAGGTTTTTTCTCTGGTTCTAGCTGTATTTACTGGGTAAAATATCAATTATTAGTGTACATACTCGCCCTAAAAAGACACGAGTGAGGGGCGTTTCTGTAATGTGAGTCAACACACACGCTCAACTCCGTTTATGAGTAAACACTCCTATGAGTGTAGTCCAATTTATAGGGCATATAATGAGACATGGGGTGATCCTATTGACAATCCTAGAGGGACATGTTAACGGAAAAAGTACCAGAGGAAGACCACGGCTCCAGTTTATAGGCCAGATAATGAAGAATGTCGGATGTAAGAGGTACGAGAAAATGAAAAGGATGGCAGAGAGACATAAGGAATGGAGAGTGCCAACATGTCAAGCTGCTGCCAACCTATCTTCGGATAAATTACCAGAGTAAGAGAGAGTGTAGTCACTTGGATTGAGAGACGTCTTACAAATCCTCCCTAAAATATCCAAGTAAGTTGTTCAAGTTAGGGAATCGAAAGGCTTTATCTTCACCCGTAGACCTCTTTCGCTGTATTCAATCAATACATTGATAATTTTAAATTTCTTAGTTCAGCCTCGATCAATTCGTGAGGTAAATATTGCTCTCCGATAATATGCACGATCCTCAAACTATATAAAAATTATTTTTCTCATGGGGCTCGTCAACAAATTATATATATATTCGTTGACGTCTCCCTCGACTCCTGGCATAATGGTTTCATCCCAAAGAAATTTCACAGATATTTCCACGATTTTCTGACTTCGTGACTCAAAAGGTACGAGTTTTTGCGCCCGCTGAGAATCTCTTGAAGCTAATTACTTCCCACGGAGATTTTTTTGCCGTGGACAAACGTTCCCTCTGATTTTCAAGAGACGCAATTTTTTCATTTGCAGAGAGTAGAGAAAAGGACTTCTTTTTTTCCTAAATCAAGTGTGTTCCGCGAGGCATTTTCCTCTTTTCCGACGGGAAAAGGCGGCATCGCAAATTGAATCCTCGTTGCCGCAGGCGGGAGTGGTGACAGCGTGAGGAGGGCAAAGGGGGTGGGTGAAAGGAGGGTGGGGGGAGGAAAAAGAGAGGGGGATGAATAGAGAGACGGAGAGCGCGCTCTGTCTGAGACGCCATGGCACGCCACGCGGAGCGTAAGGTTGCTTCAAAGGGGACGAAATTAATCTCCACCTCTCTCCGCGAAGTGAATCAGCGCACGGGAGGAAGGAGTGGGGAATCGACATCACGGCTCTCCGAAGTGCAAAATCAGCTGCTGAGAAATGTCTGCGCATTTTACGAGTTTTTAAAAGTAGATTTATTTTGAAATATTTTATGAGACTTTATTAAAATAAGATTGACAATGCAACATTAAATGTATGTGAAAGGGCATCGATCATTATTTACAATTATGGGATTAAAACCGGTTCAATTCCTTTGCAAGTTTAATCACTTTTGGAAAACATGAATCCCATTCTCCACAAACCTATACTTTTTGCTACACGCATAGTTATAGTAAGAATAAGTTTAAAGAGACCCGTTAAAATAAACCTTTTTCTAACACTTGTGAAAAGTGATATGATATCTATTCAAGTAATTTATGAATGAGTGTGAAATTGAAGAAATCTTAAGACTATATCCCAGGCCATAGCATTGTTTGGCAGAGATAAGAGTATAGTATAATATATTCTCACTTGGATGCTCACCGCCAACGCGGAAAAGCAAAATAAGCAACAAACCTGAAGTATGTCTGGAGAAATTGGTTATATACAGAGACAGAAGCGTGAAACTCAAGAATTAAGGGGAGATTGACAACATTTGAAAAGCAATCCATACACTTCAGTCATGGGCAACCATCAAACCTTTGTGGAAAACCCATTATCTGGAAAAAAGCGTACAGCTAAACATGGGAACTATTCACTTCAATTCTGGCATAACACCTGCTGTTTTAATATTTCTGTAAAATATGCGATATTAGGCTGGATTAATGATGAACATAAATCCAATATAATTCACATCCAGTTTTGAAGCGATGCCTAGACCTGATTTAAGCCAATCAATGGACAAGGAGCATCATGTGACAAGGGAATATACCACTAATCCATATTCTTAATATTTTGTGGATTCAATATACAGGTACTAAATCAGTGTTTCCCAAGCTTTTCTTAGCCACCTTGCTTAGCCACTTAGCTAGGTTTCAGAAAACGTACACCCAACCCCCCAAACAAGCTTTAAAACCATAGGATAAGTCACCGAATCAGGATATTTATCCTTAATAATTAAGATTAAGTTCATGTCAACTTCAAATTCATTAAATAGTTGGTTTATGAATCTCGGGACACACATATCGAGACCCATTCGGTAAGGACCTTGCCTATAGCGCCTCCCTAACGTCCCCTGTTTCAATTCTATCCCCCCCCTCCCTAGATTAAATCAACGCTGCCTGGGAGCGGCAGCACCCACTTTTGAAATCCAATTACAAAACATGCCCAGATTTGTCACATTTATTCCTCTGAGGATACATAGCGTTGGTCAGGCAGATAAGCATACTGAATTTCGTGACTAAAGTTGCTCCTCAACAGTGGTAAAAAGTAAGTTCCTGATAGAATGTGAAATATATTTAACCTTTGAGTACGGCATGACGTGAAATCACATCATGGTTGTCTTTACCCTGGTGGTGATGACGTGATATCACGTCATGGGTAGCGTGAGTGTTCCAGCTTTCACTAGGGGGCCTAATGAAAGTTCCCGAGTGAAAGCTGAACTCACGGCACCCTTGACGTGATATCACGTCATCAGCACCAGCGTAAAGACAACCATGACGTGATATCACGTCATGCCGCACTCAGAGGGTCAAAGACATTTCATATCTGGTTTAAAATGCAAGTATGAATGTGTGACTCAAATGGAGTAAAATGCAAAAATACGAGTTTCAAACCTCAGTTCGCGAAAGCGACCGTTAAAAAGGGATTTCGAGAGGTTAAGTGGTGCCGGTCACCGCAATGCATCCATTGATGTTGGCCAATTGCAAAGAAGGGCGGAAATGGAAATGTTCGAAATGGTTTGAGGGAGAGAGAGAGAGAGTTGAATTGGCAAGGAGAGATGGATGTGAATGGAGAGGGAGGGAGTGATGCGGTTGGGATTCCCCGTGGACGAGAGACAGGTTCAAAAAGAGAGAAAGGTTTAACATTTCGACAGAAACGAGAGATGGAAAGCGGCCATTCATTCGGTGGATTACTCTCTTTCCCTCAATAAGAGACGGTCATCATTAGTGGATACGCGTTTTAGTATACTATGCAGGCATTCCATCAGCTTATGTCATGCAAGCCACATGTTCCAATCTCACCGCAACTTTCAAACGGGATTTGGTTTAAAATCAATGCAGTATAAACTCGGGAGAGCGAAAAAAATACCTGAAATGACTACGCCTAATCCTTCTCAGCCAATTTAAAAAATAAATATTCCCAACTATCAAATTAATTCATTCAAATCCCAATTTACGGCAGTAACATGCAAACTTAAACCTGTGCGAGAAAGATCAAAACAATCAAAGTCATTTATGCAATATATTCTTATATTTAATATTGGCTCTTACTTCGCTGTCGTGAACCTACGAGTATGAATAAACAAAAATATTTCATCTTAGTAAATCCATTAAACCTGGTTCACACTTACTATTACTTGTTATGATTAATCAAGAAGACACAATTATCTGAAAATCTTATGGAGAAGACATTGAGCAATGATATGAAGAACTGATATCCCTATTCACCAAGGATAGAACGCAATCAGAGATGATTGCGGCTGTGTTGCTATATTATAAAGCTTTAGCTGAGATCATTCACTGTCAAAAGGTTTTCACACACTACTCTGACACATGTACGTTCAATCAACAATTACGGTATGATTAGTCAAAAGGAATGAGTAATGTCACATTTTAGGAGGAAATGAGTCAGTTGCATTCCATGTATCAATTGCAGTTTACAACAACAAAACATGCGCCGTGACATCAAGCGTGATTTTAAACAGGAGAGGATTCTCCCCGACTTTGAAACCGAAGCTTCTCTTCGCACAGCCTATTGCTACGTTCCTCTCGTTTAAACGAAGCTAAGCTAAACTTCATCTACAGAAACTTCATGTTTCATTCAACCTCAATAACACGTAAACATACGGGGAGAACATGTCTCAGATAAGAGCTCTCATTGATCATCAAATAATAAAACACACCTGAGTAGTCATATTACGCTGCGCAGGTATAGTTCTCATTACTATGAAACTCCCGCGCAAGTAATGCCGCAGGTGAGCAAATAGCGGAGTGTGCTGCTTCCGATCCTATCTTCTCATTTGACACTGCGGGGAATCCAACCTGAATGGGAGACCTTTCGCCCGCACTATCATTAATGCCACGACCACTATTTCATTTACACCGCGAGCATAAACTCTAATTAGAGAAATATGACTATGTATACCTGCTCTAAATAAAGTAATGCTGCGCTGCAGGATGTTGGATTTAACGGGGCTACCGAAGTACCGCTGAAGAATCGCAAAACGCAGCGGATGTACGGGCATCCTATATTCCTACTCCAAGAGTATACATTCCCGCTTATGCATTCCAACGTTAAATGGCTGTGGTGTTCCAAATCGTCTAGTTTCAACAGAAGCCCAATGATGTAGGCAATTCACGCACGTGTGGAATTCCCACCGGGTGCATTAACCAATTAAGCTCTCCATGCGACCTTCTCTGCGAATCGAAAAAAGGTTCTCATGATGTATAGTGAACTACAATGCCACAAAGAAGTCGTGTTTTTTCATATGGACATCAGTCATAGAGTTAAAAGCCATTCAAGTCAAATCATCATCATCATCACTAGCATTCAATCCAAAGATTAGTTATCAGCATCTCTCTATTCCACTCTTCATAGCTTCATTTCTACGTATTTCCTTATTCGTCCTTCATAAAATGCCTGATGCATTCTATTTTTGGCCTTATTCTATAATTTATCCCAATTTTTGACCTTCCAAAATCGTTATCATTGCAATCGTTTCCAACTGTCAGTAGATTCGTCTTCTGGTAGAACACATTTGCTTAGACTGATAGGCTTACAGTGTTTTTATTTCTTCTTACATCGCTAGTAGTCCTGCTTTCGTTAAGATAAAATTCTTCCACATCGGCAAATTTTTGCTGACCATCTTTGGCAGTGTTCTGTCTTCTTGATTTCTTGCGCAATCCATAACTCTGGATTTCTCAGCAATAATCTTTTAGTTGTATTTCTTAAGAGTTAATTCCACACAGTTCACTATTCTTGTCATATCTCTCTTCTTCCCTGCAGGAATTGCTCTGTAATCAGCAAATCGCTACATGCTGATTTTGCTTTCTATTTATCTATTCTATCACTCTTTGATTTAACCTAAGTCTTTTGCCAAAATTTTATTTCCCTTCACTGCTAATTATAGCACCTTTGTTTGGTTGTTTTTTAAAGTAATTTGTTAGAGTTCTGTATCCAGCATCAAATTTTCTGTGGGAGATATTAGCATTTTATCTACATCATTCTTTACATTAAGACGAGTTACGGTCAAGCGTAAAGACTTTCATTAATTCTTTTCTGAATTTTCTTGCTTTATGGCCAACTGAATTATTTATTTTTTCATGCATTTGTTGTCCTTCCTGTGTTAAAAAATGTTTGTATTTTCTTCATTGACTTGATCATTCACGTGATCTGACTATCCCTCAGTAATCCATGGCTTCCGAGTCTGTGATTTTCTCCTCTTAGTTACCTCTCTTGATACATTAATACTTCCTTAATTGATGTCTTTTCATTTTTCCTCTATTGATATTGAATAGTGTAATCCCCATTCACTTTGGTCCAGAGTACTATGATTAGTCAATATGTGTTATGTCATTGTCTTACCACCTACCAGCGATAACGTGTCGTTTTCTTTATTTTTTTTTAATTCATCTGAGGTTCCATCATGAGCATTTTATGGTCACAGCCAATATCCAGTGCCATATCTACACTTTGGGTGGAGTGAAAATGAAGATGTCAGATGAAGCCAAATACCTTTCAGATCTATCGAAGGAATACGTATAAAACACATGCAGCGCAGCGTTCAAGAAACTAGGAAAAAGCGTAGAGTATGGAGGTTGTCCGATGAAAAAGTGAAATGGATGTGGTTCTTCAGTCTGGGCTGGCCACGCCTCGACTATGCCTTGAGCATTTGGAACCATGCACAGAAAATGTTTGTCTGAAAAATTAATAGAATACAAAGAAAGGTTGCGCGCTTGGTTCAAACTTGCTACGAGAAAACGTATAGTGTCTTACAGCTTTTAGGGGATGAATATAGGAGCCGCTGAGTACTCGATTACTGCACACCAGGCTTAAATAGCATGTGAAATTTAGAACAAATATATTTTAGAACGACACAGATAATATCATTTTGACCTCGCATTACATCTCTAGGTCCGACTGAAACGATAAAAGAAGAGAGATACTTTGCCGAGCAGATAGGTAAAAATATTTGTCCTTTCCGTACAAAATAAGTGACCAAAGATCCATCAAGAATGGACAGCTGAACCGGTCTGCCATCGCGGAGCACACAGACCATTGCACAATATAAATTTGGAGGAGGCGAAGATTGTCACGAAGGAGACCCGGTACTTCCCTAGATTGATTAAGGAGGCTATTGAAATTTCAAAAACGCCCTATAATGTCAATAGAGAAGACGGCTACACGCTACTCACCAGTTGGAAGCATTTCTTCCAAAAAACGCGGGGAAAGACAAAAACGGCGGGAAAAAATCGCGTTTGACCCTCCGCCGGGCTATATAATGCGGCCAAAAATGCATCGTGAGCACTTCGACCTGAAGAAGCGAGCTGGAACGATCGCGAAACTGTCGTCTAAAAATGACACAACGCGGAAGCTATCCCGAAAGCCATCATGATTCAAAATACGACCATCCGCTACAAACACTTAATTATCTCGAAATACACTTCACCAGTTTGACTCCCTAAACCTCTTTTACTCGTTTAAATGGTTAGTGTCATAACATTCCCACACGCCCATGCGGTGGTACGCACGGTAGAAGGTAGATGTAGCTATCTGAAACAGGGTAGGTTCAGGGTTCCTTGACTAGATCTCTAAAATTATCTGTATAAAATATATAAATTTGAAATCTTCTTCTATCCCCTGGTGTTTTCCCCGTGATCTTACTCTCGGCTGATTTTTCGCCTGGATTTTTTCAGCTTTTTATGGAAAAATTCTCTCTTATCTCATCGGTTTATCCTCTCAGAAAGAAAATGAATTTATTATTACGAATATGAATAATGAATATATTCCTCTTAATAATCGTATTTCCATTATCTTGATCTTGTACAGAATTTCTTTACAATAACGTTACATTAAATCAAAGGGATGAGGAGTTCTCAGGAGGAATTATGTTGATTTGGTCTCCGTTAATTTATAAGGCAGTGATTCAATGTCATTTTGTTTAGCGTAAAGGGACTCTTTAAATTGTGCCATCTCTGAGTCCTCAATGAAGTGCGAGGATAGTTTTGTAATCTGAGTATTTTTCATCGGAGAAAATGCAAATAAATAGAATGTGAGTATATGTATAAAATCATTTTTTTTAAGTGTTCATGTGACTAATTAAATTTTAACTTTTACCATTTGATATGGAATCACCACTTCCAGTTTCTCGCTTAAACATCTCCATTCTCCAGGTAGGAGAGTTTAGTCGCAGGTTTACCGGATGATCAATGACTGTATTGGGGTAAAAGAGTCGGAGGGATGAGGGAATACGCCCCTTATATGGGCAATGAGCAAATGGAATCACGCTCCATCCACACGATTCAAATGTACTATCGAGAGTTTGAAGAGCAGTTAACTTCAGCAATAAAACGTAATAGCTAAATTTATTTTAATTTATTGTCCCCTTAATGATAGGAACCTCTCGCAAAAGGAATGCAAATATGATAATTTGAGGGTTAACACCGAAATCTGATCCCTATTATTTCCCATTAATAGCCCAATTAGCTGAATTCTACGCACATATTGCCATAGAGCATTTACCATCTTGGAAATGTCACTGACATAATGTCTCATCAAATTACAACGGGGTTGAAGTGCTCTTTGGAGAATCGATAATTCACAAATATCGACATAAGCGATTTCACACGTAACGACATAGGTACTCTAAAACTATGACTTGTCATAAAAAATATAATTACATATTGCAGGATTTGAACTAAGGTCTTTCTATTTATAGTCAGCTAATACACTTGGCTTTATATTGGTATGTACGAATTCAAACCCCGTTGACGCGAATCATTTCCTAGGCTTATATCATCCCTTTAGTTAATATGCTGGTGGAGAACTTATTACTTCCATAGAGTGAGTGGAAGCATTAAGCAATCCAACTAGGGATATAAATAATAATAATAGGGAATAAAGAGGATATTCACATCTAGAGTACTGGCTAACCAGACGGGCGGCCAGGGTTCAAATCCCTGCTGAGGCGGATGTTTTCCAGAGGAAACGCGATCCCTACTTGAGTGTCTTGTGGAGGGCACTTTAAGTAGAGTACTCCGTCTGTCGGATGAGACGTTAAGCCGTGGTCCTCTTGGCGCCTTTCGTTAAGAGCAGGCTAATGCTGACGCCGGGTTTCTATCCACCCTTCCTCCCTTACCTATCCCCTATGGCGCAAATGACCATAGCCGTCGGTCGCCTCCCCAAATATCCAATCGAAAGGACGAAAAAGTATCTTCATTCTTAAGTCAACCCGATTCGCAGAGGGACGACTGATATTTTTACGCTTAAAGAATAAAATTCCTGGAAGATTGTTTTCAATCAAGGCAGTCAAAACACTTGAAACTAGATTTTAAAAACCAACTAAGCATTCAGATGTTACCACTCCAATGATCGAAAGCCACGGGAAAGGTTTTCACTTTGTAGTGACTGCAAAAAAACAGAACACACATAAAACTAGCTTAAATTTCAACTGCAAATTTTCATGTCAAACTGAGGATCACTTGTTTCACTGTAGAAGCATTGAAAAATTATTTTTTTGTAATGTCAAAAACCTTCTATATTCGAAGTAATTGTCAATCTTACTCCTAAGTTTACAAAAAACTCAAGTGCAGGAGTGAGCTTCACTTAATAATATACATATATATTTTATTATCTTCAGCAGCATCCAGTTGAGCAGAATCCAACAATAAGCCGATATCGTGACTAAAACTAAATTAAATATGCGTTTAAAACATGAGTAAGTTCAATGTTTTATCGAGTGGGTAATAATTTAGAAGTAAAATATCAACCTTTTATATACCGCACATATGAATTAGAACTTAAAGGACTGGTTAAGCTTACACAAAAAAAGGTTTTAAGAAGGAATTTTGTCCGTCACAAAATATTTCACTTGATTGGAACTTGGCTGAATATTCTTGTCGATAAATGCGCTCAATTACAGTCTCATAGCTTAGTTATTTGTATCCATGGTGCAGCAATTCAGGTAAATATCTATAAGTGGCTAGTGAGAAAATTGTCTGTGGCCAAATGGACAAATTCTAAAGGATTCCCAAAAATGCGCCATTAATACCCTAAAAGGTTGTAAAGATTTTAAACCCAAGTCATCCAGAAAAAGAATTTTGAGGATATTTTTATAGGGTAACTGTATCCATTGCTCTCGAGTGAACGACCTTTGACCTAAGAAACGTATTACTGATTTAGCTCAATAGCATTATAAAAAAATCTACCTCTTTGGATCAATCACTTTGTTTTTAGGGTCTATCAATGTCAGTTCATTCCAGGAAAACTAGTAATTATAAGAAGACTAGCTCTCTTCTTTGCTTTCTTTTGGTTATGAGTTGTCTCTCAAATAGTGTTTTTCACTGCAATTTCGAAATTGGCGACTGAAATGGGAGTTTGTTCTTTAGGGACTTTGTTTTCCCCGACTGTGAATGGCGTGATGGGTATGTATTATTTTATTTAGTGTTAGAGTGGTATTATAACTTTCAGAGTTTAATATTTTTACAATTTAGTAATTAACAATCATCAATACTCCAAAATACGAGATTCAAAGCCGATCAAACAAGACTAGCATATTTTGGTCGTCTCTCTGGGATTTTGACTCAACGCGGAGCGCAAGAATGGAATAAGATGTACCGAGTTGAAATTAGAAAAAACATTATTGCTGACAAAAGAAAAATTCATGATGCAGAGATTATTTCGTCCAAAACCCACCCAATATATGTGCGAAACTTGGCGCAGTCTTCTTTGATTATCAAGTAGAGACTATTGTGATCTAGCCCACCTCTTTCAGTGAGGTTTAGGGAAATCTAATTATTAGACTCCTCAGGTGACACTAAAAAATAGAGTGGCAACCATAAATTTTTTAATCATTTCCCGCTAATTTACATCTGCCATAAATCTATTACGAGTTGAATCTCAAAATTGAAGTCTTAACTATATGCTGTACTTGTGCATATCTTTACATTCCGCGATTGTCGTTATTGCCAGCGCGTAAATGTGTTTGCATCTTTTACATGGCTGTAACTTCATAGTAATTCAAGTCACATGCTAATGCATTTTACTTGAGATGCATGTTTTAGACTTCCTTATTTTCTGTTAATTTCAGATTTTTAAACAATTTTCCACCAGAGATATTTGACCTTGAAAATATAAAAAAATTCAAAAGTAACATTTTTACGCGCTATAAAAATAAATTTGTGCCAGCGCCAAATTTCAAATTATTTTTAGTGGATTATTAATCTGATGGAGATTAATAGCCATATATGAAGGACTTCTTCCTCAAAAGAATTCGGGAAATAACCATTTTTATGATTTCAACTCAACACTTTGGTGATCGAATTAATTATCAGTCATGAGTGATTTCAGGTCATAAGGCAAATGAAACTGTAGTGTTAAACGTGAATAATATAGAGCGTTAATTTCCTAGAAGCCAGCTAAAAAGAGTCGTGTCCATCTGAAAAAAGTTACTTCCAACGCTTGCAAACACAGAAAATCCTCTGAACCGAGATGTAAAAATGACCGTCAAAATGTAACCAGAAAAAATAAAAAAACAACAGTGGTTTAGAAGTGTCGTAACATAATGCCATTGAATAAGAAAATATAATTTCCTTTTAAACTGTTATAGCTACCAATCAGGACCACTTGCTCTAGGTTTACTCTTCCCATGATGGAATATACGTATTGTGTTCATTTTCTTCACTTGGAGTCTCCTTAACTGCACAATGAAAAAATGAGCAACTTCCACTTTTATGATGTTTAATACGACCGGTTTCGCTTTTTACAGCATCTTCAGGTACTGAAAATGCTGTAAATCTGAAGATGCTGGTCGTATTAAATATTTTCAAAGTGGAAGTTGCTCATTTTTTCATAGTGCAGTTATTTCCACTCTATCAGGCCTGAAACCACACACTATGTAGTCTTCTTATCTTTAAAATATTAAAATAATAAATCCTGATTTTACAAAGTCGAGATGAACGCAAACGAAAGGTAATAGAACAAATATACCTTATGTTCAAGGCCAATTTTGTTTTCCTTTGTGATTCGTGAAATTTTGGAAAATAAATTATGTGAAATTACCCAAAATATCACGGTTTTGTTGAACCGTCCTCTTGACGACCGACAGTAATATTAAAGCCAAGACTCACATGGAAGTATAGAGATTTTAAAGCCTGAAATCAATAATGTAGGTAGAGAGGGCGTTTGTAATGGTGGTCAATGATTGAAGATGTAACGTGGTTCGACATGTTTGTTCCCCAGATTTACATTAGGATATACGGGATAGATAGATAGATAGATACTAATTTTGCGATTTTACAATGTTTTCTATCGATAACGCACTGAATATTAGCAAGCATTTACCTTTTAAAATTGATTTTTCATGCATATTTTTATTTATTCAAATTAATTATAGCCCATATTCCCAGTAATAAATACAGTAAAAGCGAGAGGAAACAATGGCTCCTGATAAATAATGCATGTTTAATGTGCTACTTATCATATATGTTCCGTTGAAGGTAGAAAATTCTTGTTTTATATCCGCTAAGTAGCCCATAAATTAGTGCCACTCCAAGGAAAGAAATGAAAAAAATGACTGATGAAAGTGAAGGGTACCAATATGGTCGATATCTCGGATATCATTAATAATTTAATGATATCAAACCCTCTTCTCGTACCTCAATGCCCATAACGAATCAAATGGGAACGTGAGATAGCTTTTATCCAAAGGGAAGCATTTCTGAGTATAGCTTGCATCTTTGTGAGAGAAAGGGAATTTAAGTGAATGAAAGATTATCAAACAAGCTGATAGAAGTTTGTAATTTTTTATATTGAGTATCCAGCATGGAAAAATGAAAAATTACTAGAAACTCCAAAATACCATCGAGAGCAGAAATTAAAATTGGATCGGTCATGAATGAAGAGGGAAGGGGAAAATGCTTTTTGAATGATCGAAAGAAGCAGAGATGAGAAGATGATGGAGAAGGCTGCAAATGATAGATTAGGTTAAAGGAGGGAGATACGAGGAGATCCAGAAACAGGCGAGGTGGAGAAGTGGATGGAGAGAGAGGCGGTGGATGAAACCTCTCATTCGGCAGAACTCCTTTCGACGATGATGTGGGTTTCCAGACGATTAAGGGTTTGACACTGTGGACTTGAAATTATGAAAGACTACACTTATAAAAGCCTTACGAGATTCCGGTCATTAGATTTCCGTCAAACGTGAGTGTAGTAGAATATTAGGTTTAAAGGAATATGTGTCAACACGAGAATCGAATTGTAAAAGAAATGTGTCCATTCTTTTGTTATTAAAACGGTTTTCAATCTAAGGGAATTTATTTATTTTTCAATGGGAAACATTATTTCCCAAGTATAAAAAATTATTACACTTGCATATTTTTCGCATTATAAAATATATCTAGGGAAATGGTAGACATCTTTCTTTTTATTTAATTAAAAGTCCGATATACTTAACGGGGAGAGGGGTTATAAAATACCAAGGGGAATAGATTTTTTAACATAAAAAGTTATAGGTGCTTTCTCTCTCAAATAAACGGTTGAGTATGAGGTGTTTGGACATGGTGATTCATGAGACTACGCAAATGAATAAGTAGATCAATTCATAATTAGGTGGAGCTTACATCAAATCGGCGAAAGGCTACCGGGTTGAAATTGAGGACAAATGACGGTTTGCATACACCCGCCCGCCGAGGACTCGAGCTGGTACGGGCTCTTTAAAACTCAGAGAGATAGGTGTGTCTGTTTATTCATTTTATTTAGAAAAGCTAATAAATATTTTCTACGACCCGCATCTACGACCTAACCACATCCCTGCAGTAGGTCTTTGAAAGAAGTGAGTAGGGCGCATAGCTTGCATAATACAGAGAGAAAGCAATTCATATCTTAGCTGATTCGAGACTTGATTACGTTTTTACCATCGTTAGATCATTTTTATTTACCAAACAAATTAAAATTCTAATGTTTCCTGTTATGTTTTCATTCTATAATGTGCAGAGTTAGAGTTGAGACAAGAATGAATAAACAGGAACGCTATATAGGGCGTGCCAAGAACAGCCAGGTGAGCACTGGGACCAAAGTCAGCAAACAATGGTTTAGACGTAAAGCAATTGAAATGTTGACTGTCTCAAATAATTGAGCATGATAGAGAGTGGTGCTTGGATTTAAGTTTCCATTTTTGCTCAATTTAATTTCCATCGTAAAAATGCGCTATAATTGGGCAACTCATGGAAGTAGACCTAACAGTTTCAAATATCTGTTAAATTCCACGTCACAGCATGAGCTGAAGTTTCACTGCATTGGTTGTAAAAAGTTCTCTTGCTGCATATTATTGCATATGCTGATTTTCACATAGTATATAATAAACTTCTCTGACCATGAATTATGCCACTCGATGTAGTTAATGTTGATATTGGTTCTCATGTAAACGCTAAAAGAGGTCCTAATGTAGTTATTTATCCATTACGCTATGTTGAATGTTTTGATGAACCTTCTGGTTAATTAATCTATTCGGCTTTATAGACAAAAATAGCATTTTGTGGACATATCAAATAACAAGAAATAGTTATGTCTCATCGAAGTCGATCGACGCATTGAATTTAACTGAATGATGGAGTTTTCATCATGCATCTAGTGGAGTGGTGAAATAATGAGATTGCTGATTGTTGGTTTGTTTGCTCCGCTGTCACTAATTTTTACGTACCAACGAAATTATAACGGAAATAAATAAACAAGTGAAGCATTACATGCTCCGCCCCAAGTCACCACTATATACTGGACAAGATACGCATCATTTAGTATTTCCGAGGAACCCGCCCCTCCCCTCAATGAGGTTAAAATAACTACTCGCAGTAAAATGATAATAAAGTTCAACTTCTGGAGTTTAGGTTGAATTAAATATTTAATTTCTCTTCAGCAACGTTTCGAATTTCTATTGATGCATCATTAGAGCTACGTTTAAAATTAACTTGGAGTCTTATACATCAACTAAAATTATTCGGGTTTGTATTTTTTTAAATTAGGATTCAAAAGTATAAAATATTTGAAACTGAATAATCAGTTTAATTAAAATAAAAAGTTAATGAGTATTAAACATCACACATGAGTTAGCTCCCTGTGATAATAAATACCAGTGGAATAGACATGGCATAGTTAAAACTCACACGTTGGCTGGGGAGAAAATAGTTGATTATTCATTAACACCAGAGAAAACATAATAGTTATTGTAATAGGTCATGAAAAAGAATCGTCTGGGAAATTATAATAGCGTTGGGTTGGCTCGTTCTGCTTTAGTCACTCGAAGGCAGCCAGAGGAATCGGAAAATAGCGAAACGATTGTCAGTTTCACACGTGAAAACCTAATTGCAGGGATTCCACGAGCGAGAGAGGAAGAGAGAAGGGAAAATGTGGTGAGGAAGTAAACCGTTGAATAATGAATGGATGTGCATTGCGACCGAAGGGCAGCCGCGCGGAAAGCGTCGCTCATTCATTCCGTCTCCCGTTTCCATGACATTATATTTCAGCGTGATTCCAATAAATAGAGCGTAACACAAGGTAGAGATGTGCAATTAAATGGTTTTGTATGCAGTTTCCAACCAGTTATTCATCCGTTTCGCATAAAAACGACATTAAAGCTTTTTTAATTCATGCCGCAAACTAAATAGAGAATTTATAAAGAGCATGTTCGTTCAGTTACTGCTGTATATCGATGCCCCACTAAATACATTATAGATATCCCGCGCTATTTTCTCTGTGGTACATTTCTACGCACTGCAAGTACTACCAAGTATATTTTAATTTGAGTATATTTGAAAAAATCTATGTCGCAAAGCCATATGGAGACTTAGAACAATTTTTAATTACGACACATGACTCATTTATTGCCAATGCTACAAAAGTATAGGCTCGACAAACTCACTCTTTTTAACATTGCATTACAGCATTTGTTACTAAGGAAGCTTTAAATACGTGAACGACACCAAACACTCATTTTTAATATGTCAATTTTAGCGGATGTTTTGGCTTTGTAGCTCTTATGACAAGCGTTAACAAGCCTGTTCTTCCAAACAATACATGAAAGCAACTTCCATTTGAAGCGCTACACAACGTTGGTGACGGTAGCTCAAAAAATGACATTTTGGACAGTGTTGGATCGGTTACTCAATCTCCCCAAATGTGGTCTGGAAAAATTTGCGGAATAACGCATTCTCTTTGACGGACAGAAAAAGATCTCAAAACGTCAATGTCCTCATATGTAGTATCCACTGGATAATGAGTGCTGGAGAAAAAGAAGCTAATGAGCCACGCTACAAAAATTTGACGGTAGCGTGTAAAACGACTATGATCGCTCTTTTCAATTAAAAGACGTCATGAAACATAACACTCTTCGGGAAAATACTTGGAAAACTTAGCATTTTATTAATTAACCGTCCTAGGTTTCTACAACTTATTGCCATTATCACCTTAATAATGGCACCAGTTATCGAACCCTAAATCATTTTAATGGACATTACGTGGAGATTTACAATATCCGTCACTTATTTCCATAGAATGATGACTGGTACCGAGAAAAAATTTATGAAACTGTGAGAAAGCTATCGTAGCTTTGCAGTGCAGGGGTGTTAGCTATCGATTAATCTGTTCAAAGTCGACATTATAGCGGTTGATCCCTACCACTTCTCGATTGGAACAAGTTGCTTTAAAAAAACTCACGAACTTTGCTAGGGTTTTTCTTTTGTAACCTCTTGCTAACTTATTGTTCGATAATATGTGGATTAAGTAAGGTTTAAATCGAAGTGAGTTGAAATTCTCAAGTTCGTTACATGTGCACGACCCTTTCTGGTAATATTATTTATTTCATCATCCCAACATCCATGCAATCCTTCTTTAACCTGACAATAAAATCAATTCTATGTCTCCTCCACCGCTTACCCAACATCCTCATGGTCTGAAACGATTCATAACCTCTTTATATTATTACATACTGCAGCCAGCCTTCTCACATCATTCTTATACCCTTCCGTAGTTTATTTACTTCACTCTCCATACCAAGTACTTCCTGGTTTTTCTCCCTTCCGTCCACCTAACCTCCTCCATCCGCCTTAAAAACCACATCTCAAAATTTTGCAGCCTGTTCTCTATCTTTCTTTTACGAGTCCACGATTCTGCCCCATAGAACGCTATACTCAGTACCAAGCTGCACACTGGCCCATTCGATACATCCTTTTCCATCATCTCCCTTTAATTGCTGAACACTTCCTTCACATGTAGTATTCTCTTCCTCATCTCATTCCTGCAATGCCAATTTCCTTCTAGCATTCGAACCTAATGTCATAATGCTATACTTTCTCCTGAAAACCTCACTTCTGTAGCTCGTTTAACCAACTCCATGTAGCCTGCATACTGTAACTGGCCTTATAAGCTGTCCTCAAATATGCGTGGAATACATGTGAGGTAGGAATTCTTCTGTAACACAAAGAACTATGAAAAAAGAGTAATAACTTGGAGGAAAAAATGGACTAGGGTTGAGAATCGTACTGAGTAGCACAGATATCGTTATTTCCTCCTAATTTTGGCGAAGCAGACGAGTCGTTTCATAGGAGATCAGAATGAAGACCTAGTAATAACAGTGTTCAGCAAAAGTTTTCCATCATGCAATGGTGTTTAAGAAGAATTAATATACACGTAAATGCACTAAAGTAGAATTTGGTCAATTCTTGGACAAAATCACTAATAATTATGATCAGGAGACCCGTAAACCACGTGGAAATGCATCTCTAGTAGAATTTGGCCACTTTTGGTGAGTAAAAATAAGTATTTAGATATCTATATCCGGGTATGCAGTAAATGAGACGCGTCATTTTAACATATTAAATTTTTTACAAGTATTTTACCAACTACATTGCCTCGGGAGTGTCTCAGAGGACTTTTCATAACAATGCGAATGAAAATATTGACTTAGTTACTTCACATGTTTGTGATACTCCAAATTATGTGGAATGACTACGTCTATTCCATATGTTCATTTGGAATAAATATGTCCATATTATCATTTGCAAAACATTGGACAATTTGGATCTCTTCATAAGAATACCAGATTTTTAAAATAGGCTCAGAAAGAGAATGTGCGCCTATGGTTTTGCAGTCACAGTAATTTTTTTCGCCAATTTGCTCCCTGAGCACATGCACAAATGACTGAATGTGGCCGGGCACTGTGTGACTCCGAAGAGAAGTACCCGGGAATGGGAGTCTTCCTGTCGGAGTGAAGCTGAAATTAAATTTTTTGTCCGACTGGGCGAAGGCAAACCCAGTGGAAGTTATTATTGATTGGAAGACGATTCCAATCAGTCGGATTCATTTTGATTCAAAAGCAACTTCCATTCACTACCTTCCAGATAGGTTTTAGATGAAAATGCTGCTCACTAGTTCGGAAAATTCTGCCTTTTTTTCTCGTTTAAGGAAAAAGGTCGAATCCATCAAAAAGTTACTCCACGAGGGATGAAACAAAGACCACCTCGCTGACTGAATGGCAATTACGCCGATTCGCTGCTATTCGTCGCCCTTATTCGCCTCAACCCCCAGCCCCGCCTATTCCTCCCCCCCCTCCCCCATGATTCCCCGCTCTCCACGTCCAAGAAGTTTCCGACACACTTCATTTGATTCCGGGTGAGGAAGCAGTCTCCATGGGGACGACAGGAGGGGGAGAAGGGGCGAGCGGAAGATCTTCAGCAAAAGTGGAAATAAAGCAAGGTGAGATGAGGGAGGTGGGACTGGGGATGAGAGGAGGAGACCCTGAGGAGTGGGGGGCCAGGAACTAAACGAAGGATGGGGAGAGGGCCAATCTTCCACATTAGACGGCGCTGCACGCACTGGTTCCTGACAAGTCATTTCATTGTGAACGGACGAAGATTAACTAGCGTATTTCACCCAAGTTGTTCCTCGAACCAATTAAAATAATACAGAAAGTGGTATAGTTCTGATGAGAGAGCAGGCAAAATGTGTGCGCAATTATTGATAAGATCAGAATGATTACTCATGACTTGGGTGCCTTTTAATGAAATTAACCGTAAAATGATCAAGGGGATGTTACAAAATGTTCATTGTTTTTAACTTTAAAAGTACTTTCTTTACGCGAAAGAAATTTAAAAAAAAAACAATTTCTAATAATGTAAGGTATAATGTTATTGTATGATACATAGTTTTGTAAAAAGAGAAATAAGCAAAGCAAAAAAATGAAGCATGGGAAAACAAATGCCTAGAAATCGATCGCTTTATAGGTGGGACAAGGAGCAATATGGCCTGGAAAACCGTAAGCGAATTAAAAAAGGAAAATAAAACAAAAATTAACATTGATATGATTTAAATGGATGAATGGGTAAAATATTACCAAAATATGTTCTTAGAGGACAGAACTGAATATTTATAAATATATACAAACTGAAACAAATTTAGGAGATGTAGAAATACTAGAAATAAAGATACAAGAAGTTAAAGAATCACTTAAAAAAATGAAAAATGGTAAATCCCCAGGTCCGGGAGGTATTCCAGTAGAGTTGTCACAAAATGCTCCTGAAATAGTATTAGAAATATTGACGACAATCTTCAATAGGCGTTTAATTCACGGAGAGGACCCACCAAATGAGTGGAAGTTGGCTTACTTGACATCAATACATAAAAAAGGTTCAAAAAAGGAATGTAAAAATTATAGGGGCATTAGTGTGACGGCCACTAGTGGAAGACTGTATGGACGAAATATTAAAGAGAGGTTAGAGCATGAAATAGCTATCGGGGAAGAGCAAAGTGGATTCACAGCAGGACGATCCTGTGTAGATAACATATTTACATTAAAACAACTAACAGAAAAAATAAGAATAAGAAAGGGAGAAACGCATCTGGTATTCATAGATTTAGAAAAGGCCTACGACACAGTTCCGATCAAAAATCTTTACCGCATTCTAGATGAAAGTAATATAAACGGAAAATACATCATAGAAATAAAAAATCTTTATAAAAACCTAGAAACAGAAGTAAAAATAGAAGTAGAATTAAGTCAACTATCTCCGTCAATTAAACCCAATAAAGGACTAAGACAAGGGTGTTGCCTATCACCCACTCTTTTAAAATTTATTAAAACGAAGCTCTGGAGGATTGGAAGAAAAAATGTGCTGACATGGAAATAAAATTAGACGGCGACTCACTATATACATTACTTTTTGCTGACGATCAAATAGTAATTGCAGGAGATATGTACGATGCGGAATATTTGATGAGGAAATTGATATAAACATACAATAAGGCGGGCCTGAAAGTAAACTACAACAAAACAAAATATATGGTAATAAATGAAAGGCAAGAAATCTGAAAATAGAAGGAAATACCATTGAAGTCTGTAGTGAGTATAAATACTTGGGTGTAACGATTGGAAAAGAAGGAACCAGGAAAAAAGAGATAAATAGAATACATCAGTCAAAACTAGCAATAAATAAAATGAATAGCATATTATGGTCAAAAGACATAAGTAGGAAAACAATATTGCAAATATATAAAACAATTATTCAGAGTATACTCCCTTACGGAGCAGAGACATGGAAAATGACCAAAAGGGATAGGCAGAGACTGGAGGTCGTAGAAATGGATTTTCTAAGAAGCAGCAGCAGAAAATCAAAACTACAAAAAATAAGAAATGAAAATATAAGAAAAATGACGCAAGTAGGAGAAAAAAATCATACAGGAAATAGAGAAAAGACGGCTAAAACGGTATGGACACGTAAAAAGAATGGAGGAGAAACGTTGGCCAAAAAAGATATTAAATTGGCAACCACCCGGGAGGAGGAAGAGAGGACGACCACCAGAAGACTGGACAATGCAAGTCACCCAAGATATATATATATATATATATATATATATATATATATATACACTCACATAAATGTTCATACAGAAAGGTAGAAAGAAAGTGGATAGGAACACATAAAATTTACGAACACAATGGTGGTGTGAAGATGGCCGATTCCAAGCAGAAAAAATTCGACTGGACCGGGAATCGGACGCGAAATCCAAAGGTCCGTGGTTCGATTCCCGGTCCAGTCGAATTTTTTCTGCTTGGAATCGGCCATCTTTACACCTTCACACCACCATTGTGTTCGTAAATTTTATGTGTTCCTATCCACTTTCTTTCCACCTTTCTGTATGAACATTTATGTGAGTATTTGCCGCTGAGCGGTCTGAGTGAATGAACGAACGATTATATATATATATTATTTTTCTCCGCTTATTTTTCTCATACAATATCATATTAGTCTGATATTGTATGAGAAAAATAACCGGTGAGCATAAAATAATAATTGGTTTCTTGATGACTATTTACCTTTTCATTCCGTTGTATTTTAAAACATTTTAGAGCATTAAGAAATTAGGCTTATTGTAAGTAAGTGCCATATTTTATTATTACTTCCTATGAAATTAAATCGTTTAATTTTATTCTTTCTTTCTGTGATGGTTACATTTTGCATGGATATATATCTAAACAATCTTAAAATAATTTATTTGAATATTTTTATTAAAGAAGTGTACTATTCGCAATTTGGTAAACTTTTTAAAACGCGGAAATGCCAGATATGAATTTGCTTTCCTCTACACGTCATTTAAATTAGATGTATCTCTATAAAACCACTGAAAAATAGGTAAAATTTTACAGACCAAATTTGATTCAGTATTCGTTATAAATATGCTACACATTTTTCACTGCGACTACTGACCAAAACTAGCTATTCCGCAGTAAACAAACTTAATTCCAAAGTACCATTTAATGATGGTAAGATGATAAGAATGGGTGTAATGATAGGAAAGTGTGAACATTAGCGCCGATGTAAATAGTTTTCCTGATAATCCCATCCCATTTCCAGATGGGAAAGTCAAATACCTCTTTCCATATATTCAAGGTCTACTTGCTGGATTCCTTAAAATAACTCGTAATTTTCAACGTATGTGGTTGAGTTTGTATTATTCTCTTTCTATAAAAACGCTACTCGTATCCTTCTCTTATAATTCTCGGAAAATATTATCGACTATAATAAAGTCAATTGATAGGTGGGAATGGTTTAAATTACTCCAAAGTGATGCCGTCGTCTTATCATCATCTGCCCTGTCGACGATTACACGTTTCGAAGACAAAATAACTCAACCAAATTGGAATCTATTTGCCATTATAAGACACAAAAATTTACCAAAGACATGCTCTTGGTGTATTAGACCTAATTGAAGAGTACTCAGCCAACTTCTGTGCTCTATCCATCGTCACAAAACTACTGAGAAAACTCATATTGTGAATTTCTCATCGGGAGAGAAGTAAAGAAAATGACAACCTTAGTATTTGAAATGATACAGTGTTGATTTCAACATAAATAACCCACGATACCTGTCAGCGCACTACAATGAAAAGTTTTTTTTTCCACCATAAGAACAAACATTCAGGTATATGTTTGGTGCATCTATTACTCATGAGTGTATTACTTAAATGATTGCAGAAATAAAAAAGCTATTGTATAAAGACTAAGAAAATAATAGCATTTTCCATGTTCCGTAATGCTCTATGGAAATGTTAAAAGTAATCCTTTCGCCGGACTACTTTGCCAGTCTAGTTCCTGTAAACGTTGATTTCAGAATATTTTGAAGTATTTTATTTGTATTGTTTCTTCACGAATTAAGAAATCATTTTGCTTGGGTGTACACCTAATTCAATGATTTTATCATAAGCGGCTTTCAGACCAGAGGAAGCAAGCTCTACGTGGTCAATCGCGCAATGAGTGTTCAGGATTCATTGTTCAGAGCGATCCTGCTTCTTTCTACTCTTCCAACCTCTTTCCTCACAGGCACGCGGTGGGGTCATCGGAAGAGGAGGGAGTTAAGGTCACAAAGTGAAGGAAGTTTTCTCGTAAAATATTAAAACCATTTTTGTTGAGGTAGCTGAGATAGCAGGGGAGAACTTTAAGCGGCTGCTGAGAGAGAATGGGCGATTGCCAAAACTTTTGCTGGGTGGGATTTTCATTTATTTAAGAGAGGATGGAGGAAGAAATAAAGTCGGCTGCGAAGGCAAAGGAGAGCCATTGCGGTGCCTGGCTCGCTAGACCTTATAAGGCGAGGGATGGAGTGTGAACCAGGGTAGGATACCACATCCAACGAGAACTTAATTGTATGCTCTTTGTAAGACTAGACGCTTTGAAGAAGCGAATAAAAGTACCTGGGCACCACTCAAGTAGCCACAATGCACCATGAGCCCTGGCCCAGTGTGACTTACTGGGCAGTATAGAGTTACTGCAGTTCATCGCGAAACGGACATCGGGTGCTGATTAATAAATCTGGGAGCTTTCTATTTGCTATGGTATGGTTATCATATTCTCCATACAACAAGACATTTGCTGTAGTGTTGAGGATGTTGCCATTTTGTTGTGAGAGGCTTTTGTCCCAAAAATGCCACTCGCGGATGCATTCTCTAAAGCTTGCTCCCGACGACATAATCTACATTGCACTCATTTTTTCCGCATTGTATTCCACTATTTTTTTATCTTTTTTAATTTTATTTTTATGCATTAGAGCAATAACTCCTCCACTACTTGCACCGTGACATTAAATTTATGGCTTTTTGTGCTGCATAAGCACATCGAATATCTCCTGTGTCCTGATCTCGTGATCACATGATGATCCACAAGAAATGTAATCTGGAGTAACCAGATGGGGATGGAATCGTGAAGGCGCAACAGAGTTTTTCATTTAAAATATAACAAACATAAGCATTGTCTCAGAAAAATAAGGCTGTGGAAATACCCGTGATTTGATAGAGCAAAAATGAGATTGTAAATAAAGGGAAGACGACAGATTTACAAAAGATGGTTTATTGCGCGTTTTAATGCCCATCAATTGCGAAAACATGGTATCTAAAATTGAGCAAGGGCTATGTTTTTCTCTTTTTTTCATGAATTCGCGCAGCCATTTCTTGCAATCCACCTCATTGCTCGACATTTAAACTGCACATGCTACCAGGTATCCAACGGTGCATTAAAGTGCCTTGTGTCTTGCGGTACTGAGAGGAAAGAGGGGGAGAATTGTGGGAAATGGCCCGAGGGCGCAACTTGCAGAAAGCAGGGGAGTGGAGTCTCCTCTGACTTACTTATTGTTAGTTCCTCAGTGAGGGAAGTTTTAAAAGGCTGGTGGTTTTTGAGGTGAGGAGTGAGTAGCTGGTTGAGCCGCGGTGGATTTTGGAAAGGAACGAGGGATGGGAGGGAGGGGTCGACGAGGGCACGGTTGAAACGACTGTAAGACTTAAAGATGATATCTCACTCTCTTATAAAAGCCTACAGAGAAAATTTTACCCATCTCAGGGAATTCAGGAATTAACCAAGACATTATATGCTGCGTCCCGGTGTGGCCCAAAGGCTGCATATTCTTCCTGGCGGTGGGTCGAGGGAACGAGAGCAACCTCTCAAGTAATCATTTTTAAAATTATCCTAGCTCCAGTAGGAGTCGTCAGAGTCGTCAGGTTTGATATTTTAACGTGCGAGCTCTATGGTACGCGGTAGAGAGCCCAAAAGAATTCTAGGGCCTCCCTGTTAACTTAAGTGAATCAGAAATTAGACAGATTTTGAGGATAAATGCGTCAATGACCAAATTCGTAGTTATTATTAGAGAGTGAGGAGAATGTTTGTATGATTAGGTTAAATGAATGAAAAATGGATGGATATGTGTCTCTTAGCCGGATATTTGCGAAAGGTGGAAGGATGAATGAAGAGATAATATGGCGCGAGAATTCGGTAGGAACGTCATTGGTAGTACGTGGAAAATATCTCGAAACGAGAGTTTCTCTTTATTCGAGTTTTTTCCTGGTTAATTGGGATATTATTGGACAGTACTTATCCTAAAGTCTTAATTTCTGACATATCGCGCCATTTTCTCTCCTTTAGGTGATCCACCATTGACCATATAGTCTCCCTCTTCTCGAATATATAATAAATTCTCAGGATTCACTTGGTGAAACAGCATTGCGATGGTTTGTAAATAAACTCACCTTGTAATATGCCACAATGTACTATATCTTTCAAAATTTGTGTCACGAATCGAGCGGCGCCACTTTCGCTACGATAGTTCATCAACTCCGCGATAAGCCCGCCAGCTCCGCCAGTCTATGTTCTAACACTCGATGCTCGGGCTATGAAAAATATTACGGTGCATTCGACTCCTCACGCGATATCACACTCTTTTTCAATCCCGTGGACGAAATGTCCTCTCATATTCCTTCCCTTGCGTTGCTATTTATGTGTTAAATTGAAGCAATATCGGTTGTCAGTGAGAATAACAACATTGAACGTATGACATGAAATCAGGGGGCCGATTTTATAACTTAACCTTCGAATGTTAGAATCATTCCCGCTGAATTGTGGGTAATACTTCGAAAACAATTGCCGGTGCCTATTTTGTATCCAAAGTTCGAACGTATTTTGCCTCACGCTCGCATCCTCGGCTTACAATACACAACAAAATATCTTTCGAAGCGGCCATTAGCGTTCGAAGGTGGGTTTGTTTTTGTTTCTTAATTGATTGTAATTTGAATAGCTATCGTCATTTGGAATGTCTTACATACTATAAATGAAATATAACACACCATTTTTGACTTTAATTATAATTGGAGGCCTAGATTGCAGTTCATTAATGTATTGGAATAGTATTTCAATAACGCGTATTCTTTTGATTAATTATAGTATCCAATTGTCGCAAACTATCCTATTGTAGCGATTTGCTTTCACTTTTAATTGCAGTTGGAAGTTTTAAATCTCATTTCTGCAAGGACGTGGATGTCATAATTGCTGAGGATAGTGAAAAGGTTTATCGTGTGATTAAGCGGCAGTGTTTATTGTGGCATACCAGTGCTTACAAATGTTACTTGTGCGCTGTGATGGATTTTGTGTGTGCTCGAGGTGATGTATTAACATATTAAGGTTAATAAGAGTTATGCTTCATCTATTGAGATTGTGTGTTGTGACAGGTATTGTGCTTAAAGACTTATAATTGCGTAACAAATGTCGGAGATGACTGATAGCAGCAACTATTACGTCGTTGCATCAAATGTCTAACTTGAGATTTGGATTATATGTCAATTGAAATGTTGTTGGTGATTTAGGTTTGCTTCTGAGTATTAAGTGTAGTTTTTTTACGTCCTCAATAAAGGATAAATATTGAAGTGTTTTTTAATTTTAATGCAGTAACTTGCCATACCAAGAGGCACTTTGCGACAATAATAAACCCATCTACGTTTAACGCAAGTGATAACTAGTTGAAATAGACGAAGGCATTTGAATTTTTGGCCATGTCGAGGCTTATTCTTTAGTTTGAGGGTAAATTGTGTGATTGTTCTCGACCAAGTGAAATGGTGATGATTATTTTGTCAAATGAAGTTTGTTGGTTCGTTTTGGTTTGAAATATTGCTTTATACAATCATATCCTGAAGTAGTCGAGACGAATTTTAAATGGTGCTGAAGCAGATTTCAATTATATAAATTATTATACATTTTCTGTGATAGGCTACACGGATGTCTATTGTGATATTTCATTGTCATATTGTGATCATTCAAAAATCAATTTCATATCATATTGTGATCATTCAAAAATGGTTCGGCTGCGGAGTCATCAAAGTCCAAATGCTAACACAGCATGGTATTGCCTCCAATATTTTTCTTTCGTCGCGTAAAGTTACTGCTCTCCACCTGAATAGTACCTGTCTAATTGCCTAATATTACTACGCTGGTTTCTTTTATTTCTGAAATTTGGGCATTTCACAGTAGGCACATTTCGCATGTGTTCAAGAGTAACAAGTGAGAAATATGCTATACATCTGACAATAGAGTAACGTTCGACGGTCTGATGTGCGATCGCCGATATAAAATAGCTCGAAACACTTGAGTCGAATTTAGTGAGCCCGATCGAAGTTGAACGGATCCCTAACGTTCGGACGTAAGCCAGTTATAAAATCGGCCCCCAGGATTGACCTCACCACGTCATGAGTCTGGATTATCAATAGTCGGTCCTACCTACATTGCCTACTGGATATACAAACTTGAGAAGATATATTATTTCGTTCCAATTACTAATTGCTTGATGACAAATTGAGTGTGACCCGGACATTTTCTATATCAGTTTCCGGCTCTAAATGGTGAATTTTTTGGACTGATGGAATATTAATGTGGAGGTCGTGGAGAATGATACCAAAGAAAATATAACCTCAGATCACGGTTCAAGGAACTCTTAAGCTGCCGCCCAGGAAATGCCTTCACTTGCAATGACGGCGCTTCACTATTCCAATACTTAGCGATGTTTCTAATACCTATGCAGTAAATATGGTAGCTGACCAGACCATGTTTCCAATCACCCTTTCTTTGTTGTTCAATAATAGGTAAAAAGAACAAAGGACTCAGTCCATTTAAAAAAATCCTTGGGTCATTATTTGTGATTTCTTCCACATTGCCTGCTGGATCTTGGAACTTGGGAAGAAATTTTATTTCCTTCCAAGCGAAAGTTCCACCACCCATTGAAGTTCGAGTAAGAAACATTAACTCATGACCAAGTCCCTTTTCACTATGATGATTCATATTTAAAGGTCTATTCTGCAAAACATTAATCCAGTAAATAAATTAAGAGATTTTTTATCCTTCTATCCATAATCTCTTTGCATCGTGCATGTTGTGCTGAACGCCATTTACCCAATGGCGTCCTTATATGCCAGCTTCAGTAAGCTAAAACATAGAAGGTAATGAAGTGCCTCATATTTAAAAAGTGTTTACCGATTCACTCTACGATTTTTGGAACTTTTTATCCACAGTAGTGTGAAAGAGAAACTTCATCCGAAATGGACATCTCATCTATTCCATATCCAGTGTTCTCCATTCCATTATTTATTTATTTTTCTTTCCCATCTGAGACGTACGCCTTCTATACTTGACTGCGCTTTGGAGCTTAAAGCACAAAAACAAAATAAGATTAACTGTTGGAAGCTTAACTTTTGTAAAATTAACTCAAGAGGACCCTGCGCCACACAACCTAGTGGTGGCTTGCACGGAATTACGTAGATGTAGATGAACATTTAAGCTGAACATGATATCTATATCAAAAAAGACCGATTAGCGGTTGCCATCGTAGGGATTAGCGCAACAATTAGCTCAATACATAGAGAGCATAACAATACTGCGATTTCATTTACTCTGTTTATCTCACAGGGGTTACCTTACGCGAGAAAAAGGAAGCCTCCAGTCTTGCACTTTGGCCATGTTCTGACTATGAAAACATTGCCTTCTTCCCTTTAACTCCGTGTATTTTAGCGGAGCACTTATTATCAAATACGGCACCCAGGAGCTAATATAACACGGGAAATGTATTTATATTAACCTTTGTACCTAGAAATAATACTTGCTTTGATTCTTCAATTCGCGACAGTTCGCAGCAATAGGGAAAATAACATATGCCTACATCATCGTCTGCTACGATTCCATTGGAAACCTAATACCTACAGAAAACCTCCCATTTCCAAACAATACTACATACAAGTATCGTTGGGGAAACTCCTGTGTATAAATGACAGTTCCAAAGCTTATGTTTGTCTCCGTTTATCACACATGGACGTAATGACGTATATGTCAGGAATGCCTTATATATCGTCTGCTACGATGTCGAATAAAACCGAATACCCACTATTCATATGTCCTTTTCGCATTCCAAGTAGTTTCAATCGTCGTCATAGAATTTGCTGGGAGCAAATTTTTTTTTCTTTTTCTTCAATAGTTCTCAATCAATTACATATGCACGAAAAAATTGATATCAGAAATGCATCCAATTTTGTCTTCTCCAATACTAATTGTGAGCATGGTCTGACGAAAAGAGGCCGAGGACAAGGGTGGCAACTAGTTAGCCATCACATTGGATCATATTTTATCACAAGTTCGTACCTGTGCATTACGGATGATAAATGTATCAGATTAGATCATAAATGTAGCCATCAGATTTCAATGCTTTTACATAGGATCACCCAAGGTTTTCATAATCACAACATTGCTAAATGCGCAAAATTCGGCTTCAATTCTCCACGCTGGAGAGAGCTGCAAGGCTACCCCTGTGGTTTATTTACTAGGTATCTAGACAATATGGCGTCTGCGGTCACGTGACATTAACGCCATATCCGCCCGATGAGCTCTAGGATCCAAGGGAAGATCGCTAGATTTGACAAGTTCGAAAACGACCTCTGCCGTATTAGGTGTAATAATTTTTACTGAAGAAGTTATCCTTGCATTGTTTTTAACCGGGCAGTTATCTCGCATGTCCCTTACGGAAAACTTCAAAGCCTCGAAAACTTTTATTTTCAACGTTTCGTCGAACATGGCAGCTCGGTCTAAAATCACTTTAAATACGATGACATATGCACGGAATTAGTTTCAAACGCGCAAATATGCTTCTCATAGGGATGAAATGATTACTCATATGTGTAAAGGTTAAATAATGGTTGACTGCCGAATAAAAACAATTATTAGCATGTGGACGACCTCTATATTTCTAGGACGTAGACGTCTTGTACTTGGACAATATTCATTCGTGGTGCCAGGAGTTGGGTTTAGATTTAAGTATTAGTGAATGCACCAAAGTTCACTTCCCAGAAAAGTCATCACACAAATGCCATACCTATACTGTGGGTGGAGTAAGCATAAAATCTTCAGATACTGTAAAATATCTCGGAATTACCTTAACTTCTGATAAATCGTGGGGATTACAAATACAAAACACATCATTAGCAGCATTAAAGAAGCTAGGTTTTATTAAACGTATAATAGGAAGGTTCTCGGATGAAATTATAAAAGAGAGATGCTATACTTCGCTCTGGTTAGGCCACACCTCGAACACGCCGCAGGCATTTGTGACCTCTTTGGGGGTTTATTCCGTATTTTGTCGTCGGTTCCGCACCGTTCGGTATAAAGCCTACTGACGGCATGGATTCCGTGCCGACAGGGAGTCCCCGTCGGAGTTCCATCACCGACGGAGCTTTCTCGGGCGATTCTGTAAGCAAGTCGAGCGCCGTTCCAGTCGGTTTGGTAACTCCTCCCTCTCGAGATACCCCTACCTCCCGAGTGTTGCCGAGCTGAGGGTCACATGGTCTGTTTCATCCGATGGAGACAAGGGAGACGATAGAAAAAATAAATGATTAAATGAAACCGCCTAGTGCTCTCGTGGGCATCAACCAAAACGACATCCAGTGACAAATATTATAATACACAGACTCAGTAATGTCGAAATTAAAGTCATTCTCACGCACAGTAATGTCGAAAGAAGGAGGATAATGAAGTTCTGTGAATTGAGTGCGTGACAATGTATATTTGTGCAATAAAAAAAGTGTTTCATATTTCAAGTACATTGCAATAAGTAGCTTATTTATGAACATGAATTTTTCCAAAGACAAGTTAGATGCAACGAGAACTAATGTGTTATGATTGCATGTATGTAGAAATATGATTGGTCAAGTATACCAATTTATTCATTATATTTATGTGCAAATTAACGCGCGTGATGGAAAGCAGAGTTTATCACGTTGTATATATTTGGTATTTCTGGCCGAAAAAGTGGCCTTTGTGTGGAGTAAAAACCTTTGGAAGATGGTTCGAATTAATAGTTGAATCTAATAGAACAGTATTATCATGAATAAAGAATGCCCATGTAGTCCATATTTGTGGGGAGATTATGAAATGTTCGCATTTATATGCTTTATTCGTGTGTATAGCAATGGTTATGCTGCGCGCTCGTGCCATGAAACATTCATTTAGCGTCTTCGTGGAACGAAGTTGAATGTAAAAATGACTTGAATGCGAAGTATTAAGAACTATGATGAGAGAAAATGAAGTGGAGGTGCCGCTAAGTATGTCGTTGAACACTTTCTTGCTTTGCTGTTGTTGCATGTATGTCATTGTCAGTATTCAGTACACGTATATGTTTATTAATGTCAGGAGCCCTTAAGTTTCGCTGAAGCTTGCTTCCCTCCGTAACAACCTAACTCCTAGTTATTAGCATATTACGCCGAGCAGGAACGTTTCTCGTGGTTCAAGTGGAAAATTTGTCGTTCGAATGTGTTACACTATTGGCAGTATTTATGTATTAATCCGAATTAATTGAGGCACAGTAATAATTGACAGTTCAGTTTAAAGGGTGCTTCAAGATGTTTAGTTGAGTTGTGAAAACAGGGACTGAAGCTCAAAAAAACGCCATTAAAAGCACAGATCTCACGATATATCCTATTTTCTCAAATAATAAACTACTGCAGTGTGTATAAGTGGGTTTCATGCGTGGTTGAATAAACAAAATTAGACCATATAGGTCAAATTTCCAATTTGAGAATATATATTAATCCGCAATAATTACTGACATTTGTTGCGGAGGATTTTCTGGGAATTGATTCCACACACTATAATAAGGTAATCCAACATGCTTCATAGGCAAAATATTGGCCTGTATATGTACTTGATAGCGCCAAATAGTAAAATATTTTTAGGAGCCAAGCGACCAATACAATGCTACATATCGGAATCCCAGTTGTTTTCAGGTTTTTCTTTTAGGTCGTCACTTTCATTATCATTATTTCAACTTGTGCATTACATATTATATCTCCATTAATCCTGTGAATAAATTATATCGCTATTACAAGCCTCAAATAAACCTATTTCAGACATAAATCTAAATGCGTTGTCCATTTGTTACGGTGTCTCTCAAGCAAACCGACTGATTACCCTGGGTACCGACAGCTTTTACGTGCCGGTACGATCTCCCGACGGAAGCTCCTTGGCACACCGATCGGTTTCATACAGAACACCACGGTTGTCGGTGTGACGTGCCACACGACGAAAAGGCTCCCATGCCGATCGGTTCGGAGTTACAGAATGACCCCCCTGGTCAAATAGATCTAACCAAAAAAAATAAATAAAATACAAAGGAAAGCAGCGCGCTTCGTTAAAAACTGCAATACGAGCGAACACATAGTGTCTCACAACTTTAAGTGGGGTTAAGGTGGGAATCCCTAGAGACTCGGAGGCTGCACGCTAGGCTTAGGTTGCTTGATAAATTCAGAACTGACATTTTTCAGAGCGACATAGAGAATATCATTATGACTCCTCACTACATCTCCAGGTCTGACAAATGCGATAAAACAAGAGAGATATATTACCATTAACAGATAAACACAATAACTCGTTCTTTCCGCGCACAATAAGCGACCACATTAAAAACTGAGCTCCACTAAATATACTCCCATAATACACGTCACCATTTTACCTTCAAAAACCAAATCCCGAACAGCTTTAAACGGCTGGTAGATGTATGTAGATGAATACTACAAACGGTTGTCTCTCAGGATGTCACATTTCACACAAACTTGCTGTTCGGAAAGCATTTGACCTCAAACATATTAATCTGAAATGTTCTATGAAATGATTTTAGCGTAATTATTGCCCATTTAAATTTTTTCACATTTCTGCTCAAATAGAGTGATTCAGGAATAAAGGTTTTTGGTCATATGACTACTTCTATTTATTGAAGAGTAAACAATATATATTCAGCGATAGCCAAAGCTTTCCTGTTGATTCTAAGGTAGCAGAAGCAATTACTACACGTTCCGCTTTTTTTTGTTTTGGATCCATAATAATGATGTTATGAAGTGATATAATTTGTGTAAACCATTAATTATTAGGAAATACTTCCCTCCATGTGCGTTAAATGAATTATGATTCCTACGCTGCAATTACAGCGCTCATAAATCGCGCTTCTTTTCTTATACGCGAAAATCTTACGAAGATATACGTTATTTTCAAGTAAAAATCCATTAAGGAATTTCGAGCTTAGAAATCAATGAATGTGGTCTTATTTTATATAAAAACATCTCACCTATCCAATGAAACCAAAAGTTCCACCCCCTTACAACGTTACTATCCTAGATATTTGCTAGTGAATACCAGCCATTTTACATGGGAAATGGTACGTGCATGCACTCCAGAGTAACATTATCTACAAAATGAGGTATTTCTAACACTTAGTTGTCGTAAAAAAACTAACTGTGAAGTGTATATGTTTTCTCAACTACTTTTGAAAATTAATCATATTGTCCCCGTTGTAAATTCTTCGGGATCACAAAACACCTTCCGTGTTCAAAGGAGTTTCAAACGCACCGCGAGAAAAAAAATGAGTCCAGTTAAAGACTAATTTAGATATTTCCATTTAATAACTACCAATTTCTGTCACATATTACTATTACGCCACCTTTAATGATGCAATATTTAATTGTTGTGTCCTACAGCTGGTGAAATTAAAACGTATAATTCGAATATGGTTTCTATTATGATTAAGGAAATATCTCGGTCGGACTACCTTAAGAAAATGCCATTGGTCTCGGTCCGTCTACTATTAAGTTCATCCAGGATCGAAATTTAGGGAGTTTTCATTTAATGATCAAATTCTTTTTTCAAAGACGTATCCTGAATCCACGATATCCCGTACCTTTATAGATACCTTTTTTTAACAAAGTTTCATTTTTAAAAAATGAAGGGGAGTCAAATACTAGATAGATTTATTTGATAGTTCAAGGACAATTTTTCTTAATCTTCACTCTAAAATTAATTCATATTAATCGATAATTATAAGGATGATGTGGTGTAGTGCAGACTAGGTATGCTATCGATTCACATTTTTAAATACGCCCTAATATCACCAAAATGTCCCTGCGAATGCATAGAACAGTGTCATAAGGTTTTCAGCCAGGTTGAGGTGATAGATACCACGGGCCTCAATATATAACTCCGAACACAATGGCATTGAAACGTCGCGACTATCAAATTACGATATTAAAAATACGCGTCGGTGCATTTGATGAACACCGTTGTCAGCACACTTGGGAATAACTAATGCTAGGAAAGGTAGTTGAACCATTGGACACCAAGGTAATCATATCGAAAGCTAATCTCGTAGTAACTGATCCTGCATGTTTTCTTCGTAAATTTTACCTGAAACTTATATAATGAAATCTATTTTGATGTCGTTGCGGGAAAAAATTAATCATATTTCAGCGTGTTGCCTCAGAGTTTCTAAGTACTCCCAGCCTTATTAATAATTAGAGTCGAATGCATGTTTGAAATAACTAGCATATAATCATTAATGAGTTGAGGAATCGAATGAAATATCGGCGTAACTTGGTTTATTTGTAGAAATCTCATGACAAAATTTTTATATTCGTAAAAGTGGCATAAATAACTGAGGGGAGAATAAAGACCAATTCATTTGCTTCGATAGTTCACGTCCATCTTTACAAAATTTTCATGCTCCAAGTATTTGCATTAATTTTATATGTGGACCCCAGAAGTCAAGGGATCTAAGTGACGTTAAAAAGAAATAATTTAGGTACAGGAAGGGAATGTGAAAATCTAAATCTTCTAGATGGCAAAGCTATCCAAGTCATTTTATTGACAGATGATGCTATCTAGGGTTATGCCTCTTAACTACTTAGTGGGTTGTACCAAACATTTTCAACTTTGACTAAAGTTTTCTCAAAACAACGATTTTGTTACTTAGACCCCATTGACTTCCTTGGGGTCCTCATATATTATTATGTAGTGCGTTTCAGAGTACTTATGCTATCAATTCAAATACTATGTACGCCTTAATTCTCACGGTAATGTCCCGGCAAAGGTGTAGTACGAAGTTTTCTTGTATTTTCAGGTGGGTGAGGGAGATACCTGTGTTTTAGAATAGATCGCCGAAAACCCTTGCAAACCATAGCATGGAAAAGTTACGACAGTAAAACGAATTAATAGAGAATACGAGTCCGTCTATTTAAACACCTTTGCCAGCCCGGAAGTCATTAATTTTGAAATTATAACCGTTGAGTTTCCACGGTACATAATATATTCCAAGGATTACAAAAATACGTCCAAAATGATAAAATACTTCATTTTGGCTGTTCTCCTTTAATCAGTGATAAGATTTACCGATTACTTTTACCGATTTAAGATTTAATATCCTGAAAATGGGTTGCTATATTCATGTGTAGTCGTAATACTTTTAATAATTATCAAAAGAACGACAAATGGGCGCTTGGAAAAGTAAAAGCTCTTAATAACGTAGAAATAATAGGTTGAATCGCTCCATTACAAACACAAAATATGGAGACATGTATTCGTTTAACTTCAGAGGAAATCAATTTAAATGGGAGATTAAAGGGAAAAAAAATTATTTTATCATGGAGTCAGCACTAAAGTGTAAAGTTAAAGAACCTTACTATTTTTAAACGCTCAATAAAAGTAAAAAATAAATGACTTTCGCACGGGAAGGACTTAACCGTTGCTTGACAATATTTAGTTCGCTCGACTTAAAGTATTTTATCCGTGTAAGATGGGAAACCGGCTCCTCGACCCCATATTCAGTAAACTTCGACCTAGGTTTCGACTTAAGTCATTATCAAGGTCTTCAGTCGAAACCTATATTTAAGTCTAAATACCATGTGGAATATTACATTCATTCAAAATCATCGCAATGTTGTCCCACCAAGTGAAGCCTGAAAGTTTACTATACAATCGAACTTTTATACTTTGATAAGAATAGTATTTTTCTCGCGCTTCCATCTCGATGGAGGATTTTTATTCTAAAGGAGTGTGAAAAGTAAATTGAAAACTCATGCAGTGCATCAACTAAGCCTAAATTTATTTTTCATAGTGAATTATATTCGTATTAGGAAAACGGTAATTCGAAGAAGAAGGCGTTCTGTCTTAAGCACTCTCAATAAGGATGCGACAATCAGTTCAAATAGCAGACGAAATGAGAGTTTATTGTCGATAATGCCGGTACATCTAATGGAGCGTTATCGACATGAAGGAGAAGTGACTTTCCCAACCAAGGGGCACCGATCAAGTTTTATCGTGACAATCATTACATGTATTATGTATTAATTCGAATATAGACAAAATCGGGGTGTTCCATAATGAATTTTCCTCTGAATATTACGCCATAAAAGGTAAAATGATAAGGGTTTTAACGTCTAACTCCACCTTCCCTCGTCAAAGTTGCAAAACACACAAAATATTTTCAACAATCACTGTCATTTTGTTCAATATTTTAAAAAACCCACGAGTATTATTGGCTTTCCTCAGTTCCATTACACTTCAGTGATGAGTTGCCAGAGTTGTTACAATTGTGTCATAGGACAAGTCTTCAGTTTGATATGGAAGGTAGCATTCGTTTAACTTTAAAAGTAATGTTTGCAATCAGAAGTTCATTTTGTATTTCATGTCTGCTGCTTGATACTTTCATTTGTATTCATTTGACATTTAAAAGCCCTCTGGTATTTTGTGCTCAAGTTTCCTCTTTCCGTTAATATGAGGCAACAATAAAACACATTATTACCCTAAGTTTTTATTTACTTGCGTTTCGACAGTAAAAAATGTGGGAACACTACACCAATTAATGGTTAGCTCAAAATTAGTTAATAAGATCCATGAATATATATTTTGGATTGTGATCTCGTCGCCAAAAACTGTTTTTTAGAATTCCGTAACCATATTACCATGAATATGCATGGGTTATACTTACAATTAATCATAATGCTGTGGATAAAAAATGTGGTACCACATGCGGGACGTAATTATACTCTTTTTTAATATTGTCCGGTCTACAGATATATTTATTTCTAAATTTAATTACACAAATGCACAATTTACTTCTTAGCACTTCGTGAATATCGCTGTGCGGAAATTTAATAATAATGCGAGGTGACTTCATGAGTATTCCCAATGGCCATCATTGCAGTGTAGGTAAAAAGGAATGCACTTACCGCCACCT
The DNA here is from genome assembly GCA_963169105.1 of Ceriagrion tenellum. Taxonomy (NCBI): domain Eukaryota; kingdom Metazoa; phylum Arthropoda; class Insecta; order Odonata; family Coenagrionidae; genus Ceriagrion; species Ceriagrion tenellum. The sequence continues at coordinate 121,243,838 of OY720642.1, read as the reverse complement.
AGAACAGATTCTTATTTTTCAATCCAAGTGTCCTATTTTGAGTCCTCTTAGACTCATGCCCTGTTTTGTAGCCTGGTACGAAGCAAGTTCTGTTTAAAGAAGGAATTCTAAATTCTTTATATTAGCCTAACGGCCTTAATGCATTCAAATTAGAATCAGAGTCTGGCAAACATCGTCGTCGGCACACGATGGACGTTTCATAAACCTCTTACGCAATTCCTGTAATAGATAATTCCTTTCTAGCATTTACAAAGTAAATTTTAGATCACAAAAATTGCAAGATGTTATTCAAAGCATTAAGTAATTCATGTCTCCTCGATCGTTACTGAATATTCACCACGGTCTCACGTTAACAGCAATTAACTACGTCTATTTACAATGACAACAGAAAAGACTAATCGAAGTGGCGCCAAGGACTGGGTGATCTAAATGTGGAAATTTAGACAACGCGTAGCCTAGGAAACAATGCCAAAAATCCGAATCCATAATATATATTCATGATAAGATCTATCCTATTGATGGACGTTTTCGTGAGCTTTCATTGTTGACGTTACGCTCCCTTCCGCTGTGAAAATTTGAAGCACGCGCCAGTGTTTCATACTTTTATTTATATTCATTTGATATTTAAAAACCCTCTGGTATTATTGGCTTTTTGTGCTTCATTGCACTTCAGCGGTGAATTGCCAGAGTTAATGCCTGCATGCCGGAGCTCACGGAGTTAGGTGGGAGACGAATAAAAAGCATATATATTTAAATTATGTGCGGATTTCTAAGGAATTTGTTCCTGGAGAGGATTGTAATAAGGATGCGAGAAGCTGTGCAAATGGTAGACATAATAAGAGTTGGACGCCGATAATACCAGCTTGGATAATGGATTGTTAGCGACATGAAGTGGATGTGATAATCTAAACAAAAGCGCCACGATCATGCTTTTCTTTTGTCAATATTGCATACATAATGTATTTATTAGCAAGAAAATAAGTCGGGGTATTCAAAATTAAACTTAACCGATAATATCACGTCATAAAGTTGAAATGGTAAGCAGTTTAAACCTGATTCCTTATATATAACTCAATCTTCCGCTGTGAAAATTTGAAGCATGCGCCAATGTTTTATAATCTTATTTATATTCATCTGATATTTTAAAAATACCCACTGTTATTATCGGCTTTTTGTACTCCATTACAATTTATCGGTGAATTTCCATAGTCTTAGGTCAGAGGTTTTAGGTGCAGCCCTCGGAGGTAGACGTGAGATTAAATACGAACGCATAAAAAATTTTTAACGAGCGCATTTATGCTTTTATTCTAGGTAAGGTTAATCGAATAAAATTGTATTACCGTTGGAAGTGCGAGCCGTCGAATTAAAATCCTCAAGATGGACGAGCGAGACAAATACTAATCGAAGAGTAAGGGATCGACTGACTGAATATTGGGTCGAGGATCCAGTTTCCTTTCATACGCAGATTAAAGAGCTCTTTTTACTTCCTCATCCTCAAATGGGGATAGCGTGAATCGAATGCTTTCAGGTAAAAATCGCTCGCTCAGTCAATCAGTCGCTCATAAAAGGCGTCCTACCTATTTTTAGTATTTTTTTATGCTTGGACTTTTGTAATCCTTGGAATATATATCGTACCATGGAAACTGAACGGTTATAATTAAAAATTAAGGACTTGCGTGCTGGCAACGGTGGTTAAATGCACAATAGCGTATTTTCAATATCGTCATTTGATAGTCGTGTCGTATCAATGCCATTGTTCGCCATGTTCTTCAGAGATCTATTCTGAAGCCCAGGTGTTACCTTACCGAGGCTGAAAACACGAGACCTCTTCGTACTACGCCTTCGCCGGGACAGTACGTGAGCATTAGAACGTGCTTAGCAATTACAATGATTACATAAATGCTCTGAAATTCACTACATTATATATTAAATTTCGATTAATGTGCAAATACTTGGATCGTAAATATCTTGAAAAGATATTCGCAAACTATCAAAGCAATTGGTCTTAAATCTCCCCTCGGTTTTTTATGCCACTTTGACAAATATAAAAATTTTGCCTTAACATTTCCCTAAATAAACCTAGCTACGCCGTTATTGTATTCCATTTCTAAAAAAGCAATGATTGTATGTTGATTATTTCAAACATACGCTAAAGTATAAGTATTAAAAAGGCTGAGAGTCGTTAAAAACTCTGAAGCCACAGGCAAAAATAAGGTTAATTTATGGCAGAGATAAATTCAATATAGTTTATAATTTACGTTATTTTCATGTGAAATTTTTGAAAGAAAAGATTCGGTACCTAATACTTCGAAATTAGCCGCGATGTGATTGGCTTCCTGGGAAATAATTCGTTTTCTTTTCTTGGTATTAATTATTCCGGAATCCTACGTAATATCTGTGTTCGGAAGGCGCGAGCAAAGACCTCGGGGTCACTTTACCGGGTGTCGCGACTGACTTTGGCGTTCAAAGGCCAGTAATTTGTGTGCCTATAACTCCCCCCTCCCATCCCGCGTGTACCTATTGGACCGCTTTCCCGCAGGAGAGCGGAGAACAGCCCTCTCTGCCCCAGCGTGTGAGAACCAAGGTCTCAGTTAGCTTGGCCACGCCACTGTTTGCGTTGGGCGATGTTCTGATTTTTGGTCCCCAGCCTGCCTAAGAGTGCAAAGGCAGTGCAATGGCTGGGGGTGTAAAATGGGGCCCTTAGCCAAGCCAACGAGTGCGTCGGGGGCGGCTAAGGGGTTCTTTCGTGTACCAGCCGTAGTCTTCTCGACTCCCGGTCTCCAAGACCGGAAGCCATTCTCTCCGGGCCGGAACCTCGGGCCTTAGATCCCCAGGCGGGGAGGCCCCTTCGGAAAGTGGTTACGTAAGATCGGTTACCGTTGGTCGGGCCTCTCAAACGTTCCAAATCCCTGTCCCTATCACGTCGATGATGAACCTGTGAAAGGACGTCATGAGGATGGTATTCCATTCAACACGGCCCACGGGCTGTCTCCGCTGGCTGGTACTCCTTCGGGGATCGTCCTTTCATCAAGGACACCGACTCGTCGCAATGGCAATCGGACTCTTGCAGAAGATCCCATTCTCAAGCTCTCTCCTTTGTTATCCTTGGGTGGTCGACCTTCTTCTTTGTCTGGTGGTGATCACACGATGTTGTCCTGGCTGGAACGTGAAGATTGTAGCAATGATGCCAGTCTTTTATAGCGGATTTCGATTCCGCCCTTCGTCGTGATTGGCCGATGACTCTTTGTTGATGATTCGGCCAATCCGAAAGCAGCACGGTATGAATCCAAATCGGCATTCGTTCATAAAAACCAATCCGGTAATAAAACTGAATCCATTCTTTTTCTTTTCCCCACAACAAAAGTTGATTTTTAAAACTTCCTTCATCGCGGAGGATAACGTATGAAAGATGATCAATGGAGACAGATACATTTGGGATTATCCTATCAGTTGTTGCGCAATACAAAGTTATTACTGTTATAATATTATTTCAAATTTCTTTCAGTAATCTCATACTCTCCTAGCTCACGTAAAATCTTGTATTAACCATCAATTTTTTTATAATGGCATATAAAGTGGATAGCTTTTCTCATGTAATCGTTAGGGAAAAGAAGACATAACAGGGCCTTTTCAATGCTATCTAATATTTTTCATTTTTTTGACCCGAAACAATTAACAGTCATCCTACATATTTTTTCCCAGGACAATTTAATAATTTGAATTTAGCCTTTTCTCGTGAATAGCTGTAGCCTCTGAGGACGAAATCTAATGGATACAATGAGACCGACGTGCTTACAAATATTCTATTATTTTATGTGATTAACGAAGCTATTATTATTCCCTTTTAAATATTGTGTTACTATCTTTACCATTCTCACCTATTGTAAAATCATAATTAACTCCTTTGAATTTATTAAAACTTTGTAATTTAAATCGAATATCACGAGAGTATTATGTTATTATATGGTCTGTTACCCTTGAAAGTTGCGCCACAAGGATGGATTAATAACTGTGTATGTTGTTGGAATGCCATCGTTTTACATTTATGACATCCCCCCAAATCACGAAATTGTGAAGAAAGTTAGTACGACTTGTAACGTCCTTTTCTTTTATTTTGCGTAGTTTCAAGAAACACTCTCTCTTTCATTATTTCAAGTGATTCACATTCACTGTTCTTCAGTATTGATTTTTTTCCAGATTCAATAGTGCCCCACTTGACTCAAAAAAGGTTGCAATAGCTCAGAGCGCGGAAGAACTCCGAGTTGTTGCGACATTATTCGGAAACTCTCTCACTTGTTTCTACGGTTGATTGGAAACATTGTGGATGATCTCATTGTAATCGACCGTATTACTATTTTCGACAATAATTCCGATAATCATCTTGATTATTACCGACGAGGACTACGCGCTGTCGCCCGACTCTTCGGTCGGTATTTCTTCGTGTCATACTGGAAGGATATAATTTTGGCATCGTGTCAGTAACGCAATTTCTCTCTCAAGTCATATTTTTACGTTGAGTAAAGCCTGGCAATTATATTGGTCCAATAATATCATCACTTTTAAGTCTGGCCGATTTATATTAAGGGATAGCATACGGGAATTCTTCGTCGGCAGAAGTAAAGATCATTTTCGAAAATATTGTTGTGAATAATAATGCGACCGCTTGCAATGAGATGATTTACCTTGTTTCCCCTCAATCGCAGAAACAAACAAGAGATGCGTGCTTCTGAAGAATGACGCAATAACTAGGAGGCCTTCCAAAGTTAGACCTGCAAGAGTCTTACCTTAAGTCAAGTGGGGCAAAACCAAATTTCGAAATATCAGTATTGAAGGGACGTTTCTGTTGAATGGCTCTGAACAATGGGTAAGAGAGCGTTTGTCTGTCGTCACTACGCAAAACCGATGAAAAGGATGTTCAAGTCTTACTGACGCGCTTCACAATGTTGTGCAAATTTGGAGGTCGTGATGCCATATATAAAAAAACGCGATAACATTTGAACAACTTTCACCCTTATTAATACTTCCTTGCCGTGGAAATTCCAAAAGTAGAATACCTTCGTTTAAGTTTTGAAGTTTTTATGTGTTTAGTCAATTTTTCCATGGCTGAGAAAGGCAGAGATATGAGCACATTATTTCAAAGAGAAAAGTAACTGCGTCATCATATATTTCAAATGTTGGAATAAATGACAACTCTTCAGTTGCCTCTCATATATCATTCTGAAGCTTCAACTATTCACCGTGAGGTGTAATCCAAATCAAGTTTCGTTTCGCGTAAAGACCAATAATCTTTGACAATCATTCTGGGTTAACAGTGTATTGAACATGCCGTCTTTCGAGCAGGTGCTACTAATGAGTAGTGCTTTATATTGGACAGTGCTAAGTGACCTCCAGTCGAAATATTACTTACGTTTCTTGGTCACGCGGTCGACGGGTAACAATGGTGAGGGTCTCACAGATTTAATCTAATTCTCTGGTCATGAAAATTCTCGCGGACTGAATATACTGCTCTTGTCCACTCCCCATTCAATTGAGTAAGTTAGCCACCCAGGCGTTGGCTCCGGAGAATTAAGCTGTCGCGACGGTTAAGTATCTATGTGCAAACGGATGGACAACAGTGAATTTTGACAAAGGAGTAAATATGTGACTATGCCCTCTTCATAGCTTGCGAACTGCAACGAGAGATGTTGAAGGTAGTGTTTATTGTCACCAGGTCAAACCGATGGAAATGGCTAGATGGCATCGACACTGACGTGTTATTTCTTCGTTTTCCTAAGTTTTCAAACAGAAATGATACACTTCATTTACCTCAATAAATAAATGGGTGGATATTACGATATTTTACGTGACCTAGGAGGTTTCGAGACTACTACAAGATACATGAAATAATATTATTCAAGTAATTACTTCGAAACTGATGGAGTAATCACAAACGCATTTGTCTACATTGCTACGAACATCTCACAGACGCAATGATTCGCGATGAAAGGAGTTTTGCGAATCAACTTTTGATATGAGGAAAAGAAAAAGAATGGATTCACTTTTATTACCGGATTGGTTTTTATGCACGAATGCCGATTTGGATTCATACCGTGCTGAGTTCAGATTGGCCTCATTGTATCCATTAGATTTCGTCCTCAGAGGCTACAGCTGTTCACGAGAAAAGGCTAAATTCAAATTATTAAATTGTCCTGGGAAAAAATATGTAGGATGACTGTTAATTGTTTCGGGTCAAAAAAATGAAAAATATTAGATAGCATTGAAAAGGCCCTGTTATGTCTTCTTTTCCCTAACGATTACATGAGAAAAGCTATCCACTTTATATGCCATTATAAAAAAATTGATGGTTAATACAAGATTTTACGTGAGCTAGGAGAGTATGAGATTACTGAAAGAAATTTGAAATAATATTATAACAGTAATAACTTTGTATTGCGCAACAACTGATAGGATAATCCCAAATGTATCTGTCTCCATTGATCATCTTTCATACGTTATCCTCCGCGATGAAGGAAGTTTTAAAAATCAACTTTTGTTGTGGGGAAAAGAAAAAGAATGGATTCAGTTTTATTACCGGATTGGTTTTTATGAACGAATGCCGATTTGGATTCATACCGTGCTGCTTTCGGATTGGCCGAATCATCAACAAAGAGTCATCGGCCAATCACGACGAAGGGCGGAATCGAAATCCGCTATAAAAGACTGGCATCATTGCTACAATCTTCACGTTCCAGCCAGGACAACATCGTGTGATCACCACCAGACAAAGAAGAAGGTCGACCACCCAAGGATAACAAAGGAGAGAGCTTGAGAATGGGATCTTCTGCAAGAGTCCGATTGCCATTGCGACGAGTCGGTGTCCTTGATGAAAGGACGATCCCCGAAGGAGTACCAGCCAGCGGAGACAGCCCGTGGGCCGTGTTGAATGGAATACCATCCTCATGACGTCCTTTCACAGGTTCATCAGCGACGTGATAGGGACAGGGATTTGGAACGTTTGAGAGGCCCGACCAACGGTAACCGATCTTACGTAACCACTTTCCGAAGGGGCCTCCCCGCCTGGGGATCTAAGGCCCGAGGTTCCGGCCCGGAGAGAATGGCTTCCGGTCTTGGAGACCGGGAGTCGAGAAGACTACGGCTGGTACACGAAAGAACCCCTTAGCCGCCCCCGACGCACTCGTTGGCTTGGCTAAGGGCCCCATTTTACACCCCCAGCCATTGCACTGCCTTTGCACTCTTAGGCAGGCTGGGGACCAAAAATCAGAACATCGCCCAACGCAAACAGTGGCGTGGCCAAGCTAACTGAGACCTTGGTTCTCACACGCTGGGGCAGAGAGGGCTGTTCTCCGCTCTCCTGCGGGAAAGCGGTCCAATAGGTACACGCGGGATGGGAGGGGGGAGTTATAGGCACACAAATTACTGGCCTTTGAACGCCAAAGTCAGTCGCGACACCCGGTAAAGTGACCCCGAGGTCTTTGCTCGCGCCTTCCGAACACAGATATTACGTAGGATTCCGGAATAATTAATACCAAGAAAAGAAAACGAATTATTTCCCAGGAAGCCAATCACATCGCGGCTAATTTCGAAGTATTAGGTACCGAATCTTTTCTTTCAAAAATTTCACATGAAAATAACGTAAATTATAAACTATATTGAATTTATCTCTGCCATAAATTAACCTTATTTTTGCCTGTGGCTTCAGAGTTTTTAACGACTCTCAGCCTTTTTAATACTTATACTTTAGCGTATGTTTGAAATAATCAACATACAATCATTGCTTTTTTAGAAATGGAATACAATAACGGCGTAGCTAGGTTTATTTAGGGAAATGTTAAGGCAAAATTTTTATATTTGTCAAAGTGGCATAAAAAACCGAGGGGAGATTTAAGACCAATTGCTTTGATAGTTTGCGAATATCTTTTCAAGATATTTACGATCCAAGTATTTGCACATTAATCGAAATTTAATATATAATGTAGTGAATTTCAGAGCATTTATGTAATCATTGTAATTGCTAAGCACGTTCTAATGCTCACGTACTGTCCCGGCGAAGGCGTAGTACGAAGAGGTCTCGTGTTTTCAGCCTCGGTAAGGTAACACCTGGGCTTCAGAATAGATCTCTGAAGAACATGGCGAACAATGGCATTGATACGACACGACTATCAAATGACGATATTGAAAATACGCTATTGTGCATTTAACCACCGTTGCCAGCACGCAAGTCCTTAATTTTTAATTATAACCGTTCAGTTTCCATGGTACGATATATATTCCAAGGATTACAAAAGTCCAAGCATAAAAAAATACTAAAAATAGGTAGGACGCCTTTTATGAGCGACTGATTGACTGAGCGAGCGATTTTTACCTGAAAGCATTCGATTCACGCTATCCCCATTTGAGGATGAGGAAGTAAAAAGAGCTCTTTAATCTGCGTATGAAAGGAAACTGGATCCTCGACCCAATATTCAGTCAGTCGATCCCTTACTCTTCGATTAGTATTTGTCTCGCTCGTCCATCTTGAGGATTTTAATTCGACGGCTCGCACTTCCAACGGTAATACAATTTTATTCGATTAACCTTACCTAGAATAAAAGCATAAATGCGCTCGTTAAAAATTTTTTATGCGTTCGTATTTAATCTCACGCCTACCTCCGAGGGCTGCACCTAAAACCTCTGACCTAAGACTATGGAAATTCACCGATAAATTGTAATGGAGTACAAAAAGCCGATAATAACAGTGGGTATTTTTAAAATATCAGATGAATATAAATAAGATTATAAAACATTGGCGCATGCTTCAAATTTTCACAGCGGAAGATTGAGTTATATATAAGGAATCAGGTTTAAACTGCTTACCATTTCAACTTTATGACGTGATATTATCGGTTAAGTTTAATTTTGAATACCCCGACTTATTTTCTTGCTAATAAATACATTATGTATGCAATATTGACAAAAGAAAAGCATGATCGTGGCGCTTTTGTTTAGATTATCACATCCACTTCATGTCGCTAACAATCCATTATCCAAGCTGGTATTATCGGCGTCCAACTCTTATTATGTCTACCATTTGCACAGCTTCTCGCATCCTTATTACAATCCTCTCCAGGAACAAATTCCTTAGAAATCCGCACATAATTTAAATATATATGCTTTTTATTCGTCTCCCACCTAACTCCGTGAGCTCCGGCATGCAGGCATTAACTCTGGCAATTCACCGCTGAAGTGCAATGAAGCACAAAAAGCCAATAATACCAGAGGGTTTTTAAATATCAAATGAATATAAATAAAAGTATGAAACACTGGCGCGTGCTTCAAATTTTCACAGCGGAAGGGAGCGTAACGTCAACAATGAAAGCTCACGAAAACGTCCATCAATAGGATAGATCTTATCATGAATATATATTATGGATTCGGATTTTTGGCATTGTTTCCTAGGCTACGCGTTGTCTAAATTTCCACATTTAGATCACCCAGTCCTTGGCGCCACTTCGATTAGTCTTTTCTGTTGTCATTGTAAATAGACGTAGTTAATTGCTGTTAACGTGAGACCGTGGTGAATATTCAGTAACGATCGAGGAGACATGAATTACTTAATGCTTTGAATAACATCTTGCAATTTTTGTGATCTAAAATTTACTTTGTAAATGCTAGAAAGGAATTATCTATTACAGGAATTGCGTAAGAGGTTTATGAAACGTCCATCGTGTGCCGACGACGATGTTTGCCAGACTCTGATTCTAATTTGAATGCATTAAGGCCGTTAGGCTAATATAAAGAATTTAGAATTCCTTCTTTAAACAGAACTTGCTTCGTACCAGGCTAAAAAACAGGGCATGAGTCTAAGAGGACTCAAAATAGGACACTTGGATTGAAAAATAAGAATCTGTTCTAGGTGGCGGTAAGTGCATTCCTTTTTACCTACACTGCAATGATGGCCATTGGGAATACTCATGAAGTCACCTCGCATTATTATTAAATTTCCGCACAGCGATATTCACGAAGTGCTAAGAAGTAAATTGTGCATTTGTGTAATTAAATTTAGAAATAAATATATCTGTAGACCGGACAATATTAAAAAAGAGTATAATTACGTCCCGCATGTGGTACCACATTTTTTATCCACAGCATTATGATTAATTGTAAGTATAACCCATGCATATTCATGGTAATATGGTTACGGAATTCTAAAAAACAGTTTTTGGCGACGAGATCACAATCCAAAATATATATTCATGGATCTTATTAACTAATTTTGAGCTAACCATTAATTGGTGTAGTGTTCCCACATTTTTTACTGTCGAAACGCAAGTAAATAAAAACTTAGGGTAATAATGTGTTTTATTGTTGCCTCATATTAACGGAAAGAGGAAACTTGAGCACAAAATACCAGAGGGCTTTTAAATGTCAAATGAATACAAATGAAAGTATCAAGCAGCAGACATGAAATACAAAATGAACTTCTGATTGCAAACATTACTTTTAAAGTTAAACGAATGCTACCTTCCATATCAAACTGAAGACTTGTCCTATGACACAATTGTAACAACTCTGGCAACTCATCACTGAAGTGTAATGGAACTGAGGAAAGCCAATAATACTCGTGGGTTTTTTAAAATATTGAACAAAATGACAGTGATTGTTGAAAATATTTTGTGTGTTTTGCAACTTTGACGAGGGAAGGTGGAGTTAGACGTTAAAACCCTTATCATTTTACCTTTTATGGCGTAATATTCAGAGGAAAATTCATTATGGAACACCCCGATTTTGTCTATATTCGAATTAATACATAATACATGTAATGATTGTCACGATAAAACTTGATCGGTGCCCCTTGGTTGGGAAAGTCACTTCTCCTTCATGTCGATAACGCTCCATTAGATGTACCGGCATTATCGACAATAAACTCTCATTTCGTCTGCTATTTGAACTGATTGTCGCATCCTTATTGAGAGTGCTTAAGACAGAACGCCTTCTTCTTCGAATTACCGTTTTCCTAATACGAATATAATTCACTATGAAAAATAAATTTAGGCTTAGTTGATGCACTGCATGAGTTTTCAATTTACTTTTCACACTCCTTTAGAATAAAAATCCTCCATCGAGATGGAAGCGCGAGAAAAATACTATTCTTATCAAAGTATAAAAGTTCGATTGTATAGTAAACTTTCAGGCTTCACTTGGTGGGACAACATTGCGATGATTTTGAATGAATGTAATATTCCACATGGTATTTAGACTTAAATATAGGTTTCGACTGAAGACCTTGATAATGACTTAAGTCGAAACCTAGGTCGAAGTTTACTGAATATGGGGTCGAGGAGCCGGTTTCCCATCTTACACGGATAAAATACTTTAAGTCGAGCGAACTAAATATTGTCAAGCAACGGTTAAGTCCTTCCCGTGCGAAAGTCATTTATTTTTTACTTTTATTGAGCGTTTAAAAATAGTAAGGTTCTTTAACTTTACACTTTAGTGCTGACTCCATGATAAAATAATTTTTTTTCCCTTTAATCTCCCATTTAAATTGATTTCCTCTGAAGTTAAACGAATACATGTCTCCATATTTTGTGTTTGTAATGGAGCGATTCAACCTATTATTTCTACGTTATTAAGAGCTTTTACTTTTCCAAGCGCCCATTTGTCGTTCTTTTGATAATTATTAAAAGTATTACGACTACACATGAATATAGCAACCCATTTTCAGGATATTAAATCTTAAATCGGTAAAAGTAATCGGTAAATCTTATCACTGATTAAAGGAGAACAGCCAAAATGAAGTATTTTATCATTTTGGACGTATTTTTGTAATCCTTGGAATATATTATGTACCGTGGAAACTCAACGGTTATAATTTCAAAATTAATGACTTCCGGGCTGGCAAAGGTGTTTAAATAGACGGACTCGTATTCTCTATTAATTCGTTTTACTGTCGTAACTTTTCCATGCTATGGTTTGCAAGGGTTTTCGGCGATCTATTCTAAAACACAGGTATCTCCCTCACCCACCTGAAAATACAAGAAAACTTCGTACTACACCTTTGCCGGGACATTACCGTGAGAATTAAGGCGTACATAGTATTTGAATTGATAGCATAAGTACTCTGAAACGCACTACATAATAATATATGAGGACCCCAAGGAAGTCAATGGGGTCTAAGTAACAAAATCGTTGTTTTGAGAAAACTTTAGTCAAAGTTGAAAATGTTTGGTACAACCCACTAAGTAGTTAAGAGGCATAACCCTAGATAGCATCATCTGTCAATAAAATGACTTGGATAGCTTTGCCATCTAGAAGATTTAGATTTTCACATTCCCTTCCTGTACCTAAATTATTTCTTTTTAACGTCACTTAGATCCCTTGACTTCTGGGGTCCACATATAAAATTAATGCAAATACTTGGAGCATGAAAATTTTGTAAAGATGGACGTGAACTATCGAAGCAAATGAATTTGTCTTTATTCTCCCCTCAGTTATTTATGCCACTTTTACGAATATAAAAATTTTGTCATGAGATTTCTACAAATAAACCAAGTTACGCCGATATTTCATTCGATTCCTCAACTCATTAATGATTATATGCTAGTTATTTCAAACATGCATTCGACTCTAATTATTAATAAGGCTGGGAGTACTTAGAAACTCTGAGGCAACACGCTGAAATATGATTAATTTTTTCCCGCGACGACATCAAAATAGATTTCATTATATAAGTTTCAGGTAAAATTTACGAAGAAAACATGCAGGATCAGTTACTACGAGATTAGCTTTCGATATGATTACCTTGGTGTCCAATGGTTCAACTACCTTTCCTAGCATTAGTTATTCCCAAGTGTGCTGACAACGGTGTTCATCAAATGCACCGACGCGTATTTTTAATATCGTAATTTGATAGTCGCGACGTTTCAATGCCATTGTGTTCGGAGTTATATATTGAGGCCCGTGGTATCTATCACCTCAACCTGGCTGAAAACCTTATGACACTCTGTTCTATGCATTCGCAGGGACATTTTGGTGATATTAGGGCGTATTTAAAAATGTGAATCGATAGCATACCTAGTCTGCACTACACCACATCATCCTTATAATTATCGATTAATATGAATTAATTTTAGAGTGAAGATTAAGAAAAATTGTCCTTGAACTATCAAATAAATCTATCTAGTATTTGACTCCCCTTCATTTTTTAAAAATGAAACTTTGTTAAAAAAAAGGTATCTTTTATTATTAAAATACTCTAAATAAATCTACTTACGCCGTTTTGGCATTTAATTCCTCAGCTCAACAGTAGGCAAGAGTGTTGATTTTTTTCAAAGATTCCTTCGACTCTAACTAAGGATAAGGCTGGGAGTCCTTAGAAACTCTTGAGGCAACACGATTAACTATGATTAATATATGGAAGGATACGTTATCAATTTAGCTTTTCATATACACAAATTTCAGGTAAAATTTTTGAAAGAAAATATGCGGAACATAAAAGTGCGTAATTAGCCATAGATATGATTAGCTCACTTTAGATTCCGATAGCGGTGCGACATTTTTTCGTTTGGGTCCACAACACACGACCAGATTTTACGAATTACAGGGGACTGTATTTTTAACAGAAATATATTTTCATGATATAACTTTTAACAATGTATTATATATAAGCGTACCAGTGTCTCCTTCATTGGATAGAGTTTGTCATGGAAAATATATCGTTTAAGTGGGGCTTCAATGGAAGTAGCTATTTGAAGCCATTGTTAAGTGGTCCTGATTGAACGAGCTTACACTACAAAAATTTCAGTATTTTTAATATCAAAATATTATTAATTACCCAAAAATACAAAACTGAAGGTAGTTACAAGCAAGAATGCCAAATAGAAACTATTGGAAAGTGTAAATAATCTGGATAAATAAGCTTGATTTAGCAACATTCCCTTAAGACAGCCAAAGCCTACTACTCTAGTCATAATTAATGGCAAATACCGCAAGAAATAACATCAATCAAATTTATCAACTATGAATAAATGTATACTTATATATACAGAGTTTAACACAATGGAAATCAATAAAACATCCATTTACTTAAATTTATGAAAATAATATTCCAATTGATTCGTGCAGTATATCCACATTTGGAACTTGACCACGCATTATTACGCTAACGCTTAATTTTACATTCACTCGTTGGGAATGAAGTACCCACGCGGTGTTTCTCCAAGATGGCGCGAGCTTTGAATTTAAAATGTCAAATCTCTTATCCATATAGTTTTTAGGCGGGCCTAGAATATAACTCTTTGGTAGTATAAGTTTTGGTTTCCGCATTTCGTTGTTATGAAACAACAGTAGAATGTTTCACTGAACTGAACCAGGTTAGGCTAGAAAAATTCCACTATAATAGGCGAAGTTATGCAGTAATGGGAACACGAATTAATTTCGGGCCTTCAGCCCAGGGCGATCCACTCCATGACCAGGGTGTCCAGCAGCTGGGCTTTTGGAAATTCCTTTGAGAGTTCCAGTTCTTCCAGACACAATTTTTGATTTTCCAGAGAAAAAAATTGATTTTTTTCTCGTTGATTATAATAGAATGTTCGGTATGTTTTTTAAGGGGTGATAAAACGTAAAGATTATTTTTAAACTTGCATATTTGGAGGAAAATAAACACAAAACTTTTAAATAAGTTGAGAGAAATTCACATCACCACCCTTTCTTAGATTTAAACATTGTCATGCTGGTGCTCAAGGAAAAAGGTTATTATTACAGCCGGACTTTGCTATGAATGGCATTTTTATGAAATGATCAGCAACTTAAAAAAACTGAAGGAATTGACTTTTTTCCTTATTTTGCTAAATGCGGGAAAGTTGAATTCGCAACTTGCCGACAAATGCACGTTCTTTACGCCACTGATTTACAGACTATGGCCAATAAGAACACAATCTATGTACCTATATAGAAAACATTGTACCTACATTCGGTGATAACAGGAATGCAAAATGCGACAACGCAAGGGAAGTTTGACTTTTGTTCTTTTGAAAAAGGCACATGGCTTCCGTTGCTGTTTTATATATTGACACCACAGATATTTCATTTATAGTATGTAAAACATTCAAAATGACGATAGCTATTCAAATAACAATCAATTAAGAAACAAAAACAAACCCACCTTCGAACGCTAATGTCCACTTCGAAAGATATTTTGTTGTGTATTGTAAGCCGAGGATGCAAGCGTGAGGCAAAATACGTTCGAACTTTGGTTACAAAATAGGCACCGGCAATTGTTTTCGAAGTATTACTCTCAATTCAGCGGGAATGATTCTAACACTCGAAGGTTAAGTTATAAAATCGGCCCCCTGATTTCATGTCATACGTTCAATGTCGTTATCCTCACTGACAACCGATATTGCTTCAATTTAACACATAAATAGCAACGCAAGGGAAGGAATATGAGAGGACATTTCGTCCACGGGATTGAAAAAGACTGTGATATCGCGTGAGGAGTCGAATGCACTGTAATATTTTTCATAGCCCGAGCATCGAGTGTTAGAACATAGACTGGCGGAGCTGGCGGGCTTATCGCGGAGTTGATGAACTATCGTAGCGAAAGTGGCGCCGCTCGATTCGTGACACGACTTTTGAAAGATATAGTTCACAACTTTTTAACTGTATTTACATTTATTAATTTTTTCATATTTTCAGAATCTGGAAAAGAAATTGAATTATTTTCCTATATCCTTTAATATTTATTATATTTCTTCGTTGCCTATTCTGTGTTTATTTATTTTTCATTAGAAACGGAGCCCATTGTCATCAAACTCAAAGCCAGATTAGCCAGCTAATCTTTGGCGATTAGACGGACAATCTTTTTCTGGATTATGAATATCCTAGTGGCGTGATTGGAGGAGTTGATTAACTATCGTAGCGAAAGTGGCGCCGCTCGATTCGTGACACGATTTTTGAAAGGTATACTACCATTGTGGAATGTTAACCATTCTCTCATTTCGTCCAAAGAGTCCTATCGTCTTCCTTCCTCTTCTATGCTTCCCTAGTGTTTCTCTCTCTATTACCCTCTTCAGCATTCCCTCACTTTTCATAAGGTCCTCCAACCATCTCTTCTGCCTCCTCCAAACTTCCACTGCCTGCTTCCTTTCTTCTCCAACCATATCCAATACCTGCTCTTTTATCCTTTTCACCACCCAGCTCACCTTCTCCACGCTCATAAATTCAAACGCCTGAAATCCATGTGCATTCTCCCTTCACAATGACCACGCCTTCGATCCATACAGCACCACGTTCCATGTCTCGGGAAGCATAAATTACTGGGTATAAAACTGTTCTCCTACTGTCAATTTTCCAAGCATGAGTGCTGAATGCTCCAATTGAGGATATATATGAAAGAAGTGCGCTCCGTTGGTATGGCCATGTTAAGAAAATAGATGATCGATAAATAATAGATAAAATAAATAAAGAGAAATAATACGAGATAATATATATAATTACATTGAGTAATTTTAGAGGACGTGATAAACAAAAAAATAATGGCTTGACATGGTGGGAGAGAGCCTAGAGAGAAGAAATTAGGATTTATAATTATAAGAAATATGTAAATGTCTAGCACACGTTGGAAACCCTGAAAGACTCGCCTCAATGTGAGATGCCGCGTTCAGACTGCTCGATGCAGGCTGAAGAAGTTGAGAGGCATTGCATGTACTCCATAAAAAGGTGCAACTACGATTTCCTACATGATTTTTTTGGTCATTGATAAAGTAATAAAAAGAAGGAAAATTTCCATTTGTCGAGACTGAAATATTTCTATAATGTTTCCGCTTTAACATACCCCCAACAGGGAGAAAACAAATTTTCGGTTTCCATACCATTCCATTCTGAAATACATTGGTGTAATAGAGCGATAGCTTATTTGCTATGTCAATCACCAATGCAGTCCATTGCTTGAGCAAACGAGAAAATGCTGGAAGATTGTCAAAACTCTTTTGAAGGCAATATTCCTACTGACTTTCTTCTATCTTCTTTTTGAGGTTCCATCCAATTCGATCAAATAGAATTTACAATTTTTAATACTGACAGAGGTTACCTAAATGTTTACAATCAAATTCTTGCATCGTCCATATTACTTCATGAATGATTGTTTCCATCGTATAATTACATCGTTTAGACAATGTGCCCTCGCCTTTGCTAATTTTGCTTTATTAATTTTGACGAACTTAGAGTTATCTAAGTCAGAGAATAAAAGTTATCAAAATATGCACTCAATGATTCACGATAAGCTCACAAACCATCTTGATGGTGTGTCAATCCACGGGCATGGATTCAGCCCCCCAAACCCAGAACATTGGCCTGTCTATAGAGGATGGAGATGCAAATTCATGAGAGAAAAGGCGGTTACATTGTTATTTTAGACTTATGTTCGTCGACCCTGAAGAAATAGAAGACGCCTCTGGGAACTCATGGAACTGGAAACTTGCATGAATCTTTAGAAATGGTGACTTTTTAGTAATATTTATAGCTTATTTTCATATGTACTATTGGTAATATATAAAATGGCAATAAATTGCATTTACCGATTTGATTTCTTAGCAATTCAATGCTATTGTAACATGGTACAATTGGTAAATTGGTATAGTAAATGGTAAATTATGGTAAATGACACATATATTACAAAATAATAAGATTACATAACTACATATTTTCGAAGTATATTTCATAAAATGATAATAGTTTCAAATAAACATCCAGATATTATGAGGATTTAAAATACGTATATGTGCATAATTAATTATTCAATATAGAACATCGTTTCGTAACGTCAAATCAAAACAATGCTGTAATCAAGATGAAAATTTTGAAATTTAATTTTTGCATCAATTGTGTTACAAAATGCATGGTAATTTCCAACTCATAAAGAGATGTGTGCTCTTCAGTTTAAATGAAGTCCTAGAATCATTTTTCCGTCTTTCTTGAAAAGTTGTTATAATGTGAATATCCGTGACTCACGATTAGCACTTCCAAGCACCTCAAGGTACGTTTTTATGAACGCGTTTCGGACGAAGGGACGTGAAAGCGAGATCTTCAGCCAATCAGAAGCCCAGATTTATTTGCGTGAGTTCACGTATGTTCGCGTAGAGCCGCGTCACCCGAGTTGAAATCTTTTCAACTTTCGACGCGTGGAATGCGTAGAACCACAAACATGGCTGACCGGCAAAGTGTAGGATCTATGGATGAAATAATCATCTCCGAAATTCGAGAGAATTACACCTTCCTGTAAAATTATAAAGACTATCGATATAGGGATAGAAACTTAAGGGAGAAGGCGTGGAGGGAAAAGGAATTCAATGGTGCCACTGCATCCATTTTTTTCTTAAAAAAACTGCACGCTAATTAGCTCTCAGCAAGTTGGCGTGAGGATGACAGGAATTAAGATGTAGAGGAAATCGAAGAACAATAGCTATTACACTTGGGTGGAGCTAGAAAACTATCAACACACAATTATCAACAATAGGTTGTAGAGCGATAAGCACACACGGTCATCACGCTTCTTTTTTTACCATTTCTTCTCTTCTGTAGATGGCGTGTAGGTACCTCCTACGCATAGGCTCACCTACGCGTAGGTTTTTCTTGCATGAGAACGGTTCACTCGAAAAAATGACGCGTCTCGTCACGCGCGTACGAGTCTGACGCGTCCATAAAAACGAAGCTCAAGGCGGAAGAATTCCGTGAACACTGCGCGCCATTCTACTTCTCTCATCCCAATAGGCGTCGAGCCATCAATATTTCACCCGTGCTTAGTGATTCCTACACATTCCATGGCATTGTGGGACTTGGAAATCGTCGAAGTGAATCTTCCAGCATGGGAGCCGCTATGGGACATAGCGTGAAATGGCTCTCGCTCTGAGGCAATGCAGAAAGAAGTCATTACTCGCGTCCCTCGCCTCAAAAGCTAAAAAGCGCGACTACGCCTGTTGTATTTCTTCCGGACGAGAGAAAAAAGAATGGATTGCGGAGCGGAGGGAGTGAAGGGAGAACAGTGGAAGGGTGGATGGGATGCGCTCTTTCATTTCGCTCTTTCGGGCAGTCATTTTGGGGAGGGCGGAAGGGTATTGTTGCGTAATGTACACGGAGGATGGAGAGATGGGCGGGCGGCGAACAAGTGGATGGGGAACGGGAATGAGATGAAAGGCCGTTTAGTTTAAGTTCGCTTTTTCCAAAAGGGGCGCTTTGAGAGAGTGAGAGAGAGAGAACAGACAAGCGCTGTGGCACAGACGGACAGAAGAATGGAGTTGTCAGGGAAACACGGCCGAATTCCAAAAGAAAAATTCGCGTGCAGGACAAAACGTGAACAGTAAAAGAGCATAAAGGGAACAATGGTTAAAACATCGCAAAAGCCTTCTTTATTCGGAATGGTGTTTTTACTTGTGTCCCCAATACGAGTTCTTTTGACGTAATGGGAAATTGTTACAGCTTATATCTGGGACTTTTAACGCGAATGTCAAGCTTTACTTTCAAACTAAACTGATGGATATTTATTTCAGCTGAAAAATCCAAGACGAAATACGAAATAAGCAGAGTCACAGTGACTACCGATAAAAATCAGAATATATGAAAACGTTCTACCTAAATGTACATGATCCGTGGAGCTAATGCAAATAAGCCCGTCATGAACATTTAATTTAATTTTTCTATCTGAATATGTTCTACATGCATGCGAAATTGCACAGAGAAAAAATCATCTGCCTTCACCGGAATCAGAGATTTTTTTCTCTGCGGAATTTTGCACAGTTGTGCATTGCGGGTGACTCCGTAAAAGTGGAACTCCGTGGCTAGTCCCGGATAGCTTAAAATCTTTAAAATATTCTACGTAAGCTAAGTATAAGTTAGCGCGTAAAACTAATGATATTTCGATGAAAACCCTCCGTCAAGTCCCTCTTTTATCACGGTACGTAACCGGCTGATACCAACATTTTAAGGGCAATCTCAGTAATGGCAGTCCTGAACCAAATTACTAGTTAAGTGGGAATTGATGAGTGCTTCTGTTACTCAGAGTTTGGCCAGGCTAAAAATGAGTAAATAAATTGAGTTGAGCCGACACAACTGAGTTTCCATGGCTAACAGTGCATGATAAATTTAAAATTTTGGTCCACGTGACCTAAATGAAGACACCTCAATCGGTGAATGTCCGGGAAATTTGATGTTTCAATGAGAAAAAATTGTTGGAAAGAGTCGTCACCAAATTTGACACCAGTTCCACATTTTTATGGAATGTTAATGCCATGCAGGGGCGTTCGGGGGAAAAAATAAAGTGGAAATTGCCTAAAATAGACAACAAAATGTTGAAATCTCCATCTCGCTATTGAACTATATGAGCAAAACAATCAAAGATATTTAAATGAAACAAAATTTGTTATTTTGCTGCTACAGCGAATTATTTATTCATAAATATGACCTGGTAGCTACTTTACATACACAAATTGACGATATAAAGCAGTTTAAAAAAAATATGGTTGTTTTTCCTTCAGGTAACATAAAAACGAGAATATAGATGATGTATTTATGCAAAAGGCTATTTTACTAACTACTTTTTCTGGAATAAATTGGGCTAGATTTCATATTCGCTCCCGTAAACCTTGACTACCGAGAAGTGCGGAGTGAAGAGTCAACATCAGGAGGTCAAGGTATTGAGGTGAAATTAGAATACGAAACCATATAATCCACATATAGTTCAATTACGCACAAATGCACTTCCGGATGTCCAGTTATATTATTGGAATGGTTCTAATGAAACCGAATGGTAAGCCAAACACTCAGATGGCACCGATGTCTCGGCAATGAATGTATAAACATAAGCGGAACTATCAATGTAAAAACTGAGCATTGGAATTGAAATACATGTTAAAATTCCACTTACAGTGATGAATGATTATAATGACACTTGTTTTAAACGATATGCTCCATGAATACATTCTCCAAGTATAAATTTGCAAGCTGTGAAATGAGAGTCGGCATTGCCGTGCTTATGCGGAATAAATTATGATTGCACCTTAATTCTCAGGAAAAGGAATGACAAACTCTCTATATCAACTTCCGCACAAATATTATTCCTAATTAGGCTTCACTCGTGTAGTGAACACTTTTCACTGCCTCCAAGTGAATCATAATTTCTGAACCATGACGGGTGTTTACTCGTGGAGAACACATTTCACATCATAACTGATAATACATTCAAAAGACATGCTACTGACAGATGGAACGAGTTGTTTCAGAGGGAATGTAATTAACAGTCAAAATCAACGCAATCGTAGAGAAGGAAGCATTCATAACGCAAATAAGCACAAAATTTAACGTAAGAATTATGTAGTTAGATTAGGTTCAATTAAATTGTTTGCATGGTCGTGATGAGGTAATAATTGTTTCTGAAAAATGAAAGACACTCAAGTCATCAGGGCAAGCGAGGTTACTCTGCATAACCAAGAATAGCTTCTACCCGCTCAAGGCACTTCTTGTATCATTAGTTGATTGGGTATACAATGCAATAGTTGGATAAGATAGCAGATGGAAGATAGAATATATCCGCAAAGTAAGAAAGTATTGTCAAACTTATTGCATCCCGTAGGGAGAAGAATGTGGACAGGGGAAAACGGGTATTTCGCTTGGAATCCCCGAAGGGAAGATAAATTTACCTTCATCAAAGGAGAGCCGACATAAAATGCAGCAGCCTATCGTATAGCTTATCTATCAGCATTGTAAGCAAAGCGGAGGAACGTTGGAAGGAAGGTGAAAGATGAAGAGGAAGAATAAGAATAGAGGTTGGGAAAATGGGCAGTTTATCGCTATATGTGGGCCCGCCATTTTTTTAGGGGATATCTCCGCAAAGAGCAACGCTTTGCATTGAAGATTTATTCCTTGACTGAGATTTATTTCCGCCAGGGGTCGTTTTTCAAACCTTTGATATCTGACTGACCCTCAACCTCAGCCTCTCTTTTCCTCACACCTGCCTACCCTCCCATATCCCACACATGCGGAGGGGAGAGGGAGGAAGAAGGAAATGGTGCAGGGGAAAAGAGGGCGGGGCGGGGGGGTTGGGAGGAGAACGGCGGGTGACGGGAATGGAGAGGGGGTGCTGCCTGCACTCTGCAATGAAGGAGAGAATGGGGAGCGGAACTGGCCGCGATGTGACTCAAAATATGACACCAACTCAGAGTTTCCACTGTGAATTCAACCCTTATGCGTGAAATTCTTATCTACCAACTATACAGAAAACGAGTCGTCACAATGGTAATGGGAGACGGGAGTCAGATACATACACACATACCAATCACGCGGTTCCCTTCCGGGGTAGGCAGAGTCACTAAGTTTCACTCATAAATACATATTTGTACACTTAAGTCTGCTTCAATAATTTTCTCTATACTGACCTATCCATGCAAACCTCTTTTGCTTCATTTACCCCCATACACTGCTTTATACACGCTCTCCTGTTTTTAAGACTCCTAATATTCCTCCTTCTAGGAATTTTAAAAGTATCGGAATTACGCCAGTCATACATGATGAATACATCTGAGCAGTCCAAACAGGCTTATTTTCTGACTAGGAGAAACTATAGGAAAGCAATCAGAGACGCGAAGTTGACTGCAAATGCAGAGTTTATAAGAAATGCTGATAATCAATGTAAGGCAGCATGGCAAGTAATAAAAAGAGAAGGAGAGGGAGGGAAAACCATAAGTAAGTATCATCTCTCTGCAGAAGAGTTTAAGGTACATTGTATAAATTCTGTGTCAAAAAGTGTAGCCAACAGGGGGATCACAAATGTAACTGTGGAAGACGACATGAGGAAAAGTATTAGCAACAAGAACGTTTTTGCCTGGGAGTTTGTCACTAGTCTGGATGTTATAAAAATTGTGAAAAACATGAAAAACTCAGAGAGAAAAGACATTTTTGACCTCTCCAATAATCTGGTCAAGGTCATAATAATTTATATTGCAGAACTTTTAGCTAATTGCATTAACTCATGCCTATTTCAAGGTAAATTTCCAAAGTATTTGAAGACCTCTGAAGTTATCCCAGTATTTAAAAATGGTGATAGGAGCTGTATGAAGAACTGCAGGCCTATATCAGTAGTCCCCATATTTTCAAAAATAATAGAAACTATAATGAAGAAACAGCTCTATAAATTCCTGGAAAGCAATAAAATCATCTCCTCTTCACAATTTGGTTTTCGAGAGGACAGGTCCACTGTTGATGCAGTTGATGAACTGGTAACCCATATCACTGATTCATTAGAAAATGGAGAGGATACAGAATTAACATTATTTGATTTAAGCAAAGCTTTTGATTGTGTTAAGCATGAAAACATAATTCATAAACTGAAATATTATGGTGTTAGGGGTAAAGAATTGAAAATGTTTGACCCATACCTCTGTAATCGTGGACAAATTGCCTTTGTGAATGCTGAGTGCTCAAGTAGGAGTGACATTCTCGGCGGTGTCCCCCACGGATCAGTCCTGGGACCTCTGCTCTTTTTAATTATGATGAATGATTTTGATATAAATGTTGTAGGTAATTCCTTAATATATGCTGATGATGTCACCCTGTTCAATGGAAATAAAGAGACTGAAGTTCTGAAAGCTCAAGGCATGCATGCATATGATGATGCAGTAGCTTGGTTTACAGCAAATTCATTTGTAATGAATGAGGCAAAAACACAGTCTCTATTGGTAAGCCTTAAAAATGCATGCATGGAAACATCAGTGAAATTATTGGGTTTCCATATTGATTCCAGGTTGACATGGGATGTACGTACATATAGCCTCTATTTGTGACTTAACTAAGACAGTTTATCTTTTTCGAAAACTCAAGTATACATTGCCTAAAGAATATCTTCGTTGTACGTATTTTGCACTCTTCCAAAACAGGCTGCTCTGTGGTATTCATCTGTGGGGCAATGGTAATAAGATAGGAAATGTACTTCCACTACAGAAAAGGGTGGTGAGGATTTTGGCTGGTGCCAAAGTAGATGATCACTGTAAGCCGCTGTTCATTAAGGAACATATTATGACTGTGATTAATTCGTACATTTTTAAAGTACTGGTTTATGATAAAACAAACATTGTTAACTGTAGCATGAGGAAGGATATTCATAATTACAATACTAGAACTAGCCATTGTATTGACATTTCATATTGTAGGCTAAAGAAAACAACAGACCAGCACCATATAATGGGTGCAAGGTTTTACAATAAACTGTCATTTGTGCTTCAAAATGAACCTATGGTGAGATATAAGAGAATGGTGAATGATTGGCTGGTATGTAATCTATTTTATAATCTAAAGAGGCCCTGGAACTGAAGCTGTGGGTTTAGAAAACTGAACACAATGAAATATATGTAGTGTGCTACAAATTCTATGTATCTCCTTGACAAGGTCTATAGCAGTTGTAATGCTCTGAGTGTGACCAATAAAGTATTATTATTATTATTATTTCTTCAACCACATTCAGCCACAAGTTTTTCGGCCTACATCTACCTCTCGCACCATTAATTTCACTCTAATATATCTTTTCGTAATTTAACTCTCATCCATTCTCTCAACATGGCCAATCCAACGAAGCACACTCCTTTCATATTTATCTATTACTGGAGCATCTAACCCAAAGTCCTCTATTACCCACTCATTCCTGACCACATGCATCGTACTTTTGCCGCAAACACTCCTCAAATAACTTATACCCACGGCGTTTAGTCTACTTCTATATTTTCCTGACATACCCATGTTTTACTACCATACAATAAATTGGGGATAAGTACACTTTTGTACACGGCAATTTTCGCTTCCTTGTCAGATATAAGCTAAAATTAACAAAGAAGTAAGACAAGGATGCAACTTCTCACCAGCACTGTTCAACATGTTCTTCTAGGAGGTTATAAGAGAAGCACAAGAAATTGGACCGAGTGGAATACAGATAAAGGAGAAGAAATAAGCATTCTTCGCTTCGCAAAAAATATCGCAGTCATTACTGGAATTTGCGATAATTTTCAAAGGTAAATAAATGTAATGGATCGAGTTCTCTAAAAATACAACATGTAAATAAATAAGACGAAGAATAAAATCCTAATCCAAAAAAGAGAGAAGCTGAATGTAGATGTCACCCTGAGAGGAGAGAAATTAGAGCAAGTGGATCCCTTCACCTCTCACGGAGGTACCATCGCGTGGAATGGAAGAAGTATAACAGATATTAAGTGGAGAATAGCCCAAGCTAAGAAGGCGTAAATGGGAAAGAAGCAACTTTTGTGCTCAAAGAAAATATGGCTACAAACCTGAATACAGTATTTGAAAACATTCGTATGGAGCGTAGCACTCTATGGATCGGAGGCATGGACCGTTGGAAAAGTTGGTAGTGAAGGCTTTTCGAGTTCTCTTCTACGAATTTCCATTGTCATAGATGACAGTTTTACAGCAATGCAACTGACTTGTCTGTCTGAAGTCTGACCTGAAGAAGAAAGCTGAAGAGGACCCGAAAATCCCTCACTGCCATCTAAACATCTCCGTGGATCCCTTCGAGTTCATTGGAAAAGCTGACCAGAACAAACTAGAAGGCCTCAAAACCTGGTGCTGGAGGAGGATGCTGAAGATAAAATGGACGGACAAAGTAGGAAATAATGAAGTGTATTGAAGAGTAGATGAGGATAGGACCAAACGGAACACCGTTCAGCAAAGAAGTGCCAGATGAATTGAAACACAATGGGTTTGTGAGGAACATAATTGAAGGTGAAATAGAGGGAAAAATCTCCAATAAAAGACCCAGGAATGAGTCCATAGATCAAATAAAGACGGAAGTACACAAGAAGAGATACTAGGAGGTAAGGGGAATAGCATTGCATGGGGAAGGGTTGAGGGCTGCTGTCAACCAAAATTAGAACTGAACAACTGATGAATGAGACCTTATGCAGGAGTTCAAGAGGTTATGTGTATACTCTTAGTCATCTGAATGGAGGGAGGGGGCGACGCACAATGAACAGGTACAGGGAGGAGAGAGTGGGATAAGGCCCAGGAGGGGAAGGGTATTGTGGTGCAGCGATGCTGGGTTGTACCCTATGGAAGCGATGTGAAATTCACAGCGAAAAAAGCAGTCCCCTGGAATGGGTTTCAAACCCCGACCCCTCGACCTCGCACCGAGTGCTCCGGCCAATCATTCTTCCCAGGCATCCTCTTTCACAGTGAGTCGCACGGGAGATTTTAGGAGTGAGATGACCGCACATGTACCGAGCGTATTATGCCGTGGAGTACCCGCGTGTGATAGATGAGTTTAATGTGTGAAATTGAGCGGAGGGATACCTATCCCATTGTCTACTGAATTTTTTTCCACCTTGGACGTCTAATTGTGAAGAACTATTTGATGCCTATTCATGCATAAATATCTCTACTTGCAATAGCACCACAGCAGACGTTGACCAGTATTGGTATGAGAAAAGTGTTATAAGGCGCTTCCTCGTTTTATTCTCTTTGGTACACAACTTTCCCTTTGTGACTGAGTTCTATTTCCAGTATACTCGGCGCTGCAAGATTACCCCGACTCTAACATGTACAATCGCTAAACGCTACTGTCCTCAAGGTAAAGGTAAACTTAAAACCACCCGTGGTGTTAATTATTCAGCAAGCACCATTGTGTTTACAATTGGGCTTTAAATCGTGGACAAGAGCGCTTAGTGCTCGCTCATGGGTACATACTGCACGGCATTGTATGCTCAGTAACTGTGATACCATCTCGCTACTTAAAGATCCCATGAGATTCAAAATGGAATAGGGAGCCTAGATTATGTACTTGGTTGAAGTATTCTGCACGGAATCGAGAGGTATGGGTTCGAATCCAAGATCAAGCGAAAAATTTTATCATTGTGAATTTCACACAATCCAGACAATGAGAAGTTAGCATTAGTGAGGTGATGAGGAGAGAGATTTTGGGGTGGAGTAGAAGAAGGAGAGTGCCTCTCTCGAAGTAGAATTAACAGGAGGGAGAGAAGAAAAAGGGTGTAATCCTACCTTCCCTCCACCAATCCCAGGGCTGGTCCTGATTCTTATCTTATATAATATTTTTTTAGAGCCTGAGTGATTAATGATAGGATGTCAACTTCGTTTGCACTGCATGAGGAAGAAAGGAGCTAAGGTAGAAAGCAAACCTCCGATGAATTACATAACTACCAGAGAGTATGATATTTAAGAGCAAGTTATTCAACTCTCTGCTCTAAGCAGATACAAGACAAATCATAGCGGAAGGAGAGAATAAATGGGGATAAAGAAAGAGAAGACGAACGAAAAAGATACATAGATCTAAGTTTTTCATTAACAGGTTTATGGGTACCTCAGTAGAAATTCCCGTCTCTCTCCATCAAATTCTGCGGTAAAATCTATTCAAGAATCATAGATCAAGGCTTCCGGAATGGTAAAAACGTCATTGAAACGTCATAACAGCAAACTAGTTGCTATGAAAGCTCTTGGACAATTTCGTTGCCACCAAATACCTCTCTTGTTGATCCGTTATAAACACTAAAATTTTGAGTCGGTTTGAAGCCTCTCAACCAATGGTTGGTGACTTTAAGTCTTTTTTGTGCAAGAAAAATTAAGTGGTATGAAACGGGCTAATGCAAACCTCTATGTTCACGATTTATGATATGACTGAGATGTATCCGTGGAGGAACGTTTTGCAAACCTTGACATCCGACAGACAATAGCCCCTCATCCCCCTCTCGCCCTTTCTCCTCTTCCACCTCTCCCATCCACCACCCCAGGAATTCTGACATTCCCACTCCACACGTTGGAAATACAGCAAAAGGGAATGAATTGTCTGCGGAGGAGAGCAATCAGGGCAAAGTTGCACTACTTCGGGGAAGAAACGGCAACTCCGATTTAGGGTGAGGAGGAGAGGAATGGGGAAGGAGAGGAGTAAAGGGAGGGAGGTAGGTGAGGTGCTTGAAGATAAAGGAAGGGGAGGGGATGGCAAGGTTTCAAGGGGATTGGTGAGAATCGAGGGACACACATCAAAAAGATCCTAAAAGAGTGTATATGGTGAAGAATTTACTCCTTCATCTCCTGACGGAATTCCGGCTCTCATCACCCGTGACCTCCCATCCTCGACGCAAGCCCACCCATCGAGAACTCGCGGCATCCTCTCAATATGATAGACTGACAATTTTGCTACAATAACTTTTCCATGCAAACCTTACCCGCCTTTTTCACGAGCAGCTTGGAATTCCTCAAGGTTCCTCAAAGGATGACAATGATCTGCGGTACAACTCCCCCACTTTGTTCGAAGAACGTTTTTTCCTAATTTGGAACCACTTCATCGCGTCTCTCATACCCCTTGACACCTGAAACAAGGGCTCCCTTACGCCTCTATCTTGATATGTATCTTGGACTTTCAAAGTCATCTCGATGATGACGACACATCGCGAGTACACTCTTTTAGGATCTTTTTGATATGTGTCCCTCAATTCTCACCAATCCCCTTGAAACCTTAGCTTGCCTTTATGCACTATTTCCTCCCCACCTGCTCTCCTTTGCTTTACTTTTTTAACCTATTTCCCTTTCCCCCTATGGAGCCCACCGACCTCAACGCCTTTTTTTCTAAGCTTGTGTGTACATACCACGACGTCTTTTATTTTGGACCTGATGAAGATGTAGTATATCAAAACCATGGCCGCGTTAAATTTATTTATCTGGTGGAAAATTGCTATTTCTATCCATCTTTTGGTTAAAATTTCACTACATCATGCCTGATGCTTTTATTATGGATGCATCATTACTTACGCTCTTACCAAGGAAAAAGGTTTGGATGGTAATGGCAACAGGCAACAAAAACTAACTACAATCAGGGGAATAAACATGATTTTAAAATGCAGATGATGCATTCTCATGTTAACGTAACAGATCCCATCATTATCGAGTTATAGTACTCCTCTTTTGCAGATGTATCACATGTTTATAACGTTTTTACAGTGCTCAGAATTTATTTCTACACTATTATCATAGTGCTTTCTTCATCATCATTATATCCTGAAGCAAATTCAGAAGGAATACTGAGACTTGAAGTAAGATGATAAGTAATCGAGTCGTGGGCAAAAGAGGAATACCAATATTCATTAATGATTGGACCTGAGTCTTATGAAAATAATCATTTGAAAATTAGACCAATTGAAGCAATTAACAGATGCATGGAGGTACTCTTTTTCAAACAGGACATTAGATGAGTGTAATCCACTTTCCTTAAAAAAATAAATACACTTTTCCTACAATAAGTTAAAAGTTTAAGTGAAGATTAAGCACAAAAGATTAAGCACACACATTTCACGTATCCGACCTATAACACTGAACTGTCAATGTGCTTTAATTTGTTTCAGTTATAATTGAGTTATTTTTTAAATACTTTGTTATTTATAAATCCGAAGATTGAACTCTCCCACAAAAGTACCGGGCACACACGTTTCCGCTACGAAAATTCCTGATACTACATTCAATTTGAAATAAATACACCTTTCTTCACGCGTGAAGACATTCTTCCTACTGGTACGTTACAAACATTTCGCCGAGGCACATAGTTCCACTGAACGTAGTACGTGTACGCTTAAGTTCGCTGATGAGTTCCGATGTGCCTCAACTTCAGCACCTTAAGTGGAAAGCTCCAATAATTTGATAATTTAGCCATCTAAATGCCTAGAAGCCAGCAAATTCCCGATTCGAGTTTCTATCGCCCGGAATAATTTATCTGGCACCTTGTCTGTTGACAATGACGTTAATGACCACATGATTGCCTAACTGTCGACACATATTCTACCACTAATATTTGGAGAAAAAAATCTCATTTGTTAACGGCACCACAGTAACAGTTTACCGTGTTACCATTTGTCTCTCATCTCATGCCAGATAACGCCTTATAAAACGCCGGAATCGCAAATGAAAGGTCGTGAGTTTTGAATCCGTCCGTCGCATATGAGATGTGTGTTTTAAGGATTAACGCTTAGTATTTTTTATAATTTCAGAACATGCATGAAATTTTAGAATATGGGCAGTTTTAAAGTATGCCACTTTTAGAAAAATGATATAGTTGATGTCAGGGAACATGTAGCAGCGCAAAAGTAACATTTAAGTTAATTCGGCGTCTTCGAGTCATCCATCTATCTTGCGACATAAAATAAAGACAACTTGATGTCACATAATCAATAGGGATTAATATATCCTACGATAAAGTTCGATAGTCATACATGAAATTTTCCATAGTTTTCATTTATGCTATTTAAACCATTTATTCTTATCATTTCTATTAAAAAATTTCCATAAATTAATTTACTACATTTGTTGATTTGACCGTCACTTAAAAGATTAAACTTACTCACGTCACTTTAAAGATCAGTATCGCTGAGTCACTTTAATACTTTGAAATTTTGCATTAAATTATAATCATTATACTTTTTGTTCATTTCTGTATCTCATTTCTATGAAAAGTCAATAAGTTTTTGATACGAATAAGAACCAAATGCTCCACTTAGGATAATGTCATCTTCTCTAATAGAGGGGCGAAGGATGAGGCAAAGGGTGCCATAGCAGATGGGACCCATGGGACGGAAATGAAGGGCTTTGCATCGAATTTACTCTGCAGTGGAGTGACACAGCCTACCAGGGGAGTGGCAGGAGTTATAGCCACTCATCCAAAGAGGCTGTCTCGAGCCATTACCGTCCATTGCAGCACAAGCATAGCAATACAGGGTAATCCACAAGGAGCATAAAATATTTCAGGATGTGGTAGGGGAGGTGATTTAATGCATTTTTTAAAGCATAAAAGAGCAAAGGGTAGAATGAAGGTGAAATGGGTACAGTACTTAAGGAGAAAGGGCTTGGAAGCCTGCCCTGCTTGGAGGTCCGAAATGAAGACAATAGAGACGAAGAAGTTTGTCATTAACCGGCTGCGGGGAACAGCGAATGAACATTATTAGACAGAGGAAGATAGAAGTTAATTGTGGGTGATGACAAATCCCAGTATGGGTAGACATAGCTATTGCAACATGAGAAAGTATAACATCATCAGTAGGAATTTCTGTCCTTCCCGAAAAATCTCATGCTTTTGGCTTTTTAGTTTACTAGTTAAACAAATTTTGCAAAGCCGAAAACCAAGGTGACTATTTTCATCAATGCTTATCTTCCATGATAAGACTTCATGGAAGATAAGCATTGATTGAGCGTCATCTTAAGTATGGAAGACTCCATACTTAAGATGACGCTCAAGCGTCGAAACCCGGGTCGTGTGTGTGTGTTCTTTAAGTTGTGGTTTTTGTAAATGTTACAATTAAATCATTTGATATATAAAAATGGAATACCACAAAGTTAAAAAAGAACTTGTATTATTTATATTGCAAATTTTCCCAGTGTGACGCAAATCTGGTGTTTGACGTAATCTTATTTTTTGACGAACAAAGGATCACTTCCCATTCATGATTTTACTCTTCCCCTCCTCTCCAACCCCCCCTCCCTTACCCGTACCACAACCATCCCCAACCCCCCCCCACTACTGTGTTTGGGCAATGTAACTCCCAATATATATGCTCATGTCTGTTTATGTTAGATTAGTCTTACCTGATGATGACTGCTACACAGTTGAAACACGTGTTGTAAGAGTTTGAAATATATTTGGTAGACCGTACGATATCGTTTGAGTATCATCTCATCTTATTGCCTATTACTCATTGGATCTGTCGTACGAGTAAATAATGTTGTTTCTGGTGATTTTTAAATAGGAAAATATTTATTAAAAAATTTATTTATACTGAACACTATCGATACTTCGGTCCGTGGCATATGTCGCTCATGCCCCAAGGGCCGACAGATCGACCCTCTGGCACTCAAACGTTTAACCACAAAACAGGACTTTCATGTGTCTCAATAGAGGCATCCTAGTCATAGTCAATGGAAATTGATGAAAAATAAAGTATTTGGGATTATTTTGTGTTGTTATGGCGGATCGTGCGATTAGTTTGGTGATCACTTGCAGCGCGAAGTCTTGTCAAAGTGTGAACCAATTAGTCGCTGGATACACTGTACGCGGCGAGGCTCGAAGGGAAATCGCTACGGCGCGGTGCGGCGTTGCGACTGTTCTTTTGTGCTGGCCATGCGGAACGAGATTCTGGACCTCGTGCGTGTGGCGGGGGTGAAACATGGACGTGGATGCGGATTTACATGTAGAGGGAAGAGTGTCCACTCTCTCTTTCATTCGCACATTCACTGTTCACCCGAGGGGTGTCGTGGAAATCAGTTGGAGCAGAGAGAACTCAAATGGCGCCGCACGGAAACAATTGATCATATCATGAATTTTTGCGCATCATCCATGCGACTGTACGCGGAACGATCTTTCCCGAATACTATATGCCGTGGAGGACAGCAGAGTGCCGGCTCGAAACCCCGACTAATCATGAATGCAAATGATATCAAACTTTAGTGTATTTTTACCGTCAGCTTAAGCCCGCTAAAATACTTGGTTGTTTAGTAATTCTTTAAAATTAGATGTCTCAATTTGGGTTATTGGAAGTAATTGTTTTTAAATACGACTGAAAAGAGCTTCATAACAAGACCAAGACCTTGCTTACAGCACTATTTAGCACCAAGAAAAGGTTGTTTCATAAAATTGATACTAACTTTTTTCAGGCAAATTTGAAAGAACTGTAAGCATTTAGATAATATAAAATATATTATTCCTAGGCAGTATAACATTTTCATGCCGATTCAATTTCAAGTGGTGATTACGTATCACTCCCAATACCACTGGCGAACAAGAGACAGATTATGTAACCTTCAGTGAAGATCTCCCAAAGTAATAATTCAAGAGTTACCCGAAAAATGATGACGATGGATACGAGAATAAATGAATATTCATTGTGAAAGGGGTTTTTATAATATTTCCATAAGGATTTTACATATTTGCAAGATGTATGCCAGCTAAGAACTAAGAACAAACGCATTAAGTTCGGATGTATGACGCCAAAACCTCTAGTTAACTACTGAGAGTGCTACTAGGCAGACAGAAATTCGTTTAAAAAGGGCTTTTATCACATAAGTACGCAATATAACGAGAAATGAGGATAGTCAAAAAGTGTCCCTTGTTAAATTAAAATTTTTCTGCCGTCCGAAGGATAAATTTTCTAAATTCATGTAACATTGGAGTATCAACCGTGTAAAGAGTTGCTAAGACTCTTACGGGAAATATATTGTAATCATATCAATTTAATTATAAAACCTATTACATTGAACATGAATTTTCCTAAGAGAGGGTTTTCCTGACCTTTCCAATGACTAACCAATCACTTTAACTTATAAATCAGTGAGACAGGGTGAGAATTATAAAATAATCACAAGCATCATTTTCGACGACGGTCTGGAGTAATAGTTTTCTAAAAGTGGAACATTTTCTTCAGCTCGTGCCTCCGAGTGAGCCCCGGAGCTGGAAAGGCAACACTAGTGTCTCGCATTCCTCTTCGGGGCAGTTTTTCGCTCGGAAAATTTTGGCAGCCGCGCTGACATTCAAGGGGCAGACGAATGCGGAGTGGTCCGGGGAAATGCATGCATGAATTCCGCGACTACAGCGACCACCAGTGACCGCTCTCATGGAATTTCATCTCCCTTCCTCTCTCGCGAACGCATGCATGAAACGGGAACTCTCTCTCTCTCTCCCATGTTGCAAATCTCCCGCCTTTACTCTCTTCCCGCTCGCCGCTGTCGACGCCCCGTCGATCCAAATCCGCGCGCTTGTACGTCGAAAGAGCGGAAAAAATTCCAAAGAGAAGAGAGAGAGAGAGGATGCAAGCGAAGCGTGAATCACGAGAGGGAGAGAGAGAGACTCTCTTTTGGCTCCGATAACTCCCAAAAATCCGGCTCGCATGCAATCGATTCCTTCCTCGCCACGGTGATCTCCTCTGACGAATTCTCTTCTTTTTTATATTTCAGAGTACTTTGAAAACGTGGATTTTTGGATTTTTACCCCAACTAAAAACCGACTCTGCTGGCTTCAAATATCACAGCCTCTCCCGAGTCCGCCGAAGCCAGAGCTCAGTGCATTCGCGTATCCTGAAAGCAAGTATTCGTGCGCACCTAATCTGCTGAAGATAGGCATTCGCTCATTCTCATCGCCTTGCTCCTCATTCAGCCCTCCTTTCTCAATATTAGTCCTCGATCAGTACTTCCTCGATTTACATCGGAAATGCGTGCTTAAGGGGCGTGAGTCAAAAAGACGAGAAACAAAACCGGATATTAGTGAATACCCCTAATTCCAGTATTCACCAAGGTGTTCATTTCTTAGTTCGTGCTTATGCTTTCATTTGAAATGAATGAATCTTAATGACTACTTTAGATACAATGAATATACTTGATTCATAAAAAAACATTCACATGGAGCGTATAACTCTGTGGATCGGAAGCATGAACAATTGGAAAAGCTGACCAGAAAAAAAAACTAGAAGCCTTCGAAACCTGGTGTCGAAGGAAGATACTAAAGATACAATGGACGGACAAATAAGAAATGATGAAGTGTCCAGAAGAGTAGAGGAAGAAATGACCATATGGAACACCATACAGGAAAGGAGAACCAGATGGATTGGACAGATCCCGAGACACGATCTGTTTGTGAAGAGCATAATTGAAGTCAAAATAGAGGGAAAAGTCCCAAAAAGAAGTACAAGGAAAAAGTGCATTCACCAAATAAAGAGGAAACTACATAGGAAGAGATACTAGAATATTAGGAAACTACCATTAGATAGAGAATGGTGGAGAGCTGCGGTCAACCAATCTTAGGATTGAAAAACAAATGAAAAAAACACAAATATACGTATTTGCACGTACGCCATTTTATTAGGATTAAAAGAGGAAATATTATACGACAACATCTGATAGCATGAGGTGAATCAGACTTCAATCAAAACGACGTAAATACAGAACTTACTGTACTATAATATGAGAAGAATGAAGGAGAGTTGATTGAGAACTGCCGGCATGTTGGTGATTTCTATTCATTGAAACGGACGCTCGAAAGAGACGCATTTATAACAGAAGTGAATTACTAAAAAATGCTAAAAAGTTCATCGCCTCATTGCCACAATCAAAAGCAAGATCGTGAGCTATCCCGTGGAAACAGTTAAACCAGCACATTTTGGGCCTTACGTTTCGAAAATCGACTTTAGAATGGTTCTAATGTGCATGATGGAGGGTAGAAGGTTTTTGAGGTCACAGATTACAAATGTGAAGTAAGACAGAACCTGAAATACTGCTGGATTAGAGTAGGCATAACGGTGTTTATTTGTGATGGATGGTAGTACAAACCGGTACAGAATTTAATTGAAGTAGGCCCTCTTCAAACTGCCTGACTCGGAATTTTATCTCGTTTTTCTCCATCTGAACGTCTTATTTCAGATTCAGTCACTCAGAACGTTTCCTTTCTTTTCTATTCCAGTTGTGAATCTGATGAAATTATCCAAGCCATTATGGCAGTAATAATACCCTTATAGCTTCCTTTGGTCATGTTTCCAGATGAAAAATGTATCGTCAATATATTGCAGACAGATTTTGGGTTTTTTCAGCGCATTTTGAAGCGCTGATGGTTCAAGGCACACCATGTAAATATTTGCCACCGAATGGAGATTGCCATTGTTGCTCCAGCATTACACTCGTAAAAGATATTCCCTAAACAGAATACAAAGTATGATATTTTTCATCCTTATGTTTTGTTCAAGTAACGTGATGTAATTTTCAGCAGACAAACAAAGATTGAAGGAATAAATGCATGACAATTCGGTTTTGATGACGGAGCTAGCTTCCAAAATGTTAATTAAACACGAGGACTAACAAAAACTGAGGCAATCAATCGGAAAATCAGGTCAGGCTAAATGATTATATTTAATTACATCACCAATACAAGACAGAATAAAAAAGGATTTTCTACCAGAAATATAAGAGACGACACGCAAAATAAATACCGTTCTCCGCAAAAGCAAAACTAGGATGCGAAATTAAGAAAATTTTCAAGATCCATCTACAAGCAATAAACCTTCATAAGTCCATTTAACACGGGTACGAAATTGCAAAATCTAATGCTATACATACGTACATTTGAAAAATTGCGTCGTTATGAGTGGTGAATTTCAATAATGCATGTAAGGATGCATGGAAGTGAGATAAAAAAACCTCCTGCTCCAATTCAGTAATCATTACAATTTACTCCCTTCTCTAATTCAGAATCAATTTCTTGCCTCTTCCAAAACGGGCTTAAATAATGTGAAAGATAGAACTCCGCGGATAATCTATGGGGAATGTGAAATTAACTGTGAAACCTGGGGGAAAAAATATATTGAGGAGACAGGACGCTCAGTCAAAACTCATTTGCTGTACTTGGTGTTCAACGTAGACAAACGACTAAGTCAGCAGCTGCAGGATATAAGGTCTGGGACAAATGACCTATTTCAAAAGCGCTTATGTCATGGCCAAGGGGGAAAGATTCTCGAGCGTCTCGAGATCACAAATGATCCGCGTGGCCATCGAGATTCAGAAAAATGAACACAATTTTAATAGAGGTGATCATCTCCTAATCTGCGACACATAGAACCAAGACAACCGCATAAATCCTCAATATTCCTCTCCCTCCTCTTTTCTTATCTCACAACCTTCTGCCTTCCGCAGTGAAATCAATTAAAGATAATAAGAACGACGCCAGGAGAGAGTCCTTATTTACCCCAGAATAATTGACTAGCCGGGGCTACGAGGCGCCGCGACGTCCATTTTAACCTATCAATTCAACACTGAATTATGAGTGTAGGTTCAAACCCATACATAAATTTAATTGCAGCTCCATTTTGATTCTAACCAACCAGTTACTCAAATTATCCAAATTAAAGGCTTAAAAAAAAATATTGAAATTTGTTTTTCGTCCACATTTACGGGATTTGGCCCCCCTGTGCGACGATCCAAGGACGATGCCACCAGTCTTTTATCGAGAAATTGGTCTAAATATAGCCCTTGGTCTCGGGAATAAGACTCGGAATAGCATGAGCAAATGAGCAGCAAGCTTTTGTGTGAGGCCTGAGGTTTGTAAATAACATTGTTGGTGATTCTATCAAGTATTATTTCCAGATTTATACAATTTTCTACCTAATACGTCATTTCCTCTTGTTATTTCCAATGTTTTATGCCAATCGAAGCCTTCCAAGGGGAGCACTATTACATTGTGCCATGGAATAAAATGTATTTATTTTTTCTGGCCAGACCCTTGTCGGTCATTGTGGACCGCAACAGGGATGATTCCTCCCATCTATTTCATGGAGAAACTTCAATTGGCGAGGAAATCTTGACAGCTCAAGGGAATGTGACCCTCCTTGGTTTGGATTTTTTGGGGAGGCGACCGACAGCTAAGGTCTTTTGCGCCATAAGGGATGGGTAAGAGTGGAAGGGTGGACAGAAACCCGGCGTCGGCATTACCCTTCTCTTAACGAAAGGTGCCAAGGGTACCACGGCTTAACGTCTCATCCGACAGACGGAGTACTGTACTTGAAGTGCCCTCCACAAGACACTCAAGTAGGGATCGGGTTTCCGCTGAAAAACATCCACATCTGCAGGGATTTGAACCCTGGCCGCCCGTCTGGTTAGCCAGTACTCTAGATGTGAATATCCTCTTTATTCCATAAGTGCTCTTAGGTTTCACGCTATTATTGCTTTGATATTTTGTTATAAGTTTAACTTCTTATTCGTATTTATAAATTTCGATCCACTATAAACCACGTATGATGGTAAAAGCAAGAAACTTTTATTTACAGCACTCCATTTTTCTGACTTTCAGCGGTCAGAAATCCACGTGATGGCATTTTTTTAACCACTATATCCAACAGGGGGCAATGAAATCGGAACGAAACAAAGAATAGCTTCTTCCAACTCCAGGTCAAGTCTAACAGTTTTTCATGCTGGTGGGATGGTGGGTTGTGATTTACGTCGTTTGCGGTTGTCTGACCCATTGTCCTCCAAATTACTGTCAAATGATGAAAATTACAGTTGATCATGAGGATTTATAATAGGTGAATTCGGAAAAATAAATAAGAACAAGTATATTTGAAGTTTTTTTCATCTATTCCACTTATATTGTTAGGCTATTGAAGCCCAGAAAGTGGATTTTACATTATTTTCGACAAGAAATGGAGTTTTTAAAATCATCATTAACGATTACTGCCCTCATTTGCTCATTTACCTGGTTATGTAATAATATTTCTGTCGTCAAAAATTGGCATTGGTTCCACACTATGAAGTAAGAATACAAACGGTAAAATTAGGTAAAAATCATGAGTGAGATCATTCAACGGATCTGCCGGACTAAAGGTTTCTTTGTAGGAAGATCAGGAGATTTCTATGGATTTACATAAAATAAATGTGCAATATTTTATCTTCCTTGAAACTCTTTAGATCTCGCGTTCAGTGATGCATCTTCATAACCCTCCTTGGTTTCTTTTCTCGAGGGAAAAAGCCCATCCATCTTCGAACTTGCGACAATTTGCCGTAAAGGAAATATTTTTTAAAGATATAAGTGTACGGCCCGCCTGGAATTGAGATGAGATTGGTTAATTGGGTGATCGAGATATTAAATGGACAGGCGATCAATCTCCCTTCTAATCCAGTTCTTTCTCGGAATTGTGGAGGAGAGGCTAGCCTGTCCCTGTCGAATGCAAGAA
Source organism: Ceriagrion tenellum (assembly GCA_963169105.1). Taxonomy (NCBI): domain Eukaryota; kingdom Metazoa; phylum Arthropoda; class Insecta; order Odonata; family Coenagrionidae; genus Ceriagrion; species Ceriagrion tenellum. The sequence goes on along the minus strand of OY720642.1, from coordinate 121,205,118 downwards.
GTGGTACAGTACCCATAATTATTTACCGTGAGGATCAGGAAGACTCATTGTTGCAGGTGACTTCGATAAGGGCGGGAAGATTCACCGGAGGATACCAATTAGAATGGATTCGGAGGAGGGTGTAGGACTTAATTCGTGAGAAAGATGGATGGATGTGGAGGATAAGTTGATTACGTATACGCGTGAGATGACAGCCATCGATGTGAGAGGTGTGGGTGATTAGAGGTGGCGTGAGGGGCGGATGGTGGCGTCATTTCACTGCAGAATGTAGCAGTAAATACTTCCGGCGATTGAGGGTGGAGGGGTCTCACAATATGGAATTAGGATCCTTTTGTGTAATAACCTAATAACGTTGGTAAAAAACGGGATATTAAGATGAGCCAAAGAGCATAACGAATATGATGGAATGCAGGATTTTGAAAAAACCAAGTGATGCGGTACTGCAGAACTTTTTATTTTAAAAATGAGGGTCAAATAACCAAATATGGGAAATAGGAGAGAATTCAATTTTTTTCATTGCATGAACAGGGATACATAGTTTATATCGCGGTCACCTCCGAATGCTACGCGAAGGCATACTCTTTTTTCGTGAATAACTACCAATACAGAACGATAACTAAAAATGTGTGAGCCATTAAGAAAATCGTTGTGTAAAAACATACATTTAAATTGAGACACAAATGTAACCTCTGGGTCAAACTGGGTTTTAACTTTATTTTACATAGCCACTTAAAAAAATATGAATTCATAAGCCTGCAATAAATACTAAAATATGCATGCCTTTGCATCACTGTGAGTCTAATTTTTCTCAAAAATTGGGTGATTCAATTTCAAATATCCATGTCTAAAGTTTAGGATTATTAAGACTTTATTCTTCCAAGCATCTTAATATCAACGTCTCCATAATGACATTCTCTCACCTATCTGCATCGTTTCTATCAGCAGTAATTAAGTTAAATACCTAAATGTCACTCTATGAAATGATGAAGTGGGAGGAGGCCGCGTGAGGGTTGCTGGCCATTGACCTCAGGAGGGGTTCAATCCATGACGGTAAAATGGAGCACGCACTGGGTCTGCATATCTATATAGATAAAACAAGGTCGGGTTAGTCACACCATTTATAACTCAAGAACGGCTGGACCGATTGTTATGATCTTTGATTTGTTGGATTTTTCTCCGCCCCGAATATCAGAATAACTATTAAAACATCGGAAAAATTCACGAAAAAAATTTATGAAGAAAATTCATTTTATCATAAATTTTGTATGGAACAGCTTTTTTGATGAGATCTCGAGAACGGGTTGACTAATTTCGATGAAATTTTTGTTCGTCTCGGCCTCGAGAAGTTTCTTCGCGCATTGGAAAAGTAAGAAAATCACAAAAAATTCAAATCCGTATACAATGCCACCTCTGTTACATGACAGAAAAAAAACATGCACAATAATGAACATGGCGTTATATGCTGGTTCCGGTAATGCCAGTAGACGGCGTTGTGTGCATTATCCTTTGACAGCTGATTCAGTTGCGCGGTCCTTTCACTGCTTACCATTGAGCTAGCTGTGCAGACGTGCGCCGCGATTTATCAGCATTTTTTTTCGAGTTTTCACCAATTTTCATTCATATATGATTTCAAATTTTCCTGGCGTATTGTATAAATGAAGTTCTCTCGGGCTTTACATCAGGCTAAAGTGTTTAACTGCCAATGTTTCTGTGGCTCAGTCCGCCACCGTCTTTAGGGCACAAACTGACATTTGTTTGAATACCAGTAAATTAATTTGTTCGTTGTTTACTAAACGTTGCTGTTCACGCCGATTGTTGTATTATTTCACTTTCCTTAAGTAAGTTGTGGATCGGCTTCCAGGCGGAACTCAAGGCAAAACCGGTGTTGCGATTGACGTTGTAGCTCTCCAATTTAATCTCCGTAGCCTCTTTGGTGAGTCTATTTCAATATCTGTTATGTGGAGTAGTTGCGTCTTTTCGAAGTAAAAGTGACGGTCATTTGTGAGGTTATGTCCCGTTACGGCCGATTTTTCCGGATGGAAGAGTCTAATAGAGCTCCGGTGTTCCTTTACTCTCTTCTCAATTGTGCGGCAAGTTTCTCCAATGCACACTTTACCGCACTTACACAGGATGCGGTAGACTCCTGATGTTTTCAAACCAAGTGGGTCTTTTACCCTCACGAGCTGGCTTCGTATTTTCCTCGGTGGTAAGTGGATTGTGCGAATGTTTTGCCTGTTCAGTATCCTACATATTTTTCCCGATACCGATGAAACATACTGGATGCAGGCATTTGCTATCGGTTTCTTACAATCACCAAAAGTCTGTTCAGGAATCAGGAATTAACTGTGGGCAGGTCTTCGCGTAGACACTCCGAGGCAATCGCAGTTTGTTTTCAGAGTCCGTTGAATTGCTCCCTCTATGTAGCCATTTCGGCGGAAAGTCCTCGGGCTTCACACCAGGTTACATACAGTGTAACTTGGTGAGAAGCCCGAGTGAGAGAGAACTTCATTAACATTAATTTTCATTCAGTTTTCGACCGTTATTGCGTTTGATTCAATTAATTCTCATCAAACATTGCTAGGATGCCGAACGGCTAATTGAGCGTGGAAATTGCCGTTTAATCTTCAAAAGACTGAAAAACCGACATGCAACATCGCGAAACACTCAGCAATGGCAAAAGTTTTGGTAGCAAGTAAAATCATCATCTGGGATGAATGCACTATGGCGCACAAACGTGCAATCGAACTACGAAAGATCTGCGCAATGACTCAAGATGTTTTGGAGGCGCAATGATTCTGCTGTCTGGCGATATCCGCCAAACACTACCAGTCATTTCAAGATCGACCTCTGCCGACGAAATAAACGCTTGCCTCAAATCATCAACTCTGTGGCGCCATGTGAAGGAACTTTAGCTGACGACAAACATGCGAATTGCATTGCTAAACGATCCATCTGCCGAATATTTCTCCAAGCAATTACTGACTATCGGTAATGGCCGTGTTCCTGTCGACGAATCGAACGGATTGATTTTATTTACGCCAAATTTTTGCAATTTCGTCTCAACGAAGGACGAGTTTATCAACAAAGTGTTTCCAAACATCATTTCTAACCACAAAAATCACAATTGGTTGAGTAAACGAGCAATTCTTGCGGCAAAGAACAAAGATGTGGTTCACTTAAACTTCACAATTCAAAATCAAATCGACTGTGTAACAAACGAAGGCGAAGCAACCAACTATCAAACTGAATTTTTTAACTTATTGGATCTGCCTGGCTTGCCACCGCACAATTTACAGCTGCAGGTTGGCTCGGTAGTCATCATGCTTCGAAATCTGAACCAATCAAAAATATGTAACGGAACGCGTTTGGCGGTAAGAAAACTCATGGGCAATGTGATTCACGCGACGATAATTAAAGGAAAGTTCAGAGGTGAGGAAGTTCTCATTCCGAGAATTCCGATGATCCCAACCGATATGCCATTCGAGTTTAAACGAATTCAATTTCCAATTCGTCTTGCATTTGCCATGACGATCAACAAATCACAAGGCCAATCCTTGAGTGTTTGTGGCCTGAATCTAAAAAAAGAATGCTTCTCTCACTGTCAATTGTACGTACTATGTTCACGTGTCGGCAAACCATCCGCATTGTTCGTTCTCGCACCTGACGACAAAACGAAAAAAGTCGTATATTACAAGGTGCTTCAATGAATGGAATCGACCCGAGTGCAACCCGTCCAGCAAATAGTTTAACAGGAAGTAGTGCAATAATGCTACGCAAATTATGTCGATTCGCTTAAATAAAGCAAATTCTTGCTGCCACGTGAATGACATTCATTTCAATGTCATTAAAATACTTTTTACCTTAATTTTTGTACATTTATTGAAATCAATTAATTTTGAGTATTCATTTTATCTTAATAAAAAACTGAATTTAATTCAGCTAATAAGTTAACACAACATTAATTGATTCTGAGGCGGTACGAAGTTCGCCGGGTCAGCTAGTAAATTAATATTGTGTGATAGTTGTTCCCAGTTTCAACCCAAATGCTGAGTTGGAACCCTGAACAAAGGCTTGAAAAATCTACCGCAGTTCATGGTTTGCACCAAAGAAAGCTATTAGCAAAGGATTATCCTCAAATTACTAAAATAATTGGGCCAGTTCTATTCTTTTGCATAGCACTTTTTCTCGCTTCTCATGAATCAGGTGACAGCTAAGAAGATGCAAGTAAATAAGCTAGAAAAATTTTCAATCAAGACATAGTCTTTAAAAATGAATTACCAGTTTTTGAAAGCTTGAAACCATACACAAGGTAAAAATACAATTATGATATTCAGGATTTTTCACACTTACCACTACCAAACTATGATTTAATGAAATATTATTTATCTGACTGTAAGTAACACGGTTCTATACTGGTTTCGTAGTATTGCTCAAATCCTTTTTTTTACACCCCATGCACAAAATTCTAGTTATTTTATCTACACACATCTTTTTTATAGTTATTATTGTTGTATAGTAATTATAAAATGAGCAAAATAAGAGTATTAAATCTTTCCCAGATGGATAGCATTGCAGATGAGAAGGGGGCATTTTTGTTATAGTATCATTCTTTAATACCCGAAAAATAACAAAGTTTGACATGTATAGAATAACTGAGTCTCCAAATATACAGTAAGATAGCCCACAAAAAATGGATTTGATGTGAAGAATAATTTTAGAAAAACTGGACACATAAAAAAAACTACATGTTAGAGATTTTCGTGTATTAGTTCCGGATTTAGCAGAGAAATATAAGGTTTAAATAGCCTTTCTCTCAATTTTTATTGAAAAAAGTTTTCTGTTAACCGGTTTAATTTTTCACTTTTCGAAACAAATTTATGTAGTTTACATCCTAGTAGTTATACCAGAAAAAAATTTAATTTCCAAAAATCGCTGAACAATGCCGTAGTAAAATAATTAGCAGGCAACTGCTTCACCTTTTCCTTTCCAATCAATTCAGCTACGTCTGCACATTAGGCTAAGGTACGGTTCACAGAAATCGAAACTCGTAATTATCAATCGTTCTCGAATTTCACGGGACGCCAGATGGCAAACTAGATAGAAAACGTAAATGTTATCGTCGGGCATCACTTACATTTTCGTTGCGTCCCGGTTGGCGTAATTTACTCGCATTAACGACCCTTTAAGAGCCGGATTTGAGTCGGGGGCAAAGTGCTTTTCGCAAAGTCTCCAAAGGGCACACAATGAAGCCACAACAAGAGTACTCCACCTGGTGCCACTCCCGTGAACGAGGAGATACGGTATCCGGAGGGCGAAAGGATAGATATCTCCAATGGAGACTGGAAGAGGAAGAGAGGCCTCTCTCATCTCCACCCTCTTTTGAGTTGGCTGGAGCGGTAACCGATAGTGAAGGAATGCACATTTTTATAACTTTTTCAGAAGCTCGAATAGAAATTCTTTGACCACACTTCAATTTAATACATTTATAAATGTGGTAAAAATAACCATTACCGTAATTACCTGAAGATAAGACTCATGAGCCGAAGCCTTTGAGGCTCAAATTCCGGGAAAAATATAAAACAGGAGGGAGAGCCTTCAGGGTGCGTCTCCGGGAGCCAATCAGAGCGTCGGAAAGTCGGCATGATGAGCTGTAATTCTTTTAAGACTTTGTGTTGATGATTTGAGTGTGTAAACTCGTTATGAAGTTCAAATTTGTTTTGCGATGAGTTTGAACGCGCTAAGAATTTCGAATAGTCGTGTTACATAACTTTAAATATCAATATAGGTACCCCCTCTAGTTTATTCTCCCCATATAAGACCCCCCCACTTTTGAAACATATTTTTCGGGAAAAAAGGGGGTCTTTTATTTAGGTAAATACGGTAATGGAGTAATTAAAATGATGCAATGAATGTATTTTAAAGTTTTCATGTTGATTAAAGCATTTTTATGACTTGGGTTTACGGTGGGGAATGCAAAATTTATGCGAAAATCATGAATAAATACCTGTTATATGCTCAGCGTGATGCCTTGAACAATTATTATAATAATATGAAACGTTTTCTTTCGCGTTTAGGGGAAAAATATGTACGTTTGAAATCGAGTTACTTATTTATTACTCCAAATAACCAAAAATGAATCTTTGGCTAATTACATCGGTCATTGTGATAACAAAATATATGCCAAGTACCTTACGGTACGTGTTAACCCTTATGTGGACACCCAACTTTTACCACGCAGTTACACACCTAGGGTACCCTGGTGCCCACATCTAGTTTTTCTTTATTTCTGAGTCAGCATAAGAACAGGATAATTTCAATTCAATATGCTTAACTAATAAGCACTTTAGTATTTAAGCACTTTAAAGTCCCAAAACCTTCTACAGTTTCCATTAAGAGACAGAAATAAGGCCACGCAAGTCGCGAGTTGAGCGTTTTCACCCGTTTGGGCCGTTGAGTAGTATAGTTGAGTACTAACTAATTTGCCATAAAATTGTTGCAATTATTCAATAAGTTCTGTGATCTCAAAAACCCATTTAAAGATGTCATCAATCAATTTACTGGTATAAACTTCATTTTTCAGGCAGCGGGCACCCGGGTACCCGGGTGTGTCCGCTGAGCACATGTACTTTGACGCCATGTTGTTTACCTATAAAAAAATGAAACAAATTCAGTGGTTATTTTCCTTTTAAAGGAGATAAACAATGAGGATCCTTAGGCTCAAGTGAAAATTTTAATTATTACTGAATTTAAAAGCAGAAATATGACAGGGTGGACACTCGGGTGTGCACATACTCAAGGGTAAAATAGCATAAAACTGCCAAAAAATTAATTGAATAAAATGTAATGTTTTCACTCTTTTTCTATATGCATATTTCTAATAGGCACGCGTATGCAAATTTTTACGCCTACCTGCGTAACAAGAAATTGCTCCAAACACGCGAGGAAAGCAGGAAAGAGGCCCCGCGTTGCAAGCGGATGAGCGTTCATCGGTGCGAAGGAGAATGTGCGTGGGAATGCGCACCCATTCCTGACACTTCGCCTTCCACCGGTTCCCTCCCTCCCTCTCTCTCTCTCTCTCATTTTCTCTCACCAGATGGCCCAGTTTAAGCAAGGGAGCGAGAAAAGGGGATTAGATCGGTCCCCATCGGATGGAACAGATAAATTACGGAAAAGGAGAGAAAAACAAGGACTGTTCCAAGGCGGGTGGAAGCTTCAGTGGCATTACTTACACGTGATTTTGTTTCTAGATTCATTTATGGATTCGATGACGACGACGACGACTTGGTCGAGTCCTTCTCCTCGGTATTGTCTTTAAAAGTAGCAGTTCCAAAACGTTTTCTGCCTCGGAATTCTATATAAAGCAAAAGTTTCTCGTGGAGCTTTAAGGAATATTTAGTGTAAAGTTCTAATTATGGACTAAGAGGCATATTACATACAAAAGCATACGGAAGTAAGAACAATATGTTACATTCATTAATAAAGATGACAATAATTTAAAAATCTAGAAATAAGCAGCAACCTTTTGAGATACTTGCCATCTTGGAAAGTACTTCGGACAGAGTCTCAGTGAGAGGGATCGGCGGAGCAGGTTGGGAACGCTGTTAAAGAGGTACGAATGAGATCGATCCGTTGTGCGAGCCAGAGTTCGAAATGATAAAAGGCTGGGTTCGATTTTATCATGAACATGGTTATCTTTTAGGGTAAATATCTTTTTGTTGAATACTATACACGCGTAGAGGTACTTGTGCCGTTGTTTGCTACGCGTCCCACGTTAATTTTCATAAATTTCAGAAAACATATCCCCATTCTGCCATTGATACGGCAGTACTAACTGATCTCACCTCTTTTTGTGACAATATGAGTTTTCTTCGTGAGATTTGCGTTGAACGTGGTTAGCTTTTGAAAATCCTACATGAAGTTTCAATATTAATCAAATAATTTTCAAGAAGAGGACATGAATGTCAATAAGAAGAAGACCAAAATCATTGCATGCAGAAGAGAGAAGCTGGATTCAGAAGTCATGCTATGAAACGGGAAATTAGAGAAACTGAACTCCTCCACCTACCTCCAAAGTATCATCACGTTGGACGGAATAAGTCCAACGGACATCATGTATAGAATAACCCAAGATGAGACAGTATTTGTGATAAAAAGAAAACTGCTCAACTCAAAGATGATAGGACTACAAACAAGGAAAGAGTGAGTGAAACAATTCGTGTAGAGCGAAGCACTATATGGATCGGAGGCATGGACCACTGATAAAGCCGACCGAAAAATACTAAAGCATTTGAAACCTGATATTTGGATAGAACTCTAAAGATAAAATGGAGGGATTGTTAACGAATGAAGAAGTATACACATGAGTAGAAGAGAATAGAACAATATAGAACACGATACAGAAAAGAAGAACCAAATGGATTGGGAACACCCAAAGTCACAACAGGTTTGTGAAGGATGTAAGTTAAGGAATAATTGAGGAATTAGTCCTAAAAAGAAGGCCAAGGGATAAATTCGTAGAACAAGTAAAGAAGACAGTACATAAGGCATTCCAGAAAGTAAGGGAACTAACAATAGACAGGGGGGATCGGGTTGGTATGGTGGCTAGAGTACTGGCTAACTATACGGACAGCCAGGGCTCAAATCCCATGCAGAATGCAGAGAAGGATGTTTTTCATAGGAAACCTAATCCCTACTGGAGTGTCTTGTGAAGAGCACTCCAAGTACAGCACTCCGTCTGTCAGATGAGACGTTAAATCGTGGTCCCCTTGGTGTCTTTCGTTAAGAGCAGGCTAATGCCGACGCCGGGTTTCTATCCACCCTTCCTCCCTTACCTAACCCCTATGGCGCAAATGACCTTAGCTGTCGGTCACCTCCCCAAAATCCAATCCAATCTAACAGTAGACAGGGAAGGATGTAGGGTGGCATTCAACCAATCACAAGGAGTAAACAAACAATTAATATATACACTTTTCAAACATTGCATTTAACAATCTACATTTAACAATCCACATCTAGTTCGCATAAACCCCCCTCAAAATTCGCCTTGAAGGAAGATGGCTTGGTGGTGTAACTGGCTAACACCTGACCGGCAATTGGGAGATCCGGGTTCTAATCCCGGTCAAGTCAAATGATTTTTTCATAGCGAATTCCAACCCTGGTGAATTTATTCATACTAATTTTCTGCAAAACTATTGTGCATTGCTAGTTTCTCGAATCAAATAAATCAATTTGGATGATTTTTTCCGTGTTCGCCACCACTGATAAGGGGCTAGCACCATGGAATCGTGTGGTGATGATCGCTTTCCTCGTTCAATATGACCACACGACTTCGCGAGCCCTCTTCCAAATATCTCAAATTGAAGATTTGTGACTTTCATACACCGTAGATTATATGTGTCATAACCGATCACCGATGCCTTCAAGTTGAAGTACGGTGAATATAATTTGGCTCAATTATGTTGACAGCTTGAAGAAAATTAGCTAGAATTCAACAACTAATAAAAAAGATTTTTCTGACCATACATAATGCGATGCCATTCATGTACTAGAGTTCTTTCTGAACTATTAATTGAAATAAGGAATGCGATTTGTAAGATCTAGTTCTCGTCTGGGGTATTTTCCGCGGGAAACACTCATAAGTTTCTAGCAGGGTCGAGGGTTTCATTAACTTACATGGATTTTTGAAGCTTTACTCCAGTCGAGCTGCCTCAGCGTTAAGGCCTACCCTCATCCAGCCTGATGTTGATACTCGAGTCGAGTGCCGAAACGTTTAGTAAACACAGTGCAGATTTTGACCTCGTGGAAAGTTTTGGATGATTTTCCATCCATGTTACCCCACTCCTTTCCACAAATCGAACGTTGTGGGGTGTCACTCGACCTATATTTTTGCTAAGATTTTCAATTTTCAGCAATTACTACTGCATGTTAGTTGTATTTTCTGCTGAAAATTATCGCTTTTCTTTTTTTGTGAGTCTGTCTTACGGTGAAGCTTTACTCGCTCTTTCTCTTTGCAAGAACACCGAGCTTTGGCAGATGTGGACTACGCCATTGGATCCTTTCTCTGCTTCTTACGATTCGTCGCTAATCTTCTCAGCGCAGCTCCCTTTAGTGACATGTTATTGTCGTCTTCAACTATCTCCGTGGTAAAAATGCTGCGTTCATCGCTGGTTCTTCGACACCGCAAACGATCATATACTTTTCTGTGAAATTAGTTCTGTTTTCTGTTAGAAATATGTTTTTAGCTCATAGTCACCGCGGCTTATGTTAAACTGAAAACTAGGTTGGGTACGTCATTTATTCCTTTCATACTTTGGCTTTATTTACCTTGTTTCATCCAGGTACGTCTTTGCTTTTCTTTGCATTTTTTTCATTCATATTATAAACCTCTCATCTTAGTTCCCAATTATATTCCCAGAGGGATCTGGGTTCGATTTCCAGTCCAGATGAATGATTTTTCCACTATGAATTTCACACAAATGTGGGAGCAAATGTAATTTCTCCCACCAGGTACTTGATGATACTCGTTCTCTCTATAAAATAAGAATGCGTAATCTCTCCTCCTATAGTAAAACTCCTCATGAAAGGACTTTGCATTTACAGAATTGATGTATTTAAAACATGAAAGTTTGTACACTCCCTGAATGCACACCAATGGGCTCGACAATCACCGTTTCTTGGCCTGCTAATCAATCTTCTCCGATCATTATTTATCATGTTCTATTCCGTGATATGATCCTATAGTATTGACAGCAGGCGATATCGCACAGAAGAGAGAGGTATAGTGTCTAGTAATGGCTTCCAGTTACCTCTTTGGTTGGATCCTAACATTAATTCTGCCAATCGCACACTTTATTGATTGTTTGGCATCTGAAATTTATGTATAAATTAACTAACGGCAATTCAGTAAAAGACTGTGGATTGGATTTCGGTGCTTAAGAGTGCAAGCAGTATTATGAAGGGAGAAGATGATTTCTTTCAATATTATGTGCTCACCGAAGAATGGCAACCTTGCTTGTTTCTAATACTTTCAGAGAGAATCTATACAGTACAACCTAAATATACGTGGAAACTTCAGATCTAAATAATTTAATACAAATGCCAAGTCCAACAAATACTCAAATATTTTATTCATCATTGGAGATGAAATCTGTCTCATTTAATTATGGGTAAGTGGGATACTCAAGTATTCTATTCATCGCCTATACCTTTGGAGACGCATCCTGCCACATTTAGTTAAAAGTAAGTGGGACAGACGAGTTACGGTCGGAAATATAGATCGAAGAGCAATACGCTTCTGTAAGACACGAGCAAAGTAAACGGTCGATATGTTGGCTTAAGATTTTAATTAGCCAGGAGAAACAACGAATGGATACAAATTAACTTCTCGCTCTTCGTTTTGCAGGGAGGCGGCATTAGCGACGGAGAGAGATGTATGCCACTAAATTGGAGCGGCGAAGGAGCTTCCGAAACTTCCATGTCTTCCCTAACAAAACTGCAAACGATGAATACTAAAGTGTTGCATATGGAAGGGAGTTCACGTACTTTGCAAGACCAAGGAATTTGAATCACGATTCCACATCTCAAACTCCAAAAAACAACAGCTTCAAATTGCTCCTTATGTAGCTACACATCAGTACTTAATTTTGTATTCCAAGCGCATGTATCTTAAGTGATAATTTTGAATGACTTTGGTTTCCCATTATTAATGAGATACTGGTGGAATTCATGCAATGAATATTTGAACGCACATATTTCCATTTGCATAGAGTAACATTCTTTTGGTTAAGAACTTCCAAAGATACTTAAGTAATACCCTCTTGCATGAATAATACTATCATTAAAGTTTTGTATAATATATTTAGTATCGTAAAGCGTGATATAATAACCAATGTCGATTTGGCGAAAAGCAAGGAAAGACGGAAAGAAGTAATGCACTTTTATTTCACAAGTTAATTCTAGGTCTTCCGTTAAATTGAGATAGAAAATTAGCCAGGAAATGAACCACTTATTGTGTTAAGTCTTTCAGGAAAAAAGTTTTGGGACGAAGAAAACTGCCACTCACAAAATATGTCTCCTTTCCACTGCAATTATAAATGTGATACAAACTCGAACTGGTGTATAGATATTTTGGCAGCTACCAGATTCCACTGCGTTTGTCTATATTTTCCCGATGATGTTTTGTGCCCATTTAAGAAATTTATGGGACCCAACTATTTGGACTGGATCTGAAGGAGTATATACTTCTTACTTACAACCATGCATATGCCAAATGGTATTTGGCCACTCCTACCAGTTTTATCCCGTTCTTTCGGTCATCCTCCAATATTGCTCTCAACTTGGTCATGTCAACCTTTAATTGATCTTTCCAGAGTTCCTTGTGCCATACAAGTGGCCTCCTTCCTGTTGGATTTCCTTCCGTTACTTGTTTCAGCATTTTATCTTCTCTTCTTGTGATGACGTGGCCATACCCATCTGTCTCCTCCTCCTCACTTCTGCACCCACATCTGGTTCTATGAAGAGCTCCCTTATTTCCCCGTTGTTTCTGATCCTCCATACATTCCTTCCTTTATTGGTTCATAAATATTACTCAAAACTAACTTTGGTTTCGAATGTCACTAGCATTTTTTCAGCCTGCTAAATCAATGTCCAAGTTCCCGCTCCAGATATCAGCATTGGCCATCAAGTAAAGGTTTTGTAGATTTGTAATTTGGTTTTGTGAGACAGAAAATTTGATTTTATCATTTATTCGCTGTAAAAAAGCTTCAGTTTACAGCAATGAATTATCTATGAGAAAAAATTAATGTTCCCCAACCTGGAAATTTAGCATACCTTCCCTTAAAATGTTGTTTATATTAAACGTATAATCACTACATAATCTCCAGCAATTGGATCCATCAATTTTAAAGGTACAGCATTGAAGCGATGGAGATACACGAGCCGCTGTTTTCCTAGTCTCCCACACCTTGACCAATTCGGTTTGGGAAACCCTTGCAGGAGCAATTCCTATCGCTTTCATAAGTCCATTTTAAGAGGTAATCGAAAGAGGTAAGGAAAAAAGATAAGTAAATCACAGTTGTCGTCCAAGTGGGGGAAAATCCCTTTTTTGTTTTGAAAAAAATTAGGCAATCTGCTGGCAAACTTTTAGAAAGAAAAGACAATTATTAACCAGAAATCAGAAATATTCCTCGTAAACACAATAAAGCACATTTATATTTCAGAAAAGTCTTATTGAATTAGCACAAGCTAGCATCCCAAATCCATACACTATTTTCTTCATTGTGTTCTTATGGTTCTCGAAGTTTTGTTAAAAGAAATAACATCGCAAACTTTCATTTCCATACAGAAATAGAGGTTGATATTTATCGACGTTAATCCTTAATAACAGAAATAAGAAAACAAAAAAAGTTGGTATAAGAAGAGATACCAAGAGGTGTACTTGCAGCTCTGGGGAAGCCCTGCTGCCGTTTGAATGGTGTAACGATCAGCTGAGATGTGAAAGGAGATAATAATTTTACAGCTTACATCTTTCTCATACTTGGCAGTCCTCTATTAGGACGTGAGTCATGGATAGTTAGGATGCAAATCTTGAGGAAGGGATTGAATACGTAAAAATAAATAGCCAGAGGAAAAGGATTAAACTTGAAATATATCTTCAAGGAATAACTTCCTGTCTCTAGTTTTTGTCTAAGCCTGATGAAGGAGAGTCTAAGGGGCAAGAATTTTATCTCACTTGTAGAGGTTTCTCACCTGGCCAGTATTTCAATTACAGAGGTTAAAAAGCGGCTTCTGTCACCTACAGAGGTCTGCATAATGAAAAAGGTTGAGAAATGCGTGGGGAATCAGGAAATACATTTATAAACTCTTCTCGGGCTCTGCACCAGTTGATTCCAATCAACTGGTGCAGAGCCCGAGAAGAGTTTATAAATGTCATTCACCAGGAGAAACTTAAATCTTTTAGAAAATACATTGCGTAACAATTAAATTTTTAGTTTCAGACTGAGAAAAGTCTTTAAATTTTTGATTAGACATCCTGAGGACGCAGCACATATCTCTCAGCGATTGAGGCTTATTAACTAACTCGTCTGTGTTTATATTTTTCGGCAATTCGATGCGTTTTTGTGACCTATCAAGCCATAAAAAAATTGCGCCGAATTTCCAGGAAGACACTATCGTTTTTAGGGAAGTAGGGGGAGGAGATCTCAGTTATAGAGCTCTGAATAGAAAAAGAAACAACTCTTGCTTATTGACATTCCATTTTCTCACATATAGAGGTTTCCGGGGTGGAAATGGCGGGACCTGGCGATAAGTCTAACTCAAAGTTTTCTCACTGGTTCAGTTCTCTCTAATCCAGTTTTAACTCCATCAATAACTCCTGCATGTGAAGAAACAATTTTATCATATATTTGCTCGTCAGCGTATCAGAGTTCCAGGGATGTAGTAGCGTGAAAAATTAACAAAATTCTCATTGTTCTTAGGCTCAAGTTATGAAACTTTTTCAAGCAGACATGGCCTAGAGAGTTTCAGCATAGTTTCTGTATGGTTTCCAACTTAATCCTGTCTAAAATTTACACTCTCACAGCTATCTCATATTAGGTTTTTGAAGTAGGTTGCGAGCGATTTATAGGACAAATGATCCACATTCGTAAACTTCAGTGGTATTACGTGTCCCACAGATTTTTATGTGCGATAAAATTCGATTGCGGTCCCAAATATATGGTACCATTTTCCCATACTTTAACCAATTTAATCTTGATCAACAGAGGAAAGAATAAAAAAATGAATAAAATTGTAACGCATTGGAAAACCCATTCCCATAGCAACAAATCTTTGCAAAACTTTCCCCTACGGAGTGGAACGTGACGCTCGCCGAGAGCAGTTACAAAGAGAGACGATTTATCAGAGCTATTTAACTTTCCCCGCCTGAGAGGAAAGGCACACCAAAGTAGATAGTGACTCCCTTCCCTTGATAGAGACGCGGCTTCGAGGATTAATCAGCTGATATTTTTTCAAAGGATATTCAACGGGTGGATACAGTCAACGTAATTCCAAACCGCTCGTGCAACCTACAAGCTCCCCCACTCTGTCCCTCTGCTCCCACCCCGACAAAAGTGCATATCTCGTGCGGCGTGGCTCCACGTGAACTGCTCTTGCTTCTTCCCCCTTCACCTGTGTCATTGCTCTTTGGTGGTCGTGCTGTTTCCTGCGTCTCTCGACACGTTCCCAGGGCAGTGGTTTGGGATGAGTGAGTGGAGGTTGAAGTATTGGTAAGACAAGAGTTGGGGTTTACTTTATTCCTAGCCTAAAACTTCAAAAAATTAGGACTCGGACTGGGAGGAGATTTTTTCCTGGCACGAAGACTGTTGTATTATTCATTAGAGCCAGGTATAACTACATCCTGGGCCTTTATTTGTCGTTTTAGACAAAATTAAAAATTTTTAACATCTTCTACCACTAGAAGATGAAAATAATTTGCCATAATTGCCAGCAAAGACCCGAATATTGAAAGTTTTCGCATAAATAGACCTTCATTAATTATCTATTTGATTTGCGTTGTTTTTTACCAGCTTATCCTTTTTTGCTTGTTTTACTTACCTATTTTCTCTTTATCCTTGTAAGCTACAAGTATTCTTATGCATTAGTCATTTCCAAGTATTCCGTTGGAGAATGACGCGCGCGCTTTATGGCCTTCTCTCATTTGCATAAAGGAAACGTCAATTTTTCTCATTAATATGACAATGAATTCTGCTGGGATGTGAAAGGTGATCTTTGTACCTACAACTCATTTCATGTAAAACTTTTCAAAACTTTTAAAAAGTTTCTGCTTAATGTTTAGGTCCGATTTCAAAAATCATTAACCAAATCCCCTAGATCCATTGTAATCCTCATGGTAATTTATATTGATTTTTTTATGGAATACATCAACACCTTTGCAAAGTATGAGCTCAGCAATATATTTAAACTATTAGACTCCTTTAACTTATTCCCCTTCTTGACATTGGCAGTTTATCTAATGTCAGTTATTCTATTATCCATTTCTACGGTGGTGTACACGTAAGGAACAAGTGCAGATAAGAAAAACAATGACTAAGAGTGGGTGAACATCAAACTAGTATCACATTATTCAGGAAAATCCATGAAAATCACGTTGCTAAAATCACCCGACAGAATTATTCCTTATGAAGCAACCCTGAAACCGATCTCTTAAATCTAACAAAATTTCTCAAAGTGAATATGTGACTAAAACTCTAACAATATGTCGGCGATTATCGAATTCAAAGACAATATTTATTGTTGAGGCTGCTACATAGTATCCATAGCGTCATTATTAACTTCTGATTCCCAATTTCCCATTCCCATGCACTAAAGAAATTCAAAGAGTCAGGATAATTCCAATGAGAAAAAAACTGACACTCTTGAATCTCAATATCTACAATTAGTGTCTACGTGACCCCTAAAACTTCGCAGGAATATCGTCGATTTCCATGTACAAGAGCACTTACTGAATAAAGTGATTTGAGAAGCACACTCTGTGATCGCAAATGGAGTGTGGCCATAAGAAAATCTACGTCAACCAATCACCCACCTGCTTTTATTCATTGTTCCATTTGTGAATCCCCGAGTGTAGGGAGGGATATCTGATCGCATTGTTTACTCACATAGTACTTATCTCCTAAAATTTTTATCTGCCAGGTGTAGTGCAGAACTTAAGTCGTGGTGAAACCATAGGTGGAATCAGAATTCGATACATATTTTATATCGGTTTTTATCTGCTTAAAAAGCGTAAATCCGCTCAATTAGACTTCCGCTACTTACAGAATAATTAATTTATAATTTAAAACTGGAAGAATACGCATTGGGATAGAATTATTATTATAGCCTTGATGCTAAGACCTTGCTCTGTGGTAATAATTTGAAGGTAGTATATGAATAAAAAGGCACAATTTTTATTCTAAATGAAGCATTGTAAACCTATAGATAAATAAATCGAATTTAACGACAAGTGTAAGCGATAAAACCAGAGAGAAGCTTTAGATAAAAATGTTAAAAAGTATCCTACCTTCCCACCCACTTTTCATGGCCATGAAGCAAAGAGCGCAACTATGATACAATAATGCACCACTTCTAATCCATCTCCAATTGTGCCTTACCTGTCCATGCCCTAGCAGTGGTGGTGGACCGAATGAGAATACTCATGTGACGAGAACAGCTTGAGCCCGATACTCACCACATCGTATACTTTTCACATCCCATTTTCACTCTAATATTCCCTTCCCAAATTTTTCCCGGGCTGACAAGGCCACAAGGGTGTTGAAATGAGTTGAAACCTCAGCCAAACCGGAATATTTCTGTTCCAATCTTTATGCATACATTTAGGTGAGAAATAAACCGAGAATTATTTCCAAGCAAAACACGAAACTATGATCCAATGGGTCATTTCTCGGTGGCAAAGTGAAGACGGATCTGAAAATAAATTTCAATCCACAGTAATAGCCGGCAGCGGGATGAGCCGCACTCCACCGTTTTACTCACTGCTATTTGATTGCATAACCATTGTACGGGGTATTTGTAGAATCTCTTGTGTGAATATCTTCGTGTACAACGATATTAAAATATTTTTTCTCCCAACAAAACTACGTAAAATCGACTGAAAATAGTATCGGTAGTTTAGTTTAATAACAGCAGTATCCAGCATAGCAACTAACTCATAAATTATATGAAAAATTGTAGTCAAATTCTATTTAATTTGCCATAACTATTTTTCATTCCTCTAAATACTTCAAACATGCTCTGTATGAGCTTGACTTTGGTAATTTTCCGAGACTAATGAAGTCAGGTGTTTTTTGAATTTTTTGTTCAAATTTTAGCTCTATTATATTATTGATGAGTTACAACTGATACAGATGAAATGCATTAAGCAGGAGTAAAATACTTACTGAATTTGGCCACCTTTTTTTCAAATTCATCACGCTATGCTACGCGACGTTTCGACAGCTGTCAGCCATTACATGAGTAATGGCTATCAAATTCAGCCAGAAGACGATTGAAGACTGCTATCAACACGCTGGCTTCAATTAACACCATATTTTCGTGAGAAACTGGAGAATTCATCCGATCATTCGAGTAGTATAATTCCTGAGCCCAACACCGCTAAGTTTATATGCCAAATTCGATGAGTGTAGCCTGCCCTTCGGAAGGTGCGCGGAAGAAAACGACACAACTTGGCGGATCCTCAGAGTGGCTGGAGTAGTAATCGCGAGTCATTGAGCCAACCTCGATATATATTTTAAATTACATCGAAAAAACATTCTTAGACCACAATTTATTGGAGTACATCTTATGATACTATGTAAATGTTGGTTGCGGTGAAAAAATGAAGTAAAATAAACGATGCAAGAATTATGTTTTTAATGGTACGCCTTAATTAAATCATTGTCATGACTTGAATGTACGATGCGGAATTGAAATTTAATCATATATTGACTAGTGATTTATTGCTGAGATTTACACCTTGAAATTTGTTATCAACTATTAAAATGAGATGAAACGTTTTGGGGTAAATCTGAATATTTGTACTTATTCAAATTACGGATTTAGAAATATATGTCTATAAATGTGCCATAAATCTACGTATTAAAATAGCATTTCATTGTGAAGAAGCCAAAACGGTTACTTTCAATTCGGTCACTATCATTCATTACAATTAAGTGCATATATGGGAAGTTTCACGCAAATCTATGCATAAAAGTGGCTCTAAACATCAATATGAAAACGACGCGCTTCCACCAACTTATCAGATGAAGCTCAATGAAGTGAAATTAATTTCCTTCATCGTTTGGCGTTCTCTAGAGGTCGAAGTGCCACAGTTTGGTGATTCAATATGCCAAGTTTCATGCAGATCTGTGTATGACTAGAAATGGCTCCAATCACTTGAACGGCAGATAATACGGTCTCTTTTATTCGTTGCACACCACTTGAATTGGTCCAGCACATTTGCAGCCGGATAAGTTTCGTTGAGCTCCCATTCCCTATCGCAGAGTACAGACGCAGGATTGCCAAAACAGTATTGCCCAGTATTACAAGCGCTAAATTGCAGAGCTTTACTTTTCCAACCTTAACTTGGCATCAATCAAATTTCACGGCACAGCTTCGTTTGAGCATTCATCAGCCTTTGAGAGGAAAACAAGTGTTCATAAAATTCTTTTCCACTAATTATTTCTTACTTTTATTTAAAAAAATTGTAATCAGATCTTTTGAACTATCTTCATCAAATTTATATTGTAAAGTTTGACTTTGCCCTTTAACCTCCCAGAGTGAATAAAAAATGCCGGTTGTTTTCATTTTTAATAAATACACTAATAAACTGGTCGCATTAGTTCACAAAACATACAAAGACATTCTATTAGCTATTAGCCTTGTTAATGTCTAGTTTATTCAAGCTTACTGGGTCAACAGAATACATGTGCCTCTGTTCTAAAGTTCGCCACATTACGTTAGGCTCTATTTTACCAATGTCCAATTTACTAAACACCAGGAAAACTCACGATCTTTTCGTGAAATTGCCCAAACACCAACTGGTGAAATATTTTTGAAATTTGGTAGCATTTTGGAGCTCAAGTTGCTCAAACTGTCAATCCTGTACATAATTCAACACCTGTTTGGAGAGTGAATAAGGATGAGGGAATGAATTACATCTCACGCTCTCAAAGTACACCCGTCTCATTCAGTTCAAAGTGCTCAACACCACCGCCATTTTTAAGGGCTTCCTCACTGTATATAAACACCCAACCCCTTTGCCCCTCCTGAGGAAATATGCCACGCTTCGGTAGAATCCAGCAGCAGCCTCTTTCATGGCAACGGCCGCGAACTCCATTCAAACCCCTCACACGCCGCGAGGGGTGGATGTGTAATGAATAGGGGGAGATGGCTTCGGGGGAACCGGTGGTGTTGATAAAAGGGCTCAGAAGGAAAGGGTGTGACCGAACGAATAAAAGTGAGGGTTTTCTGAATGAGAAGTGCCTCCAGGTAGCTGTACCCTCGGAGTGGCAAAAGGGAAGGAGTAGTCATCAAAATATCGCACCCGAACATCAAAAACCCGCTTGGGGTCGAAAATCCACCCGCGACGGAAGCGCAGGAGGACGAGGTCCGCACAACTTACGTACGAATGCGAGAGGAAGCGACCGATTTTAATTACTTTCCAGCTTCAGGGGAACAGGTAGCGTGTTGAGGAAGTAAGGTAAAGAGACCGCGGGGAGCGTGAATGAGATTGCACAGGTTGTGTGAGGTCTCAAGAGTTCACTGAGCGGCGAGTATGGAAGTCAAAGTGAAAGAGGGACGCGTAGCGTGAAAAATGACACAACTCCTTTTCCTTCCAACTAAATCAATGAAAAATATGCCGAGGTGTGAGGTACCCCTGAATGAACTCTTGCTCACATATATGCCTCGCACTCATGATGAGTATTTTCCGCGAGTGTACCAACCGAATGGCAAAAACCTTATCTGGCTTTCCCACCTCAATGGTACAGGACCCCCCTACTCCAAAGCTGTTGACCATGTGATTGCTCGAACTGCTGATTATAATACCCTTCCACAAATTCAAATCAAGAATTTATGTAATCATTTTTATGACACGACGAGAGATATATACGCTACTGCATTCAAAGCCGCGAACGTTAAGACACCATAACGGTTGCTTATGAGTCATTTAAGTATGTTTGCCATAAGGAAGCATTGCTAGTCAATTGATTAACTCCCTAATTTTAATTTCATTTTCCTCTACCTATAAACATCTCAGCAATAAAACGAAACAGCTCATAAGAGATGCAAAAAATAAAATTATTTCACTCTGCTACTGCATCTAAAGGCTCACCCTCGGCTCTTTGGAACAAACTTCACTCGATTGGCATAGGGAAAACTAAAGACTATACAATGCCGCCAGACATCTCTCTTGATGACTTAAATATTAAATTCTCACAGCCACCATCATGTCTTAAAAGATACCAAAGACCGAACATTACAAACTTATTACTCAATGACAGATCCTTGTAGAAACAATGCCATAAAACTAAAATTTTCCCCGATGTCCCAACTACAAGTGTATTAGTCGTTTAAAAAAATCAAGTCCAAAGCTCAGGGCTCTGACGGAATCCCTATAGATTTGGTTAAAAATTTCTCCCTATGATCTTGCCTTTCATCACAAATATTTTCAACTCATCGATGTCCCAAGAGCATTTTCACAGTCAATGGAAGGGATCTCTGGTCAAACCCATCCCAAAGAAAACCGCTTCTTCCGAAGAGAAAGAATTCCGCCCAATTTCTTTCCTACCAGTTCTTTCAAAAGCATTCGAAAAACTTGTACATGATCAAGTAATGGATTTTCTAAAGTTAAATAGTATTCTCGACCAATATAAATCGGGATTTTGCCATAGACACAGTACAATTA
The DNA here is from genome assembly GCA_963169105.1 of Ceriagrion tenellum. Taxonomy (NCBI): domain Eukaryota; kingdom Metazoa; phylum Arthropoda; class Insecta; order Odonata; family Coenagrionidae; genus Ceriagrion; species Ceriagrion tenellum. The sequence goes on along the minus strand of OY720642.1, from coordinate 121,183,679 downwards.
TACCGCACTAGTAAAAATGACCGATGATATTAGAAAATCAATGGACAGAAAAGAGTTGTCAGTGCTCGTTTTACTTGACTTCAGCAAAGCCTTTGATTCAATAGACAAAGATATCTTGGCAGCAAAAATACGGGGTACGGGGTTTTCCTTGTCCGTAATCAACTGGATTGTGTCCTACCTATCAGATGAGACAGAAAATTGTTACTAATGAAACATCCTCCCAATGGGCCAAAGAATCACGTGGTGTCCCTCAAGGTTTTATACTTGGTCCTCTATTATTCTCTCCATACATCAACGATTGCCCATTAGTACTAAAAAATTTCAAGTATCATCTATACGCTGACGATCTACAGATCTATTTACATTCAGCTGTTGATTGTTTACGTGACAACATAAAGTGCCTCAACAACGATCTGGCTAGACTTAACACTTGGAGCAAAACAAATCTCTTAAACATTTAAATTTGTCATGGTCATCTCATGTGAATACGGTTTGCAAAACTGTTCATAAGTCACTATTTCCTTAACTCAAATTGAAATATGTCATCCCTTCATCCTTAAAGAAGCAATTAGTATCCACGCAAATAATACCTCATTTTAATTGCGCCGATGTAGTTTATCTAGATTTGTCTCAAGAATTATCATTGAAGCTTCAGCGCTCGTTAAATGCGTGTGTCAGATTCATATTTAATTTACAAAAGTCAGGTCACATCACAGATTACATAAACAAATTATCTTGGCTAAAGATTAGCAACAGACGTAAAATTCATACATTCTCCCTATTGTATCAAATTGTAAGCAAAAACACTCCTCACTACCTAACGGACGATTTCTAAACACTGGTTCAAGTCCATTAAACAAATACGCAAAGGGAACAAAAAATTAGGTATACCTCTTCATCAAACAGTCATTTACAATAAATCATTCACTGTGACGGCCTGCCGTGAGTGGAATAATCTCAGTCAGTCCTTACGAGAAGCACCATCAATCGCATCTTTTAAAAGGAAATTACATAAGACACTCCTAAAAGCACAACAATAAGACACTTCAGGATGTAATGTTCTAGCATAGTGGCACTACACTCTCCTCCCGCAATTATTCTCTAATTTTATTCATAAAATTTCTTTCTTATTTCTTTTGCAATGGGACGATTCTATTATGTTATTCGAATTTTATTTCGTTTATGGAGACTCACTTTTTAATTTTCCATTTACAATTTATAATTCATTTATTATTATTTATTCATATGTATTTTATTTTCTTCAGCTATCTTTGATTTATTTATTTATTGATCTTTACTTTATTTGTTCATTTACATAATATATTTTTTAAATTTACTATTACTTTCTCATAATTTATTTAATCTTAAAATCTTATTACTTTTTTGTTATTTTAATCTTTGTAGTTATGCATTAATTACTCTTTTCATAATTATAATCATTCATGTGTATTTCATGGATTTTTTTGTTTTTCTTGTGTTACATAAGCTTTGTCTCTAGGTTTTCGCAGGTTTTTCACGCTCCCCTTTATGTGTGTGTGTTTTCCTGCAGTGGGTTTATTTCGTCAAGGATATTCTCTTTCTTACTTCCTTACGTTTTTCCCTTAAATGTATATATCTTTCTTCACACTTAAGGCCCGTTCACATTCAAGCGTTTCACGCGGCGCGTGCGCGCAGTTACGTGCGAAACTGTGCGAAAGGGTTCACATGCAAGCGTTGTCGACGTCGTGCTACGCGTCAACTGCACATGGCGACACGTAGCGGCGGGTAGCGGAAGATGTGAGAAATAGAAGATCTGCGTGCGTACCTTTGAACTCCATGTACATCATTGCTCGTTGAAGCTAATGTTTTACGAAGTGAGACCGTTTGTTTCGATAAAGAATGGATGTTAAACTGCCTCTTGATCCAATTCAGATGCGTTGGCGGTTCAATGCTATATTATCCCTCTTCTCAAGGAGAAGACGATTTTCCCGCAGAAGGTGGTGGATCCGTCCAATTTTCCAAGAAAGGAGAAACCAAGGCGATTTCCACCATCTTCTACAAGAAATGAGACTTCCAGACACAGATCTGTTTTTTAATTACTGTAGGATGTCAGTTGAGATGTTTGACAGTTTACTAAGACTTGTTGGTCGTTCTATCGTTAAGTCATCATGGGCGAGAGAATTAATATCGCCTGGTGCACGTTTTAGTGCCACTTTGAGGTAATTATACCTCTTTTAACTATCATCTGCCTGTACTTTAATGGGGGCTTGTGCTTAAAAATATAATTCCGATTGCAGTAAAAGTATGCCTGAATTTATACAGCCCGAACCTGTAATGAATTTTAGGTATTTAGCTCCCGGAGATAGCGTTATAAGTCTATGCTATCAGTATAGAATTAGTAAATCAACCATGAGCAAGATCGTACATGAAACTTCCGAGGCAATATGGATAGCTCTGAAGGATTAAGTCTTTCCTGTTCCCTCCGTGGGGAACTGGAGGAGGATACCTTCACAATTTTGGGAGAGTTGGAATTTCCCAAATTGCATCGGGGCGATTGAGGGCAAACATATTGTTATGCAGGTATGTGCAGTTTCTGTTAAAATAATGAATTGGTGCTGGCCACATGACAAACTAGAACTCGAGAAAGCTAGAACTCCGAGTACGTATGGCTTACATTGTAGCTATTTCACGGGCACAAGTGGAGAACTGCGTATCTCTTTCAAAATTAAGAAATGCAAATTACAATGCAGGCGATTGGCTACAACCGCGTTAATGTCATTTTTCTGACGTAGCGTCGAGATCCATCCCTCCCCTCAGTTCGGAACTTACCTCTCATTGTACAATCTCTAATTATCCCGCTGGCAGAAAGACGATTTAGAAATTTATTCAAAAATTGAGGTCGAAAAATTTTCCTCAAAAACCTTCAATAAAAATATTCAGATGTCATTGTAAATAACGTTATAGTAGGGTCAGGAAAAAAAAATGACCAAACTTGAAATTGAACCTGCGAACTTCGTTACCGGAGGCGAGCGCGCTACCGACCGGGCCAACTTCAGCTCTACCACGAAGGTGGAAAACATTATGTTACATAGTGTACTCTGAGTATGGCCGCATATTGTATGTCACCGTCTTGAAGAGTTTTTGACGTACATTGCTCAGTAAACATTCCTTGAAGGTAAGATGTGCATTAAAGACAATTATAAATAGCTCATTTCCGACCCAACTTCATGCTCTGGGCATGGATATGGCCCGGGAATCATAAATTATGATGAATATTTGGAAGGTGAACCAAAGTCGCCTGGGATGTTTATGCAACGAAATTAGTCCATTAAGTTCTTAATGTGCCCGCAATACAACTGGCTCGTATCAAGCACTGTAGCGATGATACACAGAAATGTACATATCTTGTGTGCAGGCTAATATATCCAATTAAATAGTAAAAGTAAATACTAACGACTCCACATGTCCGCCATTTGTTTCACGCGTCTGGCGCGTCGCGCGCGTAGAAAGTTGAGCAAAACTCAACTTCGCTCGAGCGAATCCACGCGTTAGAGGCGAAGCACCTGATTGGCTGCGCGCGAGAGGCTACGCTTAGTTTCGCGTAGAACGCGTGCATGTGAACCCCCCGTTATTTCATGCATTTATCTGACGAAGGGTTAGATGGAAGAAGGGACTGCATTCGTATCAATTTCGCCCCAATAAACATTATTATTATTTTTTTTTTACTTCTGTAATTTTCCTCTCCGAGTCCCCGGCTAACATCGGGTTTCGTTGCCGTCATAATGGCCGAGAACTCGAGAGCGGCAGTGCAGAGTTCGTAGCCGCTTCCGATTAACCCATCGGATCAGTGGCTACGCTGCGTTCGGGTCGTGCGAATGAAGCAGACGGAGCGACCCCAAGAGGACGGCCTTCTGCATGCGGGCTGCAAGTGATTCCGCCTGTGCCACGCAAGCAGGAATACACTTGATGCTCTGTATCAGCGAGCCCTTGATTCCACCGAGCACACCTATGACTAGGACTACTAGTTTTACCGAGTGTCCCGGGTACATCTGCCGAAGTTCGAACAGCAGGTCTTGATATTTCTCCGTTTTTCCGCCTCTTTCGAGTCCAAGTTCGTATCGGCCGGAGCCGAAAACTCAATTACGAACATGGAACGAGATTGGCGGTCGAGGAGAACGATGTCAGGTTTGTTCGCCTCCAACTGTCTGGTGGTGGGGAATGAGTAATTCCACCAGATTTTAATTTTGTCGTTCTCCACGACGGACTCAATATATCCAGGGGCATAGGGCAGCACATAAACTTCGTCGATGCCGTAATGACGTCGAAGGTGGAAATACAACACCCGCAGAGCTGCGTTGTGCCGAGCTAAATACGCTGACTGCGCGTAATAACTGCAGCCGGAGAGAAGGTGACTCAAAGTCTCCGGCTTGGCTCGGCACGCTCTGCATCTCGTGTCCGTCACCTCCGCCTTGAATATAATTCGGCGGTACACGAGAGTGTTGATGACACCATCCTGGCACGCGAGAACGAAACCCTCTGTTTCGGACCTGAGACCCGCGGAACGAAGGAAGGCAAACGTCAGCTCCTTCGATAGCCCATGTTTTTCCATGTTTCGGTAGAAACCTCCATGCATGGGATTATCGGTGTGTGTCTTGAGCAAGGTCTTCTGCTCAGCCTTTTTGACCTCGAGCTTTAAGACGTCTGCCCTCAGTGACACGATTGACGTGCCACTGTCGTTACCGTCAGATGACAGGTCAAAGTCCAGACCGATTTCGTCCGCTGCCCTCTTCGCCGCCTGGAAGAGGAACCCCGGCACCTTCGTGCTCCCTTACGAAAGTGAGCAGGGGGTCCGCGCTGTTGAACACACGGCAAACTGTACCCAAAACAACTATGTTATGTAGACACTCCAGGCTCAACATACCTCTACCGCCTACACTGCGAGGGAGATACAATCTGGCGAAGGAAGATTTCGGATGAAGACATCTATAGATGGTCAGCATCTTCCTCGTTCCCCAGTCGAGGTTTTGCAACTCGTTGACATTCCATTTCATGCATCCGAAGGTGTACAGCAGTGTCGGAACCGCGAACATGTTCGTGGCAAGAACCTTGTTCTTGCTAGACAGCTCAGAACTCCAGATTTTTCTGAGAGTCTGTCTGTACTTGGCGTTGAGTCTTTCCTTCACTGCTGATACCTCCTGCATTCGACGCTGGGGGACGCCGAGGTATTCGTAGCATTCGTCATCTTGCAGATGACAAACGACGTTCCCGTCAACGAGTTGCGAGTCTTCCTTGTCCTCCCATATTCTTCCTTTCGCCAGGTGGATGGATGTACACTTGTTCAATCCGAATTCCATCCCTATAGCCTCACTGTATTGATGTACGGTGTCCAGTGCAACGCGCAGTTCTTTGGCGTTGGAAGCATACAGTTTAAGGTCATCCATGTAAAACAAATGGGTAACCTTGTGCTTCCTGTCACCAGGAACGCCGTACATGTATCCTCGGCCTCGTCTCACCTTGAAGGAGAGGGGGAGGAGGGAATTACAGAACAGGAGGGGGCTCAAGCTGTCGCCTTGAAAAACGCCACGGTGGTATGTTACCAACTCAGTGGAGATGGTCCATTTGCCCGATTTCAAGACGAAGCACGTTCTTCAGAGTGGTAACAGGCGTTGGATGCAGGACACAATCTCTGGGTGGACTTTCATCAACTTCAGCAGGGCGATGAGAAGCTCATGCGAAGTGGTGTCGATAGCCTTGCGGTAGTCCACCCAGGCCATTGATAGGTTTCGCTTATGTCGGGCGGAATCCTGACATATGCACCTGTCAATGAGCAGGTTGTCCTTGCATCCCGCGATTCCTCGTTTGCACCCCCTTTGCTCGTACCCCTCCTCCCACACAGGCTGGATCTGCCGGAGGATAAGGTCGCTCAAGATCGTGGTGAACGCCTTGTATACAGTGTTTAGACAGGTTATAGGACAATAGTTCTTCGGACAAGTCTCCCTTTTTCGGAATGAGAACCGTGCGTCTATCAGTCAGCCAAGGTGGAAATGGTTCTCTCCCTGTGATGAGGGACGTGAAGATTCTGGCCAGATGTTTGTGAGTATAAGTGGATATTTTCCTTTTTCCGCAGGTAGTTGGCCTGGTCGCGCAAGTTCTGCTGCGACAGGTGGTCGTGTTCCGGATGCATCTCACACCACAAAGAGTGCATCCTGGCCATGTAACCCCTGCGTTCGGGCTCGCTAGAGGCATAGCAGGCAAGGAGGTCGCCCCTTAAGGCTTCTGTCCACTCCATGCGAGCTCCCATCTGAGTTCTTCTTTTTCCTTGGCCACGCCCAACTCTACTGGGGCCCCCATCCGAGAGGGGCCGGTTGTGGGTGGCCTTATCTGGGTTCTTTCTTGGAACCAGATTATACTGCATGGCGGGTGATTAGCCCGCAACATAGACGTCCACCATTAGCCGGCAAAGCCGTTGCCAGGTACGCCACGAGGAGGCTGGTGGTCCGCTTTCGTACCCTTATTATTATTGTTATTATTATTGAATTCTTCACTTCTCAGCCTTTTTAAGGTTTGGGAAACACTCACCTATCCCGGGTACAAGGCACCAAAGGGATTAGGCTCAAGTACTATTTTAATGTTCATTTGAAAATCTTCGTACTATGGAGCACGTATTAATTATTGCGGTTTTTTGAATTTTCATGTAAAAATGATTTTCTATTCCTATTGTTTCCAAGCCTTTGTGCAGGTTATTATTATTATTACCTAGTAACAGCAGCACACAATGCATGTTTACTGAGCAAGTCTTTTACTTTTTGCCTTTATATAGGTAGCGGTAATAATATTAATTAAAAATTTGTTACATAGGGAGCATGCTTATTGTGCACCGCATATTTGCGAACTTTCGAATTTTGAAAAATGTCGGCCAATTTCTGCTAATGTATTAGTTGTCGTAGTTGCATAACCTTAAATAGCGTTACGTGTAATGAATTTGCAAGTTTGATATAATTGTCGATGCCATCTGTCAATATTTCAACAGGGAATCTTAACTCATAAAAAACTTCTCTTCTCGTTCATTTGTGAAATATGAGAAGAAAAACTTCTGAGGGGAATTTCCCTTTTACCATGCTTATTGAAGTGGTAACAATTTATGATCAAATAATGTGAAACCTTTATCTAAATTAGGAAATGGCAACCAAAATTGGTGTCATTTCATTTTTAACAAGCAAAACCTGGCTCTAACTACATTAAAAGTTTATTATATATTATGAATTCTAACATGTACAAAACAGTGAGTGAGGAAAAAGTATGGCATGAATTTGCAAAGGACATAATAAGGCCAAAAATTGTAGGAAAAATTATCACTGGTTCAAGATAAAGTGCCGATTACAAAGGACAAATGTAAAACAGGTCTCCTTCTTGAACAGGACCATACGGGACTAGAACGACCTACCAGCAAAAATATTTGAGCATTTCCCAAAAAAAGTATGTATTTTAAAAAATAGGTTAAAGAAGTAGAAGGTTTCAAGGTTTATTATTTTACTCGGAAGTTTTTAATGTTACCAATGGCCTACTTCTAACTGTTTAATTGTAATAATAATATTATATTCAATCTCCGTTTTACTATTTTGAGTGCAGCGGGAAACGGATCCAGGTGAAGAGGAAACTAGCTTAATTTGTTGACGTTTCCAATAACATTCGTCACATAGACGTATAAATTGAAACATACGCTGGCGCTTAATGTTAATTTTACCGCTAATATAGAAGCTAAATGAATGTGGCTCTGAATACGATTGGATCAAGTTTTAATGGATATAAGTTGGATCAATCTTACGCCGGGCGAGATTGGCGCTGTATTCCGGGTATTGTCACATGGATTCAAGAACAACAGTAGAATTCTTGCTGAAAAAAATGCGTGAAGAAATATTTTCCTCCCACTTTAACCGAATTACATGGCAATGAACCGTAAGAAATATATAACATAATATTTACGCCCACTTAGGATAGTAAATGGAGTGGCGGAATGGAAGGGAGTTGATGTATGAGCAGGGTAAAAATTCACGCGCTTTTCATATTTTCCAACAATATTCATCATTCTATGAGGCTATATCAGGAAGGCTTAGTAATTCAAAGAGGATTTTCCAAATCAAGCAGAAAATGACACTTATTTTTGACCATAAATTGTCGCTGAGACGTGATTTTGCTTCAGATACTGATCACCATGAGTTAAAAATATCTTGAAAGAAAAGTTAAAATTATTGAGAATGGTAACAAAAGAGCCAATGTAAAAAATAATGAGATCTGACGAAATACGTCATGAATTCATATGAGACTGTTTAATTCGATCAGATTGGGAGAGGATTTGTTACAAGGGACGACAGCAAAGACGTATATGTGATAAACGGAAGGGAAAAGAGGAAAATAGAGGAGAATGAGAGATGGAGCTCCATTCTTTCACCTTTTTGGCATTTCCATCAATCTCAGACGCGTTCCTCAGTATGCAGGACCGTTGGTCTCTTTCAGGGGTGGAAAAAAAGATATTGAATTGATTGTTTTCAACCCTAGATATTTATAGATATAGATATATTCCTTCTGTATCTCTAAGACTTCTGGAAGTTCAAGTAGGTGTCCGTCCCCCCAATCTCAAAGAAAGATGCCGCGAGGTAACCCATAGTAATTCCTGTATTTAATAGATCGTCTAATGAAATTTTCCGTCAGCATCTGCATTGTTTTTAATTTGCAGGCTGAATGTCTGCATCAGATCTCAAGCATGTTTCCGGCGCACGATTTAATTCACTTTCCGCTTTTTCATCCGCGGGGCAACTGAGATTGATCAGTGCTTATTCCACACTCCGAAGAGGCTAAACAGTTTAGTAATTCTAGAATGAAGGATCCAGAATTTACCACCTACTCCCACGAGACAACGCGCTTGCCCAACTTTTGGATGCCGCAGAGTGTCAATGGGATCTTTTTCTGCCAAAATACTCATAGCTGATGCTATAAATGAAATAATAAAATCAACCGGAAAGTACTGTTTAGAATTGAAAACGCAAAATTTCGTAATAACGCGTCCTAACATTCCCTTAAACCAATGTTACACCCTTTTTATTTCATCTTCTTTTACTTTTGCCGCTGCTAAATCACTGATATTAAACTTGATGTGTCAGGCTAAACTTTTCCACATTTTCTGAGGATTTATGTGAACGCATTGTAGTCCGTAACAGTACAACAGACCGTTATAAAACTATGAAAGAGGGATGGAGGCAGGGACGGTTATCTAAAGGAGTGACTTAGGTGATTGATAGTAGTTCAAGTGGATCATGGGTATGGGAGAATATAGAGGCGTACGTAGGCACAAAGTTCATAGAATGAAATATAATTTCCATTCTGACGTTCCCTCAACCGTGTCATATGAGATGTATCTTATACAAATCACATCAGCAAGCACACCCTTGCACTAATGCATAACTTACGAATTTTCCCCCAAAGAATACTCTATTTTTCGGCCCCAGCCATTAGAATGAGAAATATACCTATTCATTCAAAAGCGAACCAATTCATTATTACGTAGGGTTTGCTCTTAGTTCACTCATAAAAAAAAATAACCCGTTGAATAAAAGTGAGCTGTGAGTTACGGTATCTGAAAGTCAAAACTTGAATTATTTTTCTCCCTGTTGGAATGAATTCCTCTTTGGAAATTTTTATACAGCCTATAAGATCGTTCAACATAAAATTTCACGAGATTTTGAATAAACATTAAAATGTGCGCGACAACAATTTGTCAGCGCACGTTTCCCGGGATTATAGTGTCCAAAATAAAGTTTCAATGAGAGTGGCACGCGTGACTTAGAGTTTTATCAAGTTCTGTATCAATTCATCCTTTAGGGGATGGTTTAGAGATATGAGGAGGAAAAGGGAATGAGTTAGAGCGATATCCTTCGGGTTGAAGGGGACTTTGAGCTGAAGAATGTAGGAACTCCACGCCAATAGATGTGTGAGGCCTTATGTGGGGATGGGCAGGGTGTGTGGGGGGTTGAGCAAGGGATGTTAAAGAAGTTCTTTGTGTTCAAATCGCACGGACGCCGCTGGTTATGGAGGGTCGTCCGACAGGAGGGAGGCGATCTGATAATGGCTTGTTTTTTTGGGTCGAATGAGAAGAGGGAGAGAAGAAGGGCAAGATGGACCCAAAGCGTTCAATCCCTTCCCCCGCTTTGACTCCATTTGACCCCAAACATCTCTCTCCATATTGAAGAAACTTCGCCAATGCTCACAAACCGTTTGTGAAGAACGCCTCGGGTCACTCATATGGGGACTCCTTCCCCTTACAGTACCTGACAAACAAGGACGTGGATTTAAAAATGTCTTATCGCGATTTGAAGGCATTGACGGGAGTAAACTCAAGTCTGTTCGTGTTCTACCCGAGAGAAAGAGCAAATAAGTATAAACTAAAAATGTCGAATGTCCTCTGTAGTTTGCAGAGCGACTGCATTAAGACAGCAAAACATTGCCTAATGGAGAGAAAATTCTTTCACAGCGGTCTATATGGCACCATATTGACTAACAAAGATAATTAGAGTTGTTGCTCTTATTAGACAGGCAAGACTAAACTTGGCCCTCGACTGCATTTTTATCTTATTATTTTTATTACGTGCAAGGACAACTTCACTGTAAAGGTAGAGCTTATGGTTGGAGTTTGACGAATTTATCTGCATCATAGTGATTAAAAACACTGTGTACTTTTTCACACTTGACATGTGCTTCTTCCCCGTTCCTCTCAAACCTCTTTCACAATTACCTTGAACTTCCCCAGTGATGCATTTAACCAATTTCCCCAACTCCATCTCCCAGTTCCCTCCCCTCCCCGCTACTGATCCGATTCCTCGAAGACTTTACTACGAGGCTACTTCCATCCATGCTCTGTTCACTGCTTGAAACGACGTAGATTGTCGAAACTGGTTGTATGACGACGAAATAAAAAGTTCAGCAAGGGACAAAAATGTCCAACGGACCTGAAGACGCCCCCAGGAAGAGGGGAGAAACTGTAGTCAGAAAAACTAAACACGCGACGAGAATACCTAAAACAGCAATATTAATTAGAGACTCGAGTTTGAACTCTTACAAAAAATAAACCAATTGAATACATTTACATAAAACAAACACTAATCATTTTTTCGTTTAATTATGCGAGTGTAGAATGATTGAATATATTTGTGCGTTTTCTTTTAGTATACATATTAGTTAATATACTAAAATAGTACTGGTTTTAAACCTTTAAAAACGAGCTTAAACTTAGACTAGTTTCCAGTTAAAACTCTGGGAACGATCGTGCTCAAGTTTATTCATAGCTGGTGAAGGTTTTGAAAATATTTTTTTAAGTTTACTCTACAGTTAATTGCTTTTCCCTTAACTAGAAAAACGTTACTTTGGTTTTTACTAAAACCTATTTCAAATAATCTGGGGATCGGCCGATTTGGGTCTTAATAATGTTGTTTTTGGTAAATTTTGCATATTTATAACGATTATTATGTGTCAGGTAAGTGGTTTGCGCTGTATGGAAAACAGCGGTGGCAAGAATTGCGCTGTGGCCGTTGCCGAGATGGAGCACCACTTATCGAAAATAGAATTTTTCGAAATAAAGTTCAGTGCTCGAATCAAATTTGTTAAATAGCGTTAAATTGCCAAGACACCAAATTTATAGCACGCAATTTTTTCACTTTTATCGATTTCCATTTCTAATAGAAACACGTGGGCAGAGTTTCGTGCAAATCTGTTCACAAACGAAAATCACTCCAACCATTTCAGAGGATTCCCACTCTTCACCCTATTTCTCCTTCCTAGCCGGTTTTCCAACACTCCTTATCACCCGCTGTTCTAACAGGGTATCACGTAGATGCAGATGTGATGCAGATCTATCCACTGGTGCTCAACAGGTTCTTTCTCGCTCTCCGTTATAACTGCGTATGCTATGCGGCAGCTGTCAGGGTTTTTGCCTTATCCAAATCCTTGACATCGCTTGATTCATTTTTCTCGATTACATTCTCTAAAGCTTTACCTTTCCCATTTATTTTCTCTCTGGCATCCCAGTCATGACCCTTAAGAATGAAGATCCCCGCGTTGTAAAAGAAAACATATATTTCTTCTCCTATACCATTGCGTCACTTTCCCCTCTTGAGCTCTTTTTCCTGCATACTGATGAAGATTTCGTCCTAAATCAGCTCTTGAAATCCTGTCTCCTTAGGTTGGAATAAGTGTATGTTGTTCTCAGGAGAAATCTTTTACGTTATAAATACATCCGGTTCTCATAATCGCTCAACGACACAGCCTCATGCTTCCAGTTTTTCCGGTGTAGCTGTGTGGATCAGTATTCATGACGACAGTATCTCCTCCGTTACAGGAGGCGTCTTCAGGTCGAAGACGCCTCCTGTAATGGAGGAGTAACTGTCGTCATGAATACTGATCCACACAGCTACACCGGAAAAACTGGAAGCATGATCAACAACCGCTGCGGAAGCCTTCGCTCTAACGACACAGCCTCATTCTCTATCTTTTGAAGAGTAAGTACCGAAAACATTTTGACGGCTCTACCAATGAATTATAAGGGGTCGAGGACTTGGTTATTGTAAAGAGAAGATTGACGTAGACTTGAGGCACTTTTGATGGGGGTTTGGAGAAGGATGGAAAGGGTGAGCAGGATGGCGAGAAGAAGTAAGGAGGATGTGGTGCTGGAGAGGAGAGGAAGCTATTGGCGGAGGTTTGGAGGAGGTATAAGAGATGGATGGAGGGTGCACTAGAAGGAGAATCATCAAGAGGGATACAGAGGGAGGAACTCTGAGGAAGTGAAGTTGCGGAAGACCAGGGATTCTGGACGAAACGTAGAAGAGGAAAACGATATGAAGAACTTTGGAGGGATCTACTGGCTGGTCATACTATAATTCTACCTATTTTACCAGCCATACTATAATCCTATCTGTTTTGCTGCGTGGAGCTGAGACATGAGCCCTGAGTAAAGGCATGGAAAGGAACCTGATAGTATTCGAAAATAGAATGTTTAGGAAAATATGCGGCCCAACAAACGACAATGGAGTGTGGTGAATTAGTAAACCTAGAGACCTAAGAATGCTTTATAAGTTCCCAGATGCAGTGGCTCTAATAAAAAGTAAAAGACTAAGGTAGGCAGGGCACGTGTGGAAGAGCCAAGAGTTGCTTATAAAAGCAGTGTATGAGGGGACCCCTGAGGGGTAGCCGCATGGACGACATCCACTTGGGAGACCAAGGTTGGGATGGTAAGACCAGCTTAGGAAGGACCTAGCGAGAATGGGGAGGATACCACAAGAAGCGGAGAACGGAGAAGAATGGAGGTACATTGTTGACGAGGCCAAAAACATTCTGAGGTTGGAATGACCAAGGAGGTAAGGTAAGGTAATCGCTGGTCATCTATAGGAGGAAAACGTAACATGCCAGAAAAGGGAAGTTATGATAATGACTGTCACAAAAACCTACCATTCAGCTGATAGAAAGCTCTACGAAACCAATAAAAAAATTAAGAAATAGGCCAAAAAACAATCGCGGAAACTAGGGGCAATTTTCGACCAGATTAAGCGGCGTTTAGGCATTCTGTTGGATTGTCAGCAATCAAATACTTAATTGTACTTTCCATCATGCAAATTGCTTTATTTTTACATATCCTGTTAGAATTAAGAGTCATAAAAAGACCTTTTGCAGTTTAAGTCTTGAAACTCAGCTCTACTTTAACAACGTAACACCTGAATGGTCCGTATATTTTTTTACTAGACCAAGATCTGGATTGCACATATTATTCCTAAGTTGTTTTCCAACTTTCTAGGTCAATTATGGATGTGTCCAATGGAGCATAAATGAGTGTCCACTACACTATTTTCTTTCGTGGTTGGCAAAGTACTGAATTTTAGAAGATATAATTAATCTTGTAAGCGCAATTTTTTAGTTTCGGCATCAAAAATCTTAAATTTGTATCCATAGTGGAGAAATTTAGGTTTAATATAGTTTTACTCAAAATAAATAGAAACAAGTGATCATGCCCGCACTTCTTTCCCACAACGAAATATGCAGATCGCTAAAATGCCAGGTGGTTTCTTCATTTTAATGCCATCCTTTAAATCACCGCAGGCTAGTGGCTTATGCTATGACGCCATCGATGAAAAGTGGCGGGAAAATGGAAGGGAAAATGGAAACGCAAGGGAACGAACGTCAACTAGGTCTGTTTTCATAATGCTCACACAATGTGTATCTCTGCAAAAAATTTAAAAGGTTTACTTTCGAACACGTTTATCGGCTTAATCTAGTCGTAGTTCCAATTCGGTAAAAACTAAAGCGGATCATTTTTTAACTCAATTGGATTATGTTTAGGGGTCGCGTATTGGCCTCGAGTGATGAAAGAAATAACTAATTCCTTAAAAAGATAAATATATAACGGGCTTCTAGAAACCAGATGGTTGGATTAGTGCGTGTTTCACATGGTAAGTGATTTCACAATGTTCAAGCAGAGTTTTTCTTGCAGTTACATCTCCGCCACAGGCATAGTGTTATGTGAACTTTTACCTCACTTCATTTTTAAAAGCGTGGTTTTCGGGGCGTAAAATCAAGTTGTCCTTTCTCGACTCATAAAGTTATTTTGTTTTTCAACAATTTAAAATTTTCAATAAATTATATCCAGTTTAGTTTGAACAGTTTGGAGAAAATTATTTCTTTTTCTCAAGAAAATTCCACAAATTGTCTTTAAAGAAGTGAAAATATTAACTTCAAAGAAAATCAATCGGTTGAAACATAAATGTAGCCGCTTTTCATCGTATAGTTGATCACTGATACTGAGAAACTACATATTAAGATTTTTAACATAATTGATTTCGTAGGTAATAATTACGAGCGGTAAGTATCCACAATACTGAAATTTTAAGGGACACAAATATCCCAGTCAAGAAACAATCGAATATTTCGCTTCCAAGTTAGCCAAGCTACAAACTCTAGTGCGATTTTCATCGCAAAATCAAATATTTTTTCACAAACTATTGAGAACAAATAAAGTGTGCGTTTCTCTTAATTGCTGTTTATTTTAGAGAAACTTAGTATCGTACAGAGATCTCCAACAAGGACTATAAATTATTACGAACAGAAAACTGTAAAGATGAAAAAATTAAAGAAGAGTACATCATTTGTGGAAATAATTTTTATGCATTTCATAGACCACATTAAAAGGAAATTAGATGGGAAGAGCCTCCAAGACGTGAGGGCACTAGCATTTGATAGGATAGAGTGTAGGGCTGCGCTCAACCGATCTTAGGATTGAACGACCAAAGATGATCAGTAGACGTAGAAATGGAAAATTTTCCGATTGTGTTTTGCTGCCTAAAGTTCTGTTTCCTCGTTTTTCAGATAGACGACCTAGATCTCCATTATCTCGAGTCATTTTATTGACGGAAACAAGGTTGGTGGTGAATAATGAAATTCATTCTGCGTAAGTAATCAATAAATAGGGAATGCTTAGAGGTCACCAAAGGTAACTCAATAAGTTATCTTTTGGATCAAGTATATTTAGGGACTCTCTGTCAATTAAGCGCGAGGAATCAGCATTGTGGTTGTTTAATTCTTGAGATTTTAATAGTGAACTAATTGAGCATGAAAAGCTTTGATAACATTGAAGACATATAGATAGTAAGTGCCATTAAAGTTCAACTGACAATGGAGAAATGAAAGCATTGAAGATTTGGCACAAGTTGATATAGCTACATGATTTTTTGAGATATTCAAATTCGTATCCGGAAATTAAATGCTACCCTAACGCTTCACTTCAATACTCATTCAAGATGCTATGTGCTTCTCATAGAGCTCCTGGGTTGGGATAGGCAATGCATTACATAAAAATCTTTGGCTCAACAAACAGTTCAAACTGTCAGCTAGCCTTGAGAGTTCCTTTTCCCCTGTTTACTTGTTCAGTGCGTGTAGTGAACCAGTTTAGTTCTAAGCACTTCGTGTAACGGAGTTCATGGGGAGTTTTTCTACTTCTAAAACGGGGAGTTTTAGAAGTCATGACTTTAGCAGTGCTCCTCTCTTGTTTTTCCGCTTGTATCACCTGTGATGTCATACTGCAATCCGTCTGAGCTGAATATCTCAAGTAATCGTAGTCAAGCGCACAGCCTCCGATTTTCTGGCGCCTCCTTACCAAATCCTTACTGTCAACTGTTTTACACACCATTTTCGCTCATAGCAGTATTTAACGAAGCTTGCAGACTTCCTTCGTGATTTTTTTTTAATTTCGCGAATTAAATAGTTTTCAGCTATGTAGGTATTAATAGCTAGCGGCGTATTCGGGATGTGGCCTAATCAGAGCTCTCTCTATCTCACTCTTATCAATTTTTGGACTCACTTTCTCCCTTAGAATTTCTATTTCATTGGTATGAAGGCTTCTGCGGTTTTTTATTATTATTTTTCTTCTTCTTAGCTTTAATCCCAATTATTTGGGATCAGCTTTATGGACTTTCAGTCTCCAGCGTGCTCTATTCAAAGCCATGTCCTCTTTGGCACCAATCTCCAACATATCCTTCTTCACACACTCCATCTATGTTTTCCTTGGCCTTTCTCTGCTCTTCCTTCCCTCCACCTTCAGGTTCATTACTTTTTTCCCCAAATATTCACCGTCTTGTCTAACAACACGGCCATACCACCTCAACCTGCACTCTTTCACCTTTTCTGTTATAGGTGCAATTCGCAAACTCCCTCTAATGTGGTCATTCCTAATTCTGTCTGCTCTGGTAACCCCACTCATCCATCTCAGCATGCACATTTCACTTGCATGTAATACTCTCTCATGTGCACTCTTAGTAGCCCAACACTCAGCTCCATAGAGTAACACCGGTCTAATGATGTTCTTGTATATCTGGCCCTTCAACCTAGGTGGCATCCTTCTGTCAGAGGTCACACCTGTCACTGGCCTCCATTTGTACCAGGCTGCAGATACCCTGCCTTAATTTCTAGATCAAGGCCTCCATTCTCTTCGATTACAGCACACAAGTATCTGAAAGAATCCTTAGCCACAGGTGCTCCTGAGATGTTAACTGAGCCGGTTTGCTTTTTGCCATCAAACTCACATACCATATACTCCGTCTTGGTCCTACTCACTCTGAGCCCAAACTTGTGCAGTTTCCGCGGTTATTTATTGAGGTCAGTTTATTCGGGTTTTTTCAACAAGGAAGACGGTTATCCTCTTTCCTCCACGTTCAAACGTCTTTTCCAAGAATTGAATTCAAAGGTCCAGCCGGCCAATAAACGCGCCTGGCTAGCTCAAGCGTTAGGTATATTTAAAAGTGCAAGAATCTCTGTAACGTTAGCGAAACTGTTGTCTGTTAACATGAATCAACGTGGAAAAAACCCGAATGAACTTAACTCATTTCTATTTCACTTTCGAAATAGTACATATTTTTCACACATTATTCTTCTTTCCCAAAATACTCTTTATTTCAATCACCAATCTCCGACTTCCACTCCTTCGTGGTATCCACCGCAATCGACGCCGTCAGCTAGCACCTCTGACATATTATTCACGACACAACGCTCCCTCCACTTCGTTTCCCCTTTCTCTTTCCACCCTCCACAATCAAATATCCTCTCCCCCTTCACTCATCGTCGGCAGACTCCCAAAATATTGCTTCGATGACCTGGGCAGCGTAAATTACTCCAGTAAACATTCTCTAAAAGTCCAGAGAACTATTATTCTCAAAGTATATTTAGTGAGGTGTCGATTAGTAATCGAGATGTGATTAATTTGATCTTATATGTAGCGACCATTTTCTCAATAATAGTCTCATCATAGATAAAAACATATATTCTTTTTATTTTCAAAATATCAAAGACTTATAGCTCTACTTTTCGAGATATTTACCGCAAAATGGAAGTCATATTCAATTGGGTGTGGTATGGCTTTACGCTTCATATATGCGTCGCTTAAAAAATCATGAAGTTCTTTTACCCATATCTCATCAGGAATGTTAAGATCCACAGTAGGTATTTTCCTTTATTATTTCTATATTAGCAGGGTCACTCAGTCTCTGCAATACTTTTTAATTCACTGTGCAACATTGCCATCAGATTCTCATCCGTTTTCAGCGAACGTGCCGAAACAAAGCAAGTCAAGGCTCAGGTATGGGTATCATATATATTATTTCTCAAAGGTATTTTTTTTGTCGCAACGCCTTAATTCCCATAATTATTCATCAAAATTAATGATTCAAACATCGTTTTAAAGCTTATGTTCCCCGCTATTGACGAAAAAGAGACAAATGGCTTAAAATTAAAGTTTTTGATAAAAATTTTAAAATTAAAGTGCATGTTAAAAATGATAAAGTTCCATCTGCTGATAATATAATCAATTTATATGTTGGCTATGGTTACGTGCTTAAAAGACTTTAGGAGGCGCCATCTATTAACAAAAATCGTTTAGTTGGATTGTTCACATTCTATATGCAATCAGTGCGACCGTTTACCGTTTACGTTATGTATCTTTAACACAAACATAAATAACATATAATTGTCCATGGGAAGAAACAGGTGGAAGAACAGGAAGAAAGAAGGAAGAAACAGGAAGATGCTGCATACTGTGCGAATATTTTTCAGCTGGTTTTACTTATTACTAAGAAATACAGTCACTTGAAAAGAAAGTTTTCGCATTATCAATGTTTTTTTGTATCCTTCGAGCATTAAAATTTTTGCAATTTGCTGAATTATTTGATTGTGATCATTATAATAGAAGAGAAAAATCTTGCTCCATCTACTTTAGCCTTAAGAGCCGCAGAAGACTACTTCAAACCCTTTCAACACTCACCTCTCTTCAAACACCTAGTTCCAACACCTTCGTTTTGACGTGGCGACTTCTTGCGCGGAAGAATGACAAATGACTCACGGGAGAGCGCCATCTATAACACTTCACCACTCATTCGCAGAGCGTGCTCACCGCGTTTTAATTATTGCGTCACTTCACCGCAGCAGATTCCACGCTCCGCAATCGTGTGCGGCATAAAAGGAAGGCTCGATGGATTGAAAAATCACATGCGGAGGAAGCCAAGAGCTGATTCACGACAACGCCACCCTCCTTTTTCCTCTTCAGAGCTCACGAAGTCACGAAATGAAAGGTTAAAAAATAAACTCACTTTGCGGTGTGCCTTCAGAAGTGGGAAGTCGGTGAGTGGGGGAGAGGAGAGTACAGGTAGGAGGAAGGGGAAATGGCACCGATGTGAAATCGCGTGAATGAGTACCGCGTGGAAGTCGTCTCCTATGAAAGTAGTTCTTTGCCTCTCCTGCCGCCGGCAATCGGGGTGCGTCATCTTCGCGAAGCATTGCTTCAATGAGAGCTGAGTCCTTTTTATTGCCCACCTTTAACAGGGTTGAGAGGGACCCGTTTGTTTTAAATCCTACAAAAATATTATCTGAGTCATGCTTTTCTTTGTCTAAATGAGAGTTAGCTTCGGTTTAAATAGTATTTTTGGGGTTTCAGAAGTGTGAATGTATAATTTGTCACTTTGGAGTTTGGTAATTACATTTTGAATATACTAGAAGCAATGTCCTACGATTCTTAGTTGATGAATCATCGATATACTTGGGTTTCAATATACTTGGTCGATGATGCGGACTTTGAAGTTCTGTCATCTGACCTTAACAACGTTCATTAATGGTGCCAGGAGTGGGTTTAGAACCAAATATCAGCAAATGCACCACAGTTCACTTCCTGCAAAAGTCACCAAACAAAAGCCATGCCTACACCGTAGGTGAAGTAAACATAAAATCTTAAAATACAGTAAAACATCTTGGAATTACCTAAACTTCTGATATATCGTGGGTAACACACAAAAAAATAGGTGTGCGGCACTGCATTAAAGAAAATAGGTTTTATTTAACTTATAATAAGAAGCTCCTCGGATGAAAAAGTAACAGAGAGATGCTACTTCGCTCTGGTTAGGCCACACCTCGAATACACCGTGAGCATTGGGGACCCTGGAGATAAAGATTTAATCAAAAAAGTTAATAAAATGCAAAGGAAAGCAGCACACTTCGTTAAAAACTGCTACGAAAGAGTATATAGTGTTACACCTCTGTTATAGGGATTAAGGTGGGAGCCCCTAGAGACTCAGAGGCTGCCCGCTAGGCTAGGGCTACTTGAGATATTCAGAACTGGTGTATTTAAGAGCGACAAGGAGAATAATATGAATACGCCTCACTACATTTCTAGGTCTGACAGATGCGATAGAATAAGAAAGATACTCTGCCGAACAGATATTTGCAGTAACTCGTTCTTTCCGTGCACAATAAGCGACCACTATAAAAACGGAGCTCCTCTAAATACACTCCCATAGTACATGTCACCATTTCACCTCCAGAAATTTTACATCTTCACACGGCTGGTGACCTACTACCCCTGCCACACGCCCATGCAGCGGCTCGCGAGATAGTATATAGACGTAGATGTAGATTATTTTGACTGTCATGATCATGGTTGTTCAATCCTAAGATAGGTTGACTGCCCCCCTTAAACCTTACATACCCAATGTTGCATCAACATGTTACCCTGCAACCTACCTCAATAACTCGTTCTTTCCGCCCAAAATAAGCAACTGCAATAAAAATTGAGCTCCTCTAATATATAGCACGTGTCATCATTACACCCCCGAACATTTTACATCTTTACCCGGCTGGTGACCTACCACCCTCTGCCACACGCCCATGCGGCGGGTCGCGGGGTAGTATGCACATGTAAATGTAAAAATGTGAATGATGGGAACTAGGTTATCACCAGCAAGCTCTTCATTTAACCTTAAAAGGTTATCAAAACTACGACTATTATAATTTTAGTGGACGGAGAAAAAGTTGAAAAAAGATGAACTTTTACTAGCATGTACAACATTCCAGTGATTCTATCAATGCTTCATACTGTTTGAACTAATTTGTTCTACAACTACATGAGTGAGATAGAAGAGTCATGCGAGAATCATGGAAAACGTGATGGGAAAGAGTACTACGTTGCAGAATAAGAAGAATTAATTTTAAGTAATTTGTGTATCAGGTAGTTTGAGTGTTTAATTAGTTTCATTTGCCTTTGGTATTTACCCTTAGATTATATTTCACCTAATATCCCACGATTATTTGATTGTTCCTGTGCACATATTTATTTTTTGCTGGTTACACTATGCCTAATGCAGTATTAAGACTAGAACTGCCGCTAAATCTGGCTTCCCCTCGAACCGCCATTGGGTCTGGCCAGACCCGCATCCCATTTTCAAAGATTTCATTCGGGGAACCGAGCTACTAATTGTTTCTACGCTTTTCCTATATCAAGGACGGATGGTGTCATTAGACCCATTTTATAACTCAAGCAAGACTTTTTAAAATAATTATTTGTGAATCGATTCCTTTGCTTTCTTAGGTTTGTTTATTTTAGCATTTATTATGATTAGAAGGAAATATGATAATGTAATCTTTATCGCGTGACCCGGTGTGTCAGTACACCCCATTTACCTCCTAGTGGTGGGTCGCGGGCAACAGTATGCTGGCTCTCAAGGTAGCCCTGTCAGAAGGGATCCTAGCGTGAGCAGAATAGGGAAAACGGGCCTAGGGTATTACTATGCTTTGGTTTCTCTTGTAGCATACTGGCGAAAATGTGCCAAAACTGACCGGTAGAGCGCCGTAACCGTTAGCAGGGAAAGCTGCACGTGGTGCGGGTACTGCGAAGGATGGTAACTTTGCATAATACTCTATTAAAACTTACTGCTAAACGTCAAAATGTTGCCTCGGACAGCCGAAGCCACGATGGGCGGAGGAAGCTGAACCAAGTTGGCCCATCAAGATACGGACTGGAAACGAACTGGACTCTCGGTGCTTGGAATGTAAGAGGAGTGTATGGAAAGGAGCATGAGTTGCTGAATGAAATGAAAGTGAGACGAATGGATGTTTTGTGTGGATGTGAAACTAAGCGTAATGGGCGGGATGCTGTTACATTAGATGGCGGTAGTCTGGCATTGTGATCAGGAGTTGAAGATTATGTATAAGGCAGTCAAGTTGTAGGACTCATTCTAAATGAGAGAGCTAAGTTGCTAGTAAGGAAGTACGAGTTAGTATCCCCTAGATTACTCTGGGTTCGCATGAAAGTAGGTATTAGGAGAGTTGTGATTGTGGCATGCTATGCCCAGTGGATGGAGAGAGTGACTGTGTGAAAGATGAGTTTCGGGGAAAACTGAGAGAGGTTTTGAATGAATGTGATCCTGGTGAGAGAATAATTTTACTAGGTGACATGAAAAGGTGGGTTGGTGTGAGGCGGGATGCATCTGAGAGTGTGGTTGCGCCTTTGGCGACCCCCAAGTGGATGATAATGGTGAAAACTTGGTGAGTGTGTGCTTGGAAAAAGGATTATTTGTGTCAAATACATGGTTTAAACATAAGAAAATAGATATGTATACTTGGCAAAGCTTAATTGTAAAAGCATGATTGATTTCGTTGTGTATAATGAGAGATTGGGGGAGTTAGTGTGGGACACGAGAGTGATGAGGGGTGCTAAATGTGGGTGGGTACCAAGGAAGAATGTTGCGCGCAAGCAGTTGAGAGTAAAAGTGGAAAGGTTGCTAGACAGCGAGGTAAGAATGCGGTATGGTTGCATGCTTGAGGATGCTCTATCGTTGAAGCAGAGAGAATGGAATCAGCATATCAGAAAAGAGAAAATAAATGATGCGTGGGAGTGTTTAAAAGGAGTGATTGTGGAATGTGCTGAAAGTGTATGTGGAAAAGGAGTGGTAGGAAGAACGAAAGGTGATGCTTGGTGGAATGAAGAAGTGAAAATTGCAGTCAGAGAAAAGATAGAGGCGTACAAGGATATAATTGCTGCCAAATCTGAGGAAGAGCGTACTAAGGCACGTGAGATTTACAGAAAAAAAAGAATGAATGCAAAATCATTGTGAAAGAGAGCAAAGAAAGGATGCGTGCGGATGAAGCTAACATAATGCAGAGTGATTTTGAAGGTAATAAAAAGCTGTTTTGGAAGTGGGTAAAAAGGGCTAAGATTGGTGAAGGTAGGGGAATGAATGCGGTGAAGAACAAAAGTGGAGAGATCATGTGGGACGAGAGCAATATCAGGGACTGCTGGAGGGAGTATTTTGAAAAATTATGCAATAATATTGCAGGCGTTGAGGATGAGCCGTGTGAAGTGGTATGTGAGAATGTGATGATGGAAAAAGATATCAGTGAGAAGAAGGTCACAACGGCTGTGAGAATATTGAAAAATGGGAAGGTTGCAGGCATAGATGGGATACCCAGTGAAATGTTGAAGTGTGGGTGTAAATTACTAATTAATAGACTGCGTGAACTATACAATTTATGCTTACAGGTTTCTGCTGTTCCAGCGGATTGAAAGAATTCTATAATCGTTCCGTTGTACAAAGGAAAGGGAGGAAAGACCGAATGTAATAATTATCGGGCCATTAGTTTATTGAGTATCTCGGGAAAACTGTTCAGTAAAATATTAATCGAAAGAGTGAGGAATATTTCTTCCGACAGAATATGGGGTGTGCCGTGTGGGTTTATGCCTGGGAGAGGATGTAGCGACCAGGTTTTTGCACTTCAGCAAGTGATAGAAAAATGTATGAGTGTCCGAAAGAAAGTGTACTGTGCGTTTGTCGATTTAGAGAAGGCATATGACAGAGTAAATAGAAAGAAGTTGTGGAAGGTTTTGAGAGACTATGGAGTGAATGGGCAGTTATTGAATGTTATGATGGCGATGTATGACAATAGTAAGGCAAGTGTAAGAGTAAACGGGGCTCGGAGTGATTGGTTTGTAATAAATCGGGGTGTAAAGCAAGGATGCGTAATGCCTCCATGGCTGTTTAATGTATTTATGGATAAATGTGTTAGAGACGCATGTAGTGAAAACAACGGTGTTTTGATTGGGAATGTAAACTTGCGAGTTCTTCTATACGCAAATGATGCTGTTTTGATCTCAAACATTCAACAGGGATTGTAGAAGCTCCTAAATTTTTGTGAATCAACGGAGGGAATGGAATTGAAGGTAAATGCGTGCAAGTTTAAAGTAGTAGTTTTTGATAAGGAGAATGGGGAGAATAACTGTATGATGAGGGCGAATGGTGAAGTAATTGAACAGGTAGATGATTTTGTGTACTTAGGTAAGATGTATGCGAAAGATGGAAGAATAGATGAGGAGATAAAGAGACGTGCGAATGCTGGAAGGAAAGTGGTAGGTAGCATGTGGAGCATAACATGGAATGAGTGCTTGTCTAAGGAAGCGAAAATTGCCGTGTACAAAAGTGTACTTCTTCCCATTTTGCTATATAGTAGTGAAGCATGGGTATGCCAGAATGGTCATAAAAATAGACTTAACGCCGTGGGTATGAGTTATCTGAGGAGTATTTGCGGCAAAAGTAGGATGGATAGGGTCAGGAATGAGTGGGTCATGAATGAATGTGGGTTAAATGCTCCAGTAATGGACGTGTATGAAAGGAGTGTGCTTCGTTGGTTTGGCCATGTTGAGAGAATGGATGAGAGTCGAAAAACGAAACAGATATATGAGAGTAGAATGAATAGTGTGAGAGGTAGAGGTAGGCCGAAAAAGTTGTGGTTGAATGTGGTTGAGGAAATTCTTAGGAGGAGGAATATTAGGAGTATTAAAAACATGAGGGCGTGTATGAAACAGTGTATGGGGGTAAATGAGACAAAAGAGGTTTGCAAGGATAGGTCAGTATGGAGGAAATTATTGAAGCAGAGTTAGGTGTATAATTATGTATTAATGAGTGAAACAATTTGACTGCGCCTACCCCGGAAGGGAATGGCTTGATGGGTATGTATGTGCGTATGTAATCCTTATTGTAAAACATTATACAACAAGTTCTACCTAAAAGGACGGAAGGGGTCATTTGAACTCTCCATGCATTCGGAGGGGTTGTTACGTTATCCCCACCACTCCTTCTCTTTTAGTGATTATTTTATTAATTTACATTAATTTTTACGATTAATAATATATTTATATTATGATTTTAGGCATTTCTTATCTTGATTTGCATATCCTTGGATGTACGGTCGTGTAATCATAAGTGAGATTTGGAACAGTAACCGAAAAAATAATGTATATTTATATACTTCTACGTTTCATGCCATGAACTACTTGTAATTGATTAGAAAATAATGTTTATTAAGATTTTTGATGTCATTCGGGGCCTCAAGCTCGAATTTTGCCGGTAAACTGAAAAAGCTTGGTGGTCGTGCCCGACGTCTAGCAAATCGAGGATGGTTTGCGACTGCGTAGTCTTATTCAGCATTCTTCTTCGGAAACTTCGACTACTTGTTCCTTCCGAGGCACCCTGAGCATTGATCCGAGCTATACATGTAAAAACTGCGGCTATAAATAACTGTTTTAAATGTAATTGCCATGGAAAATCCAAACATCGCGACGTTTGGATTTTCCATGTTATTGCTCGTAATTCCCTCTTCCTCCCCAACATACGCCCTCTTCCAGGATTTCCCAATCCTTTACGGTTTTTGTTTCCCACTCCCCACCTGCAGCGGCGAACGAACATCTACAGACATCCGACTTAAACCTTTTGAACTCTCAATGTTCTTCTTTGTGATTTCTCCTTACCTCCCCAGCACACACCCCTTCCCCAGGGTTTCTCCGAGCATCAACGATTTCTGCTTTCCAGCCCCACGCCCTTCGACACTGCTTTGTTTGACCCATATCTCTTCCGTCACCAACATTTTTCATGAATATATTTTATACACAAATCTTGAATAGTATGATGATGATGACGTAATATCGGGACTAGTCGAGTTAAATTTTTCATTAATGGAACTGCAACTGTTTTCTCTGTAATTATGGAGCTTTTCCACCACATCATATCTGAATCTGTATTATATATTTTTGACGACCTCGTAGTCGAAAATTATCGGAATGGCATTCAATTAGAGCAGAGAACATAGCAACGACCTAAGTAAAATATCACCGTACGTTTATTGCTATGTTGAATTTGGACAGAAAAGTCGAAGTCAAAATGAAATTAATTAGGTGGTTCATTAATGTTTTCATTGAAAATGCAATACCACAAATGTTAAAATTAGCTAGGTCATCTTGCCTTCCGTCTTCTATACTTCAACGCTTGTTCAAAAAGTACGGGAGTATCTAATGCGCACAAAACAATTTTTTGGCCACCCATAATAGGGTCACCACGTTGTTTAGTCGAAAGGCACTCCGTTTTAAATAACAGGGCTGCAAAACCAGGAACCAAACAACAGGAACCATTAAGTAGTTTCGTACCGGAACAAAACTCTAAGCTTTCTTTTTCAATGTAACTGTGTTTCAGATTGAAACCTTAAGTCTGGCTTGGATTTGTTTCGTTTCGGAATGAAAGTAGAAATTGAACCAAATATGACATTCCGGAACTGTTCCTTCTCTCGAATAGTTTCGGTTTAAGTGAGTGGGAGCTATAATAGATTTGTGATACTCTAATGATAGACCGTCGACAGTAAAACGACTTGTCTCAATGAGGACCATAGCGCAAGTGTCTATGTTTGTATGTTTTTTTAGTCTCTTTGCATCGGTACCGAGACAACCTTTCTCCCTCTCAGATTGTCGCGGACACGTTTATTTTGTAACCGTCCCTCTAATCACGCTTATTATCTTTTTAATTAAGATTCATTACCTGTACTTCACCATTCGCTTCATCCACAGAGGAAAATTCATAAGGCGCCTCTATTATTACCCATTAAGTCTGACTCGAAAAACTTAAGCCGAGAAATCCCAGTCGGTGGGGGGGGAGGGGTGAGAGTGAGGAGGGGACGCTACAGTAAAAAATACCGAAGAACAGGCTGCTGTGATTAATTGGAATAAAAATAGCAAAAATACGTTTCATATAATTTGTTACGTGAATTGATGTACATATTTGAGTGAATATCGAAAGGCTTAAAGTTTAAGAGCGGTAAAAGAAAGAGGACATATTTTTCTTATTTCAAGCTCCGCAGGGGAAGAGAATTCATGTCACCACTTGGATCCCCCTAGATTAACCATTCTTTACAGCCTTTTCGGAGGCACTTAAAATAGCTTGCCAATTTCATGGTTTTTTCAGCATTTTTACAGGAATAAGATGAAAAGTAAAGTAACGGCACAGCGATACAACACTATATATATGCATTAACCAGGCTTTTAAGTTAACCAAAGTTAGGTGATTCAGGTTTCTCTTCATGTTATTTTAGTGCTTGGTTACGTGAGGAATCGGAATCGATTCAGATACTATTTGCATTATGTAAATGGAATTTTATAGAAGATTAGGAATCAACTATGTCGAAGGAAATAAAAATCTCGTATGCGATTTCAAGACGCCGATTCCTTCTCCCATCTCCATTCGAAGTGGCAAATGCACTCGCCATCCTCCTATATACACTATGATTGCCTTGTTGATTTACTTCCTTGAACTTCGTTTGCCTAAGATCAAAATGCAAAAGAATTATTGTTTAAATACACGACTAGTGTTTTCATATTAAACGTAGCCAATATTTGAGCCTCCACAGCATGTATTTAAACCAATTGGCTAAACTCCCATTGTTAGACATATTTACATCGCAGTGAATGGCTGGAAGACATGGAACCTCGGAAGGGGAAAAGAAAGAAATAGAAGTCTTT
This sequence comes from Ceriagrion tenellum, assembly GCA_963169105.1. Classification (NCBI taxonomy): domain Eukaryota; kingdom Metazoa; phylum Arthropoda; class Insecta; order Odonata; family Coenagrionidae; genus Ceriagrion; species Ceriagrion tenellum. The sequence goes on along the minus strand of OY720642.1, from coordinate 121,156,021 downwards.
GAGATGTAACTATGGAGGGAGAACAGAAAAAGCGCAAGAGACGGAAAGATTAACAAGAAGTATCTTAGGCAGGTGAGTGAGGAAGGGAAAACTGGATATCACACGTTCTAAATACGCATAGTATAAAGAAATGGAGCAATAAGAATATCCGTCGCCTTATTCGATTTTTCGGCCTATTATATCATTATTTGAATCTCCTATTTCACAATGCTGATCGGACGGCATCAAGCGGGAAACTGAGGATAACGCACTCATGGTGCGCTAAAGGCTTGAGCAAAGTAAACTCCATGCCGAGGAATCGTGGACGTGTGGTTGCTGGCTCAAAGCAAAATGGTAACTTTGATAATTCCTATCGCACAGATTTAATTGAAAGACTATTTTCATCAGCACATCAAATATGGCCAGAAGAGCTGCTCTTTTTTTTATTAATTATTAAGTTAGTCATTATTATGAGGAGTCCGTTGTAATAAGTGAATCTAAGTATAGTTCCGACGCATCGGGGGCGATGGTCGGTACCTATGACGGCGGCGCTATCGGCGGCGCGCCGTACACAATTCTTCGGCGGCGGCGGCGGCGTCGCGGCGTGGCGGCGCACAGGTCTACTTTGGGATTTGAAATATTTAAGCTTTATATTCATAATTCCTCTTACGACAGAAACATTTTGTGACAGCAAAAAATAGACAACACATGCATAAAATGGCGAGTTTAGGGACTCCTGTTTTGTATGACTGACTGGTAGCTTTGGGTGAGAGGCTGAGTTTTTTCTTTAAAATGAGACCGATTTCAATATTTCTAAGGAAAGTGATATCTTGTTCAAACTTCCTCACAGGAGAATATCCATGATTTGTACGAAAGAGGGCGCCGCAAATTGTAACTTCTCTTATTCCCACCTCCTTCCTTTCCCTTCTAAACCCTCGTGCTTAATCCTCTCCCCTCCATGAGCACCCTACCTCCCCCTCTCTCACTCCTCTTCCCTGCTTCCTTCCTTCCTTATCTTTCCCTCTCTCTCTTTATCCTATTGTTGGGTCCCCCTCCTACTGAATCCCTCGAGAATGAGCGCTCCCTTTCCTGTTCGCCTTGGCCTTCTCATGAAAGCCCCACCCCCCTCCCCTGCTCCCTCTCAACTAATTCAAAAGGGAAGAGGGGATGGTTGCATTCACGCCGTTTCAACCCCTCCTTCCGCCGGCAACAAAGAGGAGCATGCATAAACAAGAGCTCCGCCGAGAAACTTGCCCTCTCTCTCTTCTACAAGCCCATTAAAACACTGAAATCCTCTTTTGTGGACCCTGCATGTATCCTCCCGGTTCGGTCGCTCTTGTGCGATGATATGCGTTCATTTGAAGTGTGTGCACTGCCGTTCTTATCCCTTCCTATCCATCCTTTCCCCAGCTCCACCCTCTCCTAAATCGTCAACTTTTTTTCCAGTCCCACGGGGAGAAATGAAATGAACACACGCAAAATGGATTTTGAGAACAAGCCTTGAGTAGATAGGTATCCAATACGGCGATGTACAGTACTGAATTTCCCATGAGAAAAAATTTGCCCCAGATGAGGATTCGAACCTCAGACCGTTGGCTTGATATACCAATATTCAGGCTGCAGCGCTTCCCGGATTACTTGACTCGCTTAGCATTTTGGAGCATCCCTAAGGAATTGATGTTGAGACCTTGCGGTCAATCAAGGATAACGCAGCCATCGCCCCGTTTTCATTGTTGCTTCAACACTTGAATTCCCTTGGTACCATAAAAAAATCGGTGTCCCAGGAAGATAATTTTCATTTAATTTCGTGCCACTTTTAACCTGACAAATTTCTTCCGGATAGTGTCTCAATTTTTCATTTATAACGATAGGCAGCACTTGAGCATAGCTTCGTATTGTGTAATTAATAAATCTAAAATAGGTCCCTAGTGATGAAATTGAAGTCTACATATGGCTGATGTTGATCGCTAACCTAGTTTACAACTACAAAAATTCACTCGAGTAGAACCTTGAAGTCCAAGTTTTAGCAATTTTGTACCCAATCATATTTTTTCATTTTTGTAAACCACATACTTTAATAGCTCCTCCGAGGGAGAATATAGTCAAAATGTAGTCGATTTTGAGCGCGAAGACATATTTGTTAGCTTCTAGAAGCGAAAGAGTTAGTTCTACACATATACTGCTTCCTAAAATTATTCATCTACTTTCACACTTAAAGTAAAAAAATCACACACTTATGAGAATTTCCCTTTTCACAAAGTTTTTTTGAGTCAAAAGCCCGTATTTATAAGGAAGAACATGTTGAATTCTAGTCCAATTTCAGCAATGAAGAAACGTTTATAACATCGGGAAAAATCTAAAGGAATTGCTTTTCCATAAATGTGAATACGAATATTTTAAGCACGTCATTTGTACAATTTTCACATCGGGTTATTTAAAAGAGATTGAACATCAACATTTTCAAAATTTTGCTTGCGTCATCTTGGAAAAATTGCTGCCAAGAGAAAAGGAGTGGGGATGAAATTTTCTGAATTAATGTGTTCAACTGTACATTCATGAGGGTAGGCTTGCGTCGGAAATAGATTACATTAAGCTAATGTGAGTGTCACGGGTTCGAGTCTCACCTGGTTGAAACTTTACGCAGAAAATGTCTGTTTTGGAGATGTAAAATGAGTCAAATATAAATACATATATCTGGAAAACACTAAATTTACTCAATAAAGATGCCGTTCTCGCGTTTCCTACGTACTCATTCCTTCCTCACCTGTTATGATAGGCAGGGATGATTTCAGCTGTTGTATGCGCCCCTAAATTGCAAGACAACAAATGTGTAGCAACACAAAGTCTTCTTCTTAGTTATTGCCCATTTTTCTTGTAATTGAGAAGAAAAAAGTATCGTTTTTGGTCAATGAGGCGTAACTTTAGACCCTTAAGACTTACAAGTGAATATCCTGAGCATAATTTCCTTACGTCCTTCAAATACGAGAAGTCCTGCTCTCTTTTCGATGTCAAGATGTTATTTACCTTCCTCTTTTTTGTGTCAACCCCTTATTTTATTGGATTTTAATTACATATTATAAGAAATAACAATTTTTCATGTTGAGATTCCATTAGTTAAATTAACAAAAATGTTTTCTTAAAGAAATGACAAATGTATGTTGATATTGCTAATTAGATGGCTCAAACATGTATATTAACTCTCATTGTGTTTTGCAGAGGTGCTAGACATATGGTGAAGTAATTTCATTAGCAGTCGCAGCTCCATAAGTTAAATTGATCTTGCTAGTAATTACTACACCATGAAATATTAATTCTCAATTTAAGAACGAATACTTGGTAATTCTTTTATCATTCATAAATAACAACAGCAGTAGTTTTGTATGCAGTAAAATTACCCTTATACCACTGTAAGGCGCCCATAATTCTATTTCCCTACTGTTATCTTTTACTAAGTGCACTAGTAGGAAAAGGCTAGCAAATATTTCAATAAAATGTTTATTTCTCTTCATAAATGATCATTGATTTTAAGTTCTTGATCAGATTCAAAGATTAATTTGAATTTAAGTTATGCATCTACGAACAACTCAGCTTCCATTTGGATGTAATTAAATTTTTTCCAACGCGAAAATTAACATAGTTTTTCTAAGAGAGTAAATATTTTAGTATAGCATTCAAGATCTTCAGAGTATATGGACCTTCTTATTAAGGATATTCATCTACTCATTCTTTTAAATAGTCACAACTTTATGAAGCTGATCGTGATGAACATAGTGTAGGTATTAAGTTGGAACTATATATGTAATTATAAAAGACAGAGGGTGTTCTTGAGGCTAAGCGAGAGACGGGATGGCAGCATCAACGTGAGCCACGTAGTGCTGGATCGATTCATGCGGCGTTTCAAATGAGGCTTGTGCTAAAAAATGATCTCCACGGCTGCTAACGCTATTCTCTCACTCACTCACGTCGTATTCATACCAAGGCCTGGATTTTGATCTATGGATGTAAATTTTAGTAACTCGACTCTCAAGATACTGTCGACTCTGAAGGTAGTTAATTTGATTTTTCAATATAAATACACTAGTAGCTGGTAGTTATTACGTGCTAAATGCAGGATCTGTGGTGATGCTTAGCTTCTAGAAAATATCTTGAAGCAGGGTGTGACATTTGTCACGCCACCATATAAATGCTGAGCGGCATTGCTTTCGTCTCGCAACGAATCAACAACTGCTCCCCCGAATGATGTCACACTCCAATGATCGATGTTTTTTTATATTTGGATGGGCGGAACATGTGAGAGACGGAGAAAAAGAGTGCAAAGGCGTGCTTTCCAGGACCGCCCTCTCTCGGGAAATCAGAATTCGGAGAGTATGCTTGTCACGAATAAATGAACAGACGCACAGGCGAAGGATGACGAAACTGAGAGTAGAAACCACTGCCCTCATCCCATATTCCCCTCTGCTCACGCCTTCTCCACCCACAAATCTCTCCCAAAGCGCGTTTTCCTCACCCATATGTGCCACTTTTCAACGTTACACAACAAGACTTCAATCTGGCCTATTTTCAACGAGGTTCGTGGTGCCCAGTCGAGAATTTTCCATCCGTCAAATGTCATAATCACAAAGCTAGCTACTTCTATTAGCTCTAGACATACCCAGAAGTTAAATTTGGCAAGATATTAGATACATTTAACTCAAAATCTCATGGTGCGCTGGGAAACATTTAGAATTGTTTACACAATTGTTTACTGTTAGAAACCATAAAAAAGATTTTGTTCCATTACCTTTTTAAATTAGCTTTTCTTCAGGAGTAATATGCTGAAGATATATTATTTATTTCATTTTTCCTTAGCCAACGTTTCGCATGCTTGTTTATCCTTCCACAATGGTCAGAGAGGTTTGCTTCTAAATGTTAGATTAAGTTTTGTGGGTTATCCTCATATAATATAGTAAAGAAGAAGTATAATACAAGCCCTGTGACACGAAAATCTTCGGTTTATGTCCGCAGTTGATGATCTTGAACTCTCGAAGGAAAATTGCTCTCCACAGGAAATATGATCATTCTATAGGAACGGTAACCAACGCGCTTTTCACGATTACGCACTCAAATGCCTCTTAAGTTTATCAAACAAAAATTTTATTTATTCATTTAGCTGTAAACTTTAGACAACGGCTCATGCATAATTGGCTTTGTTGGTGCGTTATGATCGTGTTAAATGTTGCAGAGAGTTCTGACCTATTCCACGGCTTTCATCGAAATGTGAAACACTTTTTTGAATGAAGCGCCAGTTATTCCTCTAACCTTTATGTAGTTTTCGAGTACCGCCTAAATATATCAACGGGCGTACAAGACACTAAAGAGGACGAGACGATGCTGATGGATGATCTCATATCCAAGTGACGAACAGCAAATATCACCGTGGTCACGATCTCCTTCAGATGTTTGTGTTTTTAAATGTATCCTGTGCAGTGCACTAGAGAGAGAGCCTGCTACAAGGCAGCGACAGGAACATGCCCCTTCTCCGGAGGCCGCAAAAATGAGGGGCACTCATGGATCCAGTAAGATTAGATTGCCACTTAAATAAGATATATCCGCCACCATTATGTCGAAGGGGGGCGCATTATATAAGAGAATTACCGCACTATATTCAGCGCCTGATTCAACTCTCGAACTCCGCCTATCTAGATCAAAACTTTTGCCTACTTCTGTTATATCCGTTCACCCAACCCTTCTCACATTTACTTCCTTCCTCTCTCCGTAAAATATATCAATTCAAAATCCTTTAAATCAATATGTCCATTAACTTACCATTTTAACAACTATAATAATTTACTAGCACTTACTTTCCTAGCATCTTATCATCACCTGGATGATTTATCTGTACCTGTTCCGTGGCTTAGTCTATAGTTATAAAGTAATTCGTATATCTAAGACTCACATTGTGGGACGGAACCATGATATATTAATGACTTTGTATCTATAAGTGGTGCCATATCTGGCCATTGCGTGAGTGCCTAATGCACGTAATTATATTTCAGACAGAATACGAAAAGAAGAATCTGATTAAAACCACTAAACAAAAATATTATCTAATATCAAAAATTCTTTCAATTAAGGTCAAGAAATATAGAAATACGATATCATGATGCCAAAGTTTTTAGAGCGAGATCGGGTGACCAAAGGCCCTCCTGAATGATTCCATGGGGAATTCAAGCCTTCATCAATCGCCCGGGCAATCACGGGGATTCTCAGAGAAGTGCTGTCGGCCAAGCGTAAGACAGATGAGTCTCGGCATTCGAGCAATGGTGCTGCTAGAACATCGACGACGGACTGAAGCCGCGGTCTTTTGCGACGCAATAATGGTAGTTTGATTAATTTCATCTCTCATCTGGCGCTAACCTCAAGAAACAACTTTCAGTCAGTAAAATGTATCGCAGAAGATTTGCATGACAAATATGAGATATTTGGGACTATATTTTATGATTTAGTGGTTGTAAGATTAAGATGCAATGTCGACGGAGGGAAGAAGTACGAAAAGATTACGGGAAGATATATGAACGTATGTCCATTTCTTGAGACGATGTTTCCGTTAGATTTAAACAGAGAAAGGCAAATGAGGGATTTGGAGCACTACCTTGTTAGGGTAAAGAATTGAAAAATGGGCGGGATGCCTGGCATTCTTATTTTGACTAATCATGAGGAACTTGTATGTCGATGCATCTCCATGCGTCTCTGTCTGTAAAACTGTCAATAGATGTCTGAAATTTACTGGTATGGTATAAATTAGTGCTTATATTTATCACTGTGTTTGAAACCACTCTCCTCGAACCCATAAGGAAGCATTGAAATGGAATGTCAGAACTTTACGATATTAACGCGCGTAACCTCCTTCTATGATCTCGGGTGATTGGTTATGCTTCCGCAGTTGATCGTCAGACTTCATTTAACAATTATGTTGAAGGTGAAAGTCGAAAAAAATAAATAAAATATTCTCCATTGCGCAGAAATGTCAGCTTTGCTATAGGAAACTAAAAACTCTGGTGAAATAGAGCAATAACGTTTTGCTATGATATTCCAAGGTTCACATCAAACTTCCGCGTACATGAATTATGATAGAATCATCAATTTAAGTGGCTATGTAGTAATATAAAAGTAAATAACGGTTCAAAAACGATTTACTCAAAGTTCAATCGTTCTTTACGTCTCAATATTTTTTAAAAATAGTATTGACTCCACTTATCATCGCTAAAACAAAAAAATGACCCTTGAACTTAATTATAAGTTTCATATTTTCAATTTCTTTGAACATTTTCCTTTTCATCGCAGTCATAAAAGTTTTATGGATAACTCTTTGTTGATCAGCAACAATGATAAGGGTCCATTTTGAGAATATATTTATATAATATAAATATAATTAGCGGTAATTAAATCCTTTGATTATCGACAGGCTATCGCCAAAATACGGACACTCAACTTGAAGGGAGAACTTCTTCAGAGAGAACTTCGTCTAACAAATAGAAAGCATTCCCTTCATCAAGAGATAAGAACCGTCTATTTGAGGAAAACTTTAGTGGGCAAAGGACCGTCTCATAATACCGAACCATACCGAACATCAATAATCACCTATTCACAGAACCTCGGACCTGACCACGCAGTAACACTGTCAATCCCTGATGGTCTCAGAATGGTTCAAAAACCTCACTAAACGTCACCCGGGGCAACAATTACAGGCTTACTCTGGAATATTCTCCGTAGGTTTACAAGCACGATAACAAATGTTCAAAATTCCAACCAAAGCAATGCCAATGGCGATGCATTCAAGTTGACCGAAAGGCTCTTTGATCTATTAATATTCCCTTAGCAGCATTAACATGTATAACACAGTTCAGCTATGTATACTTGATGCAATTATTTGCGCGCAAATGCGACGAGGAAAGTAAGAAGCTAAGAAATACAAATCTCATCTCATGTGATAATGAGCGTAGACGTAAGGATGGGGGCTCGAGCAATGTGAGGGAGCAAATATTATAACAATTTGATGATTATAAAAATATCTCTTATTTTCACAGCGATTTAAAACAGCCAGAATAAACACTCAGTATACAAATGAAGGCTCAGAAAATTCTCCCTCTATTGAACCTGCAAACTCTCTGAAAGAGGAAAATCACTTCTAAATAAACAATGCTACCTCCAATCTAAATTGAATTCGGGTGAACGAGCACTCAATTACACACAGTTTGTTCCGGAGGAGAGTAAATATCGTCAAACATCAACACTGGAACTGGAGTGAATGGATTGATTCATTGCAAATTAAAGAAACGAAATCGTTTATAATGAATAAATGTTTGCCGAGGAGCCGTAAGCATTATTCGAGTTTTAATTCTTTATCACTCATTCAAAAATTGTTTATTTAACATTCATATAGTCAAAGTATGTAATAGTTTGCCCATACCAATCCAGTTCTTTCAGATGCGCTGCTTGACAATACTTAAGCCGTAAAAGATTTCATTTTACTGGATACCAATACGTAAAAGCAACGATTCAGCATTCAGGGAAATAAAAGTCCCGCAGTTCGGATGAATTCAATACTAAAATAACTAATGAGAAAAATAAACTTTGAAAGTGATGGTTTACTTTACAATACCAGTTAAAATCATGGTAGAAATTCACCTTCATATCATTGATGCAGATGCACATTCTGCTCCTTCAATTTCGTCTTCACAAGCAACGGAGAACAACGGAAGGTGACTCTCTGCTTTTTCAGTCTCTCCGTACTCTACGGAATAATTAATCGGTTCTCTCTCTCTCTTAAACATTCACCTTTGCCAGAATAACTATTTTCTAAAGTCGCCATTCTAACGGATACTTATGCCACTAGCAACAAAGCGGTGGACTGAAACATCTTTTTAGAATGCTAATGATATACTTAGCGGTATGTTTAAGGAAGTTTGAGCGAAATATCATATTATCTAGAAATCAATAAATTTGGTCTCACTCCAAAGAAAAATATATCACTCTTCCATTGGCATCAAAAATTCAACCCCATTACCACATTACTTTCGGAAATACATGCCAACAAATACCAGCCCTTTTACATGGGAAATTGTACTCACTCTTGATCCCTTTTGACTAGCGAGTTAAACTAGAATATTCGGAAATAAAAATAGTTTTTTGAGTAAAAAAAATATAGGCGATAGAATTTCAAACAAATTAAATTCGCACTATAATTCGATACTCGCTCAAATGGTTTTATTTATACCATTCACTGATTTGATGGCTCTAGGGACGAGGTATACGATGCCTGCAAACGAAGGTGCAAGCCCATGTACTGTCGTAGCTAAATATTACCCAAAAATGCGGACTGATTCAATTAAAACTCGATGACCAAATACCAGGCAGCTTCGCGACACAGTCCTAAGTTATCTCTATAAATCAATCAATTAAAATCATTGCATATAATATTCAATCCCTAGGCGAAGGTACGATTTAAATGGAAATAAAATGAGGGCAGTCAAAACTGGCATGAGACTTGAAAGACCAGTATGATAATTTCGTTAATGCTGCAAGCATTTTGCGGAAACTGGGATGAGAATCGTTTTATAGACTATAGATTAAAATTTAGGCTCTCTCTTACAAAATTTTCAACTGATTTTCTGACAGTGTTGATAATATTTTAGAAAATTCAAAATTATATTGTAGATTAGAAAACTATAATAAATTGAAGAAACTAGTCTGCAGGACGAACAAGTTTAAAATGCCATTTTTCCGCGAACTGTAGGAAAACATAAAAGCTGCCGATAAGATTTTTTTCTTGATTCGTCAATTTGTAATTATGTTTCGTTAGATGATGAACTCCCCAATGCTGTCTCTGTGTTGTCCATCAGATACTAACAGCCAGTCGAGCACTTTCTAGTGAATTTTTTAATCTCAGTGCAGTTATCTGGCAGAATAATATATTTAACAAAGAAATATCGAAAATTAGTGGAATACCCACAATCTAATGCATGTTGGTGATATTTCACCTCCCATCAAGCATTCCTATATATATATATTCCATATATTCATTTTTCATTCATATATATTCCATACCTCCCATAGCTTCGCGGGTATAAAGTATTGAATTATGGTGTTAACGTACCCACTTTCACATATCCTTGAGGTAATTTGCAAGATATTATGTAGATATAGATCACTCCCTTCGAATAGCTTTATTGGTAAGGTAGGTATTGGTCCATGATTCCGACGAAGGCAGGAGCTAAGGATCTTCCTCTCCTTCAATTTCATTTGGCAATAAAGGCCAATTCATCTGTCCGAGGTTCTTTACTAAGCGAGTCACCGAAGCTTTGATTCTTTCTAATGAAGGGCACTAACTTCGGTATCTCGATATGTTGGATGCTCATGTTTAACTGTAGCTCTTTGACATGTAAATACTCTTTTTGAATACCAAGCTCAAGGGCAAATATTTTCATTCCTTCACTTCGCCTGTTTCGTTCAATTCCTTGTTTTCTTATCCTTAGATTTGCTTAAATTCAACAGCTTACTCACATTTATTTTCACCCCTCATTTTCTATGGACTACTTTGAGTTATTTTAAGCAAACTATATCACAAGATTATTCACCACTGTTCCAGGCAAGTAAAAAAGATCTAATTTGCATGCTAAAATCTTATGAACATACTACTCTTTAAAAGAAGGCCCTTGATTGACTATCTAATAAGTAATTTAGCAGCCCAGTGTATTCTACGTAATAAAAGGGTTTAGGAAATAATAGAAATCTGCTTTCCTTATCGTATACTATAAAATAAAAGAGAAAATTGTGAGGCAATCAGTACTTGTTTTACTTGCGGCCAAACTTGAAAAAAACTCACTAACCTATTGGTCATAGTATGAAAAATATTCTCGATTTTGACCAAATTACATGCAGTCATGTGATAGTTAGAACCAAATGAAAATAACAGAAACCTTATTTTTCCCAGTTTCACTATAAACTATGGCCAAATGTACCAAAGAGTGATTTTTGGCATTTGAACAGAAAACTATGGAACAGATATGAGTGCCTATATTTGATAAGATGAAGAGAATAAGATTCTCATATAAATACTCCCTCGCATGATAATATGTTCAATCAGGTTGCTCCGAAAAATGGGAAAAAACACTTCAGAAAGTGGCTCATTTTGCAGTGCACAAATAATTTGACTTTTCAATTTGTTTGTGATTGCATGTGATTTTGTGGCACTTTTCATCATGAATACGAAGAGCTCTTGCTGGGGTCTATAGGAGCTATAATTTTTACAGATATAACAGCTAAATACAATAAACAAATTATATTTGTTTATAGATTGCCATGACTGGCTAAGTAAATTCCATTGATCCAGTGGATGGGTGAATTTGTGATTTTGAGCACATTTTTGTGACATTGTGCAATTAATAGTATACACTAATAATATTCATATTTGTAAAACTGTTATGACACATTTTTCATCAAAAGATATTAATACCATTATTTGAGCCCGTGCGTAGCATTTTAAAGATCACTGAATCATATTTACTTCCAAATTGTCCCCAGCCACAGTAAATAGCTCATAAGGTTCTTATTTTTAACGGAGTGATTCGATGAAATCAAATGAAATTACACACACAGTCATGCCCTCAGGAGCGTCTATCAAACTCAAGATCCTTGAGTTACACCCACATGCATCTCTTACAAACTCATCCATAAAAGAACATAACTGACCATAAGACGCTGGATTCCTCTCGGCTGATTAGTTTATCCTCCCTGAGGGGATTACGTGGTTTGGAATGCCCCTCGGAAACCACGGACATCATCACCGACGGAGTTTTAAAATGAATTTCTCTCTCAAAAGCCTTCTTCAATATCACTTAGACCTCCGATTGGCAACCGTACTAAGGCCTCCCGTTGAAGATGAGCTCACTCCATTTCCAGGAATGGTTCATTCATCCATCTGGGACTGAGGGACAGGACCTTCAACACTTTTTGTCGTGGGGCGGAATTCGGTAATCGGCGCATAAATGCCTCAAGGATCCGTCCTTGGGATTGTTTTCTTCAACATCTGCACTCATAATATCACTCGTGAGTGTGGATAAAACGCTGCCCTGTCCCTCATACTGGTTGACTTGGCGCTCCTGATCAGAACCATGAAGGGATGAGTAACAGTAGATGGCCATCCTGTCCTGAACTTAACTGGCTTCGAAGATAATGCATCGAATAAAAGCTACTAAAACGAACGTCATCATCATCCATCCTCTCCAAAGAGTACCTCATCGAGTCGGTCGTCAGTTGGTTAAAGCAGTCATTTTTCGTGATTGAACAAGATCTTCTAATTAGTAGTACGGCAAGACCTAAAGCTTCTGTGGGTGCCACATGATTCAGGTAGTTTGAGCGAAGTATCATCTTGCCTAGAACTCAATAAATTTGGCCTCCTTTTAAAGAAACATATATTACCCTTCCGCAGACATAAAAAATTTTATCCCTTACCGCATTGCTTTCCGAAATTTTTTCCAAAAAATACCAGCCCTTTTACATGGGAAGTGGTACCTGTATACACTCCAGAGAGACCTTATTTAAAAATGGCATTTCCTACACTTAGATGGAACTTCACTACACTACACTTAGATAGCCTACTGCCTCTGCCATCAAAGGAATTTAAGGCATTTCCTACACTTAGATGTCGTCAAAAAATCAAGTGTGTAGTTTGTGTGTTTTTTCAACTATTTTTGAAATTTTATCATATTGTCACCTCAGTAAATTCTTCGGGATCCCAATAAACCTTCCGTTTTGATGGAGTTTCAAACGTACCGCGTGAATCAAATGAGTCAAGTTATAGACCTATATAGATATTTTCATTTAATTACTTAGCATTTCTGTCATTTAAATATATATTATTGCACCATTAATAATTCAATATTTAATTTTTATGTCCTACAGCTGTTGAAATTAAAACGTATAATTCGAAAATGGTCTCTATTATGATTAGGGAACTATCTCGCTCGCACTACCTTAACATGCCTGTGTGAAGAGGCTGACTCCGGCTCCGGCCGATATCGCTACCACCATGGCTTAACGAGGACGCCACAAGAAAACTCTATAGGAGCTTCATCCTGCCCAATCATCTCGTTTGTAACTACAGCATGGTCAGGGATGCCGCAGTTAACCCTAAGGTAGAAAAATAGAAGTTTCATTTTCCTTATTTCCCGTTTTCCATACTGACTATTAGCTTTGATTTCTACGCTCGGGATGGGGGCCAGAAATATATATTGGTAAATTCACAGCGGTATATTTCTTGCAAAAGTCATCATATCAACGCCAGACCTACACTGTGAGGAGTAAACACTAAATCTTCATTTCAAATACCTGGGAATTACCTTATTTTCCGGCATATCGCGGGGCAAACCTATACAAAACATGTGCAGCTCAGCCGTAAGAAATTAGAATTTATCAAGCTTTTAATGGAAAGATCCTCGGGTGAGAGAGAGCGAGACTGCAAAAGAGAGGAGCTACTTTGCTATGGTTAGGCCACCTCTAGAATACTTGAGAGTTTGGGATGCTGGACAGAAAAAACTAATAATATATACAAAGAAAATTTGTGCATTCCGTTCAAAACTGATAGGAGCACACTTGTGGCGTTTCTTAGCTTTAAGTGCTTAGGTTTGGAACCTCTAGAGATTCGGAGGCGGCCCTATAGGCTTAGCTTGCTTGAGAAATTCAGAGTAGATGTATCTCAGAGCAACACAGGGCCGCCTCATTTTGACACCTCACTACATATCTAGGTGTGACAGATGCGAAAAAATAAGAGAGAGATACATTTCCAAATAGACAGGTACAAAAGCACTTTCTTTTGACGTGCAATAGATGACTCCTATTATAAAAACTCGTCTCCAATAAAATCATTCCCTTAATACACTTCATTTTACCTCCCAAAACCTTGTCCTTTGCACGGCATGTGTCCTAACACCGCAGCCACATGTCCATGTGGCATATAGCAGAGTAGTATGTAGTCAAAGCTGTGCTATCTCGCGACTCCTATTTGACACCTACTGCCACTCTTCCACCTCGGGATAATCCTCTTCCTCCACTACGCGATAAAATAACTCTCCTTCCAATCCTACGACCACAAAAAAGCGGAGAGAATCCGTTATCGCCTGAGCCGCACCTGCACGCGTAACGAAATCCGACGTTTATTTTTCAACGCTTGGCATCGCTGAATCCGCTTTCCTCATACCTGAAAATCCACCCTCAGCGTCATCCCTTTCCTTTACGCCCAACAAAAGGAAAAAGGATAAACGCGACGACGACCTTTGACCCCGGTCGATCGAGCGACACGATGCGAGTGCAGCGGAGGTCCGCCTGGATTTTATGTGACCGGATACGTGGTCAGTCAGTTAACAGTGGTATTATATATTTTCGAATTTTGATGATAACAAAAATAGCCACATTTTTGCCTTTACGGGATCACCCAAAAGTGCACAATAACACGTAATTCTACAGAGGAAAAATCAATCTTCTTCCTTGGAACACGAACGGAGCTCTCTCGATATCACGGAGAGTGCTTTGTGAGAGGTCTCCTAAGGCCCTCTTTTCTTCAGTGGAATTTTGAGAAAATATGTGGAAAATTTTTTTCTAAACAGCTGAATATATGATGTCACAGGAGCAGTCACAACAGTGCAATTAGTATCACAGTCCACAAGGTTGAAAGCGAACTTGGAATACTATAACGTTCGCTCTTAAAATGAAATTTGAGGAAACTGGGACCGGTCACCGTATTACTTTTGCGAAGTCGAACGCAGGTGCACGAAAGTCACAAAGAAAATTTCTCATCTGTCAAAATTTGTTTTCTTGATAAATTATCCCCCTTAAGCTGACTCACATCATACCATATGGCTCCGGGTTTCATGAAATGGAGAGGGAGTGAGCTTTTTAGAAAAATTTGAGCAAGTACAGATAAGAATAATTATCGTGGCTTTACTTTCGTTTCTGCTTAAGAGTCTGCATCTCTCAGGGCGACTTTCCTTAAATTACACGGTCGTGTCCAAAGTTATGGTTTATGATTCGGAGAGAAAAATTATTTTTCATTTCAGGTCGCTATTTTTATACGCATATCTGTTTTAAGTATGCGAGTGACAAGTGAAGAGGAGATAAGGTAGAAAAACCTAATATGATTACAAATAGCTTACCAAAAGTCAAAGGGACTCGAAAGCAAAGAAAAAATAGCCAATTAACCCACGAAAAATGAATGGGAACAAAATTAATAGAATAAAGAGAGTAAAAGGCTTAAATTTTGCAAGTGTTCACCAGAACGAGAAGAATGAACAACAAAGACGGGAATAAGTGACGGGAGTGTGACAATCAATTTATATACATCTAATGAAGAGTTTAATGATAAAAGCTTTGTAACTGTATACGTTCTTATGAATATCAGTATAATTAATTTTAAAAATGGGCAGTATCTGGTGAGAAACTATTAACTTTAGCGACATTATAATTGTTAACAAGACCAGCCAGTTTTGCTGTAAGAGGATAATTGTCAGAGATGGATTTCTGTTTCGAACTCTGATGATCGTGTAGTAAACTAGCCATAAACCTATAACCATACAATAATTGGAATATAATAATAACTTATTATAATTAATCTACTCTTAATTTACATTAATTATTTATATATGTATATATTTTATTGGAAATATATATTGGTAAGTTAATCTGTGAACCCCCCACTTGCAATTTGGTATACATAGGCCAGAGTGGGCGTGCAAACAAATTAAAGTTAACAGACACACATAATATGCTGACATCAAGATGGCTCGGGGTCTAATTTCTCCAAACATCTAGTCGATAAAAATCATTAGAAGGAGTTTAATACTGAGGTTCAGCAGAACCAATGAAAAGAAAAAAACTGGACTTTCTGGAGCAGTATGAAATATCTGTGTCCTGTAAAAATAAACATATGGCCATTGTTAATGATTATCTGTATCCTGGCCACCCCTTATCATTGTTATCTATGTTACTCAATGACTCATCCATTGCGTGACAACCTTCCTTCAAAACAAGCTTCCCTCTTCACTTCCTTCCTCCTGTTACACCATTACAGATAACTTTCCTTTACTTTACGTCATTCCATCTCCACCCTCAAACCTTTTAACCCCCTACATTCCTGGTTGGTAAAGATATTTAGGCTCACAATAATTGAATAATAAGTGCACCTTGAAAAGGACATAGTATTGTCGGATGCTAGGTCGGTGTGTGTTAATAAAAGTTGTGGAAATATAAAAAATCTGTCATTTTGAGATTATGATATTCGTGGAAATTCATTTTCAACGATAAAGAGGGCACTAGGCATTTTTCTGTAGAACTTTGATTTCGCACTAGTTTCAACGCATAGTATCATGCTAAGGGAAATTTCAGTACCTGCATATGACGAGACGTGCGTTGTAACTAGTCCCACTATGTGGATTCTGAGGATAAGTGCCTAGGGCTATTTTTGTTACTGACGCTGGGAGAACATCGATAGCGATCATTTTTTATTGAAAGTGTGGAAAATTTAAAGTTTTTATTCTTACACAATGTCATGATTTCACCAAAAAGGCTTCGCTCACCATCACTTTTGCAGTGGATAATGGGATGAGATGCTTCAAATACCGACGCTTGCGGATGGGAGAATTGAATTCCGATGACCCATTTATGCGTGGACATGAACACGCCCAGCGTCCCCGTCACTCGACCGTTCGCAGTGGAAAGGAAAAGCTATGCAGGACACTTCGGGGTGACGGGAAGCCACCGTGGTGCTGCCGGAGGGCCGTAGGGTGAGCGAAAGTGTGATAAAATATGCGGTCGACCCCACGCCAATGGACCCGACCCTCCGTGATTTCCTTCATTTTTTTCCATAATCTTTCCTTTCGTGAAAAAAGTGAAAATAATTTAATGCATATTTTCACGCATATCAATATCGGTTCTCCTCTACCCAACTTTGGCCTGACTCTCTAATGACCAGAAACGTCGAATTTCATATATTCTTGACTAATCAACGGAAAGAGGTGAGTCGGAATTTTTGAGTGGATAAAAGTTTTCTCGGTACGAATAAAAATTAATAATTAATGTGAATAAATATTTTGATAATTTTTCAATATTGCTTTTTAACATTAAATATCAATTTTATCGCAATAAAAATGCTCAAATTTGTTATACTTTTGCTGAATGACCGCTAGTCAAATGAGTGCATCTCACAGGATATAAGCTTAAAATCACATTTTTAGAGCCACGCTCGCCGACATTATAGACTGGTATAAACACGCATTTACTAATCACATATTTGAATTTTAAAGAGAGTTGGGAATAGCTTTGACACATATTTTATGCAATTTCTCTTTAAAGCCTTCGATCAACAACGGCCGAAATGTAGAGAAGAGCATTTGAGGTGAACTATTTATTATGCGACCTGACTTGGAGTCACCCATTTTATCTATAACCAGAAAACAAAACTAATTTTTCCATTTCACCCGCTGTGATTTGTTACCATATCTACGAAATTCCTTGCGAGCCAGCTTTGGGGTGTGTGCCACGAGGTGATTCCACACCAGGCATGCAACACTCATCCCAGTTGAAATCAGAACTGTGCATATTTCCCCGGATACCAGGTGCAAGCCAAATTCAGTGAAGATGGCAATATGTGGTCAGATCAGAAACTAGGAGAGTGCTACGTAGACGAACATGCTACCATGGAGTATACTCTAAAAGATGCAACTACTGGTTAATATTATCAATAAGACTGATGAATAGTAAGACAAGGTATTAGATCACGTAAGAGCTATATATTTCAGGATATATAATGTTGGGTTAGTTGCTAATTATGTTGTGAAAGTATTTTGCTCAAGTGCAAAACCTACTTTCCTCACTGAGGGTCAAAGTTTACCTGAATTGACCTATCGCAATAATTATGGTTCCTCATTGCGCAAGGAAAAATGCGTATTTAAATCTATTGGTTCTACAATCTATTCCCTCGATTCTATGCCTGTGATCATCTGTACCATAATACTTTGGCTCTAGCAGAATAATTTGAACGTCCGGCAATAACAGTCTACATGAGATGATGATTACGCTCCGCTCGATAACAGGAGCGCTAGGAGAAGTACACGACCATAGACGCAGGAGCTGGAGGCTGCGATTACCTAGCTTGGAGCTGTGGTGCTCGTATTAATGGTGGCAGTTTACCCGCGACTCCGTTTATCAAGAGTGCATGCAAATTGGAGAGATGTGGAGAGAGCGAAGGGGAAGGTAGTGTGGGGGGCGTATAGGGAGGTATAGGAGGGGTGGCAGGGGCACCCGGCGGCGATGATTCCGAGTAAAAAGAGAAGATTTGTTTCATTTCGGTCGCGCGCACAACTCGATTACTCTTTCGGCCGTTAATTTACTCCCCGGAGCAAAGAGAGAGAGAGCATGAGAAAAATAATCTCTCTTTCCTCGGTCGCAATGAAAAACCAAGGATTTGAATTGATTGGTTGATTGGTGCGAATACGAATTCTGAGGGCACTGTGAATATAGTCGCGGTTTATTACCTCTATGGAGTCACCTGCAAGTGCACAAAATTGCGTAATATCGCTGGGAAATTACAATTTGTCTTGATCGGGACACAAACCCGAATCCCTAGACCAACTTTTCTCCTAAAGCCCGCAAAAATTCTCAATAGATAACTACTCCGCGGTAGCTTAGGGTAGTTCGAGCGAGATAGTTCCCTAATCATAATAGGGACCATATTCGAATTATTCGTTTTAATTTCTCCAGCCGTGAGACACATGAATTAAATATTGCATTGATAATGGTGCAATAATATAGTGTTAATGACAGAAATTGTTAGTAATCAAATGAAAATATCTAAGTCGTTAACTTGACTCATTTTTTTCACGCGGTACGTTTGAAACTCCTTCAAAACGGAAGGCTTATTGTGATCCCGAAAAATTTACTGGGGTGACAAAATGATTAATTTTCAAAAATATTTGAGAAAAAACACAAACTACACACTGATGCTTTTTTGACAAGATCTAAGTGTAAGGAATGCTTCTTTTCAAATTTAAGGTCTCTCTGAAGTGCATACATATACCATTTCCCATGTAAAAGGGCTGGTATTTTTGGCAAATATTTCGGAAAGTAATGTGGTAAGGGACTAAATTTTTAGTGTCAATCGAAGAGTGAGATATCTTTCTTTAAAATGAGACCAAATTAATTGATTTGTAGGTATTATAATATTTTACTCAAACTGACTTAAATAGCTAGAGTACTCGTCGAAATTCCGTGGGTACCGTGCTCACTTCCCCGTAAAGAAGAATCATTTTTCCTCTGTGGAATAAAGGGTGCTTCATCTACATCTACATACTACCCCGCAAGCCACCTCAAAAGGCGTGTGGCGGGGGGTGTTAGGACACCAGCCGTTAAAAAAAATAAAAATTAAAAATTAAAATTAAAATAAAAAAAAAATTTCCGCCGAGCATTTATTAAAGTCCTTAATTGTTCGGGGGAAAAACGAATTCCCATACCTATCCGTTCGGCAAAATATTCCTCTTAATTTATCGATTCTGTCGGACCTGGAAATATAATGTGGTTCTAATATGATGTTCTCCGTGTCGCTCTGAAAGATATCCATTCTCAATTGCTCAAGCAATCTTAGCCTAGCACGTAGCCTCCGAGTCTCTAGCGGCTCCCACCCTAAATCGTTCAAAATCCGTGTAACGCTTTCTGTTCGGCCGTAGCAGTTTTTGACGAATCGCGCAGCTTTCCTTTGTATTTTATTAAGTTCATGGACTAGGTCTTTCTCCGCCGGATCCCATATGCTCGCTGCATATTCAAGGTGTGGCCGGACGAGTGCGAAATAGCACCTTTCTTTCACTTTCTCATCCGAAAATCTTCCCACAACACGCTTGACAAATCCTAGCTTCTTCAGGGCTCTGCCACAAATATTTCTCATATGTGTCCCCCACGATAGGTTCGAAGTTATCGTAACTCCCAGGTATTTCACTTCATCTGTCGCATTTATGCTAACGCCATCCACAACATATACATGGGGATAGTTGGACGACCTACGCAAGAAATGAACTGCGGTGCATTTGCTCAGATTAAGTTCTAGTCCCCACTCTTTGCTCCACGCTTGAACGTTGTTTAAGTCCAATGACAGAATTTTAAAGTCAGAGTGATTACTAATTTCTCGGTATATGACAGCGTCGTCGGCAAATAAACGTATTTTACTGCTAATTACGGAGCAAAGGTCGTTTATATATATAATGAACAAGAGTGGGCCAATAACGCTTCCTTGCGGGACACCCAATGTCACCTTAACCACATCAGAGCTAATTCCGTCAAGAACTACTCTTTGCTTACGATCACTCAGAAAGTCACGTATCCAGTTTACTACTTGTTCGTTTAACCCGCATGACTGTAATTTGTATAATAGTTTTCTGTGAGGTAACGTGTCGAAAGCTTTCTTAAAGTCTAGAAATAGTGCGTCAACTTGTCTTTTCGATTCACCAGATTTGAGAACGTCGTGAAGAAAGAGCGCGAGCTGTGTTTCGCATGATCTACCTTTTCGGAATCCGTGCTGACAATTATGCAGGAGGTTTCGACTGTCCAGAAAATTCATAATATTGCTAACAACGATATGTTCGAGAATCTTGCCTGTAATCGATGTCAATGATATTGGTCGATAGTTTCCTGGGTCATGTCTGTTTCCCTTTTTAAATATCGGTGTAACGTTTGCAGTTTTCCAGTCCATTGGTATCTTTCCTTCAGACAATGACTTATTGAATATTATCTCTAAGAAAGGTGCGATCTGTGGTGCTAACTCCTTGAGGACGCGCGCGGGTATTCCCTCCGGACCCGGAGATTTATTGCTTTTTATCGATTGTAGCTGTTTAATGTTTATCCTTACGGATGCATTTTAAATGTTTGACTCTACAGGATTCAGATTGATTGTAACTCGTTTCTTCAAAATATATACCATACTTGCCTATGGTTATCAATGGCCTTGCTACGGTGAAATAGCTTAGATAGCGACACAAAGGAGTGCTATCCATTTTAAAACTATACATATCAGGATAAATATGAAAATCTAAGAGTTAATTACTTTGGTATATTAGGCCATAGTGTATTTTTTGGATAGTCAGAACATTCAGTTTAGCGTGGTTTACAAAATGAAAGGAAATTTGGTTAAAAAAATTTATCGTAGGAATTATGGCAATTAATCCCATCTATCGCTATTGTATGTTTCAATATAACTCGATTGTTTTTTTAGTTACAGTGATTTGGTGTCACAGTGTAAAATGTGATCCCGTTTCGTCATACGATTTCAAGAAATAAATATAATATTGCAATATTTATGTTCACTATCATCCTTGTGATGTTAGTGCCTTTTCCCTTCAGTACGCTGAAGAGGACCACCTTGTGGCCGAAATACGCGTATACGACGTAAACCCTCGTCTTTTCCTGTGTCATTCCTTTGACCAAGCTCATCTTGAGCCTGATTCTCCCAGAAGTTGGGCCCTGTTGAATGTGTGAGTGAGTGATTTTTGAGTGCTTGTGAGAGTGATTGCTCTGTGTATTTGTGATCATAACTCAAGCTTCCTTAACGGGGTCTCTAAAGCCCTGTGAAAGATCCCAATTGGGTTGAGTGTCTGTGTCTGTTAATGGTCACTGGCGAGGAATTAACGTTCTCGTAAACCGTCACAAGGGTATTCCGGTTGAGAGGCTGTGGTTGGTCACTGACGCTACCATCAATCCAACACAGTAAATATTTTCTGTTCTATCTTTTGACGAGTGGTGCCAATAGCTATGGCCATTAAAGAAATATTCTCACCTAATTTTGTCAATTCTAAGAGACCGTATAGCTTAAGTTTCCTTTATTTCCTTGATTATAATATTGCAAGCTAAAATAATCAAGGGAGTTTAAGGTGCTATACGTAAATAAATGAAAAATTATTATGGAAGCAATTAAAGTCCAAGATCTGACACAAAATTGGAGGTTGTGACTCTGATGCAAATTGAACTTCCGAGTAACCGAGAAGTTTTCGCGGATGCAGATTGAAGGAGTATAGCCGTGTTGTTAACTGCACGGAAAAATATTTTTTTAAAATATTTATTCTTTATTTACTCTTACCAAAATAGTGACTCTGCAACTTCAGGATGATTCATGAAAAATATGTGCCAAGGAGTGACTAAACCAAATTTGATGACTTAATTTTATGTTATATTCGCCCATAAGTTTTGCTGAGATAAAATTTACAATAAATATTAACAGTATTTACCAACTATACGTTTATTAACTCCATCGTCTGTTCCAATTTTTTCCTAAGTCCCTATTTTCCAATTTTCGTTCCCTTGAACCCATTCTAAATGTGAGATATTTCTTGGAATATTAATCTTAATTATCGACTTGATCAAAATTCGCCCGAGGATGAGCCCTTTTGTACGTCTAACTCGATTGGGATTTCAAAGTAAATTCTCTCATCACTCACTCGGCGTGGATTTGGAGATGGATTGAGGCGATCTGTCCCCGAGACACACTCCTCTCTATAGTGAGGATACAGGTTTCGGGTCCGAGCCAATCAAGCAAAGGTAGATGGAGTCTGCCTCAGAAAACCAATTTCGTTCCAATTCCGTGACGGGAAAATAGGGAGAGGATGAATGGTTTAGTCTATCATTTCTTCGTACCTCACTCTCTCTCCATTCACATGCAATAATATGAACCCAGAGTAAAATACAGAACATATTTGGCGCAGCTTTTAAGAAACTAGGTTTTGTTAAATGAAGGTCCTCGGATGAAAAAGTCAAAGTGAAATATTACTTCGCTCTGATTAGGCAACACCTCGAATACGCCGAGAGCATTTGAGACCCTGGTCAAATAGATCTACCAAAAAAATTAATAAAATACAAAGGAAAGCAGCGCGCTTCGTTAAAAAATACTACGAGCGTACATATAGTGTCTCATACTTCCAGAGCGATAAAAGTGGGAGCCCCTTGAGACTCGGAGGCTAAACGCTATGCTTAGGCTGCTTGATAAATTCAGAACCGGTGTGTTTCAGAGCGACACAAAGAATATTATCATGGCGCCTCACTACATTTCTAGGTCTAACAGATGCGATAAAATAAGAGAGATACACTGCCGAACAGATAGGTACAAAAACTCTTTCCGCGAACAATAAGCGACCACAACAAAGATTGTGCTCCATTAAATACACTTTTATAATACATGTCACCATTTCATCTCCAAAAACTTACACCTTTACACGGCTGGTGACATAGCACCCCCTGCCACACGCCCATGCGGCGGCTCGCAGGATATCATGTAGGTGTAAAATAATTACACACGGCTAAATAATGTCCAGTTGAGAATTACACTGTATGAAAATCGAAGTAATTACGTTCCCTTTTGGATAAATCTTGTCTCAACAAACAGAAACTCTGATGCAATACACACAGCTGTCGATTTCTCAGTTATCATTAATGAAACGAAAAGTTCACGTCACCTAGAGGTTTACGTGAATCCAAAATCGTGAAACCAGGCCTTGGTGTGGATGGATTTCCATCATCCTTACGTTTAATTTATTAAGACTCCTTTCTCATTATATTAATTTCGAATCGATCTGTCAGACACCGATCGGGTGCGTTTTTGAAAAGAGCGAAGGTGGATCTGCGGGGTAAACATTTGGCAAAGAAGAAGAGAGAAGCAAAAGGGTGAGTGGGATGATGACTTAGAACCAGTCTAAACTTCGATACGAGATAGTCTCCGTGGGGTGCAAAATTAATTTCTTTTATCCAGATAATTCTACTTCACGACTTACTTATCTTACGATAAAGGTTACTTATCTCATTTTCACTAACCAAAATTGCATCCTTAAGGCCACATAAAAAATGTATGTGATTTTGAGCAATTCAACAAATTCAGGTTTGCATACCAGTCAAGTTAAAGTGGGTTAAAAAAGAATAGAAATATGTTTAAAAGTATCTACGCATGTTATTTTACATTATATCTAAGATACCTCTTCCCTTATTTTAATCTAATAATGTCAATTTCGTTGATTTTGCTATTTTATCTTACGGTCGGAAATTTTTGCTGTCATTTCAGGTTTTTTCGTGTTTTGTAATTTGCACTGTTTCATAAAATAATCTTTTCAATAGAAAAACCCATTTCCTTAAGATTCGTTAAAAAAAATTCTAAACTTGAGTGAGAAAAAGAGTGGAACAGTTAATCCACAACCTATAACTCAGAAAAAATAACGTTTTTTATGACTGATACGGTAGATGTGGTTTGAAGAGTAACGACACAATGATTTGACGGCGGGAGAGAGTCGAATGGTGAAGAGGGGAAAGAGTGGGAAGGGGAGTAGAGCAGCTGTATTAATTAATGTAAGGATGACCAAAATATTTGAATTACTAGTGATTGGTTCCAAGTGGGGACGTACTTTCGTCGAGGTACCGGTAAATAAACTTCCACAACCTCACGGTACAGAGTTACATTCCTTTTCCATATCAGGCTACAAAGCCAGAACTTTGGTCAACTTTTGTAATGCTTGAGATGCAATGGTGATTTAAACGCATAAAAAAATTGCGTATAGAGCCATTTAAAAATTTTAACTAGTGGTATCTGGGATTTCGATTGATCTGTGGCAACACCATCTACCGGTACGCTTCCACACCTCCCGCGAGCCAGCGAAACAAGTAGCGGTCGCTCTCAGTATAAACACTGAAGTCTTTGGCCCTACGAGTCAGTCTTGTATCGACATCGGAACATTAATCACGCATATCGACATCGGAACAATAATTTTAAAAGTCAAAGTGGTCTGGTAGCTACGGTTCAGAGAGCACGAGTTCGATCCCCGCAGCGGATATATTTTGCCGGGTGAAAAGGGGTTAAGTCCTCGCATGCCAATCCAAGGGTCGCGGGTTTGAGTCCCGCCTGAGTGGTTTTACACCAATCAGGACATGGTTGTTGGTGTTTCGCCTTATATTAATGTTGACCATCCTATGTAAAAGGCCTTAATGTGCTCTTTTCGGGATCGTGAAAATATATAAATAAAAAATGATCAACAGTGAAACTAAACACAAGTCTCTTCAATTGCTAGCTAACCTAACCAACCATCTGATTGCTTGAAAAAATCAAGCAGCAAAAATAGGCCTCTGACGGGTATTTCCACAGGCACTGCCTTCAAGATAGTTTGAGCGGAATTCGAAATTTACAATGAATATATCCAACCCCGAGCAACTTTGTTTAAAAATGTTTTCTGGATACGATGCTGAAGGTTTTTAATATGCTGAAGAAAAAATAAGGCAGTGTAAACCCTAAATTAAATGATCAAAAATGGTAAAAAAATGCCTCTTTTAGAGACGAATTTTGAGTGGATGTTTTTGCAAGTTTGCTGCAATGTAAAACAACTTTCATGTCTTATATGGCAAAATATTTAATGCTAAATAACAATGCATTCATTGATGTGGTGGCAGATCGAAATTGGTTCAAATGACCATCGAGTCTACTTAAGGCCGCTTTACACGGTGCATTTTATTGTACAAACGAATGTACAAATTCCTTCATGAAGGAAATTGTAGGTACCGTGTGAAGCGGCAAATTGTATGATTGTCTGAATAACTTAGCGGGAAATAGAAACTGCTCTAATTCCATTCAGTTTCTTGTACATTCTATGACGCATTCCTTTGTACAATAAAATTTACTATATAAAGCGGCCTTTAAAGATCCCTATAGTCCACCTAAAGATTGTTATATTTTTGTTTTTAATGTCTACTACGGAAGAAATAATTTCCCAGCAAACGATGTGACTATAGTGCATTTTATTCATCAAGTTTTAGATAAATCAGAAGAGAGTTTACTTTAATAGATAAGGCATTTCGCTACAGCATTAATTTCTTGATTTTTCTTAGAACACTTTTTACCCATATTTACAAGCTTTAACTTAACATTATGAGCTACGTTGAGCACCTGAAAATGAAGTTTCCCTCGGCTGTGGCTAGAAAAATATTTCTCTCTCCATACAAGATGAGTTTTTTCAACATGGTTTTTGAGTCCTGGCGAGCTCTTAACGAAATCAAGCTTTACCTTAGTTTAATTTTTAAATTATTATGAGATTTCCTGTCTCTGATTAGGAAATTTCTAACCCCATGCATAAAGGGGATGAGTAAGTAAGGGATGAGGGACTTACAGACCTGAATCTATGCGATTTAGGGCAAAAACGTAAGCACTCCGTTGGAAATTCTCCTCCGCCTACCACTCTCCCATTTTTCTGGCCTAACTTTATTTTTTTGGGAATTGTTTGGCAAGCCCGGGTGAGAGATTTATTTAGCGCTGAGATGGAAATAGTGAAACAACGTCGCGATGAGCATTAGCATATTTATTGGGCGTGGGAGAGCATGAAACAGTACAAATAAGCACATACCCTTATTTGTTTATGAAGGAAGCAGTTTGACCTCATTTTTATGTGAGTGGGTATAAGATTTGCATTATATATTCCGTATCACGCGCCTAATAAATAAATTTTCGAAAAAAATTCTATAAAACAAATCTTGGGTACAGCTGGAATAGGAGAGGTGTAGGGAAAGGAATTCCATTGTTGAGTTTCGGGAGGTGGGAGAGAGGTTGGACGGTCGCATCTCTACTTCCCATCCCATTCCCTGGGGACCAATTATTTCTTTTCAGCCTTTTTATCTCATTTAAGTATATCCATGCAGCGCCACTCTCCACTTTGCCTTGAAATTGAAAAGCATTTCACGTTGCTACTCAGACTAAAAGTCAAAAAGAAGAAAGAAAAACACCTCAGTCCTTTTTTTATCGGACGAGAGAAATTTCCCGCTCCAATGAATCTGCGTTTATTTGCGCTCTTCTTTACATTTTTTTCTTTCTTTTCTCTCACATTCCCATTAAGGTCTTTAAATATTCAAATAGCAATTTCCAATCCTCAAATTTTGCAAAAGAGGCAATCCAACCCGGTCAAGCGGGCGCCACGGTAACAGAATGACGGGCAAATTCTTACTCGAATGAATGAAGAAGGACGGTGACGTTCAAACGGCTGTTTTCGGAGATCAGTGTCCTTTGAAAAATTAAGATAAACTGAAAAACCAGGACGGGCTAGCAAGACTGTCGATACGATGATAAACTTCAAGAGTCTTAATTAAAGGCTGAATTAAAATAAAACTGGCAAAGGTTTTAATCTTCTGACTAACAAAGATTTGAATCTTCTTACAAATTTGAAAGATTATAGAATCATTAGCAATCAACTGAAGTAAAACTATGGAAAACTATGAGAAGAATTTACCAATATCTTAACATCTATGCCGTGAGGTACAATTGTCCTACCTAAGCCTCGCTTTTGAAATGTGTATTTTAATTGAAAATATGCTTTAGTTTCAAGAATAAAATTATCTTATTCACAATGTATTTCTTACCAATTCGATTGATTGCCCTTCTTAGTTCTGTATATTGTAACTGCGAGTGTCACACAGTCACGCAACATCTATAAAATTTTATGTCGCTGAACAAATGAACATATATATTCAAGTTAGAGAAAACCGATGGAGAACATACAAAAAATATGAAACACGCGTACCATAGTTATGACTGAAAACATTTAACCATAGGAGCTAAAACTAACACAACCTGCTGTTCTGAAAATTTGAGTATTTTTTGCTATGAAATTCGAATCCGTCCGCGCATGGTTATTAAAAAATTAATAAGAGTAGAGAAAATGTAGCAATCATAGGACCATCACAGGAAAGAGTATATATGACAGGTATCTTCAGTTGTTCGTGAAACGAAATTTAGGAATTAAGAGTCCTAATAGAGTAAAATACAATTAACTTTGTGACTTCCACACAGGTAATAGGTTTACCCCGACTGGTTTCAATACTTGCGTGTTATCAAGAGAAATTACAAATAATTGCACTTTTTGATGGTGAAGAATATTGTATTTTTCCTTGATAATGACACGAATGTTTTGAAACTGGTCTGGGTTAACTAATATACCTTGTAGAAATCACGACGCTGATTTTACTCTGCTCAATTAAACGTTAAAATATACCTATTTTTCAACTTTTTAGCTCCTCTTTTCAAAGAAATTAACTCTAAGGAAAGGGAAACATAAGAGGTTGGTGAAGCAAAGAGACTGGGAATACGTTATGGTTTTTTATGTATATTAAAACCCATATTTTTCAATTTTTAGCGATATTTATCCATTTGTGCGCCCGAAATAATTTGCTACCTTGAGTTAGCCATAATTTGAGAATTTTGGTGTCGCCACAAATTTTGCCCATCCAACGTCTCCATCTGTGCGAGGCATTCGTAGCAAATGAAAAAGAGACGCATCGCATTGCGTACATGAATCGTGCGCTTTGGAGTGCGGAGGGTTTTTTTTAACACACGCCGTCGTGTGTCGTCTCAAGTGAGTTAACAGTGGCCGTCTCAAGTGAGGATGCTTGTGTGATGTAAAAATGCATAAAGTACTCGGATGCACGAGGAAGCTGGCTTGCCGTTAACCCACGCCCAACGTTGTCTCATTTTTCGTTCACAACCTCAATCTTCTCGGGAGACCAAGAATAAGAATACATCGAATGAGAAAGGCTCTGCGGGAGGCAGGACTTATTTACGCACACTCCCAAGGCATCGCATCGGCCGACCTAATACATTTTGCCCCTTTTGGACGGGAGAAAAAAATGGGCGATGTAAAGAACCCCGCACTTCTCCTCTTGCGCTCGTGGCGGTGAAAAGAAGGAATGCCGCGCCTTGGGAAGGGTTTTTGGGTCCGAGACTCGGGAGTAATATAGGGTCAGGTGGGACGAGGCCCTGAAAGGTTTGGTAGCATGATAAGGGTAAAGGGCAAGTAATGGATATAAGCGTGTACCTAAACAGTGAGATACGACCTCATCGTGGTCCAAGCCCTTGCAAGACGAAGGGGTTAAGACCACCGAGATAGGTAATATCTCCAATTCCATCTTTCTTCCCCAAAAGAAGAAAACCGCAGCACAAGGGAAATAAAAAGTTTTCCATCACAAAAACATCGTATTTATTTGAAAGCCCTCCTCGGGCAGTACTGAAAATTAACTACTAGAGAAAATCAGTCAATATTTTAATGATATGCGTTGTACATGGAATTTTTATATGCATGCTGCAAAGATAAATCCGAAGGAAAGGTCCTGAAATCATAACGAATACTATGAGAATTACCCGTCTTAGCGTCTTAGAAAATTATTCCTGAGTTTACCCTTTAATTTTATGAATAAAAACAGTCGTAACACTATGTCAAACATATTGTATAAAACCTTATGTTAAAGCTAGATAAAACAAACATATTTTTAACTGCACTTTCGACTTTGTTATGTTTCTTTCTTAGAAAACCTGATTTGACCAATTCAATCGAAAAATTGGTATTTTCCTCATGCGAACGACAAAAGCATACATTGGGAATTCACTTGTTAGAAGGAGCGCTTTAAGTTAAATTGAGTTCCATGTTTAATAAGAAGAAGAAGAAGACACCTATCTGATGGTTTACTGAAGCATTCGTCCACCTTGGATGTCTATTTGTGAAGGTATTTGACACCTGTTCATGTATATGTACCTCTGCGTCACAGTAGACGTTGGCCCGCATTGCCATGGGGAACTTGTGATCAGGCGCTTTCGCTATATTCTGTTTAATACACCAGTTTCCCTATGGCTGTGTTCTATCTTCGTTATACTCGATGTTTCTCGACGTTATCGGAATTCAATCTATCTTCTAAAACACAGGGCTATTCTGTTGAATAAAGCTTCACCTGCAGTGCGAGTAAATTTTAAAGTAACCATTGAAGATTCATCTTGCTATCATAATATCATTGCTAATAACCATGAAAATTGTTTGCTACGTTAGGAGTAAGGCTGTGGTTGGTTCAATACATCTTAGTAGTAATTAATTTAAAGTACAAGGTTTACTATTTGTCACAAAAATTTGAACCCTTTTTGCTTTTGGAAATAGGCCTCTAAAACCAAGAAAACACTAAAAACACAAGAGAGCCACATTTAAGTGGATTTCATGGAGAGAATAATGCCTCGTTCACACTACTATCGCAGTCCCATCGAAGCAACCCTGCACGTATTCACCTAAATACCATAACTCAAGTGCTCAGGGTATCATGACAAACAAGCGCAAAAGCAAGCGAGTGAAATAATGGTACCCATTTTCCTGAGGCGTCTAGAGATTTTACAAATTTTTACAAGCAAATATTACCAAATGATACCCCCTTTTTTCTAGCTCATTAGAGTAGCATCGAATGTATCACTTAAATGGTTGACTGTTTTGATTATTTTCATCTATCATTTCTGGTTTCCGCTCGCGACACTAGCGCTTTACCACTGTTGGTTGGCAGTGTTAAGAACCGCGGAATATCACCGTCCGGACGTGTACTTGCACTACGATTTCAGCCATCAGCCATCGCACGGCCGATTGCACTAACGGCAGTCGTGTGAACGAGACATGATTGAGTGGATTGTGATGGTACTCACCAAGTGGTTTCTCATCTTCCTCTGCGTCTTGCAGTCCAAGGATTTGCTGTTCGCCTCAAAAGTCTCTCCTTGGCCCTAGCAACGGGAGAATGAGCGTTTCTAAGGGTACGATGGACGCGTTTCTCGCGGGAGCAATGTGCACTGGGCGGAAAACGCAAGCGACCTCCTGAGACGAGAACCGTGACGGCACTATTGGTGGTGAACCGCCTGCAGTCTCGTTCCTGCGAGTGGCTCACTCGGTGGAGGATAAACACAAGGCAACTCACAGCCCGGAACTGAATCGTCTCGTGGCCGATCGAAATTTCCTTCTGCCCTGGAGAGACAAATGGACAATTCGACTTCGGACGCAGAGGTGAGATCTGGTTGTGACATTGACGCGGCAGCTAGCCATCGTAAATGTATTCGAGAGCTCGACGTGGATCGCTTCTTCTTCTTCGTCTAAATTCAAGAATTCTCTGTTCGTGAATGATAAGACACCGTAGAATAAAAATAGCGATATTGGTGTGAACTCAAAAAGTAATCTTACTTATATATGAATGTGAAAATATATTTGTTCATACGCTTACACCACGGAAACAAAAATCATTACTTAGTTGATTCTGTTTGTTTTGTAGAAAAAAGATCAGAGTACCATATGCGATAAATAATTGCCAAAAAGGTCATATGGGCTGAAAACGGGACCAAATAAATTAACTCCTATGCAAAAGGCTTTGGAATTAGAGCAGAGATCGTACCTTTTGCTTTTTTAATTACTTATAATCAAAATATAGAATACAAATTTTCACCATTGGATGGAAAAAGAATTATACTTGCAATAAGTTCTGTTTTGCGTTTCGTTTTTGCTTAAAAGTCACATTATCAATTCCAAAACAATAAAAATTTCTCAAATCTTAAAAATGACTTATTTTATTTTTAATCTGAGTAATGGCTACGATCGGGAAATATTACTGGGGCACTATTATGGCTTACATTAATTTGAACGATCACCATTAGCCAATTACAGAGGGATTTCAGTTCATACAGTCCTAGAGATCAAGACAAACAGTTGGAATTCCAGTGGGCTCAAAGTTCCGAAATTCTTTTCATTTAATCTTGGAGTGATCGGAGTAATGAGCAGCTTCCACAAGTAAAACAGTAATTTTTTGCATTTTAAAAATTTAAAGCTAACATATTTCAGTAAAAGAGCTTTAAGCGACTAAAGAGGCAGTTTCCGTTGAGTAAAAAAATAACATTTCAAATGGGAACTTAGATTCTCTCGTGTTTTTATTTAGAACAAATTTATTTTTTCTTACTCCCATCCCTCCCGTTGAGAACCAACTGGCATGTCTGCCAGTCAGTACTATTCGTCCTCCGGTTCTTTCAGTCTCACCACTCTGGTTGGCTGAATCAAGCACTCGTCTTGCAATTGGAAACCAGGCATTCGGTTTATTTTAAACCAGAGGTATATTAAATTCATTAAAACCTTAATGCATTTAAACCACTTAACAAACCTTGAAATTGAGTTGAACCACCAAGAATCGCGACATATAACACCCCTTCTGAGCAGTAATTATGAATTCTGCATAAGTGCAATTCTGGAAGTTCGTGACTCTGGAATGGCCAACAACGTGCTTCCGGAAGAGCTCATTGGAATTTTTTTGACAAGGAGGGGAGGAAGTTGAGGGTGAACAGGCAAAAACGAGAGGGTAGGAGGTGGATAGCTCTCAAAAGGGATATGGCAGGAGGTGAATAGCAGCGACGGAAACGGAGGGTGCGTCCTCATATAGGAATGAGTACTTACATCCGTTGCGAGATATGAACATTTTATATGCACCAGTGCAGTGAACGGAGAAGTTGCCTATTCAGCGACCACTTCCGCTGACTAACGACCAAGTCCTATGAATAAGTAAGCGTTTGCTGCTAGACAACGCAAAAAAATGTTTCACTAGGAAACAATGCTCCCGCGGAGTGGCAAATGATTTGCGCACGTTTCAGTTTACTTCTCAAAGTTCTCAAGGTAATTCTAAATAAGCCAAATTAGTGTTCAAAGAAAGAAATTTCTTCCCAAGAACCATTGGAGGCTGCCGATATAAAAAAGAATGAAATAAAGTTCGGTATTATTTCTTGTAGAATTCCATTTTATAATGCTAAGATATGTACTTTTACAATTCACAGTGGTCAATAATGAGAGCAAAATATGGATTTCAATGCCTAGGCATCACCATTAGATGCCAATGTCAATGCCATAATCAACGTTACTTTGCACCAAATAATGGTTCATTGGTGCTGAAAACCGAATTTTTCACTTACTTTTCGTCCATTGTGATTTGTAACAGCTCATATTTTTGAAATGTAAAAAACAGAATGTAACAAAATTGGTAGAGAAGATGACTTTGGGCACTCAAACACTTAAAACAGTGGTGTTTATGTGTAACAACAATAGGTGTTCCCACTGAATTTGCCAAAGGACGTTAAATCTATGCTCGTAAGGAAACCAAAGTTTTGACCAGAAAAAGCTCACTAGAATGTAAGCGAAACGTATTGACATCAATAATGAACTCAAACGGAAGAGAACCCAAAAGACTTGTCACATCAACGCCTCAATCGAAGAACAACGACTTCCTTTAATATTTTTAGCTCGCTCGCTTTAATATTTAATGCTCGCTGAAGTGAAGTGCATCTTGCGGAACGACAAATAGTGAGCTGGAAAAACTAGAGGGAAATTCGAGGTGTAATCGGACCACGAACCATAAGTATTACAAGCCACTTTGCGGTGCTTATGTTCTATCCTTGTGTTCTTAATTTCAGAGTCAAATTCCGGAGCAACTCTATATGGATCCTGTCGTGCGCCACAACAATCTCTGACGTGCACACAGGGTGCACATGAAGTGCATGAGCGCACTCGATGCGCAGGCACGAGAAACCACTTTATTGCACTTTTGGTATTTTGAATGAATCATTATTTCACCTTGAATTCAGTGAGTTTAGTCTCATTACTAGATAACGTTTGTCAGTTAATTTCCAAACCAAATAAACGTTGTAGCCATGTTTATTGATGGAAATAAACTCAATGATTCACTGAATAATTCATTTTTTATAAAGAAAAAGAATTCACCTTTCCAAAAATATCAAAATATCTGCCACTTACTTTTGCTGTTTATGGAGTATCCCAAAAACTACAAGCTACTTTATTTAGGAAAGGGTAATAACATGCACCCCTATTATAGAAATACTATTCAAAATTAAAAAAAGAGAATAGGGAACGTCTAAACCTTGTCAAAAATTAAAGTGTGTACTTAGTAAGTTTTCTCAACTATTTCTAAAATAATCAATTAATAACCGCAGATATTTTCACAGAATAGCAAAAAGACTTTCCATATGAAGGATTTTTCCCTTCGCGGCGAGAAAATGGGTCAAGTTTGAGGGCTATGTATCCATATTTAGTTAATCATTGGCAATTTCTATCACATAAAACAAAATTTTTGCGCCATTAGTATAAAAATATTTACTTCATGCTCTTTACGGCTGGGGAAATAAGACAATTTGAATGTAGTATCTGTCATAATAAGGGAAATATCTCGCTCAATCTTTAAAGGTTCCGCCTTCAAGTGTCTCAATTCGGCACACTGGAAGACAAACCTGCTTACCTAAGTTGCCAATATTTTCAAGATATGAGCATTAGTCAGAGGGCCCTTGATGCTGAGGGCATACGCAGGCCAAGGACTCTCTTGGTCTCATTCTGTGAACGTTTCGCTTCCCGGAGAAAGGCGTCGGCGCAAGACTCCAGGTGCTGTGGCCACCGCCGGAGGTGGAGCTTCTTCGCAGTGAGGCGGCTTTCTGCAAGCGTTTTCTGAGCATAATGTGTCAGCAAAGTGGGCTGCCCCGCGCCTCTTTTCTGCCTCTATACCTTCTGGTAAGGGAGGAAAAAGGCTGACGAGTATCTGTTGATATGAAGAGAATTCATTCTGAAAATTCCACAATACTTTTCGACTTTTCGTTCAACATTTTCCCTTCATGAAGGCATTTTGGAGTTCACAAGGTACCTTCAGGTTAATCCTGATATTTTGATACATATGAGTAACTGTAGGTTATCAGGGTGTTGGAAAAACAAAACATTCAGCGCTCGAATGGATAAATGAGGCTATTTGAGAGCGAATATTAATTCAGTCAGTTACATGTAATTTCACCTCTGCAATAAAAGGTAGCGATTTGGAGAGACCGTAGAAGCATACCGGCAATGGTTACAGAGTGGATGTTGAACAGAAAGAAAAGCGCAGCATTGCAAAATCCTTGAGCAAGTAAAAAATATTTCACCACTTCATATTTCACTTCATATGTTCATATTTCACTACTCTTTCCGCATCTTCAGTATAGATTTTCTTATTCTTGGAGATAAGAGTAAGGTATGGGCCTTCAAGAGGGCAAATTATAAAATCAAATGTTAAGCAATAAGATATATTGGTAATAATATTGCCGCATTTTTGGCAATGCGCTATGGCTATTAGTTAAATAAAGTCTTTGATTTTCAACTGCAAAGTCGCATCAAATTTAACTGCTTCGGACTGTCTAATGCATGATCTTAACGCTAAAACAAAATTTCATCAATAATCGAAGCGTCATCCAAAGCAGAAAGCTATGACTTGCCAATTTGGCGCCCCCCTCAATAAAATCAACCTGATTTTAGCGAACGGCGCAGTGCTAATGGCTTTCATTGGTCGCAGGAGAGTGATTCTTAGGCATATTTGTCTACAGATTTCCTTGTTATTGGATCTCTTTAATTGATATAGTAAGAAAATGATGACTGATTGGGGGTTTATTTTTTTAGGTAGTCAAAGGAAATTTTAATTAAGAGGATTATTTATATATAAAATTATATTTATATATAAAAATAAATTAATAGGAGAATTTATATTTCTAACTGTAAAGAATTTACTCATTGGACGAGTAGATAAAAAAATTATGCATACGGTTCTCTGAGGAATCATAATACACTGAATATAGTTATCTCCACATTGGCGTGTATTTAAGTAGCTCTCCACCAATTAAGAGATAAATTTAAGTTTTTCGATTGGATAGAGAGAAGCAAACCTTCAGCGGATGTATTTGTTAATGTCAAGTTGAACATGGGTGAAGTATGCATTACTATCAGTTTCAAATTGTATTACCCAAATTAGAAGCGTAATATCTCAAAAACCAGAAATATCATGACATGTAATTTGTTTTTGATAATTTATTCTTTGATTGTTACCAATTACTTAGGTATATAGCTCATTTTGGTAGGGATTATAGAGTTAAAAACGGAAAAATCGTGAAAACCATTTCTTCATCTCCTAAATGAATGCAACATGTTAGATGCTTCATACTAACGAAACTAGATGAGGGAAAAAGACTTTATGTGTGTGTTATGTAGTGAAAGCCCTTGATAGTACTCGTATGAAACTAAGCGCCATGAAATTACCCCATTTAGCTGATATTGAACAATATAGAAGAGGATGCCCGTCGAAATTTGATGGGAGAAAAAAATAAAAATGCATATAACATACAGTATACACTTAACGTGTATCATTCATTATCTATGGAGAGGTTTGAGTGCAATATGCACCGATAAAGTATCACTATAATTTTCATGTTAACCAAGTGCACAATGCAATAAAGGCCTCAGGTATAAGTTTTCTACGCTCTCAAACGACTTATGAATACTGTCCCGAGCCCCAGACTTGTTGAGTGAGTGAGTAAGTGAACGAAGACGAACTGGAGGATGAGGGTGGGATGGGAAAACCTCGCAATCCATATACCTCTCTCTCTCTCTGTTTCACCATGGAGACAACTTGTCGAATGTGGAGTAGAGACTTGGGGAGGCGCGAGAGGGAGAGAAGGAGTGTAGGGGAGGACGCTCCGAAGTGCTTCAAGATGAAAAGGTGTTGAAGAGTGGGAAGAAGAAACACTCGAGGGGCACTCAAATCTTTTTTGTTTTTTCTTATAATGTGATGGAAGAGAGTGTTTGAAGAGAACGATGGGGGATAAGGGCGGGGTTGCGAGTGAGAAGGGGATTGTTGGGGCCCGAAGTTTGAGTGCAGTTTGGAGTGTCCCTCAATTTTACTCGGAAAAAAAGACTTTATTTCGGAGGAAGCTTGAGTGCCTTTTGGCTTGGGAGTGCACACTTAATCTCAAGAGGACGCCGTTTAAAGGGTAAGGAGATGGATAGGGGAAGACGACGAGATCTCTCTTCAAAGATCATTAGGAACACGGTGTAGTGGAGCATGTCTGTTGTTTTGCGTGGACGCGAGTGCAAGAGTGCCCTCTGTCGCCGTGGAGCGGAAGCGAGGGCTCCGTTCCGCGTGCAGTATGTAGTGCTCTCTCCGTTTCCCTACCGTTCCACTCCACATCAGGCTCTCCCCTGAGTCTAAACATCCTGTAATGGACGGCGCGGCGTGACGTGGGCGAGATCAGATCCTGTAAATGATAGAATATTGACTTAGGAATTCAGTATGAGTGAACGTCTTCACAAGAGTCAGAGATAGGAAGTAAATCAATTCTTATAGCGATTTTATGTATAGTCATTTATCACTTCCCTTCCTCCATACCTATCTGTCCTGCTGCTAATCTTCTATACTCTTGCATTTTTGCTGCTCTACTCTTGCTTTAGCACGGTGCTGGATCCTATTTTTCCTTTTTCCAAGTGTCCGCTCAATTGTCAACTTTGGAAGTCTTTCATCTCACTTTCTTATCGAAACCGAACTTGACCGAACCGAACCAGACCGAACCATTGTTTTTATTTTATGCTTTGGGTCAATATCTTATCTTTTATATTATTTCTAATAACTCACTTTTTGAAACGTGACACTTAAGTATTACTTCACAGCTTTTTCCCCGAAATCCATTTTTCATCGCGTTTAGTCTTCCTTTTATACTCTGTGTAGTCGTCCAACTTTTTCGCTTACAGGTGATAAAAATTTTTCATGAGTAATAACGACTTTCTTTCTTTTATCCAGTAGATATAATTTTTGCTCCAAATATAGATATCAGTCACTCTTCAATCATTCTTTTATCCAGCAGTTATATTTTGCCCCAAATTACAGTTAGCAGACACTCTGTTACAACTTTTCATGCATTCATCATTTTGTTGATAAGGTATTTTTTTGCCCCAAACTGCGGAAAGCAGTAACTTAGTTACAACATTTCTTGGTCATATTTTCTATAGATTTTTGCCACTATTCTTGCATCTTTCAATTAGGTACACAATAAAATAGTTTCACCTATACATTTATTTATATTTCCAGCAATTTAATCTCTTTCATTTGGTTCCATTGTCATATATTGTTCCATACTTAGTTTTCAGATCCAAAGCTGTTTCCTTATCAATTGCCCTACTTTTCCCCTTAAATTATAGTACTTGTATTATTCATGCTGACTCCTCCCTCGGACAGTACAGCCTTATCGTACACAAAAAGTAAGGTGTGTGGTTGGTAAGGTGGTTACGAGCTGTGTTATGATATACCTTAAAAAATGTAGGAGTTAGAGAGCCATCTTGTGTAACTGCGTGACTTGCAGTTAACCACCAGGATATTTAATATTAACATTTTATATAAATTGAGTTTTACTGAAGAAACCTTATCAAGAACATGATTTATTTTACAATAAGACGATACTTATATCATCTCCCATAACTGTGACTCTTATAGTACACATGGAAACTGCATCTGCAGGCACTAATAAACAAACAGGGTGGTATATATATTCAAACCCTTCAGGGATTTTTTAAAATTTGATCCAATATATAAGAAGAATAAATTACCGACTCACCTCAGCGAATTTTGTGCAAGAGACTTTTTGATCTTTTTCCCGGTCATCAAAAGGTAGTCGATGCTGCCGTTCAATATCATGCGCGGGCCTGGAACACAGGGTCCCTCGTACGAGTGGCAGGTGGGCGATGCTATAACCATGGCATCCCTCGAGCATCATCACTTGCACGACTTGGTGCTGTAGAGTGTGCAACAGAGGCCCCGGTTGCTGACTGGCACCTTCCTCAGATATCACCTATTCATGATGGAAATAGCACGGCTGCAGAAAGCTGGAGATTTGAAAAGAAGAACAGTAAATTATATTGTGAAGAGGTGGTCAAGAGTATAGCCATATTTTTGAAGACATGAATGTTTTTGCTCCTGTTGCAGTACTCAATTCCTAGTGAGTATGGAGACTTATACAGTTGTAAAAGATAATATTGAAAGAGAAACATTTTCACCAGCAAAGGAAAATTTAACCATTTGTTTACAACGTTTTTGAAGCAACTGATAGACCAAAATAAATTATAAAAATACTAAATAAAATACTGGTTCAAGGAAATTTCCATGAGAAAAAATCGCCATAAAAATGCCATTGTTTTTCACCGCCAAATTTTGGGCAGGTCTGAATACTTTGTATGAAGATACTGATTGCCTTAGTGAAGATTTGACCGCAAGCACTGGCCGCTGAGTAAATATGTTAAGCGACTCGAAGCAATTTTTTATGAGGAATTTCAATATATTTGGGCTTTAGCTGCCATCCAAGATGTGAAAATGAATAGTTTTCTTCCTGCAGTTACATCGTGGTTAATAAATTTGCAGCATAACAAATTGCTACAAAAGCCACAGAAAATGACTAGACCTAACGATTCGAGTTTCGATGAGCAATTGTTAACACCAGGTAGGAAGGACGGGGATTGTAATATTCGCATAGCAATTTATTCTCTCCCTCAACCGCACCTTCCCCCTCTCTTATCCTTCTCCGTTCACTTTTCCCAGCGGCCATCGTAAAATATAACTCGGGCGACGCTCCACGGACTCGCTTCCTGATGACGGCGATAACTCATTGGAACCAGGCTGGAGAGTTTTATTCCATTTCTGTGGCTTTGTAAAAGTTAGCCACGCGATGAATTTGTGAGTGCGAAATCCCACTAAGTTACGGTAGCAAGAGTTTTTTCGTGACCACTTAGATCCAATGGACAACGCGCCAGAAATAATTCAACGACTAATTTAAAACCATGTGAGTGTATGTCCAAGAGCATCTAATGAGTCCGGCAAAATATCTAATGTTTACACGGATTCAATAATGTAGTACTAATTACAATTGCCTAACAGATGGCAAAATAAACGTTTTACTAACAGCATTTCACGATGATGCAGCATATGAATCGAAAACACTAAAGTCCGGGTGTATAATTTCTAATTGTTCATTTTCTCAGTATGAAAAACACGTATGGCCTATATCATTCTCAAATCAAAATATCTTATTCTTATCAAATCATGGAAAATATAATGACATTTGCGTGAACAAGGCTTTATAAATACGCCTCGTTGACAGTTAAAAATCATTTGTTGATTTCAATTTGTTGACAAGTTGTCAGCAAGTTGATTTGTTATTTCTCTGAATCAATATTCTA
This sequence comes from Ceriagrion tenellum, assembly GCA_963169105.1. Lineage (NCBI taxonomy): Eukaryota > Metazoa > Arthropoda > Insecta > Odonata > Coenagrionidae > Ceriagrion > Ceriagrion tenellum. The sequence goes on along the minus strand of OY720642.1, from coordinate 121,116,119 downwards.
CATCTCTTTTGCGTTCTCAGCCTGTGATTGTTTTTAAACGCCCTTGCTTCGGCTTGTATCGGATATTACGTGTAATTAATGAGACTTGTAGTTTCATTGAGAGAAAGTTATCCTCAGATTAAATGGAGAGAGAAATTATGCTTTGAAATTAATGAAGCAAATATTTCAATTAGCTGTGTTATTATGACAGCAAGTTTTCTATGTTTTTTGGCGATAGTAAACCTATATCTGATTCATAGTCTTAGTTAGCAATTAATTGTCTGAAATATCCATGAAAAAAAATTAATGCAACTTGAAGAACAAAATAAATGTTCATTTCAGTTGCTGTAAAGTTTAAATATAAAAGGCATGGTGGAATTGGCTTGTGGCAGTTAGTGAAAATAATGATTTAAAAATTTTTAATGACCTTCAACTTTTACTGATTAGCACTTTAGACAGTTCTGTTCTGCAGAAGCTCTCAGACCGTAATTAGTTGCAGTGTGCGAGATGATGTGTGTGCTAGATAAATTATGAGTGTCCAGCAAAGGGGCGCATCCATGGATAGTGGGAAATTTTCCTCCCTTCAAGAGGTCAGGTGGAAAAAAGAATAGGATTTGGTGGTAATTTATGTCTTATTGTGTGCGTAAAATGTAAAATACATTGTGCCCACAAGTTAAAGCAATGATAAACAACAATAAAACATTTATAACTAAACAAAAAGCCGCTGATTCTCACATCCCATGAAGGGTAAGGGATATCTAGCGACCAGGCTAGTTCCGGTCATTTTGTTTCCAATATCAATTTGAATATAAGAGTTTTTCGTGAGCGACTTTTTCGAATACTTTCTAAAAATCAAGGAATAAACCTTCAACCTGCTTATTATGATTCTCCTGACGTGAGGATGTCATGAAAGACGAGCGCAAGCTGTGCTTTGCAAGACCTACGTATCCGCAAGCCATGCTGACTGCCGTGCAATAAGTTTCGATGGTAATAATATTGCTACTAAGGATGTGCTTGAGATTCTAGCATAAAAGTGATGTTAACAAAATTGGCCGGTAACTAACTGGGCCACGTTTGTTTCCTTTTTTAAATATTAGCTTGACGTTAGCTATTTTCTAGGCTAAGGGTTTTCAGTCTTACCATCAGATAATAATTTGCCAAATATGATGTATAGGAATGGTGTGATATGTGGCACTAACTCTTTGATCCCGCGTGCAGGTATTCCTTCTGGACCTGGGGACTTTTTACTTTTTATTGAACGCAGTTTTCAAGTTTTTCCATTCACTAATTTATGACAGGAATATTTGAAATGTGTACTCCGACATCATTTGCGAGGGCACTTTCGAAGAGGTGGTTAAATAAGTTGTCTTTTTCTATACTGTTTGGGTCTACTTGGCCGATTTGGAGCTATTAAGACTCCACTGCCGAAGATTCTCCCTGGAACCCTCTTGTGTAATAGCAAGATGACTTTGGGCTTTCGCTTAGTAATTCAATGACAATTTTTTTGAAGTTCTATAGAGTAATAAACATAATTTTATTTTTCTTTGAGCGTTGTGCAACGTAAATTTCTTCCGTCGTAGGTTTGTTTGCTGTGTTTCTTAACTTAATGGACTGTTTAAATAAGTAGTGCAATTGCCATCCTCCAGAGCACCTACCTCACTCCTTGGTTATGCCAACGGGATCCTTTACTTTTATGGCAGAGTTTGTGTTGAATATATTCCAAGATTCCTTCGCGTAGAATTCCCATAATAGTATATCCACAATACTTCGGAGATTTGGTCTTTTGTATTAGCTTCAAATTAACCAGTAATACAGAACATAACAATTACCCCTTCCTTCTATCCCCCCCTGATGAATGCTCCATGGATCCGCAAAATGGTCCAGCAATTATATAACAGTCAACTTAAAAGGTGTAAAAACCTAGAAAAAAGTTGGATGCAGAGCGACTACTTGATTATTATAGCCAGAGCAGAGTGTAATGGCAGTCGTAATAGCCAGCCACCCAATTCACCCTGCAATCGAACTGAGTGAAACGAGGCATTAACCTCCTCAGTCCCAAGACATATCCAGCACTATTGTTGAAAAATTCTTCATACTTACGTTTTGCATTGTAAGCCATGTGCAGAGTTAATATATCTGTGAATCAAGGTTCTCAATGATGCTGCCACTTATCAGCAAGCGCTGAACTAGTGGCGTTGCCAAACTTTTGCGTTGCTGGGCGGGAAAAAATTCAAAATTCTGTGTATTGTATACAATACGCCAGGACCAAGGAGGTTAACGTGGGCATTTTGTCCGTAAGCGGATAAGATCTCATTCCAGAGTCGTACAAAACACAAAATTATAAATGATACAAAAATACATTTGTGAGGGATCGAAACACATCGTAAAAATTTTAGCAATAAATTAATCGGAATCAGCTATATTAAGATTCAAACAGACGCATTGAAACAATAAAATAAAAAGAAAAGACTATTGTGCCTATCTTAGCTTGACTTGCCGCCTTTTTCCTGCTTTCTAAAACTAGGAATGTGCGTGATCAAAACATCGTCCTGCTTGGCAATGGAGCAAAAAGGCATTGTAAACTGCTGAAGTGCTCCTATTTTAACTTTGAGAGCATGGAATATACTCCTCAAGATGCAACTAAGACCACAAGTACCACATTAGTTCGTATGATTTGATGATAAAATAAAATGAATATACTAGTGAATGAGAACTGATATGCTAAAAGGGTTAGTTCAGTCACTGAAAATTAAAAAAAATAACATTCCAACACTCATTTCCCAGTAACTCTCAACTTTTCCAGGGACGTGGCAAACGCAGACCAAACCGCCACTGAACATATTTATACTTAAATGTAATCATTGTCATCTTCGTTCGAATTGTTTCCAAACTGTTTCAAATAAGTTCTTTTTAGTTTAAAACGAAATGTACAAATGATTTCCTACGTGCCCACAGCTCCCCAGAGAGTATTATTGGGCTGTAGTGGATTAAACCTCTCCCAGCATGCTACAATCATCATTACTGGTTGTTCAATCCTAAGATTGATAAACTGCAGCCCTCCAGCCTTTCTAATCTAATGGTAGTTCTCTCACCTGCCGGTTGCTCTTCCTGCTATGTACTTTCCACTCAATTTTGTCTATTTATTTCTGAATATTGATGTGCATTTTCTTTTACTTTAAGGAATATGTTCCTGAACTATAGTTCACCTGATTGAACTAGTCTAATGAACTATTAACTGTCGTGTCGTTTCCCTAATATCATTGATAAACACACGCCGAGGATTGGAAAGAGAAATGGAGTCGACGTTTATCTTCATAAATTGGCGAATAAAAAATTGTATTAATATATGGCATTGAGAATAATATTCTCTTTAAAATGACAGTAATTTCTAAGTGCTGCTGCCTGTCGGTGAGCTAGATGGATTCATAATTTGCAAACTATTCACTGTTTTTGAGTGAAATGAATGCGATTACGCAGGTGGTAGCTGCAAGATTTTCATTTCAGGCTGAGCTCTTCACGAATAGGGACAGTGCATATTTTACTGACTTCACATAAGTGAAGAGTATTTTATGAATCGGACGTTAGTGAACTGCCCATCTCTATTCCTTGGTCTTCCTTTGGGGACTTTTCTCCTTATTTTCCTTTAATTTCATTCTGCACAAATCTATTGTGTTTTAGGGTGTGTCGTATGGTTCTTCTTTTCTGTACGATATTGTGCTACATGTGGTCCTTTCATAATCTACTCTTCCATGCATTTCAACATTTCTAAATTTGACCGTCCATTTCAACTCCAGCCACAGGTTTTGAGAGCTGCTAGTCTTTTCTGGTTTGCCATCCCAGTGCACTATGCTTCCGATTGGTTGAGAGCTACTCTCCATACGAATAATTTCATTGTGACCTTGTTCATTGTCTTTTCTTCTTTGGAGGCAGTAGTAGTCTTTCTAGTATGAACGTTTACTTAGTTTGGGCTATTCTTTTCTTGACGTCTGTTGCACTTCTTTCGTCCCACGTCATAGTGCTTCCAAGATAGGTGAAGGAACCCATTTGCTCTATTTTATTTCCTCTCAATTGTAATTTTTGCATTTAGCCTGTCTTCCACAACCTTTAGTTTTGGTCTTCATTTTATCAATATTCATGTTACATTCCGGAAGAATTAGGTTTATTAGGTTTATTGATCTTTAAAGAATATATACAATTTCCTGTTATGACTGCGATATCGTCAGGTTAGCGGAGCGTGTTTATTTCTTCTCCGTTAATTTTTATTTCGCTTAATCCAATTTCTTGTGCTTCTCTTAATATCTCCTTCAAGTACATGTTGAACAGTGCCGGTGAGAGATTGTATCCTTATCATGTCTTTCATCTCTTATTTTCAATGTGACAAATTTCTTCTAGTCTATATTGTAGATAATTCTTTTGTCGTTAAAATCCACTCCACTATACTAAGAAGAAATGAGAATAAAATTGGTCCCATCACCCTGTGGTCATGAAAAAGGACGAATATGTCCATTGAGTCTTAATAATTGTGTTTCAGGTGTATAGGTATGTTCCAAGGAATTTTCAATGAAATCGTAAAGGTATTGTCGTGAACACGCACGGGTGAAGGAGATGTAAGAACGCGGGGGTGATTGGGAAAAATTTTGTCCCGAGTGGTCAACCAGCCGCAAAGCAGAGCATTGCCTCTGGATTTCAACTACAATCTGATGGATTTCATACAGCGAAAAAATTGGATAGAGCAAAGCCAAAACTTTGATGACAATAATGATGAAATTGAATTCAAGAATCAATTGTTATGTGTCTCTCAAATCAGATTTACCATCCTCGAAGTAAAAGTTCACATAGGCAGAGCCCGTGAATGATGGATAATATTTGGGGACGATTGTATATCACGCCGCAATTTTCATCTAATGAACGAAAAAAATAGAACAAAGTATAGCCTACTGCATGGAAGAACTGGTGCTTTCACGGTGAATTATATGGGTGAATGTTTCTCCAGTTTCACACCGGGATCCATAAATAAGCATGTGGCTCAATTCTTTTCGCTGGCGCAATAGCCACATGATTTCTGTAAATTCTCATGCGGTTATGCAATTTTGAATAATAGGCCAGGAAAATAACCCAAACTTTTATTCGAAACTTGAATTCCTTACCCGCGATTTCATTGCGAATAACTCAAGGGGGTCCCATCGTAAGTTTCCTCTCATCTCATGGTTCAAAATATTTTTATTGATTTACGATGTATTTTAACAATCAGAGGGTAAAAATAATGTTTTCCTAAATACTCGGACAACTATGCATGGTAGAGAATAGTAATGCACAGAAGAATCGCAGGAAATAAATATATCCACAAAATGAGATTTTTTTAGCTAAAATCGGTTTATAAACAAACAGTTATTGCAGGAAAATACGAAAAATGGCCATTTAAAAATTGTTTATATTGTTAACATTTATATTGAAATCGTATAAAACCTACAAAAAGGTAAGGGTGCTGCTATACTTTATAAGTGTGCTAAAGATGGACCCTGTAGGTGAAATAGTTTTTGCAAAATTCCTTCGATTTATCCCAAAAATCTAAAAAGTTATTAACTTTAACCCTCTCTTGCGGGGTCAATTTTCAACGTAGGATGAATCAAAAATAGGCATTTTAATTTTGAAGACTTAGTAAACAGTCTAGTTTTTAAAAAATTGACCTTTGGAAAATTAATTATAGCACATATTACATTAAAAAAGCCGACTACCGGGAATACATTGGAAAAAGCCACGTCGGAAAATTCCACGATAAATCGATGGAATTTTGCAAACATTATTTCTCCTTCAAGGGCCCATTCTTTAGCACACTTATAAAGTATGGCTAAACCCTCATCTTTTTGTAGGTTTAATACAATTTCACTGAAATTCTAAACAACTTTAAAAATAGCCAATTATCGTGCTTTTTGCGATAACGTTTTTTTATAAACCGAATTTAGTTAAACAAATCTTATTTTGTAGATAATTTTATTTCCTGCGATTCTTCAGTACATTATTTTTCTCTGTGATTTTACCAGGAACATTGAAAAAACTGATTTTATCCTGTGATTGTTTAAATAAAACGTAAATAAATAAAATATTTTAGAACTATGAGATGAGAGGACTCTTACAATACGACCCCCTTGAGTTTTGAGAGAATGCAATTGCGGGTAAGAATTTGTTTTATTTTTTATTTCCCTGGCCTATAATTGAATTTCATCCGGCCAGCTTCATTGTCAGATAAATATTTTATGCTTTATATATATTTAACTTGCAGACTGATTTGCGGTCTGCTCGTATCTACCCAATTCCCTACCTTTGGATGAATTATCAAAATCGCGTCGAGATTGACAGTTGTCATCCCGAGCCTTCTCGTTAATTTGGCATCAAGCAAGCAAGAGAAAGAAGGGAAGAGGGAGATGCAGGAATGCGAGGTCGAAAGGGGTGGTCCTCAAAACTCGGACGAAGAGGTGCAAAAGAGGTGGACGACCTCTCTGGGCCGAGGTGAGAGAGAGAATCAAGGAGAGAATCGATTGCCCTTCTGACACTCCTGAGAGAAGAGCCCTCCTCTCGGAAGTAATTGTCCTCCGCCCCTTTTTTTCCACATTCCCGACCCTTTACATTCCTTTAAACATCGTCAACTCCCTGAATACTCGTATGCTTGAATCGAGAGTGTACCAAAACCGCCACTTGGTTCTCTGGAGACACGAAAAAGTCGTCGCTCGTCAACTTAACAGCACAACAAAGTCAACAGCACAAAAGTAAAGTCCGAACGCTCCAGGCAAACGAAAGGAGGGATGCATAAGTGAATCAATACATTAATTATTAAATGGAGACAGACTGAGGACTTCAGAGTTTGTTTGCATTACACTTAGAGGGAGATTAGAGAGGATAAACGGATTTCACTCAACTTGGAAAGAAAAAGAATAAACCGACTCCTTATTGACACAGATGATTGCCTTTTGCTCTCTATTTTCTCTTCATTTTTTCCTAAACCTGCCTTCATTCTTCATGTTACAAATAGGGACCAGAGCAGATGCATCTCCCAGTCAAGAAATATAAGTGAGAAGAGGTGGTAATATTCATCTCTTTTCGTTCATCTAACTAAAATTAGATGAACTTTGAAATTTTGCTGGGATGCGGAAGGTTAACATGAGGCTGAAATAAGATCAAACTGCAATATAACTTTTTAGCAATGGCATTTCATTCCCTGCTAAGCCCATTGAAGAGGTGAATAAATCTCTCATTTTCAGCGAAAAGAATAATCTAAGTTCCAAAATGTACGAAAAAAAGGGAGATGTTTGAAAATAATGGAGATGTTGACCATTTTTTTTATTCAGAGCTATAAATTTATTTGTAAAGAAAGAAACTTTTAGGGGTACACAAGACGCTGTATTTATGCGACATAAAACGCTCAAAATAATGGTGTCACACTCCAATGCTTCACAATTTCCATTCGTCATATTCAGAAATTCTTATTATCTACCTCTTACGACTGGTCGGATAGATATCAAATAGAAAATTTGATGATATGTCAAACGCTTTGCAAATCGTTTGGTATGACATCAAAAAAGGAGAGAAAATGTTTTGACCAATATTATGGGAGCAGAAGTTGGAGGCAAGCCAGGCAGTGATAAAATCGGTTAGATTCGCTGACGATTCGGTGTTGATTAGTCACTATTTGGAGGGATTTCAAGCGTTGGTTTGAGCACTAGGAAAGAATCGAGGTGTACAAAATGGAGATAAACCATGAAAAACAAATGTTATCAAATTCTCTAGGGAAAAGAAAGCGGGGTTTTATTCATTTAAGTACCTATAGGAAACACCTGCAACAAGGAAAGTATTTGAATTTCTTGGGTTGTACACTCAAAGAAAATCAGTAGAAAAAAACGAGGGGGATAACAGTGTTAACGAAGGGAATGTTTAGAAATAGAAGATAGATGATGACTGCAGCCTTGGGTAAGGAAGAAGAAAAGAGGTTGATGAAGAGCTTGATGTTAAGTGTGGCGTTGTATGGGGCAGAAACGTGGACAATGAAGAGGGACGGCTAGAAATAAATGTAGGCTTTCCAGAGGTGAGTGTGGAGGAAAATGGAGAAATTCCGAAGGATGAAAAGGAAGACAAGCGGAAAGTGCATAGTATGATGAGAGAGAATAGGAAGATTTTGGATAAGATCACGAAGAGGAAGGGTATGTGACTGAAAGGGGTGAAGGAAGGCGATAGGTTGCTCAAGGCCCTGATAGAGGGAAGAGAGTCGGACAAGCAGGGAAGAGAAAGAAAGAGGATAGGTTAAAGTGGCGGGATGAAGAAGAACACGATGTGCACGGGGATGAAGAAAGAAATAGTTGATCGAGATAGATTCCTTCACGTGTGAAGATCTGGAGGATTTCTCTGACTTTCAGAAAAACCTGCCTGTAACAGATAGATTACTATAAAAATGATAAAGTAATATTTATGCCCAAAATATTAATTTGTATTGTAAATAATATTAACTACAATTATCCCTGTGACCTATTTGCAAGAAAAAATGCACCACGTTCAGCAAAAGGAGCACAAAACCCCTATAATTGAGATGGAAAACTTATATTTGATTATATAAATATCGAATAACTCGGAAAAGACGTTACAAGTAAATCACTCCAGATACTGCACGGATGACAAGCAAGAGACCTCCAGAAACATCCGGCCACTTTACCGGCGTATGCTGGCGGTATGATTTTTTTCATGGCGAATTTAAACCCTGTTTATAATGTTAAAAATTCTACAAAGTTACGTCTGAAACTACAAACATCTCTACATCTTAGCCTCGTGCCGCACGGATTGCCTGCAAAAGAACTCCTCCGCATGAATTATCTCTGGCTTCTAGCCCCTACCCACTTAAAGGTGTCAAATGAGCGCTAGGCATTTTGTTCTGCACCCACATTCCCCTTGACCGCTGAGCCAGAGAAGGACCTCTCCAAGAGTACGGAAGGCACTTCAGGAATGAGAGGTGACTGGTGGCGATGGAACAGCCGAGTTGAGAATCATTAGCAAAAACCTCGATGATAGTGCAGAGGACCCAGAAAATTGTTTACATTCCATGCTGATAAGGATACACATTAAAGCAACCAAATGATAGCTTCCTCTGCACCAGCGTTTTCCTAACTGAGTTCAGCGAAGGTCTTGGGCCTCCGCGAATGATTCTCGGGAATCCACGCCTCGGAAGTTATGACGATGACAAAATCACAAAAAATGAATTGTTACTCCCATCTAGCGTATTTTAATGTTCATTACTTTATTAACATAAATTTCGTATTTTTCGTACTTCTGTTTATGTATAATGTGTAGCACTCCTCATAGAGAATGGACAGAACTTAACATTATATGGGCATAACAAATATTCCTTGGGACTCCACGAGAAGTTTTTGCTTCAAATGGCTCCAAGGCAGAAATAAAAATTGGAAACCGCTGCTCTACAATATAAAAGTCAGTTGTAAATTAAAAATAATATCTACTAATAAACATGCACGATCTGGCTCTCCACAGACTTATGCTCGATACTCGTTAAGGAACGGGATGTTTTACTAGGTTGCCACTATACACTCAAACTCATTCGAATGACAGAGTTCCCTTCGATGTCGACGACGAGGAAACCTATATCCCGGTGAAGCCAACAGTATAAAGATTTTCTGCTCATTAGTGGAAGAATTTTGGCAGAGAAACTAAGAAATATATAGAAACCACATTAGGGTGGCCACAGTTGATACGTAATTTCCGGTTACGGATTAGCCTTTAGTTTATCACTTAATCTCCGTTTATCAGCCTACGCACGAAAGTTTAACAGTTTTTGATAGGGGATTAACCCCGCGGGAAACAATAAGCCGCGAGAATAATGGCATTTTCATAATGCATTCTGAGATTATCTTCCCAAGATGTTTGGTGAGGAAAAACATGGTTAACGTTTAATTAAGTAGTAACTTAAATAAAACTTTGTATACTCCACTATAGGTTTAATAACACGACCCGGGTTTTGACACTTCGTGTCATCTTCAGGTACATACAAAGTTTTATTTAAGTTACTATGAAATACTTCCACCAAGTCAAGCCTGGAACCATTTCCTTTGTTTAATTAAGTATGTAGACTAAGGGAAGCTTTTTGTAGAGGATTATCGTTTAAGAGTATGTAACCTCCTTTTTGAAAGAAAGACATGACCGTATACGCCGTAATATATCTATCAATTTGAATCAAACGGATAATTTATTATGCAGCTGGGAATATCCATAATCATCTGAGCGATGCTCTGAATTTTAAGGCCCTCGTAAATTATAGCCATTATGAAGTTTGTTCCTCAATAAACCAGCATGAAGAACTATGGCCTAGATTTCCGTCAAGCACAAGTATACTATGGGATTTCGTAGAACAAATGTGATAAAACATTTCACCAATTAGGAGACAGATTACATCGTCTTACAAATGCGTCCTTTACAATGAAAGTGTTTGGGAGTGGAAGTAATTCTTTATCCCAAAGGTGAAACAGTAGCAAAAAAATTGCGTGTGTGAATCACATTCTCATGTCGCATCAAGTTTTATTTAGTTGTCAAGTAGAAGTGTTTTTTAACTGATGACATTCACGCAAGTGTATTCTAAAAATAGCTGAGGCTTTTGTCACAATCGTGCGACACAACTTCAGCGTAGGAAGTTTTATTTAGTTGTCAAGTAGAAGTGTCTTTTAACTGATGACATTCACGCAAGTGTATTCTAAAAATAGCTGAGGCTTTTGTCACAATCGTGCGACACAACTTCAGCGTAGGAACATTGGAACTCTTAAGAAAGATCGAAGGCTTTCCCGGCGTATGGTATCGAGGAAGTTAATGCGGGTTTTCCACCGGGTCAGGTTGTCCATGTCTGCCGACGTTTCGATGACCGAGTTGCTCATCGTCTTCAGGGCATCTGAAGACGATGAGCAACTCGGTCATCGAAACGTCGGCAGACATGGACAACCTGACCCGGTGGAAAACCCGCATTGACTTCCTCGATTGGAACTCTTACATTTCTTCCATCTGGAAAAATTTTAATCTGTCTCAAAGAGTTATTCTTAAAACATGCATTACTACTCAAAACCATGTGATTAGTATTAATCATTTAGAGTATAAGCACAAACCATACTTTGGATCAGAGAAACTGGTGTATCAATGCAAGTCAACATGAAGACAATATGTTTTGACGAACGATTTGGGATAAATATCAGAGAAATAATTGTTTGCTATCTCACGCCGACAGAATTTTCCATTGGTATTTTTTTCATACGATTAGAATTGCACGAATCAAAAAAAAATCATTCCATGACCACTCGACGATTCGCTTCGCAACAATTGCTGCAGTCGAAAACCTCCTCTCCCGTTTATTATTTGCTTGTATATCTATTTTCTTCAAATTCAGTACTCAACATATTAAATGCCGTACTTGCTCCAGCAGTAAAATGAATACTACGTAAATTAATTAATTTTTGCATTAAATTGGAAGAAAATGGATATATGAAGCATGGATAATAAAGATATGTTGCTTATATGGCACTGGCATTTGAGATCTTACTGAAGAAAAATTATAGTATTATAATAAAAAGCCGAATCAGCTACCTTTCATGCAAACATTACTAATTGCTAAAAGAATCCATGACTATACCTTAGTTTGACAATTACAAGGACCTTTTATTAGTTTATTTCGCGAAAATAAAAAAAGAGGAAAACCATTCATTCTCTTTTAGTAGGCATTCATTGGTAACCACGCCTAACCCATCCTCTCTGCATTTCTCCAAATAAACTCAAAGTCTCCTTCAGGGCATTAAGAAGAGAATACCACCATGAGGATGTGAATGAAACCTTTGTTATTCATGTGCATATACTAATTCGTAACTAGTTTATGTATATAATTTAACTGAGGGACATTTCAGTTCTAGATGTAGCATAGATAATAAAGATATTTTGCTTATATGGTACTGGCATTTGAGATCATACTTCTTAAAATTATGTCATAATGAAAAAAAACCGAAGCAGCTACCTTTCATGAAAACATTACCAATTGATAAAAATCCACGACTGTTCTTAGTTTCACAATTAATAGCACTATTTATTAGTTTATTGCGCAAAAATGAAAAAAATGAGCAATACCATTAATTCTCTGATAGTAGGCATTCAATGATAACCACGCCTTACACATCCCCTCTGCATTTCTTCAAATAAACTCAGTCTCATTCGGGGCATTAAGAAGATAAGACACTCATGAGGGAAACGGGAAGAGATAGTGAGACAAATCTCTTTGTGTCCTTTGCGTAGGAACGCTCTCGTCTTTCTATCTCTCGAGAGGGAGATTTTAGACTCATTCTCAGTTTCGTCCTTCTAACGCCATCCGTCCTTGAGTCCTCAAAGCGAGAGGAGGAATTCTGAGAAGTGAGGAAATGCGTGCGAAAGTAGAAAGATCCTCGGAAGTCCCAAGACGCCTCTCCTATTCTCTCTCACTCTCTTTCGCTCTCTAAGGGAAGCGGTCGAATATCACAGCTTCCTCCGGAGGGACATTCCATTCCTCTAGAGAGTGGGGGAGAGATTTGCGCTCTATAAAATGGAAGGAAGAATTTGGACGCCCACCGCAGTCTGAAGGGACAACACACACAGAACGGAGGGGTCCCGCACACGAGCACCTGAACCTCTTACATTCCTTCGTTTAACTCGTCCCTTCTCTCTCCCCCTCCTCATTTCATGCGTGGATACACTCCGGTACGAATGAATGGATGAAGGAACAGGGTGAGGGGACGTGGGTCGCGTAGGCAGACGGCGAAACCACTGCTGCAGTCACTCACCAAAAAAGATGCTCCCAGAAAGAGCAACAATTCACACCTGGCATTCCTCATTGTTGTGCCCTCCTTCAGAGGGTAGTTGAGCTGAGACCCTTAATCTCCAAGGCTCCTCTCGTCTTCTCTCGTGCAAGGCAAACATGTCGCACTTTCAAACATGCGGGATTACCCGAAAAAGGGCGGAGAATGGCAGTGTGCGAAGAAGCGGAAGAGAAGATGAAATAATAATAATAACCACCTCTCACGCTCCATGTTCGTGATAGAGTTTTCGGCCCCGGCTGAAACGAACATGGATGCAAAGGAGGCGGAGAAACGGACGAAATATCAAGACCTGCTTTTTGAGCTTCGGCAAATGTACCCAGGACACTCTGTTAAAATGGTAGTCCTCATCATAGGTGTGTTCGGAGGAGTTAAGGGCTCGCTGCTGGAGAGCATCAAGTGCATTCCGTCCTGCGTGGCACAGGTGGAGTCACTTGCAGCTCGCATGCAGAAGGCCGTTATACTTGGGCCCCTCCGTCTACTCCGTACGCACGACCCAACCGCAGCGTATCCACCAATCCGATGGGCGTCGGACATGGCTGTGATAACTGCCAAACCCCTCTCAAGTTCTCGGCCATTATGACGGCAATAAAACCCGATGCTTGCCGAGGACTCGGAGGGGAATGTTACGAAAGTAACTTTAATTATAATAATAATAATTTTATTCGTTCCTTCGTTCCGCGGGTCTCAGGTCCGAAACAGATGGTTACGTTTTCGCGTGCCATGATGGTGCCATCAACACTCTCGTGTACCGCCGAATTATATTCAAGGCGGAGGTGGCGGATACGAGATGCTGAGCGTGTCGAGCCAAGCCGTAGACTTTCAGTCACCTTCTCTCCGGCTGCAGTTATTACGCGCAGTCAGCGTATTTAGCTCGGCACAACGCAGATCTGCGGGTGTTGTTTTTCCACCTTCGACATCATTACGGCATCGACGAAGCACATGTGCTGCCCTATGTCCCTGGAGAATTGAATCCGTCGTGAAGAACGACAAAATAAAAATCTGATGGAATTACTCATTCCCCACCACCAGGCAGTTGGAGGCGAACAAGCCTGACATCGTTCTCCTCGACCGCCTAACGCGTTCCATGTTCGTAATTGAGTTTTCGGCTCCGCGAAAGAGGCGGAAAAACGGACGAAATATCAAGACCTGCTGTTCGAACTTCGGCAGATGTACCCGGGACACTCTGTAAAACTAGTAGTCCTAGTCATAGGTTTGCTCGGTGGAATCAAGGGCTCGCTGATACTGAGCATCAAGTGTATTCCTGCTTGCGTGGCACAGGCGGAATCACTTGCAGCCCGCATGCAGAAGGCCGTCCTCTTGGGGTCGCTCCGTCTGCTTCGTGCGCACGACCCAAACGCAGCGTAGCTACTGATCCGAAGGATTTCGGTAGTGGCTACGAACTCTGCACCGCCCCTCTCGAGTTCTCGGCGATTATGACGGCAACGAAACCCGATGTTTTCCGGGGACTCGGAGGGGAAAGTTACAGAAGTAGCAAAATAATAATTTAATTCCTTATGATACAATTGAAAAAGTAGAGAACCATATACAAAATAAGGAATTTAGACACCCTTTTGAGGCCTTAGTCTCGCTTTAGGTTTGCCGACTCACTGAACTTTTAAACTGGTCTGTGTTACATTCATTTTGTAAATAGCCCTTAAATACTGGAGAAAAATTAAAAGAGAGAACACAAAAAAAATTAAATTGAACAAAGATGAAAAAAAACAAGGAAAATGTACAAAAAAACAAGGAAAATGTACAAAAAGGAAAATATACAACACTTTACACATTGACTTGCATCACCGTCATGGTTTGGCGGCAAGCTCTTATTTCCCAAGAGCAAGCAAAAACTCAACCTCCACATTTTGCAACAACCAAGTTCTAGCTGCTTTACAAAACTTCCATTCACTTTCTGCTTTAAACAAATCAGGTGGTAGTGAAGAAAAGATTTTTGGTCTCATATAATTATAACATTGCCTATATAATTCATTTTTAGGCCTAGGAATCAGCAAATTATTGTCAAATCTCAATTTATAAGCCCTTGGCTTATTTAATTTACCACCACGGTTATAAAAAATTCTTTCACTCAGATTTTTTAAAAGGGGAAAGGCATGAGTCTAGCCAGAGACACGCGACATTACCTATTTCTGAGCTGTCACCAAAGACTTGATATTCGTATTATAAGCTCTAAATAATAAATGTGGAAGACATATTTAAGACGTACATAGGGCATGGCCGGTATACGTTAGACGAGGTCGAGAGCATCTTAGAAGAAGATAGAAATTTACGAGTATCGTCAGCAGAACATATGATATCAAGAGCCAATGGTTTTTGGCGGGAGTGATTTGATTTTTGGCCTAATCAAATCCAATCTGCAGGCAGTGTAAAGCTAATTGAGGCGGCCAACACATTTAAATCATTGTCTTAAGACAAATTTCATTAACACCTTCGGTTCACTGAATTCATTGAACCATTTATTTTATTATTTCCGTTTCCAGTCTTGCTGACACAATGCGTAGGTCGAGTGAACGGAGATCTCGGCTGAAAACAAAGGAGTGATGAATTAGGATCCGGGAGCCGACACTTTGGACGGTTCAACATGATATTTGTGGGATACGAATATGAGTTCTAGATTGGAACTTTCTGAGTAAAGATTTTATACATAGGTGTCGCACAGCAAAAATAAACCCGGGAGACGAATTTTAACAAACCTCTAACGGATTACAGTTCCATGGCAATGGGCAATCCGAATTTTCTAATATATTTGCCTTCAATTCATATTATATTATAAAAGATGCAGATGATCAGGTGGTAATAGCAGAGAGAGGGAAACAGTTAGAAAAAATGGTGGACAAATTTATGAGGGTATAAAAATGTTTTGGAATGAGGGTAAACATCGGGAAAACTAAAGTAATGAATGAATGAATGAAATAACTGAAACTTTATTTATGCTCTAAGGTAACTCAATAGAGCTAAACAATTGCATGTTCTGCTCAAAAACCATAAAAGGCACATTAGAAAAGAAAAGTTAATTTACATAACAATGATTATTACAGTAATATTTATAGTTAGATATAAAGTAAGTTTTACAAATTTATTTATGAGTCTTTAAATAACATAATAATTTGGCTTTAAATTATAGAAGGGGTGAAGAAGACTTGACATGGGATGGTAACGAATTCAAAAACTTGGAAGCAGTGGTGAGAAAGGAATTAAGGTAGATATTGGTACGGGCGTGGGAAATGTGAAGAAAGGTAGGGTCAGATCGGGTTAATATTTGGGAATGTCTTTTCTGGGGGTAAATAGATCGTAGAGGTAGGTAGGATTCCGATTATGGAAGAGGGTGAAAAGAAAAGACCCCAAAAAGTATTTTCTTTGGGAACCGAGAGGTAACCAATTTAGTCCAGCATAATATTTTGACAAATGTTCATCTCTGCGTAAGTCAAATATATATCTAACACAAGAGTTTATAAGTCGTTGGAGACGCCTATCAAGAAAATTATTTATATCGCTGTAAACCAATACACAGTAATCCAAAACTGGAAAGATAAGACAAGTACGAAGCATAACTCTAGAGGAAACAGAAAGATTATTCCTTTGCAGAATTAGAAGATAAATAATCTTATTTCTTTTATTACAAATTTCCAAGATGTGCTGATCCCATGACAAATTGCATGAGAGGATAAATCTAAGGTACCGCACAGTCTTATTTATCTGAACAAGTGTAGTACAAACACATACAGAGGGGAGACGATTGTAATCAATGCTGTTTAAAAGCCTTTTATTAACAAAAATAGTTGCTTAAGTTTTGTTGGGGTTTAACTGGAGATAATTAATTTTAGCCCAGTCGCAGACAGAACGGATATCAGCGTTAATTGCGTCAATACATTATGGAAAATCATCTAGAGTGGAGTGAATATAAATTTGCAAGTTATCTGCATATAGCATGTATTTAGAATATTTTATGCTTTTGAACAGATCAAGAGTGTTTAAATTAAACAAAAGAGGTCCGACAACAGAGCCTTGAGGGACACCACATGAAACTGGGAGTCAGGAGGATATCTCGTCGCCGGAACCCTTAACTGCTTGACTCCTACCTGACAAGTAGGAGTGAAACCAGTTTAAGGCAGAGCAGGAGAAATTTAGGGATTTCAGTTTAAGTAGGGGTAAAGAATGGTTGACTCGATCAAAGGCCTTGCTAAAATCGAATAGGACCATTACCGTAATGAATTTTTTATCGATAGCAAGACGAACGTCATTTGTGACCGTAAGCAAGGCAGTCTGGGTACTGAAACCCTTACGGAAGCCAGATTGATATGGATCAAGTTTACTATACGATATAAGATATTCAGTAACTTGAGAGTGAACAATTCTCTCCAGTGTTTTTGAAAGAGCACACAGAATTGAGATAGGTCTAAAATCAGAAGGAGTTTCGGGTCTGTTGACCTTTCTGAGTGGTGTAATAAGACCCTTTTTCCAGGCAGCTGGAAATTGAGCTGGGCTAAAGAATAATTGAAAATTTCAAGGATGTATGGAAGCAGAAAATAGGTGGCTCTATGAACGAACAGCATTGAAATTTGGTCATATCCTGGGGAGTTAGATTTAGTCAACTTTAATTACTTCAAAGCACCCTCAGGTTTGATATATTGAAAAAAGGAAATTGTTCGCATTGAATGGGATGAATAAGTCCAAAGGAGTTAAAGCAGGAAATTGTGGTTCACACACACTGACAAATAAGTGAAGAATTGATTCATTTGATCAATAGAAATGTGACTTGGAAGTACATTAGAGCGCTGACGTACTAGCCCAAGGTTCCGGAGTTCTCGCCTAACTGCCTTTTGGCCTTTGACTTGAGAGAGTTTTGAGGCAAAGTGCTGACGCTTGGCTTCAATAATGCGGGCTTTAAGCAAATTTCGAGAATCCTTGAATGATTGAAACGCAGCAGGCGTTCTAGAGCGGATATAAGCACGACGGAGGCAATTGCGTGCACGAATTTGTTGACGAATTTTGTTAGTGAACCATGGTGCTTGAATGCACTTAGGATAGCACGTCACTAAAGGAGCTGAGAGACAATTCAAACAACAATCCAACATATTTAAGTTGAGCAATTCATCTTTAGATTAATGCAATCGGACTTAAAAACATCACTCCATTTCAAAGCCACTAGTTGATTCTGAAAGTAAAGGTCATCGAAGTTTCTAAGTTTACGGATTTTGAAGGGCTTAGGAGGAGTGGAGTGAAATTTAAATTTATAAGAAATATGTATTAGGTCATGGGCTGATATAAAAGGCACAGGTATTTGAGAGTAAGCAATTATTTTCTCGGGGTCATCAACGATAAATAAATCAAGCAGGGTGTGACTGGTCATGGTGTGATGCGTCGCACTGAACGGAACATTGTGGAGGTTGCTACTAAGAGTAAATTTCCGAATATATTGACTGTCGAAGCGTTTTTTAAGCAGATCGGAGTTAAAATCACCGACTAACACAACATTATTACTGGTGGGAAAAAAACGAAGGAAATCATTTTCAAATACACTCATAAACCCAATTATCGGAGGGCGATATACAACACATAAAAGAAGTTTTAACGAATTGAGGCCAATAATTTAAACAATCAGGTATTCAGGGTGAGAACAATAGACTGAAGGGGAAGAGGATAGAACTGAGAATTGAAAATCATGGCGAATTAATAGGCAAACACCACCACCCAATTTACCAAGACGATCATGCCTCAGTAGATTACAATTAGGTATCGACACAAACTCATCAGGAATATCCGGATTAAGCCACGTTTCAGTGAGACAGATGATATCATAAACAAAATTTGAAAAATGAATTTGGAATTCATCAACATGGCCGCACAAAGATTGACAATTTACACAACATATTTTTATGTAGTTAGACAAATGAACTTCATGCTGCCGATGGTTACCGCTGTGACGATAACTTGTATATCGTCTCAGTTTATCAGTGTCCTTCTCCGAAGAAATTGTGAGGCACTCGGATCCATCTTCTTTACGAACATAAATTCTTCCATTACGCACCCATAAGTACTAGATTTTGTTACATTTTTTAAGTCACGCGCCACTGAGTATAACTTTCGGTTATAAGATGTGAGGGATTCATTGACATAAATAGGCATCACTGGGGAAAGATTAAAAGCCTATGTCCCTGGAAGTAACATTTCTCTTGACTCTACGAGCGGTGACAATATTGGAGGCATGTTAGTGACGAAGAAAGCGGACTATCACAGGAGGGAATGAATCAGACCCATTTCCACGGGTTTGAGACGATGTGAGTAGTCAAGGTCAGACACACTAATTTCCTTACCGAGCGCTCGCCCAATGTTATACACCAGGGAGTCAATGATTTCACCATCAGCAGAGGGCACATCACGAAATTCAACTACATTACGTAAGCACTCTTGCTCGGCTCTATTTAATTGAACTTGGAGAGTTGAAACACGATTAGAGATAGTGGTATTCACTGCGTGTTGGTTGTCAAGGCGTTGTGTATGGCTGGCAAGGGAAGTCGTGACACCTTTAAGAGATTCTGCATGTTCAGTGATGGACTTCTGAATATCCGAGAGGGATATTTTTATGTCCTCTTGGATTTGCATCACTCTGCCGAGTAGTTCATTTACCAGTGCAGCTAGAGATGCATCAGAGGATTTTTCCGAGCCAGGTTTTATGGGCGTTGAATCACATCGAGAAGCACGCTGCCGGGATGTACAGGAGTCACACACCCAGGTTTTTTGCAGATCTTCCAGAGCTTGAAAATCCCCATCAGACACGGAGACACAGGTTGCGTGGAAAAATGACTTACACTCGCCACAAGTCAGATCCTTTAGATTACGCCGAGAGCCTTGGTTACAAATACCACAAGAAGGCATTATGAAAGAAGCACACGGGAGCACAGAGGAGACAACCATTCAGCTCAAGATCAGAACGCCGAATGAAGGCAGGAAAAGAGGAAATATTTTTAAATTATGCAATTGATGTAAAAAAGCTAAAAGACATACCATCCTTAATATATCTCCGAAGTGTTACTACATGAAATGAACGTTGCACGGAGGAAATAAAAAGTAGAATAATACAGGGAAATGCAGCCTTCAGTAAAGTCAACCAACTACTTTCAGCCAAAGCAATCAAGATAAGCTTGGGGAAAAGATTTGATAAATGCTCTACTCGGAGTGTTGTACTTTAGGGAGCAGAAATATGAACAGTCAGGAGGGAAGAGGAGAAATATGTAGAGGGTTTTGAAATGTGGCTATGGAGTAGAATGGAAAGAAAGCAATTTGAGTGACAGAGTGAGAGGAAGTGTTGTAAAGGATGAATGAGGAAAGAAATATTTTAAGATCAATAACAAAGACGTAGGCCAACTGGATGGGACACGTCCTAAGGAAAGATTGCCTACTGAATAGAATATTAGAAGGAAAGATCGAGGGAAAGAGAGGGAGAGGAAGACGAAGAGATATTATATAGACGGATATTACAAATGGAAGAAGTTACGAAGAGCTGAGGGAGGCAGCACAAGATACACGTGCATGGAGGAAGCAGCTCTTTTGAAACCTGTCTGAGGACAGATTCATCTTAGGAGAATTCGCCTCATTAGAATGGGAACACAAGCCTCAATATTCTCTAACGCCGCGCTCTTTGAGTTATTGTTTGTTTTGTGTATTTTAATGTCTAATAAGTTTATTGTTTATTTTGTGTTTTGCCTTATTTCTTATTTTGTGTTTTAATGTTTAAATTGTTTATTTTGTATGGTCGTTGTTGGTTGTGAGTTATAAGTATGGGAGTTGCTGAATTTTGGAGAGGGGGGATTGTTGGAGAGGAGAGAGAGGAAATAGAAGGTGTATTATCAAACTGAAAATAAAGCGCTACCAAAAGAATACAGCAAGGCGTTACAGTTCTATCCCAAGCAATTATCCCTTAATTCTCAATACTGAGAAAGAGTAGGACTACTCATCTAAAACTTGGCTTCTTCTCCCTCATCTCGTTTAACGGAAGCCATCCGTTCATAATATAGCATGATGTTGATAGGAGTACCAATGTCACACCAATGTATGGTTATTGTTTGTAAATTGCTTTTTGCCTTTCGGTTGTTCCTAGTGGTAAACAGCCTCTGTCGAGGATAGGCCACAACTTAATGATCTTAAGGTAGTCCGAGCGAGATGGTTCCCTAGTCATGATAGAGACCATATTCGAATTACACGTTTTAATTTCACCACCTGTAAGACACATCAATTAAATATTCAATTATTAATGGTACAATAATAGTCTTGACAGAAATCGTAGGCAATTAAATGAAAATATCTAAATAAGTTTTTTACTTTTACACATTTTATTCGCGCGGTGCGTTTGAAACTCCTTCAAAATGGAAGGTTTTTTGTGATAACCAAGAACCTACTGCGGTGAGAATATAATTAATTTTCAAAAAAAGTTGAAAAAACACAAACTACACACTGATAGTTTTTTTACGACACCTAAGTGTTATAAATACCTCATTTTGTAAATAATGTCTCATAGCATTGTAAAAGGGTTGATATTTTTTGGCAAATATCTCCAAAAGTAACTTGGTAAGGGGTAGAATTTTTGGTTTTATTGGATAGGTGAGAAATTTTTATTTAAAATAAAACCAAATTCATTGATTTATAACTATATAATATTTCGCTCGGACTACCTTAAATGAGGTAAAAATGTCTTAAAGAGCGTATTTTGCCCTGGTAGAAGGTGACTGAGCCACGAGGCCTAAATGCTTCTTTGAAGGCGAAGCAGACTTTCACGCATATTACGAGAAGGGATTCATTCCCTTCAAAGGGAATGAAGGTTGGTGCCCGCGGCGTCTGGGAAGGTTGTTTGCCATCAGGGGGATGAAATAATTGAATTACGGAGAGTAAGTGCATGGAAGTACAACTGCAGAAGAGCAAACAAGTTTGCAACAGGGGGGGAGGGTAAGGTGAGGCGAACCCTCAACAGATAAGGGATCATATAGGGAAGGGGGTGGACAGTGGCATGGGAATCGTGGTTTGCCCCCATCACCATATGACGGCGGACCGCAGAGATGGCGGGGATAGGGCGTGGCATATGGTAGAGGATGATTGTATCATTCGCTTAAGATATCGAGGGAATTCGAAACTACACGGTGAGACGTTTCAATTATAAATAGTAATGCAGGTAGTTATTTTATAACTATGCGATTCAGAAATTTATTTGGATGTCCATATTTAGTCCATACGATTTTATTTAGAAACGGGGAGACATCGATAACAATTGAACGCAGCTAGTAAGACTTATGCGTGTAAAAGAAATATTGAGAATTCGAGCGGAACGTGAAAAAAATCATCATGGCTTTAGCTATGCTGACAACATGGCCATTCGTGCTGAGAAGAAAAAAGGCCTCACAAGAATTCTAAACTGCACACATAAAATTCTCAATAAGTACAAATTAATATTGAGGAGACCAAGGTCATGAATTTTGGAAAAAATATAGAAGAGAGAAAAACCGGTAGACATGGACATGAGCAGACATTCCGAATTTCAAGCAAATCGAGAGGCAAAGCGTTGATACCTTTTGGTTAGGGTTTCCTCTCTAAGGAAATATTAGAAAGAGGACAACTCAATCCGTTGACGTTTCTTTTGGGTGTTTGCTGATCGTTATATTCATACTTTGTTCCTTCAATCCTGACTCAAGATCTCTTCCCTTTTTCTCCCTTCTCTCTTACCTATCACCATTCCTCTATTAAGGCCTTCACAATTTTCCTTAATATCTTTAACTTACAGATCCATCTACTCTCCTCCTCCTCAATGCTTTTTACAATTCCAAACCATGTCCATCACGACAATTACTTCTCGCCCATCTTCACTTCATTTCCATCCATCGTACCCAGTGTACTCTCCGCACACACCTGCCAAGCATTCCGTTATGTACACTCATCCTCCATCTTTAGAGTGTCGCATTTTCTTTCAAATAATATATGACGACGTATTCGACTATTTCTTAGCATATAGTTTCATTTTCAGAGGTTTCTGTCATGAGCTCCGTCCTATTACGAAATGCATTTTTCACTCATCAATCTGGCGATTGATTGCCAGCAGCTCTCTACTCTATCAACCACTTAAATCCAACATAACTATTTTCTTTTACGTTCTCAATGATTAATTACTTTATCCTAAAAAACCTATTTAAAAAAACTAGGTTTTGTTAAATGTATTAGCTAAGGTCCTCGGATGAAAAAGTCAAACAGAGATGCTACTGTGCTCTGATTAGGCCACACCTTGAATACGCCGCGAGCATTTTGGATCCTGGTCAAACAGATTTAACCAAAAAAATTAAAAAAATACAAATAAAATCAGCACGCTTCGTTTAAAACTGCTACGAGCGTACATATAGCGTCTCACAACTTTTTGAGGGATCAAGGTCCCAAGTTCAAGATCAAGAGCCCCTGAAGACTCGGAGGCTACACGCTAGGCTTAGGTTGCTTGATAAATTCAGAACATATTTTTCAGAGCGATATAGAGAATACTATCATGAATTCTCACTACATCTCTAGGTCTGGCAGATGCTATAAAATAAGAGAGATACACTGCCGAACGGATGGGTACAAACACTCGTTCTTTCCTGAACAATAAGTGACCACAATAAAAATTGAGCTCCACTAAATGCACTCCTATAATACACGTCATCACTCCATCTCCAAAATACTTACACCTTTACACGGCTGGTGACTTAACACCCCCTGCCACGTGCGCATGAGGCGGTTCGCAGGGTATTATGTAGATGTAGTTGTATCCTGTTCTTGGTCCTCCTCCATAATTCTCCTCATTTATCTACCCTTCCAATACTGTTTTCAATTTTTTGTTTTGTTGAAAAATATGTCCACAAATCTTTCTTTCTAGTCGCATTATTTTAATTATACTAATATATGTTTTCCGACTTGCTGGAGGACTCCTTTATCAATGGTCCTCTCCATCCGATTAATACTCGTCATCCTTCAGCCACACCACATCTTCATTGCTACGCGTCTCATTAGCGCTGCTGCTGTTTTTGTCAACAGTTCACTGCCAATTAAGAGCACGCTCCAAATGTACGTTTTAGTAAAGAGCTTTCTTACTTCCAGGCTCGAGTTGCCAGCTGTGAACAGACTTCATCCTTCCGTTGCTTGTTCTCCTGCTTCCTGGGTAGCAAATGTATTTCAGTGGTTAAAACTTTGTTTCCCATGTCAGCCAGTTATTCTACCTTTTTCATTTTCTCCAAAATCCATAACGTTGATCTTCTAAACATTAATCTTCAATTTCTACTGATTTCGAATTTTATATATACAGTTCAGCATTGGCCACTTTCTTTCTTCATAGCATGGATAGTCATTTTGTCAGAAAAGCTAAAACTGATTTTTCCTCTAATCACTTGCATTCTTGTAAAAATCTTTCTTTTACCGGTATATATTGAAGATCATCGGTGATAACGCGCATCCTCTTTGTACTTTTTACCGTACTTGCACTTCTGCTCCCTCAGAATTTCTGTCACATTTAATCACAGCAAGGTGTTTCTCAAACAGCCTACATATTACTGACAGTTCATCATATGACACTCTTATAATATTCAGAGTAGGCAGTATTCTGTCCCAATCTACATCGTGACATTATTTCTCCACATTGATAACTCTAATTTATAAATGTTTTTCCTTAGCATTTCTCTTTATATGATAAAAGTCAGGACTAAAATGACTTTTATCAACCCTCTGCTTTTCCTTAAACCGTTTCCCTTAGTTTATATCCATCGTCCGTCACGAAACGAGAGTCTTCGCCTGGGACTTTATGACGAAGGGAGGCATCTTTATGACAGAGGAAGATGAGCAACAAGTAGGAAGGGTAATTAGGGTGGTTCAACCCTTGATGGGTGTGATACGCACAACAACCCTCCGATATTTTCCTAAATTCACATCTCAGTCATTTCATAAAAGAAAAAGAGAAAGGAGATTAGGTGAGCGAGATTTCTTTTAAATTCTTTACTTTTACTCCCCAAAACGCACTGTCCACTCTGACTCTGAGCAGAGGGAGCAGGTATGCAAAACGTTCAAATTTACAGCGAGGCAATCGCGAAGTGAGAGGCCTACCGAAGACCAAAATGTCCACTCAAATGGAAGAATCATATCCATTCACCTCAACGGATTTGAAAAAAAGAAAAATAATCTCAATTGACCTTAAAAATGGTGCAGAAATGAAAGTAGAAGTGCACCGTGTGTGTGAAGGTAGAAAGTAGAATTTGAGTCCGATTGCCAATATTGAAAGATGTTCATTGCCCTGGTTACGTAAGGGGCAGATGGAATGGATTGTGCGAGTCAACTTCCTCTTAAGAAAAGCCACAATAGATTTTTATCCACTCGAAAGTTATCCAAAGTCAAGGGAGAAAATATTTTATTTACTTGGAGACTAGCATAGCATAGTTCGGTAAAATTGCTGAAATGATACTACCCACTTCCAATCCTACATGTACCGTGTACTTTAAAAAGTGTACTTCAATCCATTTTCCACGGTATACAGGAATCAAATTAGGTATTACATCAATAATCGACAATGGGGACTTATTAAAATATCTCCCATCATCATCAGTTGTGTGTCACAAATATCTAGTAATAAGAGATATTCATAACTCAAAGGATATCCAGGAAGGCAAACATTCCGTTCGTATGGAAACCGTGGATCCATTCAAAACAAAGACACGTTATATGAAGGTTTCTTTATAAGATTTCACTAAAACAGCAATATTTCACATGATCGGAATAATCGCACCAACCATGACGCTTTTGTAACTTTAACTTGTTACTCTAGCCTTTGATTGACAATACCGCTTCCAGAAACTAAACAACTCTCAAAAAATAAGTGGAAGGGAAAAAAGATAAAGACTGCAATATGTAAGTGAGAGAGGGAGAGAAAGGGCACTGTGCGAGAACACAAGCCATGGAAGAAAAAGATTAGGGAACATTTGCAAAACCCGTTATGGTAACTTGGAGAATGCCGTGGATAGGGAGCGCAATAGTGAACAAGGAACGTGTTAATATTCAGGACCTATCAAGTATTTGCCCACGACTTCTTATGTTACACGGAGACATTAGCTCAAATTTAGTAGACGTTGATGCGTGACTTTGGCTAATTGGACAACGTAATTCGCAATGTGAACATGGATCTCAAAATTCCCACAGTTTCTAAGCATCATGCAATACAGAGGACTCCGCAGGATATGAAACCACCATTTGGTGACCCGCGTCTCCTTGCACTTAGTAAATTACCCACTCACACACAAGGCAGTCGGGTCCTTTCATCCACACTGCGCCCTGTCTCGGTCCCCCGAGGAACTGCAATGGGAAGAGCAGAGAAATGCGTGAGATAAGCAAGAGCTTTAATGAGTAACGCACAATTTTCTTGAGACTTAAACAACTAATGTAGGGGGTGTCACGGTGTGAGAGTGAGCTTGGATGTCATTCAATACGAGGGAATGGAGTGAGCGGCGACCTTGGAATCGCAATTACTTCCGTCGGAGTTTGCTCGTTTGTGCTAGAGTGGTAATCATGGGACATTGAGTGCATATTTTAATATTTTTCATTGAGTCTAAATAACCTGTGACGATATATCACTTAAGCGCATTTCTTTATGCGCTGGACTTCACTACTAGGGAACACTAGAAGTGATAAAATATTTACAATTACAAGTATTCCCTTCGTTAAACAATGCTATGAATAGATTTTTTGACGATGTATCCGAAATTCAGACAAAATTACAAAGATGTATATCAATTTCAAATATTTAACTCTGTGTCACCCCTTGATATTTGTTAGCAACAAGGGATATAAAAATCAATGTTTCACTTCGCGTTATTTATAAAATCTGCACACATATAATTGATGTATTGCAAAATATATGCCAAGTGACATTGAACTACAAGATATAATAGCATTGAATTGCCTAGTATGACACAATTTGCTTCACTTTGATCACCTCATAGTTGAAACTAATGAAAACTTATATGCAAATGTTTGCGCCAATTTTTTTATAAACAAAAATCTCTCCAACTACCATAATGGCTGGATAGTTACAGAAATACTGGCATTAACCTCTTAAGAGGGATGTTTTTAACGACAGAATTTTAATCTATGTTCATATTGACGACTAAATATGTATCATTATGAAAAAACAAGTCCCGAGCATGAGGAGGTGTGGAATTATGACTCTCAGGAGATAACTATTTTAGCACAACAATAGCACCGCTTTACATTGTGTCGACTATTTACAAATTGAAATAAGTACGAGGCACGACAAATTTAAGAAACAGACAGAGTAAGTCAATTTGCGAATGCTTGCCTGGGTACAAAAAGTTTACGATTGCAAATGAGCAATGCTGAACAGCATACGGAGGTTTCTTCATTATCGCATGCATTTAGTTCTTGGTTTCATCCAAAGAGTAATATAATTTTTCTAGTATTTTAAGGCAGCAAGAGCCTGAGTTCACTGGAAAGTGAAATGAGAAAACAAAACATCAATAAATTAAAGTTCGATGGTTTCCCGTCGGATTGAAATGATTTACAGGTGATGTATGCCGACCCCTCCTTTCTCATTATCACTCATCCCAGTGCTTTCCAATGAGGTGGAGTTAATTAATTTCCAAAGAGCTCTCTCCCCCTCCCCCTACCTATCCTCCATCATCCTCTAATCGAGTAGAGGAGAGGCAAAGACGTCAGTATTTTCTGCTCTACCCTTTGGTGCGAGGCGGGGAAGGGCGTGAAGGTGGCATTGACAATCCTCCCATTTCTCTCATCCTCAACCGCCAGTGTGCACATATGACACAACTTCAACCGTTTAAACCAGTGGTTCTCAAAGTGGGCGCTACCGCCCCCTGGAGGGCCGCGATTTCGTCTAAGGGGGCTGCAAGGGTAGAGACTGGGCTCTAACCAAATGTACACGGGGATGAGTAAACAATATTTCTGTTGGATTGGAAATTAACAACAGTTTTATTACAATTTTTTTAGCTTTATTTTTATAGACATTTTGCTTTTTCAAGTAGTCCAAGACTATAAAGTGTATGGTTGGGGGCGCTGGGTAAAGATATACTCTACGGTATCTGGCGAGATGTTGTGGAACAAAATTTCTGAACAAACAAGTGGAGGGTTGGGAGTGGGAAGGTTAAGTTTAAGGTTTTTAAGGTGGGAGAGCTAGCAGCGGGGAATGGTTAAGAAATTCATTGTCGTCAATTAGTTTCTTTCTTTTCTTCCCTCTCCGGGTAATCTTCCACTGTACAAGTGCGTCGAGATGTCGTCCTTTCTCTTCAAGCACCAGAATTTTTGGGGTAAAATGGGTAAAGGTTTGTGGAAGACTGGGGGCGGGGGCTCGAAAAAGTTTGGAAAACGCTGATTTTAACCATTCGCTTTCCATTTCTTGTCTGTTTATTGTCGTTCGGAAAGCGTCTCTTAGCCATTATTCAGAGATCGATGCCGAACACCTTTGGGAGTATTTAGTTTTGTTCCAAAGACAGTGTTGCTAGAGGAAGATTAAAATATAAGAAATGAAAAAGATACTCCTCTCTCCTTTTAGGCACACTTTTCCACCTCCTTCAACTTTAGGAACCCCGTCCTCAGAAATAAATTGAACTATAAAATTTATCCTGATTCCCCTTAAGACAGATAATTTTCGTTAATGCTCAGGTTTGCGCAAAACTGTGCGTGCGTATTCCCATTTGTGACTTTAGTGCTAAATTTAAAAATTTTTGTGTCAAACTCATTTGTTTTATTTTGTAAATTTAATGATATTTTAATTCGTATCCTCATGGCATATGACCTTTATTTCGTGAAATTTTGACTACATACGTACAGATTTTCCACTTACGGCGAAATAATTAGATACATGGTTGAAAACCATTGAGGTGTCACACTGTCCAATATTCGAAAAAATACATTTTATAAATAATGTCGTTTATATTTCAAATGTCTCGCTAAGAGCTCTAATCATAGTTTGCTTCAGGATTGGATTGGATATTTGGGGAGGCGACCGACAGCCAAGGTCATTTTCGCCATAGGGTAAGGGAGGATGGATGGAAATCCGGCGTCGGCATTAGCCTGCTCTCAACGAAAGGTGCCAATGGGACCACGGTTTAACGTCTCATCCGACAGACGGAGTACTGTACTTGTTATGCCCTCCACAAGACACTCAAGTAGGGATCGGGTTTCCTCTGAAAAACATCCTCCTCCGCAAGGATTTGAACCCTGGCCCACCGCATGGTTAGCCAGTACACTAGCCACCACACCAACCCGATCCCCGTTTGCTTCAGTTAAGGAAAGTTGACCTCTACGGCCTCTTTACAATTACAATATTAAATTTTCATTTCATTTTCTATGACAACTAACATTCGATCTCTTCACAAAATAGATCCGCACAGAGAAACTGGAAGAAAATAATTCACAACATTTCAAGCCACACCGTATAATATGCCTGTGGCGAAAATATGCCACCGATGCCCCCAAAGAAAACAAAATAAGAAGAATAAATCACGATTGTGAGGAAATCAGGAGGGGCACGGAGATGAGAGTCTTTGTCTTTACATGGTGGATATTCAAATTTTTCTCATCAGCAAGGGAATTTATATAATACAAAAGTGCAAAACATAAAGAAATTGCTTTCAGGAATATTTTGGAAATGTTCATGCCGTGGCACAAAGAACAAAACCGTACCGAAGCCTTGGCAAGTGTTTCCATCGGTTCGGATTGAGCTTAATGGTTGCGTCGTCATTAAAGTCCAAAGTTGCGAAAGCAGGATAAACAGTAATGCCAAGAGAAGAAAAATAGGCCACGTTAAGTGATACTAAAAGCTTGTGGCCTTCCCATCTTAGATATCCCAAACTTATATCAAGCATAATGTATCTAACACATACGCCAAGTATTGCAAATAACTAAAGACCCGTTTATTTCCTTTTTAAAAACAATAAACCCAACATAAACTTTTTGTCAATACATGTGCCTCATTTTGTCGCACCGCGTGTTTTATTCTCTCCCTCCCGTTAGGATTTGCCCTTCAACCGCCAACGGCAATCACCGCAATGCTTCGAGAGATGCAGGCCCGCCTTTAACTGCCCCGGCTGATAATCAGAGCGGACCATCCGCGAGTGGATGGGGATGCTTTTGCACTGCAGAGAAGAGGCGCGTTAAAAAGAATGGGGCAGAGAATGGCCATCACGGTGGATGAATGGCGTCGACGGAGAAAAGAGGCGGGGAGCGTATTTGGGTCGACTCGCAGCCATTTGGGAGGACTCCCGACGGCTCAAAGATCGCCTTACTTCCATAACGACGCACAATGGAAAGCAAACAGAGGGTGAACAACTCACCGCGTACAATGGCGTTGAAAAGGGACAGTTACTGGACCCTTCGGGAAAATTAAATGAGTTTCATGTCTTTTTTAGCTAGGGGAGACCACATCCAACTTGTACTTGAATTACTGTTGTAATGGCTGCACCAGTGCGAGTAAGTAGCGTTAAATATCAGCGTGACATTCTCTTGTTGCTGTAAAGCTATTCCTCGAAGCTGACAATTATTGCCTTCTTTTTCCTAAACTACAGTGCGTGGTACACGTATAAACTGAAATATAGTTGTAAGGTGTTCATGAACCCTATTAAGTGATGATCGAAATAATCATTTGAGATAGTTGCTAATTACCTACAACTGCCAATTGAATTTTAATCAATGACAATAAGGAGTCACAGTCTTTTCAAGTATTTGTGAAGAATAAATTATTCTTTGCTTTTCAACCTAACTCCGTCATTTTTTGCCAGATCGCTGGAAATACTGAGGTTGAGGATATAATAAAGAATGCTACAATTTAATTTAAACCGTAATTTGGCAATGAGAGGAAATGAATGAATGAGAATGAACATGCATCGTCTGCTCTTGATCCTTAGACCTCATGTATCTAGATTGTTGAAGTTTTGATATGAAATTTCCATCATTGTGATGAGGCTAATAGAGGATTTAGGGTCAAATCACTACCATACCGCACAGACTCTAAATTGGGAGTGAATTTGATGGTGGTTCGAATTTCCACAGAGAAAAAATCATCCGCCTTATTGCGGGTGACTCCGTAAAAGTGAAACTCCGTGGCTAGCCCCGGATAGCTTAAAATTTGATGGTGGTTACTTCTCCGAAGATGTAAAGCCGTATAAAAAATGTGTACTGCTAAGAAAGACTGCACGAATTAGATTAAAGGGATAGATTACAAGATCAGCAGGTTAGAAATACATTTTTTGCATTCTGTGATCAGAAATTACAATAGCAATAATATTCCCCTTTATCAATGACGTAGACAACATTGTCTGTTCAAAAGAGCGAACTACTCACGGTGTTTAAAGTTTGAATTTCACCTCGTGGACTGCGGCGCGTAGCTCACGCATTGCACTGCTGTGTAGCATTGCATGTCCAGCAGTCTTGAATATTTTGTTGCTTTAAAGGCAACAAAGATTCGCAAAATGAGGAGGTAGGTTACGCGGTAGTTTACATGGTCAAAGCACTCGACTTGACATCGCGGGATCCGGGCTCGAGTTCAGCTCAAGGTGAGTGATTTCCCTGCGTGGACTTCCGCGCTTCACATACACTTGCGAGTGTCTCTGTAGAGATACTACCATCGCTAATCCCATTATTCTCAAATTTTGATCTTCCAGCATTTGGATAAAAGAAATGCAGTTTCTTTGCCAAAACCTAATCTGACTTTATTTCAAATTATACAAAACCTAACCTTATTCCAAAGTTGTTTCGTATATATATTGCGCAAATTATTTAATGTCTATCCGACACACATCAAAGAAGAAAAAAACATTAGAAAATATCTTTAAGAAATAAAATATTGGTTATTAGTTATCGAAAACATAGCGGATTTTTTCTATAATTTGCATGAAATATTTATTGAATATAATGTAAAAATGAAGTGTTTTTGTAATACAGTTGTTATACTAAGGATAACTGGGCATGTATTTATGTGTATCCTATTTCGTAACCATTGTTTAACACTCTGTATATCTCTGAGTCATTTTTCACATTTGTTTATAATTTTTCACTGAATCATGAAGGATTTGATTGTAAAATTTAAATCATATTTTGTTGGCATTGCTTTTGCATGGATTATCTGATAATAGCCCCAATAGAGGCTCATCCGTAGGGTTTACCTATTTTGTGCTACTCTGTAATACCTTAGATGAATTAAATTATTATTAACATAATATTCCCGTGCGCTTCGCCAATACTCGTTTGATTTCTCATCTTTTGAGCTCACTATAGTAGATTGGTGTGCTCCAAACTGTTACAAATTAAATACAATAGATGGAAAGCTCCTAAAGTTATTTCGGTGGCTCTCAATTTAAATATCAACGGTTCCATTCTCGGAAAAATCACCGCTAAATTACTCATAAGTATCGATAGCAGAAGACAAACACGAGCAGTTGACTTTTAACAACTTGAATCTTCAGTGCTTAAACAAATACGAGAAAGTTTAATGTCTTGCGGAAAAACGCCCCATTCAAACTGCTCATACCAAAATCCCTCAAATGGCGGAATTGCGATGAGGTTCAATCGGTTATCGATCTTCGATTCCCACTTGGCCATCTTCATGTAATTGCTTTGGTATGTCGGTATTAAGGCATTTTTTTCGGTTTTAGGCCTTATGACACGTATTCGCGTCACGAATTCTATTAAAATCGACGAGGGAATGTAAAACGTAATTCATTCATGCATTCATCGGTCATTCAATCCCAACACTTGTTGACTGAAGCCCTCCATCCTTTCCAATCTAATACCAGTTTCCATAATTCCTGGCATTTCTTCTTTTGTATTTTCCACAATGGTTGTGATATTTATTTCACTATAGACTTAACCCCTTTTTATCCTTCAATTAAATACCACAAACCCTCAAAAACTCAGGGTGTCTCAGGGTGTGTCCAATCTATCTGGGTCTATCAATCTATTTTTCTGTATTGAGTTTAAAGTTATCATTCCCTTTCCTTCTATTATGTGAGCTTTTTCATTTTATTTATGTCCGTCCATTTGGTTAAACGCCATCCACCTCCAAACCCTAGGTTTCGAAAGCTCCTTATCATAATTCGTCTGCCTTTCCAATGGTACATGATTTCGATCCATGGAGTGCCACACTCCACAGGAATGTATTCACCAACTGTTTCCTCGTTTGTAGTCCTGTCTTCACCAATCTAGTTCCTATGATAAATCTTTAAAGCACGAAATAACATTTTTATTGGCTTACGAAACACCATACTGCTAAAGGAATATTCCCATCCTAATGGCTTTCGCACTAACACGATCATGGCCCTTCCCACGTACACCTCATCTCTCCAATCGCAGGCACACGTGGCTCACGGCAACGGAGAATCATGGGAATCCATTTGCTCCGCCTTCATCTCTGTCTCTCTCTGATCCCTCCTCCTCCTACCAATGTATCATCTACAACCCCTCTCCAGCCGCTAATCCTCTCCTCCCTCTCATCTTCAAGTGTGTTCCCCTTCGACTTCTCCCACGGCCAATCCTAATCTCTATTGCTAATTTAAATCCCTCGCCAATTCTTTGAGTCATCACCGCGGATGAGTTCAACGTAGAAGAAATGTACTCATTAGAATTTGGAGTAAAATGGAATTTTATATACCGAGCATAAACGCTATATTCAGAAACTTTGATATATATGTATACAGTAATATCATGGTAATGTCATTTACTTCAAATAAGACTTCTTGAGACGGACCCAAAAAAATGTTTTGTATCGTTAATAGTGATTTCAATCCCATGCAAATTCTAAGAAGATAAAAAGTGTA
The DNA here is from genome assembly GCA_963169105.1 of Ceriagrion tenellum. Lineage (NCBI taxonomy): Eukaryota > Metazoa > Arthropoda > Insecta > Odonata > Coenagrionidae > Ceriagrion > Ceriagrion tenellum. The sequence goes on along the minus strand of OY720642.1, from coordinate 121,082,422 downwards.
ACTATAAGATGGATAAATTTTTCACGGGTGTTGCTCCGGACAAAAGTTTCCACAGGTCCCGACGTTTCGGAAATGAAAAACACGGTATCAAATCCCTTAAGATGGAGATTAGGTCAATCTCCGAAACGTCGGGACCTGAGGACCATCTTACACGGTGCAACACCAGAGAAACATTTATTCAGCAGATATGCCGGGAAAACCTTAGATCTTTCATCGTAATTATATGAAATTGCATGAATGATGTCGTTTAAATGACTCAGTATTTGACAGGTAAAATGAATGAAAAACGAAGGGTGTTTGGAGGGTGGGGGAAAAGAAGGGGATGCATTCGATAATTTAGCTGAAGGATTCCAAATGAGTGAGCAGCCATCTCCACAGACCCGCTGATTCATGGCGTGATTATAGACAATAATCCCAAACAATAGCGATGAACAACTTATTTCCCCCACACACATCTCATCTCTATAATCGCACGCGTGCACGGATCATGGCAGTAGGGAATCATGGGAATCCATTATTTCTCTCTTACCCCTTCCCCTTTCAATGTATCATCTACGCCCCCACTCCGCCCGCTAATCCTCTTTCCCTCCCTCCCCCCCCCGCCACCCCACTTCTCCGAGTGCCTCCTCGACCCTCCCTCCCTCCCTCCCCCGCATTCACTTCACCCCCTCGACCAATTTATGGAATGCATAATGCACATGATTCCCGCCGCAGCGGCCATTTGGACGCCATTTGGCGCCCCCATTAACCCTTAACCCCAAAACAACCCCCCCTGAACCTCCCACCCCCTTCTCTCCCGGTTTTATGACTGGCGACGGGGACACGTGACCAACCTTCCCTCCCCCCGCCACCCCCTCCCAGCACTCCACCCTCCCATCCCCCGACCAGGCGACGATTTTCAATTCGCAAACACCCCGGGTCCTCCTCATCCTCCTTATATTATTAATGGGACTCGCCACTGCGACACTCGTGCCATCTCTCTCGCTCACATACGTTCGTGTGTGACCGTGTCTGCTCGCACGCACGCCGCTTAAACCATTAAACGGCCTTATCGCGGGGTGGGTCACCGCTGTACCTACTCTTTATTTTTTTCATTTGGGTCTCCCATGATTAGTAATGAATGACCTTCGTATATTTTGCTTATTATATCTCCTGACATTTATTTGCTTTTATAGACCATTTCAAAGAGTTTTGTTTATTTCGTGTGGCAATTAACAAAATATAATTTAACTTTTATAAAAGGCTTACATATACATTGTTTTTGACTTCAGTTGACATTCCTTTTTCTCTGTTTATTATATATCCCACATAAAATACATATTTCAACATGGCCAATTACGAACAATTTTCCGAAGTGAGCAGATGTAACGAGCAGTGTATATTTTAATCTAATTATGTTTGTTGAATGACTGTAAAATTTTAAGAGTATGACAGAGATTTTTAAAATAAAATGTCGAAATATTGGATCAGGATTATCGCCGATCGCATGCCAAATATTTATAAAATTGTCAACATCAAAATTAGGACCGTCATTAACAGAGATTAATCAATGCATCGGTGGAATACTTATAAATTATTCTACCTAACGGTCAAAGATTTCTATAAAACTGTATAAATTGGGGGCACTTAAGGCCCCGCTTAAATGTATTGCACGTCACTAGTGAGTCTTTCACGTCTAAGACTTCCCTCCTGAAATATAATGGAAGCCAGCTGATTCCTTGATACTTAGAAGTGGCCGGAATTCAAGTGAGAACTAATATTGGTGTTTCTAAAGGAAATTATAACACTTTGCACTAACTCAATACACCGCTTACACTCTGTTAATTGTAGGTCAACAGTATGATTCTACACGTGACTACACCATCAACACTAACGTTTTCGAGGAAAAGAGCTCCTTGGATTTCATCTTTTTAAGACCAAGTCAGCTAAGTGTGAATTATGCTACTCAAATCAAGTAATCAACTTAACGGTTGCCCGAAGAGGCAATTTTGGTAAAGCACGTGCTTTACTTCATACATAATTATTGGTATATTTGTAATTTGTCACGTAATCATCTTCTTGGAGCTCTTCAGCGTGGAATTAGTATGGGTTCATCTGCCACTTTTTTCTCGGAGCAAAATTTAATACCCCGTAAAATTCCCCACCCACATTGAAATTACAGGTATAAATATTTTTCAATTCAAATAGTATCTTTTTTGAGTATTTTTTGCTGCAAATTTTTGAAATTTCGACTGAAAACTCCAAAATTGTCATTAATTTTATTCAATTTAAAGCGACGATTTATTTTGGGTAAAAAGTTGTCTCTTGCAATGAGAGCTGACATTTAAGCCTCAATATGCCAGTTATTTGCCTTTGTAGGGGGCAGGGGGCAAGGATGCCTCCACTGAGCCCAGAAAAAGGTGAAAATTCAGTACAATTAAGGGGGGGTATGCCACTCCTTGTTCGCCTGGCCAGCGATGCTTTCAAAGTTCCGAGTACTTTAGGTCCTCACTGAGTTTTGTTAGCTCTTCTGGATGGGGATTAGTTAATTTTCCCCTTGAAGTGAGCTATTAGGTATGTGCTTATTACAAAATACAAAGATATTAACTAGAATAACTTATTATCGGAACCAAAATTTTGTGATTAAACCTGTAAGGGATTAATGACAGTGGTAAAGTTGAGGGAAATAAATTAAAAATTAAATGGCTGGCACACCTCTTATTGAAAGTTATTAACGAAGTCTAATAATAGCAGTGTAGCAACCAGTGTTGCCCTGCGAGTTTTTCGCGCCGAATTTCGAGCGTCTTTTTACTTTATCGATTTTCCTAACTTGCCCAAGGGATACTTATATCTCTACTATCATTTGAGCCCTTTTTAGCTGGACTGTAAGGGTATACGTATATAGTTCTTTGCAATCGCCAGTGGAGCCGGTACAGGGCCCAAAGACAGCCTATAAGCATATTCATGTGCTACCTCCCATTCGTGATGATGCATATGCAACATTTATTGGGAATTTACAACTTCATAATGTAACTTTAAGGGAAAAAAAGCATGCATAGGAACTAAAATATAACACGCACCTAAAGTGCACATACGATTTTTCTTATGAACCTCTTAAAGCAGCGTTTAATATAAAAAAACAGCAAAGATTTGTTCCACAAGAGCAAAACAATTTAACTATAATTTTAAAATATTTTTTTGACTTTAAAATTGAAAAATTTTCATCGTATTAGCGACAATATACACCATGCATTTAAATTTTCTGTGATGTGACCTATACAGACCTGTAACTCCATGCACCACAACGAAATTTATCCGGAACAAAATAACGAATATAAATATTAATTGAATTTCGCAAATCTAATCTTATGATGGTAATAAGATCTTTTTTGATGAAATTGTTACATATGACAGGATAAAGGATGACATGAGAATGCAAAATATACCAAAAATCAAGGTCAAGACAGGGGGCATATGGACAAAACTTCGAAAAAATGCAAGTTTTTAAGCTTTAAGGTTTTCCCGGCGAATGCTTAGAATGTACAGCTCTCGGGTTTCCAACCGGGTGATGGTGGTTAGTGGCACAGACGTTTCTAAGGCGTAGTCTACCATCGTTCTCAGGAGATGACCTTGGAATAAATGCCTGGAAATCTAAGTGCTGAGAGGCAGGGATAATAGGTCTCCAAACTCATTGACAGAAAATGGAATGTATTCACTGCCGAGATAGTGTTAGGACCAGTGGAACAAATGGATTGTAAAATAAGGATAACAAAAGGGTAAGTGAAGATTGAAAATATCATGGGATGACGGCGACAGCTCATTTGAGTCGCAGACGAATTAGGAAAGAGGAATTAGGATATTTCGACTAAGTTCGTAGGATCGACGACAGCGTGGAAACAGTTTTTATTCCCTTTTTAAAAAATCCGAATTGCGAAGGCTAAAGGTATTGGCGAATAATGTTGGGCTTTTGCACGTGATGTGAGTTTTTCTCGAAACTTTTTAAGTTTGGAGATAAAAAATTTACGGATTTTATGTAACCGTTTTTCAAATTGTTTAGTGCTTTTGGTCGAATTTTATATAATTTTTACCTAGCCAGGTGGCATATGGTTTAAAGGCGCAGGATGAGGAATTCTGGGAGCATTTTGCCTTTTTTAAGTATTACCAATTTTTGCTGTGCTTTTGCTTGATTGGGTTTTAAGGAATTGTAAACGTAGTATTTAGACTCATTAGGTGATCAATAGTTACGCAATTTTCGACAGTGTGAGGTGCGATCTAAAGAAATATACATGTAAAGGGCTCTATCAAAAATTTTTTTACTACAACTGCGGAAAGTCGCTTCATGAACTCGATTGGGAAAATTAACGAATATTAACGTAATATTATGCGTAAACTTTGAAGTTGGAATACTCATTCGCAACATGCTTATGGCAAAAAAGAGGGTGGCTGACGACTGCAAACCATGCTGGACATACAAATGTCGTCAGCAAACCATATGGCATATGATACCCTCGACTATTAACAGTGTTTCTTCAAATTCAAGCACTAAAGGTGGTGTGGATTTTTCCAAGTAATCCTTATTCCTAATGGAACGAAATGCAGAGAGACCTTGTAGAACTAAGAATTTCCTACGTCAGATTGGACGTTAAACCGTACACCTTTCACTTAAAGTTGGAAAATGCCGTAATAGACTTGCCCTCTATCCTATTGTCATTTACCGTGTAATAATTTTTCATCACACTTTTTGTCACCATATTTTCCTGTTTCTAAACATTAGCGTACCCAAAGCCATTAATTCAATACCTATATGTTTCACATATTTTCTATTTTGAACCATGTATACAATTATTTTAGCTTCCATTTTTTTAATCAGGGGAAAACATAAATCAGTAAACGCCCAATGCGTGTTCATAAATCATGAGCAAAAATGGAAACTCTACAATCCTACTCGATGGCGTAACTGCTTTTCTTAGTCCTTTTCGTCCCAGCAAGAATGCTTTGTAGGTCCCTCCAAACTCCTATCCTGCCATTTACCATTGCCCTTTAAAAGCTGGAACAAAATTTGTGCAACTTTCCGGGTGACTGAACTTAGTTTTTCAACATTTTTACATATCAGAGTTACATAAATATTTATACTAATTCATTTTTTAATATTAAGAAACATTTTGGGATTGTGATTCTAACTTTTGACGCTCCAAAACGGTTATTGCCAGCAGTATGACTCATGCTAAAGATATCCTTACGCAGGTGTACTCAAGGATCCATTTCTTGTTCCAATTATTCAAAATTGATTATATTCAAACTTTTATATGCATTGAAAATATAAATATTCAGGAAAAGGACCACGTCCCATCACGTAGTTTTTTTTAATATTGCCAGGCTGAACTTATTCAACTCCTTGAATTTTCTCTTTTCCGGTGATGTATGTCCGAAAAAAACCATCTAGCTTTTTTAGGTAAGGATAATATCACTTGATATTTTTTGCATGAAATCCGAACATACGCTAGGAAAATACACTGCGGTTGAGAATTGGGATACCAATTCAAGCATGGACAGCGGATAATCACATAACCTTCAGATATCAAGGACGTTGACGACGAAACCGCAGTTGACGAGAGGTGCATAAACAGTTCTAAGGCTGATCTGTGTCGATTGTATTCTTCCTCCGACACAGGCCTTTACATAATAAACAATAACGCCATTAATATATTCATCTTGGCGTATTTTCCAATAGCATATGTCGTTCTGCGTTTTTGTTGATCTAGCAGTGAATTTGTTCTCGAAATGTCGATTCGCGCCGCATATCGGCACATTTTCTTCGGTTTACTATGATAGTAAATGCTGAGTGAGTACATTAAAAGTGGTGAAAACGGTTGCAAAGACCATTATCGATGGAGCTAAGGATTTATCGAATCGAACGATCCTGTGCAGTACCTACCTGTTTGGACTCACCCCCAGCTCAACGTCCCCCTCAACCCACGGGCCCCATCACATCGAAGGCCCTGTGGACCCGCCTTTTACACCCCTTTACCCCTACTCATCATCTTACAACTATATAAAAATCTAGTGGTGTCTGTCTGTTACTCAATCATTCATAAACCGCTGAATCGATTGAAACAAAATTTGGTAGGAAGATACTTGATATATCTGGTTCACGCATAGGTTATATAATAAGGGCCTTGGGGCCCTAAAAAGCCCTCTAGTGGACCCTTTTATCACAAAAAAATGGCCCTGGAAGATAATTCTTGCCTGTATTGGAAACACGTAAAATCTACCTATACTAAATGTACAACAATCATAGGGTCGTAATTCACGCTGGGGCCTCAGAGGGCCTAGGGTTCCAAAAGAATGCTTTCTTAAAAGCCTCATCATTATTGAACGAGTGAACCGATTTTAGTGAGTTTTTTACACATGGGATCAGTAAAGCTTTTTTAAGGAAAATGGGACTATAAGGAAGGCCCCTGGGCCCTAAGCGCAGCGTATTGGGCCATCTGGTGTCTTATGTGTTTGAAAAACTCTAGTCTAAATATTTTGGTTCAAGTGCATAAGTTTCTCTTTTTGCATGTTTATATTAGCTCTACTAAAGATAGAAGGCTTCATGAATTTTACTTCTATCAACAATAGGATATTTCCTTGGTAATCGTGTAACTAGCATTAGCTTTAGAAGGGAAATGGTACCTTTACAATGGCGGCTGGGTTTTATATCTAGAGATAGGTATTGCAGTGGAAATCTAGGCCGTATATTGAAATGTTGCTGATTACGATATTTTCAGGGATATTTTTGCCTAAAATTGGCAAAATTCATTTCAATTGGACTAATTTAATTTGGACCCATATAAAACAGGAGAATGCCACGATGTTATATTAATGCGGAACGTCTCAGAAATGCAAATGGCCTGTAGTTTAGTTACCACATGTTACTGCAAAAGAATGTCGTAACTCGGTAAACATAATGTAATGCGGTTTTCATCTGCTGAATTAAAAAATAAGACTAAAATCAAAGCTGATTTGCCTATAAAAATACAACTCATGAGTGACTCGAACCTACAACCATGTTATTAGCATTAATCAGCTCTAAGCAGTAGGCCAGTTTGGTAACAACCATTCGAGTAAGGTTTAAGTACATAAATATATATTGTGTGACCCATGCGCGCTTGATGGCTAATTTCTTGAAAATACGAATACTGATTTCTTCATCGTACTTTTATTGTATTATACCCTGTCTTTCTTTCATCCCCCGTTGAATTTCAACGGGTAACTTTGCTAGTTATCGATGAAGCTAAGGATATATCAAATCGAATGATTTTGAGCAGTGCCAACTTGTTTGGACTCACCCCCAGCTGAACGGCTCCTAAAGCTCACGGGCCCTCTCGCATCGAAGGCCCTGCGGACCCGTCTTTTACATCTCTTTGCCCCTGCTCATACAATCTAAACAGAGGAAAAATACATGATATGGACATTGAGAGGGTTTATTTAAAATAAGATACCCATTATAATCATGGGTTTTCCACGCCCCCCTCAGTGGCGTGCTCCTCTCATCGCAGGCCTAACCATCTCGTTCATTTTCTTCTGCTCCCTTCCCTCTCCCCCATTTCATTGCTCCGCCCCTCCCCTACCATGTCCCTCTCTCCCTCCCTCTCTCTCTCTCTCTCTGGGGATTGTTTGCACACAGACGTGAGTGCTCCGTGCGGTTCATTTCCCTCCCTTCGACGGCAGAGAGGATTGTAATGGCCGTTCAAGAGTGGAGGAGATCTTGAGGGAAAACAATCTCCAGAGTGGGGGAGAAAGGCAAACTCCTCTCTCCTCAGCCAATAACACCGACGCCTCACATAACGCACTTAGGCGCGAGGGTTACATCCTCGGGCAAATAGCCCACTCCGCTCACTCACCCTCCCCTCTCCCATATTGTGAAACCTTCGAAATCGATACTCTACAACTCTCTCCCTTCGTGCTAAACCATTGAAATGAGTTCTCGAAGCACTTCCTCCACTTTCGTCTCGTGCATTCAACCACTTCATTCAGCCATCATGTATTTAGTATGGAGGCTTCCGTGGTGATTTTTTGAGGTCAGTTTATTCGGGTTTTTTCCGCGTTGATTCATATTGACGGACAACATTTTCCCTAACTTTACAGACAACGGCATACTTACGGTTATACTTATTATACGGTTATACGATATATACAGGCAACGGTTATACTTACAAGACAACGGCAAGCCGGTTTCCAGCGCCTGTCTGCCATCTATTTCAACTATTTCTGGGAAAATCTCGAGAAGTATAACATCCGGACCATTCACAACCCACTTCAGAAACTGAAGAGCAAACTTGTCTGTGTAAAGGATGACCTCGGACTTAAAACATCGCGAGTTTACTGGATTCCCTGCGAATGTGGTGAAGTGTGCATTGGTGAGACGGGCCGGACCATTGAGACGCATAGTTCAAAGAGTTGCATACAAGACTCATTGCTTTACCCTAAGCGAGAATGACACAGAGATTGCTGACTGACTCGATACTGCCTGACACTTGTAGACCACGCAAAGCGCTTTGAGTCATCCAAAACTGTCTCCAATGATGACGTGGTAGGCTCGCTAAGTTTTGAGAACTAGTGGAGGGGGCGACGGGCACGGCAGTGGGAGGAAGGTGGATTGTCCGCGCTCGAGGTCGGCGTCAAACGGCGTCTTCGTTGCCTCGCCGCAACCTTAAAGTACGTTTTCATGAACGCCTTTCAGAAGAAGAGACGCGAAAGCGAAATCCTCAGCCAATCAGAAGCCCAGATTTCTTCGCGTATGTTCGCGTCACCCAAGCTGAAAAAGCTGAAAGCGTAGAGTCGCGTCGCCCAAGCTGAAATATTTTCAACTTTCGGCGCGTGGAATGCGTAGAATCACAAACATAGCTGACCGGCGAAGAGTAGGATCTATGGATGAAATAATCATCTCCAAAATTCGAGAGAAGTACACGTTCCTGTACCATTAAAAGGACTATCGATACAGGCATAGAAACTTAACGGAGAAGGTGTGGAGGGTAAAGGGATTCAATGGTGCTATTGCATCCATTTTTATCTTTAAAAAACTGCACGCTAATTAGCTCTCAGCAAGTTGGCATGCGGATGAGAGGAATTTAATTGTAGAGGAAATTGAAGAACCATAGCTATTGCACTTGGATGGAGCTAGATAACTATCAACACAAAATTATCAACAATAGGTTGTAGAGCGATAAGCAAACACGGTCGTCACGTTTCTTTTTTTACGATTTCTTCTCTGCTGTAGATGGCGCGTCAGTACATCCTACGCGTAGGTTCGCATGCATACGAACGGTTCACGGGAAGAAATAACGCGTCTCGTCGCGCGCGTGCGCGTCTGAAACCCTATAAGTCGTAAATTAGATCCTTGTGAACCTACCGAAGTACCTATATATTCATCTGAGGTATAGTCATTAAATTAAACATATTGCTCTCTTTGATAAAAATAAGATTATAATAAATTAAATAAGGAGTCCATTATACCAGATTTATATAACTTCTTGATACAAATAATGTGTTACTGTATCAAATTCCTTTTTTAAATGAATACACCACACACAGACCAGATACTTGCAGTCCAATGTATTTAATACGTACTTGGTAATATTTGCTGAAAAATTATCAATTGCTGACCTCATTGTTTCAAACTCATGTCAATACTTGCCTGAAAGATGTTTTACTTTTAATTTTAGGTGCTTAACTGAAATGTTATTGTTATAGGTGCTTATAAATAATGTGATCAAATAGTTTTGGTAAGTACGAAAATGGTACTTATAGGACGGTAGTTAGCTATACTGTTTCGTCCTTCTTTCTTGAATATAGGGCAGACCTATGCGGATTCCCATATTTCAGGGAACACACCGCTTTATAGACTGGTGTTTTAAATGTTTCACAGAATAGAAGCTTATGTGTTTTTGCATCCTTTTACTAAATATGCCGAGAATATGTCAGGCCCTAACGACATTTTTGCGTTCATTGTTTTTATAGCATCATAAGCTTCACTTAACATAACATGGTTCCTAGAAACCAAGTAACATGGTTCCTAGTAACAATGTGTATCGTTATGTATATCATTTGCACTTGTGACGTTAATGTTTTCAGGGGGGACACGATGAAAGGTCAACGGGAGAGGGGTAGAGGTTTCTCCCTGATAACGCCCATCAAAACAAATTCTTTCTAAATTACGAGTGAGATAATAGAAATTCCTCAGTAACAAACAAGATATTGAATAAACGAAAAATAAAACAAGTATGTTTTACTAGTTTACGAATAACAAACAAAATGTTGCAAGGGTCAGCCAGCCTGTGCTCTGACGTCGAATACTCCAAATTCCATCTCCAATTTTAACGAAGTGCCAAATGGCCAGGCAGACCAGCAGAGCGATGTGCACTCCACGGCGTTATCCGGTTAAAAGAGGGCGAGCAGAAAGGTTGAAGGGGAGGTTTTCGGCAAGTTTGAAGGGAAAATCCTTGAGCTATGGAATTGGTGATTGGTAGCCTGGGGAGGTTTTGGCAAGGTCAAAGAGTGGAATTTGGCGAAGGGGTGGAATACATTCGAATGGTAGCTTTGGAGGGGAGAAAAGTAGTAGGACGAGTACATACTTGTATATGCAGTATAGAATTTCAATTCGAGTTTAGAGAACTACTTTTCATCTCCAACCGCGGAATACAGGATTTTGCCTTAGTGCCATGATTAATCAACCAAGAATTTCCTCGTAATCTTTTCGCGCCAACTGATATTAAAGGTATGAACTCTAAGGCTTCCGCGGAGTCGTTCAGATGATGTTTCATCTGGATGATATTAAAGGTAGTTTGAGTGAAACATCATTTTACCAAGAAATCAATGAATTTGGTCTCATTTTAAAGAAACATATCTCACCCTTCTAATGACACCAAAATTCAACCCCTTACTAAGTTACTTTTGGAGTAATTTTTACAAAAAAAACCAGCCCTTTTACATGGGAAATGGTACGTGTATGCACTCCAGAGAGAGCTTATTTTAACAATAGGGGAATTTCTAACGCTTAAATGTCGTAAAAACTAACAACGTGTAGTTTGTACGTTTTTTGAAATATTTTTGAAAATTAATCATATTGTCACCACAATAGGTTCTTGGGCATCACAAAAAACCTTCCGTTTTGAAGTAGTTTCAAATGCTCCGCGTGAAAAAATGAGTCAAGTTACAGACTTATTTACATATTTTCATTTAATTACTTACCTTTTCTGTCATATTAAACTATATTATTGCACCATTAATAATGCAATATTTAATTCGTGTGTGTCCCACAGCTGGTAAAATTAAGATATTTAATTAAAATATGGTCTCTATTATGACTAGAGAACTATCTCGCTCGGACTACCTTAAGCGAGAGAGGATCTGGTGAGGAGACGATAGCGGCCTAAGGTTGCGGAATTAGGTTGAAGGTAGACGAGTTGTAGATGCTGGCAGGTGACACAGAGTTTAGGAGACTTTAAAATTGTAGGCACCGTTGAATCATCAATTCCTTTAGCTCGAAGGTGTTGGTCCGAATATTGGGCGCGCCTGGGGAAAGTTCTTCGACTGAGTCCGTAAGGTAAACAATCCGCAGAATGGAAACTGCCCAAAGAGGGGAATTTGAAGCAAAATAAAGGAAGGTATGTCCAAAAATGCCAAAATAAACTGAGAAAAAACGCTCACTGAGCAAATCTATTACTTAAAATGGGTTATCACTTTCATGCCCATTATATTAAATACCATCCGCAGGATCACAATATTTTTTTTTAATTTAAACAAAGTCCTTAAAGAAACTCGCGTCACCTCCATTGAAATTTCGTTGTATATATGTAACAAAACTATGAAACGCTTCCTCAGTCGAGTGTTTTACGTCAGATTATATTTTATTCGTACAAAGATTGATTTCATGTTCATCCATTTTATTTGATACCTTTATTTGCCGATGTTTTACTTAGTATTTTGAATAATTCTTTATATTAATAGCTTCATATTTGATAATCGAGCCTCTGTCTCTAATAATTGAATTTCAGATGAAATTCTACCTTGAAGTTATTTGAGGTGTTGGGGGCTGATGATGCACTCAAATCGGTACCCACTGAATTGTTGAATTTGGTGAGACGAGAACCGATTGAGGGGAGTTTGGAGAGAAGACGGGTAACGGAGGCCATTAGCTTCACCGAGCATAGCAGGGTAACTATGAAAAAGAATTTTAAAGGTTGGGAGTAGTCGGGTAGTTGGAAAGAATAAAGGGAATTGGAAGAATGGAAGAGAGAAACGCGACATGGGCATTGGAGGACAAGTAAAAAAAAATCTCTTCCAACCCGATGAGCCATTATACGTATGAATGATTGGATTAATCATCTGAAGAAAGTGTCCGGTTCCATTAAAAATCCAAATGGGAACGCCCGTACTTGGTGCTTTCGCGGGCAATCTGTAAAAGAATGTGAAGAATAGAATGTCTGAAATAGATTTAGGTCTAGGCTTAATTCCTAGAGCATTGATTACAAAATTATAAGTTTAGATGGTGTCATTTAAATGCTTTCCAGAGATAAAGAAACAGTCGGACCAAAAGACGAGAGTCTTTTTTGCGTGTATTTTAGAAATACTATACATTTAACTGCATGTCTAGTAGAGGATACGATGTTTTTATGATGAATGGAGTACCAGCTGTCACTCGAGCATAAACCTTGGAAAACTAAAGAACCTTTCCTTGCGTATGGTCTTCATCCTCCTCATACAACTCCCTCTATTCCTCATATATATATCCACCTATATATAAAAATGGAAAAAATACTTCAATATTTTTTATCAATAAACACTTAAATTCACAGTATTCGCTTAAAAATGAGGAATTCGTGAAAAATATGCGTGATTTCTGCAAAAATATAGGTCCCTTTTCAGAGCGTAAGCATAAATAAAAGGTATTGAGTTGAATATATGAAATTCATTTAGTATTACACGTATTTTTACGTGATCCATAATGTTGTGCTTGTGTAACAATTCATTTTTAGACATTTAATACAGCGTTTCCCGCTACCTGATTTACCCATGAAATATGACGTTTTAGGGGATAATAGGAAGCATAATAGGATAAAAATATCAAAATTAAAAGGAATCTGAAACAAGATGCACAAGGGAAAAACGCACTTTGTAGAGAAAACTTATCGTACCCGGTAGAAACATATAAAGTAAGAAAGAAATTATGTGAGTGAAAATAATGGAACCACAATGCGGTAATTCTCGTCATCGAATACACGTAATTCTACAAATCAGAGGGAATAAAAGAAGCAGAGACAAAGAAAAGACTCTAAAAGAAATCCTAGGTCCACGGTAAGCATAAAGAGGTTATTTTAGGCTAGAAAAGCATGCAGATCCCAGTTAGAATAAAGAAAGAGAGGAAAAAAACAGGTGCGGCTTGAAAAAGAAAAGTTCGCCAGGCAAAGAGGATCAAAGCAGTAGGCTCAAAGAGGATCAAAGCAGTAGCAGTTGAGCCAATTTTCTATCACATTTCAGTAGACTGGTAGACACAAATTATATACATGGCTGTAAGAGCATAAATTATAACCAGCGGATCCAAAGGATATAGAAAGGTACGTAGTTGGTTGGAGTAATGGAAAATGTTATACAGGATAAGGAAAACACATTGTAATGTAAAAAAGTAGCTTTGAGGTATTACAGAGGGAAGGAAATAGGTTAAGAAAATCATTGTATCCGATAGAATCAGATAAAGTGAAAAATAAAGACCAAAATCAGACACCACAATAACGTAATTTCAGAAGGAAGCAGAGGGAATAAAAGAGACAGAAGAAAAGGTTCTACAACCGACCCTAGGACCGCGGAAAACAAGAAAAAGGTGAAAACGTGACGAACAAGATAATGGAGCGGGCCATTTCATCGTTAGAATGATGAAAAGCAGAAGTTAAAATAAACCATGTGAGTTATTTTAGTTTACCCTGACACAGCCAAATAAAGTGAGAGAGAAAGAAATATTTCACTCTAAGTTCCTCGTTTAGTCAAGCATTCTCAATTCCAGCAATTCCGTGCGGAAGATCTTGTTGAAAAAGGCATCGGTTACGAGTCAAAATCTTCATTTCCCGGAAGACTACCGCATTTCTTTCAGAAGAAGGCATGGCCTAATTCAAATGGATTTAGCAAAAAAGTAATAATCCACAATTACTCGTGTCTGAGAAGATCTTTCAGCACCTCATTGTCTTTCAGTGATTGATTAAGCTCAGAAGTTTTTAGGGTTTCCTAAATTTTTCTCATTAGCCAACCTCCTCCCAGTAAATTCATCTGTGCTCTGCATTTCGGTGATCAAAGTTTCGTTAAATTTTAATGAAGGTATTCAACATACAATGACCTTACTTCAAATTATTTGAAAACGATGGATAATTTTAAGTTAATAATATTTTGAATATCTGCAGCAATATTAATGTTTTGAAGCTGCGACTAGAATGTCTTCGTAAGTTCTTGGATATCTCTTTATATCCTTCTGATTCATCGTATTTAGTTCAGTTAGTTACAGTAGAAATGGAAATACAAAGCAAAATAACAACTAATGAAATATTATTACAGTTAAATCATAGCATTTGTGTTTGGGCAGACTTTGATATTGCTCTCGATTGCAGGCTTTTGTAGCCTTTGACAGAAACAGAGGTGTTGCTTGCTTTACTAAACTTGACTCAAAGTTTCTCTTGCGTTACAGCGAGCATCTTTAGGAACGTAGTAACTGCTGCCACAGATATATCCATGCAGAGAGATTCATAAAGAACCCGATATACTTGAGAAGTGGTGGTTGAAGAGATTAAAAGCGTTCATAGCTTATGGCCTTGCCTTAACATGGGGTCACAACTCAATAATTATTGTTCATTTGCATTGTAAAACTTTTATAAGATATATTTTACAGTAACAACTAAAACGCTAAAGTTCTCTAGATTTCACTGGTAGCAATGAAGTTAAACCAGATATAAATTGTAAAGACAACTAAGATTCGCCTTTTTCAATAACCTTTCCAAGTGCTTATAGTTTTCTTAGAGATTACAGAAATTGGTAGTATTGTTCTGCTTTAAAAATACATCTGATGAATTAAGATATCTGAAGCTCGGCATGTAAGTTTTTGGAGCATAAAGCGCAATGTAAAGCGACATACAAAATTCCTTAAGTCCCGGAATTTAATACGTACCTACACATATATCTTTCATTTATCTGAGGTATGACTCGCATTTTGAGCTGCCATTCGCGACTCCCACAAAATTACATCGCTCAGTCCCCTCGCTGCCCCAGTGAGTGGTGGTACATATCCTTACCCTGCGTCTAGGAGCGTCCAGTCAATGCATTAACAGTCGAATCATGATGTGGTCTCATGTTCTTAGACATTATTGATAATCTTTGAGACTCCCTATATTTCGAAGGAGGTACATTTTCCGACCTCGCTCCTAATTAATTAATCAAGAGATGTCTTGTTATACAATATGAGAGTAGAGTCGAATCTTAAATTTCAGAAAATGTTAACAATAGTTACATATCATTAAAAAGTTGAATACTAAAATTTGTAACGATAAGCCTTTATCTGCCAAATTGTTGCACTGTTTCAATTTTTATAATCCACTCACTGTCATTTTACGAAACGCTATATTTTTGCTTAATCAAAGTGCTGCTAGAAAACATTTTAAATTTCCAAACGAGTTCTACCCGAGTTTGATAATATACCAATTGCTATCACTTTTGTAATTACTCTGATAGTAGGGTGATTATACGTCACATAACTGCTTGCAAGAACCTGATGAGACTATTATTATGGAAGTAATCATGGAGAAATTTTCAAATAGTAAGAGATATGAGCTGTACATCTTCATACCACCCTATGAGCCACCATAGGGGCGCGTAAAAAATAGAGTTCAAGCAATACTGCGGGAAAGTTTGTTTAAAAAAATCATTTTATTAATTAGGAGATAGAATTATACTTCTCATATCCTCACTAATATACCGTTATTATTTGACCTTTATTGCGTAAGGCCTATGGCATAAGGCATTTTTCATCAACATATCATAGATATCTCAAAATCGATTTTATTTGCATATGTAATTAACAGCTTTAAATATTTTTGGCCCATTTGATAATTTTATGATTTATCTTTCTAGAATGTTATTACCCTTCTGACAGAATTGGTACTCAGGATAAACTATCAGGAAATGAAGCTCTTTTTTTTAAGTTGACCATAGGATGTAATAGAAAAGTACCTGGATGATATTTCCAACAGAGAGGGTTTCAAGGGATTTGACAAGCCAAATTTTTCTCATTTCGTGCTACACATGAAAAACCAGTTCATGCTGAACAAATGTGTATTCTTTTGGGATGCGATGAGAAGAGAGGATGTATTCTTTCAGTGTACGCGTGGGAATGGGCCGGGAAAAATTCAGTTCGGTGGCGGGGAGATGAACAGTCTGCAGAAGAGCGCTTAGGAAGGGGAAAGAAGGTGGAAGAGATGGAGAGAGAGAGGGAGTATGTGAGAGAGGGATGGAATAAAAAAGCGGGGGAAGAAGTGGGAAAGAACGGAAGAATGTCAGCGTCGCATTCTATTTAAAAAAAAGAGGATCACAAAAAGAGAGGGATGTTGGATGGTATATCGTTCGGGGGCTGCAGCGAGGGCGGAGCGAGAAAGAGCGGGATATGAGCTCGGTCACCCTCTCGGCCAATTTCCCTCTCCCTCCCATTCGGGGCGAAGGCAAATGAAATTGGCGAAGTAATGTTTAAAATTATCATTCTAATGATGAAATGGACTGCCCCATTCCCTCGTTCGTCTAGCCCGCGTCCTCGGAGAAGAGACCACGCCCTTTGTACCCCACTCGCCCAATTGTTCCGATTGGCGTCTTCTCCTCATAAAATTCCACGATTCCTAACCACCTTCCAACAGCATCAGCCGAAGAAAAAATAAGGTAATTTGAACAAGATATCAAATCACATAAAACTAAATGAACTTGGCCGTGTTTTTAATTAAAATATCTAATCTTTGCAATGCCAAAAAAATACTTGGCTTTCGCTTTTCCTTACACTTCTTGAGATATTTTTCGAAAAATACTGGCCATTTTCCTTAAAAAATGATATAGATATACACTTTAGAGGCTAATTATATAAATTAATAAGGAATTTATGACGAATACTTTTGCTAGAAACTTTAAGGTGTGTAATTTTTATGCTTCTTCAACTATTTTTAATTTCATTCCACAGACTTTTTTCCGGACGTTCAGCATATCTTGCTAGAGCCATACTATTGTGATAGAAATGATCACGGATTTGATAATATAGATAAAGACTGCATTCAAAATGTCAATTTTTCCACGCACAATAAGGGATGATAATAATTACAATGGATAAGTTCTATGAAACTCCGATCCTCCCTGAGCCAAGTAGATTCTGTATTTGTGCTTAACATATTTTCCCCCAGAAAAAAAAATTTGATTGCGATTCTGATATTTTTTAGTATTTCACTCATATGGTCACCTACAGGACCCATGCAAAATATTTTCGTGATTGTGACCTTAAACGATGCAGAGTTGACCAGTTGATTGCGATAAAGTTCGCGGTTCCTCCAATGGAGTGTCATACACTCGCGCGTCAGGGTGTAGCCATATGGCTGCGGTGGGCGGAAACGGGATAACAACTTACCATTATCATTAAAAACTCAACCCACATAAAATATTCGGCACGATTTTATCTTCTGCAAGATTTAGTATCTAACAGTGTCAATTATTAAAATCCCACCAATTTTAATTATTACTATTCTAAATATTTATTATTTTTTTCTACCCAGCAACTATCTCTTGCAACTATATGATATGGTAGCATCTACGTAGCACTCTCGTAATTTCTGGTCTGAACGCGCTTTTTTCTTCTCACGGCTGTTTGGTCTGCACCTAGCTACCGGAGAAATCTGCGTAGAGCTAATTTGAACTGAAATAAGTGCATTATGCCTGGTGTGGAACCATTTTTGAAATTGACAAAGGCATGAAGACATGATAACATTGATATTATATAAAAAAATTTTATGTTATAAACTTGTATACCATGTAAGCGTGATGATGTAATCTGTATTCATTTGTTTTTTTTTTCAATTCATAAATTGGCGCAAAATTAATGGTTTTATGTAAATTTAATATATATGCTCCATATGAAAAGTTGTGTTTCTTCAGCAATACATTTAGTGTATTGAAGGCAGCCTCGCCACAGGTCTGTGACCTTTGAGCTGCCTAAAGCCCCATTATAAAACCTTTTTACATTAAGTTCTATGTACACTGATAACTAATTAAGTACTAACACCATTAATTAAGTACTATATACACTGAACTATGTGTGAGTATGGAGTAATAAAATATTATATTATATATTATAATTATACTCCGTGCCACACACCTTATTGGTGGCTTGCACGATACTTCGTCAATACTGATGTGGTTAGGTATTCTGCATTTGCATGTTGCACTACTTAAAAAAAACCGTCCTCAGACGAAGATAAAATATAAGTACACATTGACTCGCATTATTTTGCGCCTAAAAATCAATTAAGGTGGTACGACTCCCACTACTTATTCTTTAAAAACAAAAAATTGTTATGAAATGAGTAGTCATTCGTGTCAAAAAAGATGAAAGCGTAGGGGTCAATGTTGAACGAAAAATATACTGAGAAATTTTTGAATCTGTAATAGACGTTCATAACTAGGTAAAACAGTATAAAATACTGCATAAAATTTGGCTTTGAAGAAAGATAAGTGAGTACAATTTAGCAGAGAATTTTGACTGCGATGAAATCATTGATGTAGTACAATCATTACTGATATAAATAAATTCTACGAGGAAAACCCTGAGGTAACTCTTCCAAACATCAGTGCGACTCGTGGATTTAATTGATTCTCGACTCGTTGCGGAGCGTGGTTCATTTGTTCGCAGTCCACCGCTTCCCCGAGAATTTTCATTTCTCTCGAGTCCCGTCCTCCCACACAACTCTCCAATCCTGCGGGAATTGGAATTAACGACTCAGGTGGCGCGACCGAGTTTTATTTCACTCGGAAACTCTGGTTCCGGAATCATGCCACCGAACGCCATGCACACACCCACACACACAAGCATTCATCATTCCATATCCCTCTCTCTCTCTCTCTACATGTCCAATCTCTCTCTCTCTCTCTCTCTCCAGCCTCTCCTGGCGCCAATTTGCATGCGAGCGCGTGATAAACGGAGCGTCGGGATTGGTGACAAACTAACCGCCCTCGCCACCGGCCCGAGAGCACGCGACTGATCATCCCTCACGATTGCGGTGGGCTTTTTTATTCAATCGCTTGTTGATACACGGTATTCAACGCATCCAATGCTGTTCTTCTTCGATACATAGTATGTCCATCGTTGTATCTGCAATGTTGAAAGTTTTCATACCTTCAAATCTCTTACATTCTGACGAATTTATTTCAGCATTCCATAAACTATGGTACTAATACTTAAGGTAGGCCATTGCGCATGTTGAGTTGCGCATTTCGTGAGTCGGCCAGCCGCTGTGATGTCAGCTGGTGGGAGAGAGTCGTAAACAGCTGCTTCGCTTCTATTGCTACTGCATAGGGAGACGTGCTCGACCGGGTGTGTATTCGCAATTTAAATTGATTTAACTCACTTGGCGTGTGTGTGCATCAGCAATTACGAAAGTTTTCGTCCGTCAAGATGTCTTTTGCTGTTTATGGTTGCAACAACCACAGCAAAAATTCCAAGGGAAAGGTGAAATTTTTCCGTTTTCCTTCAGAACTGGGCATTCAAGGAGAATGGATAAGGACATGCCGAAGAAGTGACCATATCAACGTGAAAACAGGTAAGTAATGGAATATTTCTCATGGTTTTATTTCTGAATGTTAAATTTTAATTCGGAACACTATCCTAATCGATAATTTTAATGGTTAAATGTACGTGGTAATACCCATGCTACGTATCTGTGCGGAAATTGTAAATGCCTGTTTTTTTGGCGCTACCTAGCTGATATTATCGACAATTTAATTAGATTGAGTGACTCATTACTGTGTATAAGTGAATTTATGCTTAATGTTGTAGGCAGAGTTCGCTCGCAGGACTTTGAGGAAGGTCTCTGAAGTTGTCTGCCGGAATGTAGAGAAAAAATGGCCGAGAGAAGTAATTTTGTTATTCCTCAGAACAAGGACGTACATTAGGCTAAAGCAGATAAACAACAAGCTTAGATGTCACTGATGGTAGGCAGTTCAAGAGGAAACTTAAGAAGCTGATGAGTTAATTATTAGCTGTTCTGCATATTTTGTGGTATTTTGTCTATTTTCCCAGGGAGACGAATGTCTCTTGCATATGTTATTCTTAGGGGTGCTCATCTATGTTCACTATTGATTCTCGTGCCTTGAGATATCTGATGCTCTCCATTCCTATGCCATTACTGTTGTACATATGTTGTGGCATTTTGTCTCTTTGCCCAGAGAGACGAATGTCTCTTGCATATATTATTTTTAGGGGAGTTCATTTATGTTCCCTATTGATTCTCATACCTTGGGATATATGGTGCTATCAATTCATCAAAAAATAATTTTTTACATATTATGTCAAATTTGTCTCTTACCTAGCCTGTATTACTAACTTTAATTGTTGATGTGAGGTTTAATGTTAACTTGCATGTATTTACTATTAAATCTGGTGCCCTTATACGTCTGATGCTATCTATGCACATACCTTGGGCATGCGAAATCATCATCTGAGAACCTGGAACTCCTTTATTCAGCCACATTGTAAGTTACCTTTTTTGCTCTTTAAATGAATTTATACATGGTTTCCCAAAGGAATGCTATAACTGTATCTCCTTCCTTCCTTGCAGAACTAGTTGGTTTTCTCAATCCCACCTGATATGCCGATAACAAAATCAAGAATGAATGCTAACCATCGACACTCCTATTCAAGCAGACACAAATGTGAGTGACCATAGCTGCTGTTTCAATGATTTTTATTAGGGTCCTCCCCATGCAATTTTAATACCATGTCATCTTACTTGCAGAACGAGTCGCTGTGTCTATCCTGCCTGATATGTTGATAAACTCACCAAAAGAGAAAATTGTCCATCTATCAACTCTCCACCAGAAATATTATATTTTATATTACTGGGCTACTTTCTACGAGTGTTATGCTGTAATAAATCCTCTAGCTTGTATCACTAAGTACCAAAGCTAATGGTCAATGTTTCTCAGCTTGTGTTGTTTTTTATATGCAATTAATGAATTTTTCTTTTTCCCAGTCTGTTGCATCTGTTTTATTACCATTAGTTTTTCATTATTGTTCAGGACTGGGGAATTTCATTAATGCTCTCATTTATGATTTAACTGCAGTTAATTGAGGTGAAATACATGCCTACCACTATGACATGTCTGCTTATTCATTGCATGTTTCATTGCAAATTATGGAATCAACAGTATTATGGAGAGTATGGAGAAATGTGTTACTGTATGTTTACTTTTAACCATTGTGTTTGGTAATTTGACACCATATAGGACAGCAGCCGAGACATCATCATTGTGAACTCCTTCAGCCTGTAAACATAAGTCTGAGTTTACTGGATTTCAATGGTTTGACCATCAATGAATAAGTTTTTCCAATTTTCCTGTAGCTATTATAATAATCTGAAACCATGTACTATAGGTATCATTTAATAATATTTTGGATATTTTACTGCCAATTTAAATTTATTTAATTTCTCATTTTCTTCTTTTTCGAAGGGAAATTTCTATTAATGCTGATACCAAAAGAGGGAACTATACCTACTAGAGAGGGATTAATGTATCAATCCTGAGACAATGCTTGATGCCTCATGTCTTGTTTTAAAGTTTTTCATTGAATAAAAATGTACCATATTACAAATATTATGGTTTCTTTTGAATAAGCCAAATCAGTATTTCGCCGCGGGAATAATTAACATCCAAAAGTACTGACTGTCCTATATTGTGTACCTCACCTGTAATTGATGTGAGTGTTACTGGTGCTCTATTTGATTAGTTGATTGAGAAAGGAAAAGAAGAATAAGAAAGAAGGGAAAATCTGGTGAAGTGCTATGTGGAACGAACTTAAGTATTCCACTGAAAGGAATGCTGCAAGTACTCGATTTGAATCCCAGAAGTACCATTTATTTAGTTTTTTTGTCATTTTTTGCAAATTTATATAGGTAAGAAATTAAGAAGCCAACTTTTTGAATGGCAATAAAGCAATCGTGGGTTAATGTTCATAGGTTAACTGAGAAATTGCATTTTACTGTTCCTTAACTAGGTAGCAATCGAAAAAGCTGTCATTCAGCAGTCAGACAAACCCGCAAACGAAAGTTATTTACAACCGCATAAATAAAATTCCTAAAACTGGGTGCTTCGGTGCAGTTACTTCCAATTAATATGCAACCTAAACTGGATATAGTGTTATTACCCCAAAACTCGGCAATTCGTGTCTTTGTACTTCACCAACTAATGTTGCTTGCTTGATCGAAAGAGCAATGAAAAGATGGAAACCATAACTAGGAAATACCTTTATTCACAGAAATTGTATCCCGGAGGTGGAACGCTTTATTTACTTGGCAATATATGTACAGATGTTACTGCGTCGAATTCGGCGGAAATGAATATAGATCTTTTACGCCGTTCAATAACAAGGAAATGGCCATCTATTCTTTCTTGGGAGAAGTGAAAAATTTCGATTTAGTTACATCATTACCAAGTAAACGATGCTTCTATTATAAAAAGAGGATAAATATGTCTCGTTCATGACAAACACATAAATAAACACCGTTGCGAATCGAGTACCTAGTGCAGTTACTTTCAGAATTTACTCATACTTTACTCTATGTTAACCCTGCATACCGGCGAAAGATCTGGCGAGATCTCCCACCAGGTGACGTCATGCGCAGAACGAGCATGTTTTCGTCCACCGGAATGGCCTACCTTATGTATTAGTACCACACCATAAACATTTCATTTTGCTTCCAAATCGGAACAAGTCAAAGTGTTCTGGGGTGTTACCTAAACCCCACGCGCCCTTCCACATTCCTCTCAGGAATCGTCAGACTGCCCCCGAGCTGTTTTCCTGTATCAATACTGCATCCATAATGGTAAGAAATATCACTTTTTACTGCCGCTGTTTCAATATACTTCAACTCTAATAAACTTTTCCAGTAATATTTGTAAATGATCAAGTTTTATTTCATAATTTCAACTGAGAAATTCAGCCCTTTTTTGAAGTCAAAATATAGAAATTGTAAGTGCTGATCGTGTTTTTTTCTTATTTAGCACGTAGAACATCATATTCAGAAGGTTTAATAAGAAACTACTTGTCTTAGAAAACATGAGTTGAAAAGGTAACGTCAATTATTTTTACGAGTGCCAAACAAGCTGCTGATAAGACTTCTGTTAAATATTTTTCTCCCGACATCAGTTTATTAGTAATAGTGTAAAAATTAATACGTAGCGTGATGGTAATAAGAGAGAGGCATTTCAACAATAAGACAAAATGAGTATATTTTTTCAAGGAAAAAGATAAAAAAAGTACTTGCTTTGGGGTGTCGACGACACCCTGCGTCCCTTCTAACGTTACATTTCACCGCGCGCCCTCTCCCGGGTTAAAGAAGCCAAAGAGAAACGAAAGAGAAAAAAACACAATGTTGTACTCCACTTTGTCGTTTACATTATCCAGAGGGACCGATCTATTCTCCTTGTACTTCTTTCCTCAGCCGCCGCTATAGGTATCCCCCTATATCTCACTCCGAATTAAAGCCGTCATCCTTTTACCTTTCAACGTATCGTTGACCTCTCCATGCCTGGAAAGGGGTTTCGTCCGCAGCTGTGACACAGGATTACTTAATCCCTGGACTGATGAATCAAACACTTTCCTTCGTTACTCGGTGGTATTCCATTGTGATAAGTATTTAAAAAGTAACGTCTACTGTAACGATAGTAAAATTTCACAAATTGAAAAAGACCTGGAAATGAAACTAAAGCGTTGAAATACGGGTCGTGCGCATTTTTAATTTGTAGTATTGGAAAATCTACCTTCTTCAATAATATTTAACCATGGAAAGGACTGGATAATCGTGCTTTGCTCTTATATTTTATCGAGGTCTTATTACAGGCTGTTGCTATAAAAAAAAGGCAAGTCCATTTCCATACAGTGCATGAATTATCGATGCTCAATAAACATTGCTCACTAATTGCCTTTTGACGCAAGAAAGTTTCAAATTTTTAAGCCTTCCCTTCAGCAAGCGCGAAACTCTTCTGGTTGGTACAATTTGGTAATATGAATATGTATTGTGTTTATATTTGCAGAAAATGTAAGAGTTTTGACGAATTATTTTATTTTTGTTGTTGTATCATGACCGTTATTCAGAGCGCACAATTTTCAGTGTTTTCTGTTTGGGACTCTTTTGTTCCTCATTGGGGCTGCTTTACGCTCAAGGAGCGATTACATTCCATCCTAGCAGACTGTGATGAATGCCAACAATCCAGCCACATTTGTCTACTGCTGCTAATTTTCCTCAACTGAGATAAAGTTTTAAATAAAATGCTTCTTAACGTTCCTAAATTATTCAAATTATCATGAACGTGTAGCGTTTCCAGCCAAAGTATATTTCAACGTTTTCACTTTATTTACAATATAAAATATATATTTCCAGCAATCGGTCTAAGTAAATACCTCGATAAAATTGTATAAGGTGAAGAACAAGAGTCTCCTGTGCTATTTTATGAGTGAGGCTACCAGGTTTCAATTATTTACTTCATGTTTACTAAAACAAGTCCACGTGCAATGACATCCTAGAAAATTAAAGGTTTTGTAGCCCCCCTACGGCAATGAGCCTCTTGATTTGCTAATTGACGACAAAACGAGGTACAGTCATTTTGAGTATAAAACATTACGTTAATTTTTTCCTTAATATTGCATATATAAAACGATATTTAGCTCAATGGTCTAATGACTAAAATGTGAAATTACATTTTAAAAGTTAGAATAGCGATATGATTGCAAAAAGCAACGCTTTATTCACACAAAATTCGCATTAGATTCATTTTCCCGGCATGATTGGAGTATGAAAGATATCTTACAAAAGCATTTAATGCCTTACAAAGCGATTAGGAGAGATACATTGATCTCATCATCGGCGAAGAGAAATGAGTTGCCAGACTAAATGCCCGCGGTTTCTGCGGCCTTCCTCTTGATTTACAGATTCAGTGCTGTCGAAAAAGGTGTTTCCAATGCAAGGCTGGAGCTTGATTGTTAGTAAGTGTAACTGTCTCTCTTCTTCGTCTTTGTACAGTAAATTTTGTGCTTTAATCCTATTAAGAAAATCTTTAGTCTTGGTCTCTCTATCTCTTACATGGGCCCCCCTGGGATCTTCTTCATTCCGCTTTATATTTCCAAATTTTTTAATACTCTTTTCATCCATTCTTTTTAGTTATTTCTCCATCTACGTCTGTAATCTCGTATGTTTTGCGTACTTTTCACACCAATTTCTTGCCTAATGTCTATCTGCATTTCGTTTTTTTATTTCTGTTCGTGTATATCCAACTGTTCTTCTTCAGAATTACACTTATGATATTTTTCATCTTTGGGGATTTTCCTTTGGTGAGCATCCAGCTCTTGCTACCATATATTTAAGATACAATTGCTATTGTTTCATAAAATTTCATTAAGGTGTCTTTCCTGACTTTTTAAAGTTCGTCGTATTGTACCGCTGATATAGATGAAGCAATATGGATTCGATCACAAACACGCTCAATTCCTATCCTCTTACGATGGACGGGGTCCAGGTCTTCTATTTTTCGTCGTTGGCCGACATCGGATTCCCCTCATTCTCATTTCGTGTTTCCACGCAAGTGCATCTCCGCCGATGGTGGAAGGGGGTGTTTTGAGGGGCCCTGCGAGTGGAGTGGCCGACGCCAATGTCGGTCAACCAGCGTCCTGGAATTGGATCCGTTCCTGTTTTCGCTGCGGAGTTTTAGGGGAGAGACGGACCTGCTTGTTTGGCGCGGGGCAACATGCGTCGCATCAATTGCACTCATTCCAAGCGACGGAGGAATCTTTGGAAAGGAGACGAATACTTCGTACTCACCATCTTTAATTCCCACCATTCTGTCCCTCTCTTTCCCCAAATCGCATCCACCGATTCCAATACATGGTTCGTTCCTCTGTGAGATTGGGATCGGCATGTCTTCGTAAATTATTTCCTTTCCATCCCGAAAGCCCAGGAGCGTATCTCAGCAGCGGAAACTTTTCACTGGAATCAACATCCCGGGTAGGGTATTATGCGATGAATGCATAAAGTGCAGATCTCTGTCTTTCAAATAAGGTGATAAACCAAGGAATGTCCTGTGCTTTTTGTTATTACTAGAAATAAGCAGACCTAAGTGTTTCTTTTCACTACACCATTTCCAAGTATTAGCGCTGTTGACAGCTAGAGAGGTAGCGAACAAGTAAACATGTCCAATTTTGATTAAGTAGAGAGTCACGAGACCAAAGATTCCATGGTGGCGGCCTTTGTACATACATTTGCTAAAATATGCTTTACTTTCCACCTACTTCCAAGAAAAATGTTAATTTTTTACGGTGGTTTAATCTTAGATGGACTCAAACGCCCAACTACCTTAAAAATGCTTTCCTAACCATAATTTTCTCAGCGGTATAAAAGTTTTGACTTTCACTTAGGTCTTCAATTAATAAACGCAAAGGCACTGCCATTTGATTTTCGACACATAAGACAAAGCTTAGTTTTTAGTGTTTTTTTCCCCGTGTTCCAAAAGCTCCAATCTTAAAGGTGTTCCACTGCATTTGATAAAGATTTTCAATTCCTTTAAAGGGAAAAATTTTAAAATAACTCTGAACCTTGCCACGAATATTTTCTATAGCGATCATCAGCTTCAGAATTCATCAGTCTGAGTTTTGATGTGCCTCAATTCACAAATCCACCAAGCCATCAGGTAATCGTTTTGTCCCACACAAGTTTTTGCTCACTTAGGTGTCAATCATATTCGCCATGTACATCCAATCTTTGATCTCCCTTGACAATTCTGCCGATTAGTTTTCCTTTTCCACTATTTTTCTCAAGAGGCTGTAGTAACGCAAAAGTACCATATCAATTAGTCTCTGTTCTTCGAGTTTTCACTACTTATATTTTCAATCCAGTTTTCAGTAGAATTCTTTGTCGGTAGTTATTACCGCTTACTTGATCCCCGTATTTCTTTGGTGGTACTATAACGTCTTCACTGCTAAAATTCACTGCCTCACGGCCATTAGTTTCTATGCTTCACAGCCATGCATAAGATTATACAGCTGTATTCTTTTTTAATATGATTTCTATTGTTCAAGCATAGGAATGGTTTTAGAATAAATGAATGTAAGACATTGGAAAATGGTATAGAGTTAGCGATTCCAAAACAAAACTATTGCTCCTAAGGGCTACTGCCCATACATATTACATATTAGTACTTTTGTGTATTTTTCATTGGTATTTAGTAATACACGAAAAAGTGTAGCATAATATTACGCATCAATTTAAGTGTGATTGTTAAAGATACTGAAAGAAGATGAGCCACTTTTCTATGCATGAGGTCACATAACAGAGTGACTAAACGAAATGAACAGAGCCCAGCAAAAAAATTCCTTAGAAGCTGTTCCGTAAAACGCAAGGAATTCTACAGAAATTGACTCTTTTTCTTCAGAACTAGTTCCTTTTCTAAGGATCTGTACGGAACATGAGAGTACAGTACACACGTTCTGTAGAGTTATTTTCTGCCGAGCAAAATAACGCCTTACAAGCTGTTCTGTAGAACTTCAATAACTCTACGGAAATATGTGAGGTTTCCGTTGACCCAGTTCCTTTTCTAAGGACGTATACGGAGAGTCGTAGGGAATTCCACAGAACGTCCTAAAGAATTCTGCAGAACGTCCTAAGGTATTCTGCAGAACGTCGCAGGGAATTCCATAAATGGCGTTTCAATACTTAAAGGAATATCTACAAAACTTTTAAAGAAATTCTGTAGAGGTATTTTAAGGAAACTATAAATAATTTTTTAGCAGGGTGGGACTTGATGTCAAGACTCCAATGCTGCTAGCCAAATGTACTTTCCCCTACTTTTGGTGGACTCGAAATAGATGTTAGCAAATGTACTCTTCAAACTTATTTTTATACTAGATTTTAATTCATCACTTCACTTGAATGGCATTGATTTTTTCAGAATATGAAGAGTTTAATCAAATCTATAAAGGTCTCCATGTATAAATACACCGCATTCTACTCAATCATCGAGTTTCATTACTGTTGAAGTACTCTAAAATTATTCCCGACAGCGGTTCCTTGTGCATGCAAACGGGAGTCAGTGGCAGTGAAAAGACCTTAAATGTACTCTAATATATAAGCATTACGACATAAAAAAAGCGAATTGAATTGGTTACTTTGAGAGTTCTTCTTAATTTCCCTAAAAGCATACGCATAGTCAGCTTCTTCGATTACGTCTGCACGACTTCAAATATTGCATTTTCAGGTACAAGGGCTTCTTCTTCCTCATGTGCTGTCTCCCCTCAGAAGGTTGGCAGTCATCATGGCCACACTAGATCATGACTGCGCCGATCTCAGCAGCTCTACGGCCACGGCTGTACCATGATTTTAAGTTGTCCAGCCAGGATGTACGTCCTCTTCCTCTGTTTCTTCTGCCACAAATCTTCCCCTGTGGAATTATTTGCAACAGGTTATATTATTCTCCCCTCATAATGTGCCCTAAGTATTGTAACTTCCTTACTTTTATTGTATTTGGCACTTCCTTACTTTTTCACATTCTTGTTAGGACTTCTTCATTAGTGGTCCTCGAGACCCAACTGATACGAAGGATTCTTTAGTATTCCCACATTTCAAATGCTTATAGTCTATTTAGTTCTCTTTTTTTTAGAGTCCAAGCTTCCATTCCATGTAAAATTATATTTAATATATTTGAGTTGAAAATATATAACACCTTAACAACCTAATTTTTGCACTTAAATTAAGATCTCTTGAGCAGAGGGCCTTTTTCGTTTTTTTTAAGGTGCCTCTGCCTTGACCTTTTCTTGTTTTAATTTCATCTGAATAGTCATTGTCTTTGTTTACAAAAGTGCCTAATTATTTGTATTTCTGAACTTGCTGAACTCTCTTACTATTGATTAAAGGATGTTCTTGCTGATGTGTTTTAGAAATTACCATGGACTTAGTCTTGCTTATATTACAAAACTTACAAGGACTACATATGATGATTCACCACGATTGCTATGAGTCAGAGAAACCAAGATGAACATGTTTTAGTAATTGGTTGAATTAACTACAGCTGAAAGGAATGGACGGCATTTTCTTCAGGGGTGAGCGATGTGCGAGAGGAAAAGCAAATATTTGCGCCCTTTGCATTCGCCCCGGGGCAACGCAGGCATCGCCTTCCTGATTTCCCCCGAGAGAAGAGAGCGATGCCAACACCCCGCTTCTGTCCAGATAATATAACAGTGCAGCCGCCATAGCTTCGAGAGAAGGTGTGTCTCACGAGAGATTGTATGTCATGGAAGGTTAAAGGATGAACATCGAAATGTGATACTCAACTCTTTGTTCTCGGAAAGCAGCGGTGAGCTCACATGTGGGAGCTGGATTCTGGAAGACGGAGCAAGTGTACTCTGCATAGTTGCAGCATCGTCTGCCAATCACCCATCTCCTTCAGTCCGATCCTCGTTCACACCCCCAAATAATGGGGTATTCGTGTTTAGTTTTGCTGATTTAAGCAAAAACTTATCAGTCGATGTCTTGTTAATTTCTTTTAATGCTTCATTAACAGTTCAAAATCAATATCACCAAACAGTGTGTTTTACTGAGTGACTATAAAACAAACATCTGCCTCATGGCAACCAACACCAGTAACTTCTATATCTAACAGTTTGCTTAAAAAAATTTTCTTCTAAAAAATTATTCCATCGCGTTGAGAATCGAATGGAGTTTATGAAATATGTACGCTTATTTGATGTAAGATGCATGGTATTTCCGTAAAATTAAAAAGTAAACAGCTAAAACAGGTGATCTAAAGTACCAGTGGAGCAAGGTAACCTTGTGATGCCATTTTTATGCTACCCAAGATGGTTGGCCCTGCTGACATGTAGCGTGAAATAAGCTTACGTTATGAGGAATAGCCCGAGAAACGAGCAAATGACTTCAACGGATAGTTTGCGGGTGGTCATATTTAAAGGTATCTTGGAGATAAAGAAAGATCTAAGGCTTTCCCGGCGTATGTAGTCATTGAAGGTTATTCGGGCTTCCCACCGGGTGGTCAAACTCTCCATCTCGGCCGACGTTTCGATGAACGAGTCGTCCATCGTCATTGACGATTCAAAACATGCCCTGATGACGATGGACGACTCGTCCATCGAAACGTGGGCCGAGATGGAGAGTTTGACCCGGTGGGAAGCCCGAATAATCTTCAATACCTTTGATGTAGGTACAATGAGCGAGATTTTTCCATAGGCATAATAAAGACCATATCAACTATTATTCTTTTTAATTTCAGTAGCAGTAAGAACCGTTCAGTAAACTTTTCTATTAGTAGCGAAAAAATATTGTTACTTGTGAAAAATTTCCAATCATAATAAATATGCACGCATAAATATCAATTGAACGGGAAACAACCATCACATCAGAAGGAATTTTTTATGATTCCGTAAAATTTTCTACGACGAAAAATTGATTTTTTTATATAAACAGATAAGAAAACATATAAAGTACCCACTATTAAATTTCTGACAAATACTTGGTTTCAGATATTCCTCATTTTTTAATAAAGTCTCTCTGGAGAGCATACCCATGTAATTTACAATGTAAAATGTGTAGTATTAGTGTTAGGAAAAGTAGTGCGAAAAGTTGCTGATATAGTGGTATAATTTGAAAATGTGAAATATTTTTATTTCAAATGACATTGAATTCATTAAATTCTATCACGATGAAAATACCTTGCGTAGATATAAAGAGAACAAATGACGCCCAGATGAAATTTCAACTCGTGTGCCGTGTTGTGGACATTAAGTACTTTCGGTTATTGATCCACAGAAAAATCACGCTAATGATCTATGATAACGAAGAAAGATTTATTGCGGCATTGATTTTCACATTGTTGATCCACTATCTGCCACTTTTCCTCATTTAATTGGATCGCACTTGTCAAATAAAACCTTGTGTACACCTAAAAATCACGACCAAAGTTCCTTCTATTCATTATCTCTGGTTGAAATACCATCACTAGTAATAATTTCTACGAGGTACAAATCATATTCTCCTTAGTGCGAACATTCTTCAAGAAAAAATAATTAAGCGTTACTGGAACTTGAAGCCGGAAATCAAAATTACCGATAATGTGTGCTAGCTTATTATATCTCGAAGCCCGGGGTTCAATGAAGAGATGCGCTTTCAACTCAAATTATACAAGTACAAAACTTGTCATTAATTTACTAGCTGCTGAGTCAGGTATTCCGAATCTCTCATGGCCCTATGGTCCCCACGGCGAACAAACGGGAACAATAATTGCTTCGTAACCTAGTTCTTCATAATTCCCGCAATTTCAACCTTTGCTTTGTGAGAGTCTATGAATATTATAGTGCATTGAGATGGCTGTACTCCTAAACCCGAACGTACTGAGACATTTTTCATTATAATTGGACTCTTTTATTGATGACTCAAAAGAAAGGCCTTCAACCTCCCCGATGAAGTTGCCAAGAGATTTTAAGCTGAATCTGTAAAATTATGGAACCTCCTTGGGCGAGTAAGCATGTTCTCCACATAGATACGAAATGTCCATGTCACCGTCAGTCTCAGATTATTCTTGTTTCGCGGGACAGTAGACACGTTGTTACTTTAAAAAAGACCGCACACAGGTACACACAGCACCACTCATAGCTCCAGCGATCTCTGGCAAACATTCCTGTAATTTTCCTGTAACCGCTGTTACAAGTGCAAAAATTAAACTAGCTTCTGAGTCAGGTATTCCAAATCTCGCACGGCCCTATGGTTCTTGCGGCGAACATGAGGCCACTAGTGCCACCGTTTCTTTTACAATTCTTAGAGAATGCAAATGCGCACCCGTTAGTTGATAAAAGGCGGTGGGAAAGACTAAATATCTGCTTATACGACATTCAGGAGTTCTGGAATTATCCTGGAGTAGTATCACTCTCAAAATAGTATTTTATAAATTACAATTACATTATCTATATGTGACATCAATCAATAATTTGCCTGACTTGGTGTCTTTTTATTTTTGCACAGCAATAAAATAAAAATTCAATGGTAAATGTCGTATCCATATATCAATAATCGAATGCTAGAACCGCAACAATGTTTTTAAGGTAGTTTGAGCGAAATATTATTTACCTAAAAATCAATAAATTTGGTCTTATTTTAAAGAAAAATATCTCACCCTTCCAATGACACCAAACATTTAACCTCTTATTACATTACTTTTCGAGATATTAGCCAATAAATACCAGCCATTTTACATGGGAAATGGTACGTGTATGCACTCCAGAGAGACATTATTTACACAATGAGGTATTTCTAACACTTAGATGTCGTAAAAATACAAACAGCATGTAGTTTTTATGTTTTCTCAACTATATTTTAAAATTAATTGTATGGTCACCACAGTAGGTTCTTGGGTATCGGAGAAAACGTTCCGTTTTGAAGGAGTTTCAAACGCACCGCGCGAAAAAAATGAGTCAAGCTAAAGACTTATTTAGATATTTTTATTTAATTTACAATTTCTGTCATATAAAACTATATTGATGCACCATTAACAATGCAAAATTTAATTGATGTGTCCTACAGTTGGTGAAATTAAAACCTATAATTCGAATATGGTCTCAATTATGACTAGGGAACTATCTCGCTCGGACTACCTTAAACTTCTGAATTTGGCCGTTGATTACCCTTAATTATTCAGCTGAGCTTAGTTATTCAGCTTAGTAGATTACCCTTAGTTATTCAGCTGCTACTTTTTCAGGTTCCCCTCTTTCGGCGGATACTGATTTTGAAAAAAAAAACAAAATACATGGTTTACATATTCAAAAGACTCATTATCCCTGTATTATATTGGGTTTCATTCTGACTCAGTTTAATATTTAGCTTTGGTGAACGGGCATTTTAGATTCACGAATAATTGTTAAAGTTGAAGGTGGAAGAGATGGATCGTGGAACAAGATTAAAATGGAGATAAATGGAATCTTGTTTAAATGAGCTTAGCCCATGCAAAGTGTGTTGGACCAATCGAGCAAAAAAGGGAAGTTATAAACAA
Organism: Ceriagrion tenellum; assembly: GCA_963169105.1. NCBI lineage: Eukaryota > Metazoa > Arthropoda > Insecta > Odonata > Coenagrionidae > Ceriagrion > Ceriagrion tenellum. The sequence continues at coordinate 121,049,089 of OY720642.1, read as the reverse complement.
GTATAGTGAGAGCGGCAGAGAAAACCATACGATCTGCGGAAACAAGGAGGTTAATGAGGAACTGTAAAGTGCATTATACACTCATGTAATAATGCTATCAGGCGATGAGGGAGAGAAAACGATTTCAAAGGTTAAAGAACTTATAGGGAAGACATTTATCGAACAGAAAGACCAGAATAGTTAGAAAAAATACGTGTAAGCTTTTATATGACGTCGAAAATGGAACCTTCAACCTCTATATAGAGGAGGTGAGAACGATAGAATAGGATAGCCTCAGACCAACTTTGTCTGGCCGTGAAATAAGGAGGACATTACAAGAGATGAAGGTAGAAAAAATCGTGAAAGGTGATGGTCTTACTTCAGAATTACTGAAGAATATAGGTAATATGGCAAGATAATATTTTTTTCTAAATTAATTGTGCTATCCTCAAGGCTGGAGTTCGGCATTACGATTTTCTGAAAACAGTCTAAATACCTACCCCTAAAATGAAGAAAACTTCAGAATCCGAGGTGTATAGAACCATTGGCTAAATTTCTCTTGCGACAAAAGCCTCACTTAGAATAATCAATAAAACGCTGAATAGTTGAGAAAATTACTTCTGGCAATAATCATTTTGGGTTCAGAAAGAGAAGGGCGACTTGGGAAGAATTAGCAGTGATATGAACTCTTACAGAAAATAAATAAGTACAATCAGAATGTTTTTCTGAATTTCGAAAAGGTGTTTGTGAAAGTTAACTGCGAAATTAGAATAAATATACTTGGAATAATGGAAATATATTAGCAAGATAAAGATTCCTCAAAATCTTATACACAATCGGTATAGGTAAGGATGGCTGACGGTGAGTCGGGTTGGCAGGTCGCGAGGTAGGTAAGGCAAGGGTGACCGTAGTGCGTTTTCTTTTTAAAATGTATGATAAAGAACAATTATGAAACTCATTGGAAAAGCTAGATATAGGGGATAGTTTTAATCCTTACTTGGTGTAGTTCCTTGATATCGTGGATAAAAGAATTTCAGAGTTAATTTTTCTATCCCTGCCTGATATAGAAATGAAAGTAGGAGGCTATCTTATATAGTCGGTTACATTCGCGGACGACCATGTGTTGATTAGTCGATTTTCGAATAGATTGCTAGAGTTAGCTGATGAATAAGAAAAATAGTGCGGGATGCTCGAAAAGTAGATAAACTATAAGAAAAAAAAGGTTATAAAATTCTTTAAAGTAAAGAAAGGGAGGCATTCATATTATTAGGAGAGCATCAGCTAAAGTACAGCAGTTTAGCTACTTGGGTAGTACGGTAGACGAAAATGGACATAGTAGCATAGACACAAGGAGGAGAATAACTTTAGCGAAAGAAGCATCACAAATTGAAGGGATCTGATGACTGAGAACTTGGGTAAGGATAAAAAAAGAGGCTGGTGAAGAGATTACGACAGCGTATATCGTTATATTCGGCAGAAACGAGGAAATTGAGAAAGGACGACGAGAATAGACTGCTAGCTTTTGAGATGTGGGTGTAGAAGAGGATGTAGAACATGCGATGAACAAAATAGAAGAATACCAAGAAAGTGCTTTGAATGGTCGATGAATAAGGAAGCTTTTGAATGAGATTCGGAGTAAAGGTTGGGTTGCTAAAGGCCGTGGATGAGGGAAGGATATTGGGTACGCGGGGAAGGAAAGATTCTGAATAGGTTTTACTGACGGGATGAAGATGGGTAGCACGTACCTGTAGATTACTTTTATAATGATAAGTTAGCGTACGCTGACGTTTATGGCGCCAAAGAAGCCCAATATCACATATTTTGCGTGACTGATGATGCGACTAATAAGTCAATTTTGCCAAAAAAGTATTCAATGACAGAATTAAACTAAAACTCAATCAATAATCAATAATCATCCTCACATGGCATTCATTTCCCGTTCAAAATGGATCAGAATTTTTAAAAATCATCAACCTAGCTATATTTATGAGGATTTTAGGGTCATTTTTGGAGTATTACAGTTTTCTCAAGGTTTTTCAAGATATCTCGGCAATCCCACCAAAAGGGTCAAAGAGTTTGTTTCAAATCATAGGTAACTGTGCCCAAGTACATTAGAAACGGTCCCGTTACGTATTTATAAATTACCGGGTCAGGGCCTAAATGCACTGGACTAGGATGAGAACGTAAATTTTCATGCTCATATATCCCTAAATGTATAATAAATGACTGTGAAATATGGCTACGTTATCCATTAAGTGAGAGGAAACATCGATCAGAAGTGATTTATCATCTTAAAAGTTAACCTGAAAACTAATGGAAAATTTATTAACCTATTAATAATTATCTCGCTTAATGCTGTCGATAGAATCTTCTCGGCGAAGTGACTCCTTTGTCTGCATTAAGTTTGATTTTATCAAACTTTGTGGTACTATATCATAAACATTAATAATTTATTTATTTATTTGTAAATATTGCATCACGTAGGCGTCACTATTGTCATTTATTTCGCGAGAATTTACTTTGGATTACAACCCTTCTGTCCACTGAGGCATGTAATTGTTGGTAATTTGGTGGCCAACCAAGACGCAAGTTAAAATGGTTTAAAATTCTCTATATAGGACCGATGTCATATTCTATTTCAAATACTATCCCGAGGAAAGTTTTTAATGTATGTTTTTATAACAATAGTATCCTGGGGCGATTGTTAATTGATTCAAAAGATATAATTGAACCTGGTTTTAAAAGTGGTGTATAAACTTGTATGTCATGATTGCATGGGTTTTATAATGGTCAAACGGGGAGAGTTTCCATTTAAGAGCCAAGGAACATCAAGCATGTTTTAAAAACAAAAATGATGACTCATCGGCCTTCGCCCGACACATGCTGGAGTTGGAGCACCGAAGTGACTTTAAGCCTGAAATATTTTATTGCGTGGAAAAGGGATACGAACAGCGGTCTATTGTCCTTGCAAGTGAATCTCAATGGATTCTCAATGGCATTACCTTCTCAAACCCATTCCCCTTATAACGCATCACACTACCTTCCGCCTTCCACTTACCCCTCTCCCCTAAAAAGTCTGGACTACATATACTGGCTGTATAGAGATTATTTGTATCTGAAGATGGCTGAACAGCCGAAACCGGTCATCTGTCAATAAAAAGTCTGTGGAGTCACAAAGTGTGTCAGTTGTTATTAATCAAGTTCAAAAAACTATTAGCTATTATAATTTTCGTCCTCTACCAAGGCACTAAAACAATTGAACCTCGTTATTCTTTTCTTGGTTGTCAAGTCAAATGTAAATCTAAAATAATCCGGTGAATTTAACAAGAAAAGAAATAAGTCAACCCACAATATAATGAAAGTATCAGAAAAGTAAGTTAAAAATTAAGCATATGGGAAGGCAAATGGAGAGCTCCACGTAAAAATCTAGATTTAAAACCCAAAAAAGAAAGGCATAATTTCCTCTTGATTGTTCTCCTCAATTTAGCGCAGAAATTGTTCAGGCAAGGTAATTTGGGAGCAATTGTTCTACGCACTCAATAAATTCACGGGACACACGTGAGGTATAGACAGCTCTGCGCAAAAATACCCAAGAAACCAAATATCGACAGCGAAGAAAGATATAATTATATGTTTTATAGAATCATATTGCGAAAACCATGTGGTCACCTCTCGCCGGGTCTACTCTCTGTAAAAAGTTTCTCAGTTTCCGATAGCTGCATAGTGGTTAATTCTAAGTTCTTTCACGACAGTGTTTAAATACATTCCTCAACTACTAATGTGCACACTTTCAATATATATATATATATATATTCTTACGCTTGGCTAATTAACAAAATAATTCATTGGAAAACTGCAGCAAAAAAAAGGTAGATTTTTATCCAGGTTATCGTACGCTATCAAATCCGTAACATATATATATATATATATATATATATATATATATATATATATATATATATATATATATATATATATATTAGGAACAACATGTCCAATGATATGACGGCTAGTATTGCTGTGTCATTAACGCAATCTCCCTCTCTCTCTTTATAATAAACACCACTATTCGGTCACATACCTTTTGCATGGGCGTTTTTTATTATGCTCCGAGTACTTAAATCGTATCATCGGAGAATACATGAGTGTGGCATGGCCAGTTCTTCACGAATATTGAGAAAATGAAAGCGGTTTATTGACTCCATGCACTAATTATTTCATTAAAAACTTGGTACTTGAATAGTTTAGGAATAAAATCTTGTACCAATTATTTTTAAGGTCCAGTTAAAATATAGTTGCAAAATCCGTGTTACTCGTCACCGAAGCTCCACACAGTTATGAGCTATTTCTGAAATAGCAAAAAACCCTATTGTAAAATCGTGAAAACCTCGGTCATTTGATCACAATTTAGGAGATCAATAAACGCGATCTTTTATGTGGAAGACCTGATTCCAACAGGTAAGCATAAGAATTAATAAGCAAAAAAACAGAAATTAAATGATCTAAATAATAATGTAAGACTCATATTTACAACATCTATAACGGTTACAATGCCGTTACAGAATAAATGTTGAAATGGTACGCTTGGCAGGGTAGTATTTATTTATTCTGTCAATCTAAACTAATCTTCTTTAGCAGTCAGCGTGAGCAGAAATATTTTGAGGTTTTCATTGATGCGATACGTTGTGAAGTAACCCAAAAGGCTAAGTATAAAACATTATATAGCCTGATTTTGATTCTTCATGTAATTATAGCATTAGGTTTTACAAGTAAAATTCAAGTCTATACCCTTTAGTAAAATAGCCGATTTTTACTGCACAAGTTTCAAAAGAGCATAATATTTCCACCTAGAGCATACAGGTGAATCTATCTTCACCTGCATTCATCGTGTCAGTGGCATTAGCAGCATGAGTGGCTGTGCTATAAAAGGTGAGATAGCTGGAAGGAAAGTTCTTAGCCTCTCCATACCTACTCATATATACTGCTCCCCTGCTGTTTGCCCTTATACATCTCCGGCCTTCCGAAGCCTAAGAAAAGGATTTGGGCCTCTCGGCTCTTTTGAATGGGATGATGGCTTTGAGAGGGAGGAGGGCGGGTGAATGGCGAATAAAGGGACAGGGGTGAATAGGATGATAGGGTCCATTGAGAGGATTTGGAGAGGGTCAAGGGGTCAACCTGAGGTGTTGCCTTATCGCCTGAGGGAGAGAGATAAGGGAGGGTTGCCAAGGCGAAGACGGAAGAAGAAGCCCTTTTGAGAGAAGGGTTGACGGCGACCCTAAGTAAGAGGCGGTGGCCTATCTCACCGCTGGGCTCAGCCTCGTACCCTGACCCTCTTCTTGACTCCCGAGACGCCTCTTATCCTGAAAGCGGGTTTGCGAGGTATTGTGGAAGAGACGGAGATTTCCTCCGCTCGTCCCCACTTGGACGTACCCCTCATTTTGCAGGAAGGAGCTCCTCTGTTTGATTTGCTAGCTCTCCAAAGTACACTTCCTCATTTCCAAATACCACAAATATCCTCAAATATTGACCTCCTGCACTCCCCGTTCCCAAAATTCTCGTCTTCTTTGTTAAGCTCCAAGAACATTCATAATTTTATGATCCTTCCTCCCTTTGTAAGCCGTTTCTCTTATATTTACTCAAATTCGGCCTTGTTGCCAACATTTGCTAGCATTATAAAAAAGGCAGTTAAAACTTATGAAAATTAATTAATTTAAATCAAAGAACCGGGATCACTAGCAAAAGAAGAACCAAGAAAGGATCACAAGCATAATAGGATTATAAAATTTAAAAAAAATTTCTACTAAAAGAGTAGTCTGTTGGCAGTTGGTAATTTAGGTCTAGAAGTTAAGGGAACCCAATATCTCCTTCTTTCTCTCTGTCTTATCCCATATCAAAGGTGTCGGAGTTTCCTTTTTTCTTCTTCTCCACAGATTTCTGTCTAAACCTCTTCTTTTTTCCAGCCTTTATCCGTCATGTCTTCTGCCACTTTGTCCTTCAATCTCATCTTTGGTCATTCCTTCTTTCTTTTACCATTTTCTCAACTCTTTTTCCAACATGGTCCTTTGGCGTTCTCTACCCATGCCCACGCCAACGTTGTCTCCTTCCTCATACCTTTTTTCCAATGGGTTCCACTTTTACCGTTCCTCTGATACACTCATTTTTTATCTTATCTTTTCTCGTTACTCCACACATCCATTGCACTATCCTCATTTCAGCTCAACTACTTCTAACTTTCTTTCCTGGGACTTTAAATTGGTCTTTTTTCCGCCCCGTACAGCATAACCGGCCCGACCACATCTTGAATGGCTTTTCTCTTCTCTGACAGCTAACTATGCGATCACAGATTATCTACACCTACATCCATTTAATACCCTGCGAGCCACCGTATGGGCGTGTGGCTGGGGTGTTAGCCAGCCGTGTAAAGGTGTGTTTTGGAGATGAAATGGTGACATGTTTAATAGGAGAATATTTAATGGAACTGAATTTTAATTGTGGTCGATTATTGTTTGCGGAAAGAACGAGTTCTTTACCTATCTGTTTGGCAGTGTATCACTCTTATTTTATCGCAACTGTCAGACCTAGAGATGTAGTGAGGAGTCATGATAATATTCTTTATGTCACTCTGAAAAATATCAGTTCTGAATTTATCAAGCAATCTAAGCTTAGCGTGTGGCCTCCGAGTCACTACCACCGTAATCCCTCTAGAAGTTGTGAGGGCTTATTTTACTCATCCAATGAAGTCTCATACTAAAATATACATTTGAACCGTGTTCTTATGTAGCAGTGAAGTCTGGGCAATGATAGCAGCAGCAAAAATGGGATACGATGCCATGAAGATGTATTACCGAAGAATTATGAAGAGATAAGTCGTATAGAGAGATTCAAAAGCGAGGATTCCTTACAAGAGTGGGAGAAAAAATTGTCATAAAAATCTTCAAAAAAGGTGAGACAACTTATAAAACAAATATTTGACGCAACAGCGAACTGAAAATAAAAATAAAAGGAGACATAAATGGGAAAAATTTTAGAGGAGCCCCAAGACTGGAATAAACTATGCAAATTTTCAAGAACGTCAAATTAAATAATAATGAAGAATTTGGCAGAGAAAACTGTGAAATGGAGAGCTGACGGAAACCTAACTTCGATTTGATGACTACTGACGAAATAATCTCTTTAATTAATTATTTATATTAATGACCTAAGTTCTACAGTTAGTAGTGAATAAAGATTATTTGCAAACGATAAAGTTATCTACCGGGAGGTGAGTGAAGACAGACTTTGATGCTCTTTCATCGGACCTTAACAACATTCATTAGTGGTGCCAGGAGTTGGGGTTAGAATTAAATATCAACAAATGCACCACAGTTCACTTCCTGCGAAAGTCGAAATACAAATGCCATACCTACACTGTGTGTGGCGTAAGCATAAAATCTTCAGATACAGTAAAATATCTTGGAATTACCTTAACATCTTATATATCGTAGGGATTACACAAACAGAACATATGTGGCGCAGCATTAAAGAAACTAGGTTTTGTTAAACGTATAACAGGAAGGTCCTCAGATGAAAAAGTCAAAGAGAGATGCTTCTTAGCTCTAGTTAGGCCACACCTCGAATACGCCGCGAGCATTTGAGACCCTGCTCATAAAGATTTAACAAAAAAAATCAATAAAATACTAAGGAGAGCTGCACGCTTCGTTTAAAACTGCTACAAGCGTACATACAGTATCTCACAACTTTTAGAGGGATTAAGGTGGGAGCCCCTAGCGACTCGAAGGCTACACGCTAGGCTTAGGTTGCTTGATAAATTCAGAACTGATATTTTTCAGAGTGACATAAATAATATTTCATGACTCCTCACTACATCTCTAGGTCTGACAGTTGCGATAAAATAAGAGTGATACACTGCCGAACAGATAGGTACAAGAACTCGTTCTTTCCGCAAACAATAATCGACCACAATTAAAATTCGGCTCCACTAAATACATTCCTATTAAACATGTCACCATTTCATCTCCAAAACACTTACACCTTTACACGGCTGGTGACCTAACATCCCCTGCCTTCCGCCCATGTGGCGATTCGCGGGGTATTATGTAAATGCAGATGAATAATATCTTGCGCTTCAACCCACGATTTCCAATGCCAATGAAAACAATGGGGCTTACATTCGTCTGATCGCTCATGTATCACAAATTTGTTTCATCCGTCACCAAAGGAGATGCACATGCGTCCCCTTTGCTTTTCTGGAAAAAATTTATGAGTTTCCTGCAAGTAGACCTCCTCTTGCGACGCTCCTGAGCGGAGTTTCGAAGTAAGAGCGCGGCAGCGGTGGAATTTTGCAAGATTGGAGGAGAACAAGACTTAGGAAGGAAATAAGGGGAATAGGAAGGAGATGGGGGAACAGAAGCAGGCGATGTGGTGATTCTCAGAACTGCATAAAGTGCTGTAGGCCTTACAAGGGGAGAGTATTCACGATACACTCACATCCTCTGTAGTGCATGGCAGGGAAAAATGTTGGACACCTGAATCGAAATGCAGAGTTACCCTATTTTAAAATGTCTATTCTCACAAATGGATAAGGGCTTAACCTTATTCTAGCGATAGTAATTGATGAGGCATACTTTTGACGGATGTAGGTACAGCTTTAAAGCACATCTGACAACGGAACTTTTTATATATGCGGTGCTGTAACGTTTACAGGGTTATATCGACATCTACATATTACTCTGCAATGCACAACATAGGCGTGTGGTAGGGGTGTTCAGGCGCCACCCATTAAAGTTGTGAAGAAGTTGGCAATAGGTATGAAATGGTGAAGTGCGTTTTGGAATCTTCGAGCATTTGAAATGGAGCTCAGCTTTTACTATGGTCATTTCCGTTGCGTGAGAGGAAGGAATTTTTGTAACAACCTGTTCGCCAAAATATCTTTCTTTTTTTATGTCATCTATCAGATCTAGAGATTTACTGCTGTTTCAAAATTATATTCTCTGTTTCACACCAAAGCACAACTTTTCTGAAATTCTCAAGCAATCTAAGCCTACTACGTAGCCTCCGAGTTTCCTGCAGCTCTCAACATAATATTTCTTAAAAGCAGTTACGCAATAAATGTCCGCTCGTAGTAGTTTCCAATGAATTGCGCAGTTTTCCCATGGATTTCGTTTATTTTCGGATCCCATTTTTAGTGCAGGGTCCAAAATGCTCACTATGTATTTGAAATGTGGCATAAGCAGATCTGGGTAGCAAATTCTTTCACTTTTTCATTCGAGATCCTTCCAAATATTATATAAATAAATCCTAGTATCTATAAAGCTGTGCCTCACATATTTTAAATGCAATCCATTTTAGCTCTGAAACTTTGTGTCGCAACGATTGAAATTTATTTTTCCTCATCTGATGGGTATATATGCTTCTATGTCATGCAATTATGGCTTTATATTGGCGCTATGCATGCACAAGATATCTTTTGGAGTTATACAGTAACAATTGGTCTTTTTGAGCGCAATTATTTACTAACTGCCTGACTCGCTACTCTGGGGGTCGAACACATTTCTTATTACCGTTAGATGATTTTGAGTGAATCTGTATAGGTAAGTCAAATATTTCATTCATTTTTTTACTTTTGGTGATAAATTAACAATACTTCCGTTAAAATTCCAAACGCTAGCCCATACCCTCCCACAGTAAATGTTAGGATGCATATCTCAGCGTACAGGACATGTAATTAGCCATTGATCGGTACTGCATTGTTCAAAGCGGAACTGGGGCGACAGCTTCGGGAACACCAGGAAGTCGAGGTGGCGCGCGCTGCCAATGACATCGTAAGCACGTTGACGGTTGTGGTTTATTGCTTTCCGCAAGCGCAGATACCTCCAAGCCATGGCAATGCTGCTGAAACTGTCAGAGCATATATACTTGCTTTTTAGAATGCATTTTTAAACTAGCCTTGATGTATTCATTAATATTTAAAACATATTTTGGATAAAAAAGTTTTTATCGGGGAATTTTTGGATATGGCTGTCATTTAACAGACTTGGAGTCACAAAAAAGCATATTCAGTAAGTTGTGGGATTATAATCACACAAAAAAATAGTAATTCATCTTAAAATTAAACGGATTTAATATAAAATGGCTGATAAGCATTCTATAGAGCTTAAATATTTTGCATAGGCAGTTGACTGAACGGATTGGACTCAAGTAACATAAAATTGCTGATCGGAAATTTTCCATACCTATATTACACATTTGGTGAAAACTAATCATGGCAAACGAATAATAGATGAATCGACATTTTAAGTTGAAAATAATGAAATTCCCAAGAGAGTACAAAAACATTTCATATGGAAAGAAAAACGCATAGAGCGTATTATCACAAGCACCAAGGAAATTGCCAATGCATCAAATTACGGAACGATATCTCTAATATGTATCAGAGTCCATGAACTCATAATTCTAAGCTCAGTCATGAAACACCTCGATATGCAGAGCTTGCTGATGAAAACAAAACGCGAAACTCAATTAGCTCTGTTTCCCAAGATATTTTTGTCCCAGGTGAAGATAACGTTCCATTAGACATGACCTTTCTGGAATTTAAAAGAGCGTTTGATAAAGTGTCCCACAGAAAATTATTAATTAAACTACAATCTTACGGCATGGATGATGATGGAATATTCTAGATTAGAGAATTCCTGAGCAATCGCGTACTGAGGGTAGTATTTGTCGGCACCATTTCCAATGAGGTTGAAGTCCTCCTGTGTATTAACGATATTGCTGAAGTGGTAGACGGTAAACTATTTGCAGATGATGCTGTTGTGTGCAATAGAGCCGTAACAATAATGATGTGGAAGCGCTAACTAAGGATCTACAGGAAATTCAAGTGTGGTGCGATGCATGGCAACAAGAATTTAATCTGAAAATATGTGTCACAATGAACTTCTGAAAATGAAAAAACTCCCCTCAATACAGGTATTGCATTTAGAGTGCCTAATTAGAGATGTAGAATCTATAAAATACATCGGAGCTAAATTGATTTATAGTCTCTCGTGGAGCAAATATGTTCGGGAAAATAATGGTCAAACTAATCGTATATTGGAATTTTTGAAAAGTGTACTTGGAGAATGCGACAATGAAGTCAGAGAAATCAGCAATTCCTCCCTTGTTAGACCTCACTTGGAATACGCTGCCAGTTTTTGGAATTATCATGAGGTTGGCTTACATACAGGGTTGAAAGGTGTGCAAAGAATGTCAGAATGATACGTGAAAGGCCTTAATGATAGTTTTGTTAGTGCTACAGACCTCTTGTAACAATTAAATCAAAGGAAATTGAGCTCTACGGCCTCTCTAGATAGATAAAAATGAAATTCTCCAATAGCCGTAAAAAATGGCACCACTCGTCAAACATGTACCACAAAATTCACTTACTGTGTTGGTTTGCGGGAAAGGGGATTCCACAGCAGGGACCAACCACAGCCTCTCCACCAGAATACCCTCCTGTGATGGTTTACGGGAATGTTACTTCCTCGCCAGTGACCAACACAGACACACACACTCAACCCAGTTTGGGATCCTTTTCGAGGGCTAATGGGACCCTGATAAGGATGCCTGGGTTATAACCTGATATCCTTCATAGGGCTAATGGGACCCTACTAAGGATGCCTGGTTATTACCACAATCACACACACACGCACTCAAATCACTCACTCACAACACACAGACGGGCCCAACTTCTGGGAGAAATCGCTCAAAAAGAGCGTGGTCAAAAGAAAAACACACAGAAACAAACGAGGGTGAGCGTCGGATACGCGTATTTCGGCCACAAGGTGGCCCTCTTCAGCGAGCTGAAGGGAAAAGCACTTGCAACACGAGGTTGTAAGTGAACGAAAGGGGAGGACAGCCAGGATTAAATACTGAAGGGACAGAAGGAGGGGGGGGGAGAAGAAAACCAATAACCAATGGGTGTTGAAGAGGGCAAAAGGCATTGGTGGAAAGTGGAGAAAGGGGGGGAGGGTGGTGAAGAGGACGGAAAGGTGGGGGGGGAGGGAAGAGAGTGGCGAGTGAACGTAAGTGGCCGTTGTAACTAGGGGGGGGGGGGGAGAGTCAAACTGACGGTTGAAGCAGGGGAAGGGGTGAGGACAAACGAAAACTAAAAATCAAAACAAACCGTCCGTTGAAGTGAAGCAAGGGGATAACGACCAAATTTGAAAATTGAAACTAAGCTGACAGTTGATGTATGAGGGTAACTATAAATTTATAGTTACCCTCATACATCAACTGTCAGCTTAGTTTCAATTTTCAAATTTGGTCGTTATCCCCTTGCTTCACTTCAACGGACGGTTTGTTTTGATTTTTAGTTTTCGTTTGTCCTCACCCCTTCCCCTGCTTCAACCGTCAGTTTGACTCTCCCCCCCCCCCCTAGTTACAACGGCCACTTACGTTCACTCGCCACTCTCTTCCCTCCCCCCCCACCTTTCCGTCCTCTTCACCACCCTCCCCCCCTTTCTCCACTTTCCACCAATGCCTTTTGCCCTCTTCAACACCCATTGGTTATTGGTTTTCTTCTCCCCCCCCCTCCTTCTGTCCCTTCAGTATTTAATCCTGGCTGTCCTCCCCTTTCGTTCACTTACAACCTCGTGTTGCAAGTGCTTTTCCCTTCAGCTCGCTGAAGAGGGCCACCTTGTGGCCGAAATACGCGTATCCGACGCTCACCCTCGTTTGTTTCTGTGTGTTTTTCTTTTGACCACGCTCTTTTTGAGCGATTTCTCCCAGAAGTTGGGCCCGTCTGTGTGTTGTGAGTGAGTGATTTGAGTGCGTGTGTGTGTGATTGTGGTAATAACCAGGCATCCTTAGTAGGGTCCCATTAGCCCTATGAAGGATATCAGGTTATAACCCAGGCATCCTTATCAGGGTCCCATTAGCCCTCGAAAAGGATCCCAAACTGGGTTGAGTGTGTGTGTCTGTGTTGGTCACTGGCGAGGAAGTAACATTCCCGTAAACCATCACAGGAGGGTATTCTGGTGGAGAGGCTGTGGTTGGTCCCTGCTGTGGAATCCCCTTTCCCGCAAACCAACACAGTAAGTGAATTTTGTGGTACATGTTTGACGAGTGGTGCCATTTTTTACGGCTATTGGAGAATTTCACTCTTGTAACAACTTGGATGGTAATTGCTTTCAGACCATTGATTGAAAATTAGACTCAATATTTCATGTAAATTTAAAACCAGTTTATTTTTCGACGAAGATATTAATATCTTACAAACTCCTAAATACTGCGGTAGAACAGATCATTAGAATAAAATTAGGGAAAAAGATTGTGGAACAGACAGGTTTATAATGTCGTTTTTCTCGAAAACAATAAGAGACCATAATGGTTGCATTGAGACTTTGAGGTAAGTTAGTTGACAGATAGAGTAGCTGATTGTTTGATGTGCTCACAGATGCATGTTTTCAAATCTTCCGAGCAGTGCTAATACTACCTTTTTTATGTTTCCTGCATGACTCTTGTATCTCGTTCATGTAGTTACATCATAGATTAATGTAGTAGTTACTGTAGCATTTGTAGCATACCCACAGGGTGGTGCATGTTGTTGAAAGTTAATTTCTGCATTGTAGTGCATGTTGGTGATAATTCACTCCCTGCCAAACACTCGAGGTGGATTGCACGGTTAGGTAGGTGTAAATATACTGAAGATGCATCGCGCATCCTCATTTTTGACCCCTCATTGGATGAAACAAGATAGGAAGAACAATCGAACTTGCTCTCCACGATTAATAATTTTGACCAGAGGTTGTTTAAAATGTGCAAATGAATTCCTCAGCAGAAATAGTCATAAACTCCATGTATTCCACTCAATTAATTCAACCACTTTATACGATGTTACCATTCTCAGTTCAATATTGAACCAGCAATGGTGTCATTATAGCCATACAATTGTAATGTGTTCCCCGTCTCGAAGACCAGCATCCCTTAAAGGATCTAGTATTTTCCCGTCGTATTATGAATGCAAAATCTTCGTAAATAATACATTATCTCTTCCATTATTGCTATTAGCATCCTTTGTTTCGCAAAATACCGACACAATTACGTCACCATGTGGCTGAAATATTCGGTCATAAAATGCACTTCTTTTAGTATTTAAGGATAATGGAGATAATATAAAGGTTACTGTTTTAAAGTGAATCTCAGTAAAGTTTTTGTCAGTTGGGTAACATATTCGATTGTGTTCACGCTCTAGAAGAAAAATTTGCCAGTTTTTTTGCTCGTGTGGGAAATCTCGAAGTTCAAGATCCTCCATCCTCTGCAAAGCAATCCGCCTACTTCTCCTCTTCCGCTGCCTTCCACGTCTTCCTCTCCTGTTTTTCCCAATCCTTCCTCTCGCGCCCCTTGCTTGCCGCATCGAAGTTTCCTTTATCCATGAATATATAGTCTCCATTAGATTTTTTCCCTGAAACTTTTTCCTCTGCTGCCCCTACCTCCTTAATCGTTTTAATATTTTATGGAGTGGAGGTACTTGGGACAAGTTATGCACTTCCCGTGGCACAAGTTTCGTTCTTTAAGCCTCCATCCCCACGCCTTTCCCCTTGAACATTCGAAATCCAAGTTAGAAAATATGTATTCTGAATCATGAGGAAAAGAAACAGGGAAATGACTGAAAAAAGAACAGAAAATGACATATCAGAACTTTCGGTAAAATTAAAGGATTTCCAGTTTTTTAGTAAGCCTATCTTGAGCCGGCCCAGTATTGTTTGTATTATTGTTCATAGGGTAGCGCAACTAGTCAGTTGATTTACTCCCTTATGTAATTTATAAAGAAAAGTTAACTTGGGCTGATTTCACACTTTATTTTCCTTCACCGACCCAGGTTTCAGTGTATCATGCCATTTTCATTCTTAGAAATATGTGTAAGAGGAAAACCTCCCTAAAATATGTACCTTGAAAATGACATGATATTCTGAAAACTAAGTCGGTGGAAGAATATAAAAAATGGAATAAGACCAAGTTGACTTTTCACTATAAAGAAAATTACAGATTTCCGCCGAGTTACGTCGGACTCAGTATCTTGCATCCCTAATGCTTTCATTGTTATCAGCTTCCTAATAAGAACAGCTCGTCTCGTAATTTTAAGGACTAACTCATTTATCACTGTGCATTTATGTAGCCATTGAAACGATTAATACTGTAATACACTGGTTGATGCCGTAAATCGGTGTGACATCAGACAGTGGGGTAAAGATCGTACAAACACGAAATATTCTAATCTGGAAGGAATCTGTGGACAAATAAAAGAGAGTGGTAAACGACGGCGGTTGTCTCATTTACTGAACATATGTTTATATTACCATACGGTACTTAAAAAGTGATTCCAAGTGTCTCTAACTATTAGTGAAACAATCATTGTCTTAAGTGATAAACGTCTTCACAACAATATTACCAGTCCTTAGTTGTGCCGTCTAGGTAAATGGTAGCACAGAGTTTTTTTCCTTGCTCAGGAAACTATTTGAAGCTCATAATCCGTACAGAAAACCTAAGAACATTTTTTATAACAATAATAATAATAAGCGAAGGGGTGCGAAAGCGGACCACCAGCCTCCTCGTGGCATACCTGGTAACGGCTCTGCCATAGCGTCATTCGCCACCTCGAGTGCGATGACAGCTATGAATATCCCGGCGTCCTCCAAAGCCGAATGCAGGAGGTTGCAGCAGTGAAGGAGAAACTCACCGCAAAGTACAGACAGACTCTCAGGAAAATCTGGAGTTCTGAGCTGTCTGGCAAGAACAAAGTTCTTGCCACGAACATGTTTGCGGTGTTTACACTGCTGTACACCTTCGGATGCATTAAATGGAACGTCAACGAGTTGCAGAACCTCGACGGGGAAACGAGGAAGATGATGACCAGCTACAGAATTCTTCATCCGAAATCTCCCGTCGCCAGACTCTATCTCCCTTGCAGTGTAGGTGGTAGAGGTCTGTGGAGCCTGGAGTGTCTCCATAACAGAGTTTTCCTTGGAACAGCATGCCGAGTGCTCAAAAGCAGAGACCCCCTGCTCAGTCTCGTAAGAGATCACGAAGGTGCCGGAGTAGGGGCGTTTCTCTTCCAGGCGGACAAGAGGGCAGCGGACGAAACCAACATGGACTTTGACCCAAAATCAGACGGTCGCGACGACGGCAAGTCCATCTTGTCGTTGAAGGCAGACGTCCTTAAGCTCGAAATCAAAAAGGCCGAGGAGAACACCTTGCTCAAGGCACACACCGAGAAGCCCATGGATGTTTTTATCGAAACATAGAGAAGCATGGGCTATCGAGGAGCTGACGTTTGCTTTCCTCCGCTCCGCTGGTCTAAAGTCAGACACCGAGGGTTTCATCCTCGCATGCCAGGATGGTGTCATAAACACACTCGTGTACCGCCGCATTATATTCAAGACGGAGGTTGCGGACACGAGATGCAGGGCGTGCCGAGCCCAGCCGGAGACTTTTAGCCACCTTCTCTCCGACTGTAGCTATTACGCCAAATAAGCGTACATTGCTAGGCACAATGCGGCCCTGGGTGTGTTATATTTTTATCTGCGACACCATTTTGGCTTCAAAAAATACTCCTGTGCTGCCGTATGCCCCTGGAGTCCGTCGTGGAGAATGACAAATGCACCATCTGGTGGAATTACTCATTTTCTACCACCAAGCAGCTGGAGGCGACCAAGCCTGATATCGTTCTCCTTGACCACCTCTCACGCTCCATTTCCGTGATTGAGTTTTCGGCCCCGGCTGAAACGAGCATGGACGCAAAGGAGGCGGAGAAACTGGCGAAATATGCTATGCTTCGACAAATGTACCCAGGACACTCTGTTAAACTGGTAGTCCTTATCATAGATGTGCTCGGTGGAGTTAAGGGCTCGCTACTGGAGAGCATCAAGTGCATTCCGTCCTGCGTGGCACAGGCGGAGTCACTTGCAGCTCGCATGCAGAAGGCCGTTATACTTGGGTCCCTCCGTCTACTCCGCACGCACGACGCAATGGCAGCGTAGCCACTCATTCGATGGGCGCGGGATTTGGCAACGATATCTGCCCAACTCCTCTCGAGTCCTCGGCCATTATGACGGCAATGAAACCCGATGCTTGCCGAAGACTCGGAGGGGAATGTTACAGAAGTAGCAAACTTACAGGTGTGTCATTTTATTCTTTAAAAGGTCTAAGAAGCGCGGTCGGAAGATTGAATATGGCATATCAAATGTTTACGTTTGTTTTGCATTTAATATTAATAATTCGGAAAAATAAATTTTACAGGGGCATTTTTCGTTACTCTGTTTAGTTAATATCAACGAAGTTATTAAAGGGATTGAATTGAACATTGACGGGAAAATACACGTTATTAGTCAATAATTCTGCGGTTGCAAATTTTTCGAAAAATGTTTTAAAATAACCTACGTCTCAACCTCGTAATCTCTCCCCTCTTTCCCCCAAATCACAAGCTCAAAATACGCCGCAGGGAAAGACTTATACTCAAGAAAAACTTGAGGAGGCAATCAAAGAGATATCAACCAAAATATCAATGAAAATTTCAACAGTTTTGGGAAGTAACCAATGATTCGAAGTGGTAAATGATGAGCATGGAGGGTTGGTGATGTATCTTTAAAGTGCAAAGAATATATTAGAGGTGTCCGAGTATGAAAGTAATGGTATGAAATTTAAATAGAAGCCTGTATCTAAGAGTTTCGATTGAAAACTTTGGTGTAAACATCTTTACCCCACGAGGTGAGGTAAATGTAGTACATAAATAGCTCTTATTCAGAAATAATAATATACGGATTGCAAATTCTAATACAAAATTATGTTTATACATTAAGTTTTCTCGGAATTAACTTCAAAAAAGAAGGGTGAGTAGAGCAGGTCTAAAAAAAACTTAAGAACTGTACCGGCTTCTCAAAGGTTTGAGGTACTAGTTGTTCACCATGTATTTGCAAAATTTTTCCATCATTCTCAGGGATACAAAGGAATAACCAAGTGTTGAAAATTATATCAGTGTTCGGTTTACTCACAAAGTAATGGATCATCATGTACTGAAACGTTCAAAATTCTGAAAATTTAGAGGTAGTTCTCGTTCCCAGAGACAAAACGGGACATTGTTGTAAGGCCTCTCCGCGGAAAAGAGACAGAATTCGTTCCATTTCCGGTTACAATTTCGGAGATTTCTTTTTATCACCTGTTCCGCCTTCGCTCTCCAGCCAATCACTTGACGAGAAAGCCAAAAAGGGATAGTTTTGTGAAAGGAGTTTGCTAGGTGCACGCCGTAATTCCGAGAAGGGTGCGGAAGAGAGGAGGCTGAGTGTGTTTGAGGCTCCTTGTCTGAGGCGGCGACGGCGGGAGCCTCAGCCGCGGAAAGATCCGACCCGAAGTCTACGTCGGTGTCCATTGTGATGTTGTCACGGCGGCGCCGACAGCTCCGCCTCTCAGTCACAATCTCTCTAGGAACGGGGAGCGGCAAAAACTCTCCGGCGACGCTCAACAAACCGCAGAATGGAAGGGGGTGATCGCGACCCTCTCTAAGCCCTTCAGCACTCCCCTCCTTCTCGCCTCTCCCAACCCCCTTCGACTTCACCTTCCACTCCGTCACCAAGCAACGCGTGACAGTTTAATTTTCGCCCACAGATGGCGCCTCCCTCGGGCCACGTGCCTGCGAGTGTCAGGCTCCATCACCTCGGATCCTGCGATCGGGGGATGAAAAATGAAAAGAAAAGGAAACTCATCTCACATCCTTCGCGTTTTCTCCTCCACCGAGCTCCCTCGTTCTCCCTGGGCGGGTTCCCTCGGGTGAAATTACTTTTCACGCGAACGAAAAATGATTGCATAGTATGTGCATAATACAAGGGAAGCTGAATGAATTCCATAGGAAATTCCCGTTAGAGAGAAAGTATAGTGATTAACTATTACTACATAGCCTTCTTAAATATAATTTATAGTTCGGGCTTAATATTTCAGCATGGCTCCTTACGCAATAGATTAGTGCACACTACGTACAGAATATAATGAACAATCATGTGTACTAGAAGATGAAGTAACATTGAAAAAAAATTAAATACTATTTGATTAAACTCTTTGTGTAACGTGAGCACAAACATTTCTCAAAAATGTTTCGCACACGGATACTGCTTAAATTTCAAATTCGCCCATGCGGCTTCAATTTTAAACAATCATTGTGTGATACATAGAATAGTATTATGCTCCGTGACATTGACTGGAATAATAAACCATATAACTGGCAGTTCACTTTCGTTGTAACAGGTAACTGAATAAGACTATTCTTCGAGTGCATTCGTGCAGTATTTGCGGAACAAACATAGTAACATATATAGCTTGCAGTTCTTGGGAAGATTTTGCAGAGTAAGATCCAATTCGCTTAGTTAGGACTATGTTTGTGCAGCACAATAAGTTTGGGGAGATCCTTAACTAACGCGTATATTTTTCTTTTATATGTCACATACGTGGTAAAAAGGTCACTTTGATAGGCCTGTCAAATAGTGCAAATAAGTCACCATAGTCAAGGTACACTATAAGATAATTAACCGCCAAACATAATGCCGGAAAGTTTGAGCTTAAAAACATCAATTTTCAAAGTACAAAAACCTTATTATCACAATAAATATAAAAAATTCCTCATGATGCCTCACAAGTTTTATTTAAGAATCAAAGCCAGACTACAATGGTTGATAAAATACCAAACTTCAATGAGGACTCAATGCACTTGTTCCTTAATTCTTTTATCATAATTTATTACTGCATGACTTGCTAAAAAGTTAAGCTCATTGGCTTTAAGAAGCTTTATTCCGAAGAAATTACGTTTTTTTCCCTTCGTAGTTGTGCTTTCAGTATATTTTGATGGAGACAATCGCCGGTTTTGGTCGTTAAAAATCGGTTTCCCAGATTAAATTGGATGGTACTCAGTTTCTGTTACATAAATTTGCAATTCAAAATGTTCTCAAATTTGAATGCTACAAAATTTCTGATGTATCGGAATTGGCACCAGCTATGAAATAAGTTATAATCCTCTTCTTTCTTGAAAACAAACAATTCGAAAGGTATTCAAGTTGTAACACCGTCACCTTGAGTATTGTAGAAGCACAAGTATAGACACGAAAATTACTAAAATATACCAGTATTATCATGATTGATAGCTTCAATAGATAAAAAATCTGTAATAATCTGTAATATCTGTAATAAATTTCTATCTGAGAGATTTTATTACATTTAAATCAGTTGACGATAGCTGAAGTTACAGGTTCTCAAAGTCGATTGACTAATCTTTTTTACGTGAAGTAACTACACATACCGCCTCACGTGATATAGTTGATATTTAATTGCATACATTTGAGTATATACTGACGAGTACCTTTTTATGAGTCTATTTTTAATGTTATTCGAATTCCTCAAATTCTGTTAACAATGTGAAAAGAATGTTCGTCGTTGCATATATGTTCAATGTTCAGTCAGAGAAAAAAAAGGTTTTCAGTTTTTGATGTCTCAACTCTGTCGACAAATTCGAATTCCTAATCCGTCAAAAGATTGTGCCCATGTAGTTTATAGTACATTTATATGTATTGCATTAGATTCACTATACTTAATTGAGTATAAAAGATGAACTCCGCTGTGCTGGAAACTTATATTCTTATTCAACTTTTTTATTTCTGAAGCTACAATCACGAACACAATATTTTCCTGCCAATTCTTTTACGCTGATATCGACAAATATTATTGTAGTAATGAAATATTTAATTGACATTCGAAATCACGGTAATTTTTCAACGAAAATTTCAAGGGGAAGCAATGGAAACCATTTCATAAAAAATGGCATTTTCTTCGCAGTCCATTGCAGAATGGGTTTTTGGGAATTGACGCGTTAGACGACATCGTAAACGCTTCGACGACCACCACTAGATATTAAAGCACCTATCTGCTAATGTAGACACATTCTCGTTCCTGTTATTTGGCATAGACAACTCTACCCCGACTTTTTCTCTAAATTTCCTGGCCATACAAATTAAATGAGAGATGATGCCGGAGTAGTCGGATTGTGAATTTTCTTTCAATCCATCAAAATCCAAAAAATCCATCCATTCCCAACAAAGTGACGTGACAATTAAAAAGCGGAGCACTTTCAACGTGAAAGGGTTAGGATGGAGGAGTGAAGGGAATGCCGTGATTCTTTTGCCTTTTCACTGCTCAGGAGGGAGATAAGGCAGTTGTGTTTATTTAGTTTTTCACGCGAAAGAATCGCTTCCCTTCCCAATTTCATTATTTTCCTTGAAGCTTCAGGTCATCTTCCGACTCATACGTTAAGCTTAGCGTCTGTATCATCACTTTATGAAATCATTGAGGCATTTGAAATGAGTTTGACTAACATAGAAGTGTATGTCATAATTTTTATCTGTATAAAAAAGTTTCTTTGTATCACGTAATGACCACTTTTTCATATATTTCAAAATTCAATTCTTGAAGATGAATGAAATCCAAGAGCATGACAACTGAGCTAAAAAAACATCAAAGTAGCATTATATTGACCATAAAGACATCTTTTTTACGTCAAAATTTTTATTATCTCCAATGAAATGTGAGTATCCCCAGTTTTAGAATGATTTTAATTTCCCCATGTGATGTGGTGGCCAGAGAGTTGACTTCCAGTCGCGATCACCTTTGGGGCCTAGACTTTTCACTTTTTCATTGACTGCAACGTTGAGAGTGTGGTCTCCTTGGAGTCTTTCGAAGGGAGCGGACTAATAGAGACAACGGGTTTCCCTCCAACCTACCCCTGATAATCCTTTTCTTATCCAACCACCCAGCTACCTTCGATCCTTAAATCGACCTTAACTTCCTCCCCAAATAAATAACATTTTCACTTTGTTACTGGTTGATTAATAATTGTTCCTTTAATTGTGTTGCATTTAATAGCAATTGAACAAGGTTAGGCTAGAGTATGAGGATTTCTCATTTTTTATGAGAAGAAATAACTAGCGAAATTGTGAGGCTAAGAAGGCTCTTCTGCTAAATTATTTGTTGGTTCACTGCGCTCAAATAGTGAAATAATGTACAAATTCATTGGTAGGCCAATGTATAGAGATACCTACATATACACAAACCGCTCCCTTTTGAGGTGGACACGAAAGATATAATAATTACTATTGTAAATGAGATTATAGTTTTCACTAGTGTAATGTTACAGGTAAACTAATCGTATTTTTGGGGATAAGGGTTCGATGTACTTTAAAACCCGGAATTTGACTCTAACTGAGCTTTGCTTGAAATAGTTTCTGTATGCAATACAGGGGTTGTTGCATTGCATTGACTCCGATGGAATTGGATTTTTATGGGATCTGCTGCGTTAAACATCTGAGAACTAACTCGAAAAATTGATTGCGATAAGCTCTCAACCTATTACTTTAGAAACCTTTTCGCAAAACTTGTACTCTTGTCGAGAATCTGTGAAGAAACTTATGAACTCTAAAGCTATAGTCCACCGTACTGTACTCGAGTAGGCGTAATGACGTGATGACTTTTTATCGCATCCATAAATGACCTCTGCATCAATACACATTCAATTATTCCATTTCTGTGTAAGCAAGGGAGAATGGTTAGCAGCTCCTTAGAGCGACTACCTATCGTCAGCCTACCCCCTTTTCCTAATCCATTAGCCATACCACTGCTGTGCATGAATCGCATTTCTCCTTCTTCACGGTCTCCTTCAACCTCCATTGAAACCCTTCCTCTCTTCATTCATTCGTTTGCCTTCTCGTGACAAGGCACGACAAACGGCCTTTCGACTCAATTAACCTCGGCAGCAAATGGCATCGAACCGTTCGCATAAAAATTCCCGATCGCTCCCAACACCCCACCATCGTCAATGCTTTCCGGTTCTACATTTTAAACTGCGGAGCGGGGCCCATAATTTTCTGCCCAAGAGGAAAGGGATTTAGTCCTCTAATCCCCGGAATGTATTTGTTTACGACGGTGTTGTCGGCGGAGTTAATTGATGCGATGCACGACGCTGTTAAAACTCAAAGAGTCTATTTTTCACTCGATCTCGGGGAGAGGCTGGGCAGGACAAATGGTAATTTTCACAGAGCAGTCAGTAATTAACTGATGGTAAAATAGGGCAGTGGATTTCATTAAATATCACAATAAATTTCTAGGCGTTTTAAGGAGTGACAAAATTTATCAGCATTTTCTGATCACTGCCTATTTTTCTGTCATTAGATAATCAATTGACATGAGACCACAACAATACACACTATTACACCATCGAGCCCCAGCATTTTCAAAAATTAAAATTTTTATTTTTATTTATACGTAATTCTTCAACAAATAAAATGATAATATCCGAATAAACATGGTGTAATTGACTCATATACTTACAAGAAGTGAGATTAACATTGCAAACATTAACATTTTTGCATTGCAAAAAATTGAAAAAAATGTTTATATCACTAAAATACTTTAATTCTACTAATACGATTCATCGTATATTTTTCCACTTAAATGAGTTCGTTGCAATTTTTCATTGAAAAGAAAATTTCTCGTGGTTTTAGAGCACTTTATGATTTAGGTTAATTATATGTTTGAGTACGTTGAAGGTTATTCGGGCTTTCCACCGGTTCAAATTCTCCATCTCGGCCGACGTTCCGATGAACTCCATCGTCATCAGGGCGTGATGGACGACTCGTTCATCGAAACGTCGGCCGAGACAGAGAGTTTGACCCGGTGGAAAGCCTGAATAACCTTCGGTGACTATATGTCCCGGGAAAGCCTCAGATCTTTCTTCATATTTTTGAGTAATTCACTCTTTTAGATTTTCATTACATAAAATTTTAATCGTGAATAAATTTACATTGGTTCTACCAAATATTTTGGCTGCAGTTAGGATATTTATCGGTAAAACTATATGAAAATCCTAACTCGATAATGTTTGTTTCTTATTTATACTTGTAATACGATGTATTTTTGTTCTGATCAATTTAATTCATTTTTTTCAGAGCACCTTATTCACGACAAATACCAAATTATGGCGACTAATACCAAATCCAGAGCAGCAACAGGAATATTTCCTCATCCACCCGAAGTAGCGGATAAATCGTCTCTCATTCTAGCTAACATGTGGTGTCAAGTCCACACCTTGACGGATACTTGCACTGTCGCTGAGTCCTGATCACCATTTCATCACATCTCCATAAATCAATAGAATTTCCTGCCTATCACGCTTGTTTTCAAATGCTCGGAAAATATACACTCGGTCTCATTTCATTTTATTCATCAACTCATCAATTTTCCACCCAAATATTTCATATTCTAAGCACCAAGTGTCCAGTTAAAATCATAATGTCCATTTATTGATGGGCTAAAGATCGTTCCATGTCCATTGAGAATAATATTCTTTAGCATTTTGCAAAAAGTAGGAATGAGATTGATACGTACCCGCTTCACGTGCACCCTGCACTGGGGGAAGGCTAATAACGAAGGAATCGGATGAACCGAAATGAATGGTTTACGTGTCAATCTTTCCCCATAGCAACATCTGGAAAAAATTTAGATTTTCGATTTTTGACCCAGATGAATTTTATACTAAAAAAATAAACACACCGCAACCTGACTAATAAGCCCCATGTTAAACTTCCATAGCAACCATGTAGCTAACGTCAACAACTCATCAATTTTGAACAGAAGTTCACATTTTGTGAGCATAAGTAGTAGCCTTTTGATAAGGAAATACGAACAGGGAAATTATCTACAAAAATGTTACATCATATACTAATGCTATTTGCAGGAATGGGTATTTTACCCGTCATTTAAGAAGGATTATCACCTCGTATAAGTTTTAACGATCGTCATGATATTTTAATTCTCACGGTGTTGAATATCATCTGGAAAATTCTTGTTGCCACAAAGAAGAAATAAATTGAAACAAAGTCTTACATTTTCTTGATCGAATTAATTATTTTAAAATTTGAGACTTGATTGATAGCAATTAAATTAAAATTTAGGTATTGAGGTCACCCTTTTAACCATGATTGATTTTAATATTTTATGGCGCTTGGTTCATTTGGTTCTACTGTGACTATAAAGTACACGGTATAAGTTGTAAGCGAAGTAGTAAAAAATTTAAGCTTGACTGGGAGATATACTTTCTAAACGATTAATTCACCTTGTAATATCATTTTCTTCTGACCAAATTAGGTTGCATTTTCCCAGCTTCAAAGAGAATATCCTATGGTATATTCTATCACCACATTAGCCCACCTGAGTTCCACCCGTTTGTAATTTTTGAGGGTTTTTTTTGGCCGAACTAATAGAATAAATTGACGGCACTTTCTCATTCCGTGTTCACCTGAATTTGCTCCCTCCGGCTGTTTTCCTCGCAACGCGATTGAAGAGACGCATCTCTTAATTATTCATGGAACATTCATTCAGTCACATGGTGTTGACTCATAAATCTTTCAGATTCAATCTCTATAGTTTTCAATCAAAATAACTGCGCAAAATATTATGTTAGAATTGATATGAAAACTTATTCGCAGGGCATCAATATTAAGATATCTGCAGGTGGTCGCAATAAAAATTGAAATAGTCCTACACAGTCAGGCAGGAATTTCAGAATTATTGAAATGGACTCATTTATTATAGACGAGAACCATGGAAGCCCAGGTGGGTGATTGTAATTATATTCAAATCATGTAATTAATGAACACAAAATCAGAATTAAAAAAAAATAATTAGATTCATAATTGTGAAGTGCAGCACTTAATGAAGAGCAATTAAATTGAAGTATATTGGAGGGATATTTACTTTGCTTTCACTACTCGAATATGTTCAGAAGATCCCATATCGTTTTGAATCATGGTATAGTACGAGGTTGTATCAAAGGAAAACCTTAAAAGTACTATATAGTTCCGAAAAGTTGTGTGATTGTTTTGGTTGGTGTTCGTGCTATTCCTTAAATCTCACGCAATGACCACCAGGTGGTAGAACGACGCTACAACACAGAAGCTAGCAGCAGTAACAGTAACAAGACCAAGATAAATCCATCGCAGGATGACAGTGCTGTACAGGGATTCATATTTCAATCATCCGACATCCTGCGATGGATTTCTATAGGTTTGACACCATCACTACTCAAGGAACGCATCACAAATCGCTGCTCTAACGCGGTGCATATTGATAGCGGGGCAGTCGTCTTGTCACTGATGCTGCTAGCTTCTTTGTAGTAGCGTCACTCTGTCACTTGGTGGTCATTGCGTGAAACTCCAGGAACAGCACTACCAACAACCAAAACTTTTACAACTTTTCGGGAATATATTGCACTTTTTAGGTTTTCATTTGATAGCCCTTGTATACATATATGCTTCATTTAATGTAATATAACGATACTATTTTGAGAAAAAAATTAATTAAAAATGGAATGTGGGTACGGTCATAAAATAAGAGCTAGGTAAAATGTTTCATCCCCGCGAACTTATCATTTCCAATATTGCGCACCTTGGCGACTCATGAGAGAGAGAGAGAAACGAGCTATTATTCTCAGGTTTTCAATTTTCAGTTCCTTTCTATTCTTCTATACTACGATGATGACATGCCCCTGAGGAGAGCTTTAAGAGAGAGGGAAAGGAAGGTTAAACAGCGTGATTTTTTGATCGCTTGCTGGTATTCTGGCGCCCGTTGTCTTGTCATACTCATAATACGGGAGAAATAAATATTATTTTCTTAATCCTTTAATCATTTCAAACTTATCAGCCATTGGTTGTCACATGGCCAAAGAATGGTTGAAAAAGCAACTAATGGTGCAAAATTGTACAGAATAATGAGAATTCAATAGAAGATTGTAAATATCAAAAATTTGTAACTAACGTGTCAACGAGTCTATTTTCCAAATATTGCAGCTGCTGCAGGGTTCAATCAATGCCAATTTCTCACTGACTTCTCTGTTCTACTGTTTCCTACCCATTCCAAGATCTCACTTATTCCTGTGTCAGTGTTTACTGGCATTCCTCTAAGGGCTTTCCAATATTTTCTCCCTCCAGTCAGATTCTAAGGGACGCATTGTCTCATATTGTGCTCGAAGAAGCGTCTTTATTTTGTTATCACTCTTCTGTTGAGTTCTTCCTTCTACGGCCCTTTCGTCAATCTCCACGCTTCACACATGGTCGATTGATTTGTGGCATTCCTTATCTCTATTAGGTCTTGCAGATATTTTCTTGCGGACCGCCGTAGCAACGTGGGAACATATCCCGTTTATAGAGGTGCATTGCGTACTCTTGATTTCACTTACCGCTTTCTTGCCTTACATCCGATAATCTTTGAAAAAAGTAGCTGTACTTTCATGTATGAGACCATCTTTGAAGGAGCAAATACACAGGTCTTTGACTTCCTTTCAAGTGTATTTTTTTACATCGTTATATTCTCATGCTACTTTTTTTGGAACGTTTCTTAAGTGAGGAGGGTAGCAAAATATCTTCCACAGTTCTGCTGCTATGTCGATATTGAATGCGCAGCGGTGCAGCCTAATTTCCTTTTGATTCACTTTAATGCTTCTGAGCCCGATTTATTTACCTTTTTATGCTCTCTGTGCCGATGGACAGATATTGGTTCAAATTTTATCCAATACCATTCTTAAAAAAGCAATACCTGTGAATGTACACCCGTACAGTATAAGCCCAAAAAAGCTTAAATAAAAGGATATAATTAAGAAGCATATACTATGAAAAATCTATTTCTGTGTATTTTTACTGCATTTTCTAGTCCCTAAATCACACATGACATATCATATTGTTGTGTATTATCGGAAGCTTAACGCCAATATTGAAATGAAATTAGTGTCTCTTCCGAATATTAATACCACTATTAAATCATCTACGAGCGCAAGACATTTCATTACTTTGAACCACAATTCCAGTTATTAGCAAATCTCTATAATAGCTTGTTTTGAACACATGACTAATTTTTTTACAAACTGGAATCTAAATCAGTAAAAATGTGTTCTATCTGGATTAGCAACGGGTACTCAGGGGCTATTACGATTGTGCCACACATTTTCTTCACAGTATAAGAACGATCCTTTTTGTAATTTTTTCAGATAAGATTTTTTTTAATTCGCACTCTTTTAATGAGCAGAAGCGCCATTTTAAGGAGGCATTTTATTGGATATGGGAGGAAGGCTTAATAGTCAAGGTACATGTGTTGCACTTAGCCGTTAAGTTAGTGTCTTTTATAAGATGTTTTGTGCCCAAAAAGAGGAAAAGTTGATCCGACGAATACGACAAATACAAGATTTTAAGGATCCCAGAGGCTCAAAAGAAACTGCAAGATAAATCTGGATGGAAAATTATTCTGTTAAATTTATTCCGGGCGTAGCTGAGAAATCTTCACAACTTAAGGCATTTCCGCCGAAGATGATGAAATTAAAGAGTGACGAACAACAAGAGGGATTTATAAGCATTGGAAGAAGGCATAGCGTTTTCCCTGTTCTGATGACGGCCAATTTTTCTTAAGAATTTATACTACAACTATCGGGCCCGACAGACGTTGTCCTACCCAAAACGTTGGCTTGTCTGCTATCAGCGGATTCAGCAACGTTTTTTGATATTCGAATTTTCGGTAACCTATCTTCAAAGTGACATTTGAAATTGAGTTTGACATTTCAATCTTTTCGTTTCGTCAAAACAACGCCTAGCAAGACTCGTGTGCGACGGCTTTGAGATCATTGCCACCTATGGTACAGAAGCATAACTATAAATTATTCTCAGTTGGTCAATTTTTCATGAACCTCTGAGTACGTTTTAGCGGTCAAAAATTCATAAACTTATGATTTTTTCATTTTAAAAATATTGGGGGTTGTTGGGCGGGTGTGAAATTTTGGGGTTATGTTTTCTGAGATGCAAAAAAATCTTTAAAAACATTTTTAAAATTTTTTCGTAAAAAAAATTCATAGAACCCGATCGCAGCGCCACCTACCTAAGGGGTCTAATTTTAAATCTAAACCATCCAGGGACTCACTCAAACGCACACAAAAAATTGCATCGATATCGGTCCAGCCGTTTAGGAGGAGTTCAGTGACATACACACGTACAGAAGAATTATATATATAAAGATTGGATGTAAGCTCTATGACGGTGGGCGCAGTTTTTGGACTATACTTCGACGGTGTTCGCTAGTCTGTGGGTCATGCTATTTAAACACCATCAACGCAGTAAAAAAGGCAATGTGCGGGTTGAATTTCCTCGCTTTTCTGCTCGGGGTTACAAAATTTCGATCTTATTCAGGGCTTGCCGAATTTTTGCTTGAAACGGATAACCAAGCCGTATATTGGTATCGCGTTACTTCCACGTTAACTTGGCAAAATAGGGCGTTGGATTTTTTAAATATCCTCTATAAAGATAAAGGTTAAACACATAGAAGGAGGAACAGTATAGTTTTCGATACCTTGTCGAGAATGAATGACTTAGATGAAGATAAAAATGAGGGCAAAATGCCATAGGAAAGGGTTCCATCCTAGTTTAATAATTACCTGGTCGACCAGTTAATTGCTTCTGTGACTTTTTTCTGTCTAGTATTTCTTTTCTTAGCCTTCCTCGTTCCAACTGCATAAACCTTTCATGTTTGAAAGTTATCATTGCTTTTTTGGAGCACTCACGGAAGAATGATTAATAAATATGACGAGATTGAATGAAAGTCAGAGAATTAAAGTCCGATGGAAGTAGGGTGAGAGAACTCGAAGTGCAGATTTAAAGAGAGTGTACAAAAAAGATGGTAATATGTGAGTGAAACTTTATAATTTACGAGAGAAAGATTGAGGTGAGTGTTAATGAAATTTAGTATCTGGAAGTATATAATCATCTCGTTAGTGCTACTTACCTTCAGCAACAACTGGAATGGGACTCGCTTTTCGACCGTGGATTAAAATCAGACTTACTTTCCATGTAAGTGTCATGCTCATATATTTTCTGACGACCTTAATATTATTACACGATATTCCACTCATTACAAAATTAGATATAGAGCACGATATAAAAACTAGGGAAATAGACTGCAGAATAGACGGGTTTAAATTGTCTTTTTTTCGCGAACGAAAAGAGATGAAGCCAGCTGTCTAGGAGACTTTCAGGTTTTACCATTGATACATTAGTAATTAGTCGACTGACTCCCCGATGCTTGCACTCTTATTTGGTAAATTAAATTATCAGCACTATTACATGTATCCTTTAGAACTGTAGTATCTCTGTGCATTTATGTAATTGCAAAAAATCAAATAAAAACAGTCTTTCTATCATTGGTAGCATATTCACAGAATAGTACGAGTTCGTGAAAGTTCGACTCCTCAAAAACATTAGCAGAATTTTGTTCACACATCAATAGTCACAGGAAAATTACTTATTTTAATTATAGTGGAGTGTAATGCATGTTGGTGAAAACTGACCTCCTACCACACACTATTGATGCGTGGTGATTAAAACACTTTATGCCTGAAAATGACGTAAAAGCGTCGAAATCGGTTGTATTGGATTTCATTTCATTTATTTTTCAACAATTTAACATCGATATTCCTTCAGGCATATGTCTATTGACGGCACATATGTAAAATTAAACAATAACATAATTTTTTTCTTCTTTTACCAACAAACTATAGCAGCTCAGGCTCATAAATTTAAGAAAACATCAACAGAAATGCACCTTGCTAAAATAATAACAGCATAAATAACGACAAAAAACAACAATTGAAATGCATCTTGTTAAAAAATAGTCTTTTACAATTCCATTAATATTTGTCTCTGTAGAACCCTTTTTATTTTTTTAAAAACTTAACTTATGGAGAACTAAACTTACGTGTGTATGTCACTGAACTCCTAAACACTTAACGGACAGAGAAAAATACATCTCTGGGACGGAGATTATAACCAGAAATTCATGAACTAACTTGAAAACAGCGATCTTAATTAATGCTATACTATGTCTGAGAAAGTAATGCAGATCCGTTCCAATATCATAAGGACAGGTTCTGTGAGTTCCCTCTCAGATTTCTCCGAGACCTCTCATCGGAAGAACTTCCCACTATATGGGTTAGAATGCACCCTCTATTGAATTTGAAGTCCATTTTTTTTATGAGCAGTTATCTGATTAATCATCGATTAATAACTCATCTAAAAGAATCTTTCCACTTTTTTTTCTGTAAAGTTCATCCAAGACAATGGCGCCAACCTAATACGATCGTGGTGATAAATCATCATTGGTCGTTCAATCCTAAGATTCGTTTATTGTAGCCCTCCACCTTTCCATGTCTAATGCTGTTTTCCATTCCCCCTGACAGATTTTCCAATGCACTTTCCTATTTATATGATCAAAAAAATTGTTCCTCAGTCTTCCTCTTGGGACCCTTTATTTTACCTTCAATTACATTCTTTACAAACCCATTGTACCTTTGGGTGTGTCTAATTCATCTGATTCTCCTTTCCTGTATTGTGCTTTAACGTGGCCTTTTCCTCTTCTACTCTTCTGAAAACTTTATCATTTTTTATTTTGTCCATTTATCCGTATATTTATATTCAGCATCCTCCTCCAGCCCCACATTTTAAAGACTTCCATTAGTATGATTAGTCTAATAGTCTGTTCCGGTATGCTTTTACATGCTTATACTTAGAGTGCCACGCTCCATACTGATGTTTTCTCATACTGTTCACTAGTTTACAGTTTTACCTTCTTTGAACACAGCATTATATTTTAACCATGAACGCATTTTAATGATGATGATGTGTGTCATAACCGTACGATCGTAAAACAAAGTTTACTTTCAATCTTTTCCCTGGCCGAATCAACATATTTTTCATGCGATATCATCTTAGACAGACTCTGTCACCTTTATTTGCTTGCTTCCAGATCCCACCCTTTCACGCGCCCACTTCCCAAAGCCAGTCATTACATCCTGTCCATCCCACGAGCCACCCGTGCCGAGCGAGGCGCCACTTTCGCCCTTTGAGAGGCATTCCGCTCCCACACTCGCCTCTTGCGCGCCCTTTGGCGGACGATGAGGGCGACACTGTCGCCGCCGAGGCGTGTTTGCCGCTCTCCGTCCGAGCGACACCTTTTATACGCCTCCGCATTCTCGGGAGCAGAGCCGCGCTCTCCCTCTCTCTAGGCCGTTTATCGCCATGCAAGGCTGTCACTCCGCACCCAAAATAACATCCCCTTCCATCGGGGGTTTTTGGTCTTACAAACATCGCATGGCAGTGATATTGTACGAGAAACTTTACATATATCTATCTACATAATACCGAACGTATTTGGTGAATCCTTTTTATCAAAGTTTATGAGATGCTTTATACATTTCCACACTTTTATTTTACAAATAATAACGTTCTGTTACCTAAATATCCACATTACTTTATCTTACTTTGTAAGTACATGGACAAGGAAGACTACCTACCTGCCTTTAATAACGTAAATGCAAGAGGAACTTTTTTGCTGTGCCTAAAATAAATAATAAATATGGTGAACGTGATAGGTAGTGCATAAAAGGGTATCTGCAAAGAAAAAACTCGAAATTCACTAATCATTCATCTTTTTTCTTGTTCTTCTGAAGACTATTTTAATCAACCGTGTGTCTGATTAACTTACATTTGCTAATATGCTTACGTTTGATACTTATTGTCCCGAAAAAGTGATTAAGTGGCTGGAAAAATTATTAAGTGTAGTTCTCTTAAGATAAATAATTATGGAAAAGATCGCGCTCGCAAGTGCTTTATCTTCGATTTCCCTTTCACACCTTAAATTGGGAAATCTAAACCAATATTGATTCTTAATCGCATTCAATTCCATGGGTTTAATGCACTGCCATCTATTCAGAGGCCTGGACTCCAGTTGCACTTAGGCAGCGAGGTCGTTTTCAGACGGTAACTCCCGGCACGGATGCTTTTCGATTTATGCGGCACTCGAGAAAATAATTTAGCAAAGTTAAATAGTCGCTCAGTTGGCATCAACTCTTACTTCACGTAGAAGTTGTACGATACGGTTCTCCATTCAGCAGGTAAAAATTAATGGCGGTCGGAGCGATTTTCGTTTAGGCACAAATTTGCGCGAAACTTTTTAGACATATGCTTATTAATAACATGTATTTATAAAAGCGGAAAATAATTGTATGTTATTGATTTAGATTCTTGGCATATCAATGCTATTTTACCCATTTATTTCCACTAAAATACGCAAGTGATGTGACTTACTTCGTCAGTGATTAAAAGTGCTTCAATAATAGCAAATTATGATATCTATCGATTCTCTTCATTAAGGTATTAATAACAACGGACTTAGATTGTTAATATAGGGTCATTCCATGTGAATTCAAACAAATTCCATACATTTTGTACGGTCACCAACTTGGATTTGACTAAATAAATAGGTATTGTACGATATATAAATTGGTACCTCTACTAATATATAATGCCCACATGCAAAATTTAAGGTCATAAATCCTAAGGGCTTTTGTGTTAGGGCCTTTCAAAAAAAGGGTGTCATGCCCATTTTTGATACCCGCGGATTGCGCCTATTCTTGTAGACCCATGTTTGGATGCCTATTTCTACAAGATAAAAAACGCTTTATGGCTTAAATTTCTACACAAGGTAATTTATACTCATAATTTCATTATCTGTCTTCAGAAAAAATCTTTCCTTTTTTAGTTTTTGAGTAATTGTCATTTAAATTGTGGATCTTGTCGCCGGCGAAACTAAAAAAATCATTTTTTAGGAGTCCGTTATTAACATAGACTCATCACT
Organism: Ceriagrion tenellum; assembly: GCA_963169105.1. Classification (NCBI taxonomy): domain Eukaryota; kingdom Metazoa; phylum Arthropoda; class Insecta; order Odonata; family Coenagrionidae; genus Ceriagrion; species Ceriagrion tenellum. Next base: position 121,015,327 of record OY720642.1, on the reverse strand, counting down.
CACAGGTTATTGAGGCTTTATTCCTTATGTTTAATAACAGAACCATCAGAAATAGGAAATTGGGCTCTATCAAGATCTTTATTAAGAAGTTATGGCGGTATAAACAGGGCTCTAGCTTTTAAAAGTCCATTATTTTACCAATATTCCACTGGTAGATACACCATTATTTGTGATTTTGATTGTTATACACGCAAAATGCTCAAATTTTAATAAGAAATCTAAAACATGTGTTGATATAAATGAAGTATGCATGTTTTATACGACCTCAAAAAGGTAATACGGTCGGATTAATTATTCTCTCTGTCCGACACCTCTGTTATACTGCAACAGCTTCGACGGCCAATGTGCAACCGTAAAATGCAAGGAAGCTCACCATGGCCTAAAAATAATGTGCCGAAAACTCTTAGAGTAGTCATCGTGTTTTACGAATGAACAGCTCGAAAGATTAAAAATAAAACCCTAGTTCTGAGAAACAGCCATCACAATCATAGAGATTTAAACACTTTAATATGGTTTTCGGCTTTGCACTGACTAATCGAGATAAGAATCAAAAGAAGTCACATTATCAACAGGGATGCTGGGTAAGATTCGCGGTCTTTTCCTAGGAAGTGGAATGAAAAATCAAGCCTTTGGTGTCGAGTAAGATTACGCTATAGCAATGATTGTGGTGTGGCGCAAGGTAATGAAGATATACTTCTCCTTCCCTCTCGACTCATCGCGAGAGGAATGCAGCGCGTGCTGGCGAATTGCACCGCGGGATGTGAGGGCCTTTGTATGCGAGCGACGGGGCGGGGGAAGGGGTGTCGTGGGAGGTTTAAAGGCTTCTGGGTGAGTGACTGCGCGTGGCATAAGCGCACTGAGTGCCGCACATCCCCACTGTGATGCGGTAAAAGGGGATTTCCTCGGTGCGCGGGAGGTTGAGATGAGTGCATGGCACGGGAACTTGGTGATTCAGGGGGTGAGCAGCACCGGACGGCTGAAGGGTGAGTGGCTTTCTTCTCCACGCACCTTCGGGGGAGTGTGGATTGTGCGAAAAGGTATCGTTCGAAGCACTCATACTCAATAGGGTAAGCGGTGGCTCTCATGGCTGCCACCCTCAATATATATTCATGGATGTACATGACCAGAAAAAAGAATGAAGTCGAAGGAAGATTCTTGAGTTGCCTACGAAATGGTAAAAAAAGCTCTGTTGTAAACTTCTTCCACTGTAAAACAGAAAAAAACGTTAGTGACCAAGAGTATCTCCAGAAGCCGGTATATTCACGTACATTTACAGTTCATCCTCAAGGTATTCGTGCAAAAAACGGACTTATTCCGCTAGCACTTGGATGGCTTGCGGGTTGCACTATGTAAGTCTATATGATTGGCGATGACTTTTTGCGTCCATTGCGAGACCCATCTTCCGATCGGATTCAAATGAGAATAGGTTTGAATATTGACTTGAATAAAAAGGGGTACCTAATCTTAAGTATAAAAGAATATTCCGTATATCAGAGCTTTAGTTGAGTTCAAGGCATTTTCTCTGCCTCCTCACCTCATATTCATAAGCCTATAGACGTTAATGATAGTAGGTAAAATATGGCCGCTATGAAGTTTAAGCAAGATTCGGCTCATTGTCCACAGGCACGGTTGTATCTAAGTCAACACCGATCTAATCAAGATGGGATTAAGTGATAAACTTAAAGCGAAAAATCAATTAGGTGAAGGGAAAGGAATGGAAAGCATAATACGAGGACATGGAAAAGCTGCAGAAAGAGCTGGTACGGAACACATTCATATGAAAATTATATCGGGTAGCAAGAGAAAGCAACCTATTCAAAATTTCAAGGGTTGCATAGATGGGATGTTGATCAAGCAATAAAATGCCCAACATAAATAGACGAATACTAGGCGACACACATGTGCACCTGGGCAAAGTGGGCGAGAGAATCGTAGATAAGATTGGCCCTGAGTTGATCAAATCAAAATAGAGAAGGCGTTGCAAGAGATGATGGCAAGACAAGCCGTATAAATATATAATATTCTTTTTGTAGGAACCCGTAGGAATAGATTCTTAGGAAGAAAGATCTAAGGCTTTCCCGGCGCATGTAGTCTTTGAAGGTTATTCGGGCTTCCCACCGGGTGGTCAAACTCTCCATCTCGGCCGACGTTTCGATGGACGACTCGTTCATTTAAACGTCGGCCGAGATGGAGAGTTTGACCCAGTGGGAAGCCCAAATAACCTTCAACGAGATTCTTAGGAGTAAATAATTTACCGGCCACGTAAAGATAAAAAAACCTATCTTTGCGGAGAGATTATGCGATCCAGTATAATTGAAGAAAGCAAAATTCAGAATTCATTACGTTATTTTTTTATCAATATTATACTCCTACATTGAAAATAAAATTTCTGTATTTATCTTCATTTTACGAGAAAGAACTTCAGCCTAATTCAGGTTCAATAATTTAATGTTGCCTCCTAGAATTAGAGTTCCGGTAACAATGAAAGCATGTATTTGATATTGACAGTCCTTTACCCGTCAAAAGCCACTATGTCACTCTCTGGGAGGTAAAAATCGGCGGTGGAGGAATTGAAGAAATTATTTGAAAAAAAAATATAGTTTACTTTTGAATCCAGAAAAATTCGGCAGAATTTCATCTTTTATGCATTTGCATTCAATGGGGATACTATTAGTAATCTTCAAGAGAAAAACTGCACAAGAAGGAATAGCTTGATTCAGATTTCTCGGGGTATAAAATTGATCCGAGTTTCCATTTCTTCTGGCTCGATGCAATTTTCTCCCACCGGAAGGACTGGAGCCCCTGTGTCCGTCGTAGATCCAGAGTAAGCACATTCTTAAGGCAAAATGAAGTTCCGTTGCTTAAATTTCTCTCTTTACTTTGAAACGACGATCAAAGCAATGGCAAATATCATTCATATTGATTATTTTATTAACCTTACAATACGATCACTGCAAAAACTCATAAAGCTATTTGCTTTATAAGCATTCCAAGATCAATCACCCGAGTTTCCCGAACACCGAAATTTTAGAAAGTTTCTTTGACTGCAAAGGTTTTTTCTGCTCTCTAAGTTTCTTTTGTTCCTTTTTTCTGCTAATATTTCATCGTGGTTCAAAATGAGGAATATTTAAAAGAAATTTTCGTACATCATCCGTTTCTGAGTACAACAGAGCGAAAATACAATTGCCTGAGGCCGCCACCAGAGTGATCCACCGACTAAGCGAAAATTTTGGCGGACATGAGCTCTCATCCGAGTGGTGGCGAATAAACTCTCATAATGCAAATACTCATTGCACAGTGAATTGCCAAATTACTGCGAATCAAATGACACGGCCTCGGACAATGGATTCAAGCGCGCTCAAATGGGAAGTGGCCGTTCAGTAAGGGGGAGCCATTTGGCCTGGCGTCCACTTTCTCCTGTTTTACTGCGCAGATGAAAATTTTCAAAAGCCTCGAGCCACGAAAAGCGATGGATAATGAAGCGAAAGTGAAATTTTAACGCTGACAGGAAGTATTAAGCAGTTAACATTCGATGTAGTACGCTTTTGTCTTTTCTGAATTCGGGATCGGCTTTCCTCTTTCAACATGCACTTTGAAGTGTATATCCTATGCACGTGCCTGCATTAGTTTGGAGTTTTGATATGTTTTCACCATTTTGGCTCTCTTGAAATCTTCTGATTTTAATGTTTAGAATACTAATCCATTATGAACTATAACTTCAGGCTTCATTTCGTGGAAACGCGACACATGAAAGACGCATTTCTCGTAACAAGTACATTTAACACTTCTTCATTGCCACCAGCCACGGTCGGTGCTCAGGTAAATTTGAACGTTACACATGTTATATATGCTCGGTGTAAAGATAAGTGACCTTAGAGCAGTATGAAATAGTACTAGCTGGAAAAAATGTCATTCTTGTTTATGGCCCTACTTTTCACTTGGATTCACCGCTGATGTCCTAAACACACTTTGGCGCTCGATTTGATTACGTCATAACCATAGTCTTTGTGCGAGTTTCTTTAGCTCCTCCCCTCCATCCATTTACCTTGAAAGACTAACTAACCTCCCGATGCCCTCCCTTTGTGTGCCAAAGAACCATTCATATATGAATGTACATTGACACATACTGCAAAGACTATTTTAACATCACACTATCAATTGAAATGTACTTAGTACCCAGAGGTTGAGAAAGATTTCAGTATATGACTAAAACTTTGATGAAGAGGCCATAAACAATATTTACTCACGTTTTAAACATATCATAAATTCCATGGCGTAGAAATTCACTCCGAACAAAACGTTTGACTTGAATTGAATTATCTTTGTCGTTGGTCTGGTGTTTCAGTCAGTCATCCAACGGCTATAAGAGGTGGTGCTTTGGCATTTATTTGTTATTTGAGACTAATTATTTTTCAGAGAAACAGCTTATGCGACCTTATACATCGGGAAAATTGACACATAACAATGGAAAATTGCACAGAATAATTCCTTGAGTGTTAAAAAAAAGCCACCAAAAAGGAATTTGAACCATAGCACTTTATGCCACCACAACCGGGGCCAAAAAAGCACAGCTTCAAAAGATTCAGGGGCAATGTGCATTTTAAACCAGTGGAAAAGTGCTATTATTGTTTTCATTAAGCCGTAAATATTGTTTACTTTTGCAATCCATATTTTCTACATAACTTTTTCCATGATTGATTACATGTTTATACTCATGCCACTCTGATTGATTAAGGTCGGCTTCATCTACTGCGGTTGTGTGATAACTGAAGTCGAGAACTTTGTGTTTGCATTAATCCCTCAGAAATTAGAGTTGGACTGAGGTAACATAGTTGAAATAGCACGTCAAAAAGGCAGCTAAGCTCTTAGTTCAAATTCCAATCAAGTCTAAGATATTTATTGGATGTTTTAACAAATATGGGTGCCTTAAATGCAAACAGTTCACTCCAGGGTTATGGTGAGGCTGCCGACTAAGGTGAGGGAATTCCCTTTAATAGTAATTAAATTCAAATGACTGTAGTTGTGAGTAAAAAGTATAAGAGTTTCACAGATTATGCAAAACAAAAAAGACACATCCTTCAAAATTTAATAGCAATCAAGCAGTTATCAGGCATTAGAGTATAAAAGCATAATGTCATTATATACCTCTCCCCTGATCATGTCCCCATTTCTATATTTTTCCTTCCTCATTCGAGCCAGCCAAGCACTCCACTCTCCATCATTGTTCTTTTCAGCGTGCTTTCTCCACTTAGAGAGGTTGGAGTGGTAATCGTGGGTCATAGGGGGAACTTCTTCTTTTCAAGCCTCTCAATAACGTTGAATTTAATTTGTGAATCACACTATAATGAAGTCAATCTGTTTATGCGGCTAAAAACAATCCATTTAGTATTATTAATGACACAATATTGCGAATTTAAAAATTGCATCTTAACTAATAAAGAAATTGAAACCTTAATTGAAAACAGGAACAACACTTTTTCAGCTATTTTTCGACATAGCCGCCGCCAGAATTGAGACACCTGCCGTATCGTGGGATCAACTTTTGTATACCTTTGTCGTAGAAGTCTGCCACCTGTGAATGGAACCAGCGTGTGACATTCGTCTTCAGCTCTTTGTCTACGTCAAAACGCTTCAGCTCTTCGTCGTTGTCAAAACGCTGACGGGGGACAGGAATTTCTTGAGGCGCAAGAAAAGATGAAAATCGCTGGGAGTATGAATAGGACTGTATGATGGATGATGAAACAGCTCCCAGCCGAACGCCTGCAGAACAGCTGCTGTGCGCCGAATCGTATGTGGACGAGCATGTTCGGCTGGGAGTTGCTTCATCATCCACCATACAGTCCTGATCTTGTTCCCAGCGATTTTCATCTTTTCTTGCACCTCAAGAAATTCCTGTCCTCCGGTCAGCGTTTTGACAACGACGAAGAGCTGAAGACGACTGTCACACGCTAGTTTCATTCACAGGCGGCAGACTTCTAAGACACAGGAATACAAAAGTTGACCCCACGATACGACAAAAGTTGGCATATTCAATAAAATACTATAACTCTACCTTACCGAAAATCTAACAAAATGCTGTTTAATTAAATCCAAGATTCTCATTTCTGACGCGCTTCATTGTTTTAAGTGAATTGTTATAAAATAATCTTGGATAAAATTGCAACCACCCTGGTTAACTTCTTGCTTGAAGTAATGCTACTCTATCGCATAAGTATTCATGACTCCTCGCTGGTATCAGGAATAAAATTTTTTGCAACGCCTTCACAAACACACAGCATCGTAAACATTAGATTATGCAGTTGTTCAACCGGAATGAGAGTAAAATTCTGTGAAACGGGGAGTGAGGGAAGTGGTGAAAGCATTCACTCGTGGAAAGCAAAAAGGTAGAAAAAACAAAAGAAGGGTGCCCCGAAAAGTCTGCGTATGAAAGGATACACGGAAAGCGCGCATATATTTATATAAGAATGAATTCAAAGGCATTCCACCTCCTTTCGTTCGCTCCTCCATTCATGGGCCGAGCGTTTCCAGGGGAAGTAAATAACAATGAGCCACTTTTCGCGGAGGAAGGGGAAGAAAATGGCGTCTTTTCCTTACACTTCGGGAAACAAAGAAAGGTTGAGGGAGGGTCGGAGGGGAGAATAAATGTCTTTAAATGTGTTGGGCAGCACGGGAGATAGAGGGAGGGTGGTGAGGAACGGGGAGGAAAGGGTGGAAATATCGGATGTGGGAGGTGGGCCTGGCGGGAGAAAGGTTTGAGAGGGGGAAGAGATTATTCGATATGAATTCAGATGAGGTTAGGGGAGGAGCGGAGAAGGGAGGGTGGGAGGACGGAGAAAGCAAGGCCTGGTTGCAGGCTAGCGAAACGGGGGAGGGAAAAACGTCATAGCGGGCGGAATCGGCGAAATTCTAGCTCTGAAACGCTCCGCTTGAGAGAGAAAAACTAATTCAAGCTGAAAGAGGCGATTTTTGTTAATGTGCAGGTTTACGTAAACCTTTTCATACGTGTACATAATAGTGATATCTAGAGTTGAATGCGAAAAAACTGACATCCGTCAGATATTGTTTTTTGGCAGTCGAATGCTATTTTAGCACGGAGTCTTTTGGCAGATAACATATTTCGTAATAACTCGATTACATAACCTCAGATTCTTGTGAACGCGATATAATACATTTCATCATAATAAAATCGTTGCTGACAAATATCAAGGAGTCAATCTGAGTCAAATATTCTATTAAAAGTAAAGAAAACAGAATAATGTCCTCTGCATTTTAATCAAGCAACAAAACCTCTGCTTGATACATACTTCAATTAAGGAGAAATTTTTCAAATATAACATTTGTATGACTTTCAACACTAATCAATTTGTGAGGTTCAGCGCATAAAAATATGCTCATAATAAAATTTTTGCAAGAATTATTTTTTGTCTTGAGAATTAAATTTTGAAAGAGGTCTCTCTGAACTACATTTACCACCGCTCCAGCCGTCTTAAAGGTGAAAGAGGGGACAAGAGTTGCACGTGACTCCCTCTAAATATTAAACGTGTACATTGCACTGAGACCTTTGGTTAACAGCAAAAGTTTAAGTGCTACTACTACTGATATATAAAAGTCAAACACGGGACGTATAAACATAGGCCACATTATTGTCCTCAAGGGATTTATGAATCTCGTCTCATTTAGAGTAAAAAATGACAGCATACATTTTAAATTGAAGCACAGCTATGTCTTCTGCCTGCTGCAGTTACTTATAAAGAAAACACTCTGCCAAGTTGATCAGATATTGCAGAAAAAAATTTCGAATTTAAAAAGTTAGGCTGTAAAATAACCAGTCATATTCCTTGAAGGTTATTTGGGCTTCCTACAGGGTCAAAATCTCCATCTCGGCCGACGTTTCGATGAACGAGTCGTCCATCGTCATCAGGGCATGTTTTGCATATTCAACTGGTCCGGCTTATATACTATTTGGCATATGGTCAGGTTTCTCGGGATTGGTCCACTCGTTCCCGCCTCATTTCCCTATCCTCTCGCATGCATCTCAGCACCGGTTTCCATTTCTGGGCCAGAGAAAGGCCACCGTCGCGATTCATAGTGTTTTTTGTCATCTTTATTTCCATCGCTTCCCTCATCAGTCTCTCCCAGAAATTTTCCACGCAGCAGAGAACCTCGTCTTATCCCAGAAGATGGCATGGTTATTGGAAATGCTGAGCTCGAAATGTAAAAATAAGGATGAGAAAGAACACTATGAATCGCGACGGTGGCCTTTCCCTCGCTCAGATATGGAAACCGGTGCAGAGATGCATGTTAGAGGATAGGGATAAAAGGCGGGAACGAGCAAAAAGTTCATCGAAACGTCGGCCGAGATGGAGAGTTTGACCCGGTGGGAAGCCCGAATAATCTTCAAAGAATACACACGCCAGGAAAGCCTTAGATCTTTCTTTTAACCAGCCATATTAACTTCAAAATTAATAAGGATGGCTGAAAGTAATATTTGCGTTTGTCATTTAAATTTTTAAAGCTATAAAATTATACCCCTGTAAAATTTGCTGGTCAAATCAAAACAGCTTATGAGTTCATGTTAGGCAAAAATTACTTTGTCATACTGTTCAATCCTAGAGCTGTATTTATATTGACCTTTCATGAGACCAATGGTTATAAGCACAACGAATCAAAGCATTTGAGGTCCTCATTGCTTTATCCCTACTCCAGGATATAATATTATCTGCGTCAATGGGCCACAGCGATGTTTTCCTGGTTTCAAATTACCCACGAAATATTTCCCATAAACATGAAGAGTAACAGGTGTCACTCATTGAGACACTTTGTCTATTTATTGAGTCAAAGTTATTAAATTCTGCATGAATATGGGTCGAGTGAAATTTGTAACTTATCGGCAACAGTCCATCAACGAAATGAATAACAGAGTAAAAATCAAAATATTTAAATTTTGGGTTGAATAATCAAACCTCATTACATTAATGGTGTGGAAGAGGCATCGCTTTATCGGAAGCACCGCTGAATTGCTCGTTTCTATTAAGTAACGAAAGAAATTTCCAAAGAGGAAAGCTTTAGAGATGAAATAACTCTTCCATGCTGATTACATAATGCTTCAATGATTTTCGTTATGTCCGTAATCAAACCGCTCTTCCAAAAACTGCAAAAATAACGACCACCTACTCGTAAAACCAAGGCTATTCTCTTTAAACTTTTAAAAAGAAAACTTCAAAGTAATTCCACGCAAACATTGCATGTACTTATAAAGACTTACTTAGATACTTGACTGAAAAACTTGCAAGTATCAGGATAAGACTTCGCTCTTGAAATGACTTTTACTCCAAATGCTGGAGGTAGGGTGGCATCGTAATTTAAAAAGTGTAGTCTTCTTGAAATTATTATATGCAGGTAACAGTAGTGAAGTTAAGAAATTAGTATAAGAAGAGATAGTTTGATGAGAAAGCTATTGGAAAATATTATCCTACTTTTATTTGTTGAATGGAGTTACATGAGAGTATAATAAACTTTTTTTTATTAATTAATTAATTCCGGCGTAACTTGGTGGAAATCCGTAATGTTCTTCATAATATAACGTTAACTAAGTCTGAACCCACGCTTCATTTTCATTCACCGATTCAGGATTTGGCATATCATGCAATTTTCAAGGTGTGAAAATGGAATGATATGTCAAAACCTAGTGTAAAAAACCGAAATGTGAAAGTGTGAAATCTGATGTTTATCACAACGACACAGAGAATATTATCATGACGCTTCACTTCATCTCTAGGTTTGACAGAAGTGATAACATAAGATAGATACACTGCCGAAGACAAAGGTACAAAAACTCGTTCTTTCCGTGCACAATAAGTAACCACAATAAAAAATAAGCTCCACTAAATACATTCCCATAGTACATGTCACCATTTCATCTCCAAAAATCTTACATATTTACACGCCATTTGACCTAGCACCCCCTGCCACACAGCGATGCGGTGGCTTGCGGGGTATTATGTAGATGTAGAAATAACCGAAAATTAAGTGTGAAGTCAGACTAAGTTAGCTTTATATGATAATAAATTTAATTGATTTAAATTCTATTTTCAAGAATCAAACGAAATCTTAGAGGATGTATTAGATATTATACTCGTAAAAAACTGCTTACAATTATCAAGTGGTTACGCTAATTACACGAATCTAGAACATGCATACCCTCTGTTTGTGAGGTGGAATTCAAACTGTCGACCTTTGACTGAGTTTTCCCTCCTCAGACCGAATGGTCAAGGCTTGTTATACATATTCAGCCCCCACAGCAATAACTCGCTATCGGCCACACAAGATATTCTTCTGGAATAGCGATATGTATCTTCATCATCTTTATGTCGCTGACTATGTTAACTATTTGTAATTCAAGAGTGATCATTGGGTTCACAACTCCTGAAGCCTCACTTATAAGATATAAAAATGTATGTGGCCAGGCATGAGTTTCACTTCAAGTCATTGGACCAAAGCCTTTGGCACTAGTTTTTCGAAATCGGTACTACGGGACATCTCTCATTTAGGTACGAAGGCTGTTTTTAATAACCTCTGATCCAATATTTTGTCCGTATGATAAGCGAAGTCAATACGTTCTCTTGTCAGAAACACATCAACTAAACGACTGCCTGGTGTAATATACAAAACATTAATACTCAGTCAGGATCAAAATGGCATGAAGGTTATGCTACACATACGTTAATCCCTAGACAACATTATTATTACTTGGTCAATGTAAACTGAAAATAGTGTCATCGTGGTGAATGTTTGAATGAACCACTTTGTGAATTCTCAGCAATATCGAGGATTGTTTAATTAAATTACTTCGTTAGTATCTAAATGAACTTTTGTCTCTTAGCAATGATATTGTCATTAAACGGTATCCTTGGCCATCACTTATACACTTAGCTTCTTACTTAGCCTCGAATCTCGCCTTGAATTCTTGACCTTGTTCTCGCAGCATCGCTGCATTTTACTTCCATCCTTTCTCTCCTCAAATATTTGTCCTAATTCCTTCTGTTACATACGGCTTGCACCTTAATTCTACCAAATGCCAATCACCTCTTGTGGTGTTTCAATGGGTAGCGTGTAGTTATGATAAACCTGTCAACCTGTCCTTCCCAGAGTGAATAAACTGAGAACCCAGAATTACCAACCTACATTTATGACTATATACTACAATGTAAGCCACTTCAAGGGAGTGTAGAAGAGAGTGTGAGTTTCCATTAACATGGGTTTTACTCTACTCTAACTATGCCAATGAAAATACGACTCAAAATTAATTATTATAAACCTGAAAATACTTATCAGAGGTGAAATATTGCTAATATCAAATTATCTGCTGGTACGGTAACTATGTAGGTGAAACTATTCACAGGCGTAGCTGCGGAGCACATAAATGTACACAAATGCACATGAATATTAACTATTTTACTGAAATTATGCATCACGTCTAGGTAGCACGTATGTATACTAATATTTGTAAGAAAATCAACCAATCGGCTGCACTATCTATTGGAAAGTCTAGTCAACAGTCTCGCTGGTTGCTCTTATGGTCACTTATTGTTCGCGGGATGATCGAAGTAGATAGTAGACTTGCGTTCTTTAATATAATGACACGCAATTAGTTCCGAATATGATTTCAGGTTACAGTATCATTACAATCAAAAACAATATTACAAAATGACGAACTCATTTCGAGAATTCGAACAAGTATCCTGTGTACATGAAAGCAAAACAGCATTACATGCACTTTTGTAAACCGTTGGATATCATTGGTAAAATAAATTTTGAGTTTCAGTCCCAGTATTAACCGATCTTATTTATTTTTCTTAATTAGAGAGCATATCACAGATGAAAGTCCCACCGTGGCCAAAATGAATGACAACATTAAATTGTTTACGGTCATGTCAGCGGGGTTTACTGCCTTGGCTACGGGTAAAAGGCAGTATAAGATCTACCTCGCTCCTCCTGCATCTTCCGTATTTTGGAGAAATTCTTTGCATAGCTCTCGTAAATGTTCCCAGGCCTGTGCAAGGACGCAGGGCTTTGAGGCAAAGAAGGGAGGGAAAGTGGAGGGATAGAGAGGTAGGCAACTAGAGAAGGCGAGGCAAACCAAGCCAGTTAGCGATAAAGGCGCGGGGCAATTATGTGCAAGGCAAGTGGATTAAATAACTAATAGCTACAATTTTACTTGGGACTCTGGTTTGGGATGTTACTTTGGGGCTAGACGAAAAGAGACGTTAAATAGCGGAGAACTGTCCACACTCACGTCGCACTTAACATCGATTCGATTGTAGTTACGTAGATTAAGATTGTAGTAAGTGGTGTTAACATCAATTAGATAGGTTTTCTGACAGACCTCATAAACTATACGACCTTCCTCCCTTGTTTCGCGGTGAATTGAAATTACCGTATTGCCTATATCTCAACCTCATCCTGCACATAATTGGTAGTCACCGGCGTAACTTGTTGGAATCTGTTAACATTGTAATGATAACACTAAACTTTGTTTTTACACATATTTTTAGATTCCATGAAGTTACGCCTGATACTACCAATCATATCAAGAGCACTAGTAACGCAGTTAAGGCCAGCCTCTACACAAGACTCCATCAAATACCGGATTATGTGATGGAATTGTAGAGACATTACCTGAAGATGACGTCGAACGTCGAAACCTGGTTCGTAGCAAATAAAAATATGTGAAAAAACAAAGTTAAGTGTTATCATTACTCATCCTGCACATTTCGCCCGACTCTTTTGCTAAAACTATAATCCTCCGACATTTTTTAGTGTTTTTCACCATATGAACGTGTATTTTTCATAACCCTCTCTCAATCCTCTGCTCTATGGTAAGGTTTATTTGATGCAATTGCTCCATTGCCCTCACGCATATTGGCTGACAGCGGCCCCCGTCTGACATTCCTTGCTTTGGATGGAAGGGGGGCAGATACCATTGCCGCCCCCACCCCCACCCATCAGTAAGAGGGATAGACCCTTGCCAGCCTCTGCGCGCCCCCTCCCAGGGGGGGCGGTGTTGGCCGATCGGGGGCTAAGGGCGGCGGTGGTCGTCGAAGGGCCGACGGCGCGAGATTTATTCGCGGAGGGCAAGTTGTCGCAGGGCGAATGCGTGATGAATGGCGCCACTTCCCTTTTCATTCACGGGTGGAGGATGGCTGGTTATATTGTTAAGAGCCTCGCCCCTCTTTGGCCACGGGGAGAATCAATGGCCCCCGGATGGAAATATATTGTTTGGCGGGACAGGGTCCTGAAAGGGTTAGAGGGGGGTGCGAAAAGGGAAAAAAGGGTAATGGATATATTAAAGGGGTCTTTTGTGTGGACTACGCCTCACTTGCACTCGGCTCCCCGCAATGAATCAGGAGAAGGCAATATCTTACCGGAGTCTGGAGAGCCAGTCTCCGAATTGGCAAGGGGTGAAAAAAACGATGTCCTTGAAAGTATATTTCGAATAAATCTCAATGGGTTTTTCTTCCGCGGCGTGTTTGAGGAAGGTAATTGAGCGAGGAATCTAATGAAGAGTAAGACACAACGCAATTCTCAAAGATAAAGAGGGACCCACATTTTTTCGAATATTAGCACCAAAATGTTTATTTTAAGATATTTCGAGCGAGATAGTTCTCTAATCATAATGAAGACCATATTCTATATACACGTTTCAATTTCACCAACTGTGAGACATACGAAGTAAATATTGCATTATTAATGGTGTAATAATACAGTTTTACATGACAGAAATTGTAAGTAATCAAATGAAAATATCTAAATAAGTCTTTAACTTGACTCATTTTTCACGCGGAATGTCTGAAACTCCATCTAAATGGAAGGTTTATTGTGATTCCGAAGAATTTATTGCGGTAACAACGACTAATTTTCAAAAAGAGTTGAGAAAACACAAACTACACACTTTTGACTTTTTGACGAGATCTAGGTGTAGGAAATGCCTCATTTTTAATTTAGGTCTCTGTGGAGTGCATACACGTACCATTTCCCATATAAAAGGGCTGGTGTTTTTTGACAAATGTCTAGCAAAGTAATGAGGTAAGGGATTGAATTTTTGGTGTCAATGGAAGGGTGAAATATTTTTCATTAAAATGAGACCAAAATCATTGATTTCTAGGTAAAATGATATTTCGCTCAAACAACCTTAATCGCGCACAGCGCCTTTTTCGCGCACAGCGACTTATTTAAAATTTTTGACATTCATGCTAAGTTCACTCGAAAATTTTATTTTTATAGGTTTTCCAGTATGCTAAAGCTATTAGGAATCCAAATCAAGGTAGTTTTCCAAGGTAGTGAAAAACATAATAGGCATAAACAATAAAGTAAAACAATTACTCATATCTTAAAATTGGTAGTTGAGAATATTTGTAACCCCGTTGTTAATTGGTGCCTGTCACAGTCATATGGTTAAAGTCACATAATTTAATTATTTTTTCTAGGATATTCTGATAAGACTCACTCATAAGAGTAATACGCCATTCGGTCATAATAATTAGAAGTTTACATCGAAAATGTTTTATATAATGGTGTATCACCAAAGCTAGAAAGAAATTTCCCAAACATGCATTACTATCAATTGCAAATAATTGATTCCAGAACATTCTACAACTACTTACATGTATACGTCTTGGTATCCAAAGCGCTTATTTTCAGTATCCTTAAGTAGAGTTTAGTGATAAGAATACAAAGTATTCATTTTATATTTTACCGGAATAATGTTTACAATGCTATTGCACCACGTTAAATTCATGTCAGCACCGGTCATAACTGAACAAAAAAAAGACATGTTTTTTCAGATCTACATTTCTGAGATGAGTGCAATAAATCATCAGATGAGTTGAGTACAATAACAGCGTAAGTAGATTTATAAAGAGAAATTTCTAGGTAAACTTTTAATTTTTTGTCAAAGTTCCATAAAAAGTGAAGGGGAGTCAAATCCTATTTCAATTGATTTCATGGTTTACGCATATCTTTTCGAAATCTTTGCGCTCCAATTATGTGCATGTCAGTTGTTAATTTTATATATAGTATAATGTAGAGCAGAGCACGTATGCTATCAACGCAAATCAATGCAAAGTATACAGCAATGCTACCAAAGATGTCCCGGCGAATACATAAAGACCATGGTGGACTATGTCATTGAAACGACGAGACATTTAAATGACGAAAATAAAATGATGCGTCGGTGCAGTTAAACACTATTACTAGCCTGGAAGCCCTAAATTTACATATACAACTGATAAGATTCCACAGTACATAACATATGCCTATAATTACAAAAATGGCTCCAAAATAAGTAATACTTAGTTTTGGTAGTACGCCTTTAACGATCAATAACTATTTGACATGCATACATACACATGACGCCGTCCCGTTAAGAGGTTGGCGAAGTTAAATGAACTTTTAATCAGTGTTAGATATAAAACTGACTCCGCAACCCCAGACTCAGTCAACTGATCTCTTTTTCATCCATCCGATTAGTATTTTTCTCGCTCTTTACATTAGATTAAGTTTCTACTCTTTGATTCGCACTTAAACTTTCCTCGGGATATCCCATCCGTCTGCAGGCCTCCCAATTTTCGGCAGTGCCTCCACCATTCTGATGTTATCCTTACTCTTTTCTCGTTCCTGATTGACATATCCGCATCCTAAGCTGTAAGGCTCAATTTCTGCCATATTATTGTGAAAATATGTTTATTGCCCGCACCAGGCTTAAGAATTTTCACCACCGCCAAAATAATATTCATTCCTTCTAAAGTCAATTAGAAATTTTTCCAACTTTCTGAACACGCATTTAGTACTTATTTTTTTAGAAAATTAATGCTTACTACTAAGACATCTAGGAGAGATAAACAGTGCACATATTACATCCTGATCAACAGAGTGCTCCTCTAGGGTAAGGGCCACCGGTAATAACGGGGTATTTTCGACGAAGGCGATTTTTATTCGGAGATAAAAGAAATATGTTTTCCAGATCAGCCTATTGAAGTCAACGAGCTAGCTAAGTTTAACCATAAAACTTAATGTACAATCGGAAATTAGATGTGGAATCCAAGGAAAGTACAAAATATACAATTTGCGTATCGCTAGTTATCGTTTAGGGCCATTTCATGCTTAGGTCACTGCTGAATTCAGAACTGAATCTAACACCGAAAATTTGGAACAAAATTCGATGCCTCAAAGCCTGTTTCTAAACAATACTGATCTCAGTTTGAATTATCTGAACTACGCATTGTGAATAAATTGGACCAAATTATTTGGGCATAGTGACTTTGATGCTAATAAAGTATTCGAAACAATCTTCAGAAAACCAGTTCCAGAGATCCCAAGAAAACATTTTCTCGATTATAGTTCTCGCAGCTACCAAGACAATTATCTTGGTAGACAACAGCTCCACCTCCGGTATTCTTTCTATACACCATACCAGCTTTCTAGTCTGACTGGTCGTTGGATCTAAGAAGTGGATGGAGATTCAGTATCGTACTCATTTCTCTTTTCAGTACTGATAATTGAATTTGATTCCCCTGTCGGATGCGATCAAACTCTTTACACGTCACGACTTTACGCATGCCGAATTTAAACCAATTTCCATATGTAAAATGAGCGAAATGTTAAACAGCCCTAGGCCCACAACCAATTTTCAGGCATATTCACGCCTAACTTACTTTAAAGTTCTCTTTGCACGTCAATGGGGATGTGGCCTTTTTCGACATCTTAATGCTGGAGCTGGCGTTAAAATCACCTCGGGTGAAGTTCGTCTCCACAGTCGTGGTTTTCAGTTATGTTCGACCGACACCCAAGTCCTTTCAAACGCACACTAACCTAGGCATGAGCTAGGAAGTATGATGTACATGCCAATAAATTTATTAAGTAGGCAATCATGGATGAAAATCAACTATAGTTATATAGCAGATGATCCAATTCTGAGACAATACAATTTTTTCCATGCCCTTAAGATAATAATTTGAAAGTGATCTCTATTTAGCCTGTTCATAGTCTATACTCCAACCTTAAGGAGTTAAGATTTCTACAATGACACGCAAAATAAGCTGAATAAAATCGTGAGTTTTCTTGCTTGCCCTTCCTTTTCAACTCCCAGGGAAGTTGAAATTGAAATCTTTAAATAAAGAATGTAGTCTTGAAGGAACTCCAAACGAAATTTGCCCTATTTCTGTTCAAAATTTAACTATTTCGCATGACAAATAACGTATTTTCTTTCTTTGTGCGAAGTCAATAAGACATATCGACGGTTGATGTTCAGCAGTATCAAAAAAAGGAATTTGGAGAAAATGAAGGACGCCAATGTGAAAACCTAAGTAAGAATAAAACGACCGTGAGATAGAGCGGTGATAAAAGATTGGAGTGGAGAGTTAGAGCAAGTAAAATGATGGATGTTAATGATAATTATTCATATCGCCTGACTATCTCTTTTCATTTAATCATGGAACCTTGATGATGATGGCTGATCACAGAAAACCTCAAGAGAACTCAGTGGCTGCATCAAATCTACTCCCACCGCCACGCTTAACATTTGAGGAACTTAGTTCGGCGGTTAGCACAACCGATACCACTGTATTATGACCCGCGAGTTGTCTATGTTCCATTGAGTGTTAGAAACCTCATGGATTTCAAGTACTCTAGTCATCGTCATAACCCATTTCTCCGCTTGATACCCAGCAAGAGGCAGTCAGAGTCGTAGTTTCAAGGATGATAACCAAAATGAAAGACTCGATGACTCTATTTTAACTGGTGATAGCCTTAAGTTTCACGATTCTTCACTAATCTCTCTGTTTGACAGTGAAAGGATGTACTTACCGCATTACACTCCCGAAATTCTCATGCGCTCGGTCAAATCATTGAAATCGAACTCCACAGGTGTAGATGAAATCAATGCGAAAATAATTAAACTCATACTTCCCGCAGTAATGCCTCTTATCCTAGATATTTATAATTGTTCCATAAATTACTCTACATTTCCAACTCTCTGGAAATCTGCAATAATCCGTCCTATCAATAAAATTCCAGCGCCTAAAGATATGTCTGATTTTAGGCCCATTGCTGTGTTGTGTGCTCTCTCAAAACCCCTTGAGCGCTTTGTGTACAACTCTACGGTAGATCATCTATCTCGGCTGAACTTTTTTGACAAATATCAATCGGGCTTTCGTAAAAACCACAGCACTCAGTCTGCACTAATTAAAATAACAGATGACATCTGTCGACCAATAGAAGAAAGAAAAATCACAATTCTAGTTCAATTTGATCTTAGCAAAGCCTTCGATTCCGTAGATCATGATATTCTACTACGACGCAAGGCTCAACTTCAGATATCTCTCCGTTCTGTTCTGGTTTCATTCTTACCTATCCAATCGGCAACAGGCTATTAAATACGGTGAATGTAAAGAATCAAGTTTTCTACCTGTTCCCCGGGGAGTCCCGCAAGGCTCAATTCTTGGACCCCTATTGTTCACTATATACATCAAAGACCTCACTAGCTCCATATCTCATTGAAAATACCATCTTTATGCAGACGACTTGCAGATTTATCTCGAATCCCACCCAAAGGATATAGAAAATGCTGTTGAATTGTTCAATAAAGATATCCAATCTATCTGTAAATGGTTAGCTGTTAATTGGCTGAAGTTGAATCCTGACAAGACTAAGTCAATAATATTTGGTAGTCCTTCCTATCTGAACTTCATCTCAATGAGTGGCCCTCCGAAAATAAGAGTACAGAATATCCTTATAGATTACTCGACTTCAGTGAAAAGTCTCGGGGTTCATTTAAATAACACCTTGAGCTGGTGGGAGCACGTTAAAGCTATATCTAACAATGTGTATAAGACTATGTACCAATTGAAGCACTTCAGGCATCTGCTCCCAATTTCACTTCGCCAGAAGCTGGTTCAAACTCTGGTATTCCCATATTTTGACTATTGTTCAATCATTTTCTCAGATGTTAACTCAGAACTGTGCATTAAGCTGCAGCGTCTTCAAAACTCCTGTCTGCGTTTTGTTTTCAGCATCCGCTATGATGAACACGTCACGCCTTATTACGAAAAAATTAAATGGCTGAAATTGGATAATCGCCGAAAACTGCAAAAGGCTTTATACGTGTTCAAGGTTCTGAAATCCAAAAACCCCACCTATTTGTATGAAAATTTTATATGTAATGTAAACACAGGAAAAAGATCAACTCGTGTCACTGAGTTATTTTTAGTCCCTAAATTCCATACCTTATTATTTGAGCACTTTTTCCTAATTTCCTCCTGCAAGTTATGGAATTGTTTACCTGTAAATGTTAGAACCTCTATGACAATTTCGATGTTCAAGAGAAACATGACTGATTACCTATGTAAAATTGCTTAGTTTTTTGTAATCTTTTATGTTATGGCATGTATTTATTTCTTTTCTATGTTCCAGGGGACTTAAAGTCCCAGAACAATAAAGGCTATTTTCTATTCTAGTGTCATCTAGATTTCACTCTCAGCACTTCTCCCGCACCATATGGAGTTGCTGCATACATTTCCACAATGAGAATTGTGTAGTCCGGACTCTGAAAAAATAAAAGATGACAACTTTTACTAAAACCGCTAGATTTATTAAAAAACCACCCAGGTTTCGATGTGCATTCACATCATCTTCAGGTAAATGGAGGCCGGAGGATAGCTTTTACTGGTGAATTGGAGTGTAACAGATCAATCAATTTCTTAGACTTGACTATCTCCCTTGAAGAAGGGAGGCACCATTTCTCAATTTTCTGCAAACCCACCTATACCGACCATGTCATACCTGCTGATTCCAGACACCCTTATTCGCAAAAACTTTCCGCTTTTCACGCCCATATTAACCGCCTTTTCAACATTCCCCTGAGCAACTCAGAGTTTGAAAAAGAAACTCGAACCATCAAATAGATTGCAGTGAATAACGGCTATCCACTTTCACTAATAGAAAAATTAATTCTCGAGAATAGGAGGAAAAGAGCCGTGGCCAGTTTGTACAACAAAACTGAACCCCCTGTTCAACAATGGCGTTCTATTACCTACTTTGGGGAGATTTCCTCTCGAGTGGCGCAATTTTTTCCGAAGGACCGTTATTAATTGGCATTTAAAACACCATATAGTGTGAAAAAAACTGTTAGTGAACTGCAAGGACCCCATTGAACCTCAGAAATTAAGTGGTGTATACCTAATGAAATGTAATGAATGTAGTGGACAGGTGTTTTGGCTCTCGCCGCAGGATTACAACTTCCACCCTGGTTTCAAGATTTCGCCTATGCCCGAGGCAAGGAACAGGTGGGAGGAAAGGATGGGAAGGAAAGGTTAGCTAAACCACTGCCACTTCGAGGCCGACACCAATGAGGCGGATTGAGGTCAAAAGGACCTCAATTGGGCCTCCGCCTCCCCGAAGTGCTCGTATTAGTTATGTTTCCCAAACAACTGAGACAAGTAGCCATCGGTCTCGCTTTCGCGAAAGACCTACCGCACATTTTTGTGGACCGGAAGAGCCCGTTGCCCAATAATTTGGGATAAGGTATCTCCCTGGCTCACTTTCAGGATTGACGCCCTGCGGTCTGCCGGAGTACGTCCTCGAGTCGGGGACCACCGGACCCATGGAGGGTCAATTCGGACCAATTATGGTCAAAGCGTGGGTACATCCCTTCTCTCAGTAGTCCTCGTCAACCCCTTTTTGTGGTGGACAGTATGTTGGACAGACCTGTAGAAATTTTGAAATTAGACAAATGGAGCATAAAAGGGATTTTAGAAAATTTAACGGAAGCAACTTCGCCAGACATCTTTTAACCTACGGACATAAAAGTGATTTTACCATGACACCTCTCCATTTTACAAATGACAGACGGAAGCTGAATGCTTTAGAACAGCTAGAGATTTTTAAAAACCAAGATGACTGTGATAAATTCCTTGTTAATGAATGTATGCTCCCTGCCTATTCCCCCATCCTTAAAGCTTTAATCCCCTCCACTTCGTTCTCCTAGCCCCCCTCCCTTCCCTCCCGTGACCACCCTCTTCCTGCATTGTTCTTTCCCCCCCCATTTCCCCCCTGGTAATGTTTACTATATAAGGCCTGCAAATCGGCCTCCATTTACCTGAAGATGATGTGAATGCACATCGAAACCTGGGTCGTTTTTTAATAAATCTAGTGGTTTTAGTAAAAGTTGTCAACTTTTATTTTTAATGATGGAATACCACCAAGTGAGACTGACTAAAGTTAGTGATATCCGGACTCTGAAGTTTAGTCTCCTATGAAGATAAGGGCAGCAATTTATATTTTCTGAGGCTTGTATGATATGTGCAGTAATTTGGGTGCTTATATGCTTTTGAAATATTGCCCAGAACTTGAAGGATTACACTAACAATCCAATGTAAGACAATGCCGTGGAAATAAAGAACTTTGCGACGGAATAATACGCAGCATATTGGATGATGAATAAACACATATTAAAATTTCCTTGGAAGGAAATTTTATTAGATTTGCTATGAAATCACCAAATTCAAGTAGCAGGCATATACTCTCAACCTGAATCCGCACGATGCCATACTATCTTCTATCATCACTTCGTAGTTACAAATTGGCAATCCAGCGGACTTAGTCGACTTCACAGCCTACCGCACAAAGATTAACTCGAAAATCAACCATGACAGCCAAATATTGCCGTCGTAAAATTAATTCCGAGAGCTACCAAAAAATTATTTGAAACTCACTTGTTTTAGTTCCTCATCAATGTAGAGCACATAAACAATGCCTTATAAATCTCTATCATGATAAATCTGATGAAATGAGTTATTTTCTTGAATACCACCCAAGGATGAAGTTGCTACTTCTGATTTTAATGCAATATATTTTTTTAGTTTAGTTTTTTTAGTTTTTTTAGGTTTTTTGAGACAAGAAGTTCATCTTAACGAGGAATTTTCAGACGAAGAAATCTATTCCTCGAGCTTAGTGCTCCCATTATTTGGTTGCATTTCATTAATACAAGAATTTGTCTTTTTATCACATTCCTTTAAAATACGAATTATGGATTCTAATCGCAAAGATTCTCAAAGATTAATATGCGGGTGTATAGTTATAGCCTAGTCAGCCCGAATTCCAAATCCTTTCAAGGATGGCATAAGGGTTAATTTTCGGCTTTATATCAATTACTTCACTTTACATAAGGCTCAAGGAAGGAACTACTTATTCTTACTTACTTTTACTCTCAGGGCCCTTTATATCCAAGTCGACACTTAGCCGCACAAAAATTTCTTCTACATCTGGTTTGGTTCATTGCATCTTCTTCCATCGCTCCAACTTTCTCCTAATGGATCTTGACTTGGTTCCACCATCTCTATCATGGTCTCACCCGGGGTCGACTTCCTTCTGGGTAACTTTTCATAACTTCCATCAGCATACATCCTTTCTCTTCTTAATATGAGACCAGCCCATCATTCTTCTGTAACTAATCTAATTTATGATATCAGTATTCTTATATAGGTCTCTGATTTCCTTATTATACTCTCTTCTCCATCTTTCTCGTTCGGCCCGGATATCTTCCGTACCATCTTGTTTACACACACTATTAATTTTTCTCCTTCTTCTCATTCAGTTTCCATGTCTCGGATCCATAGAGCACAGCTCGGCAGGTTATTGTTTTTTACAATCTAATATTTTTTTATGCAACGGGGTTTTTGAAGACAGGAGTCTGAGATATACATGTAAGCATCTATTGGCTAAATTAAATGTTTTGTATATATGGTTCTTCTCTATTGCCATTTGATATAATTACCCTTAAGTATTTTAAATAGTCTACTTTTTCAAAATCGTGCCCATTTATTGGTAGGGGACCTATATTTTCGTTTGGAGTTCATATGAAATGCATGTACTTGGTTTTGGAATCATTTACGTTCAATCCTATTTTTTTCTGTTTCTTCCATAATTATTTTTCTAGCCTTGTCAGTTCTTCTAAACTTTCTGCGAATATCGTTACGTCACCTGAGAAGGTTTTATTGTTTATTTTGGCTCCAATTCTGATACCAAGGTCCATTTCTGCTACTTTTTCTAGTGCTTCCTTTACCATATGAAATAGGATATAAAATAGGCCCGTCTCCATGAGCTTGAATTCCTCAGCTACACTTTTTTCCGTGATTTTTCTGTTGCATTTCCCATCCCTCCTTTTCTATATTGCTATTCTTTGAATGATCTACTCTGATCAAAACTAATCAATAGTCAGACCCACAATCCGCTCCCCTAATACTTTTAACATCAGTTATACAACTTTTGTGTCGTTGATCAACATGATCTATCTGATTTTTAGTCACACCGTTTGGTGATGGCTATGTATATTTGTCAATTCCCTTTCTTGGGAAAAGGCGCTGGATATTTTTTTTTATTTGCAAGAGCAAAGTTTTCCAGTCGTGTTCCACTGTCATTTGACTATTGATGTAAACATTCATTTCCCACGGCGTATTTTTACATTTCCTCTCTTCCCAATTCGGCATTTGGATTCTCTGGAATAGTTATTAACTTATACATAATATAATTCTTTAATTAAGACATCTTTTGCCATCACATTCAATGGTAAAAATCAGTAATTGGTACTATCAGGCGTAACTTTGTGGAACATGTTAACATTGTAACGATAACACTTAACTTTGTTATTCCACATATCTTTATTTTCTATGGCTAGGGGTTCGACGTTTGATGTCGTCTTCATGTGAACCTGAAGAACCGGAACCTGAAAATGACGTCGAACGTTGAAACTAGGGCCATAGAAAAGAAATATACGTGGAATAACAAAGTTAAGAGTTATCATTGCAAGGTAAATATCAGTTCTAGAGAGTGTATTAAATAAGGTTCAAGTACTCTAACTCTGAATTACCATTGTCTTGTGTGCTCGGGATGCCGTGCAGCAAAATAGGTTAAAGTAGGAGAGTTTTCCTGAGTCAAAAGTAGCTGATGGTACTTCTTGGTGGATTACTAAGTGCATATAACGGCTATCAAATTTGTTCAATCATTAATAAAGCTATAAAAACGAGGAGGGACTTCTCCATTTAGCGATATTATCTTGCATCACAGAGAAAATGATTAGTGCTCATTTGGTTGGTCGTCTGCCTTCAACATTATATCTATGCCATATGTGGCTTGTAAATATTTATTGTTATTTGATATTTACAAGAATATTCAAGGACGAATAATTTCATAGTCATTGAAAACACGACTGCTAACTGGGAGTAGCCTTCTGCAATGAAGCATTAAAAGACCGAATCAAACTTGTGATCAATCATTTAAAGGTAGTTAACTCCTTTCTACGTATTATGCCTTAAATCAGGGGTCTCCAAACTTTTCAGCCCGAGGGCCGCATTAACTATCAAACAACAGTTTGGGGGCCGACTACACACTCGAGGTCCAAATAAAAAAAATCAAAACATGTATGTTATTTTTTATTATTTATTTAATATTATTTTGTTCAGTTATTATTTAATAACACATTGATACACTACACATAAACACCTGTATTAGTGAGAATGGTGAAATTGTTTCCTGGATGCCAAAATAGCAGACATTTCTGGCTTTAAATTTGATGTCCCTAACATTAACAGTGACCTGAGATTATCATCAGACAAGTTTGTTCTCAAATTGTTCTTTACGTATTTCATTCTTGAAAATGTTTGTTCACACAAGTATGTTGTTTCAAAGATTGAAAAGTACCTTGATGCAAAAGTTTTGACCTTAGTTTTTCTTGGGCAAAAACTGGTAAAAACCCACCAATCCTTCTTTGACCTTGTCCCTAAGGAAGTCATTTGCTTGCAACTCAATGACCTCCAGCTGCAGTTCATCTGGGCAACTGGCCACATCTGCTTCAAATGGGTTTTGAAACAGTCTCACTTCTTCTGCCTTTGAATCCAAGTCAGAAAACCGTTCCTGAAACTGTAGCTGGAGGTCTTTCATGATCTCGCATGCAAACGACGTGGGGAACTCAGCTGTTGCTTCAGCCATGAAGACCTTGCACTGCTGAAAGTGCGTCAAGTTGTTGGCCTGTACTTGTTCCAAAAACAAGGCAAGTTTAGATCTGAAGGCCTTTAGGTGGGTGTATAGATCAGAAACTAGATTTTTCTCCCCTTGTCGTTTTAGGTTCAGAAAATTTAAATGACTAGTTACGTCTGCAGCAAAGGCTAATTTCCATACCCACTCTTCATCAGACAGTAATGGATGTGGCTTGCCTTTACTTTCCAAGAAGTCACCTATTTTCTTTCTTAATTCAAATACTCTGCTCAGAATTTTCTCACAACTAAGCCATCTTACTGCTGTGTAATATGGTAAATCTTGCGTTTCTGTGTCTCTAAATGTCAACATGTCTCTGAACTGTCTATGGTTGAGCCCATGTGACCTTATGAAATTCACCATCTTCCCCACAGGATTCAGTACACTGCTAATGTCCACATATTTAGCCCACAAAGCTTGTCGGTGAATAATACAGTGCAGGAAAATTGGTTGTGGAATGTTTTTCTCATTACACATCTGCTTCACTTGTCCAACCAGACCTTTCTTTATGCCACTCATGTTCTTTCCTCCATCAACAGTCAGGCAACTGAGGTTTGTCCAGTCCAAGTTATAATCAGCAAATGTTATTTTTTCAATTCATTGAATATTTCCTCTCCGATAACAGTGCCATACATGCTATGTAGGGAAGCCAGCTCTTGTGTTATTTTCATATCTTCATCCACACATCTAATGAACACAAGAAGTTGAGAGGTGGAACAGTTGTCCAGTGATTCATCCATTGCAGTTGAAAAATGGCGAAACTTGCTTGAATTTTCTGCTATTTGAGTCACAATGTTTTCACCCATATCTGCAACACGGCGGGCAATGGTATTTTAACCCGAAGCTACATTTTTAAATAGTTTCGAGTTTTCTGGGCAAAGTTCCTCAACCACCTCCAATAAACATTCCTTCACTACTTCACCATCTGTAAACGGTTTGCCACTTTTAGCTAGGACGTAGGCAACTTTATAACTGGCCTTAGTTAAGAATTCATTTTCATTAGAGGATTTACTGAACAGTGTCCTCGGAGATGTGATTTGATTTTGTAATTTAGAAAATTTTTCGGCACGGACTTTACCCTCCAACTGCTCATATTTCTCCTGATGTTTGCTTCGATGATGACGGCGCAGGTTGTATTCTTTCATCACAGCCACGGTTTCGTTGCAAATCACACACAATGCTTTCACGCCGGATTTGATGAAGAAGTATTTCAAACTCCATTCTTCTTGAAATTGCCGACACTCATCGTCTATTTTTCTTTGCCTTTTCTCGGCCATCGTTGGGCACTAAAATAAAGTGACTTCAACATGAATAAATAGAGAAACTGAAAGTATCTTTCACACGATATTGCTCAAAACACCTGATTATGCGAAATAATTTCGTCGCAATTATAGCTGCAAATGACCCGAAACAATTTTTAAAAATTCTTATGACTTCTTAAGTTAAACTTACCTGAATATAGTCTGCAAATATATCCACTTATCGTAGAGAGATTGTTGCTTTTAATGTTTCCTCTTCAGAATATTCGGAAAATTCTTGTTAAACTAACGACATTACCAATACTTTATAAACAATGGTAAGAAATTACGCGAAGGAAATTATCACTAAATAAAAGAGAGAGCAACATGTTTTGCAATTAGACGCTAACTGAAACCAACACCTCCTCATCGCAGCAGTCAACCGCAACTAACAAACTGTATTCAAAATAATCGTCTTCAACAAGCAGCAAACTATTTAAAAACGTTGCCACTAGATGGCGTTATATCATCTCATTGACTGTGAACCACAGGGGTAACCTTACGCGAGAGAAATGAAGTCACCAGCCTTGCGCATTAGCCATGTTCTGACTATGAAAATATTGCCTTCTTCCTTTTAACTCCATGTATTTTAGCGGTGCAATTATAATCGTATACGGGACCCAAGAGCTAATATAACATGTGAAATGTATTTATATATTAATATTAACCTTTGTACCTTAAAATAATGCTTGCTTTGATTCTTCAATTTACGACAGTTCGTAGAAATAGAGAAAATAACATATGCCTACAACATCGTCTGCTACGATGCCATTGGAAACCGAATACAGAAAACCTCCCATTTTCATGAATACTACATACAAGTGTCGATGGGGTAACTCCTGGGTATAAATGACAGTTCCAAAGCTTATATTTGTCTCCGTTAATCACAAATGGACGTAATGACATATGTCAGGAATACCTTAAATATCATCTGCTACGATGTCGAATAAAACCGAACACCCACTGACCGTGCCTATTGCGCATTCCAAGTAGTTTCAATCGCCGTCATAGAATTTGCTGGTTGCAAATGTTTGTTCTTTTTCTTCAATGGTCCTCAATAATTTACATATGTACGCAATAATGGATATCGCAAATGCATGCAATTTCGTTTTCTCCATTACTAATTGTGAGCATGGCCTGACGAAAAGAGACCAAGGACACGGATGGCAACCAGTTAGCCATCACATTGTATCATATTTCATCACAAATAACTGTTCGGACCTGTGGATTACAGATGATAAATGTAATAATGAAATGCCAAAGCTGCCCATAACATGTAGTGTACTCCTTGCGAAAAGAACTCAACGGCAAATGGCCAACATTTTTTTAGCAGATCACCTTTTTCAGCCATAAACATTCATTAAAATGCACCAATAATCATTAATTTTAACGAACTCTTAATTGAAAATAGAGGCGGTCAATCCTACAAGGCTCATCCCTACAAGACCAAAGCTAAAAGTATGCATAAAATCGAACGCAGTCGACTGATGCAGAGGATAAATACGTTCAACACCAAGGAACTTTGGGAAAGACAATAATATTAGTAGCTGTTTAGATGTCTTATTTATTCTGTTTTGGCAGCCAAATTCAGAGCACCATGTCATTTTTCACGCACAGATGGCCGCTCGCGGCACTCTCCTTATTTCCCCAATTTACGCTATAAAACGCGAGACTCCGGCACTTGTGCTGATTTTGGAGGCAGCCACAAGCACGTTTTATTTGCTAAAATCCTCGATGGACTCAATACATCCACAGCTGAGCCACAACAAGGCCACGAAAGTCGCCAGATTTCAATGCTTTTGCATAGGATCACCCAATGTTTTCATAATCACAACATGGCTAAATACGCAAAATTCGGCCTCAATTCTCCCCGCTGGAGAGAGCTTTAAGGCTACTCTGTGCTGTGAACAGAAGTAGAGAAAATAAGCAGCGAAAAAGGTTTTACAATGTAGTGATCGGTTGGAAAACATAACGCACTACTGCGTGCATCTATTTTAATTCGGTAAAAACGTAACGTCCACGTAAGCGGCGGCTGATCTTGGCAGGATACACGTAAATTTTCGTAATTTTTTTTCCGTAGATGAAAAGGTCTCCAAGGGCCGGATGTGAGGGCCTCGCGGGCCGCATCTGGCCCGCGGGCCGTAGTTTGTAGACCCCTGCCTTAGATGACTAATTAAGGAGCATGCACCATAGGGTACAATTAAAGGTAGCCATGAGCATTTCCCCCCTTAGCTGATCGCAACTAGTTAGTTACCCATAGTGGGAGAGACCATTTGCCTTACTACCGTTTGAATGCTCGGCGCGGTGCCGCAGTAATCGGTAATAGCTACTCGCTATGCATTGACTCCTGGTTCGCTAATTTTGTCTGTCTGTATGCAACGAGATGCGGTGACCATTGGGTGTACTTCTGTTCAAATGGGCGCTTCAATGGGTGCACTGCATTTGCTGGCGAGGGTTTTCATGCGTCTACCCAAACACTGCTTTTCATTAATCGCGATGGCCGTTAAGGTCAGGCTTCGCCTTTTTAATGAGGATATGACGTAGTGGAATCCCACAATGGCACGAAAGAAGCGCACGCAACACTCAGGCTTCCCGTTGTATGAACGTTAAATCTACTGAAATTCAGCCCCAGAACGAAATACAAATTACGTATCAAATTTGACAAAATGAGAGATTGAGAAAGATGCCATATCCGAATGAGTGAGGGAATGAGAAATGCAAATAACGCTTAAGGTAATTATTTGCATCAGCAATTGCAGATAAGTAGATAAACTGATGCTAATCAATTATTTAAACATTTTATAAAAATTCCCATCAACTTAAGATGATAAATCTGATGCTTAAATGAAAAATATAGCAAACTACAGTGGCAACTGAATATACTGTCTGGAACCTCCATAACCCCTTAAAAATTCAGCGAAGTCGTACGGCACGTGTTGCTCATGTTAACTCCCGTCACAAAATTGCACAAGTAAAAATCAATATCTAGTTCACGAATATGATATTGGCTACTGATAAAGAAATGGATTTAGCAGGAAAACGGGTTGAAGTAGGAGGATTTTCCGGTCTCAAAAGTAGCTGATGGCACTTCTTGGTGGATTATATAGAGTATATCACGTCTATCAAGTTTGGTCGACTATCGCTATCGCTATAAAAAACGGGGAGGGAATTCTCCATTTTGCGATATTATCTTGCATCACGGAGAAAGTCATCTGGTAGGATGGTCATTGTAACGGGACAGAAAGTAATAACCTCAGTTCTTTGAATATATCATATGAATATTTCTTTTGAGGCGTGGAGCACTAAAGAAATAACGTGGAAAGAATTCTATGAGTGCTCTTTGATACATTTAACATATTTTTCCATATTTAACTCAGGTATGCGTCCAGTTTAATCAAAGACCCTTTTTCATACGATAAGTTAGTTCATCATTCAATCAATCAAATAAATCATTCAATTACGACAAATTGCTAGCGTGTCCTCAGAGCTAAGCGCTCGCTACGAAACAGGTTAAAAAAATGAATTTATGAACGTCATTATGTGCGCAGCTTTTGGTTACATCACGGAGGTCGGAATTTCCATCTGTTGCTATTTATGGGTCAGCTTTGACCTGAGAGAAAAATTTATCCAGGCTAATTGGGCTTTCGCTGAAGAGAGTGTTAGGAAATGGAAAGCTCTCGTCACTCATGGCGAGATTTAGTTAGGTACGAATTATAGATTAATGCTTGCCTTGAGAATATTTAGAAATGAATTCCGTGTATTGCAGCCAATTCTCGCCTGGCTATAACTTACCTTGTAAATAAGAATAAATAGAAATCGGCGATTCAAAAATCCCGAAAAACTGAAGTAATTGTCGATAACGAAAGAAATTTCAAAATGATACGGTGACACACTATCTTTCCTCTAAATGGCTATCAGAACACCCGCAATGTAACGTCTATCGCATGCAATATAGTCGCTGCCATCACTAACGTAGAGCAATAGGTAACGAAAGTTTATTGCAATAAAATGTCCGGAGTAACTGTCATGGATTACAATCTCCTTCTCTCAATATTTGATTTACGCTTGATAGATAGTTACACTTCGTTTCAAATCCTCAACACCATGCAGAAACCGTGTGATAATGGAGAGTGAATGGCGACGCATAATAATGGCGAGTGGCCCATAATTTTGTTTCGATCACGGCATGTTAAACCTAGTCCTACTGAGAAGAACAATCGCGTCTTTGAAAATCGGTTTGATAACTATGACCGTATCTTATCACAATCCTGTCATGTAGAACAGTGCTGTGTGAGGGTTTACTGTATTACAATCGCATAGAATTCATTACAAATTCCTACCAGTTGTTAGTAGAGTTCCAGTTATTTAACTTCCTAAATTACTTACGAACCTTCAATCACCTCGACCTCGCAACATACTATTATCTTTCGGAGTAAAGAAGACCATAATCTTTCAAATCGGGTGACGGGGAAATTAGCTTTAATAAGGTCGACAGCAGCTATTCTCCTGTCCCGATTAATATCCGAAGAGACTTCATCAATGCCACTAAATGGAAAAGCACATGCTCATAAACAATAACAGAGTGAGCATTTTGTATTGTAAAACTCACGATGAAGATGTGAAAGTAACATTCCTTTGTCTTTTCCCGACTTACCCCTTTCTAGCCATTGCAATATGCGAATCCGCTCGATAATAGGGCTAGGGACCTATTAAGTAGAAGGCAAGGGTAATATTTGACGTTCCAATGCGCTCATACCAAACAGGCGGCTCACCGAACTCACATTCTCATCGTGGAATCCGCTTCTTTAAAAAATGTATTTATTTATTCTTAAATATCACACTTGCGTTCTTTCACAAACGCAAGATCACGTAGTCCATGTTCCATTACCTCTAATCCAAGCTAAAACACCTTATTTTAAAGCTATCAAATGGCCCCAGCCTCCCGCTAGAGGGAACCCTCAACAGCAGCGAAGTTGTGATACATCCTCCCTCTTTAAATGGTACAATTTCCCACGAACCAGTATTACCGTCCCTATGGCAACCAGCGGCTCTCTTCAACAGCGTCACGCACACACAGATAACAGAGATAGGTGAACCTCGCTCCTCTCTCGGCTCTATCTCTTTCCCCGTGTCACGTCCTTTATTTAAAAAATTAATTTGTTTGATGTCCACATGGTTGTATAATAAATTCTCAGGCTTTATTTGGTGGAACAATATGTCGATGGTTTGTAAATAAATTCACTTTGCGATATTCCACAATGGTTTTTATTATTCCGACCTAGGTTTTGACTCAAGTTAAATCCTTATTACCTTGATAATGACTTAACTTGAGTAGAAATTAAGGTCGGAATAATAAAAACCACTGTGGAATATTTCAAAGTGAATTTATTTACAAACCTTCACATGGTTGATTTTGTTCGGTGTAGGCGATCTACGGTTGAGTCAACCCGCGCTTTCATAAGGAAAGGGGTGGAGGCTCGTAACTATATGGTTTTAAGGGTGATTGGTAGTACCATTGGGAGCAAGCCGGCAACGGAATCGGCCCACTTTAAACGGATAGCACTTAAGGGACCTCGGGTGAATGTCCACTCCCACAGGCGGAGCAGTACTACTCAAGTGTTCTCCACCCGCCACTCAAGTATTCCATTCCATTGAAATTCCATTGAAAGTCGCTGTCTCCGTCGCATTAAGGATTTTAGGTGTCCGAAAAGTGAGGCCACTATGAACTCTTCTTAAGATTCCACACATTCCACGTTTCCGCAAGTCATCATACTGGAAAACTCTCAATACCTCATAATTACTCAAGTGAGCTATTGCTAACCTCACTGAAAGCAAACATGATGATTTGGGCTTAATATCTTGTATCTCAACTCCCCTTGTATTTTCGATATGGTAAAAAGGAGAATCTCTTTAGTTTTCAAATACGGCAAGGTAGGACATCCCATCGCCATGCTCCTTGCCATTATTATCCCCTTGATGAACTCATTTTATTTAATGTGGAAATGGTATAGACAAGAGGCGGCGCGTAGTAGACTTCAGCTCCAATGCCATTTCTTGGTACACCTGGATAGTTACTTCAACACTATTATCATTGATATTACAGAATCATTTTACTGACGACGTAAAAAACATACTTTTAACCCCTTCGTACTACGGCAGATTAGATCACGCCAATAAAATTAGAGGGCTAGATTGTAGAACCGATAGGTATAAAATGTCATTTTTTCCGCGTACCATTCGGGACCATAACAGCTGTGATCGTCGTCATGAATAGTTCGAGTATTAACAATAGGCAGGCAGTAAATGTTTCTCATTATGTTCTCTACTCACTTCTTTATGCATGATGTAAATATTGATGTTCTTATTTATGCATGATATTTTGAATCTATAGTAGTAGTCTTTGTATCCCTTGCATGTTGGAACGATTGACGATAGAATGTTTCCTGGGTATTAGATTTTTAATTGGCGCTTTGCATGTGTGGTACGCGGGTTTCAATGTAATGTCGGTATTCTACCATATCATTCATGCATGCCTGGTGCAAAAGAACCCCCTGACACACACCCTTTGGGTGGCTTGCAGGGTATGACGTAGATGTAGATGTAGATGTACAGCTAGACTTTGAAATATTCAGTGCTAGGTCTCACAAGCAATCGGAGGTTGCAGAATCAACTTATCGGCAAATTGGAGATTAGTGCCAGAGAGGGAGCAGAATTTGAATGGCACTCATTCTAATTTTTATTTTAGTATGGCTGAATATTTGAGAACGAATCATCACTTTCCTTCGCCTCCATGACCAGGCTTATTTTAAAACATCCAATTTGACACACGAGTTCCTTAAAAACTAGGGAATATGCGCAAGAAGAACGACTCAACATTTTGAAATTGTATTTTTTATTAATATGCCGGAAATTTGCCTTTATTTTCAATAGTTTTTTTAGTTTACCGCCCAAAAATACTAATGCCGGTAAATCGGGATATTTAGATGAATATTCCTCAACAATCTCATGATTATTTGTGGATTTATTTTTTGCTTTTTATAACAAAAGTTTTTAATGTAAGTTGAAGTCATACTATTTGGTACACATGTTTATTTTACGTGAATTCACGATATATATAAATATGAAAACTCATTATTTTCATGCGATTGAAAACAACCTTTTTTCATATTCTTCCGCCTCCAACCACCTTCGTCCCGCCCTTTAACTTTAAATATGAAAGGCTAATTTGACTACTCATTCATTCCAGTGTAGCCTGAGCTGATACAAATATACTCTGCCACCTTGAAACACCGATTGTAAGTAAACCTTACCAAACTTGTCCATTCTTGTATTGTTTGAGCTACGTTACAAGTGATGTTAACAGTAGTGTTGACGGGTTTGGGTAGCGGCGTGCTCTAGTTGAACTTTGATACTGTTGATTATTTTGTACAGTTACACTTTTTGCAGCGAACTAAATTTGATATAAATTGCTGTCATAGTAACTGCTTAAATAATATCTGTACCTTGCATCTGTTTTTCTTCAGCTACTTCCCAATATAACTAGGTTAACTACGGAATTAAATGCCGTCACAGCGTGAGTTTTGCCAAGCGGCAGAAAATTCTTCCCATTTCAATCAATAGCTTTTCCCCCCAAGGAGAAAATTCAAATTTTTTCGTATTGAAGTTTATATTAGCGTCCATTTTTTATAAAAGGCTTCACTTCTTTTAAACGTTTCACGTTCCCTGGAATATCTTATGTTCATCACTATCTCCTCGCAATGATTTTCCCCCTATAAAATTATCTCCATTTGTCCTAGGAGACACAAAAACTAGTAGTCTTTCCCCAACGAGTGGGTGGTGAAGAGTGTGTTCGTCAAAAAACATGATATACACATTCAATATTCGATTAGAGGGTAGCTCAGAGAACGAATGTATAACAATACCTGCGTTGGTCTGATAAGGAAGGGTTGATACGCCTAACTGACTTTCACGCTGACGATTAGTACTTTGAATAGAGTAATGTGTTTCTACCCTTTCGTGATACATTTATATGTGTGTTAATGGATGAAAATGTATCCAACGTTCTTTGAATGTACAATTATCATTCTTGACGCTAATTTTGTTGGATAAATGAATAAAATGATTTTTAGCAAAAACATTTAGGCCTACCATTTACCTTAAACAAACTGGTTGCTATGAGAACAAACTCAGATGATTACGAAATAGTTTCCAGGAATTTAAACATGATGAATGGAAGCACAATTGTACACTAGCAATTATTTCTACTTATTTTTATTTTTAGAAAACCGCACATCATTCATATCCAGTCATTGGACATTAAGTGAAAACTAATACGGTGACAAATTATAATAATTTCCATGCTCTCAGATGAAACAACAAGTAAACCAATAGCTGTCCTCGAAAATGGTCGGAGATGAAAAAAATGTTGGTGGTCCATTGAGTATCGGGCACAGGAAACAAAATTCACTTTTTGGGGACAAATCTGACCCCACTAACCTGTTTAGGGGTTAAATATCTTTGCGCGGGGCGCTAAATACTGTATAAGTGACGTCCATCGCCGAGAATAAATGTACCAGGGCATATCGCCCGCCGCCCTCTCGATGCAAGGGGACTGCCCTGCATCACAAAGCCCTCCGCCGCCCCCCCTATTCGGCCATTATTTCATGCGGGGCGTGTTAAAGCGGGAGGCTGGACGTTCTCATTATCTTTCGGTTTCCAGCGGCGGGTGGGTGGAAAGGCGGACGGGCAGACCGCAAGGGCCTCTGGCGGGCACTGAGCCAACCAACGCGAGGAAAAAAACGACCCAACCTCCCGTGTGAGGAGAGCGTGTGTTCCGAACACTGGCAACCCCCTTGACACCCTCGCTCACGACAAAACCACTTTGTCGGCCATTATCGGTGACGGAGCGCCTCTCCAGTGTAGCGACCACAAGGGTAACCTAAAGTCCTTTATCGTTAAAGAGCAACTCGTTCGTTCTTTGAATGAAAAATGAGAATGTAAAACTCAATGATTGGAATGATTTAATTTTCCAAGGGTGGTCAAGGTCAGTAGACTAAAGGTAACAAAACGATGACACATGTGATTTTGGTAGGTAATCCATTATGCTAGCCTCGGTTGCTGTTTAGCTTTTAGTTGTGTTGCAGATTAAAAATAGCCTTGACAAAAATATCTCCTAAGTTATTTGAATATGCACATAAACTTTCCGCCTGGGTATTAAGAAAAAAAGTAATGTAAATAATGCGTGATTGCACCAAAATTGACAGACGCCAATTATTATATGAATTCTAAAAAAAATTGAGTACAATACGAAATTTACGAAAAGAATGAAATGGAATGAAATCGTGAATTATGAACAATAGGAATTTTCTGCCAACGGAACCATCCAAAATACCATTCTCCGTAAGCTAGCCATCAGATTTGGCTCTTATATAACACAATAAAGTAATTTAGAAAGATTTTCTCATGAATTGTAAAACTTTAAACATCGTCAATCTTTTGATTTGAGAACTATCTGCGTTTCACATTTGACAAAAGTTCCATGTATGGTGAAGAGATGCAAAGAAAGTAAATACGAAGATTTTAGCCTCCGTTTCCGATTGCATTAAAAATTAACTAGGATATCTATCAGCTGGATTCATTCTTAATTGAAGAAGAGCAACTACTTGTGGTATTTATTGCAATCAGCTATTCACCGGAAGGTTCGTGGAGATTTCATGAGAGTATTTCATGTTTTTTTAAGAATACACTCTTCACCACTCACTCGTTGGGGTGGCTTCACCACCCACTGGTTGTTGCGTCTCTTAGGAAAAATCGAGAAACTTTCAAAGGGGAAAAATTATTGCGAGGAGATTGTGACGAGCATTAGTTATTCCAGGGGACGCAAAGCGTTTTGAAGAGAAGAAGTTTTATGTTTAGAAGTTTATGGAAAATTTTAAATTTTCTCCTTGGGAGGAAAATCTGTTGTTAAAAATGAGACAAACTATTTGCCACTTGGCAAAACGCACGCTGTGGCGGCATTTGATCCCGTAGATGCCCTAGTTCGTGGAGTGTTTGAAGTGTCATGGATTTATTCAGTTGACAATGATTAGCTTGAATCCTTCTTCCAGGCCAGCGGCAGTTTTTATAACTGATGCACTTATGGTACACAACAAACCCAGGGTGTAATCGAAATATGTGCAGTAAATAATTTCTCGGCTATATGCAAATGAAGTTTTTAAATGAGAAAATATTGTTTCCATATTGAATTGTGAGAATAGAAGCAAGGGCTTAAATGCGTTTGCAAGGGCCGCACAAAATGTTACCTGCTCTCCAGGCCCCGTGGAAGGGTCGACCCTCATTTAGTTGGACCAAGTTTCAATGGCTAACGCTCAGTAGATTGGCATGACAGAATGGAACAATATATTTTCTTATTTAGGAGGGAGGTTTTCATTTCTGGGCTGAAAAAAATATAACTACAAGCAAGTATAAAAAAATTTCACAAGGAGTGGCTCCTATTATTTCATCGTCAAAATTTGGCCATACTGCAATGATTGAGTGAGGAGTTATAACTTGAAAAATGCGAGAAGGAATAGAAAATATTTCGTTGAAATAGAATGGGAGAGTACGGAAAGTTTGAAGACTGGAACGTGATAATGCTTCAAGAGATTATCTGCTCATTATCTTTCCTGTGTATATTGAGTGTTCAGAGCACGGGTACCGCAGTGAGGACTCCCTGAAAAGAAGGTAAGGACACACAGAACCCTGTAAGGTATAGAGCAGTGTAATCCAAACTTTTCGAGCCACCGCCCTCTTTTTTTCCACAAACCCAGCGCCCCCAACCATTAGCTAAGAATAAGAAAAGTCATGGACTACGTGAACAAAGCAATATGTTTATAACAATAAGGCTAAAACAATTGAGATTAAACCATTGTTTATTTCAAATTCAACTGAGGGATAGTTTGATAATCCCTGGACATACATATTCGGGTATGGACCCAGCCTCCAGCGCACCCTTGCAGCCCCCTAAGATGAAAGCACAGCCCTCCAGGTGGGCGGTAGCGTCCACCTTGAGAACCACTGGTATAGAGTTTTCAGAGTCACTTTGGTACTTCATCGTCTATACATTCTTCTGGAAGTTGTTTGTAATTGCAAGTTAGTATTTGTTATAGTTATGTTTAGAGCCGGCTTCCTTTCTTTGGATAGACAGTTGTACGAACAGGTCCGAAAGTTGACAGAGAAGTGAAAGACACGAAGAGAATGAAGATGGTGGGGGGAGCGATGAATACATTTGGCTGTAAATGACGACGCAATTAAGCAAACACTCCGAGGATGAACATAGCGTCACCAAAATTCAGGCGACACACCCACTCACCAGTTTTCCCGTGGTCTTTGGACCGTGCGGAGGGCTCCGTCAATCGTTGACAAACGTGGTCAGTGATGATAAAGGGAAGCCATGAAACGCGTCGTCTCATATTCAATTCTGGCGTTTTTTTCGATGGTGCATGTTGTATCGCATGTAAAATCAAGGGGCAAGCGCGCATTTCGTACCATAGGCAACGTTATTGCCTCACCCGAGCGGCATTCAGCGCACGAGGCGAATCTTCGAAAACTCCCGGAGCTTCATTTATCATGCTCGCTCGCAAATTGGAAATGGAAGACAAATGGAGGGAATTGCGTTTTCTCTGTTTGCGTTTGTTTGTACTCCAGGAGAGGTAGGCGTGTCTATCAACGGTGGGTTCTCGGAACAATTGAGTCTAGGAGAGCGAAATAAAACTTCGATCGCTCCGCCTCGGTCACTCGTGCACTCACTCACTCATCACGCAGATATGGATCTTCACATGAGTGAAGTGAGTGAGAAAGAGATGACCGCCGATCGCAAAATATCCCGCGACTGCCGCCAATGACCAGAAAATGAAAAATGACGGTTGTCCAATGCGGAACAGGAAGAACATTCAATGACCATTGCTCATTCACCCTGACTCCTACTGCGGTATCCAACGGCTGTATTTTAAATTACAGTTGAATTTTCAAAAAAAAAATTTCCAAATGATTACAGCATCAAGTGAAAAATATATTAATGGGGCCATGACACCCACAAATTATTGATATGGCTCAACAAAGTACTTAATTTAATATTCTTTCCCAGTCAAGAAAAGAGAAACATACACCATCTAGCAGATTTCTCGTTGCCCGACGTGAAAATGGTTAGTCATGATCAATCGTAATTATACTCAAATTAAATTTTTTTGGATATGGAAAAAATTCGACACTAAAATTTTTATACGGTCGAATTAAAATTGAAATGTTTAAAACAGATTATGTAGCATGATATTTTGTCATACAGACGTAATTAGCCACGGTTCCTTCATGGGGTAAGCAGAGTAAAAAACGTTCAAACACGGATTCCCAAGGACACGTTTTGTGCGTAACGTGCGCACAGTTTCGCACGAAACCGCGTGAAAGATTCGTTTGCAACGACTGAGCGTACTGAAATCTCTCAGCAAATGTTAATCCTCCTCTTCTTCTCTGGTTACAATCCTAGGATTGGTCTGCAACAGTCTTCCATTTTATCCGATCTTGGGCCAATCTTTTCACTTCTCTGATTGGCAACCTAGTTCCTTCATCAACTGTCCCATGTAGTACAGTCTAGATCTGCCCCTCTGGTTTTTTCCAG
Organism: Ceriagrion tenellum; assembly: GCA_963169105.1. Lineage (NCBI taxonomy): Eukaryota > Metazoa > Arthropoda > Insecta > Odonata > Coenagrionidae > Ceriagrion > Ceriagrion tenellum. The sequence continues at coordinate 120,976,294 of OY720642.1, read as the reverse complement.
TCTTCACAAAGCTTTCAAGCCAGAGAATATGGCCAATCTAGGTGTTCCATCCTTTATTTAGCATTCTGAGTAGACACCGTCTTTCCTCTTTCCTCTTAAACACATCCTCGCTCGTGGCTCTTGCCACCCAGAGTTTTTTTAGCATTTTCTTATAGCGCCACACTTCAAATACCTTCATTCTTTCCTTCTCTCTCTTTCCAGTTGTCCAGGTCTCACTACCATAGAGCAGAATGTTCCATACAAAAGCCCTCAATAGCAATTTCCTAATCCTTAAATTAATGCTGTTGGCTGTGAAGAATTTGTTTTTATTATTGAAGGCTAACTTGGCCTGGTTAATGCGGCTTACCATATCCTTCTTGCTACGCCCATCTGATGTTATTTTGCTTCCCGAATAAACAAATTCATCCACCGTCTCTAGTGCTTCTCCTCCTAGAGCCAGCTCTACTTTCGTCCCATGACTGCTTACCACCATCCCTTTAGTCTCGTTCTTGTTTATTTTCATGATATACCGGGTCTCAAAAATCTCTTCCATTCCTTACAGTCTCTCTTTCAGCTCTTCCTCACTCTCCGCCTGTAGTGCAATATCGTCTGCGAACATTACCATATCAATCTTCTCGCCTTGTACGTTCACAGCTGCTGTGGTTCTCAATCTTTCTCTCATCTCATCTATTCCATTCTGTACGCATGCGTTAAAAAGGGTAGGTGATCAGTATTCTTCACTATCTCTTCTGTATTCGATATCAATGCATTCGGCGTTTATTTTTCCTGTAAAGATTTGTCTAAAGTATCTTGTTTTCTCCAACCTTTCTCCTTTATCTCTTCTTCCACTTTGTCCTTCCCTTCCTTCCTTTCACTAACTTCCGTTTTCCCAATTTCGTCCTCTTCCCCACTCTGCACATGTTCATACCTCTGTGATCTCACATTTTGTACCTTCTTGCCCTTGGATTCTAATTTTACCATTCTTTTAATAATGTCTCATGAATAACAATATGTAAAGTACATGAAAATTGTAGTAAGAATACCGGCCTTGGAAACCAAATATGTGACCTCACCATTTGAAGAGAAGCACGCTACGGACTTGTCCAATGCTCACTTCAGACACTGGCGATACATAGCATACGGTGTTCTTGGTATGGGCAGAAAATATTTTTCACCGTCATTAATTTTTGGCGCTGGTTGCTCATTATACATTCCTTGAGGGATAATTAGCACAAAAAGTAGCTAATAGCTCACTTCCGACCAGTCAATATACTTTAGGCGGAGGCTATCCCGGCAATCGTAAATTATAATTTAAAATTAGAACCACGTTCCAATGTCATCTCGAATATTTATGCATAGAAATTCGTCCATTAGGTTCTTAATCTGCCCGCAGTACAACTGTCACTTATAAGCACTGTAGCAATTATTGAGGAAAAAAAATTTGAAAAGAGAAATTTGAAAAGTCGTGAGTGGATGAGAATTTATTCCTATGAATCTTCAAAGTAAATACGAAAACACTCCACAGATCCACCATTTATTTCACTCGGTATAGCGAGTTGCTCACACAGAAAGGTGAGAAAAACTCAACTTTGCTCGCGTAAAGTTTCGCAAGTAGTGTAAAGTATGTGATTGGATGGGCGCGAAAAGCTTTACTCAGTGTAGCGTGAAATGCCTGCACCTGAACACACCTCAATTTTTGGCCAAAGGTCTGAAGAGCTTACCTCATCTTTATCATTTCCTCAAGACCGCCATACCCTTGCTTTTACTTCAGTTCCCCACAAATTTGGTTCGTGCAATTCCTGCTGTCCTTAAAACTCCTAATGTTCCTCCTCTTAGAAGTATCATCCTCCACGATCAACCCCGACTTTCCCTGTCCACCCCATCTTCTAGCAGTATTCTTTCCACTCTGATTTAGTTACTTTACACTCTGATTTAGTTTTACGATCTCATTTCTTCTCTTGACAAACCAGCCATTCAACGAAAAACTCACCGATAGACCTTTAAACACTCTCATGTATCTCCAACACTGGAGCATCTCGCCCTAATTATTACGTCACCCACTCATTTCTTACTCCAACAATTTTTACCCACTACAGTAAATACGTGAGCAGTTTTTTTTCATCGTACTTCCACCACATTTTCAGATTCAATGGAAAATTTTACCACACCGCAAAAGAATTCAATTCTTACCATTAAAAATGATTATGGAAACATATCACCAAGTTTACCAAAATACTGTTTAATTTGTCCACCGCATTTAGTCTAGTCTAATCTTATGCTCGTTCTGAAATTCACAACTTTAATTGCTATATAAATACGCAGGGAGAGGACCGCTCTATTTCACTGCAATTTTCGCTTTCCTCTGCAAATACTCATTCCAAAATTTTCTCCACCCATGTCCTACAAATTTCCTGTCGATATTCGTTTGCCTTACGACAGTTCAATCTATCGCAAAAAATCGGCTGAGTTAAAGAATATCTTCTGCTTGTTCCACTGCTTCACCATTTATCATGTCTATTCCATCATTCTTATCACTTTCTATTTCAAATACAATGAATGAGGTGTTTGATGCGATGTTATATCGATACGATATCGGTTTTTTTTCCTTTTTGATTCATTGAGGTAATCTAGGAGCATCTGTTACCCCTGTGGGGTTTTATACAGCAATACTGAATAATCGGTGTACAATAGAACTCGCACATACATATCACCAAACATGACACCGACAACATAATACATTGCCACTTCGCTCTTCGCTGTGTCCCTTGTTGACGGAATCACTTTTTATGGTACCAAATTCTTTCTCATAGTTGGTCTTCGAGGAATTTAAAAGACCACTTCCTTCATTAAATCGGAAGACGATGAGAAAATCTCTCATCAAAATGTTGGCCAACATGGAAGGCCTTGCAAGATGTAAAGCCCAAGAGTTGTTTATATAGGTCAGAAACTGTATAGAGTCTCAACATATCACACTCATAAAACATAATGTCGTTGGATTTGTATGCATATCATCAAGGAAGGCGTATTTTATGGTCCTCTAGAAATAGTTATACTATGCCATAATTATTTTAGGTATACCCAGTTTTACTGAATCCCTTGTATAAATATACAACTAACTAGCTTAACAAGATGACAAATATATTTTACCATCCTATAAGGATTGTTTTATTTTTTTAAGGTTTTCTTTAAGGTTTTCAAGGTTTAAGGTAAAGATTTCTAAGGAAGATATTTTTAATTATTAATATAAGCAGCATATATGCCAATAATTGAAATTTGAATCCTGTTATAAAATTATATGTTTTCAAAATGATCTGAGAAATTATTGTTTGTTTGTAATCTCTCTGTGATTGATATTATAATTTCCATTGTTATACATTATATTTTCCATTGAATTTAGTGTTATACATCTGTGACTTATTTTTTTTTTGTTTTTCATCACTGTGAGATATTGGCCAGGTTTATATATTTCTGTGTTATTTTTTCGTTCAAAGCAGAATTTGATATGGATTTTCTTTTTTTACTCTCATGGGGAAACCTAGAGCATAATAAACTTATTATATTCTATAAGGAAAATTCTGAAGCTACGAGATACAGTATTTTTTTCTATCACTAGAAACATGCCTTGAGCTCATATTCTAGGATAGTGAGTTATAGTGTGGAGAGTAAACGACTCTCAAGAAATATAAGAAATCTACGAGTTCCAGAATTTCACCACCATACCTACAGGTATCACACGAAAATTAACAGCCTTGAATTTGATTCTGGCTTATCCTGACCTATGAGGTGATAAAAACGCACAAATATTGGTGGTTATGATTGATTTTGTAGACGATTTGAGACTAAGTTCAAATGAATATTAAAGTAAACCAATTTTAAGCTAAATTTTTTTATCATCATGTGCTCAGTCGTGTCTCGGGAGGTTGCTTGTTCATTTTTCTCAGGTCTATTTTATCACTAAAAAAGAAATAAACTTCTCGAGTAGATTATCATGGAAAGAAATTAGGTTCATTTCAATCAAAATACGAATCAAAGAATTTGTCAGTTTTATAAACATATCCTCTATTTCCTACTGCTTAACATTTCTTAATATTTGTCAGAGAGGAGAAATTAAAGTCCATGAAACCTTCTCGTGGACTTTTTTCGAGGAGGAATGAGAAATCACATCTCTTGATGGATGGGTGGATGGAGGGAGAGAAAAGTGAGGGGATGGAATGAGATACTTAATGGCTTACGAGGGTAAGTCATTAAGTGTCTGCACTTTTGTTGTAATCGTCCAATGATTGGCTGCATGGCTTCATGCGCACGCCAGTCGCTTGAAAGCCCCATGATTTTTGCTGAAGGCAGGTTTCTGCGTATTCATATTGTTGCGAAGTAACCATGTCTGCGTCACTCTCCGTTTGTAGCAGAGAAGAATAACGTTCCAAATTCAGCTTATAATCGTCCGAAGGTGTACCAGAGGAGGAAACCCGTGGAAGACTATCCAAGGGAAGACCCTATTTACTGGGCGTTGGCTTTATGGTTGACCACATCATCAATAGTAACTCGTCTATTGTTCAGGATGAAATGTTAGACTTGCTCAATGATGGCCCCAGAATGGAGTATAAGTAGATCTCCTGCTCTTTTTCCGTCCGTGACGCTTGTTTAACAGCTTGTATACTGTTCGATTCATTGTTCAACTCTTATCCTTGGTTAAATATTGCCGTCCTATTGCGCTGGAGATCTTCCATGGATTTCCTCACCTGGCACACCTTCAGACCACAAAAATCGGACTATAGAACGCAATTCTTCTATGATGCAAAGTATGTGTGAATAAGTTTCATTTTAGTTTTACTAATCCAATTTGGGGCATTGTTTTCACTCGTAGCCCAAGTTATGAATTATCTCTCTTGCTTTTCACAATTCCCAGCTGATCTCAACTCAGCACCTGAGTTTCATATCTTAATGAGTATTGTAATGGAAAATACCAGTAAAAAATACGCAGCGATGACAATAAATGCACGTGTGTAAAAATCTATATTTAAAATTTTTTCTGTGATCATATTTAAAATTTTTAACTGAAGAAAGATCCAAAAATAGCGTATAATGGATACCTTTCGGGCAGGAAATCGAAAATTACCTTTAATAATCGACATGGGGAATGAACTTCATTGCGGTCTCGCCTAAAAAATTCACGTTTTTGGAACTCTTGGCCGCGAGCAGGCGCTGTTAATGTTGCGGCTGCAGGCAACCATCCACAGGTGAACAACAAAACCCCGGAAGGCCTGTTTACGCAATGCAAGCGCCCTCACGAGTTATTAGACGAGTTGAGCGCTTGTGAGAACATATCCACAGAATTATATCAGGCTATTTCATGAACATGTGTCCGCGCATTCATGGAGGTGACTTGTTTACACGACGTGACTTTGGAGAAATATTTGTTCAAGCATCTACTCACACAAGTGAAAGCACCTCGCAAATAGGCCCGAACACATCATTTGCCTGAACGTGACCTCAGGCGGCAAATGGGAGGAGAGAAAGGAGGGAGGGTTTACTTTGGCCCACGTCGCCTAATATATATTACATCTTCCCATTTGGGGCGGGAATGGGGGCGATATATATAAAACCCGCCCCCTCCTGCATCCTGCGAGAAGAATGGACGCCTACGGGGGAGGAGGATGAAGGGGCGGTATGGATGGGGCGAGGGTTGGGGCGGGGAGGGGGCAGGGGAGCAGAGCATACAGTGTCAGGGAGGAGGGGCCGGGTCTCGAAAGGCTCGGGAACATGAAAAGGGAAATGGATATGCGCAGATATATATCTCCTAGTTGCGCCCCATTTGAACCCACTGCCGCCTGATTCTGAGGAGGGAAGTTGGGAACGATTTTTCTCACCGGGATGGATCTATTCTTTAGTTCCTCCTCTTTTCTTTTTTACGAAAAGAAGCTCTCATGGACAGCCCTGAGTATCCGTTTCTAAGAGAAGAAGAGAGAGAGAGGAGAGGATTTGAGAATCATTCACTACAAAGAAAGATTCACTAACTATTACTTTATCAGAGAAATGTTAAGGTAGTGCGAGCGAGATAGTTCCCTAGTCATAATAAATACCATATTCGAATTATACGTTTTCATTTCACCCCCTGTAGGACACACAAATAAAATATTTCATTATTAATGGTGCAATAAAATATGACAGAACTATAAGTAATAAAATGAAAATATCTAAACAACTCTTTAACTTGACTTATTTTTTTCGCGTGGTGCGTTTGAAACTCCTACAAAACGGATGGTTTATTATGATACCCAAGAACCTACTGTGGTGACAGTATGATTAATTTTCAAATATAGTTGAGAATACACAAAAACTACTCGCTGTTAGTTTCTTTACGACATCTAAGTGTTAGAACTACTTCATTTTGTGGATAATGTCTCTCTGGAGTGCATACACGTACCATTTCCCATGTAAAAGGGCTGGTATTTCATGATTAATAACTCCAAAAGTTATGAAGTAAGGGGTTACATTTTGGTGTCATTAGATGCATGAGATATTTTTCTTTAAAATGAGATCAAATTCATTGATTTCTTGGTAAAATGATATTTTGCTCGAACTTCCTTAAGTGAGAATAGACTCAAGTTGCCGGTGTAAACATCGGATTGGCAAGATATTGATAAAATTTTGAGCGAATGCGTACTTTATGATACATTGTACGAAGAAAAGTGGATCCATCGGTCTGCTGAAACAAAGCCAGAGGTATAGCGCACGCCCTCATATGCATATATTCAAGGAAATAGTCAGGGGAAGATTTTTTAAAACGATAACTTTTTTACACTTAAAAAAGTGTTTACTTTGACATATGGTGAGGTATTTTTGCGGAGCAGTTCTATGAAGTAAATAAAAATATTACTGCTTTCGTTTTTTCGAATTCCTCCTTTAGTCACAATTATCGAAGGTAGTTTGAGCGACATAAGAAGAAAAAAGCATAACTGAAATAAGAAGAAAAAAAGCATAGCTATTAATGAAATGAACTATTTTTAGTCCTGATTGGTATTTTTGACCAGAGACATCACCGCAAAATAGAAATAAAGTTTAATAAAAACGTCCATGAGACGGTATCATTCGAAGGATCCATGTATCACGCGAAAGTAGTGTAACTATTTTCTTCACATGAGTGCGACCATAGGGTAGGTCATTTTTCCACTTTTTCTTGGTACATAGGCGTTGTAGATATAATTTTTTTCTGGCCAAGAAAAATCTGTGAGAATTTGTACCTCTTAATTTCAAAATTTCAACTGAAAAAACCAACATTGTCACTAATTGTTTTTTGGTTTTATCGACCATTTTTTGGGTAAGATGATGCCACTGGTGATGGAAACTGAAAATTAAGCCTCAATGTACCAGTTATAAGTCCTTAAGGGGGCAGGGATTCCCTTTCTGGACCTAGAAAAGAGGGAATACTCAGTACAATTACGTGGTTGTGTATCTTCTTGCTCACCTGGCCAGCAATGCTTGCCTAGCAACCTAGTACCTTAGGTACTTATTTTGTTGTGTGTGTTCTTATGGGCTATGAAAAGGTAATTAACATTCTATTGGTTTGAATAACATCACCAAAAGCTTTTTATAGTTGGATAGTTTTGAATGTGGGGCACGTATATAAAATGGGAGCTTGAACAAGGGCCACTAATGTGCGTGAAATGAACTCGGAATGGGAATTTGTCGAAATACAAAATGTAAACACCCCAATGAGTCGCTTTCCTCTTCAATTCCACTAATTTTCGAAGGATATCGCCCTTTCGACCATTATGAGTGCTTTCTCCGTTCCAACCAAGAGCATCAGACTCATTGAAGCCACTTTTAAGATGGTTCACGATATACTCTAAAAAAGCCGTGGTGTCATGTGCAAATCCAGAGGTTGGTGTTATGTGGCCAACGTAAAGATCATTGGGTTCAGCCACAAGTGATAAGTGCTCTTCTTTAATGATGTCTTTGTGAGTTTTAGTCTCATCCTTACTACCATCAAAGTATAGACCTTTATGTAGTAAGATCTTCATATGTAAAGCTTCGTTATTTTGAATTCCGAGCAATAACTAGTTTCACATCCCTTATTTTGCTCTTGTCCACAATCAAAGCAGATGTTATTTCGCTATATTGCTCAAAAGATATAATTCTAACTTTCCAATCTGCGTAAAGCACAGTTGATTCTACATGTGCCATAGTCTTCTCGCCTATTTTGTATATCTAAGCAATCATTACACATGAAGTCAAGTCTAGTTTGGTCATAGATGTTCTGTATCTGGATTGAGTGAATAATTCACTGAAAACCTCTTCTTTAGCAGAACTATCCTTGGATTTGTCCTTTAATACCTGCGTTTGCATCGTCAAAGTGTTGGCATTCATTTAAAAATGAAAATTGGGAAGCATTTGAATCAGATAACTGGAAAATTGGCCGGGATTAGAGAATTGTACGTTCATGTAAAGTTACATGTACGGTTAACCCTTTTAATCATTTTTTCTGTTACACGAAAGTCGAGGTGCTCGAGAACAGGAAGCTTTTTGTCCTTTGGACTAGTACATGCAGAAAAGTCAGCACATTTAGTGTTTGTGCACCCACACGCCGCTGATTTGCTCCTCATTTGTCTGCCAGTATATCCCATGATGTCGCTGCTCGAGTGCGCCGGATTCGCGCGTGCAATGCATCAACAGTACGAGCGTGGTCCTTAAAATCCATTCTCCTCACTGCATTGCCGAAGCTGCTGTCGTGCAGTACTATCAAGTGCTATTACTTCTGCAAGGACATCCACGATTCAGCCCCTGCTACAGAGACACTTCATCGAGAAGAATGTTATCAATTGTTACTACTTTTGTTTAAATAAACCAAATTATTGCAGTATAACTAAGCCAGGAATTGGTTAATTTTGTTTCCGCAACAGCATTTACTATTACTACCCTTTATTTTTTCAGTTATTATTTTAACTGTTTCGAACACTTTTGTAGCTAATGAATTTATCGAAGAAGCGTATAATTAGTTGGATTTTTCTATTGTCCATTTCTATTGGAACAGATTCTATATCGTAGATGGAATTTACTTGATTGCAAGTTGTCGCGTCATAGAATATTTTCCGGCTCCTTAATACTTTGGGATACTAATCTAATTTGCCGCCAAACTAATGGACAGCATAGGCGAACATCTTCTTTGATGGAAGTTTAACTTCATCAAAATCTTTGGGGTTTTCACTCAATATGGGGTAATGATACAGATCACAAGGAAGAAACTTTGAAAGAGACATTCTTATGTCTGAATCCAAAGCTGCATTAATTGAGAGCACACTACCGGGAATGAAGTCAAAGGATATGAAATAAAAGATAGGTAGGTGACTCAAAGAGACAGTGTTTTAGTAACAAGAAACTGGAAGATCCCCTGACCTTGGCAATCAAACGAAGCGAAATTAAAATGCCTGTGATCTGTGGCGATGCAAACGTAGAAAGTTAATGCAAGTTAGTTAGGCGTGAAGTTTGTCCAACTCGTCTGTACCAGCCAGACTGAGTGAAGCAGAGCTGGGCGCTGCTGCAGTGAATGGGTGGACGGGTTTGGGAAGAGGGTGTCACGGTGTTATGCATTACTGCTGTGAAACCAATAAAATATAACTATATAACTTACCTTATCTCAGTCCCTTAGAGCTCACAAATCTAAATAGGGACCAGAGGTAATACCTCGCTAGGCAAGCATCGCTAGCCGGGTGATCATGAAGTTACATAACTGCTAAATTGTACCGAATATTCTCTCTTTTATGTCATCAGAGGGGTTATTCCTATTCCAATGGGCATATAACTGGCATATTGAGGTGCGATTGTCAGTTTTAATTGCAAGTAGCAACTTCTTACCCAAAAAATAGTCGCTTTAGCCTAACTAAAATTAATGGCAATTTTCATGTATACAGTCGAAATTTCATAACTCTGAGGTAACAATTCTCATATAAGATATTATTTGACTGTAAGAAAATTTATATCAGTGATTTCCATACGTATGAGCCACTTTTACCGGGTATTATATTTCTCTCCAAGGAATAAAGGGGATAAACGACCCTCTCTAGTATCACAATGCCCTGTGTACACTGGCGAAGAATTTATCTTCCCGTAAACCACAGCAGCGTGATTGATTGTTAAAATTAATAGTTCTTTTGGAGTAGCTGTTTTTCTTTTCGAGCCATTACTAGCGTGCAGTGTTCAAAACTTAAGATGATCAATGATATACTATGCTTTTCGAGTCCTCATATCCAGCTTTTCACCCAGAGAACCTAAACACAACGCTCCTCCCTCGAAATTGCCTATTACATTCCTAATGGAACCCGTTCCCTTTCACTCCAACTCTTGTTACTTAGTTATCCTGAAAAGTGTAAGAAACGGACGGAAATCAGAAGAGAGTGCCTCATAATGGCCTCACAATAAGCCAGAGTGCGGTTCCATGTTCCTTCACAGCTGAAGGTCCTTAAGATGTTCCAGTGACTTTCGATTGCCAATTAAGGACTCAAAACTCGGCTCAACGCGAGGTCCTACATCCAGGCCAGATTGTAGTTTTTCGGAATATATATCGCCTCCTTTTGATTTCACTAACTATTAATAATACTAACCTAAAGTTTGCTGAAAATTGACCCACACCGACGAGTTCATTCCAAATAGCGAGTCAGCGAAAAAATGCCCTGTAAACCGCTGCTGAAAATGTTGATCCTTTAAAAAGTAACGCATTACCACATGAATAACCATCTCATTACCATTTAAACAGGAGTGAGCATGACATCAAGAGCGAAATTGAAGTTGTTTTGGCGAGAGTTCAAGTCCAGAGTTCACTCTTTGAAGGTAGCTTGCGGTATATGAGAGAGAGAGAGAGAGCAGTTAAAATCAGCATGAAAGAAAAATCATTGCACTCTATTCTGGATTGGACAAAACACTAATCAGACTTAACGATGAAAGTCACGAGATTTTGTTGAATGTAGAATATAAATAAATTCATTAATTAAGGTAAACTATCACTCTAAGACTGAGAAGGAAGATAAAGGCAAGTACTACAGAGTAAAAATTACACAAGAAAAGGTCTACTGCATGTATCGGCTCAGGCAAAGATAAGGGCCGAGAGAGATACAAGCACAGCCTTTTGGTACTCGCTACACAAAGTGATTAAAAAATACAATTTTACATATTTCGTGGCAAGACCACTTGTAATTACTGATATGAATCACTTATTGTATTGTATTGTAATGAATGAATAGTAAGAGAAGATTATATCTCAGTGGCCAATCGCTACAGGGACCACAATTGCCTCCTCCTATAAAAATAAATTAAGATTTTGCGGTTTAAATTTCCTTGTATATGAGTTTCTTGTGAACATTTTAGATAAATAATCAATTGGGGTGACTTCAGTGAAAGACTGAATTTGATACCGAAAACACTCTGCACACAAGAGTTATTTTTTGCCATATGTATAGACATAGTGATCTCAACTACTTGGCAAGCAAAATAATCCCCGATTTTCTTCGAAAAAATATACAAAGGCGAACTTAAAAGCTCACCGCGCACAGAATATTTCCTCTTATCCTTTTATTTGTAATTTTTTACGAAAAACGATGAACATTAGCTTGTTTCTTGAAAAGTTAGCACCCGAAGAGCAAGCTTAGAAGAAGACTGCTGCATTGATGGTAATAGCCATCGAGTTTGCTTATGCTATGGAATAATTTGTCAAATATTCACTCGCTCTCTGTCGAAAAATGTGGTTTCAGAGAAATGTGGTCACGACAGATTAAACAGGCTAAAAAACATTATGTAAATCACCACAAGAGCAGGTTGTGAACTGCCCAAAAGCAGCATCTCAAACAATATAGTAAAATTAATTGTCATTAGACTTTCTGACGTGACACTTTTTTTACCAGCTTTAATGATCAACCAGCGTACTCTCTACACAATAATGTAGTAAATCCCTCTAATAGATCGCATGGAAGCTATAGATCCTTCTCAGGGTGAGGGAAAAGAGAGTATTTCATCAATTAATAATGAAATTGGGATGACGGGAATCGAATAGAAAGTAGTGACTAGAGGTGAGGACCAAGTTTCTTGAAAACTACCTAATTAATCAAGAGAAAATGGGGTAAACAATAACATTGTCATATTAGTATCCATTGGGTTGACCCAATATTTTATTTAACAATGCCATCGCACATACATTCATAATTCTCTTTTTCTATGCGTCGGTAATAACTTTTTTCAGTGAAGCACCCCATAAAGTGTTCAAAAGATTAAAAATGTTACAAAAGCAGGAAAATCCTTTTTGCGGCGTATAAGATACTATTTTTACGGTTCGAAGGTGAGTGATGCTTACATGAAGATTTCTGCGACAGTTACAAATAAAGTGGTGAGTCACGTCATATAGTGATGACTACATAGTGTGAATTAATGTTCGCTGGAAATATATGCATGCTGGATATGGAGAATAATGCACAGTATTTTTTTCAATCTATTTCATTGTACTAGACTGGCCATTAACATTGTTATATTGCAATCCATTGATATACGTCGTGAACACAACTTTGAGGCAGTTAAAGTACTTAATAATCTTTTTCCCCAATGGATTTTTCGTGGAAATGGGTCGCTCCTTTGAATATCTCCTCCCAGACCCCTCTATCTGGAGCCCCCGTCTTCTCCTACCTAGACTCAACATGAATATTTGACCACCGACCTCTTCACTGGTCTTTGCTATTCACCCGCTCATATGAACCGGGCTCTGCTCGCCTCAGACTCTTCAAACTTCCTCCCGCTTCCACCCGTCTTTCCAATTTTCTATCATGCCTCACAGTCTCGTCTGAAGGAACTCATTTTTTTCCAAGGGTACTTCCTGAGTCTCGTCTCAAGCTATATGAGGCAACCCAATTCAGTCTCCGCAATAAATTTGGGCACACTGAATCCTCCTCTCAATTTAAACATCAGTGCAAACGTCCTTTCCATATCATTTTCTTGGAAACTTATTGTGTGACGATTATTTCAATAGCTGTTTTGTCATTGCGGTAAAAATATCCCAAACAGGGAATTAGCCCTACAGTATAAACAGCATATGTACTCTTTTTTAATCAAAACAAGGGTGTTGTCAAAGAATAAAATTGAATAGAGGAAAGCCAGGAACGATGCAGGGATTGAATATGGGAAAGCCAGGTAGTCAGGGGACTTCCGGCAGAAGTGAAAGAACAATTTAATGACAGTTTTTTGAGTAATTATAAAGTAGTGATTGATTTTAGCTTTATATTAATTTGATAAACTAACTGATATAACAAATGAATCAATGGGTGCTCATTATTTGTGTACTTTTGTTACATTATATTGCTAATTTTACAGTCAATATGATGTTAACAGCTGGTGTACAGAGCTAAACATTTTTGTCCTAGTGTGCAGTAAATGATTAGGCCTTAATTCCCGGTATCGAAATTACGAGTCCGAGTCGTATCCAATATTAAAATTGGATACTTTCAATTCAGTCATAACTTCCCATCGGAGGGAATCGATAAAATGTACAACTGCAAATGACGTAGCATAGTCCACAGTAAATCGTAAAGAGCGAAGGTATTTTGTTATTAAGAGTTATTTAAGTACGCATCAAGATAGTTAATTTTCCGTAAATGAAGCCCGTAAAGAATAGATTAGGTATTACAGGCCTTGGTAATAATGACAAAATTCCTTATTAACGCGAGAGAAAAATGCCTAATTTTCGATAAATTTACCTCGTAAAGTTCATATTATTCAGTGCGCCAACTGATTGAAGAAAGATTAACTTATCAGAGATTCTAGCTGATTTTTGTCTTAAAATCAAACTCCTTACTTAATTATTTCATATTTTAATGAATAAATGTTATACCAGGAGACTTTTTGTACTCAAATTTAGTCCTATTACAAAACAAAATCCTATCTGAGCTCGAACCAAGGAAAATATATCGGGTGTTTCAATTTTTTCCTGACTTAAGGAACGGAAAAAATATATTAAGGAATTCTCACGTCATACCCATCACTGTTATTATGGATTGCTCAGCAATGTACAATCAGATGCACTTGAATGACAGGTGTGTTCTCTTTTTCTGCACTCAATTGGCCGAAACATAGGAGAGACTAATAATCGCCGGAAGCAAAAAATAGTGGACTGTATTTAAATTTATTTCTGGCCTCGTTCAATGCGTGACTTACAGTCGTCTCCTCTGCTTCGTCGTTCTCGAATGGGTTGTCATCGAGACGCTCTCTTTATCGAGCGACTGATTCATCGCTCACGATCCAAACAAAGCAATGGCGCAAATCAGAAAAACTTCCGACAGATGTGGATTGAATAGAAAGCCACGCATTGCTCTCTGGTGGCCATTGAACAAACAAATTTGTGGCGCGAATACCAAACAGGGTGGTTTAATACAGGGCGGGGCAGAATGGACTCCCTGATTTGAAATATTATTATTTATCTCCAGGTACTAAAATCAATTTTTGCATGTCAAAAATGTGTTTTCCCAAACAAATAATAATCCTTTTTCAGACAATAGCAAATATATATTTGTTTCTTCCCACAGGAATTGAATTAAAGATGGGAAGTCATTTTAAAAAAAGTCCATTCTGCCCCACCCTGTATTTTTTCCGGCTTTTCTAAAATATATTTATATGTGCACTCAGTGAACCACGATAATTACTTCAGCAACCTTAAGATCTTGCCTGTCTCTCACGTTAAAACTGTTTCAAGGTGGAATCTGAGGAATATGATAGGATAAGCTACGGCATATTGTACTAGCACTCCTTGGAAAAGATTTTTCGAAAAGCAAAACGATATTATGAGAGGTAATGTGTATGTATGAGTATGAGGGTAATTTGACGTCAAAACGACCAAAAAATGATCAAAAATTCCTCACCAATTTTGACCAAATTTTCAGAATACATTCCGTTTAACTACATTGTGGAACAAGTGCATTGGTATTGTGAAATTCGCATCCGTTGCCTAGTTAAGGGAGTATACAAATTTGAGCTTCTTGAAAAAATCAATCTACGATATCTTCAGAAGTATTAAACCTAGGAAAAGTAAAACAAAAAAATCTGAAAGAAAAAATACAGCGCACAACATGAAGACGATGCAATTGAAATTTTGTCCAAACTATTACGCTTATATTCATCTTGAAAATCTCAAACGCGTTTTTCTCAAAACTTATAGACCATCGATTTCGCTTAATTTTTAATATTTTGTAGATAACTACCTTTTCTAAATAATATTAAAAAATTGCGATGGTAATTTTCCTTTGAAGGGAGAAATTAATTTTTTCCGTTGGCACGCTATCCATTCGTGTTGCTTTTCGCAACTCCGGCAGTGGGGCGGTGAATTTACATCGTACTGCGGTGAAATACCTTTCACATATAATTATAACCGAAAGTGCTTATTCTAAATGAAAACATAAGAAGTTATCAAATCCCAACAAAGCCTAGGCAACTTTCTTTCCATCACGACTTATCTTTAAAATTTGATTCCGCTGAGATCTCACATTGCCAAGGCAGTAAGCTTGGTAATATGATATATATTCTTGAAGTTGTATGCTGTAAACTTAATGTGGAGCGCTTGGAAAAAGAGGTCCATTACCTGATTGGGCCGGATGAGCGAGCAAAAAAGCGAATTGCACCGTCAACTCTTCGCCAAGTGTCGATTTAGATCGGCTCAACATACGGCAACTTCTGTCTGCCAGCCTCCCGCAAGGCTTTGGTATGTTACAACACAATCCTTGGAGGGACTTCTTTTGCACGGTGAAGCGCTGGAGGAAGCTGGAGCAAAAAACCATTTCACTAAAAATTAAATGACTTTGGGCCCATTTTTAAGAAAAAATCTCACTTTTCTAAATATTCCATAGAACTTTTCAGTTATCGAAAGACTTTTCCTGATATCTGTCTGAGAATACCAGCTACTTGACATGAGGTACGATACGAGTACCTATATACTCAATAGAAATTAATTTAACAAATGAGGAATTTCGAACGCCAAGATCTCGTCATAAATTTATCAGAGGATATAATGCATGTTACGCTGAATATTTTGAAAACTATATAAAGAATTCACCGCCAAATATTTACAGAAATGCAATGTAAAAACTTCCGATATGAGGGATTTTTCTTCGTAAAGATGAAAAAAATAGTTTAATTTAAGACCTATGAATTGGGAGTTTTAGTCACACAAAGCAATATTTTGCTCCATCAATAAAAATATTTACTTTGTCTTCCCTAAACCTTCAGTACTATGTTATAAAATTTAAATATGGCCCATAATATGACCAGGGAAAAATTCCGCTCAAACAATCTTGTGATAGTTCGGCCGAGATTTTGTCAATTAGAATGAGTCTTTTATATTATATTTTCTCTCTGATCCATCTCCAAAACCAAAAATTAAATAAACTTTAAATGTTAAGCGAAACTAAATAGTCTAGTTGTCTATAAAATCTTTCAAATTAATGTCTTCAAAATGATTTTTAACAGTTATTTGGTTGCCAGTCTCATGAGGTTTCGACATGGTGCGAACCTTAGTATGATCGGGTGAAAATTGTAAATGTTACACGAAGGAAACTTCCTGCTACATTTTCTAACCACTTATCTGACGAAAAAATATCATGAATACAAACATAAAATCCACGGTATCTAAAGTATTGCACTCTAAAAAAATTCTTGAGGAGCCAAATATACCACTGTGTACTCCAAGGTTGGCAGCCATGATGCTAGCACAAGTTGGAGCAGAACAGCTTGAAAATCCGCCTTTTCAATCGGAGCTGAGTTGTAGCGCAGAGATTACTGGGAGTCACATGACACCAGCCGCGATATATTTATCTATAAATGGAAGATTCATGAATAAATCCGAGGTCGAACCGAGGCGGAAGGCGACTGAACGTCCCGTTCGTTTAAACTGCCCACCTCCTGAGTCATTCCTGCCCGCCATAGCGCCTCGGAGCATGATTTGTGGATAGTTTTTCGAAATTTCCAGAATATCTGGCCTTTACATGTAAAAAATAGTATAACAAGCTTTTTAGCTTGTGCTTATTGTAGAAACAAGGTAATTTTTGTCAGTTTACCACTAAAATTCCACAAAATAATAAATTTTCCAGGAAAATGAGACCACTCCATAAGAGACAGGATTAAAATGCTCAAATTCATAATTTAATTTATCTGCAATCGCTCGGTACAATTTTTTCATGGTTAGCAGCTTGATCGGGTAGACATTTTCATGCCATTTTATATGAACAAAATTGTTTGTTCATCGCTTTGGAAATCTCGGCCGGAATACCTTAAGCGAATCAAGAGAAGCAAAGCCTCTCATGTGACTGGACCACGTGTCGAACGAAAAGAATAACGCGAAATACAGCAGAAATTTGGTCAAAGGTAAGAATAATAGACAAAGAGATTGATAGAATGGGTGCATGTCCTCATTTTAATCTTGATCATAATAAACTTGAGGCTTTTCAGTCCATTGTGTCGTTTTCTTTATTGAGTTGATTCCCACAGATCCATGCACTTACAAACGGCGAGGATAGATAAAATGTGAAAAATCTCCATTGCCATTGGGTGCTGGACAACAGATATACTTAGATAGAAAATTGTTACCTCTAGCTGTTTCTGGACAGATGTGAGTTATATTACTGCAAAATAGAGTGATCATTTAACCAATGACTTTAAATTTAAGGTTTTCTCCCGACATTATAACCTTAGAGGCTATTGGCTCAGTATAGGCTATAATTGAAAATTTTGGAACTGAAAGTTTCTCAGATATATGTAATTTTAAGGCCAAAACTTTTCTCAAGAAGTTCCCAATGGTTGCTTTTCAGTTTATGTTCTCCATTGGAGATTAATGAGCATTCACAACATTCCATCGAGTACAGACAAGAGAGGATGACTATTTGGCATGAATTAGGCAACCTTGATGGTCTTAAAAATGAAAAGAGCAACTATGTTGCATTAATAAACAATTAAATATCAAAACGTAACAGAAAGGGAGATAAAACAATGGAGTTGCAAATAACAAGCAGAATTCGATGGTACGCATCGTAAGGAGATGTTAACACCATTCATTAATACGCCCCAAACTGTTATTGCTAAAGGGGCGGTTGCAGAGAATGGGGAGTTAAAGTTATACTGCACAACCTGTCCAAGAAAATATCGACATTGACATACAGCCGAACTAAATACACGTATAAGTTTGCTGGTGAAGAGAATCACGTAACCCATTACTAAAATGATTTGGCACCATATTAAATCATATAGTGGAGAGAATATTTTTATTTTGCTTTAATTTCTCCAACAGATCAGGCCTTATCATAAACAGTAGTATTTTAAATGCTGTTTCGTGTATTTTTATACAATTTTTATAGCAAAAACAGTGGTTAAATAAAATGAAATTGATTCACAATAAGAATCATCACATTATTTCAACACAAAAACTAACTACTCATAACCATAGT
This sequence comes from Ceriagrion tenellum, assembly GCA_963169105.1. Classification (NCBI taxonomy): domain Eukaryota; kingdom Metazoa; phylum Arthropoda; class Insecta; order Odonata; family Coenagrionidae; genus Ceriagrion; species Ceriagrion tenellum. The sequence continues at coordinate 120,957,860 of OY720642.1, read as the reverse complement.
GCAGTGTTTCCAGTAACATTTTTCGCTTATAAATTTTCAAATTCAGTTTTTCTTTCGTACTTGAGCATTTATGGTTGAATTAGTTTTGATTTATTTGGAATTTCAAGCTTCGAAAGATATGGTTTCATTCACGTTCAAAAGAGAAACCACTTTGTCATGGTGGAGTCTCGTTCAGTCAAGTCGGGTATACTACTCGTTGCACCATATTCTTCATAATTCTCATCGGTATTGGAAGTATCTTCGATGATCACCAGTGAACCTAGAGTTCTTCACTTCTCAAAGATGAAAGTTTGAGAGAGCAGAGGTGGACATGGGAGGAATTCCATTATCTGGGAGCAAGGAAGGGGGATCTACTGATTTTATAAGGGAATGCCCAATTGAAAGGAGGAATGCGGATGAAATTGAAAGGGAAAATGACAAAAATGAGAGGGCTCAATGGAACGCATCATATATGCCTCGGATAAGGGAATGCGTCCAGCATTCCATCACCAACTTAGACTATGAGTCCACCATCCCATCGAAGACCTCTCCCTTACGAACAAAGCGCCACCAAAATGCAACAACCCAAAGAATAAACTCTACTGTGGGTGCATCGATTACAATAAGCAAAAATTGTAGTAAACTCAGAATTAAGTGCTGCTCCAGTCCTCTTTTCTGTACTGACCTTTATATTGTTATTCTATTTAACCCTACATTAGTGATGTTAATTATTGGGAAATGAGCGGGGACGTCGATCTCCTGGACCGATTAAGGGCTTTCGAATTTTTTAAAAGATATCAGTTTTTCTTGAATTGTCTGTAAATAACACCATAAAAACATGAATTTCACAATATTTGAAAATTATTTTCGTAACATAAAGAGGAGAAATCTAAAAATTAATTCTATTTAGATATTTCAGAAGGGGTACAAAGAGGACATTGTATTTATTCATCAGAGCAAAAGAGCTGTTACCAGGTATTGTTATATAAACAAGAAGTCATTTTCATAATATTCATTTCAGACATTACCTATCCCATTTATCCGACGTTTATCATATCACATTTCAAATATCACGACAGAATAGGTAGTTAAGAAAGGCTTCTCGGATACTTCATCCGGACTGGGAGGTCCATGACCAACGTTTCGGACGCTTACATTGCAGCCGTCCTCAGGGTGATGAGATGAGGTCGCCCTGAGGACGGCTGCAGTGTAAGCGGCCGAAACGTTGGTCATGGGCCTTGTAATCCAGATGGAATATCCGAGAAGCCTTTCTGCATTCCATTTACCGGAAGAATCTTTTACCAAAATAGGTATTATTTGAAGACGCAAGTGGTTCCAAGCAGTCTGTTTAACTTAAAGTAGCTATGAGAAGCAATATGCTTACAAGAAGTGATTTATGGCTGCTGTGATGGGGGAGCAGTAATAACTAGGAAGCTTCCGAAGAGGATACACATCATAATTCCATAATACGCCTGCGTCGTCAGAAAGATTATAATGCCGTTCTCTCATCAGGTAAAATGATGGTACCTGATGATGACGCTTTGACGCAAGACCGGGTCACCGGACTAGGTATGAGTATTTGCCCTGGAGTATTTGGATTATTTGCCCTGGAGGTGTGCTTTGCAGACTATGCTATGAGTGCACTCTAGGCACTGCACTTTGCCCGTGCTGGCTGTTAAAGACTAGGAATGCCTATTGCCAATGGTTGAGTTCTGGTTACTACTCTGCGGCTGTACAGTAGCAACATACTCTGTGCGGCTATGCCCTAAAAAATGTTCTGTAATTATTCAATTAAAGTGCATTCAGGAGTATACCTGCAGTACATTTTTTGAGTTGGAGCACAAATCTACCATAGTTATAGCACAAAATTTTTCTCTGAAAATGCATATGAACGTAGTCTATCCTGATTGAGAAAAATGAAGACCATTGGCCGTACTGCATGTTAAGTTCCTTACGAGTGAGTCAGCTTATGTAACATAATGGTAAAAATTAACTTAGAATACAACGGTATGGCGGAATGTTGCACGGTTCGTGCACGCCTCATCCTCCTGTGCCATACACCGCCGAGTGCCACGTTATGCTAAACGTTGAGGTGAAAGTTAATCTTCACCAAAGAATTAAAGGTGAAGAGTGACTCGGCCTTTATGTGACAATGCCCATCAAATCTTATATTTATACAGAATCAAAATAAAAAGTTTATTTAATTGAAGTTGAAAGAAACATTGAAATTCCCGCTCATTATTTATCCGTACTATGCGTTTCAACGCTGAAAGCGTCATCATCAGGTACAATGATGGTACTTGATGCTGACGCATTTTGTTGGCATTTCAAAATTTCTTTAACTCACGATGATGTTCTACGTAATCTCGCCATATATCGCTGAATATAGTTTGTTTGGTATAACAACTATAGAAAAAAGTAAGTTGCAGATTGCAAATAATGCTAATTATGCTTTGAGTTTTCAATGCAAGTACGTTTTTCGAAGATATTAATAGATATACAACCGTACTATTCCAAATTAACACTCAAATGTTCGCAACTCAGGTTACAACCAATTTGGGTTAATAAAAGATTAAAATGAATTAAAAAATTATCAAAATGAAAGATTGGATAGGGAAAGGCGAGAGGCTCTATGAATAACACTAATGTAATAATTATATTCCACATTACGGCACACATCTTTTCCAGTATTCTTGACGTGTTTCGATGCTATGTTCGCATAATTTTTCCTTTATTCTCGTGTTCTCAAATTCTGTGGGAAAACCACGTGTACTTATCAACATAACCGACAGTTGATCTTTAATTTTACGAAGGAAATGTACAGAGCATAGTTGTTTAAACTGTATCAAAATTATTAAAATGCTATACTTCAATTCTCTCGGAAATTCTTTCTTACAGTCTTTGAACAACCCACGGCGAAATACTTCCCTCGTCACACTCGATAGAAAAACTCGTTACGGAAAATAATAATAAAAAAAGGGATTTTGCTGAAGAAAGGAATGTGGACTAGTTCCATTAGTCAGTCATGTTTCTGAACAAGGAAGATGACTAGGAAATATCCAAGGACGAGGATCATAAGAAAAGCATCTTGAAAGAAATAGCCCGGGGGGAACCGTACACACAAAATTTTACGGGCGAACTTGCGTTAACATGAAAATGATATTTTAGTGTTTACGGGTCGCGATGTCATGCTACATTATTTACTCCGCTTGAAATTGCCGTACAACCTTAGGAGACGCATTCTGAGTCTCATGGATTTATTCCTGCTATTGCGGCCGTCTCATCTTTTCTCCAACTTCACTGCGTGATGAAAAAAATGTGTACGAGAGAATTTTCTCCGTTTGTGGCGCGAGAAAGAAATTAGTGGGTTCTCTTCATTTTGTCGGCCTATTTCTTCCTTAGGCTGGGGGAGAGTTTTCACTGTGGAGCACCATTGGATATGCCAAACATAATGATGATTTTTTGCTATCAATGAATTACTATAATGAAGTTAGTATTCCATATTCATTCACTTGTTATAAAATATTTGAGGTTTTCCCAACGAAATATTATAATTTCTTAGAATTATTTCTCGAGCTATTTACCGGGTGATGTGGAATACTGCCAGCGTTTTGGCGACAGACTCAACTTTAGTAATCAGGATAACGAGTGCTGGAGCAGGGATGCTGGTTGTTATGCATAGCCGAAAGTTGCCCATTATTGTCACCGTTGTTACGCATCTTTACGATGATGTTAGTTACGGGCCTTCAATATCTTAAATACTGCTACTATATTAAGAAAAAATACTGCTACTACATTAGTTTTTAAAAGTCCTGTTTAAGCATTGTCAAAATAAAATTGCAATTTATTTTAAGAAAACATATTTTATAATGTGACGTATTTGTATTGTATATATTTAATTTCAAAAAATATCTTACATGATGGTATTTACACAAGGTATACTTCAGCATTACCATCATAACGTACCTTTTTTTAAAATTTCTCATTTCTTTATTCATAAGACAGCTGAAACTATTAATTTTAGAGCTCAACTATGCACGTCATCGTCAGTGAATAGTGTCGCACATTCATCTATTCACATTGTTTGACTATTCACCAAAAGAGACGCAGCTTTCCACACACTTACCCCAAAGCGTTAAAATTCTGTCGAGTGCAGCAAGTAAATGGAAAAGCCTCTTAGAAAGCAGATATTTCAAGGAGTTTGAAGCGTATCAAATGTAAATTGCTCCTCCATAGAGGGTTAAGACGAAGCCATTACCTTAATTGAAGTTGTTTTTTCAATTTACGAAAGTATGGCTTCTTTTATGATTCTTTCTAATTGCTCGATTGCATGAGAAAGTAGCACGGAGTTAAGAAATAACTGGATGACCAGAGTCGAGGCTTTGTTCTGCAAATGCAAACTTTTCCAGTTGGAAAGCCTTATGTTCAATACATGCTCCCCAATACTTTTGTCAATGGTGTGCGTTGTCTCCCCGATGATGCACTCGCATGGTATGCAGTATATCCCAGTTGATTTCAAGCTTTCATTATTCTGATGACAATGTCTGAGTCTGAAGCCATCGAACCGTTTTTAGTATTTAACGAAATCACCCGGTGTTAAACCCAAGAAATCTTCATTCATTGTCTTGTTATTTTCTGAATAATTTGCTACCCAACGGAATATAAATTTCTTCCTCTTTTTTATTATTTTATATTTTTTATATTTATTTAATATATTTTAAGAAATATATTTTATACATGTTTTTTTCGCAGGTATATGAGCAAAAAGTTGAGAAAGTGGTCAGGAACCTCTTACCAGGGAAATTCCCTTCGATAATTTCTTCGGAATTTAGGGCCGCATTCCTGAATAATAAGAAACTGTGCCTGTTTGAGAAGTTGGGGTCCCTAACTTAAAGAGATCCTAAAGGAGGGAAGAATGCGACGGTCGAACGTAAAGGAACTTTTTTTTGTCCCCGAGGGAGTACAAAAAATTTATAAATATAATTTTTTCACTGAGAAAGAATTTTTTGTTTCCTTTATCCTGCAAAACACCACGCCCAACAACTAACTCCCTCCTCCCCCCTTCCCATTGCCTAGTTTACACGGTCGCAAAAATCTCTCCGGAATTCAATTATTTCAAGAGCGCCAGAAGGAAACGAGGAACAGCAAACGTGGACTCCCTACTCTTCAAAGAAAACTGTTTTCTTCCGGATTTATGCACGTAAGAACATCACCCTTCGCCGTGCTTAGCGTCTAACATTCAAAGCTTCGCCTTTCTCCTTATTCTTCTTCCTGCTTTGTTCCTCGAAGTATTCCGAGATGCCTTCCACGTGCCAGCCAGTCCACCCGCTTGCACGTACCTCGCCAATTACAATGCATCCGACCCGCCCAGTGGGGGCTGGGAGAGGGGTGGTGTTTGCGGTCACCCCTGTCTCCTTTACCTCCGCCCACCTCAGCGACACGAGAGCGGGACACGGATCCTCTGCATCCTCAAAGTTCATCCTTGGAGTCGAACGAATACCTTTGGGGCTCATATACGTTTTCAACGATACGGTGTTTCATTAGCGGAGGAATTATTATCCATTTGAAGTGCTCGAGTGATATTTAAATGTTAAATTTCATTTATTCTTTACTCGCTTGTTCTTGCCATGTCATTTTATTAAAATGTTCAACGTGCCTTGTTTCTGCATAGTTTTTGCCATGTTGCTTCTACTGTTAAGTGCACCATAAAAATGTATTTTGTTTTTGTTAATTTGAACACTCATGTTTAGTTAATTTGTTATCTATGCTTAAACTTTTTGTATGTATAAATATAATACTGCTGAGCACAAATTATTCATTTGATGGCAACCCCAACACAAGGATTCTTTTGGGGAGCCTAATTTCACGGAATTTATGTATTTATTAATTTTATATTCATATGTCGTTTTGTAAAATAATAAATATTGATATTATTATTGGTTATGTTGAGTTTACCATTTGCCCCATCCCGACAGGAGCCAGGAAACCTGGCGAAGACTGAACAACGATCTTTACTCTGAGCGAAGTATTTTGACATTCTTAATTTACATTCAGGTATATCATGTACCCACTATATTAGTAAAAACCATTTAAATAAAAAAAAGCATTTCTCATTTTTTTCATTCTTACAGTCATTAAAATTGTTATATTCTTCTAAAATTATGGCGACGAACTTACGGAAAAATATTACCTGGAAACAAAAATCCTCCTGGAGTGCGAAACGATACACAGACCTCGAGCTTGCCTGCCTCAATGGCAAGTTCTCTCACTGGCTTGCGACTCTTAATATGAACTTTTCTCAATTCCTAGGAAAACATCCCTTGTATTTATGTTGATTAGGAAGAACTCTTAGCACTCTGATAAGCGCATTGGCACGACGACAGCCTGCAGTTTGACACTATGCCTAGGTGTAGTGAAAATTTTCAATTTCCCTGGCGCATTCACATTAAAAATTTTTAATTAGGAATTTTCGCTCGGGTTTCTCAAGAATATTTATCCATCGTGCTTTCTCGGGTTTGAAAACGTTTACGCAAAGCACAATTTATGAATGAATTCTGGTGCATTCAATGTTCAATCATCTCTGGTTGATAATATATTTTCAACCAATTTCCACTGTCCTGTGAATTTTGGTCCTTGGATAACTTTTAAGCATTTTCCTGCCATCGTGTTTGTCAACATACAGACCATCAGGTTGTCGACCGATCATCAGTTCATCGAGGCATCCATTTCCCGATATTTATCGATAAAACATATCGTAATGGGTGCAGAAAATATATTTATGGCTAAACTTCTCTTTATTCTATCATTTAAAATTCATTGGCGAAGTTTATAATTATGATAGTCAACGTTGAGACACAAAATAAGCTATGAAATGCTTTCAAAGAACGAGTTACGGCGGAGAGCTAAATAGGAAATCTGCCATTTGGACTTTTATTTTAAGGTTACAAGGTTGTCAGATTAAATAAAACCATATTATCAACAATAGATGTTTGCACTTGCATACTGGCTTTGTTTAATTTGTTTCGGTCACAAGTTTGCCGTAACTCCTCTTATTATAAAGGTCTTCAATAACTCTCCTTGTTTTAGGATCTACATTATGACGCTCCAAATGCTGCAAAAATAATATGATTGGCCTCCTTCAAATCAAGAATCCTGGGGCTATAACGCTCATAATTGAAACAGGCGCGTGGATGTGAATCTAATGTGAGTCGTTTGACAGCGATTCTACCTAATAGTGCCATTAAACGTACAAAATTGTCTCAATTAGTTTGTTTTCAAAGTATTTTATGCTAGTTCTTACATTTATGGCAAAAAATAGGTTTCGTAAATTTAAAGAAACAATCACGTAATTGGATACTGAACGTCAATTTACGGTTCTGATCTCCGGATTACTACTTCACAACCCTTTGAGCGGAGAAAATAGTGCTACCACAAAGATAGGACAATCGGTACATTAGTAGCTTTCCGATACCCTGCGGGGGAACATTTTACGATTACTCTTATCTCAGAGGATAATTTTGAATCTGACCAGCTAAAGTGGCTCATTATTATGCTACACAATAAAAAGATAATTTTTTTCTGATTTCCTTCTTAAAAATATTTTTTTTAATATCCTACAAATAAAGTGCCGAATACGTTCAGAAATTCCATATCCTAAATGTTATTTGACGCTATCTCACAAACCGGGGGGTATAAATATTATATATTGTAAAAAATCTCAACAAAGTTAAATGATATAATATCATTAAACTCCCACTGCATTCCTACACCTATTCTCATGACCACGACTGTGTCAACAATATGGTTAGCTTAGTTCTTTGCCAAAGTGGAAAAGTTGAACTTCCAGAGGAGTGCATAAATACCAGCTTCGCCGAAGGAAATTACGTCCATTGTGGTCCACTTGAAAGCAAGAGCGTACCTCCGAGACGAACCCACGTCTCCACTATATTCGGCGCCCGAAGGAAAACGACCAAAAAAGAGAGGCCTGAGCCACCGCATTCATTCATTCATCCCTACCCTCATGCCTCCCCCGAGGCATAAACAGAAGGAACGGAGGCTAGACTGAGCGGAGTGGTGCAGACAGCGGATCGGCAAGAGAAGGATGAAATTCTTTCATGGGAATTGAGAGCGAGCACTCCTCCACGGAAGAACAAAAACAAGTTATTGCTTCGCCTCCTCCGCAGGCGCAGCTGGGGAAGAGGACGACGGCCCAATTGAGATGGGCCACCGCCCGCCAACACGCATGCGATCCTCCCGTGTTTTGCCTCGGAGGCGGAGCGGATCGGGAGGAAGCGGAGAGATGTGGGAGGAGGAAAAGAGGCGAGCCACATTCTGGACATTACCGGAATTGCAAATTCCTCCGGGCGCAGGTATTATTCCCCTCCCGCTCTCTTCCGGGACCCACTAGCGAGGCAAGGGACCAACGTCCCCGAGGGTCAAAGTGGTGCCATTCGTCGGAGGGACTGGGAACCCGGAAGTCGAGGATTTCTGTCCCACTTCACTCCCGTCCAGTTTATTTCATGCTCATTGCCCGACGTAGAAGTCACAGGAGGCATTTGGGGAATGATTTCTTGCAGAAGGTACTCCTTACCAATCTCTTACTTTATCCTCGTAAAATTTTTCAAATTGTTATTTCCAAGTCAAGAACTCATTTCTCGAAGGTGCATTGTGCCGGAGAATAACATGCTAACAAGAGAGATATATTCTATCTGTATGAAAAGCCCTTAAGATAAATAAATTTATAGACAAGAGAATTCGAGTAACAGTGGGGTTAGAGAGAATATAATATGCTCCGCTTGTTTTCCATCGTCTTTGTATGAAGGAAAAAATTGACAACGCCGTTTTGTTGAGGAAAAAAATTAATTGCAAGAAATTTAGTCCATAGACACTCCTTTTTTTGCAATTTATGTGTTTTGTAATCCAATTTCATTTTTTTACATTTCGAGAAATTGTATAGAACAGTGCTCTCTCGTAGAGATGAGAAATTTTCTTTCTTAGTAATGCCCCCGAGGGCGTAATGGGTAATTGAATTGAATGTTTGATTACTTGACGAGATAACCAACAGCTGAGTTCACCGTTAGGTGCTTCTAAAGTCAAGAGAATGGATTGGTAAGGGAAAGATTTTTGGGAAACAGCCGTTGTGGTGAGATCCCTGGCGACGGAATTGGTGCGTTCTCATAGAAAGGCGCCAAGTTCAACGTCCCAGTCAACGGTCTGAGTACTGGACTTGATTGACTCAGCAAAAACCACAAATTTTGGATTAAGATTTCATTTGAAAATGTCAGTAACTATCATAATTCAGCAAAGGACCCTCGGGATACAAAGTCAGGACATATGCCACCAAGCCAACAACATTCCGATCTTCTTTGGCCTACAAAGTACATGAACACTGAAAACGACCAAGAGAATGAAATTATCCCGGTACAGCTGCAGGGTGCAATTGATAAGACTACCAAATATTTGATGATTTTCCAATGCATATTAGCTAGTACAATATCGTCCTCACCTGCAGGACCGTCGCATTTTGATATGAGGTAGCACTGTTCACTGGGTGCATCCCTTGCAAAGGATACCTCAGTCACCACTATAGGGAAGTGAAACTGAAAGGGCACTCCTAAAGGTGTGCCTTCATTTCCTCAAAAGAAAATTCACACAATGCTCGTACGATTGTATTTCCATTACGAAAATTGACGAAATATATTTTATATTATAAAAAAATCAAGGATAAAATCTCGATAATGGCTCATTTATAACTTTAAAATAATTTGAGATCTCGTAGAGAGACGTTTTCTTTATTAAATTGTTAATTTCAATTAAAAAGTAGCAATTTTTTAAGGCGTAAGTAAAAGTCTGAAAGTCACTCATATGGTTATGATTTATTTCATGAATGAACCTAAAATGAGGAAATTTTCACATTTTTATATATTACCCATCATGGTTTAGTGATATTTCACAATGAATCATAAAGTTTTGTCGGGTCGTTTATTACTAGATGAAGATAAATAATTTTAAAACAGGAATTTCATCTGCCTTATTATTCCACTTTTTTCCAGAGCGTTCACTTTTTTCACAACTTTTTGGGATGGCGTTTACTTGATCGAGGCGTCGTATGTAGGCGTTTCACAAAGAGCAAAATGGTGTCATTTATTTTAAGCCTTTGGCTTTTTTTTATACGTGCCATTAAATTAATTCCAGTTTGACCAACGTATGACTGCAGGTATTGCAATTAATTTTCTCAGAAAGGCTTGGCCGAGGAAAAGTATCCGCGCTCCTCTTCCCATTCCTTTCCGATAAATATACCATGGCGTACCATTAATCCACAGTTCTACCGCTCCCTCCCTTTTTCAACCTACTCCGTATGGTAATAAACTTCTCTCCCCCACTAAGATTACATTTACCAATAATAAATAAAAACTGTGAATTGCGTACTGGATGATGGTGACAATACGCGTCACACAATTATGAGAATAAACCATCAGAAAGTAAAAAGTATTTTTCTTAAATTTTTAATACTAATTAATGCAGCATATTGCGTTTTCGGGAAATTATTTTAAAAGTCAATAAGAAAATCAATTGGATGGGTACAAATACATATACTTACATTTGCTTGCTCTTCTTAGGCTCGCAAAAACCTGACAATTTTTCGCCTTGTGTTGTGAAAATTTATTTTTCATAAATATATTGACATTGGCATATAAATTTATTAGCATTCATGGTGACATTGAAGTATCGAGTTTTTTCACATATTTTACTTACTAGAAATCATTAGCGTTCCTCCGGTAATGAGTGATAATCCTCTATAATTTATCATTATTTCATGAACGCTTTGCCTCTTGCTAAATTTTCGTTTACACTATTTGATTAAAAAAACGATAAGAGGGGAAACTTGGAGCATCATAATCCATAACTTTTGCAGTGAATTTAGTCCACGTCCACGCCTATGGTAATATTGGGAAATTTATAGAGTACGACGCGATCATCGAGTGGGTCGAATTTTCAACTTCACCACAGAGCGTAAAAGGGTTTGATCCGTTGAGTTGTGGGCAATACTTCGATGACAAATTCCGATCGCAATTTAGTAACTCAAAGCTATAACGTTTTTGTCATGCGCTTAAAACCTCGGCGTTGGCATCAAAGTACCTGCGGAAGTGGCCATGACCAATGGAAAAACGGTATGTTTCGGTTTTTAATTTGAATGGTATTTCAGGAAGTATGGCATACCCTATTGACCTCAAAATATTTGAATTATTGTTTTAGTAATTAATTATAAACTGCGGTCTAAAATACGCTGAAATATTTTAATGGAGGGCTGCTTTCATCGCACACTTTGCTTGGCTTTTAGCTGTAAGGGTTTACAGTAAGTCATCCGGCTAAATAATTTAATGCCCACTTTTTATATTTTTATATGCATTATATTTTGCCTCACAAAGATTCACTTGTGCGAGATAGAACGATGGCGCATTTTTTGAGGACATATAAGTGAAGGTATATCGTATGTGTCGAGTACATTACAGCATACCAGTAATTACAAAAATTATTTATGTGCTAAGTTGGGTAGCATAGCAGCACGCGGCAATAATTAATGTTATCTCATCTATACCATTAAACCAGCTGTATCTGAGAGTATTTTTGGGTGTATTGCTCGGAAACGGCTCGAACAATTTCGATGAAATGTTGGAATGCATTGAATTCGCATGAAAAAATAAGATATAGAATTTCAATAATTTTAAGTTTTAAGTATTATAAAACTTCGAAATGTAGGGGAATTCTGAAATAGCAATGAATGATTCCATTTTTTTTAATTTTTTTATTTTTAGCTATGGAATCTGTATGAACTGAATAAAAATTGGTGACTACGTAGAAAGAGCTTTTAAATTGGAAGCGCTGTGGCTTATGACCAAGTGAGGTTATTATCACTGCATTGACTACTTATGCAATTTATTGTTCTTTATTATGCTTTGTTTATTGAATTTTGCCTTTTACTGTCATATCTTGATTCAATTGTCCGAAAAATATGGTATATTTGCAAGAGTTTAATTTAATTTGCATTTACACCAACCCAGCTAAATTACCTAAGCTCATCATATCATAATATAACGTACCCATGTCGAGACTTGAGACATGGCCTGATATTGGCTGATTTTAAGTAGCAATTTATTTACTTAATTGAAGGTACTGCAGTTGAAAGGTGAAGATAGAGATTATCGAAGATAGATCTTACATTAGAGCCTTGATGTCGCAAAACAAATGTTAGATAAGCCACTCATGAGTAATCGCCAGCCATTAACTTCTCCAGCTTCCATGTTAGTTTCGAGTGTTAACCATCGATGTACATTAGTAACAGGGTTAAGCGCTCTTTATTATGAAACCGGCCATATTGGTAGACCTATAAACTGCGATATTTTTGACATAGGTTACGTTTTAAGTACGCTATTCTGTCTGTCCTTTATACCCCTAAAATATCCCCGAACGATATGAAATACCATGTGATATTCTATAATCGAGTTCAGTAGCATTCATACCTAATATTTTCGTGTTAGCTGCGCACCTGCCTTCCCAAAATGACGACGATGAGGCGATTTTTTTTAATGAACCGTTATTCATTCTCAAAATAATTTCGGTCACGATGGATAATAGATTCCTCATTCCTGCGCGGCTTACACGAAGTATTTACATTTTATTCAGGGCGACTTTTTTCCAATATGAAATAAATTTTTATGCAATAAGAGTCACTTCAAAACTGTGAGTCCAAGTAAAGCTAATGTAAACTTCAGCAATGCAGTATTTTGGTATGGAGTCTTTAAGCGTACGTAGTTTTTGTGAAATATTCCTTGACCAAATAACTTTTCCTTTGTCGAGGCTGCTCACAACCCAAGGTCCCACGTGCATCCAGAAGTGCGGCATACTCGAGTAAATCGGTAATTTTATGCAACTACCAATAAAATATTTCTTCAATTCACAGAGTAATTTGTAAAAAAAAACACTTTCTGAAGTACATCGGGAGCTAAATGTTAAATAAAATTGTTTTGGTTAATATTTGCCTCGTACTTGCTGCATTTTCCTGATACCTGAGAGTCACTGCCATGGCGTGTGAATGCAAATTAATTTTCATATACAGATGGGCGATTTTTTTAATGAACTTTTATTCATTCTCAAAATAATTTCGGCCACGATGGATAATAGATTCCTTTTCATCTCAGGCTAGCAGAAGTAGTCCAAAACACTATTCACAATTGTTTGAAATACGTCTCAGGTTTCATTATATTCTCCTTCATTACTAAAAATCTGAAAGATGTTTCTGAATATCTTACTACCCTTAAAAAAAATTTGGATCAATATTTCTTTGATGAAAAAAAACCGCTTTTGACACGCTTTTCCATACAAATTTAATAACATCTTCTTTGCTACATACCTTGTAATGAAGCCAACTATATATTCAGCTATATCTAAGAGTGACTCGGCATCTATCAGGTAATCCAAAATTGTGTCCTCATCCACCTTCAAATCGGAAATCTCCACTTAAAATCTTTTCAATAACCTAAACTCAAACTCTGATGAGGAAGTGGGATCCATAGGCTTGCAATTATCTCTCTCACACAATTCTGTGAAATAACAGTTACCGGAGTGCTTATCGAAACTGGTCTACGTTTGGATTATTATCATAACCCCCTTCTGGCTCTAAATAACAATTCAAAATGATCTTTCGAAAATATGAACTTGAGCAAATGCTTACTGGTACTTCCAAAGACTCTCACCAAAATGACCGTCATATATGGGTAGCTTTTTTTATACATAGAGCATAACCTAATGCAAAGTATGATATCTGGGGTGGTGCACTCTGGGGGTCCCCTCCACTGGCAGAGATTTCACAAACAGAAATGATTCATCAAAAGCCTTCTCCCAATACGTCAGGTTTTCCATTTTCAATGGCTGCTTATAGCCGAAGGCTTTCCGGGCGTGAAGTTGTTGAGAAGTTCTATTCGGGAAGTCAACCAGGTGAGAGACACCATAAGTATCGACGTTTCGATGGACTTCCTGAGTACAGCTTCTCAGCATAAAATCCCAAGTTCCACCTCCAGTTGGCTACACTATCTTTGCCTCCATTTTTATCACGTTATCACTACAACGTCGCCTACCTAAGTTTCTGTGCCGTCCTGATTAATGATATCGCCTAATAATTACTTTCAATTGCTCAGGAAAATATTAGAAGGTAATAATCGTAGAGAAATCATAAATACACGTTTACAATTTTTTATTCTCTAAATTAGGTAAAATGTCGAGTGAATAGGTGAATATGGTGCATTAGAGTTTTATAATTATTGCATGATTTCTTCGTTTTAGTCACTGCATTTCTGGATGCCGCGTAGGATTTCTGGATTACCAAAAAAAATAAAGTTAAACTTATCAGGCGATATCTTGTGGAAATGAAGCTTTGATAGCATTTGCAAAAAATGAAGGATACTTTGAATAATCCCTCTCAATTTTAATACACCGGCTATATTTCGATAAACTACTGCTATTATAAAGGGAAAAAGGTTCGTATTTGCATTTATACGTATGTTTAAGCAAAATGTCCTATTATTAAACATAAACTCGAATATATGAACCCATGTACCTAGTTTATGGCATACATCTGTCAAAACCTAGGTTGGCGTAATCAAAGTACATATACGTAAATTTACAGAGTATCATTCATTTTGTGATAATGTTAATAGCATAGAAAACATGGAAAATTAAAACCTTGAAGAGGCGAATGAGGATTTTAATTGTTTTGAGAAGTAGTAAATGATTTTCTGTGGAAAATCTAACGAACAGAAAGAGTTAGTATGGCATTCTCTAAGTGTACAGAGTCTGTAGAAGGAGTCCGAGTATGAAATTAATGCGCTGAAATCGAAATGGAACCAGTGTCTACGAGTTTTAAGTAAAAAACCTTGACGCCACATCTTCACTTCACTTTGCGGGGTGAAGGCTGAACAAAGTAAATTCGTTTTTCTGAGCTTATAGTAGTTGGATAGCAAACATCAAACCGTGAAGCGACAAGCTGATGCATAAGTTTCCTCATTAAAAATTTCATTGAAGAATAAAAGTTAGGTCAATACATAAGATCTAAAAACCTGAAAACTATGCCGGTTTCATCCCCGTTTACGTTAGATACTTTTTATTACATTTTAAACCATTGAAATTTGAATATTGAGATGGACTTTTCTCTCAAGTTTATATCGAAAATACTTCTATCTATCCCTTGAAAGATCCCTTATCCCTTACTACAAAGTCTACTATACTTGGAGAGTTTCCAGTTCTCCCTCCGAAAAGCAGATATCCACTTCGCCAAAATTTTCGGGTTTCCATGCGGGAATTCAAACCATATTTTCGTATCAATACATCTATTTATTGAGCATTTTCTTAATGTAAATCATTTATTGAATTTTTTAATAGGCTTGCTTACCTATGGAAATTCAAACTTCTATCAACCGACATTTGTTTGTTTTTGCATCCGTAGGCCACACAGTACATGCTCATATCCAAATGCGAAATAATTGATAGTATTTTTATAGTGTACTAGCAGTCACAACTTATCGAAACTAATATTCTTTGTAAAAACGGCTGAAAAAGGCTCGAAAACTCGCTCACGCCAGCGCATCACGGCACCGACAATGCGTCCAACAATATGGTGGCGTTGGCTTCATTCTCCAGGTATTTTTTGCGCGCTAGCGCTCAATCCAGTAGTAAAATACATCGATAGTGTTAACGGACGATTTGCCAGTGATAACACATTTTCATACAAGGTTGAGGGTTCCTTACATGCCTATAGGCTTCATTTAAGGTAGTTTGAGCGAAATATCATTTGATTTAGAAGTCAATGAATTTGATCTCATTTTAAATAAATACATCTCACCTATCCAATGATACCAAAATCTCTACCCCTTACCACATTACTTTCGGAGATATTTGCCAAAAATACCGGACATTTTACATGGGAAATGCTACGTCCATGCACTCCAGAGAGATATTATTTCAAATTGAGGTATTTCTAACACTTAGATGTCGTAGAAAAACTAACAGTGTGTAGTTCGTATGCTTTCTCAATTATTTTTGAAAATTAATCATATTGTCATTGCAGTCGGTTCTTGGATTTCACAAATAAACTTCCGTTTTGTAGGAGTTCCAAACTCACCGCGTGATAAAAATGAGTCAAGATAAAGACTTATTCTCATATTTTTATTTAATTACATATAATTTCTGTCATATAAAACTATATTATTGCACCATTAATAATGCAATATTTAATTCATGTGTCTTACAGCATGTGAAATTAAAACGTATAGTTCGAATATGGTCTCTATTATGACTAGGGAACTATCCCGCTCGGACTACCTTAAGTGGATGAGGTGTACAGAGACATGGAGGGAAATTCTCAAGTGGCCTTGCTCTAACCCTTAAAAGACAAGGGTATGGGCTTTCGTCCTAAATCCTTTGAGGAGAAGAAGCAAAGCAGTGACATGCACACGCGCATCACAGCGAATATAAATATCCTCCGGGAGACAAAAGAAGGCGGGATTCCGCTTCCCTCTGACGATGACCCTCAACAACACGCTCCTTCCTTCCCTCCTTTCCCCGCCCCAGAGGAGGAGGTCGCACCCGAAGGTAACCCCTGTCTTCGCATCCTGATGCTCGCTTGTTTTACGGCCCCGCCCCCTTGAGGGGATTTCTGATTCTCTCTGCTCACTCACGTCCGGGCGACACGCGATATGTGTAAGACTCAAGGGGCCGGTGGGTTTGGGGGGGATGAAGGTAAGTCGTGACGTAATGACTCTTATTCACCGTCTTGCAGTTCCTTATTCACCATTTCCGTTCTCCCGTGAGACCACACGGAAAATAGAAGACGCACCTTCAACGCCATATTCTACCTTTCTTTGCGCACGATTCACCCCCATGAGATTTCTTCAAGGTCCATCTAGATAAACCTTTCCTCCAGTATGGTGTCGAATCGAATGAAGAGAAGGGTGGCTATTACTTGAACTACACTGAAAAGCCTGGGTCGACCAAAGGATGTTAGGTAGACTTTAATTCCTCTCTTTGTTCGATTAAGTAACTGATTATGGAAGGTAACTTATGTCGAAGTAAACAAATTTAGTGAACAACTAATGTTGGAATAGTAGTAATGGAAGAGTAAAGGAATAGGTGTGTGAAGGGGTATTGATAGTTTCATCTCATTACGTCGATTTATAATAGTTTCATATGTTTCATACGTATTATGCAACTATTTACTATAAGAAAATTTTATATCTATGCGAACGACAGCCGACGATGAGTTATAATGCTAACAATGTTGGAGCATATTTTGCGTGAAAAAAGCAAGAAGTGTGGTAATGTTGTGTTTGACGATGTATATATCCAACACGTGCACCTCGTATTTTGAAGAAACTTCGAATAGGGTCACTCATGAAGATAAAAAAAAAGCAATTGTTCCAGCAAAAAGCAAAAGGATGAGAGACAGTACATTTTTATCACACAATAAACAAGAGACATTAACCCTTATGCTACACATTAGCACATAAAACAACAGCAAAAGCGGCCTTGATGGAAAATATTAATGGAATTCAAAAGAGATATTTTATGCGAGTTTTCGAAAGATTGCTCGATGGCGTTTTGATTTTGCGTGGGGGAGGTTCAAGGGAATTAATCTACGACAACGTCACTAAAAAAGGGTTTAGGAGAAAGAGTTAGCGAAATATTATAAAAAGCAAAAATCCTTAACACCTTTATTACAGTGTCTATACTACAGACCCATAGAAAAACAGCGCTATACTGCCAAACCTCCATAAAATTCCAATATAGTTCATGAATATTTCTTGTCACGGCATAAAAAATCACCTGAAATATATTAACTTCAGGAAATCACCAATGAAAAAACCATCTGGTCCCGATCAAATTACCGTCACTGTTTAAAAATAATTAGTACCAGGAATAGTACCGTACCTGTAAATAATATCTGAAATATCTCTTGCAGAACATCGTGTCCCTTACGATTGGAAAAATGCGAACGTTACATCTATCTTTAAGACCGGTGATAAGGAAGATCCGAGTAACTAGAGACTTATCTCCCTCACGTCTTTCTCGTGCAAAATATGGGACAATATAATCTTCAGTTCCATTCGGGATATTTAGATAGTCAAAACTTGTTTATTCAAAGCCAGCATGGATTTCGATAATGCAGGTCCTGCGAGACTCAGCTAGCCCTCTTTATTCACGATATATTTCCTCTGGAGAAAGGCTAGTTCATGTACCCATGATATTCTTAGCTTTCAAATAAACTTTTGCTAAAGTTCCACGTTTGAAAATATTTGTAAAGCTGATAGTCTATGGAATACCTTACGATATAATATACTGGATGAACGACAACTTAGACAACTGCGAACAGAGGAAAGTTCTAGATGCCTTAGGATCAGATACAGTAACATTAAGTGTACCCCAGGGAAGTATGGTTCATCCCTTATCATTCATTTTGTATAATACTATATCACAACCATCGTTACGAGGAAAATTTCACTTTTCACGGACGACGCAGTATTATACTGGAATATAAAAACCGAGTGTGAAAAAAATTGCCTAAGAGAAAGATCCTGATGCTATGAACAAATAGTGCAATACTTGGCAGTGAGAATAAACTTTTTAAAAGTGCGTTGTTATGAATTCGTGGGAAAATAAACACTTACTCGACGAATCATACACATTCAAGCCCAACTATCAAATGTGATGTCAAGTAAGTACTTAGGTGTAACGCTGACTCAGTACTTGTCCTGGGGGAAGCACATACGGGATGTCTTCGAACGGGAAAATCGTAAATTGGGACTTATTTAAATAAATTGGGATTGATGGGGCGAAAAAGTAAAAGGGCGATGTTATATTTCTCTCGTGAGACCTCACTTAGATTACGCCACTGGCATATGTGACACTGATGCACTAGGACAAGTTTCATGTCTAGTTATTGGTAATGTGCATAGATATGGAAAGTTTTTGCGTATGAAAAGTTTCACGCAAATCTGCACGTAAAAGAAATGACGAAACGAAAATAAAATTTTACCCAACCACCTTAAGTCCTGCGAGGAGTCCGCGCTGGTGCGTTTGCACGATCGCCGCCGTGTGGACGGGAACTCCCTTTGCAGCATCTCGCTCATAAATCGGGAGAGTAAGAGAAGGTTTGGGGTTATTGGAGGACTATGGGGGAGGCAACGCTGGCTCTCAAAAGCCAAAAGACCCAAAAGCCCATTAGGGCGCTCTCCCTTCCCACGAATAGATATTCCCATCTCTTCTCTCATATTCCCCCCTCCCTCCTTACTCCGCCATCAGGAGCGGAGATCAAGCAGGGAAGAGAGGAATTCTCGAAGTGACGGGAGAATTAGTAGTGTCGATGCGAGGGAGGGGATTGGGGATTTCGAAGCCAAGGGTTTTGCAGAGGGATTACTGGAATGAATCGGCGAATGTCAATGGCGCGCCAGTTCGATCTATCGATGGATGGCCACGCCATGAAACACAAGTGATGCGGTGACATTCTAATCCTGGAACGATGGTTCGAAGTTGCTAAAGTTATCACACCAAGAAGAGAGCTCCATTGGCTAAAAATCGAGAAAGTGATTTTTATTTGAATATGTTAGACATAAATTTAAAGTTACTCGAATCTCTTGACGTTAATCAGCATGCGTGGAAACGGTGTTTCAAGGCATAGATTGTATTGAGTGAATTTCCACAGCGTATAATCTTTCAGAGAAGCATAATGAGATTGAGAGATTGTTTTGATAAAATGTATTGAAAGTTACATAATTTCAATTTGCCACCACAGTGCTGCAATACTGGGAATTTACATATTCAAATAAATGTTAACAAATAACTAATATTTAATAATTATTAGTTCACCATTTCCTGTCCTTAAAAGTGTTTCCTCAAAGACACATTATAATAAATGGGTGGACAATCCAGAGTAAACTAATTCGGGTTAAAAACTTTACCAGAAAATCACAAGACTTAGTTATAGGGTTTTATTGGAGCTACTCTATGGAAAATAAGTGTCTTTCAATTATCTTATAGAACGAAAAATATCACTATGGTAAATCTCATTCTAGCCTTAATGATATAAATATGATAAAAAATCCCTTGAAATAAGCTGTAAACTCGGTATAATATCAATGAATACACTAGATTTTTTCACAATTTTGTGGAGGTAAATCAATATAAGAACACCTAATAACCATTACTGCTATCTTCGCACCAATTTTTACATGGAGATGTTAAGGATCAGACATCCATATACCGTCCAATATCCCACATCAAGCCAAAATCAAGTGTAATCATTGATATTATAATGAATCGTCTCCACCAAGTAACGGCCAACAACACCAACTGTAAACTTGGTGTAAAAAAGCACAGATACAGTTCATTTTCCATTTACTAAAATGAATGCCTAATCACTAACGCCTCCCTTTCGGCAATTTTTGCACAGGCATACCTGATAGGATTATTTTTAAAGAAAGGAGTATCTACAATAATATTATTCCCCATGAGTCACATGAGGGTGTGTAGTAGGGGGTGAGATATCACTAACATACATCATATAACTTAAGTTCAGGTACCTACAACTCCTGACAAATATATAGGTGAAGAAAAAGTAAAGTCTTCGCATTGTGGAAGCTTTTACGCCACTCATCTACTTTGGTTGTTCAGTCATAATACTGGTTAATCCCACGCCCTCATCTTTCCCTATCGAATACTAGTTCCCTTACCTCTTGATATCTCTTCCTATGTACTTTCCTCTTTATTTGGTCCGTGAACTTATTCCTGGGTCCTCCTCTGAGGGCTTTTCCCTTTATTTTGCCTTAAATGACAAATTCATTGTGTCTCAGGGTGTGTCCAATTCATCTGGTTCTTCTTTTCTGTATTGTGTTCCATATGATCCTTTCCTCTTCTAATCTTCTCTACACTTCATCATTTCTTATTTGTCCGTCCATTTTATTTTCAGTATTATTCTCCAGCACCAGGTTTTGAAGGCTTCTTGTCTTTTCTGATGACAGCGTGCATCCTTGTTGTATTCCTTTGTTAATTTTAGCTTCTATCTTACCTCCGTCTTTCACTCGCATTGGGGCAACTTGCTTCCTGCATAATTTATAGATTATTATTCTGTCATCGTAATCCATTCCGAGTTTTTCCAGCAGTCTGACCATTTTATTCCACATGACATTTTTGAAGGCTTTCTCCAGGCCCACGAATGTGACATATAATGGCTTGCTCACATGTAGTTTTCTCTACCATTACTCTCAAGCAGAGTATGGTCTCCCTGGAAACCCCGTTCTTCCTAAATCCAAACTGGTTTTTCGATAGGTCGTCTTCAATTTTACTTTGCATTCCTCTACGCATTTTTTGTGGGAGTAGTATTGATGCATATGACATTAGAGTCAAATTTCGATGCTCCACACATCTCTCAGTTCTTGTCTTCTTCGGTATCGAAAAAATCACGCTCCTTTGAAAGTCCTCTGGAAGCTTTTCGCTTTTGTAGCTGCTTCTTATTACCTCGTACAGGTTATCCATGGATTTACTTCTAAGTGCTTTGATGGTTTCTTCGTTTATGTCGTCTGCTCCGGGTGCTTTATTTTTCTTGAGGTTTCCTAATGCCCTGTCGCATTCACTTCTTAGAGTAAGAGGGTCTCGGTCTTCCTCTTCAACCTCGCTTTCGTTATTTTTATTTTCGTTATTTCTTCGTTATTTATGTTTACTTCTCGCGGCGTCCGCTCTTGAAAGAGTTTTTCGATGTATTTGTTCCATCTATTCCCAATGGCTTCATTCACTATCAATATCTTCTCGTTCATATCCCTAAAGTTGTTGCTCACACTCCTTTGTATGAGAGGGCCTCGATCTTCCTCTTCAAATTCGCTTTCGTTATTTATTAGGTTTACTTCCAGCGGTGTCCGCTCTTGGAAAAGCTTATCAATGTATTTCTTTTATCTATTCCCAATGGCTTCACTCTCAATCCATATGTAATCGTTCATATCCCAAAAGTCGTTGCTCTTCGTGTTCTCCTCTCAAAAGTGTTAACTGACACATACTTTAGATAGAATTTCAAACCAGGAAACAGTGTGTAAAAATATTTGTATGGAGCGTAGCATTCTAATGATCGTAAGCATAGACCATTGGAAAGGCTGACCAGAAATTACAAGATGCCTTCAAAACCTGGTGCTGGAGGAGGATATTGAAGAAAAAATGGACGGAAAAATAAGAAATGATGAAGTGTTCAGAAAAACAGAAGAGGAAAGGACCATATGGAACACCGTAGAGAACAGAGGATCAAAATGGATTGGACACACCCTTAAAGACAAGTAATTTATGAAGAACTTAATTGAAGGCAAAATAGAGGGAAAAGTCCCCAGAAGGAAGATCTAGGAATAAGTTCATGGACCAAATAAAGTGGAAAGTAAATAGGAAGCGATACCAAGAGGTAAAAGGAACTGACATTAGATAGGGAAGAGTGGAGGGCTGCAGTAAATCAATCTTAAGATTAAACAACCAATGATGAATTTAGGTCGCTACCAATTTGAAATTTAGTGTTTACTACTTTGTAATCACTGATTCCGGTCACTTTTACTACGTCTATAGAAGTATAATGACAAACACAAACTCTTCTTGAGTGTATATAATCCTACTCTTAATTAACTTATGTCTATCAATTTCAACAGAACATTCCTCTGCTAGAAGCTATTTGGATGCGTATCTTTAAATATTTAATCCAAAGAATTTAATTTCTAGTCACACCCGAAATAGAAAATATGGGAACCTGTAATTAAATTCCAAATGAAATTATATCGGTTTGCTCAGTTATCTCTACATTCAAGTAAGATAGCGTCAAACAAATGACAAACTTATGTTCTTCAAACAAAAAGTGATAAGCATAAATCCTTCAGACATAATATTGTACCAAAATTTTATTTCTTTCTCTGAATTTTATGAGGAAGTCGTTCATTAATGCTTTATTATGTTCCAGTGCGTGGCGTAGTAAGTTCCTTAAAAAATAGCGTTTCAACTTACTCATCTGCAAGGCATCGTACATTAATACTTGTCACTAAATTTTAAATTTGATTAAGGCCTTATTTGAGAGAAAACTAAAATTCTCCTAGCAATTTTTCGGTTATTTTAAGATGAAAGCACTGCTCCTTTGTTGGAGTAAGTTTTTATTTCTGTCACTTGGAGAAAGGATGAATACGTAAAATAGGACTTATTCCTGCTTAAAATGAAAATTTCATTTCATGAATATAAAATAAGAAATTTTATAATTCAAATAAAGAATAATGGATGGAAATATAAACAAATGAGTCTTCGGTAGATATTCTAACTCCTTCCCAGATTTGACCAATTTTTAATTGGATTTTTTTTAAAGAGTCACCTTTAATTCATAAGAAAATGCCTGATAGGGGGCAAATAAAGTTATCAGCTTTAGCGCCGTGAAAACATCATTGCTCCAGGGATACAAAACACTACTCTCTAATCATTGCTATCAACAAGAGCCCTTTTTGAAATTTCAGCCACAAAATAAGCGTAGGGAATCGATTACTTCAACAATCTAACCAAACTTTTAAACCTAGGATCCAATCACTATTTTAAGTTTTTGAATCAAACGGTGAACGGCTCAATGTTGTGATTGGAATAGAATGATTATGGATTATGTACAGCTTTTATATAGACTTAGATAGTGACAGAGTTTTGGTGAAAACATCGTGCCTGTCTATTAACTGCAACGTGATATCTCCGGCTTCTATAGATGCATAAACAACTATAAATGGCGAAACCACATAATAAAAATGTGAGTTCGAATATATCCTGGTGATGGCGCACCCATATCGAATTATCAGGAGCTACAGCCATCACTTCTGGACCAGTTATTCTCTGAGATAAGCAAGCAGGATTAAGAAGTCCATATTGTTCTTGCAAAATGTCATATTTATCCGTTATCTACATCTTTGGCTGTGATTTTGATGAACAAATGGCAAATAATTTCATTAATTCAATGCAAACGTCAGTGAATAAAACAGGCATAAGGCTACAATGGAACGATCATTTTTGTAAGAATTCCATTACAATTTACTTTGCTGGCAATATACAAGTACCTTTTACTAATCACATATGTGTATTAAACACGATGTTATTACCTTTGAGTGTCGCATTTCTTCCCGTGACGCTAGTTTTCAGTGTTCTCATCTCAGACTAATATTTATAATGGAGTGAAAGTTTGGTGGTCACAAGACGGTGATGCAGCTGTGGGACGCTTGTTGTAACATTTAAGCTCCCGAGGAGTCCCTCGTTTCCAAAGCGGATTACTGTTTTGCGAAGGGGGGTATTAATGCTCTCTTAAGGGGAAGAAAACGAAGCGGGAGAGGGTGAGAGAAAGTGTTCTCGGGAAGACGTAATAGAGAGAATTGAGGAAACGAGTTTCGCTTCAGCCCTTGGGTCCTTATTAAAATGGAAAACGCTTCCTCCGCACTCACTGCCTCGTTCTGTTTCCTCAAAATTGTCAATTACGACCCCCAATGAGTGAGTGGAGACGCTATCTTTTAAGGAACTCACTACGCCGCCCACTGGAACCTAATAAATGCTTTTTCCAAACATTGCATGTAACAAATGATGTGGTACTAAGCCACTCGTACGGGTGCATATACACTAGGGTTGAAATTCGCTATGAAAAAATCATTTGACTTGACCGGGATTCGAAATTTGCCTTGAAGGAAGATGGCTTGGTGGTGTAACTGCCTAACACACCTGACCGGCAATTGGGATATTCTGGTTCGAATCCCGGTCAAGTCAAATGATTATTTCATAGCGAATTTCAACCCTGGTCTAATAAATGCTGCTAATCGGCATCATCTATTTTGAAACAGAAGCTGCTTCTACAACGCGACAAGTATGGTGGAATTTTGGGACAGATTAATTTTTATTGAATGCGTATGTTAGCCAAGGCTTGGTTTTTTGTATAGTAAAAAGTCGTGGCCTTATTTGCTGTTACGGGAGGTAAATCGGGTTCGGGATACTAGTCTGTGGGTGTTTGAAGATATAATCAAAATCCCGTTTGGAATACATAATTAGATCGTCCAAAGAGATTTAAGTCTATACCCTAGTCTTATTCACAACCTTTGAGGAAGATGCAGATGGTATTACGTCATAAAAATGTAGCATTAATAACATAATAATAACCATATTGGTTATATATACATATTTCAATTATAAATTACGACGGAATGGACGAAGTAACGGATGTAAAGAAAGAATATCCAACATATTTCTTCTAATTTAAGGCAAGTAATACGTGGAACATATAATGGCTACATGTTGCTATGGATTTTATTCAATTTTACCCTGTTTTTTATCATGAATTCGAATTGCTATTCATTTAAAAAATATAAAACATAGGTTAGAAATTTTCTTAATAAATAAGTAAGTGCATGCGGATTTCTAGTAAATATTCGATGAATGAAATAGTAAAATTGCAAATTTTGCGCGTCTACCAGTAAGCAAGCGCTAGGGGAAAATCGGGGCTAACAAAGATGGCGAAAAGGTCATGCCCAAGTTACAGCGTCTAGCGTTGCCCACCATGGAAAGCCCCCTCTCTGCCAACCTCAATGATCACCACAGTCCATTAAAGGGGTCTGACAGGGAAGTGTAATGTTGACGCAGAGACGTTGAAACCTATTGGAAAAAGAACCTAAAGGCAACACTGTCATGGAATTTTATTTTGTTTGTTCAGTTTGGTACAATATTGTAATAAAGTTTCATATTCATTTATCAGTTTAAACTTATAAGAGTCTCATTGCCTCAAAAATCGGCTGCTATGAATATCAAAAGTTGAAAGTGAGCTTAAAAGCCAAAATAAAGCTTGCTGCATGCATTACTCAACATTCCTCAAGGATCTATATTGTGCATCGTAATCGAAATACGTGAAACTCATGGATATCTATATATAATGAATGATAAATATGCGTTGCTTTCATCAGAATCATACGGATTAATTTTTGCTTCCGCATACCTGTCGATGTATGGAATCCAGCCTTTCCATTTTTCAGGGTTATTTTCCAGCTCTGATCACAGCAATATCGTATCTGTTACCTGACATCAGGTTACTATGCCCTTTGTGTTTGTGGGTAGCAAAGGAACCACCACGAAATGTAATTTTCAAAGCTTTTTACGTATCCGGTCTTCTTTAATGTTACTGGCCAATTTTTTCAAGTATTTTTAGAAGCTGGTTTTAGTTTTAGAGGTCTATTTTTGAATAAAATTTCAAAGATATGAGAAGTTTATCACTTTTCGATGTGACAATCCGTATCAATCATCCCTTCCTCTTCTAACTTCTCGATTAAGCGGGGGAGAAGCTCCAATAGCGTTCAGAAGCTTGGCTGAATGAGAGAATGGAATGACCGAAGCCCAAGACGAGATGAGTGGAGAAAGTATTTTAACATCAAGTTTTTCATTCAAGTGAGGGTTCCATTCCTCTGGGACCGCAAAATTTTTTTTGGGACCACATCGATAAAGTTACCGAAGAATAATCGTGGAAATACAAAATATATGTGCTTATTTTAAGATCACATTAAAACTGTACTCTTACCTTGGATCCGGAATCCATTCACCATGGTTTATCCCTGTTACAATCCAAATACTTCCGGTTCAGCTTGCCCAGTTGCCGATGTTACAGTCGTGTTATTCTAAAAGCCAAAATTAAAACATAACTATATTAATTTATATAAAAATGCGTTGAATGGTTTTTTTTATAAAGTAAGACTTAGTTAACTAAATGCATCTGGGTCAATGAACGTCCATCAGTAATTTTCCAGGGAAAGGTTATTCAGTGCTGATCAATTAATCACACTTAACACTTAAATTTACCACTCATAAATAATTGCTTACGACATAATGAATGTATAGGTAAAAGAAAAACATTACCATTGCAGTCGGAATAATGATACACATAAACCGTGCCTAAACGAGGTTTGCATATCATTATTACTTCCTCCCAGGGTTACTATTTTTGATTTCCTCCAAACCGTACAATCCTGCCTCAAAAGAATTAGCATTGACCTCCAATTATCCCGGCTGCTGCGCAAATTTTGAAAAGATGTGCCGGAAAATCTCAATCTCACTTCTCTCATACCACTCCCCATGGCCAGCCACAGGGGATTTATATTTTTCCTGCAAATCTCCTCGATGTCTCCACTCAGATCTTGCTGTTTCCTTAAAGCTACTTGACCATATTTACATGTTTTATCGATCTTGATTGGATAATGATTCATTTCTGAGATTCTGAAACCCATCCCTGGTGGACATTCTGGTGTACATTATATAACGTTTTGTCATCTCACCCTCAGAACACGCTTTAAAGAAGAACCTGATTCAATGAATGAATGAATGAATGAATAATTTATTAATTGTCCTGGGGATATACCCCTTAAGAACAAAAGCAATTTACATTTTTTGAGCAACATAAAGAGCAAAATCAACAATTTGGACAGAAACATAATGAAAAAGTTAACTGTAAATTAATACCATTTTACAATGCTGAATGCAAAGTTTTTTGGAAATCATATCATATAACAAATTCATCTGCATACATTTGTGGATTTACATTAATTACAACAATATGCAAAATTATAACAATATGCAAAATAATAACTACATTTAGTGGTCAGAAAGTAACATATTATAATATTTCATCTTAAAACTAGCAACAGAAGAACAATTTTTTATGTTTTTGGGCAGGGTGTTCCAGAGATGACACGCAGTGACCAAGAAAGAATTTTGGGCTTTGGAATTTTGGAATTGAAATGAGCATTTTCCTAGTGTCTTGAGGAAGAAACATAGAATGCACTTTAAGTTGATATAGAATGGTGTTGATTTTACGAGAGATATTATTAACGTGATTACTCCAAGACAGACTTGAGCTGATAGTTATCCCATGATTTCGAACTGAATCAGAGTAGGGAATGAAGGTGCCATCAACACAGACTTGAGATATATTTCCATGATGGAAGCGATTTTTGATGTTGGGGCTGCCAATAATTAATGCGCTAGAGAGATGTTCTAGACTTGTATATAATGATAATATCTAAAAGTTCATTTCAGCACAGAGTTGTCTCCATTCATAATTAGGTTAGCCACAAAGAACAGTACCTACCATAAATAAATATCCTGAACTCTAAAAAGTAAGGGACTGAACCTGTGAACCCCAATGCCAGGAAATGTAGTGCCAGTAAGTATGCTCTTGCTGTCACAGATAACCCCATGATATTTGAGATTGAGGAAGTTGGATCAGGATTTTTGGCTAACTCTGGTCGTTGACAATGATGTGAGGAGAAATATTAGATCGCACATACATAATAATCACGCCGTTCCCTTCCAGGGTAGGCACAGTCACAAAGTTCCACTCATAAATATATATTTGTAAACCTAGCTCTGCTTTAATAATACCCTCCATACTGATCTATCATTACAAACCTCTTTTGCCTCATTTACCTTCATACACTGATTCATACACGACCTCCTGTTTTTAAGACTAAGGAAGCATTAGATCCAACAAACCCTATAATATGAGTTACCTCCTCCCATATCCTGTTTTGATCCACCTCCTCCTATCTATCTCCAGTTAAGGTGTCAAAATTGTTTATAGGCGTGAGTATAGGTCTATAGAAGTCGAGAAGGCTCGTGGAAAGAGTAAATTGCTCAATGATGTATAATGCATGCGTGACCTTCGAATTTAACAGTCATTGATTTGAAGAGGGGTCAAGAAAGAAGTAAGCAAAATTAGCTAAAGGACGCAACCGTTTGTTCTGTTATCAGTACTCCTTGAGCCATGAGCCAAAGATTTTCATTGCTATCAGTCATCAAGGCAGGTCTGATCTATTTTCTGTCAAAGCAGATGATTCGACATGACTGGGATTGCATCTGTTGAAATAGCATATGTTGAAATGCATATGTCGTTTCTGAAGGTTTCAAACATGGATACTTAGTCCGCTCTCCTGAAAAACCCCGCAATCTCTGCCAGTTATCTCCCACATTTGAAAAGTTGGACACGCATACTATTGAACTCCGCGCAGTCCAAACTCAAGCAAATAACATTGTTATAACAGCAAGAGACACTGATTTTATGATTCATTTGTACTCATTTTTGTATTTCTTTCCAAATGTCTGGAAAATGAATGGCACAGCTGGATCCTGAATCAGCGTAAATCAGCCAATTAATGCCGTTCACTGTCAAGGACTCTTTAACTTTCAATGACTGTTACTTCCCAGATGGCCTTTATTGGTAAGTTTTGAGTTTTCAAGTATATTGATGGTGAGATAAGTGCCCTACTGGCTGGTCTCTGGAAGTATGATCTCATTTGTGACAGTCTGACTAAAGTGGAGTACCTCATTGCTCGGCTGCGCAAAACTGATGCTTTACTATCGGACGAAATATCAAGAATCTAAATGTTGATAGATCTTTGTTCTGGAATATACTTACGCACTATTAACAACCCTCAAGTCATACCAAATTGATTTACTAAAGTAGTGTTGTCTAGGAAAGAGTAGTTTATTTCTGGAATCGCAAAATATTATTTTTTCTTGATCATAAATATATGAATAAAATCTGCACCGATTGAAGTATTTTAACGTGCAGGTCAACTTCTAAAACTCCTAAAGCTGTAAATACTTGTCAACATATATTTTAGTAAATTTCACGTATGTTGTGATATTTTGTATTTTAAAATTTAGGAAAGTGATTATAAAATAAGGGAGTTGATACACACGGTATATATTGCATTGTATATCCCCAAGTAACATGTCACCGTGTAAAGTCGTTTTTATTTTCATGCTGAAGCATAGAGCTGTATGGAAAATATTCAGCATTTCCGTATTTTTCGTTGTATTCTTTTTTTTTGGAGATAACTTAACAGTTATCTCTGAGAAAAAATGGGTGTCAGTTTCAATTTCAAAGGCGAAAAAAATGAATAGGGACTGGCAAACTCTATTTCGAGGCATGAGAGCGAAGTTATGATTAATATTATTGTTTCTCTAGAGTAACTTGCCCTGACTTATCTGTAAATCAAAATAAAAATAAACAAAATCCATCCAAAATCCATGCACTTTAATAACTAGTTCCAATTATTTTAAAAATATATACTATATTATAAATAATATTTCCATTTTATTTTCTTTTGTGCAGTCATTACGGGGGGAAAAAGAATCCATGGAGACACTGTCCTAACTTTATCAATTCTCGGCAGTGGCCTCTCTCATTGTAACTGCAGTGGCGTTACACATTCGCTGAATGTGAAACTGGGAGTTAGGAAAGGAATAAATTTCAACCCAACAACTGGCATACTGGTGAATGTACACATCAAGTGACAATGATATCCACGATGGCAGATATTTAAAAGAGAGAACTAAAGAAATTTGCCATTAAATCAATGCTGATAGTAATGATATCTCATTGGCTCTTAGGCAAAATATATAACCAGGTTGATATCCGACCATCTAACACAAACAGCAATGGTGTACATGACTAAATACGGTGATTAAAATCAACAAAAAGAACTTTCAAGTAAATTTTAAAATATATAATCGTGTTTTTCAGCCTAACATTTTCTTTTGAGTTTGTTATTTTAAGACTGAAAAGCTCATTCTTAAAAATAAAACGCTTAACTATCTGTTACTGGAATTTACAATATTGCATTAATACATGATGTCAACTACGATTGTACTCAGTAATTAAGGCATGCTTAAGGTAGTGCCAGCGAGATAGTTCCCTAACCATAATAGAGACCATATTTCATACATACGTTTTCATTTCATTAACTAAGACACGCACGAATTAAATATTGCATTATTAATGGTGCAATAATAGAGTTTTACATGAAAGAAATTGTAAGTAATCAAATGAAAATATCTAAATAAGCCTTTAAGTTGACTCATATTTTTCACGCGGTACGTTTGAAACTCCATGAAAACGGAAGATTTATTGTGATGCCGAAGAATTTACTGCGGTTACAATATGATTACTTTTCAAAAATAGTTGATAAAAAATACAAGCTACACATTTTTGATTTTTTGACGAGATCTAAGTGTAGGAAATGCCTCATTTTTAATATCATATTTCTCATATTTCTCATATTTTACATACACAGACACCCATGTCCTAGGTATATTCTACCCAGGCGGGACTCGAACCCGCGACCCTCGGGATAGCAGGCGAGGACTTTACCCCGCCGCCACCGGGGCCAACAGGACTCTATGGAGTGCATACACGTGCCATTTCCCATGTGAAAGGGCTGGTATTTCATGGAAAATATCTCCTAAAGTAAGATGCTAAGGGGTTGAATTTTTGGAGTCAATGGAAAGGTGGTATATTTTTCTTTAAAATGAGACCAAATTCATTGATTTCTATGCTAAATGATATTCCGCTCGAGCTACCTGAATTAAGGAAGATGCGGCACAAAGACGAGACTCTATGAGACTACCGGAAGCATCGAATGTAGGTTAGCATATTTCGCAAGCACGAGAGATAAGCCCAATACCACTTCACCCAGCAAACATATGTGCTCCATATTGCATGGCCTCCGTAATAATGCACGGGAAAGGAGCGCGGATTCGCTCATTGGATCGTTTCCAATTCTTCTTTCTCTTCCTATATTCCCGGTGGGGCGCTGAGGGTGGGGCCGTTGAACGGGGTTCGGAGAAAGAAAAGGCAAGCAAAGGAACTCCCTCTCGTCAAATATTAATTCCTTTTTTGCCCGTGGGGCTCGGGGGTTGGAGATGGGATTCTCGTGCGCCTGAGAGAAAGAGTGATTGCGAAAACTTTTGCCGAGTTGAGTTGTCAGTTAAGTCGGAAGAAGAAGTAGAAGGCGGCGGCTTGCGGCTGAAGGAGTGTGAATCATTTTGGAGCTCCCCTAAGCTTTGTTGAGGAGGGATACGAAGTGCTAACGAGGCGGAGGGCACGTCTTTGGAGAGTGGAGGAAGTGGGAAGGGGAAGGCTGAAAGACACTAAGAAGTGGGTTGAGTATTCTCATTGTGTTACCCATACTTACGCTCGCAGTGCTCCACCAATACCTTAGAGTTAAGAGGGTTGGAGCGATTTTTGTTTATTTATAAAATTTGCGAGAAATTTAGGATGGGTACTCTAATTAATGATATTTAAAAATAAATGTAAACAAAATATTAATTTCGACATGGATTTCGGACATTGCAATGCCATTTCAACTCGTCGTCTCATGGCAAACCAAATATATATATCATTATTGTTCCACTATACATGTAAATATGTCTTTCTAAACACTAAGAATAATGCATTTATTTTTCATATATTTATTACCAACAAATATCAAAGTGACTCCAATGTGGTGACTCCAATATTCTCAAATATTATTTTAATGCTATTTCCTCATTCAAATGCCTCGCCAAATGAAATTAGTCAACCAAATAATTACAAAACAGGGAGTTAATTAAGTGCTTTTAATCATAAAAGAGCTTTTTATAGTTAAAAATGAGCATTTTAAAAATGTAATTGTCGCATTATTTCCATGTATGCCTATGCATGAGTTCTGACGCATTAACAGTTGCACCAGAGTGAAACGCGGTCCAAGAATTATCATTCGGCCAACTCAAACAATAGTCGAAATAAACTCTCAGCAACCCACCCACACACATTTATAAAAGCGGTTTATCGATTTATCGAGAAATCCTTTTTGAGGCCACGTTCGGAGAAAAGTTTGTTCAGAAATCCAAGTTTGCTTTTCCCCAGTTGTGCTATGTGTGTAAATATCCAGATAGAGATCGATGGAGATCGCAGCCAAAGACAAAATCATGAGATCTCTAATGCGCTTCTTTATGACCGCGAATGAACCTCAAGCTATTCATTGCACGACGCCTGAGTGAAAAAGGGTGTTTGCCCTCCAATCGTGAGGTCATCCCGAGTTCTGCCTCTCTAAGGACTCTAAGCAAGCTAATATCAGAGGGACCGATGGGAAATCAACATTTCTCCCTCGGTTCTCGAATTAAAACCTCGAAGTTGAAAGAAAAATTATGACGGATTCCGAGCTCTCTTGTGTCCTGTCAGGATTACGAATTGCCATTGTTTCCATTAGGCAGCTCTAATTAAGCACTGAATAACTTAATAATTACTGTTTTGGTGGACATAATGTATCCCATGTTGCCATCATGTAAGCCAGAACTTAGATCGATCAGTTAAATATCGGGAAGCTAATTAACAGAACGGAAAATATTTAGCGTTTTCATTGACGTAATATACACAGTCAAAATCTAAGCATGTATCCAAGGAAATTGAGCATTTTGTTTTGTTGTAAAAACTTATAAATATCTTGATAATACATGAGTCACAATTGTGGCAACATTGAACACGATATATTGGCAGAAGTTTCACCAACAAACATACAATTCAAAGATTTTACTTTATACTTGCCTACCCTCATCCTCAAATGATGGTTCCCAAGAAAGTTGTTGCAATTGGAACCTAAGTTGCCTATTGCAAACTGTTTTGGCTCAAAAGTTAAACAAAGAGAAACATTACTAGAATTTTAATTTTAAAATATGGAACGCCTACGGGTGAGATTACGATTGACGTCTCCTGATGTGACATTAACGGACGATGGCCTTTAGTTTTCCATTTTCTTCCCATTAAGGCCGACTGTATTGCAATGGATGGGAGTTGAAAATGCCAATTGTTTACGGTTTTAGAAAAAATAATTGTAAATTGTTGAAAATGGATAAATTATTTACATGTTTAAAAAATGTAACAAAAGTAATTCACTTAAAACACTAACAAATTATATATCCAGAAGTTTATTTTCTAATGACCAAAAGAGCATTAGGTAATTTTCCACCGTTTTTATTTGGTACAAACTTCAACGGATAGACGCTATCTTTTGGTATCCGAAAGTCAAAAGTCTGTCTAAGGAATCTGGATGTGACACCTATGCGTTTGTAAGTATTCGTATAACATGAGATGTCTGTGAAAAAAATGTTATTTGTTACATTCATCATTAAAAATGAACTTCCACGAAGTAAGCTTAATTCCCCGAGTTTAAAATGTTAAAATGTTTCATAGTGAAGTGTTTAACCCATTTTTGCCCACATTATTTTTTTCGCTTTAAATTTAAAATTATAAAAATTTGTTGTTAGTTTTATGTATGTTAAGTACATAAATTATATTTACAAGAAATTTCTGCCCTTAAAACTACAGTAATCCCATGTTCCAATTTCGGAACACTGGGAACGAATGGAAGCATAAAGAAAAATCCGTATTTTCGTGAATATTTTTTTAATATTACGTTTTTAAATGAGAAAGCACTTAGTTCATTTTATTATCCAAATTGATATTTTTAAAAACAGACATCATGTAAATATACATTACATTTTTCACAATATTTTGTTGTTTTTTCTTGGACAGAGCACATCTGTTTTGTTTTGCGGCGTTTACAATCCAGTGGTCAGTGCGATCATACTTTATTTCACTAGGAATTCGTAGAAATGAGTCTTTTGACGACTTTTTTCTCCCTCCTCAAGCTGATGGCCGGCCATATTTCTTTAAATACACCTGAAAAACATGCCTTCTGAATCCTAGGTAATCTACATCTTTGTTACTTTCCCTGAACAACTGCCATGCACTGTGGACACAGGTATCCAAGCAAATGCAGAATAAGGGCTACCACCACTTTTTTATCCATTTGATGTCCTAGTATTTTCTATGTTTTCGTCCATCCAATCCACTCCTCCCATGAAACGGTTGTACTGTGACAAAATGTGTGGAAGGAGTGGCACAGTTTTTTTACTAATACAGAGTTTTATTGCATGCAAACGATTATTTATAAACCACTTGATGTTACCTCTCTGGTAATAAAAAACTTCGACATGCAAAAAACAATATGTTATTAACACGAAAGTCACTAGTTAAAAACTATTAGGTAGTTATTATATCGAAACATTTCCAAGTTTTGACATTCACATTTTTATGGATTTTTTTTCCTTTCCACGGAAACCCATCTGCTAGCAGTACCAATAGGAAATATTGAGTCGCACGCACTTATCAAAAGAACCGTTCTATTGTCATTCCATGAAGTTATAGTACAATTTGTTGAAGTATTAGAGTGATAGTCATAGCTTCCTCTTATTAATTTCCCTTTTTTTCTCCGTCAGATATTGATCAGCCTTCCAATTCATTTTTCATCAATGCTTCTGTATACCCATAACCGAATTTTATCATTCTATCTACCAGCTTTAGTGAGGAGAAAAACCTGTCCGTATGTATTTTAAATAAAATATATTTCGGCAAATGTTTGACTAAATTTAGACCTACTGATGCTCCGAGGCCAAGTTATGAATTAGGGCGATCTAACTGCTTTCCTTGTTAGGGCTCCAATTGCATCAAATAGCCAAATGGTTCACAGTGACACCACATTTTATATACATAACTTATAGGCTTTCCATTTAGAAACTGTTTAGCCCCTTGCTTACCGAAGGAAACAACCATACTTTCATCGATTGATTAACTTCCAATCATACTGGCATGCTTCAAAAAGCGTCTGATCAACAAATTGAATAGAGGCCTCATTTTTCCAAATTTGTCATTTTTTGGCAGATTGTTACCGTCACAGCAATGGACAAAACGTTATTTGTTCGTCGTCTTTCTATATTCTAAGTACTTCTTTAGTTTCCAAACATATCTTTTAAGGGACTCACTACGCCACCCACTGGAACCTAATAAATGCTTTTTCCAAACATTGCATGTAACAAATGATAGGGTGCGAAGTCACTCGCACGGGTTCATATACACCAGGGTTGAAATTCACTATGAAAAAATCATTTTACTTGACCGGGATTCGAACCTGGATCTCCCAATTGCCGGTAACTGGCTAACACACCTGACCGGCAATTGGGAGATCCGGGTTCGAATCCCGGTCAAGTAAAATGATTTTTTCATAGCGAATTTCAACCCTGGTGTACTTCTTTAGTGTTCAAAACTTTTGAAAATTTTCTGAAAAATGTATGTAGAATGTCTAAATTATAAATATTTATTGATCTGATGGAGGTAGTCGCGCTACCGAAATCAGAAAAAAACTATTTTATTGTTATATTTTGCTGATTATTTATTATTTTCGTTAAAAAGTACATTAGAAAATTCTCAACAGTTAAAATAGAATAAATCAATGGTACGCAATATAAATACCTTCCGTGGTTCGTCATGGCTCTGAATGCTGCACATCTACTGCATCTACTATCTCACTTTGTCCTCTCTATTACGCATCTAAAGAGAAACAAGTGCATGATCCAGACGAGTCTGGCAACATTGTACACATTTTCTGCACTGCCACTCACACAAAATCGTGATGTAGCACTTAGTTTGGAAAAAATAATGAACATAAGTTCACAGGGCCCTGTCTTTTGAAAGTAATTCAATTTATAAGCAGGATGAAAAGGGTGTACCCAACCGTTCCCAGTGTTCCAAAAATGGAACATTGTTGTTTTTGTTGGTGTAACAATGTGAGCATGGAAAACATTATTTCTAATTGCCATAAATCATAAAATAGATATTCTGCTTGATATTATGAATAACAAGAAAATCAATATCCTAGTATCAAAAAGTGATATATTTCTAATATCAATATTCATAGCATATGAAGTTTAAAACCATGAATTCTGCTCTTTGTAACTTCTAACATAAAGGCAGAAATGCAGTACATTTGCAATGATGGTAATATTTATATCGTCATTTACTAAGAACAGCCATATAATTTTAAAATATTCAATCAGAAAAAAAGATTTAATCATTTCTTGAGATCAGGATTTGTGTTCCAAATTTGGAACACTAGGAAAAAATGGGTTAAGGTAGCATGGAGTATCTGGAAACGACCTCATTTTAATACTGAATAAAATCTCTCCTCTTATTGGCGCTCGGTAATGTAGCGTGACGGATAAGTTGAGCATTGTCAAGATTTGCTCATCGTTCATCAACGTTCGGCCATCGTAATCGACTCCACTAGATATTAATAAACAAACTCCGCGAACGCTACTCTCCGTTTACGCCATGCCAGGAAACTTCGATCGTAATCTCATAGCATGGGGGAGTTGGCTATGTGTGAAGGAAACAAGGCAAGAGGCACTGGAATAGGAGACAAAGTTTTCATATTGGTGCGATGGAAAAAGGGGGCGTTGTTGGGGATTGGAGAGGGGGAATGAGAAGAAGCGGGAGATGTGACAACTTGGAGGATGGAGAAGAGAAGAAGGGAGTGGAGTTGACGCCGACTTGCTTATAGTTGGCTGCTTTCGGAAGTGGGAAGTTTTCGGAGGCTCGTGGTTTTTGGAAGGAAGAGTCCGTTGGCCACGAGTGAAAGTACAATTTTGCCAAGGTCGTGAGGAAGGAGAGTAATGGATAAGTTGGACGAGACATGTTCAATGCTTCAAGAAGCTGTTGCACCATTACAAGAAGGATGAACAGAAATATGTATAATATCACTGAAGTAAAAAGAACACGTGTAATTCAATTGTTAACTTCGACCCGAATTGTTGGTAGAAGAGTGGTAGACTCACCAGCAGAACGATTTATTAATTCAAAAGACACTTGTGCTTGTGAGCTTACTCGGTCACACAATTCGTGAGCATGCTGTGAATTAAAAGCTACGTAACAAATGTTTGAATAGGGGAGAAGGATTGGATTGGATAGTTGGGGAGGCGACCGAAAGCTAAGATCATTTGCGCCATAGGGGATAGGTAAGGGAGGAAGGGTGGATAGAAACCCGACGTCGGCATTAACCTGCTCTTGGCGATAGCCGCCAAGGGGACCACGATTTAATGTCTCATCCGACAGACGAAGTACTGTACTTAAAGTGCCCTCCACAAGACACTCAAGTAGGGATTGGGTTTCCTCTGAATAACATTCTTCTCTGCAGGGATTTGAACCCTTGCCGCCCGTATGGTTAGCCAATAGTCTAGCCACCACACCAACCCGATCCTCAGGGGGGAAGGAATATTCAACTTTGTTTACTAAGTTTACCGAAATGATGATATTGAGATGATGTCCTCCAAGACAGAGGTACGATCAATTTAAAAAGTCGACCCACTCAATGGACGGGGACTTCTTATTCTTCAGACATGAAATTCCGCTTACTGTTTACGCGTATCATGAAACTGGGAGTCCATTGCTAATGAGGAATGTGAAACTTGACTTTTCATTAATAGCCTAGGTAACCTTGCATGAAGTCCAATTAACACTTGACATTCAAAAGCAATTTTCTGGGGAGAGCTTTCAAGAATTATGCTGAGGTTTTTCGGTATTTCCTACGCAAAGTGGATGGCAAGAAATTTCTAGATTTGCGCAAAGGGGACAAAGAGTAGTCTTATCTGCACTTTGGGATATTGTAATTAAAATATTTGTATTGCTATGATTCTTTGCTATTAAACTGAAACATTTGAGCTCAAAATAATAGTTACAAGTCAGTTATTTCTTAACAATTTTTCAAATATTTAATAATCTTACGTAACTAATTCAATAGTTTTGGGCTATGCAAAAATTCATTATGAAAAATCAAAATAACCGGGTGATTTTCTCACCTAATATTGATCGTTGAATTTTAAGAAATTTTGTTCAACTCACACTCTTAAAAGAGCAACTAATTCGTTAAGGAAGAGTGGTTCTTCCCCAGCGTTCTATTGTACTTTAGAAAAAATTACCAAGCCACTTCGATTTATCATGACCCTATTTAGATGATATTTTAATGATTTATCATTGCATACTGCCTATATCATTCATAATGTGGCTCAGACAAGAGCTCTCGCAATTCGTTTGACGTAAGTAACTAAAATTAAGTACACGACCGAATGGAAGCAACTGTAATTGGTATCATATCCATCACTCTTGGATTGACAGCCCTTTGCAGTGTTAACAATGCCATGGCAACGAGGAGTTTGTTTAAAAGTGGGGATAACGCGTGGGGACAGTGTTGAGCCAGGAGGTAAAAGTGAGTGGTAGTGAAATTGTGTGGAAGGAAAAATAAGTGTGAGACAGTGTTAAAGGAAGTGTGTTTTACTAAATATTTAAAAAAGGGAAGAACCACAAGTGTAGCAATATAAGGAAATAAACAAAATGTTACAGAAC
The DNA here is from genome assembly GCA_963169105.1 of Ceriagrion tenellum. Taxonomy (NCBI): domain Eukaryota; kingdom Metazoa; phylum Arthropoda; class Insecta; order Odonata; family Coenagrionidae; genus Ceriagrion; species Ceriagrion tenellum. The sequence goes on along the minus strand of OY720642.1, from coordinate 120,918,718 downwards.
ACATAATGGCAAAAGGTAGATACGAAAAATTCCATCACCTATTTTATAAATTTACTGATACTACGAGAGACTAGTTTTTGACATATTTATTTTCACTCGCTCGAAATTGCTCGAATTAGGCATAAACATTGCGAAGGTATGCATCCCTTCCCAGGGTATGCTTTCCATTATTTATCAATAGAACTGAACACCACTGACTTGACGAAAACTTGAATATTGTTTTACTTGTTACGGTAATCGAAAACGTCAAATATATCCCTGAATAGTAATTGCTGAAATTCAAACAAATAAATGGAAATAAATTTGAAAAAATACGATTTCCATAATTTTAATGATGAGATTTTTTCTTTTGGATAAATTATTTTAAATGTAGTATAACTCTTGATTTAAAGTTGAACAAACTCAACAAAACTCAATAGCACTAATAGCGTTTTCAATAGTAGCAATATTCATACTATTAAGGTAGCTTTAAGTTAATTTATCCGTCTTCTTGGCCTAAAATTTCGTGTTGGTATTTATATCTAGAATTCTTTTCCCTCTACTATTCAGCTAAGTCTCTCCTCTTCATTTTCTACATTTACCCATGATAACACACTTCTTACTTTCAACGAAAATCTTTTGAATTCAGACTTTTACAAGAACAGAATTTAGAAACTTACTGCTCAGGTGTTATTTGGTCGTTCTGGTTTGATATTCATAGTCAGTATATAGTAGGCCTGTTCAGATTTAGCAATCAAGAAATTGTAACTTCTCATGTTCCGGTAATTTTCGCCTAGCAGATGAATGTTTTTAAGTTTTTATCATAATTTGGAAACGCATGGCAACTTTTCTCTATGTAAGATCTTTACAGAGCTTATGCTTAAATATTAATCCTCATTTCAAAGGCCTGAGCAAACAGATTTGCATGAAGGTATTTTCAGCGAGATTTTTCCCTAATCATTATGGAGACCATTTAAGAATTTCATGTTTTAATGTTAGCAGCTGAAGGAAGTCTGAAGTAAATATTGTAGTAAAATTGGTTCAAAAGTATACCTACAACTCCATGACTAAAATTCTTATTAATATAGTAAATGTATGCGTACCAATCTTTAACTTGGCTCATTTTTTTCACGTCATACATTAAAAACTCCTTCACAACGGAAGTTGTATCTGTGAAACTGAAAATATTACTGCAGTGAGTATTAATTATTTTTAAAAACAGATTAAATATGGTGTACAAATCACACTACTATATTTATGAAGGTATCAATATGCTATTTATTTCTCATTTTTAAAATAAATTCCCTACAGAGAGCATTCCCGGGCCACAATACATGTGAAAAGGTTGGTATGTTGCAATATCTCAAGAGGTGGTGCGGTAAAGGGTATATATTTTTGTGTCCTCGGAAGGGTGAGTTGTTTTCCCTGCATATGACACCAAATTCATTGATTTCTAGGCGAAAAGGTATCGCGCTCAAACCACTTTGAGGAGCGAGGCTAAGTCGTAACAAAAAAATAGTTAGGACGTCTGTGGAAATGTTTTCGGTCGTGCAGCACAGCCCTCGTGAATGGTCGCCTATCGCGACCGGCTCTCCAAAGACACTTCCTTCACCAAAGTCCTCACAGTGCGGAAAGCAAGGATCAAAGTTCAAGTGATCAACATTCATAGCCAGCCTCGGGCGCCGCCAATGTCTGCGGCTTGGGTGAATATTTCTCTTCGGCTTCTCCTAGGAGACCATATTCCGGGCCAAACCGAATATTAGGTAAGCGTCCCTCCTTTGCCCTAGCTGGCCGTCGTTGACTGGCGAATTTGCCCCTTCATCGCAGCAGCGAGACACCGACGAGGCGGAGGGACGGCAAATTTAATTTGCCACATCCAAGGGACAAGGTTCCTAGGGGCCGTTAAATCATTCAGCAGTGGCGGCAGGGTGACGTCATTTGGGGCGATCCAATGGGGAGCCCTACCGCGGAGGTTAGCGGAAAGAAAGAGAGGGAGGTAAATGGGATGCAACTGGATTTGGATGAAGAGAGAGATGAAGAGAGAAGAAGAGGAAGGAGATGAAACTAAGGAGGGAGTTTCTGAAGGGTGGATGGGAGAATAAAGTGGAAGAGTTATGAAGGAAAGAGAACTATGTGATTTCCCCAGAGGCGAATAAAAATGAAAAAGAAGACCCTGGCCAAGAGTAGGGTCCGTTCTTAAACACTTCTCGGGAATGAAATGCGTATCCTAATTTTTTTCTTTTTGGCAGAATTTCTTTCATTGACCAAATCTAGAAACAGTTTTTTTTTAATCCGCTATAAGCATTTTTTTCATACCTACAGATCATTGTACAACTGGGTCATATAATTCTCATAAAAATATAGGGGTAAGGAAACAAAAAGAGACTTAAGAAAGAGGTGAAAACTTGACTTATTTGAATGTACATGCGGTGCCACGATACCTTATTCGTCCGAAGCTGGGTCAACCGAGGCCAATACAAATATTGAGGAATAGCATTAAAAAGTGGAAAAAATGCAAGCAGACTGCTGAGACCATTTTCTTTGGCTTTTTGTGAGTGGCAATGAGCTTGCATATCGTATTGGCTAAAATATTTGCCTCTGACAGATTATATTTTGAATAAAGTAACTGAAAGGGGTACTACTGAATTTCTTTGTGTGAAATGTCTTATAGAGACCCAAGGATGCATGCCGTCATCTACGTACTGCCCTACAAGCCACCACATGGTAGGGCGTGTGGCAGGAAGTGTTAGAATACCAACCGTGTAAAGATGTAAGGTTTTGGGAGGTGAAATGGTGACGTGAATTATGGGAGTGTATTTAGTGGAGCTCGCTTTTTATTGTGGTCGCCTATTATGCGCGGAAAGAACGAGTTTTTGTACCTATCTGTTTGGCAATTACTCTCTCTTAATTTATCGCTATGGTCAGACTCAGTTCTGAGTTTCTAAAGCAACCTAAGCCTAGCGTGTAGCCTCTGAGTCTCTAGGGGCTCCCACCTTATTCCCTCTAAAAGTGGTGAGACACCATATGTATGCTCGTAGCAGTTTCTAACAAAGCGCGCTGCATTTCTTTATATAAATATTTGATTGGACCGTTGCCCAACCGTTGGACAATCAATAAATGACAAATACTTATGCCATTAATTTTCAGTTCAGTAATTAAGAGCTTTTCTTTTTTCAGGAAGCAGCACTTAGGACTCATTTATAAATCAAATGATACCATAAAGCTAATGAGAGCAATATTGAACCCAAGGCTATAATTAATCGTCGTCCTTTTCAGCCACTCTGAAATCAGATAGCTGAAAAGGATCGCTGAAAAGGATCGCTGAAAAGGATGCGTGAAGCGTGACACTTTGCATATACCGAGTTATATTCCTATATATATATAGTTCGAAACCCCTCAACCACGGGCCAAAGCCGGCGCTCAACCCCAGCAGCAGTCTCAGCAGCCCAGTTCCGGCCGTCGATCACAGCTTTTTTGAGGCCAAGGAAGGAGCGTCTAGGAGGCTCACGCCTCGGGGAGGATCTCGTCCGGCGTGGTAAGGCACTGGAGGCTGAAGACCACGAATTCCCACGGAGGTGTCGAGTGTTCAGGTGTGTTTGCCTGGGGCTGAATACGGGTGAGACTCGATTATGCTCACCGGACATAACAATACCGATATTTCACTTAAACACGTTCACTGAACATATCCACCGATTTTGTAATCCATAGCAATAGTGCATAGAGTACATCACCTAACAATAAATAGCATTAATTTTAATCTCATTTGTCGTAAAACTGCTTTAATTTTTACATTTTTAAGCCAACACGGTAGTAACTTTTTTACGCACTTAATTTTTGTTTTCATATTTTCATATTTTGTAAATTATGGTTCAGTGTATCCTTTTCCACGCATTGTGATTCTGAAATTTGCCTAAGCTAAGGCTTAATTTATTTATTTCAAAAAATTTTTCACATACAGCAGTAGTGCCAATTTATAGTGAAACATTAACAAAAAACATGAAAGAGGACAAAAACACAATAACAGCATAAAAATAAGCAACGAGAGCCCAACATGGAAAGGGGAAATATTTAATTTGTTGACAGGTGGGATATCGCTTGGGTGGTGAAATTGTTGCATGTTAAATAAAAAGGATCGGCAGTGTGAGGGAGTGAATTTAGAAGGGATGGCAGGCGGAATAAAGGCGAACGCTTGTTGAGAGATATCCTATGAATAGGCAGATGGAGTAGAGTATGGGTGCGGGTGGATCGAGTTGGTATCCTGAAGTTGAAGAGAGAAAGCAGTTCAGGGCAATCAATGGTCGAGTTAAGGGTATTGTGGAGGAGTTTTAAATCCATTTTAAGTCTGTGGTTTTCGAAGTTAGAAATGGAAAGAGAGGACAGCACAGCGTTTGAAGGCATATTACGGAGATGTGGGACTCTGTGCTTGACTATTTTGGCAAATAAGTGAGAGATTCAATCGATGTTTTGCAATGCAATGCAAAATGCAATGCAATGTTGACGCAATGTTTTTTACAGTCTAAATGTGGTCGAAGTAATTTAGTTTTTGGTCGGTTAAAACGCCTGGGTCATTTTAGGTTAATTAATTTTTAGGCTAACAAAATAGGCTAATTTACTTCCTTATACAGAAAAAAGAACTGTAATGATGCATGTATGGAAGAATAAATATATAATTATTATTATTATTACATGGGCGCAACGCAAAGTCTGGTGGCACGCTCCCTCACTGCGAATCGGTTGACCAGGGGAAGGCTGGACGGCCCTAGAGAGACGGTCCGACGGATTGTCGGCTGAGGGAACGTACCACTAGGTCTCTTGGTGTGACGCTCATTTTATTTTCATAAGGTACAATTGTTTTCCATGTTCAATCAGAAATTCAACTCCTTTTCCTTTGTTTAAAGAATACAATTCTGCAGAGCTATAGGCATACACATATATTTCTGCGTTCTCGGGTGCCATCGCACATGCGTGAGTGGCTGCCATTAATGCTGCTAGCGCTTCTGCTTCAACTATTGTCTTTTCCTCGTAGAAAAGCGAGCAATCTCTGCAGCGAGTTTGTTGTCAGCGACAGTTGCATTGTGTCTGTGTCTATTGTCACTCCTAAATATCTAAAGGATTGTCTCGGCACTAATTGGCTTTTCTTCCTGTTTATCGATACCCCCAATTCTACTTCCAAGAACAACACTATTTCATTAATGCACTTAGAATCATTTTCTGGAAGCACTAAAAGCCAATCATCTAAATAAGCAATTATTACAAAGATACAATCAATTACAAAGATATGTTACCAGAGTTTAAATTTCAGAGTCTTAGTGAAAGAAGAATTATAAATGAATTACTATTTTTGTATGATATTATTAAAAAAGGCCATGGTATGGAATTAGTTGGTAAATTAAATTTTATAGTCCCAGCAAAGAAAAAAAGACTTAATAGAACTTTTTATGTAAGAGATGTAAATACAAATTATTGTAAGAATGCACCGTTGAATAGAGTATGAATTACCTACAATACCTTTTGCAAAGAACTGAATATTAGCATGTCAAAAGAAAATTTTAGGAAGGATATACAATTATTGTTATCAAAAGTATAAAATCTGTACGGAAAACGATCACTCATGTTATCAAGACTATTGTGTAATATTCAGCCAGCCTTGACTGATGTTATTGTGTTGTGTATTGAACTGTGTAATAGTTTACCCTGTTATTATGTTTTCATATTAGGTGATCTATAAACTTATTAAATAAATAATAATAAAAAATCTCAATATTAAATTCAACATATATTTCATGAGCCATCGGTCTGGGCTACCGTTATATGATGGCGGGAGCCAGAGCGTGGCCCATATGGAGTCTGAACCAGGAGTAGTATTCATTATCTACCCAGTTATATTCCCATATAACTCGGTATATTGCAGCTATACTGAGGTCGTATCACATTCTCCACCTTCGATATACCTCTACCTCTTCCACAAGTAGCACAACTGTAATGAGCCATAGGACCATAAAAACCGTTAGTTTTTTTGCCGTATGCAAAGATTTCACTCCAATTGCTGATAAATGGTGGAAGTTTTCAGGATGTGAAAATTTGTTACCTTTCTCTACGACATGTTAGATAAAATGTACTTTAATTCAGGTGTTATTTATTTTTTGTTTCACGTAGCCACCGGAAAGAACACATAAGACGTTTCACGTTGGGGCAAATAGCTTTCGACAACAAACGAACACGCCCAACTTTACCTAGAGGATAGAAAAATCCACTCAGGAAGAACATGAGCCTTAAACCTTGGTTATTAGGCTGGTGGGGACATTAAATCATTGCCTCCGAGAGCATGGCCGGCAACGACACCCATAGGAAAAGTTTCGGTAGAATGGCATAGCCATCGTTAAACTTTTGGCTGAAAAGAGAAAACAATTCTGTGCTTTGTCCGCTAGAGCTTAGCCTCATTTGATGGGGAAAATGGCAGCGTCCAAGTCAGATGCCAAAAAAAATTATAGCGCTTCGTTTCCAAGAACCACAACTACGTTACAGTATACGTTAGTATTGCCTCTCGCTAAACCCTTATACAGAGTATCGTCGTGGATTGGTCCTTTTCATTGTGCGAGTGGATTTTCGATACCGATAAAGCAGTGTGTGTACCTAGATAAGATGTTTTCGAAAGATGGACAGATAGATGAAGAGACAAAGAGACGTGCAAATGCTGGAAGGAAAGTGGTAGGTGGCATGTGAAGCATATCAAGGAATGAGTGCCTCTCTAAGGAAGTGAAAATTGCCGTGTACAAAAGTGTACTTCTCCCCACTTTTTTGTATGGTAGTGAAACATGGGTACGTCGGGATGGAAGTAAGAGTATGGTAAACGCCGTGGGTATGAGTTATCTGAGAAGTATTTGCGGTAAAATAGGATGGATAGGGTCAGGAATGAGTGGGTAATAAATTAATGTGCGTTAGATGCTCCAGTAATGGACATATATGAAAGGAGTGTGCTTCGTTGGTTTGGTCATGCTGAGAGAATGGATGAGAGTCAAATAACGAAGCAGATATATAATAGTGAAATGAATGGTGCGAGGGGTAGATGTAGGCCGAGAAAGTTGCCTACCCCGGAAGGGAACGGCGTGATTGGTATGTATGTATAAGGCAGCCAAAAATTCTTTATGAGTAAGAGAGCAGTGACATTGGAACTCCAAAGCGGTCACCTCAACCCATGTGACCTGACCCACCCAAGGATCAGACAACAGGAGTGGTCAGTGAACCTGTAAGAGGCCTTCACTCCATCGTGGGACATACTGACCTTTGCTTTTCGGTCATCATGCTGAAATGGGGCGAAGGACAGGAAAAGGGAATAGAAGACAAGTATCAATGCACCCTCCTCCTTTCCAATGTTAAACAGCTAGGTGCTCGTGCCCCTATCCTCTCGCAGGTAAGCATTTTCAGAAAATTCCCTGAAGAGGGAGTCGGCCGGGTTGAACCCTGCTGGGTCGACCCGCATGCCATGACAGAACCTTACCCTAATAAGGCTTTAAATTGTTTCCCTCGATAAATTGCAACTAATACATCACTCGGAACAAATGCCTAAGCACGAGGGAAATTCCTCACAAGCCAGCTGGCTTTGAACTCCGTGCAGCTGTCGAAAGGCCCGCTGTTGACATTGAAAATATAAGTGAGGAATGCCTACTTTCGTCCTTATGACGAGAACGTCCTTAAGAAGAGACGGGCTCCTTATTCAGTTCTTAAAAAGCAGCTGTATATGATCGTCCAAGCAACGAATACAGGCAGAAAACACTGACGCTTTCACGTAGGAATAATACTTCGGAAGTACTTAGAAACATAAGAGGAGTATATAGACAATAAGAGTGGAACCTAGTCTATTGAGTGGTTTGAGTAATCTATGTCAATTAAAAATGGTAAATGTACTAAAAAGAATTTTCTATGACTCCGTGAAAATTACTGCTGAGATGTAGCTTGAGGGAAATATCAATTTACGAAGAAATGAGTGAATTTGGTCTCATTTTAAAGAAAAATATCTCACCCTTCCATTGACGCCAAAAATTCAACCCCTTACCACATTACTTTTGGAGATATTTGCCAAAAATACCAGCCCTTTTACATGGGAAATAGTGCGTGTATGCACTCCAGAGAGGCATGATTTACAAAATGAGGAATTTATAACACTTTGATGTCGTAAAAAAACTAACAGCGTGTAGTCTGTGTTTTTTCTCAACTATTTTTGAAAATTAATCATTATATCACTTCAGTAGGTTCTTTGGTATCATAATAAACCTTCCGTTTTGACGGAGTTTCAAACGTACCGTGTGAATAAATGAGTCAAGTTAAAGACTTATTTGCATATTTTCATTGAATTACTTGCCATTTCTGTCACATAAAACTATATTATTACACCATTAATAATGCAATATTTTCATAGTGTGTCTCAGAGTTGGTGAAATTAAAACGTATAATTTGAATATGGTCTCTATTATGACTAGGGAACTATCTCGCTCAGACTACCGTAAGTCTCAGGACTCACTTTATATTGGCATAAAGCGTTTTCATTAACAAATATCTATATATATCACGAGTGAGAACCCGAAAGCAATGCTTCACGCAAATCTGAACAGAAACAAAAATCACTCCAACCAACTTCAATGCCGTGCTTGGGCTGTAGCAAAGGACCCGATCGAACATGATCACATCTATTTCAAAGGCTTTGATAGTAACGAATAAATAGTGTCGAAATGGGTCTCCTTGGAAACAATAACTAGAGTTTTGTTCTTGTATTACATATTTGGTCTCATTTTGACGATTAAATCAGATAAGAAAACATTTTAAAGCAATAAGTCAACAATGGTGCACATATTCTGATACTTTTTAAATATTTCTCTTCCACCTGCAATCAGAGAGTATACCGTTTTGACCCAAATCAGTATTGGATTAGTGGGTTTAGTAAGAGGTGAGCCTAGAGAAAGACTTCCAGTCGACCATCGTCCACAATTGAGTTAATTGTGCAGGATGGATTAATGGTTGTTTTTAGTGAGATACCACTTCATATTAAATTCCATGAATATGGCCTCAACATAAAGAAAATCACTCACCTTTCCAGAGATATCAAAATAACAGCCACCGCACTAATTTTCCAGTGATCTATCAAACAATAAAGGCCGTTTTTATGGTTATAAATGGTTCTGTTTTGTACACCAGAGGGCTCAAAATGCCGATTTTTTAAAGCATTGATCCCGTAAAAAAATTAACCCTATGTAGTTTTTATGATTTCCAATGCTTGAAAAAAACCTCACAACAGCAATTTTCACGGAGTCACTGAAAATCTTCAGTTGTGTGGGAGATTTTAGCGTTAGGCGTGAATAAAAGTAGTCAAGTTAATGTCTAGTCTCCGCGCATTTCGTTAATTACTGAGAATTTCAGTAATATGGAACTACATTTTTTTGTATTTAAAGAGATGTGGTATACCAAAGGTGGATGGAATTGAAATCAATTTTATTGTCCTGGGAAAAAGTCCGTTAGAACATTAAATCAGTTCAAATTCCGTCATAAGGAATAGAATACAAAACCAAATACTAAGTCTTACAAAAAAAGAAAACAAACAAACGACTTTCCAGTCGGCAAAGAAATATAACAAATGAGCGAGGTAAATGAAAAACGGTCTTAATATCAATAATCTAAACAATATGTTAAAATAAAAATTTACAATCTGTAATACCTATTAATAAAAAAATAAAACAGCAAACGAACAGATATTTTATGATACAGAAAAACAGCAAATGCTCATAGTGAACAAGTAACAATATCATCTCATATAATCATGTCTTCTCATAAGGAGGAGAGAGAACATTTGGGGGACAAATAGTCAGCCATACTCCTTTTAAATTGAGACATTCGTAGAAAATGTAATAATATCAGGCAATGAGTTCCATAATTTACAAGATGAGATGTGGAAAAGGTAGTCATTGTCAAAAACTGAAAATGTTTCATAAGTACTGATGATGAATGTTAAGTTTTTTTAAACTTGTTCAGCGATTACTGTATTCTCGGAATAGCCCTCATAAAGATTTTTTATACTATCTTTCTCTGTTACTATTAAGTCACTCCCTTGCATACAAGTTGGTATGTATTTCATAATTTGAAAACACGGTCAAAAAATGAAAACGGGTTACCTTAACATCTCGAGCCGCATTTGGCGCACCCACGTCATTACAATTTTAACTTCATGCTTCTTGCAGCTACTGAATTAAAAAAATGAAAATCCAATATGGTCTCTAATATGACTAGGGGAATATCTCGCTCAAACCACCTTAAGAGGAGAGTTCTGTTGGTGGTGGTGGTGGTGAGGGGTAAAAGCAGGATGAAGCGGGAGAAGAGCGTCGAAGTATGAGAGATAGGGAGAAGGGAGTTCTAAACGCTTCCTGCAGGGCTGAAACGGGAAGGGAAGGGAGGGTGAGATGCTTTCTCACATAAATGCATCAGAAGAGAGGGATTTCTTGTGGGAGGGGAAGCCGGCGTCTCGGGAGAATTCGGTCTGCCAGCTCGCTCTTGCCGCCCGGGGCCGAACTAATTAAATTCCAAGTAGGGTACAACCTGTGCAAACAAGCTCTGCGGGGGCGGGGGAGAGGGGAGACGGAGGGAGGATGGGGCGGGATGGGGATGGAAATGGGCGGAAGGGGGTGTGGTTTCAGCTTCGAGACGTAAGATGAGAATTGGCAGGGGTGTGGGTGGGGCAAGGAAAGTTGTCTCGCTTAATCGCTCTCATTTGGGAGTGTTCTGCGAAAGGGGGCGTGGCTGTTCGAGCGGCGAAGAGGCACGAGGACGCCCTCTGCCAAAAGAGGCAGGAAGCAATCATCACAATCCTCTCCAAAATATCCACGAACATCTGATATTTTGCGGAGGTACATATTTTACAGAGCGGTTGTCTCACCCAGTCGAATTTGCGGGAGTCATACGCGAAAATTCCGATCCTACTCTGGCGCAATGTCCATAGTGTAATCTTTGATTTTTCAAAACTTGACACTCCATTCAAGATAATGAAATTCAGAAGGAGAGCATGTTTGAATTTCAAAGAATGACAACCCATGATTGGATTGGATTGGATATTTGGGAAGGCGACCGACGGCTAAGGTCATTTGCGCCATAGGGGATAGGTAAGGGAGAAAGGGTGGATATAAACCCAGCGTCGGCATTAGCCTGCTCTTAACGAAAGACGCCAAGGGGATCACAGTTTAACGTCTCATCCGACAAACGGACTACTGCTCTTAAGCGTTCTCCAGAAGACTCTCAAGTAGGAATCGGGTTTCCTCTGAAAAATATCCTCCTCTGCAGGGATTTGAACCCTGGCCGTATGTGTGGTTAGCCAGTACTCTAGCCACCACACCAACCCGATCACCGACAACCCATCATTTTCTCTACTGAGCCAAGTGAGTGAAGGAATGTTATTTTGTTGTAACATTTAGTTCTTTTAATGGCTTTGATGCCTTGATAACTACTAATATTAGACTGAGTAGAGGAAATATTAAACGGCGTGCGGACGTCGGCGGTAAAGTCGAAAGTAGAATTATGAGCATATCTACGAATGAATTTTTAGTGAGGGAAGCAAAAAAATGGACAAAAGTGTTGTCCTCTCGACATTATTATTTGGCAGCATCGCCTGGGTGCTTTAAATATGCATAATGGTAGTCTAAACTAAGAGGGTATGGGGTTTTTGTGAAGTGATTGCGAGAAATGTTGGATGGATGAAATCAAAATGAGTGGGTAATGGAAGAATGTGGGCTAGATGTTCCAGTGATGGACGTACATGCGAATGGCTCGTTGGTTGTCTATGTCGAGTTATTACAGAATAGATGAATCGATAAACGGTGTCATAAATTGACAATAAAACAGAGTAAACGCTGTGTGAGGGTGAGGTAGAACGTGAAAATCATGATTGAATGTGGTAAAATCACCTACCGAACGATCTTAGATTTTCATGGCGTATCTGTTGAATATAAATCACTCGGGATATCTATCTTAACGGTCAGAGCCACCACCATCCCTCACAAAAAGCGCATTAAAATCAACTTTATTAACAAGGGTGAAGTCTATATCCGAAAATGAGATTTTTCCAACCGAATTAAGCCATTTAAACAAGATTTTTATACAGAACGGCAATAATAAACAGCAAATTTCGATGGTCCTGAAAGGGTCCTTTGAGACATCAGGGAGTTGCAAACTGGAGCTGTCTGAAAGATTTGTGGCCAAAGCCTCCCTCCCCTATGTTTCTACGATATCGAGAAGGATTCAACGCATTCTACTGCGCTGTAGAATGAAGACTATCCGTTTACCACCACAAAAACTAAAGTAGAAACTAGTGAAGGCGAAGTACTGAATCGGCCTGAAGATTCCAGGTGTCTACCAAATTCCCTATGAATGCGGGAAGACCTAGGTTGGAGAGACAGGCCGCACAATTAACAAGATCACACAAGATCAAAGGAGCACCAAAGGCATTTCCGATTGGTTAAACCACAGAGGTCAAAAGAAGCGGAGCACAGCATCAGCGGTGATCATGCAATTCTGTGAGAGGGAGTCAAACTTCTTGGCCACATTCATGGTTATTGGGACCACCTCATCAAGGAAGCCATCACGATCCACTTACAACCAAACAACTTCAACCGAGACGCTGGTTTAAATTTGAGTGATTCCTGGAAACCTATCACTAAAACTCTATCTACTACGACTTTGTCGCAGAGGTGGCGAAAGTGGGAAACAAATTCGTCACGGAACGGTTCGCCCCTATAGTGTCGGAAAATGGTTAGATTGTCAGCAAGCAAGGGTTCACCATTTCATGATTGCGACCTCAAAAACGAGTAATGATGGATGCTCTTTACGTATCATATAGGAAAAAGATTTCGCCAGAGGTTGACCGTCATTTATTTTCAAATATCCAACTGAGAAGTGAGCTGTCGTTAGTTTAGGTAGGTTTCCTCACTAGCCCAGAAAAATAAACATTTTTCTTTCACATTGTCTTTTGGAATGATATTTTTCAAACCAAATAAAGAAAACCCGAAGTCAATATCTTTAATAGTTAACCCGTAAGTGAGTGATACGTAAACAGGGGCAGAGTGAAAATGAGGCCTGAACCGCTCCCCTCCACCGTCACTGCCATAACGCCTTAATAATTATATTTTTCAGAAGGTATCCTATTTGATATCTAATATTTCCAATCACTGTTTTTATTGCGTCCATATGCCTCAACAAACGAGATAATGGAGTATGGTGTTTAATACTTGTCGCATTGAAGAAAAAAGTATCAAAAAGGCGTATAACTAAGTCGAGAAGTACATGAAATGTGGCAGAGGAATGCTGAAGGGAAGTAAGTCGGTTTGTGGTGGGGAGGGAATGTAAGAGGGAAGGAGAACGAAGAGGGCAAGATGAATGTGCTCACATTTGTAGGGTTTAGGAGGGTTTTAATGGAGAATGGCAATTCAATGCGATGGACAATACATTTCACCCATCTCATTCTTTCCCTTAAACGTTTCCCGTTGTCTTCCTCCCCCTCGCCCCATTTTTATACACTCCTGCGTAATGACGACAAGTGGGAGTGAGTCGACGAATTAATACGAGTGGCAATATTTTTCGTTCACCAGTTTCCTTAAAAAAAACAGTAATGGCTCCTTCAAGCGTCATTTTAGTCATCTTAGACAATGGTCGCTTCTCATCGCCTCCCGACAGCGAGCGCCACTTATTCTTCAGCGTCATCGATATTTATTTTCTCTCTCTCTCTTTTTTGGAATCGGTAGCCACGACACGCGAATTGTGGGCGTGGTCGATATATCGATGATAGTCGAGCAATTTACCTGCGCCCCTCCTCCCACCGCCCTCCACGCCATTTCGGGAATGATTCCCGTACCTTCCCGCCCTCCACCCCACTTGCCACCGCCTTCCTTCCGCCCCCGCACGTTCCAGCTCCACCCCATTAATCCAACTCCCTCATCCGACAAATGTTCTCACTTCATTATCTTCCTCTAACCTTTGAAGGCGTTGAAAAATATTCATCTCGGCCCATGCACGCGAAAGTTCCTCATCCATTAATGATACTGCACTTTACTGGTATAAAAATGTTGCCCTTAATTATGATCACTATTTATCGATTAATTAAAAATCAAGTGCAATTTGCACAGTACCGAAATAAACCTACTATTTCTACCGTCAACACAAAGTTTATTATTAAAACCATGATTCATAATATATACATGCTATTTATTAAATGCAAATAGATATGCACTCCTTTTAATAATACAGAACGAACGTCCAATTTCCATGCGTATCTCCTATTCTTCTCGTCCAGCATTTTAATTCTGAACGCGCCACTATCTACTGGATTCTCAGAGACCCGCAAAACAGCGAAAACAAAAATCAAGACTTCTGCCATTATTATTCTGCAACACTAACTTTTAAGTTCCCTTCATCTCCCGGTATAGTTATTTAAACACTATGATTCTTAGCCATTGCCCAGATGCAATTAATGCAAAGGAAAAATAACTCATTCCGTTGATTCACTATCCTACAATAATTTTTATTTATTTTTCAGTTAAGTATTTTTCTTCTCGATATCAAATTGATAGGATTTTCGTAAATCTTTCAATCTTGACCGATCCTAATGGACACATTTACTGAAAAACAATTTTGTGATTTGTCGGAGTATTGTGGTAAAGCTATGGCAAGAAATATGACTGACTGCGTTTGCTATTGGTTGGACTAATTTCTCCAGTGCTCCTTCAAACCACGTGTCGAATTATTACTTCACGCTACAGAGAATCAATTGAGGAAATGGATGCAATAACAGCGTTAGCTGATTTCAGTTACAATGAAGAATTATGGGGAAAATTTCAATTTCGAGTAACTGACCCATAAAAAGTGAAAGGGAGTGATGCAAAATGTTCAAATGTATTGATAGGTCATACATATTATTCCGAATCAATCGTGCTCCAATATCGTGCATAATTACGAATAAAAATGGATTATATTTTCTTAATATGCGCTGTTATCGTATAATATGCCGAAATAAATACAAATTGTTACATAGGTCAGAAGACACCCTGGTATCCACGTGCCCCATGGAATCGCACCACACTACTACCATGCAAAGTAGCGCATGAAGCCAGTTAATCTAAATTTTTTACCAACAACAGCATCAAATGAAACTCAAATTTAGCTTATATTCAGGTGGTTGGATCAGTAATGGCGTATACTTAAGTGCCCAATTTACTCAATTTTTAAGTAAGTCGGAATGCATTCTTGGACATCATTTAAATTTAACTCGTTTTACAGTTGAAATCCCACACAGGCAGTAATTGAAATGAGGAATCATATCTTCATTTTTTCCTTGATTAAAGCATGTAATGACTGTGATATTTTTCCCCCTAGTTGAAATTTAGACGAAATTACATTGCATTATGTTTTTCTAGGGAACTGAACCCGACGTGAAATCGTGATACCTCTAAGTAACAATTATTTAAATGAGAATTATATTATGTCACAATTTTAAAAAACTGCATACATGTTTTGAGTTATTACAAAGTACATGTATGCCATCTGCCGCAAGGCTACGTATTAAAACTGTCTTGAATTGCCAAAAAGTCAAATCGATGCGATACAATATATCTTCTTTTTCTCTACTACAATCATTGATGAGAACATGTACGCAAAGTTCCCTGCAAATCTGTACACAAACAAAAATCACTGCTACCATATTAAAGCCTGAGTTTTAAGGATTTTGAAAATCATATTTTTGCAATTTTGGATGAAGTGAACTAGTGAGCGAAGCTGTTCTATCTAAATCTTCAGATACAGTCAAATATCTTGGAATAAATAAAACTTCTGATATATCGTGGAGATTACACATACAGAACATATGTGACACAGCATTAAAGAAACTATGTTTTGTTAAACGTATAACAGGAAGGTCCTCGGATGAAAAAGTCAAAGAGAGATGCTTCTTAGCTCTAGTTAGGCCACACCTCGAATACGCCGCGAGCATTTGGTACCCTGGTCATAAAGATTTGAACAAAAAAATTAATAAAATACAAATTAAAGTAGTACGCTTCGTTAAGAACTAAAATTCTAGAGACTCGGAGGCTACACGCTAGGCTTAGCTTGCTTGATAAATTCAGAACTGATATTTTTTAGAACGACATAGAGATTATTATCATGACTCCTCACTACATCTCTAGGTCTGACAGACGCGATAAAATAAGAGAGATACACTGCCGAACAGATCGGCACAAAAACTTGTTCTTTCCACGATTAATAAGCAACCACAATAAAAATTGAGCTCCACTATATACACTCCTATACTTTATGTCACCATTTCATTTCCAAAAAACGAACACCTTTACACGGCTGGTGACCTAACACCTCCTGCCACACGCCCATGCGGCTGCTCGCGGGGTATTATGTAGATGTAGAAGCCTTGAAAAGATGGCCAAAAATACAAGTGACGCTCACGAAAAGGGTCTCTTATTCGGGAGTGGTTGAGAGGAAATTTAAAATTTTCGGGAGTCGGGGGAGTGCGCGGGAGAGATGGAATGGGGGAGATTAAAGGGAGGGAAGACGGGGGTAGGGGAGGTGAGGGGGGTGAGGGGGTGAGGCGGTTTCTGGCGATGTGTTATTCGCGATAATAGTCGAAGAGGGGGTGTGTATGTGTGTTGAGGGGTGCGAGATTAGGAAGTGGGGTAGGATGGAGACATTACCATAATCGTCTTCTCTCCTCCGCGCCTAGTATACTGCTCTTTTGCCCTCGGTCTCTCCTTCGCCGCGGGGAATATCAAGGGGGTTGGGGGCGCGGGTATCTTTATTATATGCGCCGCGAGCAGTTGATGGCGTGGGTGTCGCTCAACGACGCAATTTCGTCTCCTTTTTACGTACTATTACTTCCCCATGTTCAAAATGGATAAGCTGATGTAATCTGTGGGATAAAAAAATTATTTTTCATAATTGGAGAGTTTATGGAGAACGTAGGTTTGAGAATAACTGGAATTTTTTTTCCTCTGGAAAATTGCCCCCTTTGGCTGTGGAGTTTTTTTTCCGGGAGAGAGTTAACATATAATCCGTGAACTTGATTCGATGTCGAAATTGAGCTCCCATAACAATCGGGAATCCACCAGACTTCCGAATCACACGCAGGAGAGTTAATCAAAAACCTTCACATTTTAGGAGATATTGTCGTCTTAATCCGGCCTCGGAGAAGAAGAGGTGTATTTAATTTTGTATTAGGAAAGGAAACGATTTTAGGCTTGGCTTTGCGGTAATTATCGATCAGGGAAATTTTAAAATAAGTTCATGACACCAAGTACCTAAACCCAGGTCAAGCTGATGATATCATATAAGTAGAGTTAAAATTTACATTTTTAATTCCACTTTCTCAGGCGAGATGTTGTAGAACAGCATTGTTTATTATAAAAAAGGTAGACAGTACGATATATATTTCATATTTCAATGATGTATATGGTAGACAGTACGATATCTTTTGTGTACTATTACATTTTAGTTTTTCCTATAAATTTCTACAGTCAAACTCATTAGGTACAATAATGCAGTTCGCCTTCTAATTTCTAAATATGGCTTAATTTAACCAGTGTGAGCTTCACTGGATGTTATTGAGCGCAATTTACCCATGTAATTATAAAACACTGCTGCAAGGAGATATATCTCGAACCAAGCAAGTAATAGAGTGTTGCCACAGCACTTTATTTACAATCCTCAGGGTCATCACCTCGAACTTGTGCTGATCTCTCCTTTTGTTTTAGCCTCATAGTTTTGCTCTCCTAGTTTTTTCTTTCATTTGTAACCCGATATGCACCGTTTCTTCGTCAAGATGTTCCTAGTTTTCAATCCATCCTGCAGAAGTATGATTTTAGTTTTATTCTAACAAAAAAATGAACTGTTAACAAAATAAAAATCATAATTTGGCTATCTCTTCAGTAAAGCTTTAGTTGTAAGAAAAATTCTCGAGCATCTTTTGCGGAGCAGCTACGAGGAGAGAGGGGCTTCAAGCATTCCAGGAACTAAGTTTTCAATAAATGCCGAAAAAGTGTTTTCTTCCCACTGAACTAGCATTTTTGTTGCTAATATGTTTCTCTAAGACATTAGATAAGCATTCTTCCTGCCAAATTCAGGACTCTTTCGTTATTTCTCACATCCATGACTGCACACTCCATCACCTCTCTGACAAATGCGTTGATAAGGTCCTATGAGCAGCAGAGCTAACCTCTTAAAAATCGGAATATAGTAAACCCTAGATTTACTGCACAAGACGCTCATTAGAGTATTCGCGAATCTTGAATGAGAACTCATTATCTACCGGGGAAATTTGGAAATACCGTACCTATGACACTGCCAGTGGTCGTATTGTTCTTTCATATGTGATTTTAGTGAAAGTGCGTTTTAATTTCAAAATTCAATGTTGTATGTTACTAATACACCTCTCTTCATGCAAGAACCATTATGATTTTAGTTAAGAAAGACGTATTTATATACATTGTGTGGAAATTAACAATGAAAATTTCCTAGCGACGGACCAGCCAGAGAAATCCTAAAGTGCGTACAATGACTTTCAATGGGGTATTTTGGAATACGCACATATGTGACTTATCCATTCGGGCAAAGGATTGCTACTGCGGTTGATATTTGTGCATCGTCAATTGCTAGAACAGTAAAAGCTTCATGAGAACATTTCCCTCAATGACGAAAGGAAAATACTGGACGTTTTCTAAAAACATGTGTAAGTTAATAATTGATTTACTAGTTTTAACAAAAAATATTCCTCTAACATTTATAAAACCTTCCTCTAAAGCCTGATTGAATTAATGCAGGTAACTAACTTTATATTTTATTATTGTAAATAAGTCCTCCAGGCATAGGGTATAGAATAATATATGCATTAGCTGAGGATTTTACCGAACTTTACACAAGGATATGTAAATATTCCAACTTTATTATTTGAAGATCTAAGGAAACTGAGATAGGTCACTCTCAGCAATAATTATTTACCTTACTTCCGGATTTTTCTTAACTATGGCGAGGAGAATGCAAAGTAGAAAGAATGAGTGAATTTGGAGATCATTAGAATTATAGTGGTCATGTCTCAACCCAAAATGATTCCAAACTTATGTACTACGACTTAGAATATAAGAGTCAAGTGTTCCATCGTTGTCTTTCTCGGTGTTAAAGTAAAGATTTTTGATGTCTTTGAATTTTTTACGTAGGTATTTTAATGGTGACAAAAGGACCGGGAACTTTAGATGGAATAGAGGCAGAACTATAGTCTATAAAAAAGATTTGTGGTGAGCACCCAAAAATGCAGGATTGCAGGAACAAAATTTTAATACTTTTTATGGCAATAATTTGTATCATGAGTGTTAAATAAAGCTTCATCCGTGAATACTCTCGAGTTATTATCAACTTCGTCACATTTTGTAAGGTTCCTCTGATGAATGTATATTGTATATTAAGATACTCTCTGTAAGCTATCAAGAGACCGAATTCTTCGAAGTCCAGTATTTCGGCACTATCGTGTGCAATGTATTAATTAAACAAGGGAAGATTATTTTTTCAGAAAAGTCTAAATTCATATCTATTGCTTCATTTAAACGCTCATTAGTAGCTATATGTGCATTAAAGAGGATCGCTTCATGAGAAAAGATTATTGCAACCATAATTAAGCTCTTTTTTTATATGTATATCATTTTTCTTCTATCCTGCCGGCAAATTAAAAAGAGTTCGTTGGATGATCTTTTAGAAAAGCAAAGAGGTTCTCTGGAATCGTTCGCATAATATAACAGGAAAAGTTTTCCAACGCTAAGACCATCACTTAACGTGTCTCGTAAATTCTAAAGGAAGATAACGAGAAGAGGGTTAAGCTCCTAATCCCTCTAGACCTACGCCCACATTCTATAAGCAAATCATGAAAAGTGTACTTTTCCGAGCCTGTCATTATTGTGTGAGTGAATAAATATATACTCATTCGAGTTATATTTTAATTACAAGCACTCAGCTGGCAGTAATTAGGCAAGACAAGCTACCAGATTTCTTACAGAAAATTATTTTGTTGATCCATTGCGAAAACTCTTGAGTTTTTCATCAGCCGATGAAATACTCAAGAGCCCCTCTCCCTTCCAATGATTTACTACTTTAAGATTTCCCGCATTTAGAAAAGTTATCAACCAAAACAATACCAAGCAAAGCATATTGCTCCTATAGATATGGGTACAGATGATGGCCCTTAGCAGCCAAATCAATCGATTACAAAATGAAAGCTGCAACGTAGTAATTACACATAAGCTTTATCAACGACCTAGGTTTCGGCATATGAAGTCATCATATTATGAAAGACCTGATGATTCCTATTTAAGATATTTTCAATTGGGTATTCAAAGATAGAAAAGGTTTTGTTTAGAAAATCTTACTGATTATAACTCAGTGGGTCCATCTCCGGTGCTTTCATTCTTTCTCTATCTTTACATAAGACGATTTTTGCTAAAGAACTAAAATTTTATGCTGAAACAACTTCCAAAAGCTCAATACTGCTAATACTCAATTTACCGCACAGTCACAAGGGCTATAACTTTGAGCAGATATCTGAAACAGTTGATCACCCCGAACTCTTAAATACAACGGCCAATGAAACAAATTTTGTACTCTTCACTTTTTTCATGTTAAAGCCGAATACAAAATGAAATATAACCATGAAGTTGCTTTGAATAAGACAGTCAAATTACAAATACACAACCATGCCATTACAAATTCAAGTTGAAATTAGAAACGCAACATAAATCTGTAACAGCCACCCATTTTTAATTGCGACTAATCAGCATCAAAGGATGTGGGAATACTTATCCAATATTCAATTTATTGAAATATAACATTGTAACATATGAAAATTATTTAGAATGTGACCGTCGAAAGAGAATAAATTGTAGTATAAAAAGAGAATAAAGAGTAGTGATTGTTCCTCGCTGGTGATCTGTACCTGGCACCCCTTTCACCCGAAGACCAGCATTGCGACCTTTGTCCCATATTCCACGCATAACCCATGGCTCGCACCAAGTAGAGATGGTAAAAATCTCTAATTCGACCGCTTAAACGGCAATCATTTCCACCCAATTGACCTTCGACCTCTCCTCTTGAACGCCACTTCACCCCATTTGAGAAACATTCCACGTTCAAAACCTTTCCTCTTATGCAACCCTCATCGTCTTCCCATTTTGATGGAAGGTAAATTGGGTAAATTCAAGTCGTAGCAATGACGCTTTGTAATGTAAATGAACAATCTTTCAATGCATTCGTTGACCGTATTGATAATGATCGAGTGCTCTTATAACAATGGGGGCTGCGGGCCAATCATACTTGAGATAGAGAATATATATGGCATAGGCATCATAGACATTAGCTTTCTGCAGCATACCAGGATCATAGCATAATAGGATCTTTATGCAGAAGGACCAGACTCAGAAATAGAAGCAGCGGAGAGCAGCAAGATTTTAAATAAGTTTTACGATAAACTTAGCAGTGTTTTCGGATTGCTAAAAGAATTAAGGATAGCCTCTCACAGATTGAAGGGAAATATATAAGTTTAATTTTTGGCAAAAGTTTGATGCAAATTATTTTTTGCAGAGCGTTCAACATATTTTGCTAGGGCCAAACTATTATGGAAGGAACGATCAGAGAAATAAGACGAAGGAAAAAGACTGCAGAACACCGAATATTAGAATTCTAGGTATATCGTGGGGATTACACATACAGAACATATGTGGCGCAGCATTAAAGAAATTAGGTTCTGTTAAACGTATAATAGGAAGGTACTCGGATGAAAAAGTCAAAAAGAGATACTGCTTTGCTCTAGTTAGGCCACATCTTGACTACACCTTGAGAATTTGGGACCCTGGTCATAAAGATTTACCCAAAAAAGTTAATAAAATACAAAGGAAAGCAGCGTGCTTCGTTAAAAACTGCTACGAGCAAACATATAGTGTCTCACAATTTCTAGAGGGATTAAGGTGGGAGCCCCCAGAGACTCGGAGGCTGCACACTAGGCTGAGATTGCTTGAGAAATTGAGAACTGATATTTTTCAGAGCGACATAGGGAATATTATCATGACTCCTCAGTACATCTCTAGGTTGACAGATGCGATAAAATAAGAGCAATACACTGCCAAACAGATAGGTACAAAAACTCGTTCTTTCTGCGAGCAATAAGCCGCCACAAAAAAAATAAACTCCACTAAATACACTCCTATAATACATGTCACCGTTTCATCTCCAAAAACTTACACCTTTACACGGATGCTGACATAACACCCCCTGCCACACTCCCATGCGGCGGCTCGCAGGGTATTATGTAGATGTAGAGTGCTCCTCCACTTAACACTGTCCTTGCTTCAGGTTAGACTGCGTATTGTTGGACTGTCTGCTTTTTGTTCAGCGCCAAGCGGCCGGAGAATGCATGAGGCGATGATTAGAATTCGCAGAGCTGTATGCCTGGTACGTAATCACCCCATCCCACACATCCTAGTGGTTGCTTGACAAGATACGTCGTAGGTATAGATATATATGCCTCGTATTTTAAGAATGGTTACTTGTAACAACATAAATAAACGATAAACATACCGAGGCCAAAATTTCTGGCTGAAACTTCATCAAATCTCTAGCCAAAACCAACCAATTTTGCCTTCGTGATCTTAGGGTGCAAAATCGCCTCTATATATTTTACGTACCAGCCTAATTAAATGTCAGAGGATATATCAATCTCAGAAACATTGTGTGAAAGAGAACCAGGAAACCTTGAGGCACATCTAAGAAAGGCTGCCTTCAAGAAAATCACAAGATAGCTCATAGTGAATACCACAGAGACTTAAGCATTTGGCAACATTTGCAAAATTTAAAGTTGAACTTCTTTGCATCCCTGACTACTAGCAATGTGCAGAAATACATTTTTTGGCAAAAAAATTCATGCTGTTTCACTCAAATGTATTTCACCTTTAAACATTAATTACTTCCAAAAAGCTCCTTCACATTCAATGAAGATGAATTTTAGAGAAAGACTGTAGGAGAGAAAGGTATATTCTTTAATTCGAGGCGAATAAACTATTTCCCTATAGAAAGTTTATCAAATGGCGCTGAGTAAAAGATGCAAATTTGGGAAAAACGTTTTTAAATTAGATATTTGTTTCATTTCTTCGTTGGCGGAACTTGCCACTGTTTTGATGAAATTTTAATAGTGGCCTATTTGGTGTCGTCAATAATTTTTTCCACTGCTTCAAAAAATATCTGCTAAGGGCATCTTTATTTAGCTTATGTATAAAATATAGCATTCCAGTAAAAGCATCGTATGGTAAGGGGAAATCCACATAATTAATGCATCATTGAAATTACTACTTGGCCTCATTTATCATTCAGTACTTTAACACGGTTGATTTCCATGATTTCCTTCGTCAACGGAGGCAAATCACCACAAATTCTAGTTTTTAAAGCGGGCCGCGTAGTATGCGAGAATATCCCCGTCTTTGAATACAAAGTTTACGCAAGCCAGACGTTTTAGCAAAGGTAGCGGAGCAAAACGAAGAAGTAGTAAGAAGGCTCCATTGAATGAAGCTTCATAGCAGGGGGTCCTGAAGATTCTGTGCCACTCATAATTTCTGGGCGTTAAGACGGTAAGGACGATTAATAAGAAAGTAAAAGGCCGGGAATTAAGTCCAAGGAAAGGATTTAAGAATAAGAGGGAAGGAACTCGGAGCCCTTTGCTTTTCCGCAATGCGGTATAAATATAAGGAGGTGCCCCCGTTTTTGTAATAAAAAATGAACGGGATTACGAGGAACCAGGAGGGTTCCAGCAGGCATTAACTCTTGGTTATGTGAACACAGAGGTAATGAAGATAAAAGATACAAACGAATGGTCGTCCCCTGAAAAAAACGACGAAGTAACGAATAAAGGGGCTCTCTACTTGTCTCGCCACACGGAGAGCACTTTTTCGTGTCTTCCATTACATTTATCAGAAAGTGAACCCGTATTGGAATCTCCAAAGTACCCGGTTCATTTGAAGCCACTGGCAACACGATGAAACAATTGAATAAGAAGAATGCGTTGGAAACTTGATGATGAGAGCAAATTTAGAATATGATTAATTCTCTCACAAAATTTTTGGCGAGAAGCGCATTGAAAAATACATATTCCAACAATTTTTTCATCTTCCTCAAACTTATTGCCAAACAAATGTCTACTTTATTGGCCAATGCCTCACGCCTGTTACTTAAGAAAATTTTAAGACAGATTTTATCATAACTTTTCGTTGTTGATTGATAAGAACGGCGAATGGTTTTTTCTCTCTCTTCGAAGAAGAAACTTTCACCTTAAAAAGGAATATCATGATCTCAAAATGATGTAACTTCGTTAAAATTCCCCACAATTTTTATTGCCATACATTGAACTCGGTTTTGACGATATCATGTCATTTCCAAGGTAAAGCACATTAAAATGACATTGTATTGTGGAAACCTGGTTCGTTCGGTAATAAAAATTGCATGGAATTTTAAAAATTCTGTTGTTTTGAGATCATGACATATGTTATCAATTTTCACAAGTTTTCACCTGAATCGTTAAATTTAATAAAAAATGGAATGATTTAAATGACAGACATAGTTTCTAGGCATCATTGTTGGCCTCATTACTGACAACACTCACCACATAACTTAGATTCGTTTTACTAAACGGTCCCGTATGACTATACGTAAAAGAAAATGACAAACAACTGACCTTTCATAGTTATACTTCGTATTTTTCCACTTTTGTGAGTAGCTGCGAAAGTTATAGACGATGGAGAGGATGATAATGGAAATGCTTAATGACAAACATGAAACAAATCAAAACCTGATAATGAACTACACAGGAAAGATATAACAAAAAAAACAAACAATTTGAACTCCAGAAGTCTCCGAGGTCCAAGAAAGTTCCTTACGTCTGATCTTAGATGATGGCAGTTCAATCATAACTTATTATGGTTGAACTTACTAAATTATGAGGTTAATAGAAGGCAATCGTTACCACGTTTGGATGATAGTCGTGTAAAACGACGGTAGAGATAGAGGAGCCAGCTTCTTGTCCCTTGTCATACCCCGCTTTAAATTACGCCCCCAGTATTTTGGATCCTATTGAGGTACGTATAAAAACCTAGTTAAAACATGTGCAGCAAAGATTGGCAAGATTCTTCAATGGCTGTTAGGATAATCCCGATAGCGATATCGACCTTCTGCAAAATATGTGATAGCAATCGCATCTAGGCCGTCAGTTAAGACTTTAACTTATTATATTATGTATGTTCCAAGGCAATTAATTAACTGAAGACATTTCCATCTAACGACTCCAACATACTGTGGCTGATAAAATCAGTGGAATAAAATTAGATAAATATACTACAGAGGAAAAGATTAATATGTTATTTTTCCGTAAATGGCCGATGGCACTCTTTCCTAGGGTTTTCTATATGTAATATAGTTAGTTGAGTAAAGTAAAGTGGGCTCACTTCCTAATGCATGTATCCTCATCTGCTACACCTACTACCCGGTACAAACACCTGGCAATGCATGTCTGAGACTTCAAACTTGTCTATGAATTTGTGTTCTTTTAAAAACACTGATAAAACAAGCATGCCTTACTGTAGCATTTATTTGAAAATATTTGCCTCCTGAGAAGTTTTAGTAGGTTTCAACTAAGTCGACAGTAGTCATAGTAACATTATCTTAAGTAGTGCATTGTGTGATGCATGTTAGTGATAGCTCAACCCCTGCCACACACCTCTAAGGTGCCTCGTAGGGTATTATGTACATGAGGGCGAAAACAAAAAAAAAGTCGATCAATCAATCGATTCATCGATACTCAATCCGGAGGAGAGAATACATTTTCCCAAATTATTCTTTCCATCAGCCAATCATTTCTTCCTAGATAGGTTTATAAAAATTTCAGTGCCTTAAGCGACTTTCTATCGTCAGAAAAAAAGGAATTTAAACAAAATGTCAAGCTGTAATGATTTTCAAGTATCGAACATTGATATTTTCTACCATGAGAAGTAGTATTAGAAGAGTGAAAGGGACTTTTTCCTCAATTTTATCAAGACAAAAATAATTACCGTCCAGAGTAACAAGTTAACCAGAGTAACGGAGTCGTGGCATGTGGGACACAATCTCGAAGTGCAAGGAGGCTTTTGCTCGGAGACAAGGGTAGTTTCCACTCCCAGGAAATAACTCCAAGGGCATATCTAATATCGTTTGCATGACTCTACAGATTATTTTAATAGATTATTCAACATCTCTTGAGATTACTGTATGGGGAAAAACTTGTAATTCGTTAGATTCCAAATAACGCAACGCATCCATCCTCACCGGCTAAGTACAGCGGAGTAACAGCAGGATGTTAAGGTGGCCCTGACCTCACTTACTCCTGATTTTAGAAAAACTTAAATATAGCATCCTTGACGTCAAAAATATTAATGGTTGAGGGCGTAACTTTGTGGAACATAGTCCCAGATATGACAAAAAAGTTACTTAGTGCAACTAAAGATATATCCTACCAATCAATTGGACACCCTGCAATGGAATATGCTACAATGGTATGGGTTCCAAAGGAAAAAATCATTAAATTATTTTTACGCACATTAAAAATCGTGAGAATGTCCAGAGGAGAGAAGCCAGGTATGTCTCAGGGAATCGCTATGGGGACAGAGTGTCACAGCAATGTTAAGGTTACTGGAGTGGAAGTCGCTCCAATAGAGGAGGAAGGTAAATAGAGTGTGTGGGATATAAAAATCGATAAAGATAGAAAAGGCTTGTGGGAAATATACTAAAAGGTTAAACAAACCCAACTCCATAGGAAGGAAGGGCTATAGTTTCAAAATAAAATCGGATGTACTATAGAATTCCTTTCTAAACTACGGAAGTAAGGAATGGAATGAGCTACCTAAAAATACTTTAAACACCTTTCCTAACACAGTTTTTTTGTTTTTCATATTATTGAAGGGAATTTTATAAACTAAGATGAAATTACAAAAATTTTATAAAGGTAGTAGGAGTTAAATTACTGCTGGTTGAATACTAAGAGATTGGGTGCATAATTCATGAGCTTCACAATGAGTATATTGTTTTGACTTCATTCAAATTCATCATTTTACCGTTGCCACCAGATTAATTGCCTAATTGTTACCACCTATTTAAATAAATAAGTAAATATTCCACACTTAAAATGTTAATTGCCGCCCCAGTTTTGACTGCACAGTATTCATTATCAAGGTGGAAATCTTTACCATACAATGATCGTTAAGCAGTCAGCACCTGGGTCCGCAATAAACACTTAAAGTGTGGTATACGATACAATATTTTTCATAAAATTCTTAAAGTGAGTTTTATTAACTAAGATAAAATTACAAAATGGTTTTTATGGAAGTTTTGCAATAAATCATCCTTGAAAGCAAAGATTTTAACATGATCCCTTGCGGTAATTGCTCAGATTACTGTGGGAAAACGTCAAATTGAACAAGAAAGCATATTTCAAATTAAACTTAAAACTGCTTATAAGATGCAGACAGGCAAATCATGGATTCGTTTTGAGCTGCACGTCCTAAAGTATTGTTTTTTGTATCAGGGAATGGATTAAGGTTTTTGGAGTGATAATGGTATTAAGATCTCATTTTAATAACTATTTAAGTGGGTCAGGAATGACTGGGTAATAAATGAGTGTGGGTTAGATGCTCCAGTAATGGACATTAAGAAAGGAGTGTGCTTCGTTGATTTGGCCATGTTGTGAGAATGGATGAGAGTCGAATAACGAAACAGATATATAAGAGTGAAATGTATAGTGCGAGAGGTAGAGGTAGGCCGAGAAAGTTGTGATTGAATGAGGTTGAGGAAATTCTTAGGAGGAGGAATATTAGGAGTCTTAAAAACAGGAGGGCGTGTATGAAGCAGTGTATGGGGGTAAATGAAGCAAAAGATGTTTGCAAGGATAGGTCAGTACGGAGGGAATTTTTGAAGCAGAGTTTGGTGTACAAATATGTATTTATGAGTGAAACTTGGTAACTGTGCCTACCCCGGAAGGGAACGGCGTGATTGGTATGCATTAAAGTGAGTCGAAAACATTTTTTTGACAGAAGTTCACTTCAGTACATATTTTTATGCAGTGGAAATCACCATGCAGGGGTTGATATAAAAAATACTTGAATTTTAATATTATAAACGTGTGGCATTAATAAAAGTATATTTTTGACTTGACTTTATGACACGGAGTACGGAATCCTAGCGACAATCACTTTTACACTCGCGCTTTTCATTCGGCATTCATACCTTGATATCTGTTAGCAACTGTTATTATAATATTAAATGTATTAATTAGAGTAAAGAGGAAATCTGTACGTACGTAATAATTTTTTTACCGAAATATACGTAAAATCCCCTAAGACTTCGTTCTGGAATAGCTAAAGAACCAAATCGGTGACTGGCAACTTTTTTCACTTTCATCTAATATGTTAACCTCGGTAGGTACTAATAAGTTGGTATACGCATGCAGATTTTCACGCATATCTGTACATAAAGAAAAATTGATCCGAAGATGTTAACCGAACGTCTGCCGTCACAAACGCTCAAGCAATTTCCATAATCCATTTCCATAATAACCGTAGCGTGAATATTGGAATCTGCGCTCTCCAGTCCGATGCATGTCTCCTGCCGCAAATTGACGTTCAATGCCAACTAACGTTTTAAACGAGGACGGAATTATTCAATAGAAACTGGATAAGCAAAACGATGGGAACTTTCTATCCCCGAACGATTCCTTGTCTAGTTTGAAAGTATGGGAAAAAAATTCCGTTACTTTCCCTTGAATGGTTATGTACTATTGTCACAAGCAGAACTCAAACCTATAATTTTTGCATTTCAATTAAGTGCAGTAACTTTATGTACAATGAAAGAAATAAAAATAAAAATAATTGAAACTAATAGCAACGATTACATCTCTGATGGAGTGCGTAAACTATGTAAAGGAACTGATGGCCTTCAAACTTTCTGGGTCAAACATAGCAAAATTCATAAATCATCTCATCTCTCAGGTAGGTTTTTTCCAAGTCAAGAGTTATGAAGGAGTGTTTTATTCTCTGCGTGAAGGTGGCTTGGTTTTAAACCCAGAAAAATGATCTATTGGAGGGCGAAAAAAATTACTGAAAAAGAGGTAAAGTTGGAGGAGACAATGCCACCAACCCTGTAGGGAGAGTAGAGAATTTTCCAGTCCATTACTCGATGAAAATATTTTCAAAGGCTATAAAAGTGTTGTAATTATTGGGTATAGTGCAGAAAGCTATATTTTATTAGTTTTTGGTAGTAAAAAAACAATAACGTTTTCCCATTTTACTACCGACCAAGAACCGAAAGCACTTAAATAAATTTGTTCCTCGCATTATGAATCGGGAACACGGCGCACCATTGTGCTTTCCAGAATCTCCTCGACGCAAAGCCACTTTCTCAATCTCCATTCATTAAATTTTCTTCGTATTACAAAAAAATAGGTGGGGTTACAAATCAAGAAGTTGCCTGTTAAGATCATCGCGCACGGAGCATTTTTCAGCATTAAAAATTGAACTGACCTTCTTAAAATCTCACTATGCAAAGTCTGTGATCAAATCTCATCAAGGAATTTGGGTATCACTACTGAGTAGAGAAATAAGTACGATATGAAATTATATTTTTCATTTGTGAATTTTATTTTCCCTCTACATGAAAGCTTGGTGAAGACCATACTATAAGGTACAGTAGAGGGAAAAACCACAGGGGCAGACCTAGACTGGACTATATGGGACAGTTGATGAAGGAACTAGATTGCAAATCGTACTGTGAAGTGAAAAGATTGGCCCAAGATCGGATAAAGGGGAAAACTGTAGCAGATCAATCCTTGGATTGTAACCAGAGAAGAGATTTGTGGATCCAACAATCAATCACTAGCGAGCAGTAGAGTTGAGCTTTCGAGAGAATATCGGTGAGGGAGCTGCGGTAGGTGAAAATAGTCTTCGGAGGAGCTGTATGAACTATAATTTTTAAAATGTTTTCTTTTTACCTCTAGAACTGGTATTTTTTAGAGATCATTGAGAAAGTCTTGTGTATCGCAGCAAAGATGCCTAAAGCATATGACTCAATTTATTTACATGCGTGGTTTAGCTTCGTACTTTACTATTGCTCACTTTACTGCCGTCAAAAATTTCAACAAGTCCCTTGTACTCTTACAACATTACTGTACACGGTGGAAAATATCAAAATCTCATATGCTTCAATATTACAGCCCGGACACCGTCAATTTGCAATGAAATCAGCATTGAGTAAAAGAGGCTCCAAAGCATAGAATTTGATTTAATTCCCGAATTCGGTTCCAAATTTTTGGCGCTGATTTCAATAATAAACTCATTGCGGTCATAAGAACCACGTAAAACAGCCTTTGTAGAGAGCTTTTTAAGAGAGAAAAGTACTGTGCCGCTGAAGCATGCATAAATTAAGGCTCAAGGTAAGTTAAAGCAGAAAAAGCAGATCTCGTATTCCTTCCTGCGAAATCTAAAAGCGCAATTCCATTTGCATATCCGCGAAGGGGCGAGGGAGGGCCAAATGATTGCGGAGGGGTAATGAATGGATCGGAGAAGAGGGAGATATTTGCTCTTTTTTCATGTTGCGTGGGGAGGGAGGGGAAAGGCGGCCATGGAATGGCACGGGCACTTTTGCCCCCTTTGGGCTATTGTTGCGTAATGTTCGCGGAATGCAGAGATGGGCGTGCGATGAATAAGCGTCAGGGGAGGAAAAGCGAAAGATGAAAGGCCACTTTGTTTCCGCATTTTCCACGGGGGTACGCTTATGAAAGAAGAAAACCAGTGCGGAAATACAGACGGGCCGAGACAAAAATTTGATACGAAAATACGCCGGAACACAATAGAGAAACCTTAAGTCACAGGGAAAAGTCAACTGGAAAGAGTTTGAATAGAATAACAACAAATATCTTAACAATACGCCAAATTTCTCTCTGGAATTTTGTTCAAAAGTGACTGATACGTTATGAAACCGACGAAAAATATATGCAAACATTTGTATTTTATCGAGTTAAATATGTATCCTTATAAATACTATTTTTGTCCGTTTTCTTGTTGCAATGTAGCCTTGATGATGCTTATAAACTATAGTAAATAGTTATAAATCTAGGCCTTAGCTCTTCACCCAAACTCTAGGTCGAGAGAATAGTTATTTATGTGGTCGACAAAAAATATATAGTGACCAAATTTTGCACATCATAAAGTTTACGTCCACATTTCCCGTCCAAGTTTGATAGTGTGAAGAGACTTGGAAGAAACAGTCAAAAGCAGATATTAAGGATTGTAAGAGACACGATTTCTGGTTGAATGGAACTGGAGTAACAAGAGTGACAACTAAAAATTCAATGAATAAAGATTTCTTACGAAAAAATCACGGTATTTTATGACTACGAAAAGAATGAAGCAAAAAAACTTTTTTCCACCTCAAGGTTTTTGAGCATAGTAATTTGAAGCAAAAAGTTTTCGGGCATGAATCACGCATACTCTAAAAACCGTTCTCAGCAATTATATATGGAAACGACAACTCGAATGTCGAGCCTTACACATTGTTCTAGAAGGTACCTTCAACAATGCAAAGTACGTTTGGAATCGCGGTTAATGCCATGTATGAGTGTTTGTTGTCTGATGGGAAGTCCCATAATCTTTGTATTGCCTATACTAGAAAATAGATCCCTTTGAATGGAGCCATTTCGTTTCAGTGACGCAACAAGCACTCTGTTGGTCAATCAAATGCAATCAAATGGTGTGTTATTCAACTTCTCAAAGCACATGTGACGGCAGCAATTAGGGAGGTTTTCTCGCTGGCCCTCCACACTAAACAACCTTTCTCCCCCGTATCGCAATATTTTTTAAAAGTTCCTTGGCCCATGTCTCAAGCTCGTCTACAGGCCGCGCAGGCCACGCGCGCGGCGCTAGGAACCTTTGCTAGGGGTCTTTTTAACCGACTTCTCATCTTACCCATTCCTTCGGGCTGCTGTAATTCGATAGAGTAAACTGATTGCAGGCTTCGTTAATCAAAAGTCCCAGCCCAAATTCTATATATTTCCAGTTACTTTATTTGCGTCCATGTGAAAGTGAATTTTAGTGTAATGTGGGTATATTGTATTCGGAGAAAGATTGGAAATTTTTTGGGAATTTTTGGGCATCAATGGTGAGAAATATTTATAATTGAAGCAAAAATGTGCTTTGATATTGAAACAACAGCCAGTGGATAGTTTACACAATTTAATATATTTTTCTATAGAAGCACTACAAGTGGGAACACAAACACATTATCAGTTCTTGATGGACTGTTCCCTTCATCTTCCAAGGAGCCGCTGACTCCCCGCTTTCTCATTCACCTCGGAGGTAAACTCCTTGTGCTCCCTACGTCAAATTGAAGTGGCAATGATGTAATAATACTTTCAAGATTTTTAGTTTACACAGAATATCAGTTCTATCTCAAGGAAATAAAAGGGTTGATGACAGAAAAGTGGGAAATTGACTGTGAAGTACAAAGCATATATGATGAGGATGGGTGTATAAAAATGAAAAATTTTTAAACAAAATAATTTTCAATTAGTTTTTTTTTAATGGAATACATCTGCAGAATACCCCGCGACCCGCCACATGGGCGTATAGCGGGGGATGTTAGGTCACCAGCCGTGTAAACGTGTAAGTTTATTGGAGATGAAATGGTGACATGTATTATAGGAGTGTATTTAGTGGAGCTCAATTTTTACTGTGGTCGCTTATTGTTCGTGAAAAAAACGAGTTTTTGTACCTATCTGTTCGGCAGTGTATCTCTTAATTTTATCGCATCTGTCAGACCTAGAGATGTAATGAGGAGACATGATAATATTCTCTACGTCGCTCTGAAAAATATCAGTTATGAATTTATCAAGCAACCTAAGTCTAGCTTGTAGCCACCGAGTCTCTAGGAGCTCCCATCTTAATCCCTCTAAAAGTTATGAGACACTGTATGTACACTCGTAGCAGTTTTTAACGAAGCGCGCTGCTTTCCTTTATATTTTATTGTTTTTGTTAAATCTATTGGTTAAATACATGCAAATACCTTTGCGGAAAACGGAGAAAAACAGCTTAAATGGATTTGTTCATTTACAACTCTCCATATCTTTTAAGATAAACTCTCTGAAGTTTACCTAGGCTAAGGCGTATCATCAGTGGAAGAAAATTATTCTAACATCGTGACAGTAAATTGTTGATCATTTCACTTTAGTTTTTTCTTAATCTAATGAAGATGTAATCGTAACTTTTTAATCGTAATCCAAATAATTTTGGACCCAGCGTCGATATTTAGGCTTCAGAGTCACAAACGGTGTTTCACGGAGTCGCTGATCTTTCGCAGCTCAAATTAATTGACGCCTTCATACACATTACGAGTAATCCCTTTTCGCCAACTCTGAGGCTGCTTAATTGACAGTTCAATGAAATTTGCTCGAACATTTTGGCCAATATTTTTAAGTTTTTTAGAAAATCGACCACAAATGAATTACATATTAATTTGAAACCATTTTAATCCCAGTGAAGGGTGGAAGTAAGGCAAAATAGCAAAATGAACTGGCTTTCGAAGAAATACGATAAAAACCAGTTCAATTATGAGTGAATGTCAAGGCATGACTGACTGGTAGATCAACAGGTATCCAAAGTTCCTAAATGGATCCAAATTAAGGTATCAAGTTTGACTTTATATAATTGAATTATTGACTTATTGCTTACAAAAGAATTAGAAACAGAAATTACTAGAGCTGTGATACCCAACTGAAATGCCTAATTAAATGCATTGGTATCAGTAGGTCAATAGAATGTAATTTGAATGAAAGGAAAAATAATTAAATTTCAAGGAATCAAGGTTGCATCTGCAATTTTTCGTATTTAAAGCCACTGACTCGTGCCGGCAGAAATAGAAATTGGAGTGAGTCTGAAACATTATGCGTGCATGGGAAGCGTTGGAGAAGGTGGAGAGTTTCCTGAGCGGTCAGAATGAAGGAGGCGCTCCAAGGAGATGGAAAGAAGGTGAAGGGAGAGGAAACTAGAGCGTGGCCCTCGCATTTCTTCCGCAGCGGGGTGCCACAGTCTCCCGGGGAGAATCAGGAGTTATGGCCGCCCTTTCTCCGTGGAGGCCGTCTCGAACCCTTTGCGTCCAGGAAATTGAATAAGGACGACCCCGAGGGAAGGGAAGGGGCCGACCCTATAAAATTCCAATTTGCTTCCCTTCCCATTCATCAAGAGCGCTAGTCATCCGCCAGCGTTAGACACGTATTCTAGAGACGCATGCACAAATGATTGAAAGGTTAGAAGATGGTAAATATTTTTTTCCGCTCCCGGCAACGCAATATAATGATGCTTTATCCACATGAAGAACTATAACTATTTGTGGAACCCATTATAACATGATATATAGTGAAAACCTTCACGAGCAGTGGATAATGGAGAGTATTAAGGTTGAATGGCTACGTGAGGAAAATCATGGGTCAAACTCTTAGCATAAACACAGAAGTATTCTCGTAATGAGGGTTTGGGCATAAACGTTATAGCTATACAAAGACAAGGATTGTAGAGCGACAGAAGTGTAAATTTATTATTGATATTTTTGAGTAATTCCAGCATAAATGGTGGGATTGGTTGCGATACAGAATCAGGTAGTTTTTAACTTTTTCCGGTAATTCGAAGTACAGTCCGAGGAAACTGGTAGAGGTATTATGAGAGGTAGGCTGATTTGATCATAAATTTTATCAAATATAAAAAAGTTAGGAATGAAACAGAGTTTACGGTTGAGATGGTATGGACAGATAAAAATAATGGAAGAGAAACGATGGCCTAGCAAAAAACTGGACTGGCAACCACTAAGAATAAGGAAAAGGAACGACAATCAGAAGAGTGAATGAAGCAAGGCTCATGAGAAATGGAAAATAGACAGTTGGGAGCGGAATAATTGATAGATAGAGAGGCTTCGAGAAGAGGAAACGGAATACGGCCGCAAGCTGTTTAAATCTTTCAATAAAAGTTAACGTGCAATTATAATTACATAAATTTCTTAATCAAATGGTTTGATTTCAAAGGATTTGAATTAAGTAATAAGACTAATTTTTTACGTTAAGGTATCTGTAATGCATGTAATTTTAACTGTAAATTGGTATTTCACTCTGTAACTTATTCTAAATGCGCTTGCAACTGCCCAGCCATCGATAGAGTGTACGAGCTGAAGAACTTGGGAGTAATTCTTGACTGTAATCTACGCTGGGATAAACATTTGTTCACGGTAAACAAATGCCTCAGAAGTGCCTTATCGAAATTCTGTTTTTGACGCAACTAATGTACACTTCCAATAAAACAAACTGTATATCATTCCGTTGTCCAATACAAAATTTTTTATGCGATAATTTGCTGGGGGAAGTGCTTACTTTAATAAATTCAAGTGTGCACTAGCTTTACAACAAAATAATCCGTACCATACTTTATCATAAATCTCATAAACACCCCTTTTCATTGTTTTGGGCCCTCAGATTGCTGCCACTGAGGCATTTATATTTATTTAAAGTCTTAATATTGTTTTTTGCCAGAAGTGGCAATATGCCCAATGTATCAGATAAGTGGAAATATAATTTCAGAAACAAATCAAACATTGTAACATACAGACCAAATTTAACCTTATACAAACGTTTTTTTGTATATGGGGCCAAAATTATTTAATACACTACCCACTGAAATAAAAAAATGTAAATCCATAACTAATACACTAAAACTGACCAAAGACTGGCTATTTTCTTGTGAAAATGTTGAGTATCTTTTTTAATAGTGTTTTTTTCATGATTGTGACTTGTGAATATTAACTGCCACTTGTAATACTGTTACTGCTTTTTTATTAATGGCATACTTTCATGGTATTTGCTGGTGGCTCACTTCAGGTCTCGGGACCTTGGAGACCACCTAAAGCTCCCGTTATATATTTTGTGTTCGTAATTGTAAATATTATGTGGGAGTAAATAAAATATATTATATCATATCAAATGCCGATGATTATACTACTCTTTCGTTTTATAACACTACATTCTTGCCTG
Source organism: Ceriagrion tenellum (assembly GCA_963169105.1). Taxonomy (NCBI): domain Eukaryota; kingdom Metazoa; phylum Arthropoda; class Insecta; order Odonata; family Coenagrionidae; genus Ceriagrion; species Ceriagrion tenellum. Next base: position 120,882,549 of record OY720642.1, on the reverse strand, counting down.
TTAAGGATAATTTAGGGAACATTTCCGTGGGCCGAACATAATATTTCGCGACAGCAAGCCTTGCAAAAGCAGAATGCAGTTGGGACGGAGAAGAGGTGGATGCTGAACTGGTGCGCATATTTTGTCGCTAGTTTTTTTACTCTCAGGTGAGATCCACCTGAATTGCTGCCCCGCCAAGACCAGCCCCCGTCTCGGAAATGTAGGCATAGCAAGTTGGCCGTCTTTTTTGCGCCGTTCTTCATCCCTGCGGCATTAGAACGACAAAGTCTCGGAAATCTTCTCATCCCTCCATCCACGCCGAATGCCTGCGATCCCTTCATCTCCCATGCCTCCAATATCTCTCCTTTCATCCCCCAACCCACCTCCACTCACCTCTATTGCTCACTTCCACACAAAAAAGCCTCGCTACGGATTTTGGGAAAACCACTTATACGCGCAGAGGCGCCAATCCCTCTTCGCATATGAAATATATGCCGATATTCATATAGGAGCACGCATGGGCCACCTACCGCCCGACATTCTGAAACCCGGCAAGATAAGTCCCCGGGTGCATTACGTGAACTTTGGGCCTGGTATCCACTACATTAAGGCAAACTCCAGTTCCCACGACTGCACATGTCGTCGCCGGAGAGCAGGGCAGAAGTGAAGAAGCTCTGCATACTTTCCATGAATGATAAGGTAAGTTGGCGCAGAGTGGAACACGTTTAGGTGCACTTTGGTGAAACACGTAGGACGATACGTGGAAAAATATGCGCACTCGAAACATTAGGTCGCCTGCCGGTAGTTGGTGGTTCATTGGCTCAGAATGGTGGTTCATTGGCTCAGAATGGTGTCCATTGAATGCTTTGGAAATAATTGTCGGATTAGTTAAGTCCAAACACAGTATAAAATCGATTATCCGGAATGTGCAAATATAGATGTGTTCCGGTAATTAAGATATTTCTGGTGTATTGAATACTTTCAATTTAGTGAACAGCGTGGTTATTAAAGCACGAATGTCATCAAATGTTATAATCCATGAAGTGGTAGTACGAATATTTTACAATCATAATATTTAACTGTCATTATTTGTATCACAATCAGTGAATGTAGTCACGAAAAGGAATGTTACACTCTCCATGGGATGGGAAGCGCGATTTCTTTGGTTGGTACCCGTGGGGTTGACGCTAAGCCAAGCAGTGTTTCAAGATGTTTTTTTTATATAAAAGAACCGTCATTGCCATCGCGCAAAATTAAAATTGAGGTTTTGGAAAATCTTGAAAACATTCCGCTATTAAGGTATCTCCTTCGCTTATAATTTTGAATTATCGATCTTTTACTGTAGTTTAAAACATAAGCATGGTAAATTTAAAAAATAAAGGTAGAGATTTTCTTTAATCAAAATGGGGAAAATATTCGAATTTTATTTTAATGTTAACAGCTGTAGGAAGTATGAAGTAAATATTGCTGTATTAATGGAGCAAATATATGCATTCATTTGACTATGGTTCTCTGTAATCAAACAAAAATATCTGTATACCTCTTGAACCTGGTGTGTTTCAGAACGACATAGAGTATAATATCATGACGCCTCACCACATCTCTAGGTCTGACAGAAGTGATAAAATAAGAGAGATACATTGCCGAAAAGAGTCAAAGAGAGATGCTACTTCGCTCTGGTTAGGCCACACCTAGAATACGCCGCGAGCATTTGGGACCCTGTTCCAATAGATTTAACCAAAAAAAAGTAATAAAATACAAAGGAAAGCAGGGCGCTTCGTTAAAAACTGCTACGAGCATATATATATATATAGTGTCTCACAAACCTTTAGAGGGATTAAGGTGGGAGCCCCTGGAGACTCGGAGGCTATACACTAGGATTCGTTTGCTTGAGAAATCCAGAACTGATACTTTTCAGAGCGACATAGAGAATATTATCATGACTCCTCACTACATCTCTAGGTCTGACAGATGCGATAAAATAAGAGAGATACACTGCCAAACAGATAGGTACAAAAACTCGAGCTTTCTCCGCACAATAAGTGGTCACAATAAAAATTGAGCTCCACTAAATACACTCCTATAATACATACCAACATTACATCTCCAAAAACTTAATCCCTTACATCATTACAAGGCTGGTGTCCTTGCACCCCCTGCAGCACACCCATACGGCAGCTCGCAGGGTAGATGTATGTAGATGTAGAACCTGACTCCTGAGTTTTCCTTTACAACGGAAAGTTATGTTATGATTTGATTTAAATTACTACGGTGACTACATGATTCCATCTTTGAAACTGTTGGAAAAACGTACAAACTACTCACTATTAATTCTTTTACGAGATTTAGGTGTTACTAATTACTAATATTTTTAAATAATGTGTCTCAGGTGTACATACAAATACCAATTCCCATGTAAAATGTCTTTTTTTGGCAAATATCTCCGGCTTAAATGCAATTATGGGCTAAAATTCTGGTATCTTTCGAAGGGTGAGTTATTTTTATTAAAATGAGACCAAATTAAATTCATTTTGGGTGAGATAGTATCTCGTTCCAACTACCTTAAATTCAAGCAGAAACTGGTGACTCTGAGTGTGTGAAACTGAGTGTGATAATTAGTCCTTAAAATTATCCGTGAAATTTCATGGCTATTGAGTGGTTATTAAGAAGAGACCCCTAAGGCCTTAGGACTGCAAGTGAAACCATACTTACTACAAGTAAGTCTACCATCTTGAACCAAAAGAGAAATGTTATGCCTTAACCGAATAATTTGGTATTGGCCGTGCTATTGATACTGGATGGTAGATCATAGTTATTAAAGATCCAGTGCTCTCCCGGTAAAAACCAAATGTGAAGTTTCTTGGGCATTTATGCTGACGAATAACCCTTTGTCATTATCGAACATTTCATCATTATCACCATCAACAACTTTAGCAGCAGCCAATCTCCTAAGTCGGTGTGAAACCAATGAAAACTTCAATATCTATAGATAACATTTGACTAGATGCCGACAAATATGATTCCTCTCAGTCAAATATAAAATGAAGAGGCTAAGATGTTTCATTTTTATTTGGAACTAATAGTGAAAGTTTCCAAATTAAACATGTTCAAATGGAGTAGCAAAACCTTAACTCTTCTGTCAATAATTTTATTGGTTGCAACGCGTCAAGTAATATCATTTATAAGAATTTGCCATTTATCACTTTTTTTTAATATGTTTTGTCAGTTAAGAAACTAACTTTCTCATTGAAAAAGGCTAATTCAGGGCGAAGAATAATTACCAACTCATGTTGGTTGGTTAAGTGTGAGTGGAGCACTTTTTTCATTGCACTCCGAATTTGAAGTCACGAGGACTTATTTCTCATCGGAGTTGAATAGCAAACGTTAGTCAACACTATAAATTCTTCAAATATTAGAGGTGAGGTATTTTCCATCATCCGTACGCATTCATTTTCCACATGGTTTATATATTCCTGAAATCACCGTGTACAAAAGTGTACTTCTCCCCACTTTGTTAAATGGTATTGAAACATGGGTTTGTAAGGATAAACATAAGAGTAGACTAAATGCCGTGGGTATGAATTATCTGCGGAGTGTTTACGACAAAAGTAGAATGGATAGGGTCAGGAATGAGTAGGTAATCAATAAATGTGGGTTAGATGCTCCAGTTATCTACATATATGAAAGGAGTGTGCTTCGTTGGTTTGGCCATGTTAAGAGTATGGATGAGAGTCGAATAACGAAACAGATATATAAGAGTGAAACGAATGGTTCGTGAGGGAGATGTAAGCCGAGAAAGTTGCGGTTGAATGTGGTTGAGGAAATTCTGAGGAGGAGGAATATTAGGAGTCTTAATAACAGGAGGGCGTGTATGAAGCAGTGTATGGGGGTAAATGAAGCAAAAGAGGTTTGCAAGGATAGGTCAGTATGGAGGAAATTTTTGAAGCAGAGTTAGGTGTACAAATATGTATTTATGAGTGAAACTAGGTAACTGTGCCTACCCCGGAAGGGAACGGCGTGATTGGTATGTATGTATGTATGTAGAATAAAAATAAATACTCATATGCACTGCATGCCAATAATTCTATCTTACTGCATGATTGGATTGGGTGAAGCGTTATTTCTAAAGATAAAAAATAGCCATTTCTATGAATAAAAAAAACTGCCTCCAGGAGCAACAAAACCGAAATCTTTAAAATCCATAACAATTAGCGAAAACGCATTGACGTTATTACTTCCTAAGCGACCAAATGCAAGAAATGGAGTGTCATTAAAAAGATCCCTTTCTCGTACGTTATGCCAGAAAGAGGCCTTTCATGACTCTGCATCACCTGCATTCTGGAATACCCTGGTTAGTAGTGGTTTTAATTCATGCAAAAGAAGTGATTTTCGGTCGAATTGATTCGACGAGTTTGGGTAGAGAGCCGATTGTATGACTACATTTGAACGAAATCACGCCCCCCCTTTAAGTTCCCATCTCCAACCAAGTCCCTGCGGCTTATTAGCGCTGTGGGCGTGAGAAAGAGGCGTCATCCCACGCCAGGCCCTCAAAGTCTTAGGATCAATCACCCCAGGATCAATCTCGGAGACTCTTCCGCCTCACTTCCTCTCTCTCCGTGTACGCTCACTCTCGTCTAAGCCACTGCTCTGTCTCCAGTGCAGAGGGAGGTGGCGTTCGATGAGGGAGGACAGAAATCTACAGAATAATGTGAGTGGAGGAGCGGAGGGCGAGCGAAAATTGAGGATTCGATCGAAAGGGAGTTAGAGTGGAGGAGGGAGGATGGTGAGGGGGGAGATGTTTTCGCTCGTGTTGTTCACGCGAGTGCGGGGGAGGAAGAGCTATGTGAATAAGTGCCACCCGTGAGCCCGTTAGCACGCTTCCAACTGCGCCTAAGTCCTATTCCCTTAAGGTGACTCCGGCCTCAAGGTCACTAATTCCAGATTTTCTGTAATAATACTATTCTGTATCTTTGAGGTACGTTTTATAAACTGGAGTGAATAAAAATAGGGTATCCAAGATATTCTTGTGTGGGACTCATATGTAGCCAGGCCGGAGCCACCTTAAGGTAGTGCGAGCGAGATAGTTCCTTAATTATAATAGAGACCATATTCTATATATACGTTTTAATTTCACCAGCTGTGAGACACAGGAATTAAATATAGCATTATTAATGGTGTAATAATATATTTTTACATGACAGAACTTGTAAGTAATCAAATGAAAATAAATAAATAAGCCTTCAAGTTGACTCATTTTTCTCATGCGGTAAGTTCAAAACTCCATCAATACGGAAGGTTTATTGTGATCTAGAAGGATTTGCTGAGGTTACAATATGATTAATTTTCAAAAATAGATGAGAAAACACACAAACTACACACTGTTTATTTTTTGACGAGATTTAAGTGTAGGGAATGCCTCATGTTTAATATAAGGTCTCTCTGGAGTGCATACACGCACCATTTCCCATGTAAAAGGCCAGGTATTTCCTGGAAAATATCTCCAAAAGTAAGGTGATGAGGGGTTGAATTTTTTGTGTCAATGGAAGAGTAGTATATTTTTCTTTAAAATGAGACCAAATTCATTGATTAGTAGGTAAAATGATATTTCGCTCAAACTACCTTAAGATTGTTGGAACAATGTTTTTATATATAGATTTATGTAAAAATCTTCGTGTGGGTTCTCATTTATGATAACTGTAAGTATATGAAAAAACTGTATCATCCTGCATGGGTATTTTGGTATTTCAATATAATTTTAACATATGGTCGCGTATGGCACATGGCATGTTTTTCATAATGATTCGGTTTTATATTAATACATTTTCTTCTAGATGCGAAGTAAACCACTTGTTATCATAAATACTGCGCAGAAAATCCACGATATCATACCGAGTGCAATATTCGAAGCAATGTATTTCTATACAGTTTCGTTCAAATTTCCAACTCAGCACTGAAAACTAATGAATACGTGCTAAAATGTGGCTTAAAGTTTTTTTTAAATACAACCCTTGTATGACGTCCATAACTGCCAGCTTGTAGAAATAAAACGAATAAACAGATGCACTGAATTGAAACACGACCGAAGAATTATTTTCCGTCGGAACTTGAAAATATTTTTGTGCGCTCAAGTCGCTGTAGTTGACTTAATTTCCGCCGCGTTTTTCAGTCCTCACACACTTCTCCCACCGCCACACTGTCGTATCAAGATTAGAATCATCGAGCGCAGTGGCAAATCGAATGCACTGTCATCTCCCATGCGTGGTTGTCTACCCGACATCCTTGAGCCCTTCTGACACCTAAAATCTGTAATTCTTAATTAAGTCCGTACGGCGGCGCTAGCTGGAAGATACGTTGGAAGCCTGTATATTCCTCAGGTTACTTTCTGACATCAAGTTGAGACTTCACATTAAGGCTGTTTCGCACGATACTTGATCCAGCAAAAGTTTGAGGATACTCGCTGGCATGACATACTTCCAGTAATGTGTGATATAGAAACAGCGTGCTAACTAGTGAGCACAATGGCTATCATACGACCTGAATGTACTGAATTTCAACAATGATATAGAACAGGTTTGCCAATAATGCCTTGTATGACCAAGTAGCCCTCGATTTTAGCTTTAACAGACAAAGTAAGATCTTCACTTTCTGTAATCTGTCCCATCTATGCCCACATCCGGCTGTCAGTTATTTTCAGGCTTCGCAATCAACAGTAAATAAATGCTGTCCTATCTGCTGTTGTGGTCGCCTGCTGTAATTCATTAGTTAATTTATTAATTCAGTAAAAATGTGTTTAAATTTTGATGAAAATACTCCCTCCCCTTCAGTTCAAGTTAAGCTCACGGAATTCCTTCTCCAATGGCACTATTAACACTTTCGAGACGGAGGAATGTCTCCTATTCGTGTCTACTAATCTGAGTACCAAGAGACTCGTCCTTCCTATCTGTTACTGTATTCCCTCCTCAATATCTAGTTCCGGCTAGAACACTGGGCCTTGAGCTGGATCGTGGATCGCATGATACGGACTTAAAGACGTTGAAATCCAGAGCATCGGTCACTGGTGTCACCGAAGCACTTATCCGATGCGACAATGCCCTCCATCATAATATAACTGATGCCACTGGACAAAGTCTGCCCTTATCTTTGGGAAGACTTTCCCGATTGGCGGTGTCTTTCGCGGAGAGTATGGATAAAGGGAGGTGCAGAGGGAGGGGCACATAGGGCTGAAAGAATTCTCGCATAACGACAAGACGTGCAGTTTGTCACCGGCCATGCATATCATAGCGTCCCACGAACCTTCCTAACTTCCCTGTTAAGGGGGCTCTTTATCTCGGTTGTAAAATCCCTGTAAGTTCTGACTTCTGCTACGGCAGGGTCACTGATGACAAAGTGGAAAATACATTTCTGAGGTTTACAATAATGGTCACTGTGATGTATAATGTACAATATACAGCAATATGATGATTTTGCGTGGATATAAAAAAATCATTTTTAGAATAAAGTAAAGACCTATTAAGAAATAGCGTCGCACGCGTCACGGTAATCGCTGGATTATCGATGAAATTACGTTTATTTAATGGTTAAAATAGTTAGAGACGCATTCTGTTGGAATGAAGTTTTTGAATGAATAGGGTAAACTTTGTTTTTTTTTATAATGAATTTAGTGGCTTACGGCATACACCGGCCATACATATCATAACGTCCCTCGAGCTAGTCACCCATCAGGTGATGATGACGTTAATCGTCGAAACCATGGTCGTAAGTCATTAAATTCATTGTGGAAAAACAAAGTTTACCCTATTCATTTAAAATGTTTAGAAAATTCCACCAAGTATCGCCGTAAACCACCAACTGGAATAAATTTGTTAATAATGTAGAAAATGTTACTGTAGAAAAGTTCATAATGTAGAAAGTAACACTCACAAAGCTACAGAAGGTAATTATGCTAAGTATTAATCCTCATTACAAATACCTATGCCAACAGATATACTCTAAGTAGCAGAGAAAAGTTGTAAAATATAAGTGCGCCGACGTCTATTGAAGCGTTTTCGGCCGTGGTGTACATAGTTCCCTATAAATTGACTGCTAGGGGTGAGGTCACTGCTACAGTTCAGCTGTCGTGTCTTTGCCGTACCAGCACAACCAGACTTCAACGCCCCTTCCGCTTCCCTTATAACGAACTTTCACGTTGTGTTGAAGACTCGTTTGTAGACTGGCTTCACTTGATGCCATTGGGAACCACACATTGAAGACATTACAGTTAAAAATTTCCCACCCGGTCAGTTAAAAATATCTCCTCCAGTCCTCTGAGTCCCGGCGACAGAAGAATATTCCAGGTTTTTTTTAGCAGCGAATGGTGTCTGTTTTTTTTAAAGAAAAAATAGCTCTTTAAACTTAGGAAAATCACTGAACCGGCAGCTAATTTTCGTCCTTGAATGATGGTTCTATAGAATCAAAATTGGTTTTCATTCCATTTCCCGAGCTTTTTCCCATTAACTAAAATAAATATTCTACCGATACTATGAACGAAAGCCGATCAAAACTTTTACAAATTTTGATCGGCTGTGGTTGAATCAAGAGGTTTTCTCATCCGCCACGCCTCTGAAATGCGTATTCTTAACAATTATTTAAACTGCAACAGTTTAGAAATAAACATGAACTGATAACATAATGAGTACCATCTAACCTTAAACGCAGGTGGTACATTAATATTGTATTTGTGGAATAAAAGCGTATGGTATACCTTTGCAACTCTGAAACAATTGGTCGGTAAATAGGTTAATGGCAACTCTCCTAAAATAAACTTATAATTTAGAAGGATAACACTAAGACGTATATGCAGGGACTTTAAACGTACTTCTCTCACATTTCGAAGTCAGAGTGTGAAAAACGTTTTGAGCCAATAATGTACTGTCCCTTTCAACTGGAAAAAATTGACAGACTTCGGCAATCTTCAAATGGCAGATGAACAGATATTCCATATATAGTTCTACTAGGCGATCTTGATGGCAATTTTTGAAATACAATTTTCGAAAACACCAGTTATGAGAGCTGCGCTTGGTAAAGGGAGCCAAGTAAATTTTCCGTTCATTCATGCTAGCAGGGACTCTCATTCGCTTCAACAGGGATGCAATAAAGAATTGTGCATGTTGCTTGCTTTTCCTAGATGTTTATTCACCGCTGAAGCAACAAAAACGAAGACCAGAGTAATAAGCCACCAAAAGAAGCAACTACAGACTCTTAACTCTCTTTCGGGAGAGAGAAACATAGGACCAAAACAAATACTTCAACTCTAATTTTTTTTACATTCTGTAACTTAACCAGGAGATGCAGTGTCATAAAACCTTGTGACGAGAGCAAGACTAGACTCTATAATGGAACTAAACGGTGAATGGATTTCTGCGACTACAGATATCCAGGTTTAAAAAAACCAGTTGAGGAAAAGCTTTGTTATGAAAATGGATATCTGTTTTTAGAAAATCATATTTTCAATTGTTTACAGGACTTTGATGCACTTTCGTGCGCGTTATTATATAAATAATCACAGCTTTTAGATTAGCATTATTTTCACGGGGTAAGGCTCTATTTTAAACTGAGTTCAGTGGATTTTTTAACGACTACTTTTCAAAACTCACCCTCTCCAAATTTTTTGTAAAGGTAGCTATGATTCGAGGCGCTATAAGAGCGGAGTTGCGGTGGAGGTAAGAAAGAGAGGTGGGGAGTTTTTATGCTCTTGAGATCGGAAAATCGAAGACGCATTCCGTCTTGAGAGATAAGGGTATGAAATGAGGGGAGGAAAGACGACAGAGGGGGCGAAGAAAAAACGAGCGACATGGCCCTTTCCAGGGATTCGTGTGAATGAGGGTGAGTTAAGGCGATATTCCCACCCCTTCTCCTCTCCTCCCCACCTTCCCCCCCCGAATGATGATGCCCTGCCACAAATCGAATTCCATAAATTCGTCCGATCGCCACCCTTTCCACCCCCAACCCCGCAAAGTTCGCCCAGTGCCTCTCCCTATCCCTCTCGGTAGATAGTAGGTGGATAGGTGGAGGGGGTGGGACTCGATAGGAGACCCTTGCCACTCACCAGGGAAGTAGAGGTGAGTTAGACTACGGGAATAGGATGGAGGGGGAGGATGGTAGGCGTTGTTAGGAGAGAGTGGGCGAGCAACAGGGAGGGAGGACGGGAAGAAAACGCGAGAAATGATCGAGAAAGTGTTGATCGATCCTCCGAATTTGTTCCGGGATAGGAGCGAAACACCTCCATAAATAATAGGTTTCATCATTATTAGATAAATGCAGTGCATGAAATATAAAGGTATTCGGGGTATCCCGCTGCGTAATGAGCATTTTAAATTTACACAACGTTTCGTCCTGCGTACTGAGAACGTCGTCAGGAGAATATAACAGCTTATTTATTTCGCCTCTATATATAGGTTCTTCGCCGAGACGGTTGACCATTGTTAACGGTTTTAAATTAAAAAATGATGCGTTCCGTTAACGATATTTGGTGGTTAGGTGTCTTTTCCACACATTGCTCAGGCGATAGCCATTTTCCCTATTAATATTGGATGGTCGAATAACTTTAATATAGTAAAGAGTCGCTGCGAAAACCTTCAAACAAACATTGCATAAAATGTTCACATTGATTAACTTTCATAAGGTATGCACGGTCATGTGAAAGTCTAAAATGGAGAATTAATAGCCAGAGTTTGGATCTGGTAGGAAATCCTGAGTAATAGAACCTGCGCAGTGCATATTGGAGGGCAGATAATAGATAATGCGCGGGTCCCTGGAAGATAGGCTCGAACCATTTTCTACTCCATATATTGAGATACCACCTCACAAACTGCTATCGCATAATCAGCATGTGCTAGATATTTTTTAAGTATGTGAGACATGAAATTAAAGTGATTGAAAAGTACCACAAAGAGAAAATATGCATAACTAGCTATAATTCTCCGTTCGCAAATTGTCTCTAAAGGCTTTAAATCTACCTATCCACTCGAACCCCCAGTAAATCTCGGCCCCCAATCAAATTGCTCAAGTTACGACCGTAGCCGGAGGATAAAGGATTACCCTTGAAGAGGCAGTAATGGGGATCGCCATCAAAAGTCCTAGATGGTTTTGCTATAATTTAGAATAGTGGCCAACGCTTTGCTTTGGAACTTTAAATAATAATAATAATAAGGGTACGAAAGCGGACCACTAGCCTCCTCGTGGCGTACATGGTAACGGCTGTGCCGGCCAATGGTGGACGTCTGCATGTGGGGCTAACCACTCCACATGCAGTTTCATCTGGTTCCAGGAATGACGACCAGAAGTGCCACCCACAACCGGCCACTCTCGGATGGGGGCCCTAGTGGAGTTGGGTGTGGCAATGACAAAAATACCACCAAGAAAGGAGCTCGTATGGAGTGGACGGAAACCCTAAGGGGCGACCTCCTCGCATGCCATGCTGCCAGCGAGCCCAATCGCAGGGGGTATATGGTAAGGATGCACTCTTTGTGGTGTGAGATGAATCCTGAACACAACCACCTGCGCAGCAGAATCTGCGCGACTATGCAAACCACCTGCTTAAAAAGGAAACTCCGTAACAACCGCGTGTTCAGAGGAATACACTACCGGTCAGACAACCCTCCAGACACAAGCAGTCTCTCCACAGGCTGTTTTGTCAGCCACTGCACCATCGGTACCGCAGACAAGTAGGGAGGAAGTAGATCAGGCCGACTCTGAACTCCGAACGCGGTTGTTAAACCACTTATGATATAGGATAAACCAGGCAGAGAGACATCTATCGGAAGATCTCTCTGCGGACTAACATCCTGAACAGGTTGAATCGCTTTATCGACGAAATCCTAACGGAGACGTCGGACCTCTGGATGGTCAACTGCGTGGTCTACGCTGCTCCAAAATAATGTCCAACTCCCAAATGCTCACCTCTTGGGAGGACAAAGCGGCAAAACGGCTGGAACAATTGGAGGCCAAGATCACGCTGGCGAGACGGCAGGCTTCGAGGATTCAGTGCGTGATGGAGTACATGACATCTGGGGGGCTTTCACACCCAAAGTCCGGCGCATAGCACGCAGCCTCAGATTTCACCATCACACACTGAACAAGAACGAGCTGCTCACCGTGAAGCAGCACGCGGTTGATAGAGTTCGGGAACTCACCACGACCCGGAAAAAGCCTCTGAAGAGGAGTAAGGCCGGGATGGAGAACTCAACCTTCCACCTTCACCCGCCCCGTCTCTTTCAACCACCTCAGTCTGTCGTTGGATCTCCGCCACCCGTCCAAGTGGTAGAAAGTTTCTGGAAGGATACCAATGAAACCTCGAAGCCATTCAACGGAGACACTCCGGCTATAGGCCTCTTTAAAAAGCTATGCGACTGCCACCTACATGAAGTGGATGGACCTCTTTCAGTCACGGAGAGTGACGTGGAGAAGGCCTTCTCTGGCAAGAAGAATTTCTCGGCTCCTGAAATGGATACCGTGAATAACTTCTGGTGGAAGAAGTTCACTTCCACCCACCGACATGTAGCCAGAATCTTCACGTCCTTTCTCTCGGGTAGAGAAGAAATTTCACCGTGGCTGACTGAGGGACGCACGGTTCTAATACCTAAGAAGGAAGACTTGTCCAATCCTAAGAACTACCGCCCTATAACCTGCCTCAACACTGGGTTGTCGAGACCTATTGAGGAGTGGGTTGTACTCACACTTTTGACCAAAAATGGTCCGTTTTGACCCTCCACGGGTCCGGTGATCCTCACTCCAATGACGTACGTCGGCAGACCGCACGGCGGCAACCCAAAAAGCAAGTCAGAGAGACACCCCATCCCAAACATTTGGGCAACGGGCTCTCTCGGTTTGCAGAGATGTGCGGTAGGCTTTAGCGAAACCGGAGCCGACGGTTACTCGTCTCAGTTGTTTGGGGGAACCAAACTAACACAAGCACTTCGGGGAGGCGGAGGCCCCATAGAGGTCCTTTTGACCTCTATCCGCCTCATTGGTGTCGGCCTCGAAGGGGCTGCGGTTTCGCTAACCTTCCCACCCTAATCCCTCCCTTCCCCCTCTTCCAAGTCCCTAGATATAAGCGGAGGCTTGCACACCTGGGGACGGAGGTTGTAGTCCCTGCGGCGAGAGCCGAAACGCCTGTATAAAAGGCGTTCACCTCCATCTTGAGCCACCTTATCCTCCACCAGGTCCAGCCGGTTTGGGAGGAGGTGTACGGGCAGAGGGGCTCAAAGCGTGGAATCGCGGGATGTAAAGACAACCTGCTCATTGATAGATGCGTATGCCAGGATGCCATCCAGCGTAAGCGCAACCTATCAATGGCCTGGGTGGACTACAGAAAGAGGTTTGACACCACTTCACATGAGCTAAATGTAGCCATGTTGAAGTTGATGAAAATCCACCCAGAGGTAGTGTCCTGCATCCAACGCCTAATACCACTCTGGAGAACGCGCTTTGTTCTGACCTCAGGCAAGCGGTGTATCTCGACAGAGTTGGTATCATACCACCGTGGCGTATTCCAAGGCGATAGCTTGAGCCCCTTTCTGTTCTGCATTTCCCTCCTACCTCTCTCGCTAAGGCTGCGACAAGGTAAAGGATACATGTATGGTGTGCCAGGTGACAGGATGCACAAGGTCACACATTTATTTTATACGGATGACCTGAAGCTCTACGCTTCCAACGCAAATGACCGTTGCGTGGCCCTGGAAACCGTAGTGGAGTACAGTGAGGCTATAGGGATGGAGTTCGAATTGGACAAGTATGCATCCGTCCACCTGACGAGAGGAAGATTTTCGGAGAACAAGGAAGACGTGCACCTCGTTAGCGGGAGCGTCATTCGCCACCTCGAGTGCGATTACAGCTTTGAATACCTCGGCGTCCCCCAAAGCCGAATGCAGGAGGTTGCAGCAGTGAAGGAGAGACTCACCGCATAGTACAGACAGACTCAGGAAAATCTGGAGTTCTGAGCTGTCTGGCAAGAACAAGGTCCTTGTCACGAACATGTTCGCGGTTCTCACACTGCTGTTCACTTTCGGATGCATGAAATGCACCGTCAACGAGTTGCAGAACCTCAACAGGGGGACGAGGAAGATAATGACCACCTATTGAAGTCTTCATCCGAAATCTCCCGTCGCCAGACTGTATCTCCCTCGCAGTGTAGATGGTAGAGGTCTGTTGAGCCTGGAGTATCTCCACAACAGAGTTGCCCTGGGAACAGCATGCCGAGTGCTCAAAAGCAGAGACCCCCTGCTCAGTCTCGTAAGAGATCACGAAGGTGCCGGAGTAGGGGAGTTTCTCTTCCAGGCGGCCAAGAGGGCAGCGGACGAAACCGGTATGGACTTTGACCCGAAATCAGACGGTAGCGACGACAATAAGTCCATCTTGTCGTTTAAGGCAGACTTCCTTTAGCTCGAAATCAAAAAGGCCGAGCAGAACACCTTGCTCAAGGCACACACCGAGAAGCCCATGGATGTTTTTATCGAAACATAGAGAAGCATGGGCTATCGAAGGAGCCGATGCTTGCTTTCCTCCGCTCCGCTGGTCTAAAGTCAGAGATCGAGGGTTTCATCCTCGCATACCAGGATGGTGTCATAAACACACTCGTGTACCTCCGCATTATATTCAAGACGGAGGTTGCAGACAAGACGGAGGTTGCGTGCCGAGCCCTGCCGGAGACTTTGAGCCACCTTCTCTCCGGCTGTAGCTATTACGCCAAGTCAGCGTATATTGCTAGGCACAATGTGGCCCTGAGGGTGTTATATTTCCATCTTCGACACCATTTTTGCATCGGCGATACTCCCGTGCTGCCGTTTGCCCCTGGAGATATTGATTCCGTCGTGGAGAACTATAAATGCACCATCTGGTGGAATTACTCCATTTCTACCACCAGGCAGTTGGAGGGGACCAAGCCTGATATCATTCTCCTAGACCATCTCTCACGCTCCACGTTCGTGATAGAGTTTTCTACCCCGGCTGAAGCGAACATGGACGCAAAGGAGGCGGAGAAACTGGCGAAATATCAAGACCTGCTTTTTGAGCTTCGGCAAATGTATCCGGGACACTCTGTTAAACTGGTAGTCCTCATCATAGATGTATTCGGAGGAGTAAGGCCTCGCTGCTGGAGAGCATCAAGAGCATTCCATCCTGCGTGGCACAGGCGGAGTCACTTGCAGCTCGCATGCAGAGGGCCGTTATACTTGGGTCCCTCCGTCTACTCCGCACGCACGACCCAACTGCAGCGTAGCCACCAATCCGATGGGCGTTGGACGTGGCTGTGATAACTGCCAAACCCCTCCCGAGACCTCGGCCATTATGACGGCAATGAAACCAGATGCTTGCCGAGGACTCGGAGCGGGAAAGTTACCAAAGTAACGATGCAAATGTTAATAATAATAATGTTTATTCTTCCTAACATGTTTCATTACAAATATATATTTTTTTCTGTATTGAGGAAGTAACATAGCCTATAAGGCATTGAGCCAGTGTTTAGGCTAATTTCAAAATCGTTAATGCGGAAAAGAACACATCAAATCATGATTAACAAAATATAAAAAATATATAAACAAAATAGGTGCGTAAAAAAAAGAAATATTACCACTGTGCTGGCTTAAGAACTTACAAAAATAAGGCAATTGTACTACAAATGCAATTGAAAATACAACATACTTATTATATACTAAATTTACTGACCCATTACAATAAGGTTTCTATATCATCAAATGTCAACAACCATTTTGGAATCAGTCTTTAGTACCTATTGAAATGGGTAGATTCTTTGACATTATTTGGCAGGAGATTATATAATTTGGGCCCCATATTCAGAAAACATCTTTTATACATTGTGAGAATAGGTTTGGGTGTAGGGACCCAGTAACCTCTTCGAAAATTAAACATGATATCACTCCCTAATAAAGATGGACTGTAGCCACTACGTAAATAAAACACTTTCAGTACTTTATAGCAGTACAAGTACCTCAGTGGGAGTATTTTTTATTCATTAAACAGAGGACGAGAGTGTTCATAGCGATTTTTTTGTAATATAAGTCTTATTATTTCTCAGATATATTTTCTCTCCACATATCCATAGGAAGTCGTAATTTTTAGTCTTCTTTGCTTCCCTCGCTGCGTTGAAGAGCCTCCTCCTGCCGAGGCAAAGTGACTCATTGATGTATATCGGCGAGTCGGTCGGTGGAGTCGCTTCCAGCGTTAAACGCCTGGTGGAGAAGTTTCTCTTGACTCTCCGCTTAGTCCTCCTTGATGCGTTGAGACAAAAACCTCTCATGTATACCCCCTGGTTTGTCATTTGACTTGGATTTATACCTATAGAAATAGTCAATAGCTTTATCTTTTATCACCACTCCTAACAAAGATCCAATTTTACATACGAATTGGGTCAGGTTTTCCTGTGCATAAAAAGGGACCCCGTGTATTTCCACACTATTATCTAGAGCTCTCTGTTCTAACTCATCGGAACGGCCAAGAGCCTCATTCACACGCTTATGCAACGTTTTACTCTGTATAGCGATCATAAGAGCATAAGATTGAAAACGCGTTCACCGAGGGGACAGCATTTGTATGTGGTATCCGATCATGAAACAAATGGGATGAAATTGAAATAGAAGCTAATTTCAAATAAGTTTTTTACGATAAATGGTGTACCATCTTTACCCCATTTTGTTGGGTAAAGAGGGTTTAAATTTAACTTTTTTCCGAGCTTATAGTTGTTGGATTGCTAATGTTGCGACTTGGTCACTGACTGATTACTCTGCCGCCGACTTACGGCCGTTTACAGAGAGTTTCAGACATGTAACTGTCTAATAATAAAAGTCTCAGTGCATCAATTATTTTGGAATCATGGGTTGAAGTGACAGGATTTGGGGGTAAAAGGGTCTGGGGCAAAAGTAAAGGGGTCGTTACGTTCGGGTTACAGTTTAATTAATCCAAAGAAAAGTTATAAGGGAATTATTGATGTATTTGAGGGTAGAACAAATCTAGAACAATGTCATTTAAAGAAAGATAATTTAAATATTGCTGATTGATGGATAATAGATCAGTTAAAAGAAAAATAATAGGAATGTAAATTTGCTATTTTGTGATGCTTTACGGTTGGAGGTTGGATGCGGATGGTTACTGCAGTAGGTACGTTTACGTTTCACTAATACATGACTTCTCTTTTCTTGAGATACCATAATAAAAGAGGGACTCCGAACGGACATTGACCAGGAAAAATTCGGATTGACTCACTCGGGAAGCATGCACTCCAAATAAATTTTTTTTTAATTTGTCACCATTAATTCTTTCGAAAATTCTTCGACCCTGTGAACCCTCTCCGCTTTCAACTCCATTTTCGTTAACACTGCAAAGATGCAAAAATATTGCTGAACAATGTGAAGTTGGCATGGAATTTGAAAGAAATAACAATGTTTTTGGATAATTATCATTCCGTGGTTCTTCGAAAAATTTACTTTTCCTTTCACTACCGCATCTTTCACACTCCACGGAGCCGATGATGGGCATTTAATTTCTACTCTTCCTTGCTCCCCTAATATCATTGCTAGCATCTTTACGTGGCTGGAGACCTAACACCCCTTGTCACACGCTCATGCGGCGGCTCGCAGGGTATAATGTAGATATAGCTGTGTTTCGTCAGGAGTTTCTCCTACGGAAAGGATATTCTTTATCACTGACCAGCCCACAGGGTCGAATGCTGATATTTTCCACTGTTTCCATTTCCGTGTGAGCTCTCTTGTCATTCGCTCTTCCATGATTCAAGTGAAGAGAATCGCACTTTTAGCATATGATTGACTTAATTACATTTCTGGCACCAGCGGACTGAAGCACTTTAAATACGCCCCCGAAATTCAAAGCAGGGAGGATTTTCTGTCACATCGCGATCCGCAGGTACACTTTCCCGCTATCTGATTGTTCTCCTCTCTATTTAATTTTTTCTTT
Organism: Ceriagrion tenellum; assembly: GCA_963169105.1. NCBI lineage: Eukaryota > Metazoa > Arthropoda > Insecta > Odonata > Coenagrionidae > Ceriagrion > Ceriagrion tenellum. Next base: position 120,864,609 of record OY720642.1, on the reverse strand, counting down.
CTCGTTCATTGTCAAATAGTCTGTAAATAGTCAGTGTTAATTTTCAAATTCCTCAATTGGCATATCAAGTCTTACCGAATTGGGGCAGTAGTTGGGATCAGATTTTTTCTGCAGTCAATTTAATGTATTTCTCCTCAATCTCGTAACACTTTTCCTTCAGGTAGAAGTAGGAATAATATTCTGCCGCCTTTTTTGGAGACCTTTTCCGCATTGGTAACCTAGGACTCACGTTGCAAATGGTTTTGTATTGAATTTGTAAAGGATTTCCCGAGTTAAAGCTGACAATACACGGAACATCGGCTCACCTTCCTTTATACGGACGGAAAAAAGCAAAATTGACTCAAATAAAACAGTATCTTTGTTAACTTGGTGGTACGGTTCAATTGACATATTAAATGATAACTTTTATTTAACCGACAAATAAAAACACGACCTGAGTTTCAATACGAAAGTAGAAGATGATACTTATGTATTGAGACCCGGGTCGTGTTTTCATTTGTTTTTTGTGATTAAGTAATAGTTATCTATAAATATGTCAAAATTGACTCGCTTTTTACCGATTAATTTTGCTACCATTGCGTAAAAAGGCTTTTCCACGCCATGAACTAGGCTTCAAATGTGTCGACTCATGATTAGCACAATGTTCAATTTTTATATACTGCGTATTCTTTCAGCGCTGTTATGTTGTTTTTTCGTGCTTTGGTGTATCTTCCACCACAGAAATACCCCCTTTCTACACATCGCTCATACTCTCCAAAAACATGGATGGGGCTATTGAGGATGTCCCATCATAGTAGTTAAAGTTTTGGAACCAATGACATTCTGTTGTTTTTTAAACTCAACAGCCATCACGTTCACCATCCACAAGTGTGAAATGTTTTCTGCCATAAGTTTTCTCTGCACAATATCACACCTATCACGATTTTCCGTGATAACTATTTCTTTTAGATTAATACAATAGTTTATCAGAAGATGATTACGGCACCTCACCTTCTCCACGGTCAATGTCTTGAACGGTCTCGTCTCTAGAATATTTGTTTATAGGCGCTGGAATCGTTGTCAGCTATGAAACGAGTATACTGCACGCCATACATCCCTTCACCTTAGCAAAATTCCTCAACTATAGCAGCGGCCTTCTTGCTAAAAGAGCTCTGAGGTGAGCCCCAGTTCATGAAGCAGTTGTGCTCAGAAGCTTCTTGCTCCCTTGAAACTGTTCGGGCACAAGTGGTACAGTATTTGTTCTTTACGTCTATGAAAATAACCTTTTTTGAGTGTTATCCAACGATAGCACCCTGGAATGAAAGGACACGATGTTTTATAGTACGCGTATAAGGGGAAACAGAAATCTATCTGGCTATGCGGTATTTTTATGTTTTTTAGAATGAGAAAGGAGCAAAAGAGGTGACATTAGGACGGACAGAATGGAATACCTAGTATATCTCCTCCCTCCCTTTGATGCAAAATAAGCACAATAAAATTAACTCAATAGTGGCACCGAAGAAAATTTTTATTGCAAATAAAACTGATAACCTATTTTCTCGTGGTTATGCCAAAAAACGAAATGACATCTGGGAATATCATTTAATATAAATTAACAAAAGAATAATATTTTTCACTTATAATTCACGGACCAACAATCTTTTTGCATTCTATGTAATTGCTTATTATTTGGAGAACTTCAAATATTTTATAGTTTGAAATAAAAAATACATCTCCTGCAAATTGACAAGTGGTTACTGAAGTACGATCTCTAGCACCAACTCCCGTCAGCAATCACCGTGATTAGAGAGACACCCATCGACATCCCCGCTTTTCACTGCTTTTACGACTTCAATCTTTCCCTTGGACTCCATTTCTTTTACGATGGACATATGTTATCGTGATATTTTTTAAGATATTTTTCAACCATAACGGGTGTATTCATCTCGTTAAGTAGGGACCTGCCTGTGAACATCACTCCAGAATCTGCAGATAAGTTAATATCAGTATTCTTGGAGTCTTCAATCAATAGATTTTCTAAAGCATTGCACACTTTACGGACAGAGTTCAAACATGTTCTCAGTCCTCAGCAATGTTCTCCATTAAGTAAAATATTACCAAAATTACATCAGAAAGGAGAATGGTGAATAGACTGAATTTTCTATAGAAAACAATACAAATCCACGAACCTTCGGCCAGTCAGTAATATTTTAGTTCCACAATAGCAAAAATATCAGAAACTACAGGGATTCCGAATACGACTCACAACAATTTGTAAATGGCAGCTAAGCAACGCACAACAATTTGTTAATGGCAGCTAGGCGACGCCTAACAATTGGTAAAAGGCAGCTAAGCAACGCATTACAGAGGGTTGAAAAAGGGTATTTAAGGAGGCACGCTGAAGGGCACGGGGCAGTCTGACAATAATCAAAGACTCTTGTGGAACTGAGCAGATGAACTTGTTTTATTTTTGTCTATCAACGGGGACAAGCTGCTAGAGGAGCAACCGTATTTCAACGCAAGGTGTATCCGGGAAGCAACGGGAATATCACTAGAGGATGAGCCGTATTTCAACGCAGGGTGTGTATCCGGGAATTTAGCTGGCTGGCAAGGTTCTGTGATGTGAAGAAGAAAAACGTTAAGTGGCTCAAGTAAGAAAAAGTGTTCAATTTTATCAGCCTAAAGAGAAGTGATACAGTGAAGGGCAAAATATATGCTGCGTATTTTAATGGTATAATATATTTATGGTGTTTGGTAATCATTTGTGTAATGGAACACTCATTTTCTTTCTCGTAATATTTTGTGAATAAAATTCATTGCTCAAACTGAGAGAGAGATTCCGGGCAATTTATAAGTCAAGTGAGGTTTGAATTCAGAAGGAGAAGACAAAATCAGAGTCGCGCACACGGGAGTGAAATTTTTATTTTGTTACGAGTCACAGAGAGAGCGTCATGTACATCTCCATGCAGTTCGGCTACCTCGATTAGACTTTCCGCAGAGCATTAGATGTCCGCTGTGGACTCTGGTTCATTCATAGCAGTAAATATCACGTCTGTAGGTACTTCATCAGTGCAATCATTGCACCACTTTCACTGGGGCAATTACTTAACATTCTGCAATGAGAATGGCCCATGAAATATCAGCATGGAGTTTTAATGCCCGTGCAACACGTTGATTTCCTTAGGTTAAGGAGTCAATTTAATCAATGAAACCATTGGATTTATTGCGTCGTATTCTTCACAAATTGTTAAATTATTACTAAAATTGAATTACAGCTACGGCGAGAAAACATTTTCAATGAAAAGACACGTGAAGAGGATCATTTTAGGTTCTTGTTCGCGTAACATCGGTTACATATTCATGAAGATATAACTCCTTAAATTCAAGGAACTCGACCTTAGTTGTCCCAGAATTCACAAGTACTTTATCTTTGTGACTTTCTCTATCGTGCAAGGTTCTCACCCTTCCCTCATTTTCCCGTGGCTGAAAAATTAAATTTTCTACAACTTCGTCCCTTACCTGCATGCTTCTTCGCGGAATACATTTTAATTATACGAGGTTAAAGTATGGTAAGATAACGGTGCTCTGGAAGGTAACAAAATCCTTCAGCTATGAAAACTTATCCAATAGCGACTAATGTATGCGGTCAGGTAAAACGACTGCTAGAGAAAGTACATTGCTAGCTGCGCCTTTAAAACACTCCGAACCAAACACTCGTTATATCTGAATGCTCTAAACTACTCCTCCCATACTCCCCCTACGCCAGCAGAGAATTGACCATATGTGAGGAATTGTCGGCTCATTTTTCTGAAATAGCGCCCGCGACGAGAAAACTGAGAACTAGGACGACAGTGGGAACTGCGATGGGCTCCCATTACTGCGCTAAAATTCATCAAAACTCTTATTGGCTTTTCATAAATTATGCATTTATTTTGGAAAATTTTCCATTTGGAATTGGCATATTAACTACACATAGTGGAATTCAGACGGATTTCGAAGCAAAAAAACGTTCTTTAGATCGATATTCCCCAATATTTTATACAAAAAAGTCAATTTTGTTGAATAATCCTCACACGAATATTTCTTAAAGAAATATTTTTTTTAAACCCCTCTTTTCACTCATTTCCTCCTACTATCCAAAATTCTATGTTTAAGTAAGAAAAAATGACTGAATGAGAACGGAGCGCAGAAGAGCCTGCAAAACTGGGGTTTATTGCGTCTTCTTAAGGAGGAGAGAGGAGATATAAGGGGATAAAAACTCCTAAATTTAAGTACTCTAGAGGAGGAGTCTGTGAGAACAGCAGTCATTATAATTAAAATGCTTACAAATTCAACTTGTTGCAACCGTACAGGACTCTTATGGCTGAACATTGGTTTGAAAATTGGATTTATTGACGAAGAGAAAGTAGCTATATAAATCAAGTTGCACATTGAAGGGGATGAAATATTCACTGATCTCTATAAAAGGTAAATGCTGAAACTGGAAAGTAACTCTTTGGTAAATAAACATAATTTAATATTTTAATGATTATAAATCTTATTATTTCGCATTCCAAATTCTGCAAAATCGCATTCAGTATACTCATCAGCTGAGTACGTAAGAGTTCACGGATATCTTGAAGCAAGTCTGTAACGCCAAGATATTTTTAATGCAGAACCTTATTCATCAACACAAGAGTCATTCAACTCACTGGTTTTAATACTTTCACACATGGCCAAGTACGGCGGAAGTGCTCGTTAAGGGTGCAGTCGCTTTGGTGTGGCTTCATTGTTGCCCTCTTTTCCCTTGCGTTGCCATCTTTGACGGACCGCAAGGGCTTACGATCTAGTTCCCTTGTATCCACCAAAATTTCAACGAGAATTAGGAGGCCAAAATGGCGGAGTGGTCCGAACTACAGATCATTGCTTCAATTTCCTTGGCCCAATTTTTCCTCGTGGCAATTTCAACATATTTTCAACTAACTGGTTTTGATATTTTCTTATAAAAAATCAGACTATGAAGAAAATTTTAAAGACGTAGAGATTTGAAACGTTTGAAGCGTGTTGCTCACGGTATTTTCATAAATCTTTAAGTGTAACACATGTACAGTCCCAGCTCACAAGAAAGTTGCTTCGTTATGGCGGTGGAAAAGCTTTGATTAAGTTTTTAGTACTGAAATAGTACAAGAAACAGCAATGAATATGGGGGGCATTTTGCACATGCCCCTACTGACTAGAACATCTACACTTTATACAGGAAGGGGAAATAATCCTCAGAAACCTCCCGAGCCCAGAGGTTCCTTGCAACCTTTGTTGATTGGCCACCAGCCAATGTTTCCATCGTAGCTGGCCGTTGTTTAAGTGCTGAAGGTGGTGAAGTGTGTCGTTATCAGAGGACAATGTTTTTCATAATTTGCTGGTAGGAAAGGGTCTGGAAGGTAGGGAATATGACAGTGTGGTGGTAATTTATTTAATCCGGCCAAAAGCCTGTCGGTCAATGGGTGAATGGTGGTCGCAAATCGGTTGATTGAGAAAGGAAAATTATTCCTTTGCTATCGCTTCACATGTCAATGATGCGTTCAATGAGAGTCTATTGGAGCGGGGAGAATTTATGTAACGTCACACGATGCCGCTGTGAAGTCGTGAGCCATAGAGTACTTACATCCGGAACAAATTTTGTTTCCAGTCAACGATTCCACCAATTAATCACTAAAAAAAGCTTACTGGACACTTTTAGCGTGGACCAATTTCCGGGAGACGATTAATGATTCTGGGCAATAAAGTATTATTACCTATCAAAAATACAAGACAAATGAGTTGTACATCCATTGATGAGAAATTTGCAGGAAAATATTTTGTTAAGGGGATTCATATCATTTCGCCAAGTATAAAATCACCATAGTTACTTAATGGCCGTCCTTAGAAACCAATCCTTAACACTAGATTCAAGATATATCCCAGATAGATTTTAGCACAGTAAGCGTATTATTCCGTTTAGGTTACAGCGCATGCAGAGCTTGTAATGTGCTATTTAACCTCACCATACTTGTCAATGGGAAGGTGTAAAGAATCGTGCAAACTTTGGAATTTCTTTTCATGAAGTCATTGACATTAATTAGCAAATTTAATATTCCAGCCGAACATAATGTTTCCCTCAAAAGTATACATTTACATAAAATCATCTGGAAGGTCTCTAAGAAATTACAAAGAGGACCGCAAAGAATATGTGCCAAAGCCATTGACTTTAAGCTGCCATGTTGCTACCAAATACAACTGTGAAAATGTCAACTCAGCTATGTAATGTAGCGAAAAGCAAAATAATCGTAAAAGGTCACTAATTAAAGCTACTTGGAATTTTCGTTTTTTGTAGTAATAGCGTGATAACACTGAAGTCAAAGATGTTTTAACAAAATGTGGGTGAAAGTCGCAATCGTCGTTTAACCACTGGAATTGCCAACAAGTGTCCAGTACATGGACCATCCGCCGTCTTCAACCACCCTATGAACCGCAATCGGTGAAATTCTATGGACAGGAAGTCAATAAATCTCCAAGGATTATAAGAATAGGATAATTCAACTGTTCAGATAGCTAGCATTGTCAACAGCATTAAAATCTTGTCCCGCAGAGTACAAATAACTAAAATAATATTCATCTACATCTACACATACATAACACCCTGTAAGCTGCCGCATGGGCATGTGACAGGGGGTTAGGTGTAAAGATGTATGTTTTTGGAGATGAAGTGGTGTCATGTATCATAGGAGTGTATCTCTGGTAATTATTCTTTACAATATATAATAAGGTGTATTAATACTGGTAATTATTCTTCCCGTTTAATTCAATGTTAGCCAGTAAGTTACTTCCTCACGCAAACGTCACACTACACAACCAGACGTATTTCCCTAGAGAACACTTGCTTGTCTTGCTATCTTGTCAAAGAGCCGGTTAGGATGAGCAGAGCTCACCGGTACGGTATTAATGGGTCGCGTCTTCGTCGCAGAGAATACAACCTTCTGCGAGCTACGCGTGGTTAAGGGAGCAACGGAATTATTCCATTCAATCATGCTACCAGGTACTCTCATTCGCTTCAACAGGGATACCATAAAGAAGTGTGCATATTGCTTTTCCAAGACGTTTATCCACGGAGATGAGTATAGAAGATGCAGTGGTGAAAGAAGAAAAGACCCTGTGGGCTGTTCATCAATGAAGAATATCCTTTCCCTAGGAGCAACTCCTGAGGGAATACATCTACATCCATATACTACTATACTCCTGCGAGCCGCCGCATGGGCGTGTGGCAGGGGGTGTTCGGTCACCAGCCGTGTAAATGTGTAAAGATATTTATAAGATATTAGGGGAGATATTAGGGATAAGATATTAGGAGAGCAGGGAAGAGTAGAAATTAAATGCCCATCATCGGCTCCCGGGACGAGTGGGGAAGATGCGGTAGTGAAAGGAAAAGTTAATTTTTGGATGAAGAACCACGGAATAACAATTAACCAAAAGCATAATTATTAGATAAATATTTCTCGGGTTTGGCACCGGGTAAGGCTGTTTAAGGCCAACGTTTCGATGAGAAACTCACTCATCGTCATCAGGGCTAAGACTGACTGCCGAGTTTGGTTCACGCCGGGTTTTTATATTAAGATAGCCAATGGACGGTTGAGGCCCATTGTTGACCAGCCGATTCAAATTTGGCTCAGGGCGGTTGGAATTTGAGTTTTATCCGCGACCGTTGTATTTTATCAATCAACGGACTCCATATTTGGCTGATGCTCTGCCCAGAGTCTCGGTTAAGCTTTTTCTCCTCGAGACGTATTTCTATTGCCTCTTTTACTAATCGATCCCAGTATCCATAAGATCGGCATAGGATTTTGGAGCCGTTAAAATTGATGAAGTGCGCCATATCGAGGCTATGCTCAGCTAAGGCCGATTTTTCGGGTTGAAAAAGTCTTATGTGCCTCCTGTGCTCGGTGCCAAACCCGAAAAATATTTATCTATATTATTCGCCGGGAAAGCCTACGATCTTTTAGCATAATTATTACTTTCATATTCCATGCCAGCTTCACATTACTCAGCGTGATTGTTGCATCTTTGCAGTGCGGACGAAAAGGGAGTTGAAAGCGGAGAGGATTCACAGGGTCGAAGAATTTTCGAAAGAATTCATGGTGACAAATTTAAAAAAAAATCTATTTGGAATGCATGCTTCCCGAGTGAGTCAATCCGAATTTTTCCTGGTCAATATCCGTTCGGAGTCCCACTTTCATTTTGGTAGCTCAACAGAACAGAAGTCATGTATCCGTGAAACTTAAACGCTCCTGCTGCAGTAACTATCCGTATCCAACAACCATCCGTAAACTATTGCAAAATAGCAATTTTTCTATTACTTTTTTCAACAGTTCTACTATCCTTCAATTAGCAATAGTTCAGTTATCTTTCTGTTAACTACGAGGGCAGTTTTTTTCAACATCCGGTCGCACAGCATAAACGCCAGACAAACGACAGGCGGGAGGTGTGCGTAGTAGGCAAATGCGCATCTGCTGCACTGCACACTCCGTCACTGCCGAGTTCACCTCGTCAGTCTGTGCTGAGCATCTGTCACATAAACATGAGCGCCTCAATTGATTCTCCCACCAAGTGCGAATTGTGAAGCGTTATTCGTTTCCTGCAAGCAGAAGGGAATAGTGCGGCGGAAATTCGTCGAAGAATGAGCCGAGTGAATGGAGAAAACTTTATCGGTGATGGTATTGAGCATGAATGGTATCGAAAATTTAAAGATGGCCGAACTGATGTGCATGGCTAAGGGGATCAACGACACAAGTCTGTCGCTACAGACGGCCTCGTTCAACGAGTTGACGATGTGGTTAGAGAAAACCGTAGGTTCACCATAAGTGCTTTCTCTGCGAAATTTCCGGAAATTTCAAGATCTTCTCTGTACTCTATCGTTACTGAACATTCAGGCTTCAAAAAACTTTGTACTTGCTGGGTCCCAAAAATGTCGACTGACAACGCTCATTTAAAGACTTATTAAAATTCATTGGCGGCAACATTATTATGATAAGGGCATTGTAAAGCTTGTCCGCAGGTACAAAAAATCCTTTAACCGTCAAGGTGATTATGTAAAAAGTAACCATAAGTGTACATCAATTTCAGTAATAAAATCATTTTTTAAATATTGTTTTGTCTTTTATGCATGGCCTATCGGAGGTTGAAAAAAATTCCCTTGTACATTGTTCTATCATTGTTCTCCCCTCAAATTGATCAACAACTTTTCCTGTGAGGCAGATTAAGAGCCTAAGATAACATGTAATTGACAACGATTGTCAACTGGATTTCCAGGAAAGCTTAGAAATAAAGACATATTCTAATTCAATAGGTCCACAGGTGTTAAATAAAAGCGAACCCTTTTACAGGGCATCAATTTCTTAATGCCGACTTTGCCCCCTCTCCTATTCTCCCCTTAACCTTAGAACTCTGAATAATCACGCTGACCTTACACACTCATCCACTTCCTCCAATCCTATCTCCCTCCTCCCCCTATCATCCCCACTCCTGATCCACTACCTAACAGACTATAACACTAAAAACCTTAATGTTAAACTGTGTTTATTGATTGTTCGTTCAATCCTAAGCTTGGTTTACTGCTACCCTCCATTCTTCGCCATCTAATACTAGTTCCCTTACTTTCTGGTAGTTAATGAACTTTCATACTAATATGATCCATGCATTTGTTCCTGAATCTTTCTCTGGGAACTTTTCCCTCTATTTTTCCTTCAATTAAGTTCTTCACAAACCCATTATGCCAAAGGGTGTTTCCAACCCATCTGGTTCTTGTTTTGTATAGTATTTCACATGGTCCTTTTGCTCTGTACTCTACTTGAAAATGACGTAAAAGCGTCGAAATTGGTTGTAGCCGTGCAACATAAAAGTGCGGAGAGGTAAGCAGCGTTTTAATCGCCATGCACATCCACCCTCACCTCCCTCCTTCGCTCTCGCATTCGTCAAATTTCCGCATCCAGTTCCACATTCTGCGTCCATCATAAAGAGAAGTGGAAACCCCCGAGACGGAGAAGAGATAGCGAGCGGATTTCTCGGTTGCTGTGCGGGGCGAAGAGGGGAGATCGGAATGATGGGGTGCCTGTTCTCTCATCGACCCAATAGTTCTAAAAAATGTCGATAATCGTGAAATCGTTCGTTCTTGCTCCGTTTAATTCCCGAAAATCCGGCTCCCCTCCTCTCAAACACAATCCTCCTTTCTCAAGCGGATATTTCCCACATCGATGCCCCTATATATATTTATTCTGTGCCGGGGGATTTCGATAACGCAAACCTGCGGAACCAGCCCGCCCCCCCCCCCCCCAATCCTCAATTCCATACCACTGTTCGATCCAAATAATTGCCGGCCGAGAAAAGCGAGATCGCGAGGCGGCCATTTTGGCATTTCGGCCATACCTGTGTCGGTGCGGAAGTGAGTATAATTCGCGCGGCCAATCGGGATGGTCGTTCATTCGGTTCAAATTTCTGTTTATTCGGTGCTCTCCGCTTCCGCTGAGGATGGAGACGCGCTAAATCCAGACTGCCAGTCTGATAATTTTTTCGCTATAGGATGGAGGATTGGAAAAAAAGCCCGACGAATCGAGAGCTCTTGCGCCAAGAATCGGCTCTCACTAACGCGACTAAATAAAAGGAATACGTGCTGAAGTGCAACGATACGAGGTTTATTTAACGAAATGAAGAACATAACATGGAATGAAGCAGTTGAAAATGACCAAATTTTGTTTTATTGTTACAAAACTTTCCTCTAAAGTTTGTATCTCTGTGAACTCTTAACTCATTATTTTACGATATAAATATTCCTCTTCCATCGTAGAAATCGACCCTGCCACAATAAATTTGGTACAGGCTTTTTAACTATCATTTGTTTCATTCGCATATTTTCTAATACTACACCCATAAAAAATCCTCTGAAAGTTATTAGAGCTACATGTAGTTATTTCGCCATTACAAAATGTACAACTTTCGTAGATATTATCTCGAGAAAAAAATCGACCTGGAATGGTAGTCGAACCGCGAACCTTTGAACTGCCGTCCTCATGTGCACATCACTACGCTAGTAAGCTACTAAGTACTATCGCTACTAAGCTTCCTGAATTCCCATAGTAACAATGAAAGATATAAGTGAGATAATATAGATATTAATGATTATTGATAATTATCATTTTGACGCAACTCGAGGGTATCTTTCACGAGAAGATAATTCGTTATCTTTTATGTTCTGGCATAGAATTCCGTGAAAATACTTCAGGAAGTGTGGTTCGAATTAAGGTAGTCCGAGCGAGATAGTTCCCTAGTCATAATAGAGACCATATTCGAATTATATGTTTTAACTTCACCACCTGTAGGATACCTCAATTAAATATTTCATAATTAATGGTGCAATAATATAGTTTTATATGACAGAAATTGTAAGTAATCAAATGAAAATATCTAAATAAGTCTTTAAATTGGCTCACTTTTTTCGCACGGCGGGTTTGAATTTCCTTCAAAACGGAAGGTTTATTGTGATTCCGAAGAATATGCTGCGGTGACAATATGATTAATTTTCAAACAATTGTTGAGAAAACATACAAACTACTCGCTGTTAGTTTATTTACGACATTCAAGTGTTATAAATACCTCATTTTGTAAACAATATCTCTCTGGAGTGCATACACGTACCATTTTCCATGTAAAAGGGCTGGTATTGTTTTGGCAAATATTTTCAAAAGCAATGTGGTGAGGGGTTGAATTTTTGGTGTCATTAGAAGGGTGAGATATTTTTCTTTAAAAGGAGACCAAATTCATTGATTTCCAAGTAAAATGATATTGCGCTCAAACTACCTTAAGTGACCGAGAGGTTGAATATAAGTCTGTCTCCCTGCTCAATGCCATGTCCCTTAGTTAAATTAATAATTAAATACTTAAGAAATGCGTGCCAGTAGATCTGGTACCCAAAGAGAGGTAAGAAAGAGTAATTCCGTATCAGTAGAGGAGGGAAGCTGGAGACGTTGAGAAGGCAGGGAGGGACTACTCGGAGGACAATTGATGAAAAGGAAAAAGAAGATGAAAAGGAAAGAGCTGACAATAGGGAACAGCAGAGATATGGCTTAGTTATGATAAGATCAGCGAGTGGCTTCATTTATCAGTCGGTGGGAGAAACCTGGCGACGCGACGTACTTTGGGCGTCGTTTCGAGGGATCGTGGCTGGGATGGAAGCCGTTGGGCTTTGATATCGAAGGAATGTATCCGCTGCTCCAGGGAGATAATGGTGCATTAAACAGCTGAAAAAGTGATATTGATGTGCATCAATCAAAAGTGCGTTTATATTCCATTACTGAAGTGCCCACAGGTCCAGACTATATCTTCAATAGCTACACAATTTGTCAATCATGTCCGCATTGTTGACGCAGTAATTTCGGGCCAATGCAAATATCTCAATGTCGTTTGCGATAAAGAACTAAATTTTCCTTTAATGTTGTTGCAATCAATGCCTTATCCATCTTTTTTTCCACTCACTGCAATTTGTACTCTAAAGTTCCCCCAAGTATTGAATTGCACACACCCAAGCACTGCTTTATATATTATAATTTCATCTTATTCTGTAACCATTCCTTTCAAGATATCCAACTTATCACTCACTCTCCATTTCCAATGTATTCGCCACATTCTCTTTTCATCCATAATTGAGCATTATCAATCATACTTGAATTCTGCATTAACACCTAATAGTTAAACTAATATTCCACTTTGATTCCAACCATTCTTGTCCAGAGCAATTCCGAAGGTAACCAAATAATGGCTAACAGGAGTTTTGTTGGCCTGCAGGTTCCGCAGCGTCCATCTTTATGATTAGAGGCGGGATTGAATTATTCTGTATCTTAAGTCCGCGTAGAGGACTGCTGTCTTTGAAATGGCAGGCTCCTAAGTAGCCGAGTCAATTCTCTGGAAGAAGCCGAGAAAACCAATATCCCTCATACTCGGTGCACATCGTCAAGTTTAGTAGTTCATTAAGGTTCCACAAATGATTATTTTATCCACTTTCCACCATAATTCTATCTTTTCATTCTTATTCTTGTCAGGAATTTATTTTCATTAGAAACCCAGGCTGCTGCAAGGTGCAGAGAGAATGTTTGAAGCATCGAGCCACTCTTCGAGGTGATAGCTGTTCCTCTCGCGTAACCAGAACATAGCTTCCATAGAAATATATAAATATTTTGGTGCACGGGGGAGACTGAACATGACCGATAACAGTAAATAGGTCGTAGATGATGAATCTGAGGATCTCAGGCGAGTTTTCAGTTTAGTTTTTATCATCATCATTGGTGGGCTGCTGTTTAGCAGGTCTTCAGTGGCCTCTCCTCCAGATGACTCTGTCTTGTGCCTTCCTCTTCATCCCCGAGTAGCTTCTCTCCTCTTCTAAATCATCCGTCATTTTCTTTCTTCTTCTTCTTTCGCGTTTACCCGTTCCTTCCATTATCCATTCTGATACCTCCTTCATCAAACAATCTCTTCTTAATATATGTCCCCGCCAATTTTGCTTCCTTGTTTTAATTGTCTTTATCAGTCCTCTATCTTACCCCACTCTGGTCAATGCCTCTTCATTTCTCACTCTGTCAGCCCAACTAATATTCAACATTCTTCTCCATATCCACATCTCCAATGCCTCAATCCGTTTTATATCTTTTTTCAAAGCCGTCCATTTCTCACAACCATAGAGTAAGACGCTCCAAACATAACACTTTGCCAACCTTTTCCTAAGCCCAAATCCATTTTGCTTCACAAAAACTTTCTCTTTTTGATAAAAGTGTCTCTGGTCATTGCAATTCTACCTTGAATGTCCTTGTCACATTCCCAGTCCTGTGTCATTTCCGCCGTAGATACTTATATCTCGTCACTTGTCCCAGTCTTCACCTCCAATGGTAACTCTTATTTCTTCTTCTGTACCTACTTTCATCACTTTATCCTCGTTTTTATTTCCGTAAGTCCATATTCTTCTTTCATGGCATTGAGGTGTTCTAACATTATATTCAGTTATTCCTCACTTTCCGCAAACGATATCATGTCTTCCGCAAACCTGATGCACACAATCTTCTTTCCTCCGATTGCAAGCCCTCTATTATACATCCAACATATCCGTACCATATCTTCGACATATATATGAAAAAGGGTAGGGGAGAGACAACATCCCTGCCTCACTCCCCTTCCCATATCAAACCATTATGTTTTTATTTTGTCTCCAATGCTCATACCCACTTTCTGCCTCATATACAAGTTTCCAATAAATCTAAGTTCTCTCCATTTTAACCCTTCTCCAGCAAAATCTTATTAAGTTTCTCCCAATCCACACAATCCATTTTACATACGTAGCTCTAATCTTCTGAGAATATTACAATTATATTATATCTACATTTTTGATAGTGACATAAAGAATTTAGCCTACCGATATGTATGACACTGGCTGCCGTGTGAGAACGTAAATTTTAAACTCTTAGACTATTCTTAATATTTCAGTCAGAAGAACCTAGCTAAATGCTAATTTACAAGTCAAAATACTGGAAATGATGTAATACATTGTTTTCTGTAATGTGACTCTAGTAGATCGCAAGAGCTTTACCGGTTTATGAAATATTCATCTACATTTACATCTACATAATACCCCGCGAGCCGCCGCTTGGGCGTGTAGCAGGGAGTGTTAGGTCACCAGCCATGTCAAGGTGTAAGTTTTTTTGGAGATGAAATGGTGGCATGTATTACAGGAGTGTATTCATTAGAGCTCAATTTTTAAAGTAGTCGCTCATTGTTCACAAAAAGAACGATTTTTCGTACCAATCCGTTCGGAAGTGTATCTCTGGTGTTTTATCGCATATGTCAGACCTAGAGATATAGTGAGGAGTCATGATAATATTCTCCATGTCGCTCTGAAAAATATCAGTTCTGAATTTATCAAGCAACCTAAGCCTATCGTGTAGCCTCCGAGTCTCTAGGGGCTCCCACCTTAATCCCTCTAAAAGTTGTGAGACACTGGAAATATACGCTCGTAGCAGTTTTTAACGAAGCGTGCTGCTTTCCTTAGTATTTTATTAATTTTTTTGGTTAAATCTAATTGACCAGAGTCCTAAATGCTCGCGGCGTATTCGAGGTGTGGCCTAACCAGAGCGAAGTAGCATCTCTCTTTGACTTTTTCATCCGAGGACCTTCATATTATACGCTTAACAAAACCTAGTTTCTTTAATGTTGCGCCACATAAGTTCTTTATGTGTAATCTCCACGATATATCAGATGTTAAGGTAATTCCAAGATATTTTACTGCATCTGAATATATGTTTACTCCACCCACAGTATAGGTATGGCATTTTTGTGATGACTTTCGCAGGAAGTGAACTGTGGTGCATTTTTTGATATTTAATATTACGCAAGAATAGGAGAAAACGAATTTGAATTACGAGCTGAAGTTATCTGCGGGCTTTGTAGGAATGAGAAAGGTAAAAAAAAGAAGAAACAAGATTGTACGCACCTCTCTCGGTGGGATTCCCGCAAAAACATTCACGTAAATTATTGCCTCGCCGATTTTGCGTTTTCCTGGCGACGTGGAAAGGCGTTCCCAAATTTGGCAAACTCGTTCCTCTCCCACCAGTTTCTCTCCCACCAGATGGCGTCATTTACTCAAGGGAAAGTGTGAAAGTAGAAAGCTTGCAGGCTCCCATTTGACGGGAAGACGAGGAGTCCCGGTAAAAGGGGGAGAACGTGGATTGCAATTGCCATTCCGACTCACGCTTTGGAGACGTTGTCTCACCACTCCAACACCCCCTTTTTTCCGCTTTTTTTCTTTTAGGAAAGGGATTTGTGGAAGGCGACAAGAGGTCGTTTTTCTCGGATGTGATGTCCTCTGTGAATGAAAGGAAGGATATACAAGAGTGACAGGTGACAGAGTGTGGGTCACAGACTTCGATTGATTCTAAGAGAAGAGTAAAGTGAAAGCAGTGTATCTATATCTAGGACAGAACTTCTCTAAACAACATATCTATAAATTTACGCTAGTTGGAAATACAAACAAAATCCAAAGCGCGGAGGCAAAAAGGGGATATGATACGGAAAGTAAAAGAAAAAGATAAAATGAATACAAAAGGAGTATATCATCAAGCATGCAAAACATGCGACCGTGTATACAAGGGGAAAACTGATAGAAAAAATTAAGACAAGGATCAGAGAGTATAATGTCGCGATTAAATCGAGCTACCGTGAAAAATCAGCGGATGAGGAACATGCTGCCCCGGACAACGATATTGACGTCGGAAGCCCAAAAATCCTCGCAAGAGGCTTAAAGACGAAAAACTTGAGGGAGGCCTTGGCAATTTCAGGCGGTTTGAGCGAAATATCATTTTACCTAGAAATCAATGAATTTGGTCTCATTTTAAAGAAAAATATCTCACCCTTCTAATGACACCAAAAATTCAACCCCTTACCACATTACTTTTGGAGGTATTTGCTATGAAATACCTGCCCTTTTACAATGGAAATGGTACGCGTATGCACTCCAGAGAGACCTTACATTAAAAATGAGGTATTCCTAACACTTATATACCGTAAAAAAACCAACAGCGAGTAGTTCTTATGTTTTCTCAACTATATTTAAACATTAATGATATTGTCACCGCAGTAAATTCTTCAGAATATGTAATTGTCAATTACCATCGATGGACAATTGAATTTTTCAAGGGTTCATTTCTCATGTACCACTAAATGTTAGCCACAACAACATAAGCATCTAAATATGTCATGGTTACTGATTTAAACTAAATATTAGAAACATGTTATAGTTTCATTCAAGGGATTGGGACAGAATCAGACAGATAGAGAGGATCTAACTTCATGTCAAGGCCACCAAACTTATCTCATTTTATCATTGAAGCTTTCGCGGCTCATGGTGAGCTATAAGATCATTTGAATTACTGCGGCGAGTTTTTGTACGTTAGATCCAAGTTTTGCAACTACTCTTAGCCAATTTTTAAAAAATGATATAAGTGCTCCTTGCCGGTGTTGCCCTTATTTGCATTACTACCTGTAGAAGAATTTGAATCGGTGAGGTGGAAGGTCTTTTAGGAAAAAAATGATATGTATAAAAATCTTCTACTCACCCATTCTTGTCCATACTACCCCATCAATACCATCTCTCCGTCTAAGGCCCTTTGCAGATAATTAAGTACGTATATTAGGCAGTGATAACTCATTTTTCTTCGAAGAAGTGACCATCAGGGGTCCCCAAACTCCTGAACTACACCCAACAACACGCGGCAGCCACGCAAAAGTCTTATGGCTTATCTAATTTTAGTCTAGTAATAAAAATTATCCTAAGTCCTCTAGTAAATCAGGTTTTATCATTCTTCGTACGTATTTTCTCACACGTGATTTCTCTTTCACTACGCAGCACGCGTGAATAGAGCTCGACTACTGGAAATTTACAACTCTGCCAATTACGGCGCCGCAGGGCGAGGGCAAGGGCACAGGTCTGCATGTCGGCTCACGACGTTTATTAGCGAGTGGGGTAGAGGGGGAGGAGGCTAGTGGACCCGACTTAACTTCTTGCTCTTCGCTTCTCTCGGGGATGGCGAATTAGCGACGGACGGAAGAGGGCTCCTCTTAATTGGAGCAGCGCTGAGGTCTCGCTCCCTCCCACCCTCTCCCTCTCTCTGAATCACTCTAATTTCTCACAAAACGGCGAGTGGTGAATAACAACAACTTCCACTCCACTCCAAGTGGGGTTTACATGCTTCGTTAGCCTCCACCATGGGTGAATGTGACACTCGACTTAAAAAAATAAGGTACTGCCTGCAGACGTTTTTTAACATTCCTTATTTCTGGAGACATTTCAAATCATATTTTACTTCTCCAAACGCATGCATCTCAAGTGTAAGTAGAGGACATATGCATCTATATAAATCTAATTATCATGTATTATACCGTGTATAGGTATCTATACCGATATCATGTATTGCCAGTTCAACATTATAACTGCCCTGATCTCACAATAAAAGTTGTTGTTCACTTTCCTTAGAGTTATATTCACCGAACTAGGTTTTGACATAAGCTACGTCATTATTAAGGTTTCATAGCTTATGTCGAAACCATGTTGGTGGATAAAATTTTGTGGAAAGTGAGCAACAACTTTTATTGTGAGATCATGGCATCTGCACTCCATTTCTACATGATATCGCCTGATACGTTGAACATAATACAAAATTATAACGACAAATGCAATGAAGATGTTAACATTTAATTAATTACTCCTTTAATGTAGCAATGTGTGGTATATTCTTTGGAAACAGTTAAGTTCTAAACTATTGCAACAAATCATATTTCTATTAAATTTTCCGTATAATTTATATCAATCATTTTACATAAAACGCATAACTGTCTCGTTTACTCATACACTGTATCGATTACATTTTAGAATATGGTAATTCATCATCATTTGATTTAACTATCATTTTGAATTTCAGGATATCTTTAAAGGCTTAGATTTTATTAGCGACCATTCTGTCTCAACGTGCCGAACGCATGGCGTCATAAACTTCACCCAACCGGAACTGTAAAATTCCCCACAACCCGTATAATCGCAGATGATTGGTGCAATCACTGATATTTGTGTATTATGCTTGCTTGTTTGAAAGAGGTTACCTTGTATCTAATTACATAAGTAAATACAAAAAATGTAAAATCAATGAAAAACTACCGTCTATTAACCGAGCGTCAAAATATATGGTGATTAAATATTATGTGGTATGTATAACGAAATTCTCACCAACATTTTTGAAAACTATAGTACCACATGGGGCCTCCTCTGGAACAAGACCTCCGTTTTTACTCCCACAATTTTTCTTTAATTTTCTTACATTAATATTGAAATTTTAAATTAAACTGAACTTATGTTAGAGAAAGATCCTTATGCATGTAATTTCTCAGTTTACGTCTAAGTCAATGGTATACGCAAGTCTAAAATGACGAGAAAAGAACCAAGTAATTTTAAATAATAATTTAGTGATTTTTTACTTCGCCTTCCGAAACAGTGTTTACAAAGCCACATTGGCGATTTTGTCAAAGCATTAAATAAAAATAATTCAATCATTGGGCATCTACTCTCAAATGAATGTTATTTACTAATATGGACTGCTTGCATGAAATTTCAACTTTTCATGGAGCATGAAAGAATGTGCGAATTTCCATTACATTTTGTGCATTGCGGGTGACTCCGTAAAAGTGAAACTCCGTGGCTGGTCCCGGATAGCTTAAAATTTGTCCAATAATGTTATAGTAGAAATCATTTTGGATATCACTTAAAAGACGATACATGCTAATGGTTTTTCTTTGGATTACGAAAAGTAAATATGTAAAGAAAGAGATAGTTTGTTACACAGGTTTCAACTGAAGATACATTTAGAAAGGTATTTTGTTATTTATTAGAGATAACGCGAAGATATTATTATATTATCTGGACATTATTTCTATGAAAATTGCTCTCCAGTTTACTCATGGCTGGTAAAAGTGTAGATTAAAAGCTATTCGTGGACTTATCTGTGCATTCTGCGCGTTCATTATTTTTCTTTTATAGCAGGTAAGTCAATTCATGAAAATGAGAAGTATTTTTCCACAGTAAAACAAAAAGTAGGGATGCTGTATTTCTTCATCATCGCATTGCGGAGGATTTACCTTTTCGAGATCGTAGAGGCCTTCCTGCCACCCCTAAAATTCTGAGGTGAAGCTGCGGCTCGGAGCGCCTTGATACAGCAGTCACATCTGGGTTTCGGGGGGTTATCAGCGGCAATATTGACTGTAATTCCCACCAGCCCGGTTGTAGGAACACGTCTGAAACGTGCAAGACCTGCCTTTTTTGGCAGAGTCGGATTAGGGTCGGTTGAGGCCCCGAGTGCGGAGAAAAATATTGGGCCCCTAAAAAAAGAGAGGCAGAGAAAATAAAAACAAATAATGACGATATTTTCAAATACATAAAAAATAATGCACTACAAGTATGATATTAAGCTTACAGGAAATTAAAATTCCACATTTTATTTTAAACTTAATGTGTAAAAGGGGGAAGGAGGTTTGCGGAGACCAGATCCAGCGTCCACCATCAAATCCACCTCAGCCTTTGGTGTGTTACACTCATGAAAGGGAAAGATGGACAATATAAGCGTACACACAATTTATGAGTGTACTCTATTACAGGATAATTTATACCGTTCCCCTTAAATAGCATTTTACTTTGTACAGTAAATAGTTGTACAGATAAAATATACAAAGGATAAAAAATTAAAAGGAATAAACGGTTTTGCTATATTTGACATTTTTATGGAAAATTTTTCCAATATTTCGGTGCCATGAAGATAACTAAATACAAAATTAAAGATTGTGTAAGGTGAATTGTCTTTTTTCCCATCAAGTACACGAGTAGTGGTGGACTAATCGATCAGCTCTTGAGAGTTGGAGGACTTTTACCCTGCAAGGAGGATTCATTTTCCTTCAAAGGTTTGGAAGACAATCAAGTATTCATATTTCTTCAATGTCCCTCCAGTTGATTGCGTACTTCAGAGAAGCTCGAGCATAATTAACAGTTGACAAAATTGGAACGAGATTGGGCTATAATCAAACTCTGATTATGGGAAGGGTGGGTAGTATGGTTAGTGACTAATCTGCTTGCAATGCGGATTACATATTCACTTTATGGCAAATAACAACTTCAAATGGTTTACATTCCCATTGATGGCGTTCCATTGTAACCCTTCCGCCAAGTCTCAGTACTAAATGAAATGTAGATTAATGCGCATTTATCTGCCACAAGCCCTTGCAGGAGCTGTATCATGTTGAGAGACAGCGAGGGCAAGGACTGCAATCTGTAGAAGACGAACCGATTCACTGTGTCAAAGGCCTCCACTCCTAACCGCTATTTTCAACTTATTTTCAAGTGAGAATGCGAGATTCCCGTAGCGAAAATCTAACTGATTCTTTTTCAGTTTCTTCCAAAGGCCATATAATTTACGGAGCCAAAAAGAAGTGAGTGCTGACAAAGAATTTGATGTATTTAGTATGAAATCATGAAAATATTTCTCATTCCTGCCAGCATGAGTAATCTAATTAGCCTTAGTCGTGGTTTTTATTAGAAATAAGCCTCACTCAGTCATTTACCCACGCACATACAGTTGAACAGAGTTCAATATTGCTGGGAGGATTAAAGATGATTAACGAATCTATGGCTACATAAGCACAGCTATATATGTGTATTATAAATTACTCATGAAGAAAGAATACGTAGAGGATTAATTAGATGAAGTATCATGCTTTCATCAGAGCAGCCTTTTCTTAGATTATAAAGCAACAATATTGACTCCTTAGCCTTTGTGTCCAATAGTTTCATTTCAAAACTTGGCCAGTAAACCAGGAAAATAAAATTAAAACAAGCGTACTCGCCCAGCAGGGAAAAGTCATGATACGTATAAAACGCATTTCATACTCGCGAGAGCGCATGTAGGACCATCCATGCCAATATTGTCTTATTTTTCGTTATATCACAATTTGCTTCATAACTAAGCTTCTTTGATGCGATATACGCATGCTATCCTACATCTGTGTTTGTAATAGGTTAATTTTTAGAGGAAGCACGATGATTATTTTTACTCCGAAATTAAATGCATATTAACCATCTAAACACATCAAGTCGAGCGTAGCTCGCTCTCATTTTAACTAATGTTTTCCTCATTCTTTTATTTGGCAACTATTGGCAAAAAATTACAATCGAATATTTTAAGAGTAGTATCCTAATAAATAATCCGTTGTCTCGGGCGTGACTTCGTGGACTTCGACTTGCTCAACATTGTAAATGAAAAGTATTACTTAGTTATTCCACATATATTTATTGACAGAACGACCTAGGTTTCGACGAAGCTCTTCATAATCTAATCACTAAACACTACATTACTAATGAAATATGGTATTATGTTTGCAATATTGCCAGAAGTTACTGACTAAAGCTGATAATAAAATAGAAATTAATATGCCAAATGTTTGATTGATGCAAGCATATGTGACTGAGGTGAAAAATATAAAATATATAAATGTCTAAGATTTTTTCGCAAACAATATTTTTGTTAAAGTGGGCTATTAAATAGCAGTTTCCCGTTTTATGCGAGTATTTTGAAAAAATCACAAGCCTACGCAACGTTTTAGTTAACAAAGAATATATATCGGAGCCCACCTGCCATCTATTGTCTTTCGTTTGAATCACTTAGCCTATCAACTGATTCAGACATACATACGCCTCTACTTTTATGTACGAGGGTGTATCAAATGGAAACCTTAAAAGTTATATATATTTCCGAAAAGTCGTATGATTGTTTTGGTTAATGGCCAGGATGACAGTGCAGTTTAGGGATTCGTGTCTTAATCATTCATCATCCTGCGATGGATTTCTATTCGTTTGACACATTCAATACTCAATAAATTCATCACAGATCACTGCCATTACGCGGTGCATGTTGAGAGGGAGGCAGACGTCTTGTCACTGATGCTGCTGCTAGCTTCTGTGTTGTTGCGTCATTCTGCTACCTGGTAGTCTTTGTGTGAAACTCAAGAAACAGCACTGCCACCAACCAAATCAATCATACAACTTTTCGGAAATATATAGCAATGTTAAGGTTTTCATTTGATACACCCTCGTAGTATGTGCTTCCATACGATACGTATTCTAGAGGTGCTTGTGGTCAAGTAGTCCATTCAAGGAGGAAAAAATTCAGGGGATGGTTAGTGACAAATATGAAGAGCCGTGAGTCCAGAGATTCACTATGTTAAAACAACGCGGGTCTTTGTAGTAAAATTCGTCGACATGCGGAAAGGGCGAGTGACTTGGGTTGCGTTGAATGCATTTTTTAATAATTTCTGTCCAGGTGCAAAGAGAATATTGAAAAGCCAGAGGTCTCCCCTTTAGGATCAGAAGAGTCGCGAGCGGGCAGTTGGGTGGGTGATTCATGATGTAGGTTCGACCGCGGTACATCTCAGTGATTCAAGGAACAAGGCCTCCAGAGAGTGGCATTCACTTTCAGAGCTGCCTCTTTGCCCGCAAATCAAACACCCTACGAAAGAGTGTAGAGAACCGTATGTTCAAACAGGAAGTCATCTAGCCTCCAACCTTTGCGAATAAAAACGGGGTAGTAACCAACGATTCCAATCCGCCGACGAGTAAAAACGTGAAATCTCTGCTTTTTTCTCACTGCAGATGACTGTGATTCTTTTTTAAAGGAAAAACCGAAGTTGCATTTCATTCCCAGTGAGAATCTCCCTTCAAAACAACCACCACTCTCAAAGTTCAATTCGCTATCCCTTGGCCCGGAAGTTCCAAATGAAATGCACATTTTGGATTAAAGGAATTGAAAAGTGCTCTCTCAGTGCGTACAAAGGAGCGGTGGTTCTTCGGTAACTAAGGCGTCGACAATTCCTGCGCTCTCAAAAATTTTCCCGGACTCATGTGAATTCTGGAGGGACAGAGGATGGAGTGGCATGGAATAGTTTTCAAAAAGAATTTATTCCCTGGACAAACCCCCCAATCAGTCTTCACGTCCTTACGCAATTAATTTGACTCATCTTTGACACTATCTTATTCAGTTATCAAAAGCGTTAAACCGTTCTATTACATACAGGCAGAAGCTGAAATACATAAAGCGCTAAGTGAAATATATTCATTAGTTTTTCATTCACTTCAAATAAAAATAATATATTATGAAATTCAACTTTCACTCTCTATTTTTCCGTACATAAAAATATTTTCCTATAAATTATCGTTCCAGAGCAATATTACCATCGTTGTGCTGGAAAATTCTTCATGATTCCTAATTGTATTTGTTTATTCTCTTTGTAATACAAAATAATTATCTTTACCCCCGCAGCTCATCCCATCTCGGACTCCAATATCACATGAATCCCCTCTCCTCTCACAAACATCTCAATAGCAGTAATCCAAAAAATTCCAAGCAATGGTGAATATAGCAACTTTTATAAATTAATAAAAATATAATGGTAAATAATGATTAAAAGCTGAAAACATAGCGTCGAAGCATCAACCTTTATTTAATTTTGTATTCGTTATGAAAAATGTCATAAAAATTGCAGGATTCAGTTTTATGGATGCACCGTTGAATTCTTAAACAGTATTGTTTCTTTCAGTCTTTCTCGGGAACTAAGCGCAATGAAAAGCAGATGTGCGGAGAAAAATTCATACTACGTATGTTTTTTTGGGAGAATAGAAGACAACAACAGCGTGAGTGTTGTGAAAAGGTTTCTATGGTGTTCCCTCTGCAGTATGGGTTTAAAACTCCTTATCTGCCGACCTGTCGAAGAATGATAATGTATTCATCTTCAGCACTCCTCAATGCCGTATTGTGAATGTTGAACTGCAGTTGGAAAGTATCACCACATTCTTCAGCGCCATGATATTAAAACTATTCGCATACCATCACCTAAATTGGATCATTTTGTGAAGTTGAAGAATTTCCGTTGGCCTAGAGACACCAGGGGTCTATAGAATTCCCTGTGAAAGCGGTTAAATCTGTAAATGTGGCTTATATGGGGATATATGAACAATTGAAACCAGGCCAAATAAGCATCTAAGGCATTTCATATTGGTACAATTGCAGAAGTCGGTAGAAGCTTAACATACTTTTCAATGAATACTCTTCAATGAGCAGGTGCAAAAATACTTAGCCGGACGCGTAACTAATGGGACTGCATAGTTAAAGGTTTCATTCAGGTCCGCCAAGAAATAAATTTTTCACCAATTTATGGGATGTATTCTAGTATCTATCTATGCCTGAAAGCCAATTATTACGTCATTTATCAAAAACATAACGGAAAACGAGAAAATCATGCAACGGCCAAACAGAATCGAACCAACCAGGAGATATCTGTTCCCCGGCTTGGGTATAAGGCGCGGATATATTTCAGATTGTGACATTTATAAGCCCTGATGATGAGAAACAAGACATTCTTTGAAAATTCGGTAGATATGGTGCCTGTAACCAGGTGGAACAACCGAGAGACATTTTTGCACCAGATTCGCCGGGGAAGCATTAGAGTGATATTTTTTTCACGCCAAATATCTCCTTTGGAGAGGCAAGCCGCAAAAAGAGGAACGATGTTTTCCTATCCATCGCACATAGCGTAAATAAAACGAGCTCATCCGCTGTCAGACAGGATCTTCTCCTTTTCTCTCTCTCTCTCTCTGCTTTTATGGCGGAGAACACCTGTTAGTGCGAGCGAGGAACGAGCACGGTGAAAATGTTGAGGGAACGAGGTGAGGGAACGCGTCACGTCACTTGAAAACACGCGCACTCGCATTCATTTGGAGCTGCGCTCGCGTCCCGCAGCCACGCCCACTCCCCTTTTTCTCAGCATCCAAATTTCCTCCTCTCCCACTCTTTCCCCTTTTGTCAAGCAAAGCATTCTCCCTGGAAAAATGGAAACAAAAACCACGCGCTCTCCAATCGACATCACATGGTGTGTGGTATTTGGATCTTTTTTACGTCAAAACGTTAAATCTGTTCAATGTTCATTGTATTGACTTACACAATAAAATAATTATTAGTTTAAAGTGAAGATAAGTCAAATTTAATAATCCTAGCCAATGTTTTGGGATGTACTCTGATCTAACCTTAAGGCTACAGTTATAAGATGAAAGGGAAGAAGCTCAGCAATGTTCATTTATGCACAATTTATCCAAAAGTATATATCCCTTCACTTATTACATAGGAATGAAACATTTGCAAAATTAACTACCAAAATTACACGCATAGCTGTTTAAATTCCAATAGGTGTGAGTTCAAGGTAACTGACGGAGAAGTATATGCATTAGATAATTAGTATGAAAATGAATATTCTTGGCCTTCATGGCCATCGTGTTGTAATTTTAGTCGTGATGATGGAAATAAAGTTTGTTCTAAAAGGTCGGCTCGTAAAAACTAGTTCTTACGGACTGAACTACTCTCAATATAAGCTCATGACTACTCAAAATAACTGCTGCTTGAAATGAGACAGGGGGGCAAGCGAAAATTATTGTGAAGGTGACATAGCGGATTTTCAAAAGAATAAGGTGACATCATCATTGGTCGTTCAATCCTAAAATTAGTGGATAGATGCCCTCCACGCTCCTCAATCCAGTGCTAGATCCCTAACTTTCTGGTAACTTTTCCGATTTACTTTCCTCTTTATTTGATCCATGAACTTTCCTAGGTCTTCCTCTGGGGACTTTTCACTCTATTTTTCATTCAATTGTTTTCTTAACAATCCCATAGTGCCTCAGGGTGTGTCCAATCCATCTGGTTCTTTCTTTCTATATATTGTTTCATATGGTCCTTTCCTCTTTAATTCTTTTGAAAACTTCATCATTTCTAACTTTAACCGTCCCTTTTATCTTCAGCATCCTCCTAAACACTAGGTTTGGAAGGATTTTGATGGTCTGATGTTCCAATGGTCCATGCATCCAATCCATAGAGTTCCATGCTTCACAAGAATGATTTCACACACTTAAATATCTTTCTCGGGCTTCGCACTGGGTAATGTAAATTCTCCATGGTAAATTTGATGTTTGGGTGTTGGTTGTTCGTGTGATATAGAAAATCTTCTTATGCAACCGTACCATGTAGCCAGACTAAGAAGGAGTCATCTACATATCTGAAAAAGCACTTTGGACGTAGGGGAGCTGAACTGAGGGCTTTTTCCTCTAAGTCTTCCATGTAAAAGTTAGCTATCGCTGGTGAAAGCGGTGATCCCATAGCGACACCATCAACCTACTCATAGTAAATCCCCTCGAAAGAAAAGTACGAAGAGGTCAGTACATGATGGAATAGCTTGACTGTTTTGGCGTCGAATTTTCTCTTCAATAGTCTTAAGGTGTCAGCAAGAGGTACACGAGTAAAGAGGGACACCACATCAAGACTAACCATTATGTCATTCGTATCCAAACGAATATCTTTTAGGGTTTTTACAAATTCTAGCGAGTTCTTCACATGGTGTTCACTTAGTCCCAGGAATGGCGTTAAAATACCTGTTAGGTATTTTGCTACATTATACGTGGGAGAGTTAATTGCACTGACAATTGGTCTGAGTGGTGTACCTTCCTTGTGTATCTTCGGCGACCCATATATCCTAGGAGGCACTGGTGCATGAGAAAATAGATTCTTAACTGTCTCTTGTGGAAGATTCATTTCCTTAATTATCTTTACGGTCCTCCTGGTGATGGTTTCCGTTGGGTCTCGGGGTATTTTTCTATAAGCACTGTCCATTAGTAACTCCAGAATCTTGTGACGGTAATCAGCCTTTTCCATAAGAACAGTAGTATTGCCTTTGTCAGCAGGTAGAACAATTACGGAATTATTTCTTCTTAAAGATTGCAAGGCCATTCTTTCTTACTTCGAAATGTTGGCTTTTGGTGGAACAGCTTTTTTAAGGACGAGAGAGATTTCACTTCTTACCTCCTCCGCTACATCGTTGGGTAGTTTCCGTATCACTTGCTCTATTCCTCCAATTATTTCATTAAATGTGATATATCGGGGTGCGGGTGCAAAGTTAAGGCCAAGGCTTAATCTAATTAGAACTGGTGTGTTTCAAAGTGACATAGAGAATATTACCATGACGCCTCACTCTAAGTGTGAGAGAAGCGATAAAATAAGATAGTCACATTACCGAACAGAAGTACAAAAACTCGTTCTATCCGCGCCCAATAAGCAACCAAAATAAAAATTGAGCTCACTAAATACTCTCTCATATTATTTACTACCGTTACACCTCCCAAAACGTATAATCTTTTATATTTTTCCTGAGCTGAAAAATATAAAAGAATAAAGCAGCTTTGGTTATGTACAGCATGGATGTAATTTAAACGTATGTTTAATATGGTCAACCCATAATAATAATGAAAAATTTTAACCTTGCTCCACTTCTCCGCTGGCGATCTTTCCATCACTTATCCTCACTTTCACGCCTCATTCATATAACTAACATGAGTGCTATCGTATCAACCCTAAGTAAAGAGCAATCGAAGCAAGCAAGGAACACCATATTCCTATGGCGGTCTGAAAGTTGCAATTTATTTTCAATAAAACGACACATTTTTATGCCTATTTAATAGAGTAACATCATCTGCCATGGCCATGAAGGTAGTCCGAGCGAGATAGTTCCCTTGTCATAATCGGGACCATATTCGAACTATTCGTTTGAATTTCACGAGCTGTAGAGCACATCAATTAACTATTTCATTATTAATGGTGCAATAATATAGTTTTATATGACAGAACTTGTAAGTAAATAAATGAAAATATCTAAATAAGTCTTTAACTTGACTCATTTTTTTCGCGCGGTGCGTTTGAAACTCCTTCAAAGTGGAAAGTTTTTCGTGATACCCAAGAACCTATTGCGGTGATTATGATTAATATTTATAGTTGAAAAAACTAACAAACAACACACTGCTAGTTTTTTAGGACATCTAAGAGTTATAAATTCCTCATTTTGTAAATAATGTCTCTCTGGAGTGCATTCACGTACCATTTCCCATGTAAAAGGGCTGGTATTTTTTGGCAAATATCTCCGAAAGTAATGTGATAAGGGGTACAATTTTTGATGCGTTGGATAGGTGAGGTTTTTTTTTAAAAGAGACCAAATTCATTGACTTCTAAGTAAAATAATATTCCGCTCAAACTACCTTAAATGACTGATGATTAATGTTCTCGGTATTTATCATCTCCGGTATACTCTTGCTTCACCACGGTAAAGTGGAAGTGCTAGGAACTATTGATTACTATAGTCCAAGCGTGCATTCACACTACCACGTCAGGCTACCATCGTATGTACGATAGTTTGCAGTGTGAATGGGGCATCACTCTCACTAGCTTTCACTATCACGCTCTCTCTCTCTCTCTTCCCTTAGAAGCACCGCCAACGACGCTACGAGACAATAATGGACAAATGACGGTCAAATCGACGGCGACTCGTCGTTTTCGATGGCACGAATAATAGGGCAGAGAGCAAGGAAGGATTGGGGAGAATGAATGAATGCATGAGCGAACTACTATGGGAAAGGGGGCGGGGAGAACTTTCCACCGGCGTAACGCTCAAGAGGAGTTGATTATTGGGTGTGGTGGAGGTTGAGAGAGATTGGAAGTGGGGGAAAAGAGAGGGCAGAAAAAGTCGAAGAATAATCAGACCCCTAATCTCCAACCCTTCTCCCGTCGTTCTCTCCGTAAATTTTTAGGTGGTGGGAGCGATCGTTGTTCATGTAAAGAAGTGCGAGAAACACTGAATAAATGTTTAGGCCTTACTCTGGCCCATGAATATACCTTATGGATTCTCGACTCGTCGCCAAAAATGGTTGCCTAGAATTCCGTAAACAAACAACTTTTTCAATTGAGTTGCCGTCTAGTGATGAAAAATGGCAGTTTAAATGTACATATGTAAATACAGTCTACAGCACTACGCCTACCAATCACACTCGGATCAATTTGTCCGGTTTAGCTCGCTATAGTAAACAAAACGGGCTAGCGGGATCGATACGAGAAGCGGGCTAACTTGGCCCGTTTCTCTGCCAGTCTGAGATTTTAAATCGCAATGAACCGAATAAAATTGATATTTCAATTGAATTTGCATTGATGAACCAGGCGATCCTAGTCAGCTGGTTTAAATAGTTAAGATCGGTTCGAGTTCATATCGATCTGAGCCCGATGTGTTAACGTACTGCAGATCGAAAATAATCACGTCTTATCGGTTTTAATTACCAGTAATCATAATGCAGTGGATAAAAAATGCAGGACTACACGCGGGACATAATTACCCTCTTGTTAAATATTGTCCAGTCTACAGATATATTTAATGTCTCTCCAAATTTAATTACACAAAAGCACAATTAAATTCTTAGCACTTCGCGAATACCGTTCTGCGGCAATTTAATAATAATACAAGGTGAAAAAAGTGGAATGAATTAGTTTACGGATACAAGTACTATAAGTATTTCAAAATCAAGATCCGACAATATCATCTATGGATGAGAAATTGCGCCAAAAGCTATCAGTTTCATAATAAATAAAGGAGAGATTGTTGAACCTACTCCGAGGCCACACATAAATAGTAAGTTACCCATTAACATCCACATTAATCTATCTAAATTATACCTCGTTTCCTAAGGCTCTCAACAGGTAATAAACAAAAAAAATGTACCTGTAAATTAACAGTAAAAGATCCACACAGCAGAGAAAAGACTAACGATGGAAGTATCATATGCCTCTTACACACTTCCTGTAGTAGATTTTTCCTCTCTAACATCTACAAATTAACTGTTAGGTCTCAAAAATAGTCAGCTATTATTCACAGCATCAAGTGGTTCATATATCTTCAATCGCTATGAAATACTCACCAAATCTCACGCTAACAACAATTAACAACGGCTTTTCACGATGCCACTGAAAAGACTTTTTCTAAGTGTCGCCAAGGACTGAGTGAACTAAATGTAGGAATTGAGGCAACACATTACCTAGGCAATGATTCCAAACATTTAAATCCATAATATATATTAATACTCTGGCCTTATCTAAAAAGGTACGCTAAATGAATCTCAAAGAGATCTGGGTTCCAATTATGGGCATTATCCATACAGAGTTTGTTGAAACGTTCGGATTATTTCATTGGGCTACTTTAAAATCTAAAGAGGTAAAATAACAAAGTTTTCAAACTTAATTCGAAAATTAACGCGTTGGAAAGTTATGTATGTGTCATTACTTCAGTCAATCCCGGAACTAATCAAGTTCACTGGAAAACTCCAAATAAGAGCAGAGAGAGTAATATCGTTGGAAAAATTAGATTCAAATTTTGAGTATTGAACGAAACTCATTACACTCCACGAGGAAAACGTTTTGCTGAGGATCGTATGTAAATAATCATGCTGAGTCATCGACAAAAAGGTCTTGACTTTACACATCGATATTATCCAATAGCTGGGGTTGTTAAAAAATGCTTCACTTTGCCTTATACGACTCGTTGCAAGGAAGAGCGAATATAATTTATCCAGAAAAATATGATAAGTTTTCAAGTAATCAAGATTCACTAGAATATAATACAACGGTAGTACGTTTCTATGCAAGTCATCCCACCACTGCATTTGAAAAATCTGAGTTTGTAGCCTCTCTAAGGTGGTCCGAGCGAGATAGTTCCCTAGTCAAAATAGAGATAATATTCGAATAATACGTTTTTATTTCAACAGCTGTAGGACACATCAATTAAATATTGCATTATTAATGGTACAATAATATAGTTTCATTTGACAGAAATTGTAAGTAATCAAATTAAAATATCTAAATAAGTCTTTAACTTGACTCATTTTTTTCGCGCGGTGCGTTTGAAACTCCTTCAAAACGGAAGGTTCTCTGTGATACTCAAGGACCTACTGCGGTGACAATATGATTAATTTTCAAATAAATTTGAGAAAACATACAAACTACACGCCGTTAGTTTTTTTACGACATTCAAGTGTTAGAAATACCTCATTTTGTAAATAACGTCTCTCTGGAGTGCATACACGTACCATTCCCCATGTAAAAGAGCTGGTATTTTTTGGCAAATGTCTCGGAAAGTAATGAGGTAAGGGGTTGAATTTTTGGTGTCACTAGAAGGACGAGATATTTTTCTTTAAAAGGAGACCAAATTTATTGATTTCTAAGTAAAATATTTCGCTCTAACTACCTTAAAGGAACAAGAGCATGGCTCCGAGGCATATATTTTAAACGTTTCTCAACGAAATAGGCCTTAAAATAGCCTTCCTAATCGACACGAGACTGTTTTACTTGATTAGGTGGAGAATCAGGGCACGCTTTTAGTTTTAAAGAACAGCCGCAGCAGATAAGAGAAAGTTGAAAGAGATTAGGATGAAAGTCGGAATTGCTTTCCTACTAGCGGCCCCTCACCCCTCACTCCCTGGCTCTATTGTTCCTCGCTCTACGGTCAATCCTTCCTCCCCGCAGGGCCGGCGCACCAGCTCTCCCAGGGGCAGCCGGTGGCATGTTGAATGGGTCTCCTCTTGAATTCTCTCCTCGTCTACGGGAGATTCCCTGAGGTTTTGATGCGTTGTGTTCCTCTCTTCAATTTCAAAGATCCGTTCCCCCGAAGCAACCGCCATCAAACGTACACCAACACGTCCAAACGCGTGCTTTGGTGACGGATGAGAGTCTAGAAAAAAAGATGCTAGCAATCCAGCAGTGAAATGCGTATGCGCATGAAGTTCCATGTGCTCAGAGCCCTGATTAGGGTACCGCGAAAGCGATTGGCAAAAGGCCGGGCGAGTTATAAGGTTTTATTCTCTCGTGAAAATGATTAAATATCCAAATTTTTTCACAAAATTAACGTTCCCATTTGGGTTTGCTGTTACTGATGAGCAGAAATTGAAATACTCTCCAAACGTGAGCTTTTTGGGAAAATTCAGGATATTTCATTGCATCACTTCACAATAGTGGATCGGGTTGGTGTGGTGGCTAGAGTACTGGCTAACCATTCGGACGGCCAGGGTTCCAATCCCTACAGAGGAGGGTGTTTTTCATAGGAAACTCGATCCCTACTTGAGTGTCTTATGGAGGGCACTTCAAGTTCAGCACTTCGTCTGTCGGATGAGACGTTAAGCCGTGGTCCCCTTGGCGCCTTTCGTTAAAAGCAGGCTAATGCCGACCTCGGGTTTTTATCCACCCTTCCTCCCTTACCTCTCCCCTATGGTGCAAATGACCTTAGCCGTCGGTCGCCTCCCCAAATATCCAATCCAATCCTCCAATCCACTTCACATGAAATAACATTTAGCAAGGGAAAAATAAATATTTAGGACGGAAAGTGGAGCGTATATGTGATGTCATTAAGGATGTACACAAAACAGACCAGAATAGAATAGGTTTAATTATGCTCTAGGTTTCCCCATAAGAGCAAAAATTAGAAAATACATATAAAATACATAAGTACTAATTTTAGTATATTTTTCACAATAATCGGGAAATGCATTTGTCTTGAATTAGTTAGACACAGTTAACTGCATGTTCATTCATTATCATTAAATTCCTAGTCCAAGCAGATAAAGAGAAACATATTATAGCTATTTTCATCCACAGGATTATATGGTTATTGAACCCTATTACGTCATCCTTTGTGTGGAATTTACATTCTATGAATAATTCAAAGATTCATCCAAAGCGTTCACACTAAACTCATAAACCAAAGTGGTCTGCAAATTGCTTTCTTATGTGATAATTTTTCGATTATTCCCCATCGGATTTATTATAAACCTAAAATGCACGCCTAATATTCGATATCATGGTCACCGGTTTTACATATCAGGTTACCAGCACATCTTATTTTTCGCCATCCATTTTGTCACCTATTTTTACTTCTGGCGAGTATTAAGAATTTGTATGATCCTGACATTTGGTTATTTAAAATACGATCGTCTTGGCTATTATTCAATATTCAATATTATTCAATTTTGTCTGTAATGGTAAATAGAAAAATTTTACATTTTTTTTTCAAAGTTCATAGGAGACACAACTTGTAAAAAATTAAACTTTTCGTTCAAAAGAGCGATTACATCGGTAATATTCGTTGGATGTTACACTTTCATTATTTACAACACTCTATTATTACACAAGGTCCAACTTATGAATATGATTCACAATAAATCTTCGGCAAATGAGAGTGGAAATATCTCCAGTTATGTTTACTCTTGATCAGCCAGGCCTCGGACACCATTGAAAGCTTTCTCTAGGTATGTAGCTGAATGTTACCTGAAGTTATTTTATAATCCTAATCCCCATACTTTTCAGCAAAAATCAACGTCGTCTGGCGATGAAAACTCAATAATGTACCGAAAAATGGAGAATAAATATAGAAGCTGATTCGTGAGTACTTTTCTGAATAACTAGGGATCTCGTGAGAATGAAGGCTTTCGCGGTGCTTTACGTTGATCTCCTTCATTTTTCGGGATCTACCGAGTCTTTTGTTGGATAGTGACAAGAGTTTCGCTGACTCTACTGTCAGCGTCCTCATGTCGAAGATGTCAGCGTCTTCAGGTTGAAGATGATATTCGACCTGAAGACAATGACAGTAGAGTCAGCGAAACTGTTGTCACTATCCAACAAAAGACGGTAGATCCAGAAAAATGAAGGAGATTAACTAGGACTCTCGTTCACACGATGATAGTGCCAGTATGTTAGGGAGGGGTTTTGGTTCTTGCATGGATAGGTGAGGAAAACGATAGTAGAGGACTAGTAGATGAGATACAGTAGTGTTATTTATATTACACAAAATAAAAAGATATTGATAATTGTAGAAGCCATTATTCCAAATCCATTCCTAAGGCCCAGAAATGCAACAATACGATGTTCTAATTCCGAATATTACCAGAGAACCGCCATTCAGAGTTTATACTCCGTCTAATTATGCCATCGTTGCACGAGGTATATAAATGAATAATGCAACAAGAATTTAAATTTTATTCTTATCCATCAAGCAATATCTTCCTAATCTTGTTAGTTTCTCGTCCATCTTAGACAATGAAAAAAACTCTCTGCAAATCCAATTTTTGCCTTCGTGATTCAATCTTGTATGTACCCAAAAAGTTACAAATATTCTTTTAAACTACGTTGAGTGTAATCAGAGAAAGGCTAAAGCTATTATCCCAACTTTTTGAAATTATTCATAAATAACCGCACCGTTTTGACCAGGTTTATAATTTGCGAGGGTTTATGGAGAAATGACTAAGTTAAATATAATTCTATAGATACTACTATTAATGTTCAAAAATCTCCAATACTTGTTCAAGAAATGCAATGATCGGATGAAATTTATGATCATCATCCATCATATGAAAGAAATAAAGCTACACTTGGTATAAAGACTTCGCGGGTGGTATTTCTATTGCAATGTGCTATATTTCCCCTTATACAATCTAAAAACTCATTTGAAAAGTCACAATCATAGTATGGTACGATACCAAGAAATCACTTCGTACAATTACACTCAGTTTCATTATTTCCGATTAATTTCGATTCCTATGACCTTATGGTAAAAAATTGAATCAAAGTTATCAAGAAATAAATAATGATGCAGAAACATTGAAAACTATCGGCAATAAAGAACCTGAGTGGAATTGTACCACGAAGAGCCACCCGCATGAATAATTAAATAGACAAGTTTTGTGCAAACCGCGGTCTAAACTTCTAATATCTAAGAAATTGATCTTAAGAGTTATCAAACGCTATGATCCGTGTTTACCAATCAAAATAATTGTTTTGATATATGCCATTCATAAGATTGAGTATTAACAGTAATTAAAATTAAATAAAAAACGGCTTGACGATAAAATAGTGTGACAGTGGAATATCGTAGCTGTATCCTATCATATCCTATCCAATCAATGCATTTACAAATGATATGGTACAAAGTCACTCGCAAGGGTGCATATACACACCAAAGGGTAACTGGTATAACTCACCTGACCGGCAATCGGGAGATCCTGGTTCGATTCTCGGTCAAGGCAAATGATTATTTTTTCCATGGCGAATTTCAACCCTTGGTGTACTTTCATATCCTGTTTATTTAAATGATCATTAAAACACCTCGAGCAATAAATCAAAGAGGATAGATTTAAAAAAGTTAGCAACAATTTCAGGTGTGTTGCAATCTAACATTTATTGCTGATTTTTTAAAGATTTCTCGAGAATCTGAGAAACGTTATTTTTAGTTTTGTTGTGTATAATATTTACCAAAATATCCACTATATTTCCAATACTATCTACTGATGAATAACTCTGGATGTTAATAGTGTATTAGATAATACGAAAATAGAATTAATAAATATGGTTTAAGTTGCCTTCATATACCTCGAGCAGAAGTAGATCAGTTGGAGGTTGTGTGTGCGTCAGTTTCGGATAAAGATTAGTTAAAAGTACAGTGAATGAAATCAGGTCCCGTTCCTTTCGATGGTTTGAGTTAAGATTTGAGGTACGACCTTGCATGGGGATAGAAGAAATGGGACGTCCAAATTAACTGAAAATGCTGTGATAGAGGTGGCGAGAATCCAGGTGAAGAGGCAGTCGTCCTTTATTCGCGTCACGTTGACACCGCTGCGGCGGGCGGGCATTCTGATCCATTGCGGCCTCTTTTCGAGGTCGGGTGGAGGAGGTAGAGAAGACATTCATTTGCTCGACTTCACTTGTTACATCACTCCTTCGCTCTCTTCATTTGGAGGAAACTTTTCCCATAAGCGAGCCGTGAATTTCCACCGCCGCTAATCAAAAAGCACTGTTCTGTCCTTCCACCGCGCTCAATATCAAAACCGAGAAAAAAGGATACGCAAGAACCTATAGTATCTCTCTTAAGTTAAAGAAATTTGTGAAAAAAATACTATTTCTTTTCACCTAAAATGTTTTCTGTGTTTCGTGAGAATTGGCCAAACATACAGTTGCGCGTGCATCGGAATAACTTGGTAAAGATTCTTTAAATTTAACCCTTTAACGGTATAAACATTCCAGGTGCTCTGCTTTGTTCCTGTAACCAATATCAGTGGCTAAATTAACCAATGTAAATTGTTAACGTAAGAGTTTATGCCTAATTCTCAAACTGATGGAAACTCCCTCTTCAGTAGCCCAAATGCCTACCAGTAATTTAAGTTAAATGCAAATATTTCCTGGTAAACAATTCCAAAAATATTTTAAAGTTTATTTTTTCGGCTAAATAATTTCAAGTAGGCAAATGATGGAAAATAAAAATTATTTTTTGAAAAAAAATAGATTTGGGCATTAATGCGATAAGTTTGTCAAAATTGGTTGTCGGATCTTGCAAAAGTTTTTTTTTTTTGCCTCTCAGATCTATCTGTACAGGAGCTTCTTCTGCAGTTAAATACCATATATGAGTGTTGGCAAGTACATTATAATACTTTTGGTTTTACCGTGAATTATGAGCCCATATTTGGCATAGCAATGAGAGAAGGATGCTATACTTTCTTGTCGGAAATCACACTGTATGAAAGGTATACAAAAAATGTAGGCCATTGGGCGTAATGTGCATTGGGCGGATCTAATGAGGGCTCTCAGATGCAGATGAATACATAAAGGTTTGAGGGGCCTTTTTGGGATCATTAATCTTTTAAAGCTTGGTCAGGTACCGTAAAATGGATTACGCATACCAATCTAAACTATCAACGACTAGCTAGTCGGGTGGCCGTAGCCAAAGCCTTATTTTCCTTCTGATATTGCCACATTCTTAAGCTGGGCCCAACATTTGTAAATGGAGCCCCACTTAGAATGGGTTTTTTTGAATTTATTTCTGAGTAAGTTTCACTCAAAAACATCACCACAATCCTCGACTCGAATGAATATAGTATGAAGTTTAAAGTCTAGGTTATGCGAGAAAGCACTTTGGCAGAGGCCTCTAATTTAACAATTGTACTTTCCTTTTCCCGGGTTTTATCCGAGAATTCTCAACAGTAGATGACAAAAAGAGAAAGCCTTTCGGTATTTGAGCGGGCATCTTTTTTGTCACTGCGGTAATTTCATCAGTGAAAACAAGCAAAACACGCCGTAAACCGAGTAGAAAAACTCTCCGTTGTATTTAGTTGGGATGGATCCTAATCAGTATTCACGAGAGATAAAGAGAGTGTGGAGAAGGAAGGTGACGGAACAGGAAGCGAGCAAAAAGCGCGGCTCTTCGTTGTTTTTCCGGTGCGTGAGAGGGATGCGGGAGAGAAAGTAAACAAAAACGAAGCGCTGTGAAGGAGCGAAATCAACCAACGGCCTCGAGAGCTTTAAGTAAGCGTGGTCATATAAGGGCGTACAGCGATGGAAAATGCATGTACGACGAAAGTGGATTTGCTTCCAGCGCGTCACTGCGATGAAGATTGGTTGAGAGTATACTTTCAGGCGACAACTTACGGAAATGAACGATCGATAATATCTCCATAAAAAGGATATTTCTCTTTCTTCCGCACAGAGTTTATCTCACCAACCTAGGATCAGCAACATTTTCCACAAAGGTTTCGTCCACAACATCCTTGGTAATAGCAAATTTTGCCAAGTTACCATGAAATTAATCGTGTGGACAGGTATGAAGTATCTTGTGGTATATTATCGACCGTCCTTTTCCGTAAGTATTCGCCTGAGACATTATAATTTGCCCATCGTCATCTCTGGCACGCAAATCCACATTAATCGAATATGTTCCATCACTCTCTATCCTTTGACCTCCATACTCTCATACGACCACACTTGCTCAAAGCACAATTGGTCGTTGGTTGATTTTGCCCACATCAAATTTCAGCATGCTTAAAAGACATACAGGAAGCG
Organism: Ceriagrion tenellum; assembly: GCA_963169105.1. Lineage (NCBI taxonomy): Eukaryota > Metazoa > Arthropoda > Insecta > Odonata > Coenagrionidae > Ceriagrion > Ceriagrion tenellum. The sequence goes on along the minus strand of OY720642.1, from coordinate 120,826,225 downwards.
CGCTGTTCATGAATAAAAAACCCAATGGGTGTTATTATCCTAATTAAGAATACCAACATGAATACCAATAATAAATATAACACAGTTGCAACCCAAAACAAGATAAATTCCTCGCTAAGTAAAAGTTATCTTTCCCTATGAAACTACAACTAATTTGTATTGCCACTCAATTTTCTCCGGAATCGGTGGTGACGCCTCGATTTTTTTCATATTTTTTTGTTTCATATTTTATCATTTCATTTTTTTTTTCATATTTTTCAACTGAACATGAACAATATTCATTTCCCAAAAACCCTTCTCTTCCACCCCTCACCTTCATACCTCACCCCAGCACTCCTTTGGTAAAAACGCCCAAAAACCTCGGAGGTGGCCCACCGGTGATCACGCTCGAAAAACCTGCTCACAATCCCCAATCCCAACAGCCAAGCATTTACTCCCATCCCACTCATGGTCTCAACAGTACTGTGGAGCTGCGGTCCCTCACGCGGAGAAAGACAAGTGACTAACGGGGTGCGCTCCATTCACCACCCATTAATCCATTTCCTCCGCAGTGCGTGATCACAGCGTTTTAATTATCACGTCGCTCCTCGGTAACCAGAGCCACGCTCTACCCTCGTTGGCGGAGAGTCAAGGGGTTGTAATGCATTGAGAAATCACATGCGTACACTGCAGAGAGGCGCTTTAGCCAAACACCCTCGACACAAGCATCGAACCTCCTACGTTCGCTAAACCGTCGTGCACAACTCCCTGCATCAAAGTTGAATTATAGGCAAATGAAATTAATGGATTGTGGCGTTGCGTTGTAAAACGAGGAGGTAGAAGGCAGAATGAACAACGATGTACCATTCATATTGGTAAAAACAAAATAACTCAGGAGTAATTTCCACACGGTTTTAATGAAAACCGGCCATGGTTTAGACACTATAGGTCATTATCAAGGTACAATTGTTAACATTCCGATTCGTTTGTATTTGTGGAGTAGATTTGCTTCCAGCGCGTCATTGCGATGAAAATGGGTTGAGAGTATACTTTCAGACGACAACTTACGGCAATGAACGATCGAGAATATCACCATTTATTTCACCAACCTAGGATTGGGGAAATAAATGGTGATAATGTTGCAACACCCTTAGCAGAACAAATATATTGGTGGGGGAGTAAGGATATGATGGAGGAGAGGGTAAGGGAGGGGACAAACAGAGGTAAGGGGGGGTTCAAAGTGACGTAATATTTAAACAATAGTAGGGGGAACAAGAAAAAGGAGAAAAGAGCAGGTGGAGTTGAAGGTCAAAAAACAACAATCAGATAGGTGGATCACAGGACGTGTCATTATCATCATTGGTAGTCTGCTGTTTAGCAGGTCCTCAGTATCCTCTCCTCCAGATGACCCTGTCTTGTGCCTTCCTCTTCATCCTCGCGTAGCCTGTCTCCTCTTCTAAATCATCCGTCATTTTCTTTCTTCTTCTTCCACGTTTACACTTTCCTTCCACCATCCCTTCTAATACCTTCTTTATCAAACAATATCTTCTTAACATATGTCCCAGCCAGTTTTGCTTCCTTGTTTTCATTGTCTATATCAGCCCTCTATCTTCCCAAGAATGGGTCAATACCTCTTCATTTCTCACTCTGTCTGCCCAACTAATATTCAACATTCGTCTCCATATCCACATCTCCAATGCCTCAACCCGTTTTATATCCTTTTTCAAAGCCGTCCATGTCTCACAACCATATAGTAAGACTCTCCAAACATAAACAATTTGCCAACCTTTTCCTAAGCCCAATATCCATTTTGCTACACAACAACTTTCTCTTTTTGATAGAAGCGTCTGTGGCCATTGCAGTTCTACCTTCAATCTCCTTGTCACATTTCCAGTCCTGTGTAATTTCCGTCCCTAGATACTTATATCTTGACACTTGCCCCAGTCTTTTCTCTCCCATGGTATTTCCGATAGGTAACAGGACGTGTAGGGTTACTTAAATTGAAAAAAGGCGATTGACTTATAAAAACTACGTCATTACAAATATTGTACGGGCTATTCACAATTTCATATTTCTCATAAAAATCCAGATTTGTCCTTTATCATTAAAATGCAAAACATCCAGGTCAAAATTGTTAAAATGACTAAAACTATTCAAAATTCTGGCAAAACAAGATTTTTTTTGTTATTTATAAAACTTCTTCTATGTTCTATTCCTCTATCCCTATATTTTCAGCCAGTTTGACTGACATACGTAACACAGTCCTCAAATTTTAACTTGTAGACTCGACTTCTGGCTATACTGTCATTCTGGTATTTCGTACGTCTTACCGGTCTTCCATGCAATGTACAAATCCACTAGGATTTCTGTTGCTGTCAACCGATTTTGACGGCTATAGCACCATTTTCAAGGCAAACAGAATGAATATATACAGATTTGAGCCTTTTACACCAACTCAAGTCGGAGGGGATGGGAGAGGGGGAAACACGGGAGAGGAGGGGAAGTGAGTATTGAAAGTTTGTTGGGAGGTTAAAAGCTAAGAGATGGACTGTGAGAAAAGTGGAAGGAAGGCTAGCAGGTTAATACATCGAAGGAGGAGGGTGGATAAGTAAGGTAAAAGTCAGATTTTAAAACGGTGGTCAAAATTTGAGAACATTTAAATTCAGTCATGTCATTTAAAATCGTATAATCAGGAGAAAGATACAGACTATCGAGACATCACCATAGTAGGGTTACTAAGAAGCAGGAGATTGGAATGGATAGGACATGATGAACGGATGAATGATGAGCGATACCCTAAATTTGAAAATTAAATGAGCCTGGAGGGGAAAAGACCAAGGGGAAGACCAGAGAAAAGATGGATGGATAATATAAGAGAGGATCTACGGCAAATAGAAGCCTGGGAAGATAGGAGGGAAATTGCCAAAAGAAGAAAAGAGGGGAGAGCCTTGGTCCTGACATCGCGCGGTCCACTGGGTTTAATCGCGTAAAGTACAGTAAGCAATAATCAGGCGAAAGAGTATATTTAGTGATTTTGAGGAGTTTCAAAACATCCCGTTTAAGATTTTTGTCAAATGTATGAAAAAGTTAATATTAAAATTATACATGTGTCCCGTATCTGTAAGATGTTTTTCAAAATGTGATTTGTAGCCTTTGAGTTTACACATCTCTTATGTTCTTTAATGCGAGTTCTAAATTTTCGGCCCATTTAGCCCACGTACATACTATCGCACTCGTTACAAGTAAGAGCATAGGCACCACACTTCTCTTGAGGCAACACCTTGTCTTTAATATTAAAAAGCACTTTTCCGAGTCAAGTTGTGGAATAAAAGCACATTTTATATTGATCCTTGGGAAAGACGTACCTAAAACTGTAAGAAAAAGGTCCTACAAAGGGTAATTCGTGCCAATATTTCGGTTTTTCCCCGGAGAGGTAGTAAACTGATGACAGAGTTTAATGTTTTTTTATTAAGTTTTTGCGGAGTAGTGTTTGAAAAAATTGTTCCCTATAACCATTGTTCAGGCATATGATTGTTATGGTGCTGATGTCTTTGTTGAAATCTGCTTCACTGATCGGGATTGAAATGAGTCTGTGTAGCACAGAGTTTACATAATAAATTCCACCCAGGTGGGATTATGTCAAACTAGATGAATTGAAACGCCAAGTTAGCATAATTCCAAGTTCCTGCAGCTGCAATTTACCTATTCATGGAACTTTTTCTGTAATTTCTTATATAGATTTAAGTTTTTAAGCTGAAAGCTTAAAAAAATAATCGAGGCTAGAATACTGCTATTGCTCTCCATTTTGTTGAAAATCGCTAGCCTCTTTCTTTCCTCACAGGGCATATAAAATGTATTGGCTTTGAAATTAAAATTTATTAATGGCAAAAATGGTACTTCGAAGCATTTAAAAACGGATACTGGTAGAAAAATGAATTTTCTAAAAGATTTTGTGAGAATAAATTACAGTACGATAGTAACCATGTAAGAAGAAAATATTGAACAAAGTGAAAGTTTTCAGCATTAAAATACACTCTCAAATCCTTTAAAGACTGTTTTGAGAGAGCTACTTAATTTCACACTTTGATCCACAAAAATTGAATGGACCATGGCTCGGAATTAGTGCAAGGGCTATTTTCTCATCTGCGGTTAATGCTATGTGCATGTTTTTTAGCAAGTCACTGTTGTACCAGGCGTTATTTTCAATATACATATGAACATGAGTTAGATTGCGCAACAAGGTGCCTCTTGTGAAATGGTCGAAATATGAGAGAGTTTTACCTCGCGCTCGAAATGTTGGCTCCAAGAAAATACTCGAGAGTTTAAGTTTTAAATTTACGAAACATTACGGAAAGGATTTTGTGAGACGCCACCTGATTGGTTTTCATTGTTGATTAGATGAGAAGCAAGAATCATTTGTCCCTTTTTGTGCCACAGGAGGGATGGTATTCATAGTGTCCTAGAAACCGGAGAATGGCGAGCGTAGGATTTATAGATACATGTAAACCAAAAAATATACTTCCCGATTCAAGATAAGAGTCAAATTCCTTGTTAAGAAAGAATTGTGGAGCCAATGGATGAAATTCGCAATGCATAATTCATTTGATTTGGCCAATATCCGAACCCATTTCTTTCCTGAAGGCGAACTTCGAGTCAAGTCAAATGATTCTGTAAATGCGAATATCATCCCTAGTTGTATTTGCTCCCGTGGGGGTGACTTCATAGAGGAAGAAATAACAGAGGAAGGTGGAAAATGAGAAGTGTAAGATTTAAGGCTCTCCCAGCGAATGCTTAGAATGTATAGCTCTCGGGTTTCCAACCAGGTCCTCAGGGTGATTATCACCCTAAGGACGATTGAAGATTACGCCTTAGAAACGTCGGTGTGTAAAACCACCATCACCTGGTTGGAAACCTGAGAGCTATACACTCTAATAAGAAATGTGTTTCATTCTCTTAAGAAATGGTAAGGCATCAATTATCGCGTCGTATTACATGAGGACCGCTTTGACGCAGTTCACTAATGGCGAAGTTTTGGAGTATTTTTACATACGTTGATACAATAATATAAAATCTGCGACCTCAATATATGTATTTTGGAAACGGAATTTTATATCAGGAAAGTTTTTGGCAAAAGTGGGATGCGAGAAACATCATCTGGAAATATATGGGATAGAATAGGCGGCTGTAAATAAGTTTGTGAAGGACCTAATGAAGCTTTATCTCTAGTTCTTATTAACCTCGAGTGACTGATATAAGGGCTATGGCAGGGAACTTCAAACATAAAAAGTTATCAGGAACTTAGTGTGAACTTTTATATTCTAAACGACGAGGGAACCAACGATGGAGGGATATTGAGATAGACATGCATGGAGGAGGAAAATAACGAGACGTTGGCTTTTCGGTGTCGGATGTTACTTAGTTATCACTGAGCTGTACCAATATGTGTCGTTCTCTTAAGACAACAATGGGTGGGCACGTGTCGTAATTAAATGACAAGAAAAGCGCGAACAAATAGGAACGCCTTTGCCCGTGTCAATTAAAATGCATGCAGCACGATGAAAACATTTCTTAGTAAATTCCACACTTAAAATTTTATTACCAACCTAGGTTGCAATTGCCCAGCAATCATTTTCAAGGACAATGAACCTTTCAAGGGACTTGAAAATCATTGCCGGGGAATCAAAACCTAGGTCGGTGATAACATTTTAAATGCGGAATTTACTAATAAATTTTTTCGTCATGTCTACAAAACCTTCCACAAAGTACGTCTTCAACCATTTACCACCATTATGCATGCAGCACTTTGCAAACTAGACAAGACTAGACCCTTTCCAATATACTACCAAAGTTCTCCGTCAGAGGTGCAGCCAATCAGTAAGCACGTTCATCGTCATCTAGGGAAATGCACCACGTGACCTTAGAATCCAAAATGGTAGTCTGTATTTAAATCGTATGCATTTGGAAACATTGATTAATTTTCATTTCTCTCATGAAATTTGAAATTTCCATCGAATTATGGTATTTAACATATTTTCATTTTTGCCGTATGCAAATAAACGTATTATTACGACCACGATGACGCTACTTTAATTTCTTTATGCAACAGTAGGAGTGGAATGGGGATACTTATTCGTCTCTGCCGATTTCCGTTTATATAAAATCGTTCTCCTCTGATCGAGTTATTATTTATCGAGTATTTCACTTGAATGGAATAAGTCCTTATTGCCCGAAAAGCGTCTCCTAAAGATTTCATACCTATTACATTCCTCAAATGTGAAGATACCGAGGTTAGCCACGGCATTATCCTAGCGGAGTCGTCTGAAAGTACACATAAGTGCGAAAATTTCACAAGGGGGAAATCATTCGGCGGTAGTCTAAAAAATAAATGCTTTTTTTAAAGAATGACAGTACAATACGAATTTTTGCATTCGGAGAAAGCACATGGTAGGATAAATTGAAATAAGCTGCGGAAGGTTTTGAATGGATATGGAGTGAATGAGCTGTTTTTTTGATATCAAATGGTAACGCAAGGAAATTCAACCTGAAAATTCAGCAGCATCTCTCACTTTTTTGTCACTGCTTTCAGTACCTGAGATACAGTGAGGAGATAAATAAATATTTTCCGTTTCATCCTGAAACTCGACTGATTGCAGTTTTTCAAGTAATCTAAACCTTGAGTGTATCCTACGAGTCTTACGGTACCCAGCGTAATCCTTCTATCACCTGTGCGACACTATTTGTGGACTCGAAGCGATGCGGGCGGCTCCCAGTTGTATTTTATTTAGTCCATGCATTAATATTCATGTGCATGACCCACAATACTCGGGACGCACTCGATGTATGGCCTAACCTGAGAAAACCACGGGGTAGCTGGGCAAGAAAATCCAACCTCTAATGTCGGCCCGGCACACTTAAGTTAAGGAATTTACAGAGATCTTATTGCACTGATGGAAAATGTCTTCATAATACCTCCTTTTTAACGTTTATTTTTCTCATTATTTGCAATTTTATAATTCTGTCTGTCTTTTCTTATGCTTTGCTTTTGATCATCCATCGGTATTACCCTATGTAGGCTTTACAATTCTGCCAATCCGCATGTAATATCATTATTATCCTGGAGTTGTCCGTATTCATATGACATTGCGTTTTTCTTAAAGGCTGGTCATTAATTTTTAGCGATATTTGGAGGGGAATCCAAAATTGTATTATCAAGACTCATCATCCTTACGCCCTTCAGTGTCTCTCCGGGAAGAGGACAAATTGGCGTCATTGGCTTTGTGAGATACTGTCATAAGTTGCCGAACCGTGTATAGGGTTGCTTAAGGGCCTGGTACATGAGTTTCCATTGATGTGCTGAATGTATGTGTGAGAGGGAGTAGGAAAAAAGGTGGACCAAACCGAGAATGTTGACAAGGACAATAAATATTTAGATCAACTGGCAAACGTCATTAAAAACGCGATAGAAAAAGGAGAATTCTTGGGATCAAACAACAGGAAAGAGAAACTTGCTATGTATTGAATCAAGGATAAAATAATATTGAATAACATAAGAAGTATAGTTATTAATACAACCACATTTTGCTTCCCTGACATGATCCATGAATATGAACACCAATGCTACTTTTTCTCAGACTATCATGAAATCGATTGGTGCATTTTTATTTCGAATGGCTATAAAACACAGCAGTAGCCATTTCCCATATCCCATCCCACCGGTAAAAAGGGATCCAATCGCTTATTGGCTCTGCTATAATGGCTGCCGGTTCCGTGCTCCTCCGAACATCACTCCCATGTCCCACCCCTACGTATGCAGGGGGAGAGAAGCGAGGAATCGCATTCCCGTTGGGGTTCGAGTTTCGTGTTCCCGTGACATTAGATTTCGCGACAGAGGAAGACACGGGGAAGAAATACGACTTTCCCGTTTGAGCCCCGGAACGAGTCGTGATTTACTCTGTCTGTATCTTTGTAGTGCACCTCGCTAGGAAGTGAAGAGTGTTGTCCCTCCGGGGACCCGTATCTGAGCAGCCATCTCCCCTCGCGACTCCTTGCGCCCCTTTGCGAACTTCCTTGTAACGAAAGGCCTATCCACTCGCCACCCCTATTCTAGTCTGCACCTCCCCAGATCAACTTGGGTGTATAGAGTTCAGAGTGACGACGGGCCAAAGAGACTCACGGTGAAACACTTAGATATCTAAATAAGGAATATCTCATGTACAGGCGAAACGGACTGTAGAAGAAACTTCAACTTACCTACTTCAGTTTGCATGAACTTTCATCATCCTTGCTAAAATATCATAGAAAAAGCAACTTCCGAGGAAACATTGAAAAGATTATAGGTAAATTGGTACTAATGAATTGAATAGTGGATAAGGGTCTAAATACTTCTATGCATTCTCATAGAGGTCATTGCTTAGCCCTGGCAAAACTATTCTCGCTACTAAAGCACACGAGAGACTACTTCCACAAGATTGTTATAAAAGTTCATGGTTGGCTTTCACCAAGAGCGGATGGATGTTCACTCTCAGTAGCGTTTTGAAGAACATGATTTTACAATGCTGAAAATATTTCTTTTGTACAGTTTTGTGCCATCTAGTGAGTGTACTCTAATTGTCGCACTTATAGGAATTTATTGCCTTCGTGTAAGACTCTTGAATGGAACTTAGAAGCATTAAGAAATTTAGCAATTTTCCTCCTGTGTAATCTTGCAAGTAGTCTTGCAGGAGCACTAGTTAGGTCTTCGCCTTAAAATACTACAATGAGTTAATGCTATACATTCCTAAAATTTACTCGCAACGTAGCTTTTATATCGTGTTCTGAAATCAAGAAGCGTTTTGAGGGGGAGATTTTGACCAACTCATCAAATACAGACGATATTACAGAATGCAAAGTCAGCAGACAAGACTACTGGAGTGCTCTTTCTGCAAAGCATTTCGGTAACTGAGCTTGCTCCCCGGTCACAGATTCTCAGGGAGCTGCGATAGAAAGAGGATTACGCAGGAGGAAAATTGCTCACTTTCTTTCTGCTTCTAAGTTCCATTTAAGAATCTTACATAAAGTTATTTCATTTCTTTAATGAATATTTGTCAAGTTTATTAAATTAAAATATTGTTGAATATTATCAATGTTTCGACTGCAGACTCTGCCATCGTTAAAACGTCTGCAGTTTTCAGGAGCCATTTCCTGTGAGAAACCCGAGAAATTCTTTCTCGGTTGTCTGAATTCATTTAAATTCATCGGAAAAACTGAATTCATTCTCCGGGAAAACCAGAAATCCTTTTGATTTTATTCCTATTTCCAAAAATCACACACGATAATGAAAGAAGTTAAACGCAACGCTAACGCGTCATTTTCGCGAAAATGACGCCTTATCGTTGAAACCGGTTGGGAAAATAAATCTTTGTGGAATATTACTAAGTGTTTTAAATTCTCCCACGATATGTTATTCCACCAAGTAGAGCCGTCAACAGTTGAAATGCGACTGTAAGTGTTCACATTTGAGTGAATCCGGTTAAGGGTTTAAACGCCACGAAGTTATTCTTCAAACTTCATAGAATTAGTTGCCAAAGGATCACTAGGTTAAAGGTGTCATAGTTACTAGGGACCCTTCATAAGAGTTCACACTATTGTCGTCAATCACTATAACTCCGAGGGCGAGGAGAGGGATTAAGGTATGAGGTGGAGTGGTCGCGATTTTGAATTCTTCCCTTCCCGCGGGAAATCAGGATGCTGAAAACATACAACACGAATGAACGAACGCTCCGAGGCACAAGCGGCCTAATCGAAAGCAAACCTCTCCCCTTTTCAATGTCTCGACCTTAACCCTCTCCACATCTCCCCCCGGAATTACTCTGTACAGCACGCCATAAATCTGGCCACCCGATAATAATAAAGAAATAAATTCCCACCCGATTCGCGGTCTGCAGTCGTAAATTTCACATAATTCAAACCTCATGAGGACAAAGTTTTGTGACTCAATTCACTCAAACATTATTCGTCGCAGGGTGTTAAGGGGAGAGACTTAAAAATAATTATTTATGGAAATGTGAGTTCCTGTGAGTTAACATAGGCAGTGTTACGTTAGGTCTGCTAGTTTTAGCGCACTTCGCACTAAAAACTTAAATCTGTCGTGTGGTAGAATATTGGCTTACCAGGGATTGGTTTTGATACTCCGGGTGAATTGAATTTGAGTTCAAAACGAAGAAATTACCTCATCGACTAAAGTTTCTGTTTATTGTCGCGGACGTATACGCGGATGACGAAAATGCTTCCTAAAATATGAAAATCACTGGCTACCTTAAGCTTTTAGAAATGATTCTTTATTTATTTGCTGCTTCTATTATTACAATTGAGTGGTAACAGCAGCGACAGACAACCCACATACGGAACATATCATTCAAAGACTTTGCAAAACAAGCGCCAGTATGCGCACGCACGATGACTGCACTAGTCAAGTTATTGGCTGTTTTTACTCAACACAACTCCAAAAAAGATGGCAAAAAATGAACCTTGAAATCCGCGGATTCTCCTTCCCAATTAAATTGAAGGATACCTTGTATTTTAGCTCTCGACGGAGACCCTTCGTCAATACCGTCTCAGTTAACAGTCTTGATGGCACATCTTTGTTGTTTCAGTTGGGATTGAGAAACTCAAGCAGAAGGGAGGCCTGATGCCGAGCTCACGAACAATAAACAGATAGCATAAGCATTGGAAAAGTGTGTGCTTGTTGAGAAAGAGTTTTCTAAAAACTAACATCATTGGGCAATCTTTAAAATATGCAAGCATTTATTCATCAATTCTAATAATCGAACGCTTCCCAGCTGTCAGTCTATCTTCACCTCCAATATTTACAATTTTGAAATTGAGCTTGAGATTTTGAAGCTAAGCACATTCAGGTCGTCACTCAACCGTGTCCAGATTACAGACTGCCTGGAATTCCCCTGGAATACACCTGGAATTTGATTGTATTATCCAGTGTTTTTTTTTAAGAAGGAAAGATTCGCTGATATGAGTGTTAAGTGGAAAGGATGAACACAGACTAGAATTTGTGTCAGAAACTGCATTTATTCCTGGTGGTTATAGATATTAAAACAACATATAAATTATATTACGATATCGCAACGTTTTTAAACAACAAAAAACGACAATAACAATAGGAATTGGTTACTACACCAACTTGCGTCGTCTCGCCGCTAGCTTGTCGACACCAACAATGCTTTATGAAACCAAGACAACAATTATAAGACAATCCTACCCTATTTGTGAAGATGATAAGTTTATAAGACAGTAAAATGTACCGGTTTGGTGATCATGAGGTTGAAGATCGTCATAGGGATCGTCACTGTCCTATACTATTATGCCATTACCCACGTCTGGAGTCAAGTCGTTGCCGTACCGGCCTTTGTGATCTGGTTCGTTCGTGACGCAAAGTTTTCATGAAGTGTCAGGAATGGTTAAGTGCCTTTTGTGTGATTTTGTGCAGCGTCCTGGAGGTGAAATATTCATGGTAAATTTGACCATTGTAATATAAGAGTGGGTGGATGGTTGAGTCCCTGCTATTTTAGTCCACCCAAATTCTCTTTAATAACAAGTACAACCATTCACTGTTTCAGTGTGGTACAAATGGCCTTGATACAATTCATAAAAGCGGTGCAATACGTCAGGATACAGTTCGTAGCATCTTAGAAGGAAATAGTTCCGTGACGCTGCATGTTGAATGTCGATAGATCTAAACAAAGTAACCAGAATCTCCCTCTGTTCCTGAACCTGAGCCACAGAAACAGAGATCATAGACTCTGGAATTCGATTTCATGTTGCACTGTCTGCTCTGTGAAAATTCAGAGAATCCTGATCATCCTAATCGATCACTCTGCTGTCAAGTTGGGACCTTAGAAGTAATTGAGAGCATTTGTGAGCAGACGTTGGGTATAGATGGAAGCAATACATCAACGAACTCTACCGAGGGCCGGAAGAAAACCTAGTAAATGACAAGAGCGAGGTTGACGAGGAATATTGGGGCCCACTCATACTGCGGAATGAATTCGATAGAGCAGTAGAAGACCTCGAGAAAAACAAAGCACCCGGAGAAGACAACATCAATGGAAAAATCATCAAAGCGCTCGGAAGTAAATCCAAAGGTAACCTGTACGAGATACCCAGAAATAGCTACCAAAGCGGAACACTTCCAGAGGACTATCATTGGTGCGTAATGATTGCGATGACGAAGAAGACGAGGACAAAGAGATGTGAGGAGCACCAAAGCTTGAGTCTAGTGTCCGACGCATCAAAAATACCAACACGAATTATAGGCCAAAGAATGCAGGGGAAAATTCAAGGCAAACTCTCAGAAAACCAGTTTCGATTTTGGAAGAACAGGGGTACCAGGGAGGCCATACTCTGCCTGAGAGTAATTGTGGGAGAAACAATATGTGTGAACAAACCATTGTATGTCGCATTCATGGACCTGAAGAAAGAGTTCGACAACATTGAGAGGAACAAAATGCTCAGACTGCTGAAAAAACTGGGAATGGATTACGACGATAGAAGAATTATCTATGAACAATACAGGAAGCAAGTCGTTACAATACGAATGAGAGATGGAAACTAAAGAAGCCAAAATTATCAAAGGAGTATGACAAGGATGGAACCTCTCACTAGCACATGTACTTGGACGAGGCCATACAAGAAGCGCAATAAACTGGTCTGAGAGGAATAAAGATAAACGGGGAAGAAATAAACATACTACGCTTCGTACGTGATATTGCAGTCATAGCTAAAAACCGCGAGGATCCTCAGAGGTAAAACTTCATGGACCAAATTCTCCAGGAATACGACATGAAGATAAGTATGACTAAGACTAAAATCCTAGAGAAAAGCTGAATGCAGAAGTCACCCTGAGAGGAGAGAAATTAGAGCAAGTGGATTCTTTCACCTATCTCGCAAGTACCATCAAGTAGGACAGGAGAAGTACAACGGGCATCAAGCGGAGAATAGCCCAAGCTAAGAAGACGTTCATGGGAAAAAGACAATTCCTGTGCTAAAAGAAGATAGGACATCAAACCAGGAAACTATATGTGAAAACCTTCATGAGGAGCGTAGCACTCTATGGATTGGAAGCTTGGATAACTGGAAAATCTGATCAGAAAAGACAAGTGCCCTTTGAAACCTGGTGCTGGAGGAGAATGCTGAAGATAAAATAGACGGAGAAAATAAGAAACGATGAAGTGTACAAAAGAGTAGAAGAGGAAAGGACCATGGGGAACATTAAACAGAAAAGAAGAACCAGATGGATAGACACATCCTGAGACAATGGATTTGTGAAGAACATAATTGAAGGCAAAATAGAGGGAACGGTCCCCAGAGAAAGACCCAGGATTAAGTTATTTATCCATCATTAGAAGAAATGGTAGCTGGAGGTGGAGATCTGATACCAAACTCACTTCATAACTTTGTGCTCAAGGATGTGAGACGATGTGCTGCACCTGCAGAGAGCACCGCATTGCGAGCTGTAGCATATGTGGATGCTGCGCTGGACATGGGTGTACTGATGGCATCCTAGGATAGGACAGTGACGATCCCTATGACGATCTTCAACCTCATGATCACCAAACCGGTACATTTTACTGTCTTATACACTTATCATCTTCACAAATAGGGTAGGATTGTCTTATAATTGTTGTCTTGGTTTCATAAAGCATTGTTGGTGTCGACGAGCCAGCGGCGAGACGACGCAAGTTGGTGTAGTAACCAATTCCTATTGTTATTGTCGTTTTTTGTTGTTTAAAAACATTGCGATATCGTAACATAATTTATATGTTGTTTTAATGTCTATGATCACCAGGAATAAATGCAGTTTCTGACACAAATTCTAGTCTGTGTTCATCCTTTCCACTTAACACTCATAACAGCGAATCTTTCCTTCTTAGAAAAACACTGGATAAGACAATCAAATTCCAGGTGTATTCCAAGGGAATTCCAGGCAGCCTGTAATCTGGACACGGTTGAGTGACGACCTGAATGCGCTTAGCTTCATTCGCAATGCCATTAATCATGAAATCACAGAGTACAGTGAAATCCAGCGATACATTTAGTATGAGGAATTAATTTCAAAGAAATTCCAAGTTTTTCTGGATTATATATTTTTCAGTGGGTAAATAGTGAAATTTAAGACTTTGATTGCCTTTAACATTAAATTTCTGGCAAAATGATATAAAAATCATCGCTCTAACTGAATTTTTAACTATTTTTGGATTTTTCCAGGAAATCTCCAGGTTTTTCCAGGTTGTCCTGGATAACTTCGCTATTCCAGTCAGGAGCTTTTGGGACTTTTTTGAGAGTCATACTGGGAAGTTCCCGAAGACATTGGAAAAGGTTTCACTCGGTAATTATTTATGTCCGGGTCGTAACCAAACTTTACCGGACTAAACTAGGTTTTCCTTGGCCTTCACCATTGTGGCACATGCAATTCGATATGGGACATCTTTTTTTTCCTTAACTCCAACCAAAAATTATGAATAACAATAAGCCCAGTTTCCGATGCATATTTAAAAGCATGGAATGTATCAGGGATATAAAGACTTGCAAGAGGAGGGATAGTTTGCGCTTACTAAGCTATTATCCCTTCACAAGGACGTGTTTCCAAATACGTGTTGAACGTGATCCATAAAACACTTATTAGGAGCAAGAACAGAGGTGTACTCCTCTATTTTACCCACATGCAAGACACAGTCGAAAGATCGATGGAAATTTATTAACCGTCAGAAATAGCCTGCCTAGATTCCTGCCAAGGGTAGCGCATCGTGGTGAGGAACAGACGCACTGCACTGATTCTGGTGATTCGCCATTTTAGAATTCTCGTCTCTCTCGCAAAACACATTATATCCACAGTTATAGTGGTCACGGCGGAAATAACACGTGCCTTGAAAATGGAAAACAAGTCGTTTTCCGAAACGTCGGCGGATTATGAAAACATTACCCGGTGCGAAGCCCGAGAAAGATATTTTAATATAATACACCGGGAAAATCTTAAAACATTATATCCACACTTATCAAATCAATTTCTCTCTTTGTCACTATCATTTTACACAATGCTTTCACTAAGGCTACATTCTCTCTCTCCTTTCTCTTCCTCTGGGCTATAAATCCAATATAAATCCAGTCCAAGTACGTATATCCCCCGACGAATTCATAAAAACGTGCCTCTATCACTCCAAACAACAAAGCACGAACTTATCCTATATTTATATTTAATGACTGATCATTTCACACACATTATAACGACCTATTCATTTCGAACCTTATCCATATAATTTTCACCGCAAACATTTCTCATACACCCGTGGGATACACAGGATAATTCTGCTTAGGATATTATTGCTTATACATGCATACCAATCACGCTATTCCCATCCGGGTTAGGTAGAGTCACTAAGTTTCACTCATAAATACATATTTGTACACCTAGCTCTGCTTTAATTATTTCCTCCATACTGACCTATCCCTGCAAACCACTTTTGCTTCATTTACCCCCGTACAACGCTTCATACATGCCCTCCAGTTTTTAAGACTCCTAATATTCCTCCTCCTAAGAATTCTCTCAACCACAACTTTCTCGGCCTACCTCTACCTCTCGCACCATTCATTTCACTCTTAGATATCTGTTTCGTCATTCCAATCTCATCCATTCTCTCAACATGGCCAAAAAAACGAAGCACACTCCTTTCATATATGTCCATTACTGAAGCATCTAACCCACACTTATTTATTACCCACTCATTCCTGACCCTATCCATCCTACTTTTGCCGCAAACACTCCTCAGATAACTCATACCCACGGCGTTTAGTCTACTTTTATGTCTATCGTATCCTGACATACCCACGTTTCACTACCATACAAAAAAGTGGGGAGAAGTACACTTTTGTACCTTATAATGGAATAAATAAGTTTCACTCCTAAAGAATGAAATAGAAATAATACCTTTTCTTCCAAACCTTAATCAATACAATACACCTTGAACTCGCGACCTTCCCTCTAATTTTCGTACTTCTCACAGCAGTGTCATCAATAATTTCATGTTTCGTAAATAACTGAGTTAAATTTGAATTAGTTTGTCACTCTTGCTGTGAATTAGAAATCTCAGTGTCGCTTTCTGCGCTCAAACTTAGTGGTTAGCGATTGCCTTTTCCCATCCCCACCCCCTTCCCTTTCTCTCTAATCGCCGGAGGCAGCTGTTGATACCCACTGAGTCTCTCATCCCCGAGACTCTCCCATTTGGCGTCTTAATCCTAGTGTATTCGGATTAGAAGGCCTGTGCTTCGAAATTGAATGCGATGGAGTGTCTTTGCTTTCAAAAGCTGTAATAAAACTCTCCAAATCCACGGAGAAATCCCTTTGAGTGACGCTCACACTTGAAACATTTCCTGGCCGGATTGAGACGATGAACAGAGACAAGGAATAACGTAAATGACTTCGACGTCACTTTATTCCCCGAATACAAATCAATTCGTTCCCAATTGTGACAGAATAAGTCTATACAAACTAGGTTATACCTTCATTCTTCTTAGTTTTTTAATTAAATACAATTCACGATCTTTACTTGGCTTATAATAACAAATTTCTTCATAATTAACATGTATGGCTACTCTTTAGAATCAAAGTGTCAACAGCCTTAAATTCAAATGTCGACTAATAGAGACATAACCCTATTTCCAATCATTGCATAAACAAATGATGTGGTGCAAAGTCACTCGCACGGGTGCATGTACATCAGGGTAGAAATTCGCCATGAGAAAAAATAATTTGACTTGACCAGGATTCGAACCCGGATCTCCCGATTGCCGGTCAGGTGTTTTAGCCAGTTACACTACCAAGACATCTTCCTTCAAGGCGAATTTCGAGGGGGGTTAATGCGAACTAGATGTTCACGCCTCAAGTCTACATGTGTAACTGGCTAACACACCTGACTGGCATTAGGGAGATCCGGGTTCGAATTCCGGTCAAGTCAAATGATTTTTTTATGGCGAATTTCAACCTTGGTGTGGTAAAACCCTATTTTATACACCAAATCTCATCAGTATATTCACGAAAAATTACTCTTGAATCACAAGTTTTTTCATCCCCGTTTTTAGAAGACTGTTGATAGTTGTTCCACCTTTAGCTCGGTGAGCCCGTTAAATGTGTTGCCTCATAACAGTATTACTGCCCCTTCACTTTCATATTTTCCTTATCACACATCTGCAAAGCCTATTAGTCACCAGCGATCAATAAAACACAGATACCTTAAATTCGTTTTTTCCTCTGAAACAATAACACATTCAATGTGTTCTTTGCTATGAATTTTTCTAACTATTAAAATTACAAGAGCTCTCTCCTTCTGTGTCTTAGTACTTTGCAACGAGGATGCATTTTAAAATATACAGGAAAATTAGTTTCATTCTCGAATAATCTTAAAGCCATGGAAGAATTTAGTCCGGTTTCCCACAAGGACAGTACCTATTCAATGGTTGGGTATCAGAATCTTCGATCAGGCGGGAATTCTGATCAGGGTCAGGCGAGGTATTATATTTCCCTTCCATTTAACCATTGAGGTAGGTTTCTCCACGTGGTGCGTTTCCCTTACAGATTTCATTGAAGGGTTTAATACCCCTGTAAACCAAATAAATTACCAAAACGTTATTGAATCGTTCCAGTGCAGCCAAAATGGAGTAACTGCGACGTAATGGCAACGTTGTGAGAGCTTTCGTGCAGTTCAAAATCACTTTGGTAAACCCTTCTCCTGCCCTTAATGCTTACTGGTATGTCTAAGCTGCTCAATGACTTCCTCCATGTAATGAGTATGCATTAAAACACATCTTAATAAGACGTTCTCCAGCTAAACTACCCATAGGTAGTGAAAATATCCAGTGACTCAGACATTGATATAGCCAGTGACTTTTCAGTGGCTCTAACAGTGACTACTCAGTGAATTTCCCCGTAGATTGGTACAGTGACTTCCCCAGAGAATTTCACTGCAACTGAACCAGTGACACTTCATTGATTCTGACTATTCAGTGACTTTCCCTCTGAATTGGAATTGTGACTTTCATTGCAAAAGACCCTTTGATTTTCACTGTGACCAAACGAGTGAATAACATTTTGAATTAGGCAGTAACCTTATTAGTGACATTCCCAGTACTTTCCAGTGACAAAGAGATACACTACCAGTGACCTTGCCAACATTTACCTCAGAAAACCCTGAAGGAAATTGGAAGATACTTTCTTAGACACTTAAAGACAGTCACTTAAATCATTCATACCTTATTGGAAAAGTCTCATGATATCTCCTAAAAAATTCATTCAATAATATGGCAACGATTTCTTATGAGAAATGACTAGCAGACCATAACCTCAACAACAACAAGTTACAACTATTAGCATAAAAGACCAGGGTAATATTCGCCTGACAACACTACCTACACTGAACTCCATAGGACGGCAGAAGTAAAACTTTAAAATTCACGTCACCGAATGAGGCCACACTTACACAATTTTTACCTTTTGATGTGGAATTACAAACGTACCACTGAAAGCTACACCGTTTTATCATTCTCCCTATACTCTCAATTGTTTCTTAATGCTCAGAAGCCACAATCACATCCTGCTTGCACCATTTCTCGAGGAAACAGAAGGTCAAAGATCACCCGTGGCAGGGAAGATGAAAATCAGGTTTCACAAACTCTGATTCTAATTACCGTTTCCTATCAAAAAGCCTGTAATACAGGTTGATAATTATATAAAGTAATACATGATTCATCAAATTTTGTTTGGTATGTCTTAACGATCTAGTTGAATTCTTACCTTGATCTATAAATGGCAGAGGAAGAATTGTCCAGAATTATGTTGACTTATATATTAGCTAATCTTTCAGGTTTTATCAACTCACTGACATACAACATAATACGTACCAAAAACAAAACACGTGTCTCCGCACCTATCACGCCATTTCCGAAACTGATTAATCGCTCGCAAGGGAGATCGATCTCACTGGTCAAGGGAAAAAATGCAAATTATGAAAGCATGACTGGTGCTACCAAAGAAAATAGTAAAAGTCAAGGAAACAGCAAAGGTTATTGCGTTCATTTTTCAACAATATCGTAAATCATATATCATATTATGATTGACATATAATAGCTCAACGTTTTAGTCATTTAACATTTGGGCCATAAGTGTGCCTCTTAAATGCAATTTAAAGGCAGATATTTGGCAATTTTGTGACGTGTGTATCTGATCAACGATGTTTGAGGTGTTTGCGGACACCCATACAAGCCGAAAATAGGTGAAAGTAAAATTTATATCGAGATATTTCTAGGTCATGAGCGTTTTCACAAGTGAGGGCTGACAAAAGATTATTAAAGTGTGGTGGATTGAGCTCGTTCGATGACGATCGGAACGAAGAACTTGGAGAAAAATGAGGATGTGAAACTGTGTCGAAAAGATGCAAGGTTATTCAGTGTAAGAGTCCCCAGTGATTTTCCCAGAGATCAAATATTCATGGATTAAATCAGAAAACAATCACCAGCTTATTGCATTAAATACAGAGTTAAGACGTGATGCTCTCCAAATCTAGTGTTTAAAGTCTTGAAAATCTCTGTTGATCATACTTTTCCTTAAACCAAGCCAGTAAGTTTCCAACTCTCTGCACCCAGTGATTTTTGGAGTCCTGGCCAGTGATTTGGGCTATAGAATTTCACCTCACTTGGTTAATCACTCGGAGCCAAGTAATTTTTCCCACTGATTGAAACATATAACTTCTTACTGAAATTTGAAACAATATGCATTTCTTAAAGGAAGGGCGCCACTGGAAATATCAGTTTAACCCTTCAGCTGCGGTAGCTAGATCGCAAGTCTTTCACTGTGTGCGGGAAATATTCGAAGAAGGCCAGACCCTCTTTTCCGGCGCGAGGGGCAGAACAGGTAGAGGACCCTTTCTCTCCCCTCCCGACCCTTTTCTCGAGTTTTCGCGGAAAGGGCCCCACCCAATAAGGGACGGATTAGTGGAACATCAGTTGATTTGGCCAAATTCTTTAATCGGCAAAAATCTACAAAATAAGTATCATAACAAGTTTTTCCGTAATTTACTGTTTGATTTGATACCAAACACCAAGAAAATCCGATGATTTTTACCCGCATTGCGCTCTGGTAAGACTACCAGAACGCATTTAGAGGATAATAGGAAGAAAGGTTAGTAGCTCATGGAAATGGAATGCGACCGCTAACGAGCGAGGGATGGAGTCCCTCCGAGGGACTCGTACAGGTAGGAAATGAGGATTTCCAATTGTCCCCCTCAAGGAAGAAAGAGTTTGGGACATAAAGACAAAAGGGGCTAGGGGAGCAGGTAAGAAGAGAGGGTCGAACGTACAAGTACATATTTCCCGCAGTTGCCCGTACACTCGTACAAGTACGCTTCCCGCAGCTGAAGGGTTAATACCGTCAATGGCAGCCCGGTGTGATAAAACGTTCCTTTTCACGCCACCCTCCTCGAGGAGTAAAGGCGAAGGGTGTAGTTCGGGGTGGAAGAGGAGAGGGTGAAGGGGAAGAAGGGAATGCCAAATGTCGCCTTATAGTTGAATACATGCATGGTACCCCGAGAACCCTCATTCTTTCTCAAGAGTTGAAAGACGTTCATAATTTGCAGCATGATTCCGAAAATTATCCAAAGAAAAACAAATTTACCGCAGTTACGCGTGCACTGATCCATTCTCTTGATCCAATATCCTCGCAAAATCTTTAGTATAGAATCCTAAGAAATCAGTAACAACATGCATAGCCTAAAAATTTGAATTCGAGGAGTTAATGTTCACACAACTTGAACAATCCTACGGAGTCACGGTATTTCCAGGTCCCGCTGCTCGGAGCCGGACCGCGACGCGCGATTTTAAAATCAAGTTTATTCTCGGCGTTGCAAATTTTCATCAAATACTTTTATAGAATAGTCTAGAAATATCCTTAATTTATACTCTGATGAAGTATCCTAGAAATCATTTTCAGAATAAGGATTATATTGTCTTCTTTATGTAAAATTTTGTCTAAAAAAATGGTCCGCCATTTTGTAACATAATAGCACTCAAATATAGGAAAAAATGTCTGATACTTATATATAGTATAGAAAAAGTACTCTGTTTACAAATGGTAATGTTTTTTATGTCATAAAAATCATTTAATGACTTCTATACCTGATCAACTTATAACTTTTCGAAGAAAAATGAGGGCGGACGCTTTTTTGGAAATTTGGTCAGGTTTGAGCCTCTTTATCTAAGTAACAGGTAAAACCTACAAGAAATTACTTACCATTCTATAATTACCAATTATTTTTGTGTATATGTGACAAGTTTCAAGATGTTATCTCAAAAAAAGCAATTTTGGACTTTTGTCAGGCCATTTTCGATTTGAGCCCACTGTGCATTGGGGAAGCGTTGCAGAGGGACTTGTAACATGTCGAAGCCTCGGCAATTTCCACGCAACGTTTTTGCAACACTTTTTGTTTACTCTGACCTGTGTTGGACGCGCTTAAGGCAAGTTCTTGACATCTCGCTCGCAAAGCCAACAATGTATACGATCCAAAACTTCATGATGCATTTTCATACGAGATCACTATTTCTATGAAATTTTCTCTCATGTAAAAAACGAGAGGATTCTTTGGCTACAACATTTTTTAGCTGAAGTTATTGATGAAGATACCGACATTGACAACTTTCCGTACACACGTAAGGTGAAGGTGCTGGTCACGTTAGGGGTCATAATCTTAGAACCCAGACGCAGCCGTGCAACAAAAGTTGAAGAACAGTGCATTCCAAGGAACGCGCTCTAATCCTCACTCCCTCTTACGATAACTTCAGGAAACAATAGCTCACCATCCGCACAAAAATAAGGCAATAGGATCGCGCAGCATAAATTAAAAGACGTCGCGAAGCATTGAGAGCTTCAGAGGTCGAAGATGGAAGCATTAGAATTGGAGAAAGATCTGGAGATGAAATATCGACGAGTTGAGGGTGCACTAAGGGATGGCAAGAGAAGACTTATGGGTGCGTATCCATTTTGCGAGATGATCTTTCCGTGAGATTTACGCGGAGAAAGGCGGACGCGGGAATGCTGCCTTGTTAGGACGACGGACGGGGATATGGCCCCGAGAGCCAGAAAGCTGAAATAACTCATGCGAGAACTCGAGAGATGAGAAAAGAGGTGGATACATCTGTTCTTTGATGCGTGTAGCATTTATCAACAATTCACGTCTGCAACTAATCTTCAAATGCATTATATTTATTTTGAGGGCAATTTGGAACCACGCTAGCATATCATTTATCATACCAACTTTAATGTCTCGATGGATTAATTTTATTTTTGAAGATAAAAGATGATATAAATAATAAAAAACATTCTTTAATGGTTTCGATGAAAAATTTTCCCAGCTCACGGAAAAAACTTATCCTCCAAAATAAGCCACATTGTTGGCTCTTAAGGTAGTTTGAGCGAAAAATCATTTTACTTAGAAATCGATTAATGTGGTCTCATTTTAAAGAAAAATATCTCACCTATCCAATGACATAAACAATTCTACCCTTTACCATATTACTTTCGGAGTTATTTGCCAAAAAATACCAGCCCTTTTACATGGGAAATAATACGTGTATGCACTCCAGAGAGACATTATTTACAAAATGAGAAATTTCTGACACTCAGATGCCGTAAAAAAACCAAGTGCGTAGTTTGTTTGTTTTCTCAACAATTTTTTTAAATTAACTATAACCACAGTAGGTTCTTGGGTATCACAAAAAAACATTCCGTTTTGAGGGAGTTTCAAACGCACCGCGCGTAAAAAATGAGTCAAGTTAAAGACTTATTTCGATGTTTTCATTAAATTACTTACAATATCTGTCAAATAAAACTTAATTATTGCACCATTAATAATCCAATAATTAATTGATGAGTCCAACAGCTGGTGAAATCAAAACGTATAATTCAAATATGGTCTCTATTATGACTGGGAACTATCTCGCTCGGACGACCTTAACCGTGTATTACAAAATTTTCTGTGAATTGATTCGGGTAATATTTATTTATTTATTTTAGTTCCTCCCACAATAAGAATCAATAATAGGAAAAATCATAACAATATTACATATCAAAACCACATTACTAATATAAAATTTGCCAAGTACCATCATCTACAACATGCCCTCACACACTTTATACATTCTGACCTTGGACCAAATAAGTCCAATTCTCTGGAATACCTTTTACATCTTAGGCACATCCGGTTAAGAGGTGAATTTTCACCATATTCTATGTTGTACCCTTTCCTCAAAAATAGTCTATTGTTTCTGCCACACACTTTTGGAACATGAAAGCCAATCATTTCAATCATTTACGAGCCACTCACACTATTCAAAATCTCGTAAAAATATATTAAATCCTTTATATGCCTCCTCTTTTCTAGTGTCTGCATATCATACATTTTTAATAACCTAATAACCTGTGTGATGGCACCTAGTTATCCATTACTGGATAAATCCCATACTCCCTTATGTACAACACTCTTATAAATCGTTTCTGCACCTCAACAGTTTCAATGTATCTCTTACAGTAAGGGGGCCAAATTGCAGCAAAATACTCCAACCTGCTCCTCACAAGAGTTTGTATGGCACAATCAGAGGTTATATCGTGTTAAAGCGTTTAGTCGATCTCAGCACATTACCTAAGTTCCTCATTGCGGGTGATACAATCTCCTCTATATGCTTACTGAAATTCAAGGTGCTAGTGAATATCACCCCAAGGTCCTTGTGAGATGTCACTCTTTCCCATTTAACTCCACTCATTCTAAAACGAAATTCTAAACATTAAAAATTTTCTTGAGAATGATAGTATATGACATTTCACTATATTAAATTGAATCCTATTCATTTCAGACCAATTACTTAATTTATTCAAATCATTTTGTATCAATATGCAGTCCTCAAATGCGTTAATCTTACGATAAATTTTTACATCATCTGCAAATATCATTATTTTAGAATCATTCACGCTAACAGGTAAGTCATTAATATATATAAAAACAACTAGGGACCCTAGTTAGATGCTGGGAATACTCCAGATATAGCAGTGTACTTAGCCGATTTATAGTTTATAAATACCACATATTGCTGTTTTTTGTTCAAATAGGACCGAATAAGTTTTATCACCTTGGGAGATATATCAACCACTTTCAATTTTGACATTAGCAATTCATAATCTACAGTATCAAAGCTTTCCCAAAATCTGTATATATTACATCAACTTGACTCCCCTCATCGACTCTAGCACAAACAAATTCAGTAAAGTTACCAAGGTTAGATATCGCTGATCGGCCTTATGTAAATCCATGTTGAAAGTTGGATGTTCTTGTTTGAGAACCTGAATACAAATTCCAATACAAAATACACTCAAACACCTTGGAGAAAACCGACAGAATTGACACAAGTCTATTATTACTGACCTCTCTCTTATCTCCTTTCTTAAAGATAGGACATCTTTGGCAGTATTCCAAATCTTAGGAAATACACCTCTCGCTAAAAATAAATTAAAGATTTTACAAAGAGGACCAGCAAAAATATCCTTACGTGCCTTTACTATGTAGGCTGGAATCATATCCTCACCTACTGAGTCTTTTGGCTTCAATTTTCTAATTGCCTCCAACACTTCTAACTTCCCTATGCATAGTGGACCATCAAAGCCAGTTACCCTTTGTGCACAATCTGCTACCACAGCTTTGTCATCCCTCAGGGTGTACATAGAAGAAGAATGCTTTGCAAATAATTCTGCAATCTCTGAAACTGTTACCACTTTCTTACTCCCATAAACCTTTTATCAGAAATAGTTCCGTCACTCTTCCCATTGTTAATGTATTCCCGCTATGTTTTACTATCCTGAATACTTGCAATATACAAATCATGCTGTGGTGAGCATGTCCTTTCTAGATTAATGAGAGATTTCATAGGCTTTTTAATTTGACCCGTTTTGAAAAAAAATGCCTAAACTTTTGTTGTTCGGGACTGAAAATAGTGATCTAATTTCAGTGTTTAAAAAGTCATTATTGGTTTGTTCACTTAGTTGCTGGAATATGAGAAAAGTTTAGTAGGGAGGCTGAAGAAGGATTCGAGGAGATATACCTCCTTCCTCCTTAAGATGCGTTTCTTTTCTAATCTTTGGCTGCAACCCATTTCCATTGAAGCGCAAGAGGCACATCCACGGAGAGACAGACGTGGAGAAGGGCTGACTTCTTTTCATCCCTTCCTCATCCGCTCGATCCAATCAGTCCGCCACTGCTTTGCCCTCCACTTTGACCTCGAAGCCCTTTCACCCTCGCTGCCACTTTTCCCCTTTAATTCCCTCACCTCTTTGCGTGAGGATCCTTGGTTCTGAGAGCGGTTCTCCTCCTGAACCTGATCTCAAACACTCTTGAGGAAGTGAGAGAGGTTGAGGAAAAAAGGAATATCGATAAACAAAGTATAAAAGAGGAAAGCGCCATTCCAATTTCGCGTGCATATCCCCTCGTTTCTCTTTGAAGTCATCGGTAGAAGAAACACATATTTCGTTTAACCACTACATTTGGCTTTCCCTCTCAACAACTCTTTCAACTAAAAGGGGCATTCGTGTAAGAAGTGCCTTTGATGGCAACACCTTTTACCATTAGCTTTCGTTTCCCTCCAAAAAATCGGTTTCCTTTCACCACAAAAGTGAAATCTCCTGCCTCCCGTGATGGATGATTGGTTTTCACGCACCTCAACCCTACAAGTTTTACCACAACGATCTAAAACAGTACATGAATATGTCGGACATGAAACTTAGAGCTTGAGCATAGTAAGCCAGTCACCTCTCAATGGGATTTGTGAGAGAACTCAGGATAGACACTCTGTTAACTATCGTTCTATCCCCATTCTATCTCAATATTCCCTCATTTACCATGGTTTGTATTTTGGAACCTTCCGTGATACACTTAGCATGATATTATGAGCAAATGCATTACCATAGCCTTTTTTGTTGCTTAAAAATATCCAGTTCCTGCTTCATGAAATCCTTAGCATGTTTGGAAGACCTTACCATCGTATTGCACTGAATACTTGGCAGATCTATACCCATGGTATGAGAGAGCGAGAAAATCAAACTTGTCCGTAGGCGTGTGTAATATCGGAAGCTGTCCTTTTTATCGTGTCTCTACTTTCATTTGGCCACTCAGAGGGCCATGGATGAAGATAACTTCACTTATCATCTGGGTGAAATCTTGTGCGCGGTGATGACGCGAGTTAGAACTTATAATCCGAGGAAACAATGATGTAAAATTTCAATTTTTATAGCAATTAAAATATAGCAATGGACTACGCTAATATCACTAAATATAACATTTCACCCATTCTCGAGGCAATAACTACGCAAAAATACTAAGCGGATATTTCTGTCTTTAGTAGAATCAATGCGCGACATTACTACTACTTCACTAAGGTTGCTGGGTTAGTTCACTTAGTGAAAATTAACTAGTCTTTGGTCTTTAGGATACACGTCCTTCATCACTGATGAAACAAGCACAAAACATAAACATACGGCTATAAATCATATTTAACATATCAACTTTTGTCCCGGTGTCCGAGGAAACGGATAGGCTTCCCTTTGATTGGGGTACTAAGACGGACGAAGTGCATTCCAGTGCAATTCTTCGTCACGACTGAGTACAGTATAGTAGAGGAAGTGCTAATGCCACGAGTAGCATGGGAAGCATTTCCTTTCGTGAGACTCCGACACTAAACGGCTAGATAAAAGAGGATTTAGGTGAAGCGAACAAGTGACCTGACACCTGGTGTTTCCTATGCCAAGGTGTGGTGATGTGAGTGCTTTTTACGAGGTGAGTCTCTGGCAGAAGAGGATTCCCTTTAAACCCCGAGTTTAAGCGTGAGAGAAATTCACGTGTCTCTTCATTTAACGACCCACCCGAGTGATTGAATGTATTTTATTTTAAAACATTTTCACCTTGTCTTGGTGTAATTTGTCGGTGAGCTGGAGCGTGTTTTTTTCTCTTTTTATTTCGGTCTATGAGTGATTTCGCATTCATCTCTCCCCACCTGGTTACAATTACCTTCCCAATTCGCTGCACCTTATATTACAATCTGCCTTATGAAGTTCTTGTGCACTAGTAAGATCATAGCCCCTGGGATTCCCTTTTTTCCCATTACTCATACGGCCATGTACGTTCTCCCCACATCAAGCATGGTCAGAGAAATTAACCGATAACAGTATTGGTACGTCTTTCCCACAAGATCGTCAGAAATATTAACTTTTACAAATTTAAATGGCCCAAAGGAAGACCAAAATCCTATTTTAGAATGGTCAAGCAGATTCCGCAAAGGTGATTAACGCGAAAACCAGCATGGACTACTCCTCTACGCCATTCTGAACTCAGGCAATGCACAAGTGCTAGAAAAAGAAGGTATTTTTGATTTTCATATTTTTAAGAAGGCAGTTAACACAAGGGTTGGAATTTGCTATGAAAAAATCATTTGACTTGACCGGAATTCGAACCCGGATCTACCGATTGCCGGTCAGGTGTGTTAGCCAGTTACACCACCAAGCCATCTTTCTTCTAGGCGAATTTCGAGGGGGGTTTATGCGAACTAGATGTTCAGGCCTCGAGTCTACATTGTAGCACATGAGACGAAGTCGTGCTTACAAAGCCATTGTCGCGGTGGATAAACCCAACATTGTCGTTATTAAAACGACGAAATTGGCAAATTTCCAAACATTGCATACAACGAATGATGTGGTACGAATTCACTCGCACGGGTACATATACACCAGGATTGGAATTCGCTATGAAAAAATCATTTGACTTGACCGGGATTCGAAGCCGGATCTCCCGATTGCCGGTCAGATGTGTTAGCCAGTTAGTTCACAAGCCACCTTCCTTCAAGGCGAATTTCGAGGGGGGTTTATGCGAACTAGATGTTCAGGCCTCAAGTCTACATTGTAGCTTTTATAGCAATGTTTGGAAATTTGTCATAATTTTACAAATAATTTCGCAGAGTTTCATGATGATGTGCTGAAAGGCGTCCGGTCGTTTGATTCGAGAAGACAGCAGTTTTTCGAAATATTCAGGAGAAGGATACAAAACAGAAATCGACCTTAAGACGTCCTTTGAAAGGAAGATGAAACTGTTATCACAAGAAAAATGACGCAGCAGAACAATGGAAGCCTTTCAGCACCTAAAAAATTTGTTATGTCACATAAATTTTATATTTACACGACCTACAGTTTGACTTTTGACGTCAATACCAAATGATTTTTCCCAGTCAATCAAATTTAACAATATAACGTCTCAAAATTTACATAAAAGCTAAAGCTCTAAGTTTTGCACATCTCTCTTCTTGTAAGGACGCATATTGCTGGCTCACAAATGCCGTCATGTAAGGAGCCTAATACCCTGCTGATGTGCTTTCGTGATGCAAAACGTTGTAATTGAGATGCGTGGCGTCGAGAAACTTCTTATCATCTCAGACCCTGCATCAAGAGGTGGGCTGGATGGTTGGGAGGTAGGAAAAGGATGGAGATGAATGAGATCCCTCTTCCCTCCCTCTTGGATAAATAACGAACGCCCACCGAGGCCTGAGATTGCCCATCGGGGTGAAAATTTACGCGAAGGGCAGGTAGTGCCCAGAAGGAAGCAAACGCTTTTCAGTTCAAAGGATAGATCAAGTCCAAGCCATCCGGAATTATGAGGGAACGAGAGTGACCTGGAAGGATTCATGTTATTTTTCTCTCGTAAGACCTCACTTGAAGAACACCAGGTGACATCCTAACGATGCAGAGTTAATCTAAGATATAGGTCCTTGTAGAATCATATGAGAATTATACAAAGATGAGAAAGCTAGCTGCGATTAAGAGTGGAAGTGAGTGTGAAGGAACAAAGATGAGGAAAGGTGTATGACAAGGACGTAGCTTATCCCCCTACCTATTCAATATGCGGAAGGAAGAAAGAAAAAATGTTTTATTTACTGGGAATCAGATAGAAGAAGTTAGAGAGTTTAATTATTTATGGAGTAAGATAACTAAAGACAAAAGATTTAGGAAAGTAACAGTCAAATTGTTCAGGAAAACAGGCATTTAATATGCTCAAGGAATACTTTATCATCAGATAATGGAATCTCTCTGAAAACACGTATATGGCTGGTACAGAGTTTTTTGCGGAGTGTGCTCTTTCATAAGAGTGAGTCATGGACGGTTGTGCCAGAAGAGAAAAATATTTGAATCCTTTGAGATATAATAACAATAATAATGTCGTCTTTATTTATTTAAGCGATATTAGGACTATCTAGTCCTCTCTTACACATATCTCACATACACAAACACTCAGGTCCTGGGCAGATAATTTTCTACCCAGGCGGGACTCGAACTCGCGACCCTCGGGTTAGCAGGCGGGGACTTTACCCCGTCGCCATCGCAGCCTACAACCGGGGCCGATATGGTGATACAGAAGAATGATAAGGATAATATGGTGCGATGAAGTGACTCATGTGGAAGTCTCGGGAAGGGTACGGGTATGGAAAAGCTTAGCGATGAGAATTGATAGGCTAATTGGTCATATTCAGGCATATTGGACATATTAAGGAATATTGGACATATTTCGGCACGGAACGTAACGAATACCATTACCATCGAGGGAAGAAGATACAGAGGACGGCCAAGGCTGACATACCTAAAGTAAGTTATGAATTATTCAGGCTTTAAAGCATATGGAGAAATGAAAGAAATAGCAAAACATCGAGAAAGCTGGCAAGCGGCTGCCAACCAACCAACCAATGGGTTGAGGACTAAATGAGGATATTTCCACGACAGCGGAGAGCAGCTCGGTTTGAAAAAGTTGTCCCTGCAAAGTTAGAAGTTGGAAAAAGAGAGAAAAACTTTTCTAATGTAAAAGTGTAGAATGAACAAGTGAGAAGCGGACTTATTTTGGAAAACTTTCAGCATATTTTGCAAGTAACAATGTATTACGGTGGCAACGACGATAACAGTTTAGGAGGATTGTTTATACGAAATTTTCACTCCCAACAGGTAGCTTATGGTTGGTTCTTCTATTAAATAAGCTATCAATAGGATCTTGAATAAAATATGTACACCTGAAGATAGTTAACTGGCGGTAGCAAGCATTTACTTCAGCATACTCGTCGAGTTAAGCTAGGATGATAATTAATAGAATGAATCAACTAGTTTATCGATGAAATATGTATCGCAAAAGTTGTAGATGAAATAAGCTTCAAAAAGTGCCCCAGGTCAGAATCGTTTATTGAGAGTTCCACTTTAAAGAGCAGTAGGGTATCAATTGAAAGTAGACCCATGAAACATTTTATGACACTAAGCATTGACCATTCTAAGAAGATGGCTAAATATTGTTTTCCATAATGGTATTTAACGTTCGTAATCTAAAAAACTATATCAGCTGAAGTAAACCACCCAGGTATCACTGATTCAGAATTATATTCAGGCACTGAGAGTTGGTCATCTAATAATATAACTGATACTGGGATTTTCTTTATGATTGTCCTCTATAAAGTGCATAGGGTTCCATTCTTAAGTAGATGGCAGAGATTATCTATGCTTGCGGCTCAAAAGGCCACCAGATGCTGATATTAACTCAATGATAGAACTATGCAGACACATAAAACAAGTTAGCGTCAAACAAATACAACTGTAACATCATAGGTAGCATTTCGTGTATTAACACGCATTCGTAGATGACTATTGCCTAAATTTCGAAGCCCTCGCCGTAAATTCAAGTCATATCAATACTTAAATGAAGATGGAATGTTTTAAACTATTATCACTTATATTACAGCCTATGTGATGTTTTCTATCGTTTAAACAGATGTACTTTACATACATACATGCCAATCACGCCGTTCTCTTCCGGAGTTGGCTGAGTCACTAAGTTTCACTCAGACATACATATTTGTACACCTAACTCTGCTTCAATAATTTCCTCCATACTGACCTATCCTTGCAAACCTCTTTTGCTTCATTTACCCCCATACACAGCTTTATACACGCTCTCCTGTTTTTAAGACTCCTAAAATTCCTCCGCCTAAGAATTTCCTCAACCACATTCAATCACAACTTTCTCGGCCTACCTCTACCTCTCGCACCATTCTTCTCAATCTTACATATCTGTTTCGTTATTCGACTCTCGTCCATTCTCTCAACATGGCCAAACCAACGAAGCACACTCCTTTCATATATGTCCATTACTGGAGCATCTAATCCACATTCATTTATTACCCATTCATTCCTGACCCTATCTATGATGAGGGCGAATGGTGAAGTAAGTGAAGTGAAGTAAAAGTAATTGAGAAGTACTTTAGTTATTAAAAAATGCACTCAATAACTCATGATTATCATTCTAGCCACCTTAAGCGGTATATACTTTATCCTAAACCTCTCCATCTCACTTCCTTCGATGGCCCCCTTCTACCATTGTTCCGCAGGAGCACAAGCGCAACTCAGGACTTAATCCGCCTTGTGGTTCGACCACACGAGGCGATTGGGAGGCCCGCGTGAAGTACGTAGAGCAGTCACAAGCCTCTCGACGGCCACTCCAAACTTACCTCGTATTCGACGTCCGTATCTCGGCGCAGACTACATCTTGCGCATATGCCTGTTTCTCTCTCTCTCCCTCCGTCTCTCATCCTATCTCTCCCACACCCTTCATCTCCTTTCCTTTTGCGCGTCCATTCGATCAATCTCCACGAACAGAATGCTTTAGTTTATAAGGGTTCGGTGTCCTGAAAACTTGGGAACCAAAACGGACGAAAAGTACTCTTGAGCGGCTCGTAACCACGAGAGAACTTTATTCAGAGGAATGGCGTGAAATGCTGAAGGCAAACGACAAGTAAAACGTTTCCCATTGCCAGACTCAGGCGCGAAAATAATTAAAGGGCGAAGAAGTGGGCTTCCTTGAGCGGATGCTCTGTTAAGAATTGAATTCAAGAGAGCTTTCGTGTTGCGGAGTGACTAGTGCACAAGAGCGAATGGAAAGCTCCCAATAGCTCCACCTACGTAACTCCCAGACCCCCGGGAGTGTTAAATCCTGATGATATTTCTCGAGAACTCCTGGTTCCGTCGTACGAAATCTGAGTATTTGGCCCTATCGAACGTGCTGGCAATTAGCTTGCCCTGGCCTCCACAGTGACGCATTACTCGGGAAGCGAGCGAATCTTTTCGGCCGGCTTAGTCTATGGAGAACACGTTTACTGCGCCGATGGAATGTCACTTCATTTTATTTCATAGCTGTGTCCGAAAAGTCTATTGAGCTCGCTTCAAATAGTATACTGCGTAAGTAGGAGGGAGTAGGAATTTGCAACTCACTTACTAAAATGCGAGTTGCAAATTCAAACTTATTTCCCACGTTGCGAGTACGATTTTTTCCGCATCAGAATGGGAAGTTTGTAAAAAAAAAAGTCATCGCTTATATCTGTATTACTGTAGTGTATCATTATTCCCTCAGTCAATATTTGACGCATTTGACTTGAAGCGAAATGTAAGCAGTTCAGTTTTTGACTGATGCAGGATTTATTTTTTCATCAAACATTTAGATGCTTCATAAATCATGGCCATTTAAGACTTTAAAAGTGTTAATATGCCATTTGCATCAATCAACTGACTTTTCAGGTAATAAATAATTAGAAATACTTGGGGCTTCATGACCAAAATCTTGGAATTCTCCATCCTACGTTGACATCGCTAGAACCTTTCGATGAATTCACGTATAGATATAGTTTACTTTATTAGCGATTCTAATTCAACATTGATCTATTTTGGTAAGATAACACTATCACTAATGTAAATTAGTCGTTGCTAGAATATCCAAATACGTTTTAATGTGAATACGATAGGAAGAAAAAGTGTCCCATTCTTCCCTCAAACGGAGATGAAAACCGAGCCTACCGTTCAGAGTTGGCAAAAAAAACCACTCAGTGTCTTCTAGTAGTTCCGAACTTTGCTTCTTTCCCCCTCTTGGAACCTTCTTACTGAGTACCAGTTAGATGTTGACTTAAGCAGAAACTCTATTTTACCTCCCATAGTTCTCTGCCGTCTTACTTGTACGGCAGTTCTTTTCCTTAATTTGTGAACTTTAAAGAAAAATGAATATATATAATCTACGAAACATATGCCGAGGCATTTTTATAGTCTTACCATTCAGATACAAATCAAATCATGCATGACCTTCAGGCTGTTTAGAGTATTGTTTGTATATCTAACTAGAGATATGAAAATGAAAAAAAGATATGAAATGATAATGAAAAAAGTATCCATTCTAAAGGTGGATTTGACACGATCGTTACCCTCATAACCCTCGTAGGGAAAGAATCAGCGATTGCAAAGAGGATTTCGAAGGTGGATGAGAATTTATACGTAGCATGATAAATGGGGCAATGACTAACGAGGATGATGTATTTGCCAACCCAAATCCGGCGCGAATACAGTGGAAAATGATACGGACTGGGAGCTCGGTTGAAATGGGACAATAATGGGAATTATGCACTCGACGTCAGAGAATTCAACTTTTTCTTTGGAGTAATTCCAACGTATATGCATGACTATGTATTTCTAGTGAGTCCTCGAATATTATACGTAATCGGTGCAATTTGGCAGAAACGACAAATTTGAATCAGGTGAATCGATGTTCCCTCCAGCCGTTTAGAATGAGTTGCGCTCCATTCGGAATAATATGCAAATGAAGTGAAAGTTTGGAATGGGGGAGTAAGGGAAAAGTCCTTCCCATAACAGAGGCTCTTGCCTTAGCCCCCGTGATTCATTGCCTCGGAGATAAAGAGGGAGGAGATTGCCTTTAAATAACTCGAATTGGAGCAGTGATCCGGGGAAATTGCCCCATAATACCATCATATTAAGAAAATGCGCATTCGTAGTTTAGAGGTTGGGCACCTAATCGCGTTACCAAGGCCTGGCTTAAGCCTCCAATTTCTTGAATGAATGAATCTTACTCTCCATTACAGCTCCATGGCTCCCCGCTAGATCGCATCGGCGATCACAAATCAAAAGTTCTTCCCCTTAATAAATTGAGTGATGATTTCGTTCGGTGAGGGTTAAATGCTGGCTGTAAATTTTCCCTTTTCGAGTCAGACTATCCTCTATTAATTGTTTCTAGATCATAACCGAAGAATGACAGTCAATTTGTGAGTTTTAGATATGAGAATTAAAAAAAAAATTAATGGATTTATATGTCATGCATCGTCATTTGCTTGCCGTGGGTCTTTTAAAACGTTTTTCGGTAAACCGTTAGTCGAAAATTTCTACGCAAGTTAATTCTTTTGTATAAACCAAAAAAGATAATGTAATATTTTGACATGAAATATGAAGGCCAGTAATATCTAAGATTACTGGAATATTTAATTAGAATAATTCAATGCTTCATTGAATGTAATCGATTTTTTTTAGTTTGAGAGATATTTTAATTTGAAAGTTATAATTAAATATGTCTAGATATTTTCTTTTATTATGGCCCAACTACACATTTAGTGTTCCTTATCCCTTTTGCACTTCGCAAAATAATTCAGTTAGACAGAAAAAAATTGCTTAGGATTAGTTAGATACGATGTTGACCAGCATCTTTAATAGCATTCATGACCAACAATGAAAGGGTCTCACAGCCGCGTAGAGCAGTTTTACTCAAAGCTAAATGTGGAACAGAGCAATTTCTCTCAGATTTCTATTCTCCACGGATACTGCTTCACGCCCATTCCTCGCGTTGACTCAAGATGATACAACCTTGATTTTTTGCCCCTTCATACTACCTAGCCTTAAAGAGCCCCTTGGTCCTTCATTATTCCTTGATTCCTACCCTCTATTCTCCTCCAATGAGCTGCGTCAATTATTTTCACTGCCGTGAAATTGCTCTTCCGATACATACTCTTCCTCGAGGTCACTGATGACTAAACTACAAGCTAGTGTACGCTGAAAGACGATAGCAACTGCAACTTTAATTCTGAGTGATACTCGGACAATTCATCC
The DNA here is from genome assembly GCA_963169105.1 of Ceriagrion tenellum. Lineage (NCBI taxonomy): Eukaryota > Metazoa > Arthropoda > Insecta > Odonata > Coenagrionidae > Ceriagrion > Ceriagrion tenellum. The sequence goes on along the minus strand of OY720642.1, from coordinate 120,791,172 downwards.
AGGGTAAAACGAGGGAAACTACGTTTCTGCTTGTTTGTTTGCCAGTATCGTGATAGTCACTAGAGAGGCACTTATTTTTCAGAATTGAGAAAAGTTGTTTTTAACCTCTAAAAATGATCGTTGTGGAGTTCATACAAAATCAACATGCTAAATTTTTGTCACTGTTAGTTATCGACCTAATTTAATTAATTATTATTTTATTATAAAGTTAATATCCTTCCATCAATAAAGTCTCGAAAGGAAAGATGCGAAGAAGTTTATTTTTGGCCGCGGAGAGAATATAGTGATTGAGAAGATACTTGCACACAATAACTAATTCTTGGGTAATGTAACGTCATCAAGGCAACGTCAAAAAACATTACTTGATCATAAAATTATGAAAGTGTCTTTCGGGATTTGACGTCACTTCAATACGGAAATGTAATTTTACTTTTTGAAATACGCTGTAAATTTAAGAGAAGAGTTGGTTACGAAACAGTATCTTATCAAAACATTCTAGCCTCACGTCCAACCGGATTCAAGTATTACTTTTGAAAACAAGAAAAGCTGGATTTGGAGAGCAAACTGCCGCAGAGTAGTCTTGAGAATCGATTTTCGGGAAAACTTCCGGGTTAGTTCATGCTGAGGACGACAGTGTCGCAAACGTCCCGGTGGGATTCTTCTGATTTGAAGTAAAATGAAAAAGCATTTCTAGGGAAGCACTTGACGTCACACAGAGAGGAAAACAGATAGGCAAGGAATCCTTCAAATATTAATAAATACAATCGCATGAAAACTGCCAAATGCCAAGCTAATAGGAGTCTATTTCTTAAAGTATTATTTAATTAACCTCTCTGATGGTATTTAATATTGTACTCACCCGCTTCAAGACGGCCTCGTAAACAGATTGTAGCAGCTGCTATGATGCGTTAAACAAAAACGGAACAGCTTATAATTTGACAGTTCAATAGAAGCTGAGCGGAAAAAGAATATTCACTATAAAATTTCAAAAAAATAAATTTTTTATAACACCATGTTTTTGCATTGTGATTTGAGAGTGGCGGACTCAGGTGACTGAACGGTGAAGCCTCCAATAATATTCGTGGTTCCTACCGCGCACAATTTTGGAAATATTAGTCAGTTAGCTAGTAAGAATTTCCGCAATTTTGTTTTATCGTTTATCAAGAGAGGAAGACCTGAAAAAACGTGCGTTTGTTACATAAGGACTTTCTTCATTAGCGTGAGTGGACGAAGGCTATAGCACTATGAGTCATGCTGAATACACGTGCGGAACGCACAAAAAAGCTGTATCGTTAAATCACGCTTCTCCTCCTTTTCCGAGAATCCTATTAGTCCCCCTCTACACCTATGTTTATGTCCCGCAAGATAATGTGGAAGGTAAGATATCAAATGTGGCTCCTTGGGAGCTGGAATGATGTGCGCAAGTTCTAATGGCATCTTGGAAGCTTGGTTATGACTCCCGCCAAAGTTCCTCGGCAGACCTGCGAGGCATAGTGGGAGGTATAGATAGAGAAGGAAGGAAGAGAGGGGAAGGAGAGGAAACGAGGGAGACAATAAGAGATAGAACGATTGATGGAGGGGAACCAAGTTACCTCGCGAAAGAGACGAGGAACACACACACAAGACGAGTGGTTAAATCGCCAAACGCCTTCACATAACGTGAGATGAGTCGAAAAGCGAATGACAGGTAGTGGTATGCCATCCAACTTCTCGAAGCCTTTACACGCTAAAAAAAAAACCTTCCTCCCCCGTTTCGTTGGATTTCGAAACTTTCTTAGTTCATGTCTAAAAGTCGTCCACTGCGCCGCACCATGGGCTTTTGTAGAGCCAGCATAAACAAAAAAAACCCTTGAAACATTGGAAAAATAAGTGATCGGTATAAAAAATCCTCCCCGATCACGGCGGTGAAAAGAATTGACGCAGCTACTTGGGGGAGAATAACGAGAAGGAGACAAGGAATAATACAGGACCAAGGGGCTTTTGAAAGACAAGGTAGCATAAAGGGGTAAACAATTACGGTTATATCGTACTTTAACAGTGAGTTACTTAGTCGCCTCCATGTAAATCCTTGCTCCTTGGGCCGCAAAACATCTCCAAGTCATCTTTAATCTTAATTTATATCTCTTTGTGAAGTGGAGGATATAACGACACCATAAACAAAACGGATGATAGAGTTCATACGCGAAGAGTATTTAAACGAATGGGTGAAAGAATATGAAATAGCCCGATGGTACTTACCCTTCTTTCTTCCTTAGCTGCCCCTGAATTTGCTTGCCTCAGCTGGGCCCACCATTCGACGTCTTAACAGCGGCGGTGGAAGAGCTTCTGTCTGCTTTTTTCGGGAGATACACGCCTTGCAAAGCACAGCAGAGTACATGACGTGAAATGCGATGGGAGCGCAAGTAACCACCAGAGATGGGAGATGATCGGAACGGAACTAAAAGCAAGCCAGTCACAACAAGGTCTGCCGGTTCTCACTCTCCTCCGAGGGCACGGAGAAATACCCTCCAGTTCCAACAAAATAGCCTCGAATCCACAGTTGGTCGGATATTCCTTTTTCGTCAGCTGTTGACTGAACTATCGAACATATTCATAATTTGAATTGGAAGACAACGGAAGCGGAGAGAGAAACAAGTTTAGTTCACAGCCGATTTGATTGAAGGCACGTACAGCAAAATGAGAGGAAGGCTGGGCATCTTCAAGGCTTCTGGGATTTCACCGCGCTTATTGTCGAAGGTCCGTTGTATTTAAAAGTGGTTTGGGCAAGATATCAGTTCTTATAAAATTCAATTAATCTCACCTCTTTTGAAATAAAAATATCTCACCTTCCCAAAAAGGTCAAAATATGAGCCTCTTACCGCGCTAGGTACCTTACGAGATATTTTCCGAAAGAATTCAAGCCATTTTCCACGCAGAATTGCACGAGTAGGCACTTCAGAGAGACTTAATTTTAAAAAATAATAATAATTTACACCTATATCTCGTTAGTAACTTGAAAATGTGAAGGTTGTGTTAATTCTCAGCTTTTTTAAAAAATAAATCAATTACTCATCGCAGTAATTTTCGCAAATTCTTAAAAGATCTTCGGGTTTACAGGAGTTTTTAGTATGCGGCGTTTACGGATTCAGCATGTATATTTTGTAAACTTATGAGAAATTCTGTCTCAAAAACAAAAACTTTTGCGATATTAAGGTTGTAATAGTTACTCCTTATATTTTACTTCTACATAAATCAAATAATAGCATTCAAATATGGTCTGTATGATGACTAGGAATTTATCTTGCTTTGAATGAAGCGGTAATGTCCCGGAAGCCATAAAGACGCATACTCATCGACGCCGGGGAAAACCTTGCAATTATGAAACAACGGTTTGTATACTTCAATCTCACTGAGCCACTAAGTAAGAATCGCTAAAATCAAACAGAGTGCGAAACATTATATGCGAATTTTTGGCTTTGCTAATCAAAGTAGTGATCTCCCTCAAGAGCACCTTACAGAACACCTGAAAAGATCCTCACGTCACGTACTTAGGCAGTAGTTAAAAAGAATTTCGCTCCAATATACGAGTCTTTAGAAATATTTTTCTTCTATTCTCCATCAAATATGCTTGTTTTATATTGTTCCACGAAAACTTTGGTGCCTGATAACACTTTTCATCGTGAGGTACCGATCATTTTAAAATCAACTTTAAATGGATTAGAGGCCGAACTTGGCCAACGTTCAGTAAATAAAAATAGGTAACTTCTCCAAAAAAGAAGAATTAACTTCTTTATTATTGCCAATTTTCCACGATACTCAAGAGACATAGACGATAATTCCTTTTAAAGGCTTTTTCATATGATAAAATATCAGTCGCTGAGAAAATTAACACTCCCATCGGAATAGGTGACAGAAGAAATCTCCTTATGTCACAGAAAGTCATGCAACACTAAGTAGATTTAAATTTTTACTGTAAAAATAAATTACAGAGTTATATTTACGATTTAAATTATTAAGTAATACAAAAGTGTGGTGATTCCATTTCACCTCTCAAAAACTTATAAACTACTTATGTTTTTAACAGTTTACGTTCTTTAATTAAAAGTTCATACATGACTTAAGCGGTTGAGCAGACACTTTGTTATTTCATCTACAGAACATATTATTAATTTTAATGATATGAACGCTACATGAAAATACAACCATTAAGTTACATATGTCGACGTTGCAAAGTTCTTTTAGAATATTCTGCTGGTTCAGGAGACGTACTTGAGGGATATGCGAATCCGTCCTTAATAAATATATAATTATAAAAATTTCGATAACTTTACCGATTTAAAATCCTTTACCTAGTTAAGCAGCCAGCCATAAATACCCCTTCAACTATCTATCCCCATCATTAATGGTAAAACCGGCGAAAATTTGTATTTTCCGGTAGTAAAGAGAGTATTTTTACTTCACTGCCTAATCAGTAAATGGTTTAGATAAGTCTTGACTTGAAATTGTGATTGTATTTTCCACAGGGTGTGACATTATGGGCTTAGTTTTTTATACGATGAATATGGTAGGGCATGACAAATGCAATAGTCTACGCATGGTATTGCTTGGGAAGTGACATATAACCAATTTTCACATTATCATTGTGTCAAATGGACGTCAAGATATAAATTGCATGTAAAAAAAACAGAGATTAACTGACAGATCATCCAAAAAGTACATAAAAAGCAAATATTTTACACATAAAGGAACCGAAAAATTTGAGTATTGGTGAAGCAAAAACGCTGCTGAATTCATGACAAGGCAGTACGTGGTTGGAAAAATCATGATCTCAATTTACAACTTCTGAAATTTTACCTGTTCATTTTGCCTAGGCTTTAATATCCATTCATAATAACCATAATTATTTAGTCCGCATTTAATGTGTCAAGATGCGTCGCATTAATGTGCGGACACACTACAGTAAACCAATCTTCTTTTTACTACACATTATTTTTCTCCTCCCAAAGCATCCCCCAGACGTCAAAGCACTTGACAAAATTGCACTAAAACGAATTCAGAACGGTCTCAGCTCAGGAGAACGGCTAGTATTTCCTCTTCATTCTGCCCTTTCAGCTCGGAAATGTCATCGGGCGTCAAAATCAACGTTGAATGAGCGACCGAGGTCAGTCGGCTGGGCACACGGAAAACTCTCCGCAGAGAAGAGACGCGGAGTTCAAGCTTTCAAGAGAGTCAAACTTGCACCTCGTTCCGGGCGCAGCGATCAGCTTCCCCGAGGATGGCGTCGGCATACGACTCCGGGTGAAGTGGACTCCACTGCCGCTCATGATTCCCTGCCTTTGGCTGCTGCGGTCCGAAGACGGTGGGGATGATCCGAGCGCCACCTGGTGCCACCCCACGATGCCTCTCCTCCCGCTCCGCCCTCCGTGTCCATGCCATCAGGACCTCCGGCAGGAACCGCAGGAGGAGGAACAAATAACCTTTTTGAAGAGGGTAAGGAAGTGGAGAGAGGAAATCTGATGAAGTACTGCGCGACAAATAAGAGTTGAAACATAATGAATTTCTTGTTTGGGGGATTAAGAAAAGTTTGAGAATTTTCAACCGCTTCTTGCCACAGAACTCATAGATTCCCATGCCTTAGTTTGCGAATCACATTCCAGAACTGACAATGGGTACATTTCATTCGCTAGGGTGCGCAAAACGTTACAGAATAAAAAAATTACCCATCATTCGTTTCAGCCTCTTTGTACAAGGGAGTTCACTTCAAAATTGAGTAAAGCACAGCTTATATGGGCTAAACAACATATAAAAGGGGATCGGGTTGGTGAGGTGGCTAGAGTACTGGCTAACCATATGGGCGGCCAGGGTTCAAATCCCTGCAGTGGAGGATGCTTTTCAGAGGAAATCCGATCCCTACTTTAGTGTCCTGTGGAGGGAACTTCAAGTACACAACTCCGTCTGTCGGAGGAGACGTTAAGCCGTGGTCCCATTGGTGCCTTTCGTTAAGGGCAGGCTAATGCCGACGCCGGGATTCTATCCACCCTTCCTCCCTTACCTATACCCTATGGCGCAAATGACCTTAGCTGTCGGTCGCCTCCCCAAAATCCAATCCAACATATAAAATGTCGGTAATGGCGTCTGTCATAGCTGAAAACTTCATTTCATAAAGTCGTTGAACATGCTTATAGCGAGGCTTTTAATGGCGAATGATAAAAGTCTTACGTTTTTAACTACTATTTTGAACAAAACCACAATTTTACACATAAAAATTACCTTTGACTGTTTCTTACTCGACAATTAATTCCTACCCACAGGTTACAAATTATTTCGTCAATGCACTTCGTTCCACTTGACGTGGCTCAACCGCGTTAAAGTGTTTAGATGAGAGCTAACTTCACTACCTTGAATGGAATGCTCCCAATAGTTTCTTTTCAACACTTTTAACTTCATTCTTTACAATGTAAAAAATGAAAAATGCAAAAAGCTTCATCTGGAAAATAGATATAATTGTAAGTTTCAATGTTTTTAGGCCTTTGGAAAACAAATCTTCAAAAACAAGTCGAGGATATAGACTACGACCTAACCCGAAAATTAATAAATACCATAAAATGCACGAGTTTTAGCGAAAAATTAGTTTGAGTAAAACACAAGACAACAACTTCCTTTTCCAATGGAATACCACATGAAGCAGGCTTTTTAGACGAATGGTTTTCACTTTATCGATTTCTTGTGAACAACCTAATGTGGATGACAGAGAGTCATCCATGCGCATTTTGAGATGACAGCACACTCACCTCTCGGTTGCAGGAGTCCTCCGTGGTCGCCTCCGTCTCCGTGGTCTTCGAGCGCGGCCTTGTCGGGATTGGAACAGGGCCGGCGTCTCCTCCATGCCGCCCACAGCGACAGGGCCGCCAAAAAGATGAAGAAGACCAAGAGCGCCAAGGCCGTGCCCGCCAAAACCTCCAGCCCTGCCCCTCTTCCCTGTCCTGCCCTGTCGGATTGCACCGGAAGTGGCGCCTGCTGGTGCGCGTCCGGGGCGAGCACCACGGGAGCGGCCCTGCGGGTGTTCAGGTGCAGCACTTGGCTGCGGTCGGGGGGCTGGGGGTCACCTGGTAAGCGAGACACCACCTCCACCTGTGGATGAAGATGGGAAAAGAGTCGCCGAAACTCCTTTTGGACCAAACACAGATGGCGTTCCGGCGAACGACAGAAAGAAATGTTCGACATGCCTCACATCAAAGCTGAAAAATTGCCCTCAGAAAATGAAAGTAAACTTTGGTTTTCTGAATCGAGGAATCAGAAAAGGAAAAACACGTATTCTTGAATACGGAAAAGTGTTATAAATTGGTCATTTTTTTATTTTACATAAGTAATTTGCATCAAAGTTCACCCCTTTACTTAACAAATCAGTACTCAAACGCTGATAATTTACCAGAAGGAACTTCATATTGCTTTCGTTTCTTCACTCAGTTTTCTATGTGATTATTCCTGTCAATCGACAGATAATTTTCTATCATCCTGTACGGCTCCAAAGATGTACAGGCATCGGATGAAATTCGCCATAAACAAATTTACTTGATCGGGATTTGAACACGGATCTCCCAGTGGGTGTATTCCATTCGTAGGATTATCCCATGGGTTCATTAGAGGAAGTATATAGGATTAAGCACTCACTGATAGTATTCTACTTTTGTATTCGTCGCTTGAATCGGCGTTTTTCTTTCCTAAAGAAAGCGCTGTCGGCCTGAGTTGACACAAGAACAAGGCACCGGATCAGATTATCTAATGGGAATAAACAAGAACGATCATTACACGGTGAAACTGGCTGTTCCACTGCAAATGATCTATTCTCTTACCACGAAGAACACAGATGACGCGATCAATTATCGGACGGAGCGCCATCAATTTTCCAACCAAAATCTTGAGGTTTTGACAACGAACGGTACAGTTGGAGATGCAAAGGGCAAAGGCCAGCCATGTGAGACGATCCGGAAGAGAGAAAGACGACATAAGTGGTGATCAGTGCCCTCTGTAGTAAGACGGTCGAACAGACATTCATCCTCGCTCTGATAGATGGAAAACCGATTGATGATTCATTGAGGAGGCAGAGGGGAAGAATGCTGGGAATAGGGAGGAAGGGGTGAAGGAGAGGAAAGAAAGGGGTGTTAAGGTGGCTTATAAAACGCAGCGGATGAATAAGGCATGAGAATGAGAAGGCGATCGATGAAAGCGGCCCTCGTTAAGGAAAGTCAGAAGAAAAAAAAGAGGACAAAGGAAGAGGTAAAGGCGTGAAACAAAGTGAAAGAGCGTGAAAAGAAGGAAGAATGGTGGGGAAAGCGAAAGGAGAGAAGGAGAGACAAAAAAGATGGGATCTGACCCTTACAGTCGAAAGTGGGCGCCGCTGGAGCGTAGAAAAGGGTCACATATAGGGTTGCCAAAAACAGCGGGGATATATATTCCGCACAGATGCCGTCCAAAGCATCCCCTGCATCAACAATCTACCCGTTCCCTAAAGAGCTCCGCATTTCCACTTCAAAGGGAAAAAAAACTCCAAGCTGCAATTCATATACGTTGCATTCGTGACGTGATTGTAATTTAATGAAGATAGAGTGAGCAGTTATCACTTGAATATGGGTTTCGTGATCTAATTCCGTTCAAGTCTTTAAGGCTGGTTGTACACGAACGGAAAGGGTCTCTGGTTTCTATTCGCACATTGCTGCAGTTTGCCGTCGTCGTTCATACGACTCTGTAGTCGCATGGAGCTTGGAAGAAAAGAGAAATCTCTAAAATACTATTTATATGGAAGGCAACACCAAGGGACGTTTCTTGATTACATTCATCGTCTACAAAAACCTCGAGAAAAGCAGAGAATTAATCAACGCCTTTGTCTTCAAGAAATCATTATAATATTCGAATTTAGAGGTGTTTAAATAAGCTGTTTACCCAGGATTTATCTTCACCTCATCAATAAACTGCTTGGTTTAAGTCAATTCCATGCTGGTAAATTGTGCACTTACAATCATGACTAGCGAAATACTGACGTGAAAAGTCGCTCGTGTATATAGTTTCATTTGATAGAAGGGAAACCAAGTTGATTTGGCGATCCAATAACCTCGTGACACTTGTTGCTCATGCATTTACAGGTATGTCGCCCAGCGTAAGTGATACACATGATGCCATTTTTTGTACATTTTATTCAATTCTTGGTAATTGGATTGATATTTAATGGGAGGAAAAAAGGGAAGATTGTATGGGTGATGCAGAATATTTTGCAATCGTCTTCAGTTTTACATGAAAACTCCTTAACATGCATTAGATATCTCCACATCCGGAATAAAAATTTTGATTTGAATGTCCCTAACCAGACCCTTTCATTTACACCCAGTGATAGTAGTTCCTGTGAGGAGCCGCGAAGTATAGCGAGGGTATTAATGTACTTGGGTTGCTGCTAAAGCACAATTGCACTTCAAAATGATAACTCTTGCTCAGGTTGTATTCATTCGTTACGAACTAAGTCCCTCGGTAGTGCTACGCATAATTTCACGTCGGTACCCCAAATCTTTCAGATGATCAATCAAAGATCGCCTAACAAATTCATGAATACCAATGGTTGAAATTATGGAGCATCCAAGATTTATTTAGGTAGCATGTCCCTAACTTTTGATTGATTCGTATTATATCGAAAGGAAGCTTAGGAATCTCAATTGAAAAAAATTGTCCTGACTTAAAATCCTTTTCAAATACATCTATAGCAGAGTAATAAGTTGACGCAACTTCATCAAGGCAGCAGAATTACGGTCACAGAGATACAGAGGAATTTTTACTACAAACTCGATTTTGGGTTACTTTGATAATTTTTAACTCGTCATTTTCCGATTAGACAAAAAAATTAATGAACATTGAGCACTGTTTCCACGAAAATATGATGCAAACATGGGCTAAGATCTTCACTTTGTTGGCCACGGTGATTTCATTCCATGAATAAATGCGTTTACTGATTGCTGTATTTTTGTCAACTGCGCTGTCATAATGGATGAAACATAACCACCGCATACGTACTCTCTCACCTGTATGTGATAGAGCGTCTGTGGCCAGAGGGAGAGGGTGACGGAAGTGGTATGGGTGAAGAGGTTTCCCTTCAGTCCGCCCCCGTCCACCTCCCACGTGACCAGGTACACCCTGGCCCACCTCCTCACCTCCCATGACACCTCGGCGATCACCAACACCCTCTGGTGGATGAGAGACACCTCGTGCAGCACCCAGGGGTCGCTCGAGGTAGTACCAAGAGATGCACCAAGGGGTGAGGACGGGTAGCGCTGCCCCTACTCGGCAAAGAAGGGAAGAGTAAAAAACAGTGTCATTAGATGGCAGTATTAATGGATTATATATCTGTAAGTTAACATTCTTCACCCTTAATTGTTTGTAAATTTCAATGGTTTTCTTTATTTCGGTCAACATTTCGGTCGGTTAGCATCAGCATCGTCCTAAACATTTCTAGTTTACTAAAAAACTGTGTAACTGTAACAGCTACTAATCGGAAATTAAAATACTCTAGTAATGGTCCACTAAATAGATTTATTGCTTATTACCCGAGTTTTGTCACAAAATGACATTTTCAGGACAGTAAAAAAGCTATTTATTGGACCATTACCAGTGTATTTTAATTTCCGATATGGAGAGGTTCCACATAGTCAAGCCTGAAGTTATTAGTTAACAGCTACTAAAAATAGAACTAAGATCTTCCTCAAATGTTAGCTTATGATGGATTTAGTCATTCATATACATATGGATTGCTAATCACTCGGCAAAAAGTGTTTCCTTGAATTCCCAAAGTAAAAAAACGACTAATTCCGTCCATTGTACATGGATTGATTTTTTACAACTACTCAATCATGACTGATTATGATATATGTGTTAACCAACAATAACCTATGACATGTTTCATTTCTCTCAATTTTGAACATCTGTAGTAGTATTTATCAGTCGCATTCATAACACTAATCAGAAGTTGTATATTAACTAGTGCACTGTATGGTAGCATGTTCGTCAACGTAACACTCTCCTAGTTACTGGTGTAACCGCGTGTAGTTCTCCTGACTGATTTTCGCCGCCTGGGGAACGCGCGTGGTTCTGATTTGAACGGCGATGTAAGCTGTATGCCTAATGTGGAATCACCCCGTGCCACGCACCCTAGTGGCGGCTTGCACGGTATTTCGTAGATATTGATCATTTAGAGTTTCGTGGGACATGCCTCTAACTCGCTGCGCTGCGGAGTGCCAGAAACTTAAGCTAAAACACTACACATTCGATTTTTATCAATAGATTACGATTTAGATCTTCAGATATAGTAAAATGTCTAGGAATTACCTTAACTTCTGATATATCGTGGGGATTACACATACAAAACATATGTGGTGCAATATTAAAGATACTAGGTTTTGTTAAACGTATAAAAGGAAGGTCCTCGGGTGAAAAAGTCAAAGAGAGATGCTACTTCACCCTGGTTAGGCCACACCACGAATACGCCGCGAGCATTTGGGACCCTAGTCAAATAGATTCAACCACAAAAATTAATAAATTGCAAAGGAAAGCAGAGCGAATCGTTAAAAACAGCTATGAGCGTTCATATAGTGTCTCACAATCTTTAGAGGGATTAAGGTGGGAACCCCTAGAGACACGGAGGCTACACGCTAGGCTTAGTTTGCTAGATAAATTCAGAGCTGATATTTTTCTGAGCGAAACAGAGAATATTATCATGACTCCTCACTACATCTCTAGGTCTGACAGATGCGATTAAATAAGATATATACTCTGCCGAACAGATAGGTACGAAAACTCGTTCTTTCCGCGAACAATAAGCGACCACAGTAAAAATTGAGGAAAAATATACACTCCTATAATACATGTCATCTTTTATCTCCAAAAAAACGTACACCTTTAAAGGCTGGTGACCTAACACCACCCGCCACACGGCCAAGCGGCGGTTCGCGGGGTATTGTGTAGATGTCGATGAAGGTATTTCTCTATGCATTATTACCAGTGCAATAGCGGCGGCAGCTTGTTCTTCCGTGGATGGGGTTGGGAATAGGAGTGCGAGTTGGGAGTCGTCCAGAGGAGAGGTTACGTCCTCCCGGATGACCAGGGGCCAGTTCACCCTCATTGCCCCACTATCATCTTTCGCTACGGAGGGCGACGTGGATGGGCTGGTGGTGGTGGTGGTGGAGGTGGTCGATGGATAGGAGGGCTTCGGGTCCTTCTGGGGTTCCGAGTGTCCTCCGTCAATCGCCGCTGGGCTGTAGATGGTCGCCAGGCCCTTAGGGTCCACCACCATTACGCGGATATCCAGGTTTACGATCACTGCGGGCGATTCCAGCAGACGGGCTTCAAGGTCCACCGTCTGAGATATGGGAGAAGATTGAACGAGTGAGTCAAATATTTTGTACAAGTGGCCAACACAAATATCTGGGAAATTTATTGCTCGTAATGGACGCCTAATAATCAGAGTTGACCATAATAGAGCCTTCCGATTAGTTGAGGCCTTTGGCATTGCAATAGTCTGCTTTTAGTAGTTCCTCTGCGTGCAGTTTTTATAGGGCAACAGTTCTCAGATCAACATTCAGATGATACCCTCAGGCCGTGACTGCAGAAACTGCCATTCTAAGTAGACTAGGAAGGTAGAGGAGGAACACGCGATAAAAGACACGTGACGAGGCTTTCGATGGTCAGTATACTTCACAGTTTTGACAACTAATCAGACAAATTGCTACAAATAATTGATAAAACACAACAGTAATCATAGAAAACTTAGAATTTAGGACAAACATAATATTCGATATATTGCTTTACTTGATGCTAATAATTTTCAGGCACTAAGGCCACCATTGCTTATGTCTCGCAGTGATGCATTTACGCTGATATTTTTCAGAGCGACTTAGAGAATATTATCATGACTCCTCACTACATCTCTAGGTCTGACAGGTGCAATAAAATAAGAAAGATACACTGCCGAACAGGTTGGTACAAAAACTCGTTCTTTTCGCGAACAATAAGCGACTACAATAAAAATTGAGCTCCAAGAAATACACTCCTATAATTCATGTCACCATTTCATCTCCACAAAACTTACACCTCTACGTGGCTGGTAACCTAACACCCCTGCCACACGCCGATGCGGCGGCTGGCGGGGTATTATGTAGATGTACGTATAATGAACCAAAGAAAGCCACAGCAAATGAAGCAATGCAAGTTATCACTCTAATCCTCCTACAGTTCGAAATGATCATTCCAGTACTTAGCATCAATTACATACTCACCTGCGTGACTTGTGTCCAGGAAACAGTGCCCTTCTTCCTCGTCATCAATACGTAGACTAGGCTGCCGTTTCTCTCCTTACTGGTGCTGTTATACGAGGGCCAGCTCACGAGAGGAAAGGGGATCCCACCACCCTGGGTTCTCTCAAGCATCTCCACTTGAACCACCTGGTGCCCCACAGTATACACCACAGGCTCCAGCTGTCGACTGGCGCCTCTCTTCAAAGCCTCGCGGTGGAACCTACACGCCTGCTGACAGCCGGGGAACTGGAGATAAAAGAACCGAGAAGGTTCGAGTTAAGGATCAATGTAATCAGTTAAAGTGAATGAATATAACTAATAAATTCATGCTTGACTTTGTGGAACCTCCCCATATCGGAAATCAAAATCTTCTAGTAATGGGACACTAAATAGATTTATTCTTTACGACCCGGGTTTCGTCACATAATGACATCTCCAGGTATCAAATATTATTCCTGAAGATGTCATTATGTGACGAAATCCGGGTTGTAAAGAATAAGTCTATTTACTGGACCATTACTAGAAGATTGTGATTTCCGATAAAGTGAATGAATCACTCCGTTAGCAGCAATCAATAATTGATATAAGGAAGGAATCGGACGCTACAGTAGGGAACATGTGAATGAATATGCGGTCGACAACGGAAACTCCAATTAGTTTGGAAACTTGTCAGAAAAGCGTCAAACGAAGGGATATCAGTACACTGCTAAAAATAAAATATACCGTGTACTCTGAGGGCGAGCGTCAAAACTTCTACATCGAATGAAGGAATCGAAATGGACAGACCACGGAGAAATGATAGAAGAAAGAAATGACCCATCCCCGAAAAAGAACGTCCAACGAGTATGATAAGACCAGTGAAGTACCAATTACAAATTATTAATGTAAATCTTAGACAATTCTTCTAATGCACTATAAAGAATAACTTGGGCTTAAGAACTTGGGTGCATTCAAATTTCATATGTTTAGGAAAATTGGTACAAGATATATTTGGAAATTCTCGCCAAAAGTCTCATAGTGAAAGCTCAGAGAAAAACCAATGAGATTCTTTTTCAAAGAATCACGGTGCTAGCCGCGCAGTTACTCCAACGTAGTCACCCGCTAGTTATCACATAATTGTGTGAAATTAACAGTGGAAAAATCATTTACCTGGACTGGAAATCGAACCCAGATCCCTCGATTTCGCGCCGAGAGCTCTAACTCCCCCTCCCCCATGAGATTCACAGTAGAAAAGGACGCCTGGGTAGCTAAACTGGTTAGAGCACTCGGCGCAAAATCGAGGGATCTGAGTTCGATTCCCAGTCCAGACGAATGATTTTACCACTGTGAATTTCACATAATGAGATTCTACAAAATATCTTGGAGAAACCCAGCACAAAACAATTTATTACAATTATATTTTGCGAAACATCAATTTACAGCTGGTCACCTTTGCTTTTCTTTCTGCGGAAAAACTTACTATTCACTAAAAAAGCTCGGATGGTGAAAAGAGAAAAAAATCAACCTGAAACAATTACTTTTCGAGGAGCACTTATAAAATCTGGGATGCTCCACTAAAACCAAACTAATTAAAAGGAATATTTCAAGGTCGATCCAGCCGTTCTATAAACTTCCAACTCAGAATTGCTTGCCGGACGATTTTGTTGGCCCGTATGTCCCTGGAATCCCGATAGGCTGCTAAGCCTGTCATCCAGGGGCCGGACCAACAGAACTTTACATACATCCACGCCCTGGGTGATGAAAAACCCATCCAGGTGGGACACGAACCCATGACCCTCAGTTTAGCTGGCGAGGACTTTACCCCGCCACCACCGGGGCCGGCAATCAATGATAAAAATGTACATGTACAATAAGTATGGTTCTCTGAGCAAAAGTTAATTGAATACTGGAAGCGATGTGAAATCGTCGTCATTTACTCCCAAACAGAGAGCGGTTTTCCAATGATTCACCTTCAGGAGGGCGGCAAGGTGTATGAGAACAGGGTGAGCTTTAGGAAATTGGTGATTAGTAAGCCTTGAAGGTAGTAAGTGATGTGATGGTTCCAAATGTGGGCTGAAATTCACCAATTTGAGCATCAGAAAGTGTTTTCTGTCTCCATTCGCGATATAAGGGGGCATGGCCTTCCCGGCCTTGTCAACTGTGGCACGGTGCAACGATATTCGTCAATTGCAAGTTAATTTTGTTTAGCTTATCACAAGCCTGTCAGCTACATAAGCGATAACTGATCTGTTAGTATGCATTTGTGATAATTCCGATCATGGAGTCCAAACTAAGGAGTCACGTGGTACAATCTTGAAGTACAATCACCATATTACGATATATTCAAACCACTCAAAAAAAGCTCACACAGATTACCCGATCGATGTTTCTCAACAGAATACAGTTTATGGAGCTGAATATCGCGATTATAGTTGCAAAAAAACACATGAATAACACAAGTTATCCACTCCGTTGGGTAAAACTCACCTAAACCTCGAGCTGCACGTTTTTTATCACGCGACTCCTTGGTTACGTCTTCAGGATTATCTTGAACTGTTCCCAATTAACCGTCCTGTGGCGCGCACACGGCTCTCCGCAATGCGCGCGGTCACGCTATCGTTATTTTTTTGACTTTACTCATGAGAGCAAAAATTTGATCGCCATTGAGTGATGGGAGGCTAAGTGGAAGTGGAGGGTGCCGAGTGGATGGAAGCTGCATGAGATGCTGAAAAGAGGGAGGCTATGTTGTGGGACGTAGATTTAAGGGGGTGGTATAGCATGTAGCTGGATGTAAGATGGAATTGCGGGGAGATATGGACAGTGGTTGAAATTTTTTCGGTGCTATGATGGTTAAAGCGACCGAGACTGAACATGCAAAATATAACCAAATTAAACGACATTACAATTAATAACTGGAAAAGTATGTACTATTTTATTGTGTAATAAATGGGGGAGAAACATTAAAAATAAAACCTTATTTAATATCAGTGAAAAGAAATGTGCATTCCGCAGACTCCCTTGGAAGTTGGCGGGACTTTTTTACTCGAATTTAACAGGTGCTTTATAATACAAGTGAAACTAACACAGTGTTTCCTCGGGACAGTATCTGTGAGCCTTGCGCTTCTAAATCTGTTTGCGTCTTGGATATCGATAACGGCAAGGAAAAAGAAGGAAGCATGATCCCACCCCTGGAGTGCGATTCTGTTTCTTCGTAACATCATAGCGT
The DNA here is from genome assembly GCA_963169105.1 of Ceriagrion tenellum. NCBI lineage: Eukaryota > Metazoa > Arthropoda > Insecta > Odonata > Coenagrionidae > Ceriagrion > Ceriagrion tenellum. Next base: position 120,774,660 of record OY720642.1, on the reverse strand, counting down.
CGCTGCCAAACGGTAAAATAGTGAGTAGCTCCGTGGCAATGCAATTTTGTTTATAGAATTTCGGGCCATCTTAGCGTACGAAATGCTAGTCTATCGTATTGTCTCGTCGTAACGGCAAAAGATACAGAATTGCGCGTGACGATAGCAAACGCTATCATATCACTGCGCTATGATAGCGAGTGTAGAAATAGAACCAAGTGAGGGTAACGTCACGGCTGAAGCCGTTTGCGGAAGATCTTGGCAAAGAGTAGTCTTAGCGATTTTGAATCGTCGGCGGGCAAGTCGAGGCACGACTTGGCCAAGTCCCTACAACTAAATCCTCTTGGCAGCCTGGAAGATCGAAAGAGCGAAAATTACGACAAAGTTAGTGTTAGTGAATGCATAAAAATGCCACAAAGTGATTAGAACCATTATAATTTGTTACACCTTACATTCTGTATCTTGGATTTGGTACATTATGTTTAACGGCGCTTTTTGTCGTATACGAATAGAGCACCGTTCTTGGGATCTCAAAAGCAATTGTATTTCTGGGAAGACTTTGATAATTGATAGACTTTCACTCATACGGATTTCGCTTTTTTCAGCGAAAATTGATTGCTTACCTCAATAAATGTGGAGTATGAAATAGCATTTAGAATAGGCGAAGAAAACATGGGAAAGGAAAGTATGGTGAATTCATTAAACTAGGTAAGTCGTCGATACTTAGCCCCCGTACCTCATTACTTTCATTCATTTCATTCACACATTACATGTATGTTCATCTAATATTTTAAGATTAAGTATGCGCTCGAAGGAATCATTTATACTTACGCAAATGCCTTTCTGCGTGCACATGGCTGACCAAATGTCGTAGTTATACTGCAGAAGTTCGCAGTTCTCCCAGCACTGAAATAGAGGAATAGAAGTACCAGAAATCTGTTGTAATCTGAAAAATATGTACATTTCTCACGTAATTTCAAAGATCGCGATTCCTTCAGGGAGCTCGATGTCCCGTCTCAACGCCTCCAAGGATTTCTCAACACAAAAGTGATGCATCTTAGAGGCATGGCACAAATCGGCGATTTTCTGATGGTATGTCAGATGCGTATTTAGTTGTATTTATTACTGAACGATTTAGAGACCAGCGATCCAAGTACAATATTCATGCATCAGAATTCCGAGCAAACGCACGAAATAACTTGTAAAAAAACACTTTTACCTCGTGCATATCAGAAGCCTAACCGGTGTGTATACACCACCGATAGATTTTTTTCTTTCTTTACGCTAAACTGAAACTGAAACTGATACTGGGAGCACCTCTATCAGCTAGCAACTAAAACTAACCCCATTGGGGTTTGCTATGAATATGCATTGGATTTAATAATAATTATTATTCATTTTAGTTGAGCGAACACTGCAATGCTTCAAAACAGCAAAACAAAGCTTCCTATATTTTTAGTTATTCAGCTGCAAATGATTATATTTCTCCTAGAAATTAGTATTTCCCTTTGGACGTACTTGGTATAGGATATTATTTTAAATATCATCGCAATATCTATCTCATGAAACTCTCATATTTTACAAAATGGAGGTAAAATGCCTCTTAGGATTCACGTTAAGACTTTTCAGTGGAAGTTTCCTTTAGTAGCTATTTAATTTAAGCTTCTACTTGCTCGCCACCGAACGGAGCTACTGAACTCCGAGCTGCAAGTTCACTGCAATTACTGTCGCGACAGTATATTAGTAGACCGTGGCCCAACCTATAACTTCCCTATATTTCTCATGAGATAACACTAATTCGAATATAATATGTCTCCTCACTACCTCAATCAAAAATTCGACAATATAATTAAAAATCTTTCTGATCACTAATTCAATGTCAGTTCTTTTCCGTACCTAGGTATTGGCCACTCCTCCCTTCCAACTTCTTTGATACATTAGGACGAGAAAGGAACAAACCATCCGTAGTAAAACATGCAGTTCACAGTGATGAGACGAGGGATGGAAGAATGAACGGTAGAAGCAGATATGAGAGAATAAGAGTGTTCCAAGTGAAGAAACGCAAGAGAAAAGGAGGACCTCTCTCGATCGAAACCAGAGATCGGCTGCCTCTTTGTCAACCTCGAGAGATTCTTTTTGTCTGAAGGAGAGAGATTGCCTTCTGCTACTCCCATTACTCTTGCTTTCTCTTCAATGTCATCGTCCTCAGAACATTAAGTTGAGAGACAGACTTTGAAGCGCAAACATATCCTCCTTTGCCAGCAATACGTTTCTCTAAAAGAGCCAAGCTTGTAGGTTTCAGTAAAACATAAAGGGGGTGTTAATGAAGTATACGATAATACATAGGGTGATTTAGATCCGATTCAATGAAAATGATCGCATTTCAAGCGTAAAGGGCGGATGACATAACCTCTATGGAATATCACTTTCATGAGCACTTGCGGGTCACTCCGTAAATGCAATTTCGAGGGATAGTCTGGTATTCTCATAAATGTGGATAAAGTTGTCTGTATTTATGTATTAATGTAAATACGTATATTTTAATTTATTATACTATAAATTAAGCATAGTCGATTAATGAGTGAAATTTTCTCGGGTTGCACACTGGGTCAACATTTCCGCGTTTGCCAGTGATCCAGCAAGCTCCTTAATCATAATAATCAGGGCTGTAATAATGACACAAAATTGGCCGCCTAATACTCGCGTGAGTAGGTGTATGTGCACCACCGGGTGGTCAAGTAACCGCTGAATAGTTTTTTGTTGCCATAGCAAACACGGAAACTTTGACTCGATGTGTAACCCGAGAGTATTTCACTCATGTCATTCGTCGTGTCGTCATAATTAGTTCAAAACGTTGGTAAATCTTCTAAATCTTAGTATGTGGTAGCCGTATATTATTGGTAAGATTTTTTTATTTATACTCACAACCCCGAAAACAGCACAACAAAGGCCTTTTACATACGGTGATTTAACATTAACAATAGACGAACACACATACCCATGTCCTGGGCAGATAATATTCTACCCAGGCGGGACTCGAACCCGCGACCCTAGGGTTAGCAGGCAGGGACTTTACACCACCGGGGCCGACAATAAGAGTAAGGCTTTGAGAATATACTCCACGGATTAATTCGCCGATCAATTTGAAGATGAATTTCGTTTCATTACCATTAGTATGATAGGAGTCCATTACAATGCAGTCCTCTGGAAACGTGCATAATGTTTTATACAAGGACATATACACACATTCCCATCATGCCATTAACTTTCGGGATTAAAAAAGTCAAAGAATTTAATTATAGCCGGTTTTAAAAGACCCCTTTAACTCTTACATTCGCCTTTCTATTATCCAGCGTCCCCTTCTTAACATTCAATAATTGCACATTAACTCCATACTCCCTTACAGACCTCCAAAACTTATATATATTCACACTGTCATACGACTTCTATATATCAACAAATGCACAGCATACTTTCTTCTGATACTCCCTACATTTCTCTTCCTCCAGCTAAAGTGCGAAAAATCGATCATTACAGATCTCTCAGGCATAAACCCTCACTGTACACCCCACATTCTATCCATAGTAATGTTCCTCCCTCTAGACCCTCTTCACTTCAGACTTCAGAGGTTTTGAAAGATTCCTGAGCCAACTATCAAACTGTGTTTTCTGTTGTTTTACTTTCTCATCACGAGGCGTCCGCTCTTCACGAAGGCGAGTCAATCGGCTAATGGAAGGGACACTAAGAGGACGTCGGGTAAGAGACACCTTTCTTATTATGTTTCTCGGTTGGAAATTGGGTGCAAATGGATGGTGTTCCACCCTGAGGATGCCAACGAGGGGTCATCATAGCAAAAGAAAAAATCTTCTCATCTCCCATGGCTCTGCGTAGGCAGCGGAAAATTCTCCACCTCCCCCTTTCCACACATCTCCACCCTCCTTACCGCTCTTTCCAGCACCCTCTAACGCCACATTCCCTCTCTTCCATTTTAATCCTCCCTCCCCCTCCTAGTCACCCACCCCCATCACACGGAGAATCTGGAAAAGAATGGCTGCTGGTATTCTCTCGGCGTACAATTCGCGCCCACTGCCAAAGGGCGGCGAGTGCTTGGAATTTTTCCCGCATCTAGCCAAGACACCGTATTCCCCCTGATTATAGAAAAATGCGACGCTCTCACCGAGAATTCGGATGACGCAAAAGGATGGCAAGAGTTGGGGGCACTCGCTTGCGAAGAGCAAGGCATTCAGGAAAAATGGGGCAACTGGGCATATTGCCCCTTCAGAAATACTCGCGTGTGTCCGCCCATCAACGATTGGTTCACTCTCAAGAGCCAAATATCTTCTGCTTTCGAGTGCCACCAAGTTTTGCAGTGCATCATGTCAGTGGTTACCGCAATAAGATTTTCCTTTTTCATTTTGTTTTCAATACATAAGATATATGAAAAACAGAAAAGGTCAGTATTCACCATTCCGTTTTGTCTACAACGGAACGTTTTGTCAACAACTCCTGTACGGAGTTTCTTGCTTTCTCATCTTCCGCGTCACTGATTCTGCGTGACCTTAATTTAGCGCCTTTGTTACATACTATTGCTGGCATATCAGAGCATCGAAGCTTGATCGGCCGTCCTCAATTGTAAAAAAAATAAGTGGACTTTTCACGCGAATTCATCAAACAAGTTCTTTGCTTAATCATCTGGAATACGCTGCTCTTCAATTTGATAAAGAGAAAAAAGGTATTTTTTCGCAATATCCTCCTGCGTCAAAAAGTTAGAAATTGCTGTCTCGAATCTTATTTCCCCTGACAATTGCCCCGATTCCTACATAATATCTTCACGACTTATGGGAAATCCCTCACCTCGTATTTCCATCATAAAACCACGAAGGCAAGTGGGATTTAAAATTTTTCCTTTTCAAGTTTCTCTTACTGCCTTTCTGATAGAGTATACACATTTAGTTTTATCTTAATTCTTGCGTACCAATCGTACATATGCTTAAACACCATACTTATTCGAGTCTAGTGCATCGTTTATCCCGCCTCTTGTGTCGAGAGTGCGTCAAAATTAACCTTATAGCTTCGCCAAATACCTTTGCTTACTTACAATTTGAAATTTCTCTTTTTCTTCATTGGAATTCAGAATTCGGCCTTTTTCTAAGTTAGATCAATTTTTCAATCGGTGATTTGAGCAAATGATGTGGTAAGTCATCACACGCACAGATGCAAAGATATACGCCAAGGGAAAATAATTTGATTTGACCGGGATTCAAGCCTTAATAATTCAATTTCTTGTCTGATGTGAGGCCAGTGTAATTTTCTTACAAATCTAATAGGAAAATGGAAGATTCGGGTTTGAATCTCTGTTCGATCAAATTCTTCATTCACAGCAAATCTCTTTCCCTTGGAGTATATAATCAATTATTTTTTTTGAAATGTGATGCATAAAAACAGACCGGTTCAGCGCCACCAAAGATGCAATACCGCATACCTATATGAGAAAGAACTCCTGGGAAAAACACGTCTAACGTCTCAAAACGGTAAGACTCTTTCAACAGCCCAAACTAGGGAACTTCATTCAAACTGGTCTTGGATATGGGAAATTTTGACTGTGGGGTAATAAAGGTAGTTTGAGCGAAATATCATTTTACTTATAAGTTAATGAATTTGGTCTCATTTTAAATATAAATATCTCATCCATCTAATGACACCAAAAATTAAACTCCTTAATGCATCACTTTCCGAGATATTTCCCAAAAAATACCAGCCCTTTTACATGGGAAATGGTACGTGTATGCACTCCAGAGAGACATTACTTACAAAATGAGGTATTTCTAACACTTAGATGCCGTAAAAAAACCAGCAGTGTGTAGTTTGTATGTTTTCGCAACTATTTTTGAAAAGTAATCAGATTGTCACCACAGTAAGTTCTTGGGTATTACAAAAAACATTCCGTTTTTAAGGAGTTTAAAACGCACCGCGCGAAAAAATGAGTCAAGATAAAGACTTATTTAGATATTTTCATTTAATTGCTTACAATTTCTGTCATATGAAACTATATTACTCTGCCATTAATAATGCAATATTTAATTGGTGTGTCCTACAGCTGGTGAAATTAAAACGTATAATTCGAATATGGTCTCTATTATGATTAGGGAACTATCTCGCTCGGACTACCTTAAACCTCTCCACTATGGATTTAGTTCCAGTATATAGGGCTATATTCAGTTCAGAGGAAATTTGCGTCTGAAACCACCAAATAAGTCTTTTCCTCTTTTTTGAGCATTTTTAGTAACTTACTCACCATGAAGCAGTCTGGTCCTTGCATGCACACGGCGTCCTTCTCTGGTCCGTCGGAGAACTGTGAATGGAAAAGAAGCAGATGAAGGAGTGACAGTGGGACAGCGAGAAATGAATTATATACGAAAGGAGAAATCACAAAAAGAGTAGAGGGCACATACGAAATTTACCAGAGGGACAGTATAGGGTGTACGACTATAAAAATATATCATGATGTCAGAAATGTGGCAATACCTGGTAAAATATATTTTCCCCCATTCATCGGCATCTTTATTTCAAACAAAAGGTTTTAACTAATTTTTTCTTTCTAATTTTTAGACACACTACACTGAGCCGAAAATGAGCATCGGTTAACTTCACTAAGACAAAGTATAAAGAAAGCATGCAGAGGGTAAAAAATGATAAAAATATCACTATTTGGAATACTTCATCCCGAAGTAACAATTACGGTCATTTACTTGCAAAGCATTAAGTGTTACATCATGTTAACCATTTACAAATTTAAATAAAACCAGTACGAGGAAGCTAAAATCAATTAGCTGAGATAATGCTATTTAACAAGAATACTTACTCGAGCCTGTCCTTGCCTGTCTGAGGAAGCCAAAATCGCCGTGTAGGAAAGTGTACTTCTCCCAACTTTGTTGTATGGTAGAGAAACATAAGTATGTCAGGATAGACATAAGAGTAGACTAAACGCCGTGGGTATGAGTTATCTGAGGAGTTTTTTTCGGCAAAAGTAGGATGGATAGGGTCAAGAATGAGTGAGTAATAAATGAATGTGGGTTAGAAGCTCCAGTAATGGTCATATGTAAAAGGAGTGTGCTTCGTTGATTTGGCCATGTTGAGAGAATGGATGTGAGTCGAATAACGAAACAGATATATGAGAGTAAAATGAATGGTGCGAGAGGTAGAGGTAGGCCGAGAAAGTGTTGGTTGAATATGGTTGAGAAAATTCATGTAGGAGGAATATTAGGAGTCTTAAAAACAGGAGGGCGTATATGAAGCAGTGTATGGGGGTAAATGAAGCAAAAGAGGTTTGCAAGGATAAGTTAATATGAAGAAAATTATTGAAGCACAGTTAGGTGTAAAAATATGTATTTTTGAGTGAAACTTTGTGACTGTACCTAACCCGGAAGGGGACGGCGGTATGTATGTATGTATGTACTTACTCGAGTACCCAAGTTTGATATTTTGAGTAATACAATCAGGAATTGAACCCAGTAATTTAAGCCAATTACAAAATTATGATATTTAATCCAGAAATAAGTTCTAACGAGAGCGAGTTACAACTCATTGGTGAGTGGAATGAAAAAGAAAGTAAATCAATGCTCGACGCAAAAAAGGGAAATAAAAATACGCCAACTCGCCTCCACTTTTGCGGAAAACGGAGAGAGATATTCGAGTGGGAGGAGCTAGGAGGGAGGGCGAGGGTGGAGTAGGAGGGGGAAGTGGGGAAGAACGAATGGAGGAGGGGAAGGGAGAAGTGGGAAAAATCCCTTCCATAGACTGATGTTTGAATGATAGTTTACTCGTCTTTCCGTCTCCTTTCCTTCTACGCTTCTAGAAAACATTTACTCAAGACAAATATATCGCATTTAACAAATAATCCATCAGACTGCCTTTCGTCCATATCAGCAGCATATCATTTGTCACATTAGAACTGGCAAAAAAAAATTATCGCTATCCGGGGGATGATTTTCCAATAAATATGCACATAGCATGGATTGGATATTTTGGGAGGCGACTGATGGCTAAAGTCATTTGCGCCATAGGGGATAGGTAAGGATGGAAGAGTGGGTAGAAACCCGGCGTCGGCATTAGCCCACTATTAACGAAAGGCGCCAAGGGGACCACGGCTTAACGTCTCATCCGACAGACGGAGTACTCTACTTGAAGTGCCCTCCACAACACACTCAAGTAGAGAAACATCCACCTCTGCAGGGATATGAACCCTGGTCACCCGTGTGGTAGGCGAGTACTCTAGCTACCACACCAACCCGATCCCCGCAAAGCATTCATTACGTGTCATTCATTCAAACCATGCTTTTAACGTCGACAAATTTTCGATATCTGATTTTTGTAGTTATTTTACTTTTATCAGCACTTATAAACAACACACAATCAATTTCTTTAATAGAAGAACTTTGACAAAAATATGTAAAACTTAGATCTCCAAGATGCGTAATGACCTACTAAAAAGTAAAAAAATACTTGGATTATTCCTTCCATAAAAGCACTCATCATCATCTACTTTAGCTTAAATCCACTTTCCTTGAACCCTACACAAACAAAAACAGAGCTAACTCATGTGAACGCTCTCGTATGATTTGTCAACTGAACGATTGGGGTGAAATGTTGGAAGTGTTGCATGAGGTGCGTCGAGTGATGTCGTCCACACTGCTCTCGTCATTTCGCTCTCAGCAACCCAATCGCTCGCAACAAACGCACAGGTGACTCTGAGGCCGATTCCCTCCCTTGACTCATTCACTTCCTCATCAACTATCTCCATTTGACGCCCACATCAACCTATACTCCTACTTCGGCAGCAAAGTTTCCCCATCAAAGCACTCACACATTCTCTCTCCTACCTCACGTACTTTACCCCCGGCTGGAGCGTTAATTGTGAGTTGTTGAGTACGCGGTTTAATAAATTATCAAGTAGGTCTAAAAAACGTTCTCAAATCACACTTTGCTTAAACGCACCTGTTTATACGGTGGAAATAATCACGTAAGTCGCGTTATTAAATTTGCAAGAAATATATTTTAAAACTTTTGTCTAAATAAATGGAATTTTATGATTCTGATTTACGTTTTTTTATACAAAAGTTTAGCTAAATCCATAAATAAATACATATTTTCCAATTTGTGAGATACCTCGCAAGGCTGCGAGTTAAATTAGCAATAAAAGGCCGAGGAACCAAATCAGTAACACGCATAATTTTACTCTTATCTACATAGAAAACAAATGAGAGTACTTAAAAAAACTTTTAAGCTAATTCGTAGATAAACGAAATTCTCTCCAACCACCTTTAAGCAGTTTCAGCGAGATATCATTCATCAAGGAATTTCGCGAATATGACTTAATTTTATATAAAAATATCTCACCATCCCAAAGATGACAAAATACCAGCGACTTACCACAATACCTTTCAGGATAATTGCCAAGAAATAGAAGCCATTTTCGATGAAAAATGGCATGCGTACGGGCTCAAAAGAGGTATTATTTAACAAAACAAGGAAAATATATCGCCTTAATCTCGTCAGAAAGAAAGGAGTTTAGTGTTTTCTCGACTCTACCTAAAAATGAATACATTACTCACCACGGTAATTTTGTGAGATTCGCTAAAAAAACTAATATTGTGATCGCATTTTCAGCGAAACGTGTGAAAATAATTAGTCAATATAAATACTAATATAGATAAATTTATAAAATAACCTACGGAGAACTCAAAAACCATAATTTTTAGCTTCAAAATCATAAATTCACTTCTTGCTTCTTATACCGGCTAAAATTAAAAAGAATTTCAAATATGGTCTCATCCAAACATTATAACTCAGGAAAACTCGCTATAACTACCTAAATTGATCAATGGAATTTATTTTGAGAACGCTCCTCACTTGTGTGTTCCTTGCTCCGAGTGACCAGTCTATGCCCTAATGCACTTTTCCCCAAACCCTGACTCGGCTTTAACGGCTTTCGACGCGACGTGGGCACGTGAATTCCCGGCCACGCGAAAGTTTCAACGTAAAACCACCTCTTTGTCTCTTTGTCTCACTCTTAATCGCGCCAGACACTTCGAGACCTCTCACACGCATTTTCGTCTCCCCGCGAGTACTCTTATCGAAGTTGTATTTTCAACCGACTCGGAATACGCGAATAGTTCTCAACACATTATTAACTCACTCAAAAAACATTAAAACCCGATAGGGTTCTACGGAGCATATTTAGGTTTCATTAGTAACCCATTAGGCTTTTCTAAGTGTTTACGTCTCATTCGTTGCATTAACGTTTGGCGCACACAATTACTTGAATATGAAGTAACAGTATTAAATTTTTCCATGCGTGTTAGTACAGTGTACATTGTAGGTGTTTTAATTACTATTGAGTCTTCATAAGCCTTGGTTTTTGAATAATTACAGTTCATAAGTTTAGTGAAATATAATGAATATTGACATTTTTACAATAAAGTATCATTGATTCCGGGAGAAATTTGTATGATTCTGGGATAGACGATTTTTACCCGGAAATTGGGACTTAGTGAGTTATATAAAACACTCTGATACATCTCCTTGACTTTTTCATATAGTACTCTAGTTATATTGCGCTAATTCATTATGACAGGTAATGGTTACCTTACCTTATTTCTTATAGCACAGGAGCGTTACAAGCACATTGATTCTGCCACAATTTCAGAGTATACAACAACGATTACTTCATTTGACTACAACTGCATCCCTAAATATCCTAGTCATCCGTAGCAATCATCCTTAGTTACCATTACAAAAATGCGGCTCTCCAATTCATTACTCTTTCGGCAGACTCATTAAACGCAGTTTTTTTGTAATTATTCCGTATCCTACATGATAGACAGAGTCCATCAATTTTTTTACTTATTCCTCTTCTCCATTCTATTTCTACAATTTTGTTCCACTCTCCATACTCTTGCAGCAAAAGATAGGATCACTCGGTGAAGACGTGAGAATTTTTACATAGAACTTTCATCATATAGATCTTTTGTTCAAAAAGTTGCTGGGTATGGCCTAGCAATTGCGACATGATCCACAAAACTTAAAAAAAGGACTTCTTGAGATCCACTTGCTTAAAGTCTGTAGGGTTGAGAAGTAATGGAACTCGTAGAAATTGAGGAGAGCTTAAATTGGAGCCACAAAAAAGGCTGCGCACGAAGAGGAGAGTGAAAGGTCCCAATGAAAGCAAGAGCATGATATTGCCTTCTCCTATATCACCTGTGGTCCACCCCTGGCAAGCGTGCCAAACGTATCACGCTGATGACTTGTGCCTGGCATGCGGAACGAATCTTTGCTAAACGTATTTTTAATTTTCTGAGGACACCTTCCGACAAGCGGCATGTGCCAGCCAGTCTAATATTGAAAGATCTAAGTCCATTCCTCCATAGGGAATAAAAACGGCTGCGCACACCGAAAGCGATGAGTTTTCTGTCATCATTTTTTTATTATTATAATGATATATATTTATATATTTTCTTCATTCATCAATCATATGCGATTTTAAATCCGTAAAGAAGTACAATAACCTTTGCTGTGTTTTGGTCACATAAATGTATAAATAGGGGAAAAGTTCTGACTGCCCACTGAAGAAAATTACAAAAAATGTAAACTTACTGTGTTAATGCTGATAATGGGATTTAAAAAATCTGTCGATTTGTATTTCAGCCGGTTTACTCAATGGAATAAAACATATCCGCGAAAAACTTTTCTTAAAATCTTAAAATGATAATTCAGTCAGTTATAGTCAGTTATCACCAATAAAAGTAATAATGAATATATCCTCAAAAACCCATGTGTGGCAAGTAGAAAAATGTTGTGTCAGAGATTTGTCTGATTTTAACAGGCACTCTGAAAATCGCTGCTCACCACTATCCTATATGGAATCATCAGTTTTCCATGTCCATTTAAGAGGGTGTGATACGGTTCATTCTATAACTAGCAAACACTCCTCGAGACCTGGCGCGAAGCACTGATTCTCCTCATCTCCGCAGGAGAACTGATGCTCGCGAGGTAAAGGTAAGGTGTGTGCTTCCCCCACTCTGATCTCCCCCTCTTGACAGTCAAATTCACGTATCCGCTCTTTCGCTCATTCGCTTGCTCTCCTCATCTCATTCACCCGGGAAGTTAATGCGGAAGGAATGAACGAGTGCGAGGGGTTGAGTCAGTTGCGTCTCGTCGAAGCCTACGGTTTGGTCCTTAGCGGGAGAAACAGTTGACTAGCAAAGAGCAAATGCATCCAATGAGCCATCCAACATGCACAAGCCCGAAGTTCGTAAACTTCGATCGTCAACTATTTGAAACTATTATTCCTTATATTTTCAACTTTCATACGAAACAAATCGAATATAAGGTTATTATAGCATTTAATAATTGGTTATATCCGTGCATTTTCTTTAAACAAGATACTTAATGGTACTTCTAACTGCAGAAAATCTTAAAGCGCAAGATTGAGATGCCTTAAGACAATAAGGGCACGATAACTGAGGATGTTCTTTTCCAGATTAAAAAAATCATTTTTGTGGCATATCCACGTCACATACTTGTAAAATAAATAGTACCTTGCGTATTATGAAAGCGGCTGTTAGTTGTGTTTCGAACGTAATCACTTAAAAAGGCTTATGGCATATTGACATGTAGTTAGCAATTGGCTCATTCTGTTTTCAACCAAGGGCATCGTCTCTTCTTAAATTCGTCAATCATATGACAAAGAGGTGGCAATGGAGGTCTCTATCACCTCTTTCATTATTTTGAGAAAATCGCTTTTTTTATAGAATTAAACCTGGTGCCAGGACATGACTATTGATCAGGAAAGTGACGCTCATAAAATTTATCATTTATCAAAAGTTTTCCTTTAAAATTATTCCCTAAATATTCACTAAAATAGCGATTATGATTGCCTACATGCGTATATATTATCATGAAAGATAAATTGTCCAGTATAAAGGACATATGGTTCGATGATATTGCCTAACATTTTGAATCCTTGACAAGAGAAGATCACAACATGTGCATATCCCGCGTTTTTCGTAGAACTAATCTAATAAAAGAGTAGCCAGTAGTATTAAGGCCTGTACATTTAGGAGGTTGTGGTTGCGTCAAGATGTGGAAGACCTAACTTACAACATTTAACTCTTACCTCCGTGGAACAATTGTTACGTGCAAACGCAAGTTGGAGCTCGCATTTATGGCACAGCAAACCTCAATTGAATTTCCATATGCCGAATGTTAGCATCATATTCAAGTCTAGCACGCTGTTGACTGAAATATGCATTTCATCTTGCATTATGTTTCATTTCGTTGCGAATCTCACGCACTTGCATGAACTATAGTAGGAAGCTACCACTGCATTTATCAATCGTTGAATGAAGTAATTGCAAACTAATAATCTAATAGAGAAAAACCAGCTTTCTCACAAAGTTATGAAAATTTATTCGGGGTCTCCATGATTATGTAGGGCGTTAAGGTGATGTCTTACAATAAAAACTTGAGCCTAGAAATGATTTTAAAATGGTATATTGCGACGGATAGAATGCGAGGAAAACGTAGATGTATGCTGAGAACTCAAGTCCGGAATTTACGATCTTTTGCTTTAAAAATCATTAAATAAACCGACACGCGAACCCTTCTCCTCAAATCATTCCTTGTAAGATACAGTGGAGTGGAGAGCGAGAGAGACGGGACAAATAACACAGGAAAGAGGACTAACCGTCTGGAGACATCTCGCTCGGCACTGGGCAACCCTCAGCGGCGATGACCACTTCATCCTCCGGCTCCCCGTTCCGCCCCCGTCGTCTCCTACCGGCATTCGGACCACTTCCCTCGCATCCCCCGGCGACAACACTCCCGCACCCGCCGCTTCGCCCGGCGGAGTGGTCGCAGGGGGATGCGGTCGCCGCTATCTCGCCGCATATGCCTCGTCCGTCGCCGGGGCCTGCCGTGGAGGTGGGCGGTGAGGCATCAGGGCCGCCCGGCACTCAGGGGGGGCCAGGAGAAAATCGGCCACGAGTACCAGGAAGATGGAACCGGCGATCTGCATTTTAAGGGACGGCTAGAGAGGATATAGGGGTTCGAAGATATGCCACAGGCCTTCACTGGGATGAGAAAAGTGCCATAGCTGCACCACGAGAACTGAAGGTAGGCCCCGAGGATATTAAAATACACTTGATGTAACAGGATCACTTACTTAATAGATATACGTAATTATTATTTCGGCATGTGACGATGAAACCTTAGCAGGAACTGCGACCACTAGCGACACGTACTCTTGTCATTCGCTTTCGTAACTCTCAAGATGACAATCGATGACAAACGTGACAAATTTAAGGGATGCTTTCAATCATAAAAAGTTTTTATTTCTGATTAGTCTCCACAGTTTCCAGCTTCCCTCTTCACCTCCAAATTTGGTACAAGCTGAGGCAGACGAAGCAACTAAAGTTGTGTCGTATTTTTTCCTCTCACCCAGCAAGCACGTGGCCACGACATGACAGCTGGGTGTTTGATGAATGAAAAAAGCGTTTGGAACAAGCTGTTTCTGGTGACTGTGATCGGACAAGACATTTTTCGACCGAACAAAAGAAATCGAAAAAATACAGGAAACTGCCTCTCATCAAATGGGGACTGGTGGGCGACTATATAAGTTCATATTCTCATAGGAAACTGAGAGAGGAATTATTGCCCAGCACTACTATTATAGAAGTCGTCTATCACCAGCCTTTTACGAGGACAATACTTCCATAAATCAGCTTCTCGTGCGCAGAGTTTACGCCAAGGAATGAAACAGAAGGGTGAATACTTAATGGCTTTGCCGGGGAGCGAGGTCGCACCGACGGGGATGAATAAGGGTTGGCCGCCGGTTAATCGTGCTGCGCCCCGGGATTAAAACACAGGGTAAACGAAGAGGTCTGAGTGAAAGAAAAGTGTTTAGAATTGGTAACCAGATCTGTCGACTACAAAAAAGGCATGGCAATATAAATATAAGTTCTCATTTTGCTCTAGACTAGTCTTCAGTGAGAAAAATGCATTCCTGCTTGTCAGTCTCGGATTCAAGGAGGGTAGGTAAACGATAGATTGTAATTCAGTACCCGCAAGTCTTCGGGCACAAATTGCACCAGGGTTTCTGGTATGAGGTTGAGCGAAATGAAACTAACACGTCAAATTTACATAAACTTATTGCATCGTTTCGGCTTACCCTTAGTTTTGGTTAGTCTATGAAACCAGGTGTTACCGAAGACTATTAATTGAAATCGGTGTGCTAAATTTATTTTTCGCTACCGTAACTATTGCACATTTTAACCAATAAATAAATGACGTTATTAGTGATAACTGACAGAACATTCGCTTTTGCTATTTCAGACAGAACTGATATGAGAAAATGTCATCCATCATCGAAGTTCATTTTACACGATAGGTGGAATCGACAGTATACCTACATCACCCGATATGATCGCGAACTAATTTTTGGGGATGGTTCGACCTTCTAAGCACCAATAGGCGAATGAATTTAAAGTTTTCGACGGTGAATTCAGAAGTATGTTAGTGCCATTGTGACACACGCTGATGTTTGGAATGCAAAAGAGGTTCAGAGGGAGAGCAAACGATGGGACACAATTTAACTAAGGAATTCACTTCGGAGCGGTCACTCGCCAGTTGACCACTCGGCCACGGGCACACGATCCTAACCGAGAATCGCCTTATCGAACGTGTTCTTCTCTTGGATGTGTCACGTAAGAGGACTGCAGAGTCAGTGCCTCCACTCCCTCTCCTCCAGAACCTTAGAATATACGAGTGATCGACAGACAGGCCTCACTTTCGTCGGAGGCGGCCTGACACTCCCGAGGCGAGATGGCAGGGAAAGACCGATGCCGCCCCGAAGCGGTCTCGCTTTCGACTGATATTTCGGCGATGGAGGGCGTTGCCGCTGTCTCTAGCGGGGAAGGAGGGGAAGTGGGGAGTGGAGAGGGCAAGGGGGTGAAGAGTAGAACGAGGAAGGGAGAACTTCCCGTGGAGTCACATAATGCTCTACGATTTCCCCTTTAAACATCCGAATGCAGCGCTGCCCTGCGCGAGATGTGGTAACTATCAATTCAGCTCTGCGAGGGCGGATTCTGCGAAAAATGTGAAAGAATCGACATCGTTGATACTGATTCTCCTCGTAGCTTGGGTAAGGGGGATCGGGTTGGTATAGTGGCTAGAGTACTCGCCTATGACACGGGCGGCCAGGGTTCAAATCCCTGCAGATGCGGATGTTTTTCAGAGGAAACCTCATCCCTACTTGAGCTTCTTGTGGAGGGCACTTCAAGTGCAGTGCTCCGTCTATCGGATGAGACGTTAAACCGTGGTCCCCCTGGCGCCTTACGTTAAGAGCAGGCTAATGCCGACGCCAGGTTTCTATCCACCTTTCCTCCCTTAACCATCCCCTATGGCGCAAATGACCTTAGCAGTCTGTCGCCTCCCAAAATATCCAATCCAATTAGGTAAGTAAAACGTATTCATTTCTCTTATCTTTGAGGAGATGCCGCATAACATAGTAAAAAAATGATGCATTCACTACGAAACAAAACTCCGGGTGCAAACTGTCTCGTGGTTCACGGAACAATAAGGTATAAAGATCGACAGATAAGTTCGGCAACTATTAACACGCTAAAGAGCCCCTTGCTGAAATCCTGGGCAAGAATTTTTTAACACAATGCCTTTCAAAATCCCAGTAGAGCGACTTCCTACATTCAATAGAATTTGTGGAATTTACAGTAAACATTCAGAGAGGAAATGCCCTCTCATAAAAATCTTCAAAACTTTCCACATCTCTTCGTCCGTTTATTTTTCCGTGGATTTATATATCTGGATACTCTTGTCAATATCAGCAAATAATGAGAGCTTTCTATTTACGGAATTCAAGTCATCGCACACCGGAACACATCATCGCAATTAAAGGCCTATCGAAGACATTGAATGGAACGATATACGCTGGCGAAATTTCTTGTAACCTGCTGGTGAATAAATATCAAGGTACTCCCTGGTATTCTGGGGTTTAAAAACAGCCATCAACGCATTATTTTGTGCAAAGATGTTGAGATCGATCCAAATAACTATTTAAAAACGTAATATTTTATCTAATTATTTTAGAATGATTGATTGATTGAAAACCTCACAATATGCATGTTTTATGCCTCTACTAAAATTATCACACTTGACAACAATCACAGTTGTCCTTATTGACGTTCTTTCGAGTCTTATTGTACGTCAACTTATCTTCCAAACTATTTTGAAGTGATCTGCCTAGAGGGCATGGTCTGCAACGAATAGACGACAAGTACGCTGTTTGTTGTAAAGTGATTAGCACACTACCTTAGGAATGAAAGGCACCCAATATTCAACCTGCAGGTAAATTGAAGAGAAAGTTAATTAGTGATAAACTTTTTCTTTTCGGGTGTCGTAGATATTCTTACTCGACTTCTTCCTACGCTTTTAAGATCCTTCTATATCATTGAGATATTTCTTCCAATCGCCACCCGAATTCTCGTGTTTTCCCTTTCTTCTTCCATTTCTATCTCCCTCCACCCCTCGTCTCCGCTTCCCCAACCCTTCCTCAACCCCTTTAACTCCCTCCGCCCACTCCACCCCTCCCGCGAAAGAATACCCTCCCCATCGAGAGCTAAACTTCCCCCACATTCGAGGAAGCGGTTCCCCAGGGAGAACGAGAGTGAACTCCCGCCGTTCCTCCTCTTCCCTTTTCTTGACCTCTCCTCCCCTTCCCATTTCCGCTGCAGTTGATTGCGATGGCCCAAGAGCGTGGGCTGTCGTGTTTTCTCGCACCGCTTTGGAAGCGAAAGGCTGGAGAGATCACCAACTCGAGGTAGCTCAACGGACGCGCCCGGCGATCCTAAAGCTGATATCCTACGCGAGGTAGTCTGTGCACTAAGGCCGATAGATTGGATGCGAACGCATAAAATTTGATCAACATGCCATTAAGTACAGATTGATCAGGCTTGGTTTTGGCGAAATATTTCACTAAATGCTATAACAAAATATTTATTTTGCAACTCTCAGTAATGGATGGCATTGGCTCCAAAATGATCCTGTTAAAATGAAGAAAACACTTTGTAATTACACACAATTGATAAGATCGTCAGCAGTTTCAACGTATACTCCTAATTTTCAAGACATATATTTATTAATGGAATCCAATCTCATATTTTACCTGTTTAAGTTGTTGAAAGGTAGAGAGAGTGATTTTAGGAAAAATATCTCTGGTGTATTTTCAAAGGACCGGAGAGTAGTTGATGGTAGGGGAAGTAGTAAATGAGGGAGAAAATACTAAAAGTGTCAGATCAAGTCAGATGCCTGAAAACCACCTTATTTTTAGGCCTTGCGAGAGGTAAATACATCCAAAGCCTTTGCAACGCTGCGTTAAAGAAACTAGAATCTATAAGTTAAACTGTACACTAACCTATCCATGATATTTCCTTTAAATTTTCAATAAATGAAAGTGCAAAGAGACCTAACAATTTTATCGTCATTTTTACTCAATGGAGCTTTTGAAATGCGATATTAATTTGGTGAAATCGGTCTATCATTCTCAAATCTCTCATTTTATCCTCACTATAAGCAATAATGGTACCTCTCTCTCGCATCATCCTTTATTTTCCCGCTGCGAACACTGTTCTAATCAGCTATGAATATTGACATTTCAAATTGATCGCGTTCTTTTTTCCGGGAAGGAACAAGTGTTAATTCTTTTTTTCCAAGATAAAAGTCGCTTATAATGGCAAAACCAGATGCCCACGGTCTCAGAAAGGTTGACTACGTATCTGGAAATTCTGGCCACAACAGCACTCTACTTTATCTCCCGTGTAACGCTAGAAAGAGACGGCATATTTTTTTATTGATCTTGCTAGTCCTGTTGCCTTTAAATTTGAAAATGTATTCGTTTCCTTCCTCGTCGTGAACATTCTGCCGCTTACTGACTTTTCTATTCACCTCACCCGATTAATATTTTTACACTGAAAAATATTATGCCTTAGTGGCCTTCCACTGACTAGACTGTTCACTCTCAATTCTCCTCCTTCCTTTTCCCTCTCTTACCAACTTGGTACTAGAGTCTGGTCTTTATTGGCACATTTAACCTCCAAAAATTCCCTAACCACACTTCTGGTGTTCTTCAAAATGATTTCCACTTCCTGTTCAACCCACGTTGAACGTGAATAAAACTCTCCCCAATGTTCTCTAACCATCGTTTTCTTTTCCCTATGGAAATATTCCCAACTTGTAAACGTGTTCAAATCTCCGAAAAAGGGCTATCTCAAGTTAAAACTTTTCGCATAAATCCATTAAATTTGGAAAATTGCAGATTGGAGTCATTAGAATGGATACCTGTTCAAATGGCGTGTCTTTACAAGTTATCCATTGTTATTCCTGCTCTACATCTACTTTCTGCGATGCGAAACATTTCAAGGCATGCACGGCAATACACTGTCGATGCTGCGTGAGCTGTCAAAGGCTAGGAAGCTAAATATAATTCGCATCGCAAAAAGTAAAAAAAAACTGCCACGAGCGTACATATAGTGTCTCGCTGCTTCTAGAGGAATTAAGGTGGGAGCCCCTAGAGACTAGGAGTCTACACGCTAGGCTTAGTTGCTTGAGACATTCAGAACTGATATTTTTCAGAGCGACAGAGAGAATATTATCGTGACTCCTCACTACATTTCTAGGTCTGACAGATGCGACAAAATACGAGAGATACACTGCCGAACAAAAAGGTACAAAAACTCGTTCTTTACGCGAATATTAAGCGGCAATAACAAAAATTAAGCTCCATTAAATACTCACCTATAATACATGTCACCATTTCATCTCCAAAAACCGTGCACCTTTACACGGCTGGTGACCTAACACCCCCTGCCACACGCCCATGTGGCGGCTCGCGGGGTATTATGTAGATGTAGATATAGAAGTATTTTAGGAAGATGGGACAAGCGGTAAAACCCTCTAAAAAAAAGAGGGAAAGCTGATCTCACACGTATTGCATCTTAACCGTCACCTGAAATCGATAGTGGGAGGAATGAATTAATAACGGAACAAATGGGAAAATTTTCGACGAAAGGCAAGGGAGTGAAGCGATTCACTGCGAGAAGAGATTACGAGAAGAGTTGCAGCGAATCAATTTTTGGATTGATGGCTGCTGATGACGAGGGATTTTCAAAGGCTTATGTTACGAAGAAGGACCTCTGTTGGATGGTTTACTCACACTTTGCTGCTACGATCTATTGTTAGTATTGACAGTGATTTTCCCTTCGAAGAGGACAAAGCGAGAACAAGCGACAGTGAGAAAAAATCCCGCTTCAAACTTTTTGCCGCATCTCCTCGAGTCATTCACAATGGCGACCTCAATTCCCCCTCCGTGTGCCGAGGGCTTCCTCTTTTGTCCAAGGCCGTCTCTCTCTCTCTCTCTCTCTCTCTCTCTCTCTCTCTCTCTCTCTCTCTCTCTCTCTCTCTCTCTCTCTCTCTCTCTCTCTCTCTCTCTCTCTCTCTCTCTCTCTCTCTCTCTCTCTCTCTCTCTCTCTCTCTCTCTCTCTCTCTCTCTCACACACACACACACCTAATCATCCGCTAAATCACCCCCAGTGATTAAAATATAGGCATTTGAAAGTAACTTACCCTTTAAGGTACTTTGAACGAAATATCATTTTACCTAGAAATCAATGAATTTGGTCTCATTTTAAAGAAAAATATATCATCCTTCAATTGACACCAAAAATTCAACCCCTTACCACATTACTTTCGGAGATATTTGCAAGAAAATACTAGCCCGATTATATGGCAAATGGTACGTGTATGCTCTCCAGAGACCTTATGTTAAAAATGAGGCATTCCCTGTACTTATATCTCGTCAAAAAATCAACAGTGTGTAGTTTGTGTGTTTTCTCAACTATTTTTGAAATTTTATTATATTGTCACCGCAGTAAATTCTTCGGGATCACAATAAACCATCCGTTTTGACGGAGTTTCAAACGTACCACGTGAAAAAAATGAGTCGTGTTAAAGACTAATTTAGATATTTTCATTTGGTTACTTACAATTTTGCCGTGTAAAAATATATTATTGCACCTTTAATAATGCAATGTTTTATTCGTGTGTCTCACAGTTGGTGAAATTAAAATTTATAATTCGAATTCGGTCTCTATTATGATTAGGGAACTATCTCGCTCGTACTATCTTAAGCCATGGATAACCATGGAAATATGAAGCCGTCTCGCTCTTCGCTGACGTCCTTTGCGCGTGTTGTAAGACACGGTAAATTCTGGAAGCGTCGAGTATGATGACAATAGAACACAGCTATTTAGAGAAATAGGTATTTAGCAGAACATAGTAAAATCGCCTGATCACACGTTCCCCACGTCCATGCCAATCAACGTCTGCTATGGCGAAATCGCAAGTTGAGGTAAATATGCATGAACAGGCATTAAATAGTCCACAATTAGACATCCAAGGCGGACGAACACTTCGGTAAACGATCGGATAAGCATCCCTCCGCTCGTTATTACATATTGAACTCCATTTTACTTAAAGAGCTTCTTCCAACATGAGCACTTCCTTCCTCTGCCGATTAGACGTTTCACACGCGTCAACCGAGACTCTTTCACTCCTTCCCTCTCTCCCTCCTCCTCCATCCAACTCTTGATCCTACTCACTGCTCTCGGAGGGACACTGTCCTCCACACTGCTCTCTGAAGAAGACTATGCCTCAGCCGAAAACGCCCTCCAAGTTCCCGTTCCTGCCCTAGCTAAGGAGACATATTGGCCTTCCATTGCCCGCCCCGGAATACAGTGCCACCGATGGCACAGCGTAAGGCGCATGCTTCATCCATCCCCCATGCAGTCGAGTTGGTCCGAGATGGGAAACGTGACCAGGAGGCGGTAGCGTAGTAGACCTGCCTTTCGAGAAATCTAAAAAGGAAAATAAATAAGGAAATGATTGGCTAGAATATGACAAATGAGAAAACTCAGCGGAGAACACCAAATTTTTGCGTTATTCCTGGAATCTGTTGAACTATCTTAGGCCAAAAAACCCAGTAATGCCCCCTTCTGTACAGAAAACTCTGTAATTACCGCAGATCACGAAAAGGTCTCCACCTTCGCTCGTAAGCTTGCTCAAGATATTTCCAACTACCGTTCCTCTTCCTTTGAGAACCTAGTTCAGAACAGAATCAACTCTCTCTCCTTCTACCCCATTTCCCTTCCTGAATTTGTCACTCCCAAAGAAGTGTGCACTTTTGTCTGCCTTCTAAGACTCTGCTCCTTGGAACAGGCCCCTCGACGCCCACCTCTCCCGACTAGCTCCGGGCGAGGTCGACGACGTGACACTTCCAACTAATCGACTTTACGAATATGGGCGCCAGTACAGATAAAAGGGGGATATAGAGAAGAACCGCCTGTACTCGGATAAGAGAAGAAGGGAGGAGGGAAAGGTAAATCCTAATCGTGATTCCCTCAGTGACTTACACTCATAAAAAGTGCCGCGAGTCACGTTTCATCATCAGGAACTGCGATAAGGAAGGGTGAGATAAGAGGAAGGATGGTAGGGGGAGTAAAAGAAAATGAAAAGGCCTAAAACAAACTAACACGGTACCGTGACCTCCACAGCTCCCTAAAAGCAGTCTCTCTGCCCGCAACCGAAACTTCGAAACCAAAGAAAAATGCCCTGCTTCTAGAGGGACCACCGAATTTATACTATCATCGACACCACCGCTACTCCGCGGCCCACACGAGAAGCTAACAACTGAACAAAAAAGGTACGCTAAAAACTTGGCGTCAGCATAAAAAAGTTACATCCTCACCTGGTCATGATGGCTTTGGAAATCGTGTATCACGCAACCTTCTCAAATCCTACCGATCAATTACAGCCTCCCTCTTCAACGCCTGCTTTTACCACTCCCATTTTTACTCTCCTGGAAGACAGCTAAAATTGCAATGGTGAGAAAACCCAGTAAAATAAAATCCGACCCAAAGTTCTACCATCTAATGAGCCTTACCACCACACTGGTGTAACTTCTTCGAGTGTAACATTCTCTATTGCCTGGATTAAGCCATCGAAGAAGACGACGAATTGCTTGAGCGAATGGGCTTCAGAAGGAACCACTCAACCACCCACCAACTGTTCCGACCGGTTGAGGTTGGTACTGCTTGAGTGCCTTCATGTCCAAGTGAACTACAGTCGCCGTATTTCTAGAAACAGAAAAAGTATTTGACAGTCTGGCACATTAGTATCAACCTCAAATTATCTCAACTCCCCATCCAATGCTACCCCGTCCAACTCGTAATTTTCTTCTTTACCGACCAAGCCTTTTACATTACCGTAAACCAATTTTGCTCACCTAATTTTCCAATCTCCCCTGGTGTTCCCCAAGGAGCAATTCTCTCTCCACTCCTCTACAACCTCTTTACCTCTGATTGCCAACTTTCCCGATTTCAATCTTCCCTGTATGCCGATGAAATTTTGCTAACTGGCTCTGATATTTTTTCCGCTATGCAACAATAAAACTTCAACCCGCCCAAACTGGTCTGAAGACCCGGAAAAGGAACAGGAAACTGTAAACTTACCCAATATAATCATCTAAGATCATACTTAACAACGGGAAAAGAAAAATTTTCCAAAAAACTCAAAAATTGGTTAAGCCTGCATCCCTTTTCACACCCAAACGAAATACAAGGTATACTGGACTGTAAGTTAAAATTCTCCCACCACTTAAATAAAATAGAAAATGAGGAAAAAGAGCATTCAATGGTTTACATTGCCTGTGTGAGGAATTCTCCCCTCAAAGTAAAAAAAGGAAATATCGATCTTCCGTTCAGTAACCGTTCCACGACTGTCGTCTGGTTTCTTTGCATGTTTATTTCAGAACACTACATAAAAAAAACTTCAAACACTGCAAAATACCATGCCAAAGCTGCGGGTACTCAGCTTATTAAAATATGATATAACACATGAATACATTCGCACCTCATACCTGTCCATTACCGCTCACACTTCCTGCCAGTATTTTTTTTACTATCTCCTGACCACCAATAACTTTATTCATACTATTTCATGGAACTCCAACGCCTCCTCTCCATCCCTCTTTACTCAAGCCTTCCTTAGCCACCCACTCCGCTAAGGAGCCCCTCAGCACTTTGACTTTCCATTGTGTATAAAATTAATATATTTACCTTTGTCAACGGCTTAAGGACGGAGAGCAAAGCCATTTAGCGCTCCTGCGCTGTGCTTCCTGGCTGTTTGTTTCGTTACCAGTTAAAGAGCAATATCGTCTACATTTGCGACCAGAATATATGAGTTTTTGTAGCGTGCTGTAATATTTTTAATAGAAATATTTTTACGCATAAAAGTATGCCAGTTTGTGTGTGAATCTCCTCGGTCTGATATACTAATTCGCCAGTTTTAAAAATAATGTTCAATGGTAAAAGGTTTTCTAATTAATTTGAAAACGAATTAATGCAAGTGCAAGTCATTTAAAAATTGCCGGCTTTGATTAGGCGGCTAATGCTTAACAGGAATAAGAAACACAAGATTCAAACCGTTTTCGATACGCCTGACGCATCGCACGCAAGAATCTTTTTCCGAATAAATCATTACTAATGCAGGCATAAATTACAGATGAAAGCCTGTCCTGTAAGGGTTGTGAGTTTTGCGTGTCACTAGCTGTCTGTAACGCAACCAAATGGTGGTAACTCCCACAGCTCTAGCTTGGGAGGGGCCGAGGTTGGTATAGGGCTGTGAAAGGTGCAGCAGGAATCACCTGTTCCCGGTACTGTGGCCCGCGCGCACTCGGTGCAGCGTTGTGTGTGGAGCGCGTGATAGCAGCTGCCGCAAAAATATTTATACATAGATAACGGTCAAAAATATGTCAAAATTGAGTTAACATTGGCTCTAGAAGAGCTACACCTTGGTGCTTTACACCTAAAATTCATGTTTTTTTTCTCCGATGAGGAAAAATGAGCGTCATTGCATTTTAACCTTTTGAGTGGCCGCTAAATGTCAACTAATCGAGCCAAATTTTTTAGAATATCCTTACCTCACCCCAAGGCGTAATTTGACAGGTTGATATTGAAAATTTGAGGAAAAAAGGCGAAACCTTATTACGTGCCCTTACCATTTCCTACATAAAATGGGAGGAATGTTTTGTCAAATATCTCGCAAAGAAGAGTGGTAAGTGGCATTTATTTAGTTAACTTCGGAAAACTCATGTATTTTTCTTTAAAATTGTACCAAATGCAATTTGAGGTAAAATGATGACTTCGGAAACTTCGGAAAACTCATGTATTTTTCTTTAAAATTGTACCAAATGCAATTTTAGGTAAAATGATGACTCGCACAAATTATCTCGATTGTGAGTTCTCCATGGCTCACTAAAGTGTGTAAAAATGATGATTTATCATTGTTCTGCAAACCTTTACCTATACCCTAGTTCGCTGAGGTACGTAAACGTATGGCGAAGACATAAAGTTGCTATATAGCAGTGCAATCTGTATTAATCAGGATAAACATAAATATATGCTAAGTGCAGAGTGAGTTTATCTAAGGAAAGTTTACGAACAAGTAGAATGGATAGGGTTTGGAAAGTGTGTGTGATAAAAATAATGTAGGTTGGATGCTCCATCGTCAAAGCGGCATTTAAAGGGAACTGTCTTCACTGTGCTAACATATGTTGACTACGTGGTTGGGGGATGTGGACTTAGCGCATCAAACGAAGCGAAACGGACACCAAAAAGGTCCCTTGACCTCCAGTTGAGTGCTCGACTTTAGGTTTGACTCTTTTGTATATTGGCAAAAACATGACAATATTTGTTTGCTTTGAGCAACTATGCTTTGCGTATGAGATGTACATTTCGACGACAATTCATGCCTCGTTCCTCTTTCACACAACAGAAGCTTCGAGCGGAGCACATGACCAGCTTGTGGGGCGGCAGTATTCATTCCAAGGCACAATGTTTATTTACGCTGAGTTCCAAAGTCGCAATTTTGCTTTGCGCGCAGTGCGATAGCATGTGTATATTTCTGAACCCGTACGAATTTTGACGACGAGAGAGATTCATCAGAGGCTGTGTCCTCATCGGTCAACCCGTTTCATATTCGCTTGGCTATCTCTTGATTGAAGGACGCAAAATAATGGAAAAAGAATTTCCAATGCATGAAAGTCGCACAAACATGAGCAACTTGCCTCTCTTCGGTTGTCCGTTTGAATATTGAACGGCAAAGAGCATTTTTGAGTCACGTTTTCTGTGACCATTTGGAAAAACAACACCGACAAATTTTTAAAACACTGGGACTAGTCGCGACATTACCTTTACGGAGTCACAAGTTCATATCTGAGCGAGATTCTACACGGGAAAAATAAATCAGGAACAAAAGATTTAATCAATAGGAAATTCATTAGAAAATAAAATATTCATGATGAAAAGATAAAACTTAATTCCACAATAATTTATTAAATTAAAACCGACCCGGGTTTCAGCAACTGAGTGCCATTTTCAAGATACAACTGTACCTTGTACCTTGAAAATGGCACTCAGTTGCTGAAACCCGACCCGGTTTTAATTTAATAAATTAGTGTGGAATTAACCAAGTTTTATCTTTTAATCATGAATATCCAAAAATTCCACAAAGTAACGCCAGAATCAGTTTCGTTCGTTTGAAAATAAAATATATAAAAATTAAAATACCAATAGAAAAATTCAATGCTGGTGTGTTTCAGAGCGGCACAGAAAATGTTATCATGATGCCTCACTACATCTCTAGGTCTGACAGAAGCGGTAAGATTAGAGAAATACATTTCTGAACAGATAGGCACAAAAACTCGTTCTTTCCGCACACAATAAGCGACTACAATAAGAACTGAGCTCCACTAAATACACTCCCTTAATACTTGTCACAATTTCACCTCCCAACCTTTATATCTTCACACGGCTGATAACCTAACACCACGCCCATGCGGCGGCTCGCAGGGTATTATGGGGATGTAGATGTAGATAAAAGGCTACATAAATACACTGATATTCATCGCCTTGGTATATTAAATTAGTTTGACTTTGATATCAATATATATAAATGAATTTGAACTCGTTTCCATGAAAAATATCTTCAAGTTTCAAAAAGATCAAGGCATTTGCCACTAAAAAGACTAATTTTTGAGATATTTGAAATTAATAAAGGTATTTGAGAAAAATCCAGCTGTTTTAAACAAGAAATGGTACGGGAGTACGCTCCAGATTTTACTTCATTTCAAAAACTGGGAATTTCTAACTCTTAGATTTTGTCAGCAATTTCATAGTGGATAACTTGTAATATATTTTCAAATATTGTAATGCTACATCAATTACTCTCCTCTGTACTTTTACGGAGTAGCAAAAAAATTTCCGGTGAGAAGGTATTCCCCTTTTTTGGGATGAAGAAATGAGTCAAATTGAAGACTAATGCAAGCATATTTACTTCACTACTGGAAATTTCATTCAAATGAAACAATCTTTTTTGCCATTATTATAAAAAATTACTTTTCAGTTCTTACAGCTATTCAAATAAATAAAAAACTTGAATGTGATATCTATCATGACCAGGTCAAAAATTGCTCAAGCTTCATAAAATCACACATCGCAAAAAGTCATCACAATTCTCAACTGCCACAATGACCAACTCCTTTCAGAACTTTTCTTTCAGCGTTTAAGTCTTTGACTAGCTCACTCTATTTTCTCCAATAATAACAATTATGTGCTTGTACACCAGTAATTGAGGCAGCAACTGTGAATCGTTCACGCTACTCGGAGTACTAAGATCCCCAAATGATGTATCAGTATGCTACACCTCATATTTTGTATTGGCTAGAGGAATTGAACTTCTTACTACATGCTGAACTATGAAAAAATAAACGACAGTAGAGGCGATCAGGATAATAAGACGATCAGAACGGAACCTGTAATCAAACTAGAAGCCCTCTTTCGCGATGCGCTCCACTCCGCATAAGGCACTCCCCTCTCGCGGTAGAATGCTCATTTGTCTGTCGGGGAAAGTGGTCGGAAAGGAAAGAGAAGAGAGAGGGGGAGTGTGTGCTTACGATTCATGCTTCGCATGCGTCGATTCCAAATCACTCGCTTCTCATTAAAGCAACTTCAGCGAGCGAACGCTGGAATAATCTTGGTTGGAGAAGTGAATATAAGGGAGAGTATTTAGTAGCTGGGGATTCCTGTTTGAGCGAGAATAGGAGGGAGGAATTGTAAAAATCGATTTCAAAATATTCCTTTCCGCAGCATGAGGTACCCTAACTACGTAGAGTAGACTTTTTATTAATGTTAATAACTTACGGCTATTATAAGCAACTCGCCCCACTTGTAATGACCGGCATGATTGTTTTTAAATATATCGAATCTTAAAGCATTCATATATTCATAGCAATGATAATTATCACCAGTAGATGTATCTTTAACGACATTACTGCATGTTAGCATGTTTGCCAGCGTAGCACTCTCCTATTTTCTGGTTTGACCGCCCATTTTTCTCCTGTCCGCAGATTGGTCTTCGCCAAGCGGCCGGGGGAACGTGAGAGTTTCTGATTTGGACTGGGACGAGTGATGCACGCCAAGTGTGGAATCACCCCATGCCACACACCCTCCGGGGGTTTGCGTAAGGATCATCCCAAGCAATGTCGATGAATGACTAAGGCTTCCAAGAAAAGTGAAAAGATCAGCACTGACTTTTCGACAATTATTCTGTTGAAGAAGGCTTCATTTACTATCAAATTATAAACCCAACCCAGAAAGTATTACAAAATATCAGAGATATTTAGTTTCCAGGTAGAAGTGAAATCAATTAAGAGCACTTAACATTTTTGTTGCCGTCATGCAGGTGACAAATATTGGATCGACATAATACAACCTCTTGCTCTTAATATTTCAAAGTCATGTATGAGAATCCTTCATTAGAGTCTTCTTATTGCAAAAAAAATGTAAATTTTTCACTGCTGTATATTTCAATTGCTAGAAATGATATTGCCCAGGGAGATATGTAAGGTACTTGATAAGGAAGGCGAAGCTTATTGGCAGGCTATCTTATGGTGAATGGAACCGCTAGATAGAGGAGCTAGAGATACCAGGTCGTATCCTGAAAACCTATGAAAATGTCTTCCTACGCAATATTTAAAAGCAGTCCATATATAAATGCTGAAATTACTCAACTGGATTTCATTTCCCAGATTTGTGAAATCATATTTGATTCGTGGATATGGATATGGATTGAATTTTAATGCGGACACAGGATATTACTCAAGATATTTTTGAACTAAAATTAATGAAATCAACTATTTCTCATCAGTGAGCAGCAGTGACACCAGAGAGAACTTATGCTGCCGTTTAGCACGACTATATTTTCAAAGTAATTTTCGTTTAATTTCAGCAGTGCTGAACATAAACGAGCAAAAAACTCCATTAAACCCAAGGACGATATCTAGTCGTGTTTGGCAAAAATGAGTGAAAAAGTAAGCAATCGCACGATCTCTATTTCTGAAAATGGTAAGTTCCCAAAGCGTTGAATTAATCGCAGCGAAAGGGTTTATTCAAAGATACATCCGTACAACTATATAATTAGCGCCAGGAATTACATGCTAGTCTCGATCTATATTTCGACACAGCTTTTGAAATATAAAGACAGGAACCATTGTATTTTGTAAAATTAATTATGTAGTTCTCATGCATTTCCGCGTAAATCTTCGGGTATGCTGTGACGCATTTATTTATCATTGAAAATATTCATACTTGAAGTGAAAAATATTACAGACCACAAAACGTCTAAGTCATATTTTTCAAATGCTATAAACTCTTAAACTTATAATGATAACGCGAAATCACTCATTAATAAATGCTATTAATCACGAATTGGAATGCAGAGTATGTTCTTAATTGTTCGGCTAGTATACCAATTTTCAAATTTTACACCAGCTCTAATCAGTATCTGCATTCTCGGTATTCAGATCAGTTTGCCCGCTAAAGGCCTAATCCTCCTGTCTGGAAAACGTAAGATAACATCTGATATCAGGCTGCCAGAAGGGAAAATTCCTATCCAGTTATCCATATTAGTTATCTTTCTTATAGAGTGAGAATGTCAATGTAATTTTCCATTCTATCGTATCCGAACCCAATCCTGTCAGCTAAAATTCTTACATATATCTATTTAAGGCACTTTTGTTCGATTTGCAAACACCTTTCAAATTTCAGCGATGATCACATCTTTTTCCGCGGCATGTTTTCCTTCAAACATCGGATAATGCCATTAATTTATTCTTCATCAGGTGAATCTGAAGTATTACTTTTCTTATCGAGTTGATTGGATTCTAAAAATAACTTGTAAATTCGTAAGTTAAGATAATTTTATTGTCGTGTTCCTATAAGGAAGCACTAGTGGTTCAGTCGCTCGTCAAAAGATTAGGATTGACATATCGCAAAGGGATTAAGGAAAGTTAATAAATATTCAAATATATTAGAAAATGCATTTAATAACAATAAATTGGTACCATTCTCACATTGACTAAGACAGCTAAAAGGCAGCGACGAGATTGTTAGAAGGAGTTCTTAATGTTAAATGGAGTTCCATGCGTAATAATGAGCGGCGGGATACCTATAGTTTGTCGAAGTGTTTGTCC
The DNA here is from genome assembly GCA_963169105.1 of Ceriagrion tenellum. NCBI lineage: Eukaryota > Metazoa > Arthropoda > Insecta > Odonata > Coenagrionidae > Ceriagrion > Ceriagrion tenellum. The sequence goes on along the minus strand of OY720642.1, from coordinate 120,743,969 downwards.
GCCATGGAGGACTAATTTTGAAGGACTATTTGATGCATGTTCAAGTATACATGTATACCTCTAACTGCGATATTGCTACAGCAGACGTTGGCCCGTATTGACACGGGGAACGTGTGATCTGACGCTTTCGCTATATCCTGTTAAATATACTAGTTTCCCTAAATGGCTGAGTTCTATCTTCATTATGCTCGACGCTTCGAGAATTTTTTTCTGTCTTCCAACAAGCGCAGATTCTACCTCGATTTTCTAGCGGTGGGTGGGTCCTAGTGGTTGGTGGAAAAGATGGCTGATGGCTCCCGGCAGAAGAGGTTAGCACAGAGTCTTTCGGTTAATGGTCTTTGGCACTATTCACCGAAGGACCACAGTGACTCGACGATTGCTCAACGTTGGTAATTAACGAATGACTGACCCTGTGGCTTTAACCGGAGTTTATGTAGGAACCACGTTGGGGAAACGCTCCTGGCTCCGGTTATACGAGCGCGAGCTTACTTCGTGTTTCGCACGTATCCGCGGATATGTTGAATATTGGAAGTGTTCTATTATGGCTATCTGTATATTTATTCAGTATCCTGCCCCAGTTCTCAAGTCCGGGAGTGATGTCCCCCGATAATGAAAAGGTGACCGTAAGTAGTCCTAAGGAAGAGGAGGTTTCTCGGATTACGTAGAAGGTGGAAAAGACGTAGGTCTAGTCCCATAGATATATTTGGATATATTCAGTATCTTTTCCCTAGTCCGAAGTCTGGGAGTCATGCCTCCATAAAAATATCAAGGTGACTAAAAATGATCTCAAATGGGAGAAAAATGCTCGAATCACGCAGAAGTCTTTTGTGAGTCTTTTTCTACAGACACGGCAATACGTTAAATCAGCTTACGGAAGTTGGCTATGGTTTTTGCTAAGGAGGTGACTCAGATCATGGAAAAGTACTGAGTGACCACTTGTTTAGCCATACACTGTGACGTGAGAGCGGCCAGAGATATGACATAATTTACATTTTCTAGTTCAGTAGAACCTCACTTAACCGATGTAAAGGGGGTTCGACCATTTTGTATAACTCTTTCTTTCAGATAATCGCTTTGTGATATTCAAAGGGTGATTTGGTTAATCACGTATGACTTTCAAATAAGACCTGAGACTTTCCCGGCGAGTGATGTTTAGCTGTTCTATTTAGGAAGTCCACAGGAAAAGAATGGCTGGGTCGTGCATTGAAACGCCGGCAACGATGGAATCTCTTACTTGATGGACTTCCCGAATAGAGCAGCTAAACTTACCACTGTTATTTTATAACGGTATATTTATAGCATCTTCAAAATCAATCCCTTAACTTCACTCGTGACCTATGTAATCGAAAATTTTTCCCAGCAATTTTTATTTGCAACAGTTTCAGAATAACCTAATCTCTCTATCTTAGTTGTCTGATTGCTTAAGTAATATTTCTTGAATACTTCGGTTTATCCGAATTTCCATTTATCAGGGTTCCATTAAACAGAGTACCTCTTTATTTATACTATTTTTCCTATTATTTACTTTCAACTCAAAACTTTACGGAGTATAAGAAATAATTACAATTCCTTGAAGAACTTTGGCTTTCCCACACACGTGGTACAAGTTGGTCCCAAATTAGGAATAAAGGAAAAATTCGCAAATATCTTAGTCGGCGAATATTATCTTCTACCGAAGAGAGTCATTCTTTTCTTCTATTGTATTTCTTTTCCGCCGTCTCGAGGATTGAGTTTGAAATCATATTTGTCACTCATTCCGTGACGAAGTTAACTCTTCCCATACGGATTGCGCTCCCAAATGTAATGATGCTTTTTTTCTTTTTTTCCATATATCCCAGAAGAGAGACCAATTGTATTACTATGCACTGCTCTGCTTTCTTTTGACGGAACCATATTGCCGTCTTTTATGGTGGAAACTAGTTCTTGTGCTTTTCCAGCCCTTATCACTGCCGTCTGATATTTATAGAGTTGCCAGATCATTCGCCTATCTTGTGGGTCAATATGAGCCTGTTTAAGCATTTCGAACATCATTCTCCAATCCACATTATCGAACGCTTCCTCTACATCTAAAAATCCCAGAAATGTTCTTTTTCCTTTTTCCATCCTCTTTTATATCACTAGCCTTAGGACTAGTATTGCTTCTCTTGTACCCCTTCCTTTTCAGAATCCAAATTGGATCTTAGCAAGCATATTTTCTATTTTACTCACACATTTCCATATTTTCTATTTACTTACATTATGCATGATTCGGGTAAGCAATTTAGAAGTGTGAATAAGTTAACTAATTGTACGATACTGTTCACATTTATTTGGTTTACTTTTCTTTGGGATTAGAACAATCTTACTTTTTTTCAAAATCGAGTGGAATCCTTCCTTGCGTATAAATGCTATTAACTAAATGATATAGTCCCTCCTCTAGTGCTCTTCCACCATTTTTTATGAGCTCAGCAGGAATTCCATCTATTCCTGGGGTTTAATTATCCTTTAGTTTTTTTCAAAGCTTCGTCAAACTCTTTTATCATCATAGGTTCACTTTTTTCCTCCTCTTCATTAGCTAGATCGGCTTCAATAACTACTTCTACTATTGGTTCTGCATCGTAAAGTGTTTCAATGTATCTCTTTCACCTCTTTGCTATTTGTGTTTCATCAAAGGCTAACTCTCCGTTTTCATCACTCAATGCAGTACCGCTGTGTCATTGATTGTTAAAATATTTCTTCACCTTTTGAATGCCCGCTTCCATATTTCCTTTCCTCATGCACTCTTCTAATTCTGTGCATCTTTCCTCAATCTATTCAGTTTTAGCTTCTTTTTCTTTCCTATTAATAGCATTTCTCAATGTTTTGTACTTATTTTGATCTTCTGGTTTCTGAGAGTTTTTAAACTTTCTCCTGTCTTCAATCATTTTCAGTATATCTTCTGTAATCAATTCCTTTCTATTTAATTGTTTCTTTTTTCCCACAATTGTTTCGGCTATTTCAAATATGTCTTATTTCATTTTCTCCCATACTTCATTAGTATTTTCGATGTCTTCCTTATGTTTAACAATTCTTATTAAACGTCTGTTGATACAATTTAGAGGTCTCCATTTGCTGTAGTTTATCAATTTTCCATTATCTCTCTTTCGTGTTCTGGAGTTTTTTAAAAGTTCGAACATATTTGGCCATCACCAAGTTATGATCACTATCTGCATCTGCTCCAGGGTAGCTTCTGCAATCTTTATACTGATTTATAAACCTATTTTTCATCATTATGTAATCAACTTGATCAAATCTTCTCTTATCTCCAGGCATTTTCCATATATGCCGTCTTCTAACATTGTGGCGGAAACTGGTATTTGCAATATATAGCCTATTTTTCAGGCAGAATTCAATCAATCTGTACCTCTTTCATTTTTTTCCCATGCCCATAATCACTCACTACAGTTTCATCTCTTCTTTCGCTCACAATGGAATTCATGTCTCCCAAAACAATCAGGTTTCATCTCGTTTAATATCTTTTATCACTTCTTCTATTTCGTCATACATTCTTTCCACTTCATCATTTCCGCGGCTAGATGTAGGTGCAAACATCTGGACTAGTATAGTATCCTTAGGCTTGGTTGCTATTTTGACAAGTATAACTCTATCATTTAATTTCACATATCCCTTTTCTCTCCAACCTACATTTTTATTCATGAATATTGACACTTCTGCAATTCCTAGTCTACTTTCAGATGTTACTCTGTTGAAAATTCTATAATCTCCACTCCAGTAATCGCCTTCCTTTGGCCACCTTACAACTGACACACCTAAGCAATCTATCCTCATTATTTTCATTTCTGCCTTCATATTCTCCAGTTTTCCACACTGTAGCATTGATTTTACATCCCAAGTCCCAATTCTCAAATCTTTCCTTTTGATCGCTGTTTTCTCTTTAGATGGACCCGCCCGGTGATCCGATTGCGGGTCTATATTACCTTCGAAAAATTGTTTCGCTAAAGAGCGATTCGTCATTGAGCGGCTGATACTATGATAAATGATCATGCCATCAAATTAAAAATGGCCGAATTTTCACAAGGCTATGAAGTATCGCGCTCTTCTTGCTCTATAATTGAGGCCGCGTCAGATATAGCTATTGAAATCACATCGAAGAAATTTTTCTATTGGCCACCTTCGTTACCAGCATATTTGTTCTTCCGGGCGCCGATCAAAAGATGCACTCCGAAATGCTTTTAGGAATGTAAAATAACTCTCACAATTCGTTTGGCTAGAACTCTTATCCTAGAACCCACAAAAACATATGAAACAGCCTCAAGTGTTCAGAAGCCTAAGTCTTGTAATACACGCGTATGTAGGTAGGTGTATCTGTTCACTTACGCATATTTCTTAATTCGTATTATTGGCATTGGTAATATTTAGATTCAGTTATTCATTTTGGTTGTTTCATTCTTTGGCCCATTCTTTGGCCCATTTGGTCCAACAGATATTCAAATTCTATTAGCAGAAATTTGAATTTATACCCATTCAGCGTGTCCAAAAAGTCCCGCACCGAAGGGCTATAATTCACCACGCAAGATACAATTCAAACAATTTATTTACGATTTGAAAAAAGCATGTTTCGGGACTTTTCGGACCTTTTATATACCTATATCAGGTGTTTATTAATTAGTATTTCATTTCATTTAGAAGGTTTAAGTTGTAGTAATGAATGCGAAAAAATCTAATTTATTCTTATAAAAATAAATTAAAATCACTTCACAGATCAGAAAAGAGTAAAATTAGACCAGCATTTCTTTTTAAATAAGTACTAAAAAAGGTTACACTGATATTTGTAACTTTGAATGTGTACAAATAAACACTCCATATTTATAAAATAAAACAATATTTATTTGCACGCACGAGAATCCAATCTCAATAGAGTATGTAGTTCACTAATCTTATAGCAATACAGCTGCAAATAACATATTAACTATCAAATGAGAATTAGAATTTTTTAGTCCGTTTACCAATCGTACTTTTCTACTACGTACTAGTCAGCACAATACAACACTATGTAGTAGAATAGAAAAATCGTGACATTTTTCATCGAATATTGCTGTTCAAATTTCATGCTTTAATAAGTAACAACTCAAATAAATAAGCATTGTGAGATTGGTTCCAAGATGAAATTACTAATTGTGGGTAATTCGTATTATTTCCTACGTCGCTTTTATTTAATATCGGTCTAAAACCTATCTAGTAGATAGTGCACCGCGGTGATAGTCCTAAGCATAGCCATTCTTCCGTTAAAAATACCAGCATCAGAGTTCATAAATATTTTCTTTCGATTATCTAAAGTTTCTCTTCCTCAACATTTGGTCAGCGCCCATATTCTGTCTCCAAATCACCACTATCCAACGGCAGAACTCGTTTGTCATTTCTGCCTCAATTCCTTCGCCACTCATTCTTCTTCCAATACAACTTTCACCTGGCTCCCAACAAAAAGTTTTCCAAAGGACGTTCTAATAATATGCTTTCCAATTCCCAATTTCAATTTTCAAACGAAACTTTTGCTCTTCCATCCTTTGTCCAATCCCATATGTTTCACAGATTTGTTGAATCCCAAAGCAATGCAAATCTGCGCTCCCCCAAAAATAATTTATGAGTTTCCTGCGGAAGGCTCTCCTGCTCCAACCGCTCAAAATATGGGTTTTGAAATATTGCGACGAAGGAGTTTTTCCAAAGGGTGGAAGGGTTGAGGGAAGGGAAGACGGGTTGGAAAAGGGACTGTTCGGAGGCTGGAGTGGGAATATACCCCTTATATATAATGTTAAGAAATGGACTCGGTGTGCTGTTGCTGGCTACGATGGATGGGGATATTTTTTTAAAGAAAGAGTAGGGTTTGTAGGTATGTAGACCCATGTTACCAGAAAGTAAAAGTAAAGATGTAAAAATTCCACAAAGGTTTAATCACATAGCATAACCAATTCCACTCGTTAGAGCATGATCACGAAGAATAAAAGTTTTCTTACCCCTGAGAAAATACAATTACAATTTTAGGATATTATTTTAGGTTTAGATGAAAAAGTCGACAAAAGTAACTGAAATACTGTCAAATATATGCCATGAGGCTAAGAGTTAAATAATTAATGAATTGTAAAAAACATAAATTCTGTTTAATGACGAAATTGCCATGAGAAAAATTCGGCCTGGACCGGGAATCGAACAAGTTGTGGCTTCTTAGAAGCCGTCTTTTCCTTTGCGTTGCCATCTTTGATGGACCACAAGGGCCCAAGATCTAGTTGCCTTGTATCCACCGAAATTGCCGTGAGAACTAGGAAGCCTGGATAGCGTAGTGGTATGCGCATTGGTCCTGCAAACCAAAGGTCTGTGGTTCGATTCCAGGCCGAATTTTCCTCATGGCAATTTCTTCGGAAAAAATTCACCTGTTATGTTTGAATATTTTCTGTTTGATGACTTTTAACCATTATCTATGGATATCACTTTTGAGAACACGAGCACAAGGTTTCATGCAAAACAGCGCATAGACAAAAGTCGCTCCAAACACCTCGAAATATTTCGTGCCGCCGCCTGCCAGTTTAAATGGTAGCAGAGGAATGGGTGCCTTTGAGCCGCCATTGACAAACTCTCCATCTTGTATCGGCAGCTTAAAGAGGCGATCTGAAGATTGGGCCTGTTCTGTCCGTAAAATGTGTATGATAAAAGGTGATAATGATATTTATCAAATACTAATGTTGTGAAAAAAAGGGATGCTTCTACTTGGTGATCATATTGTTTTTAAAAATTTCTTAAAAACAAATTTATGTTTTTTAAGAAAAAAATAACATGATAATGATGTTAATAATAAATATTTGCATGATCTTAATACGTAAGGTTGATAATTATAAAATTACACTCTATCTAAATAATTATCAGTCTTTCAGGTTTCGGAAAAAATGTGAGGCGAACAGGAAATAGTGCTGGCAAGTCAAAAACGTATTAGTTAAAAGTGCTGTGATAATAATGTGAAGAAAATAAAAAATTGCAGTGATAAATAAAAGTGGTAGAGGGAAAAATGGCCTGGTCAAAAATAAAAAAATTAATCCCACAGTGTGCAATTTTAAAAAAAGAAGAGGCACAAAATTTGAGTGTCTAACATTTTGCGGTATTTATATTTAAAAAAGTGACGTTATTAAATGTATGTGACTCCTGTTCCCCTTCCTTTGGTGAGAGTGTGATTTGAAAAAATTATGTCGGTTTGATCTGTGCACCTAAAAATCAAGATTCATTATTGTAAAAAAAATGTAAGAGCAAAAATTTTCTGTAATTTACTCAATGAAGAGTTTTTAAAAAATTGTAATGCTCTCCATCGTATGACGTCAATTCACTCTTTCTCCGGTAGCAGAAAGAGGCGTCGCGTCGCAGCGGCCTGACGACGCCGCTCAACAAACCACACAAGGTTGGTCATTACCCCGGACTCCCCATTACATATTCCTTTCACATTGACGGCGCCCCTCCCTCTTACGCTCCGTCTCCAAGCAATGCGTTACAACTTAACAATTGTCCGCAGATGGCGCCTCCGTCGAGTCATGTGTCCGCAGCTGTCACACTTCAACGCATTTCCAACACACGATCGGGGAACAAAACGAGAAGAAATGGAGATTTCACCTTCCATCCCCCCTTGTCTTCCCACAGGGTGAAAATTTGGGGAATGACTGAGTACTCATGTTTTTAAAAATAGGTACGGATAACTTCCAGATCATTCCTACTCATTCGAATAAACTTAATGGTTGAAAGTGTATCTCTTGAAAATGATTGCAAGGCAATCGAAATCTACTAAGAGATTTACTAGAAGAATCCTACTAAGAGATTCTAAGGAATTTGATAAAAGGTTTTTCTTTTTTGTCATGTATACCTATTCGACCCAAATTTCCACGTAAAATACTTGTAAAATGGAATGTGAAATACAGGTTTGCCCCATTAATTCATTAGTTTCAGCCTTAACTTTGTAAAACTATTCCATGTTCAGGAATTAACAAACTTACGAAATACAAAGTACGACCGGTTTCGTTGAATAGTCGACATCATCAGGCATGATTCGACTATTCGATAGACTATTCGTCGACGAAACCGGTTGTACAATAAATATTCTAAATAAAACTTAAAAAGTTTGTTAATTCCTTAACTTGCCCCATATAGGAAACTTCCCCTGGTATATTGATTATACTTCCTCTCAGACCTGGTTTCCTCCAGGAAGTGTGATATATAAATTGAAATAAAATATGAATATTTATCTTTAAGAAGATCAATAATCTTTTAATATTTTATTTTCTTATAAAGGAAACGGCGGATATCTGTTATTAATAGACGAAGAAAAATTTTTCAAAATCCTAACAGTGATGAGCCTTTCCAGATACACAAGACTATCTGTAAATTATTCCGTTAAATCTTTAGCATTCGTCTGATTATAATATATTTATCATTACACGGATAGCTCCAGCACATATTATTAAGTTTTACCAACCTTATTATGAACAACGAATTGTTTCTCATTGATATTCAAAATTTAAATAAATTAAAATTCCCATATTGAACTGAAGACCCATTTCTTTGACGGACAAATCGGGAATTGTTTATTGACAATCTTTAAAAATTGGAAATTAAGCAAAAACAGGAAATTAAAAAAAATCAATTTTAAATCGCATGAGTACCTATGGGAGTAAATTAGCCTTAAAATGAGTCGTAAATTGTTGATCTACGATAAATAGAGAGAACTGTATAATTAAAAGCATGATTTAGAGATCACATTTTCAGAAAAAAAGTGAAAATATTTAAATATGCGTAAATTATGCAAAACGTTTTTCTCAAAACGATTTCAGATTACTTCGCATGAGTTTCCATAACTCACGTACTTCAAATTTGGACAAAATTTGAGACCCTAAGAGACAATTTTTGGTTGAGTAGGGGTGGAAACACCCATATTTTGCAGCCTTTTAAGTAAGTTTTTGCCCATAGTACTTATATGCACTTAACATATAGTTTGCCATTGAAAATGTATGAGAAGCAGAGTATTTGATTAACATGTACTCCATGTACTATGGAGTACAATGTAATTGACATGCGCTGAATTCTTTTCTCGGAGTATTACCAACAACAAGTTCATTGTATATCGAAGAAAAAATCTGGAAATATTATAAGCATGTATTTCATTTGTTAGCAAACTGTGAGTAGCTATGCTCTTCTGTTTATAAAAAGAGTATGCTTAAAATATGGAAAAATATTTTATCTTATATGTACCTGTTCTTATAAAGCTGGTCCAAGGACAATACATTTAGTTTGATATTTTGACTAAGTTGCTTCTTTGGGAGGGTGAGTTTCCCGTTCCGTTCGTCAGGGCAGTCCCCTCGCCGTAAATACGCCCGTGGCCACAGCTGACGTGAAAGCTTCCTCTCACTGCCTTTCCGCCTCAATTCACATCTTTACCGATGTAGTAGAGGCATCCGCATCATCAAGAAGATAAAGGTAAAATAAAAACGACGAACTCAAACAAACATGTTACAACGTCACAAAAAAGGTGAATGCTTTTATAATGCGTGCCTGTCCCAACAGTTCCCTCCTCCTCAACAACAACACCCCCACACTCACGTCAACTCACTATAAACTTCCGCAAAATTCTTTTGCCTCCGTGAAAAACCTACCACCCCCACTTCTCCTCCCATATTTCCTCCCACCCTTCCCCCTTAAGCTCCTCCCCCTGTTTCTTTCGCCAGCGCGATAACAATCGGGGTGGTGGCTAGAGTACTGGCTAACCATACGGTCAGCCTGGGTTCAAATCCCTGCAGAGGAGGATGTTTTTCAGAGGAAATCCGATTCCTACTTGAGTGACTTCTGGAGGGCACTTCAAGTACAGTACTTCGTCTGTCGGATGGGACGTTAAACCGTGATCCCCTTGGCGCCTTTCATTAAGAGCATTGAAGAAACTAGGTTTTATAAAGAGTATAATAGAAAGGTCCTCGGATGAAAAAGTCAAAGAGAAATGCTACTTCGCTCTGGTTAGGCCACACCTCAAATACGCCGCGAGCATTTAGGACCCCGGTCATAAAGATTTAACCAAACAAATTAACAAAATACAAACATATATATACAACTATTAGAGGGATAAAAGTGGGAGCCCTCAGAGACTCAGAGGCTGCACACTAGGCTTAGGCCGCTTGAGATATTCAGAACTGGTGTGTTTCAGAGCGACACAGAGAATATAATCATGAGGCCTCACTACATTTCTAGATCTGACAGATGCGATAAAATAAGATAGATACTCTGCCAAACAGATAGGTACAAAAACTCGTTCTTTCCGCGCACGATAAGCGACCACAATAAAAACTGAGCTCCTCTCAATACTCTCCCATAGGACATTTCACCATTTCACCTCCAAAACTGTTACATCTTTTCACGGCTGGTGACCTACCACTCCCTGCCACACGCCCATGTGGCGTCTCGCGGGGTAGTACGTAGATTTAGATGTAGAAGAGCAGTCCAATGCCGACGCCGGGTTTCCATCCTCCCTTTCTCCCTTACCTATACCCTATGGCGCAACTGACCTTAGCTGTCGGTCACCTCCCCAAAAAAGAAACCAATCCAAAAAGCGATAACAATCCACTACAAAGGGGCATCCATTCCGCGTGCAGTATTCGCGTTGAGGTAAGAAGGAGGAAAATAGAAAAAGTTTGAATATGTTGAAGGTTACTCGGATATTCCACTGGGTCAAACTCTCCATCTTGGCCTACGTTTTGCCGTGCGAGTCGACCATTGTCATCATGATCTGATACGCTGGGAAAGCCTAATATCCTTCTTCAAGGATCGAACATCCTAACCTATAACATCCCCCGGGAGCAATGGATGTAACACTGTCCTGTCCCTCTATGCAGGCAACGCGTCGCTTCCTACCAGATCCATTAGGTTATGGGAAGCAACGGTTGGCCTTCATTACGCCATCTGCGACATCAGCCACCGGGATCGAAGATTGCGCCTCAAAGTCAACGCCTCCCTGAGACGTCCGATTCGATATATCCGTCGGTCTATCGATATGGGTTTTCGCAACCACTTCCAGCATACGGCCACCATTAATGTGTTTACTTAGCGTTTACTGCCATAGTTTATCCAAAGAAATCTGCGAATATACGGCGCAAGTCGTCGTTTCGTATACTGATGCATTACCAAGGCAACAAAGACTTCGATCAATCCGTGCTACGCCAATGGAGAATACACCGCAATAAGTACGTTAATGGCATAATGAGCAACTTCGCAAAGACCAGTACCGAAGGAAGAATATAATCGATATTGACAGGCCTTGAACGCCTCCAAAACTAAGGCCATCATGTTCCATCTTCTCTAAAGAGCGTCAGTTAGGAGTAAGGAGTCTGAAGTACACCGGTTGGTGGGGATTAAGTACGTCTGCCATGGGAAACTTTGTCATCTACCTTAGAGTGGTGCTGGACCCGAAGCATCAGAGGAAACCACAAGTTCTTCGTGTCGGTGCAAAAGCGCTGGCGATGCTTTCTCGGTATCGTCCGATATTGCGACCGCCAGCCTATTGAAATGACACCAAAGGAAGACTCGGTTATCGTCCGAGCACGGATTTTAGAAACGTTACCTCATCAACGTCATCCAGCTACATGAACTATCCTGCCTTTTGCACCGACTATTGCAGACTTTTGCACCGGTATTGCAAACTTTTCGCAAAATTTTTTTTAATTGAAAAAAGAATGGCCTTGATGCAATTAGTTGTGCATGTGCTTTTGAGGTTATATAAAACCAGTCTAGTCGGAGTACGCCAAAATATTATGGGCAAATTATTCGCAATTCCTTTAATTATTATCTGCAATTGTAATTGAGCTGCAATAAAAAATGTTGCATGTGTTCAATAATATATAACAAATGAATGTTATGGGAAGTTCACAAAATCATTCATACGGTCGAGTGCAGCATGCTCCAAGCCAAGCTCGTTTTTTGGGACAAAAATCGAACTTTATTAATAACTATCGAATTAAAGGATTGTAGATTCTATTCTTCAAGCTACTGTTAAGTTTATTAAATTCCTAACAATGTGATGTATCGTTTATATCAGAATTATCCAGAATTCATTAACTTTTGGTTAGTTGAAGCGCGGATTTTCGCTCAAAAACACCATTATTTTTAACGGCCTTGTTTAAAAAATATATTTAAAAATTGAAAAATTAAATAATAATATCAACTTGTAGTACTAACTTTCTACTGGAGACTCCATCTTTTAGAAATCAATTCTCTTCGCCAAGAACAAATTGGCAGCACTTCAAAAATAAGTTTGCTCTTATGGACGCGCGCTCGATGCACTTGTTACCCGTAGGGAGCTCGTTGTCCATGTGAATAGTGTGCGCAAGTGGGTAAATATTTACCCAACTGCTGTGACTTTCAACTTTGTAACCTTTTCTCTCACCGATCCAGTAATCAAAATCCTCTATGTAGATACTTTATTTTTCTTACCTTGGCCAGGTTTTGGGGACTTTGGACGACTGTGAGACGTTTCGATGAAAGACATTTTCATCGCCATCAAGGCTGTTGATGCCGACTACCAAGGTGTCAAGTTTATATAGAGTGTCAATCAGATCCGGTTGGTTTTGATTGGGCACTTTCTAGATTAGCTTCCAAGTCCTGCTAAGGTGAAATTCTTCGTCCATATTAAACTTACATGTTGACAGGAGGATATCTATTGCCTGGTGATGACAAAAAATATTCTTTCATCGAAATGTTGGCATTACTGAAGATTGAGCATCTGACTCAGACGAAAGCCGGTTATAAAATCAATCCTACATGATCAAATGAATCTGCTGCTTCTCAGAAAACTGACACTACCCGAAGACCTCAGGGGTTGTGTGCTGCCCGTCATCATGCATGTGACTCCCGTTTGGTCCAAAGAGCCCTAATCAACCCTTCAACGTATCCAAATGATGGAGAACACTGCTTTTCGGTGAATCTTGAGTCACGGACGCTACAAGCGCCTCGACCGGATGTACCGAGAAGGAAAGTTGGAGCTCCTAGATCCAAAGATGGCAAAACAGCAGACTCTTCAAATCATGAGATCAGCAACCTGGCGGAGATCATCGTGAGGCCATGGGGGATTCCATCAAAGACGGCTTCAGTCTGGGATCGGCTCCTAACGGCTCCCTTAAAACTATCTCGGTTGACCCCGAAAACCTTCCGTCAGATAAGCGCCACCATCTCCGGTAAAATTGGAGCTGGAGTCGAGTGCACAAAGTCAGAACCAATGGCTCCCAATCGGACCGCTACCTTTATCGTGCCTTAGGGGCATGCAAAATTGAAGTGAAAACCCAGATAAAGCTCGGACCAAAATAAAAACACGTCTCGGGAGCCTGCAGAGCTGGAGAGGTAATAAGTGACTAAAGGATCAGAAAACAAAAACGTTAATAGCCGACAAAGTACCTCCCAGGAAGAAGCAAAGGCTGCTTCATAATTAGGCTCAGCGTTAGCAGGGCAGTTTGAGTTCTACAAGCCCCAGAGCCGAAGTGACAACATCCTTGGAAACAAAGGGCTGGCAAGGTGACAGCTTTCCGGCTACAGGCTAAAAAATCCAGGAAGCATACAAGAGACAAAGGGACTAAAGGGAAAGGTGAGCATCCCAAAGGGTCTCCCCCTGGGGAGCGCCGAACTTCCCTTACCCCCTTTCTCGGTTTCTGGTTGTTGTCGCTGGAGTGCTGAATGCTCATCCTGGGGCGCCGCATGACAAACGAACATTCCGAGGAAATTTTTAATTTCAGAGGCGATTGTTGTGAGACGATAATTTTGTAAAGTACTCATTGAGTCCAAATAAAGTTTTTCCATATTCTTGAAATAGGAAGTGGAGGAACCTAAAACATGATTTGTATACATTCGTTTGTGAATCATTGGCATTCAAAGTTATTAATTCCTTTATGACTTAAGACAGTTGTACATACATTGAATACATTATCAGTGAAGTCGGCGTCTTCCTACTGATAGGTGAATTTTGACTTCATTTGACTGTAAGCCATAATTTTCACAACTCATAAATCATCAACTTTTCCCCCTTTTATTCATCTTGTACATAAATGGCCAAAATTCTCCATTTAGAAGTAAACTAAGATTATTTGCAGACGATACAATCATCTACAGCTAGGTTCACGAAGATGTGGACTTATAAGTTCTATCATCTGACTAAAGCGACGTTCATTCTTGGTGCCAGGAGTGGGGGTTAGAAATAAATCTAAGTAAATGCACCACAGTACACTTCATGAAAAAGTCATGAAGACAAAACAATATCTACAATGTGGGTGAAGTAAACACAGAGCCTTCAGATAAAGTCAAAAAGCTGGGGAGAATATTAACTTCAGACATATTCTGAGAAACATGTAGATATTCAAAGTATCGATTAATCGAACATTCCCAATGAAACAAGGATTCATTAAGCGTATTTTAGATAGCCCCGGCAAAAAAGTGAAAGAGAGGTGCTACATTGCTCTGGTTAGGTCACGCTTTGAATATGCCGGAAGAATGATAGATTCTGGAAAAAAATGTTTTAACATAAAAAATAAATAAAATACAAAGGAGAGTTACGTTTTTAGTTGACAGCTGCTACGAGTGACTGTATAGTGTTTCACAGATTTCAGAGAGGTTAGGATGGGAGCCACTACTGACTCGGAGCCTTCACGCTAGGCTTAGTTTAATTGAAAATGGATTTTTCAGGGTGACACAAAGAATATCACATTGACGCCACATTACTTCATTAGACCCAACCATAGGAAGGAAATAAGAGAGCTACATTGCCGGACAGTCAAGCATAGTTTTTTTTCTTACGCACAATATTTGATCATAATAAAAACGGATTCACCCAAAACATTCACGCAATATACTTCACCATTTCAATCACCCAAAAACTTTACTCAGCTGGCGTCCTTACACCCCCTGCCACACGCCCCTGACACCCAATGCGGCGGCTTGCAGGATAGCATCTGGATGTAGATACTTTGCCGATCTTAAACGTGGCCAGGTAAATAATCCGTACGCCAACCCTGGAGACACTAGTTCGTGCCACACCTGAGTGGGACTGGGGATCGGGTTGGTGTGGTGGCTAGAGTACTGGCTAACCATACGGACGGCCAGGGTTCAAATCCCTGTTGCGGAGGATGTTTTACAGAGGAAACCCGATCTCTTCTTGAGTGTCTTGTTGAGGCCACTTCAAATGCAGTACTCCGTCAGTCGGATGAGATGTTAAACCGTGGCCTCGTGGTACATGTTAGGGAGTACATTTAATTGTTGACGCTCAACTCCACTACGTCAAAGGCCTATAGTTACATCTGCTTTTTGGGCTGACATTAAATAAATCTGCGATATTATGGATATAAATTCAGTAGCTGACATTAACTTTGCCTAATCAACTAAATACGAGAAAAATAACAATTTATGTCTCAAAGAGAAACTGCTACCATTGAATTGATTCCGGACGGTTGAGGTGGCAGAGATAGAGAGTAGTCTGTTATTATTTCCCCCCGACGACAGATTCGTTTTTGTTTTCTGCCTCATTCATCGCCGGATCTATAAATCCCATTAGCCTCGACGGTCAAAATTTGGGACGAATGTCGGCAAAAATGGGTCGTTAGCTTCGTGTTATTAATTATTATAATTTCAATTATTTCCGTGGGCCTCTGGCCCATGAGGCAATTACAATACAATGACAAATTAACACAAAATTTGAGAAAGAATAATAATGATACAAAATAATTACATTTAAAAAGAAAGACAAAAAAGCACTTATAGGCAAAAACATTGAGTGCGGATGGTTAACAGATATAACTAAATAAGGTTAGGTGTTGAATTTTATACAGTGAATCGATACAGTTCATAAGTCAACCAGAAAATGTATACTAAGTGTATTACGCAATACAAAGAATAGGAAGTTCAATGATACATAGATATTTAAAGACATATGGTTAAATACATGTAGCTTTGAAGAGTAATTGGACATTAAAGCAAAACTTTCGGACTCGATCAGATCAATGTGCCCTGAAACGTGCATGAAACGTCATCAATAATATTGACTGATGCTGGTGATCCGGGAAGCCATCATAATGTCTGAATTGCAACGCCGTAGAAGCCTAGAGTCATTGTTTTTTTTAATATTTCAACTTGTATGACAGTGAAATTACTGCAACACTAAAGAAGAACGCGATTAATTCTTAAATCAGATGTTACATTAGTACTTTTTTGTTTTTAACAATTCAACGGAGAGTAAAATAATTTGTTCAATAGGGTCTCGTAGAGTTGACAGTAATTATAACGTAATTTTTCAGTCATTTTTAAGTTCCACATTCAAGAGAAGGGAATATCATTAGAATGAAAATGAGAGGTAAGTGGATGAGCCCTCTCCCAGCTGTTCGCGTTTAAATGGTCCTAATAAGAAAGAGAAGGGTGTGTAGGAAGTAGAGACATCATGCTCCATTATCTACTAATTGGAGGAATTACAACGATGGCATCTGGAATGCCAGCGACATCTGGAATCTCTTTTATAAGACTTTCACCAAAATTGCTTGAATCACCATTGCGAATATCGTTTCCGAATGCCAGCCCCTGCAACCAACGGCTTTCGGCAAATTATGAAAGCTCCACTCTTCGTCTAAGATCCCTCACTGCTTTCGATTCCGGACGATCAATCTTTTGTTTGTGCTCAAGGTTCATACCAGGAGTGATTTTTTAACAACAGATACACCGTTATGTCAAACTTAAAAAAAAGAGAAAAACCAAGCCATATTATCAACATCTAGTCAGATTTTCCTTTTTTGGGGACTTTAAATTAATTTTTAAAAATTCTATTAATTTATTTTCCAGTAAACTTGAAAAAATATTAGGCCTTTTGCACCGGAACCATTAACATCTAACAAAGGACATGCATCAATTCCCTTCGATTATAATACAAATAATAACAAAGCACAGACGACTTAGGCATGCTGCCATCATGTAGCTCTTTCAACATGTTATTTTTCTCTAAAAGCTTCTGAAATGTGTCATTAGAAATTCTTTGGCCAAGCTTGCTACTGAATATCTCGGTGCACTGCTACATATACCTCCATACAATGACTGTAGCTCAAATTAAGAGTAAAATATATTCAACGGTATCCAGAGAGATGTTGTGCAACATCATCTTGCATTTAAGGTGGTGCGAGCCAGATAGTTCGCTAATCAAAACAGAGATTATATTGGATATATAAGTTTTAATTTCACCAGCTGTGAGACACACGAATTAAATATCGGATTATTAATGGTGCAGTGATATAGTTTTACATGACATAAATTGAAAGTAATCAAATGAAAATATCTAAATAAGCCTTTAACTTGACTCATTTTTCTCATGCGGTACGTTTGAAACTCTATCAAAATGGAAGGTTTATTGTGATCCCGAAGAATTTACTGTGGTGACAACATGATTAATTTTCAAAAACAGTTGAGAAAACACACAACTACACACTTGATGCTTTGACGAGATCTAAGTGTAGGAAATGCCTCATTTTTAATATAAGGTCTCTCTGGAGTGCATACACGTACCATTTCCCATGTAAAAGGGCTGGTATTTTATTTGTCAAATATCTCGGAAAGTAATGCGGCAAGGTGTTGAATTTTTTATATAAATGGAAGGGTGATACATATATGTTTTCTTAAAATGAGACCAAATTCATCGATTTCTAGGTAAAATGATATTTCGCTCAAACAACCTTAAAAGAAAGAAACTTATAAATTTGACAAAATATGACAGCTCAGAATAAAAATGAGACTGCTATTTAAAATACTTTCCCTCTTCAATTTTAGTGGACATTTCTAAGTTTCCATCTTTGGAAATTTAAGAGAAAAAGATTTTTAAATGGAAGACTCACTTTTATGCAGAGCTCCCATATGTGTTTTCAAGGTGCATGGCAAAAAACGGATAGACTTTAAATTGGATTTTCGTGTTTAAATTAAACTATCAATGTCAAACACAGAAATACACTAGTATCGCATTGCGCAAGGAGCTAAAAATTGTAAATTTATCAGTTTGGAGTCAGAATATATGAGTTTAGTGATAAGGCGAGAGCCTTATATGATATTGGAGTGCTGAAGGCCCTGAAGACGATACCCTGAAATGACGCGAGGAAATCCCGTGCTTTGCCCAAAAGTGGAGCGGTGGATCGGAAAATCGAAGATATTCAACGGAGCCCTCTCTGCAGAGATGAGAGGTCCAAATAGAGAAGAAGAATGCTGCGAAGGAGATGACTTGGAAAATCTCCGGCGTGCGCTGAGATCTGTGCGAGATGATAGGACGAAGGGATTTTACGTCTAAATGGCCCCTTTCTCTTTTCTAGTCCTCTCAAAAAGATGGCGTTTTCTACGTAAATCCAATCCCATAAATTCACACCGCGCTTACCCTGCCCTCTATTGTACGAATGCGTGCGCTAGTATCAGTTGCGGGAGCGTCGGAATGGAAAATGCCGGGAGAGGGCAGTCACAAGTTTGGATGCGTGGGGAATAGAAATAAAATATATTCACAGTGTTATGCATCAAGAAAATACATTTTTATTAACATTTCAGTGAATTAAATATAGTCTTTAAAGCAAATGGCCTGTATTTTTGAAAAACTTTTACTAAATATTTTGCTGTAGAAATAACTGATAAGTCAAAAATTACCTAAGGTTAGATCAGCAAAAAATTCCGTGCTTTAAGTATCAATGAGATCTATTCCTTACACTATAACTTTGTACATGACAGATAATTTTTAACGCATTGTACATGGACGAAATGAAAATAAAAGTGGATAAAAAGAGTTACCACGAAGTAAAGTACTTAGCATTAGATTGGAAAGTGTGGACGACTGCAATCAATCAATCTGAGGATTGAACGACCAGCGGTGGGAAATTTTTCAGCGTGTTCGAATGAATGGTCCGAATTGGTATGCATTAACCACAAATATTATTTGCCTTTAAAATGTGCATAAATTGTTGATAAGCAGCGTAATGAAAAACAAAATCTCAATACCTTGAAATCTCAACTTCATACCAATGGCCACCACATGAATTTTCTTTACTGCTCTTAATGTTATTTAGCAAGAAATAGGAAATCATATTAGATTATTGGATAAATTACTCACAGTTTCTCCATCGGGTTAGGTTATATATTACAGATTTTTCTGCTACCTGGTGGCAACTTCAGGCTGCGTGTGTGTTGTCGCCCTTGCATTTCTGTGCATTTGTATAGTTGTAAAAACATTGATACAAAATATCATGCTTTTAGTGAATCGAGTACAAGAGAAATTTTGCCCCTCGACTTTCTGACAAGGTTTGGCAGGTGTTTTCAAATACATCAGTAGTTATATCTGTGTTAACTTTGACGAGGTAAAGTTTGTTGCTCTTTCGCGATAACTTATTCTTTGCCACACGCCATTGAGGCGGCTTGCTGGGTGTTATGTACATGCAGTTGATAATGGCCGACGCTTTGATTCCCGAAATGTGCATCGCCCACTGAGTAGTTAAGTTCCCTGAGCTTACACAAGAAATATATCCTTTAGTGGCATTGATACCGTTTCACGACGCCACTGACTTTTCCCTCGACGACGCATGTCTGGACA
Organism: Ceriagrion tenellum; assembly: GCA_963169105.1. Lineage (NCBI taxonomy): Eukaryota > Metazoa > Arthropoda > Insecta > Odonata > Coenagrionidae > Ceriagrion > Ceriagrion tenellum. Next base: position 120,724,354 of record OY720642.1, on the reverse strand, counting down.
CCGCCCAGCGCGAGTTATTTTACGCATTACATAGTGTTATTACATTGGACATTTTAAAAGATAATTTATGATCAAAGTATTCAATTGCAAACATATACAATTTATATAAGTCAGAGGAGTCGAAATAATGCCACTTGAATCATGTCCACAACTCTCGGAAAAGACTTCAAACGAACGGACCAATCAGGACAAAGGGAAAAAATTGGCGCCAAAAAGTGAAAGGTCGCCATAGCTTTCTAATCTCCGGTACCCTCACTTTGACCTGAAGACGCCTGCTGGAACGCAGGTGAAACTGTTGCCTTTAGAAACAACAACCCGGTGAAAAACCCAAGAATAATGCTGCCCTTATCAAATCATGAGCATGGGTCGTCCTATATCCAGTCTTTCAAGCGTTTTAAAATAGAATGGTTCGCCCCAAAATCATTCATTGCGACCGGATAGCCGAGCGCACTCTCACAACATATGAATTTTGAAGATTCTGAGAACTGTCATGGTATTTATTACCTTTACTGAATCACTCATATGGTCAATTAAGGTAGTTTCAGCGAGATTTTTTCCTGATCACACTGGATACCATATTTGACTTTAATTTTCGTAATTCTAGTAGCAGTATGAAACTCTAGTTTCGTAGTTCTAGTACGTAAAATAAGTTTGTTAAAAAATAGGCAAAAAATATCGTTTTATATGACTAAGTTCACGGATTTCTCAGTTATCAAATAACGTTATCCATATTCGTCTTTGATTTGATCCATTTTTTCATGCAGTGCGGTAAAAATGCCTTTAAAACAGCTTTTCTGCGATTCCGTAAAAATAACTATATTGAGAAATTGATCTTTTTTAAATAATTGGAAAACATACAAACAATTTCAAAATTTTGAAGAGATATATGTGATTAAAATTCATCATTTTTAGATAAAGTCACTCAGGAATACATTTACGTTCTACTTCCATGGGAAACGACCTAATTATCTCACCAAATATCTCAAAAATTAGTGCCGTAAGGGACTGATATTTCAGTATCTCTGAAAAAGTGAAATGTTTTCACTAAATTGGAGCCAAATCCTTTAAATTCTATGCAAAATGATAATTAGCTTGATATAACTGCAAATTTCGTGGGAGGAAAAACTATTCGCTATGATTGAAACTTAAGCCCAGATCACTAGATATCGCGCAGAATGCTTTTGTCAGTTAAGATACAGAAGCTAATCTGTCTTGTGAATTTCAGTGGGTCTGACGAGGGTGAAACCGAGAGATTCAAGCTCCCGATCAAGGAGAGTGATTTGTTTTTCTCCGTCGAAGTTCACACTTCACTTTATATAATTTGTAACGGGATCGAATTGCGGAGTGTTGCCTGGGCAGCGACGCACGAAGAATCAACGCCCCAAAAACGTATAATATAATATTCACCATACTTTTTTATGCAAACATCGTGAACTATTCGTAAGATTTGCGTCCGATGAACGACCGTACATCTAAATATCGAGTTTTAAATATTGTAAAAATAATGCTCTAACAAGTTGTGAGCATGACAATTGATCAAAAATCAGTGTGCATAATATTGCGCTTATTTAGTGTTGCCAATAATTAGAAGCATGGACTGTATCATTTTGTCAAGATTAGTAACATAACTCCCGAAACATCATTGATCAAAAAGAAAGCAACTGAAAAATGTGCATATTTACTGCTCTTTCGAAGTATGTACTTAGATCCTGTAAATGAAACAAAACCAAATAGTTTCTTCTCATTACCATATGAATATTTAACGCTTAGTTGACTTTAAAGATTCATCCTTTAGGTACAGCCCCTAAACAAGTGCAGAGCGAATCCGTATATTAATGCCAAAGTGGATTGCATCAATTAACTCCCCTGACAAAGCGGTCGTAAATGAGTGGTTATGCTCTGCATATGAGAGGTCCCTCCATCGAGCCAGAAAATTAAGCTGTGGCTCCGCTGAAATATTGGCACCGGAGAGTTATAGCGGTGGGAAAAATCGTTCGGGTGCGAACGGAGCTTTTTTTTTTGGAGAATGGTTCAAAATCATTCTGCCAGTGAGGTGAAGTGAGTCGAAAGGCCGTTTGTTGTCGCTTTCAACGAGAAGGGCTAGAAGGAATGAAAATGAAAAGTGGAGGAAAAGAAGAGGGAATAAAGAGGGATCGAAGATGGAAAAAAGGGGTTGGTAGAGATTTCTTGAAAGTACGATTAATGGTGGCAGTGCGGATGCAGGGAGCCAAAGTCGCCAATCCAATTAAAGGCAAACGAGGGACCAATAGCCAAAGGTATATGTTCGTCGATGCATTAATAGGAACCAAATCAGAAATATTTCATTTCATTTCATTAATTACATTACAATTAGGCAAATGCCTGGTGGTAATGAAAGGAACATTATCATAATACATATAGGTATCATAATACACATACTGCAACAATATGATTAAAATTAAATATGTGTTAAGAATAATAAGCATTTACTTCTAAATACCCTTAAGGATTTAGGTAAGGGCTCGAAAATTTCAACAGGCAGTCGATTCCAATCGAGAATACCCGTGTTTAAAAATAATACTTGGTAGTGTTTGTCTTTTGACTTCTTAGTTTTATTTTACATGGGTGATCATTTTTACTTATATAATTAGGCCTCTCAATGGTTTCTTTTAGTTCACCTCAACCCTTGTCCCCAGCGGCAATCCTGTAGATTGCACTCATCCTACTAATTCTCCTTCTTGTTTCGAGAGTGTCCCATCCCAGAACTTTGATCATGTATGTCACACTGTCGGTTTTCTTGTGACGACCTAGTACATATCTTGCGGCCTTTCTTTGTACCCTTTCGATTTTTTTCGTGAGCCCTATTTCGTGGGGATCCCACACTGCGGTGGCATATTCTACACTAGGTCTGACAATAAGCTGGTCAAAAGTAAATTAATAGCTAACTTTGTAAACTTGGTGACTTTTCAAGTAGTCTGGCAAGATAAGTTATTCAAGAGATACTCCCACATTACTTTGTAGGTGAATGAATGATGAATTTAACGAGTAAAAAGTTTTCAAAATAACAAAATGGTTGGAAGCTTATCCTGGCAAGTATTTTTAAGCCAAACTCGAATATGTCTTCAGATTTTTTTAAAATCCATTTCATAAAGTATTCAAAATATTAATGAATACTTCAATAGAAGAAAAAATATTAGTTAAGAGGTTGTGATTAGCATATTAATATTATCATTATAATTTTGTTCTTTCTTAACTGAAATGCAATTATAATTAAATTACTCTGGTTAGCAGAAGGAAACGTGACAATTGAAGCTCAATGGCTCCATTCGTGTTCGAAGGGAGATAGCTGGGAGAAGGTAAAGTTTATTTGACGGTCTAGGAAAACTGAAAGTAAAAACTGTCCAAGACCTTTGGTATTCATGATACTCGCGACCTACACTGGAGTGGTACTTAATTTTAATTGGTGATGTGATGGAAATGGTGGTTCTCCCTTGAACACCGATGGTTGAGTGTTCCTGTTGGACTTGGCTCAAATTCGTAAGGGTTAGCTTACAGTTCGACTGCGTGCTGTTTTCCATGCCTGCAAGTGGAAGGTGGTAAGGGTAAAATGATGATATCCTGTCAAAAGGCGTTAAACTTCTCTTTATTTTTAATGGTATAATAATACTTGTAAATGATGGGAAAGGGACAATTTATAAGGTTTTAGTTCAGTTTATAAAACGTGTTTGGCTCTATGACGGTAACAAAGTTGCAATGAATTGTGGTAAAGTTATACACGAGGCCCCTTATTAAATCTCAACACAATTCTGAGTTTTCCAACCTACAAATAATGAAGAACAAAATAACGTGGACAAGCAGAAAAATTTTCCTTAAACCCCGTCAAAATTCACCCTGTTGGAAGATGGCTTGGCGATGTTACTGCTAAGCACACTTGACCTGTGATTAGGAAAACCGGTTTCCAATGCCGGTCAAGTCACTGGATTTTTTTATCGCGAATTTTAGTCCATTGCTACAAATATCTGTAACTGTGTGCGTGATTGTGTACCACATTGTGTCGACCCCGGTGGTGGCGGGGTAAAGGTAGCAACGGCCTGGTAACCCGAGGGTCGCGGGTTCGAGTCCCGCCTGGGTAGAATATTATCTGCCCAGGACATGGGTGTTTGTGTGTGTAAACTGGGTTGGGGGAAGAGGGGACGGTTCCGTCTCATCCAAACTAGGCTAAAGAAAATACAAATAGTACAAGTAAGTAATACACATAATTTGTAAAATCCATCGATTGGAGCATTGCCCTGCTAGTCATCATAGAGCGTAATGTTAAGTATATCTTCAGCGACAGTTTCTTAGTATACACGACCACATCTCCTGCACCACAATGTAAACTTGAGATGAAAATGCCTTGTTTGCTGAAAACTTCCACTTTTATTTGCCTTAAAAAAATTATAGGTTGATAGGGTATCGGGCTAACACCCCAAATCGGCAATTATGAGATCCGTTCCCGAATCCTGGTCAAGTTGAATTATTATTTCGTGGCAAATTTCATCCTCTTTTTGTATATAATCCTCAGTTTAGACTAAATGAATAAGTTTCAATGTACTCGCCGGCGTACAAAATTTAGACGTATAAGTACACAACATAATTGAACACTGTACGCCCCTGTTTCTCTGGTGTCAGGTGAGTGCACGCCATATTTATCCAATATATCCGAATTGATCTAAATATGAAAGACACTTTAGTTCCTTATTCGTCCGTTGAGAGTGAAATTCAGAGGTAGTAGTCATGTCAAGGGCGCAGGCAAAGCTAATGTGGAAGCCAGTGGAGTACAAAATTTCCCTTAACCAGAAGCTTCCAAAATTCGAGCGAACTCTTAATCCAACTCCTGTCTTTCGGGAGGGCATTTTTAGTCGAGAACTTTCCCTTTTATGTATTCATTGGACCCTTCACCTTCACTTCCGCGATCGGCCCCCTTTTAATCCTCATTTATATAAACGGTGTTAACACTAAATCCAGAGGCAAAATTAGTTTATTTAAAAACGATCCTGTCATCTACCAAGGAGTTGCATAAACAGATGACTTAGAAGTATTCTCATCGGAATTTCTCAACGTTATCCCGTGGTAGGTTGGATGGGGACTCGAGTTTTACCTTAGCTACGCATAGCATAACTACGCCATGCAAATTAAGAATAAGGGTAAAACTACCGAGTCTTGTGAAGACAAATAACTTAGAACCACCGTAACTTCGGACAGATCGTCGAGGAAATAGAAACGAAACATTTACGGCGCTACATTAAAGAAACTTAGATTCACCAAGCGAATAAAAGGAAGATTTTCCAATGAAAACCTGAAAGTGATATGTAATCTTTGTCCAGATTGGGCTACACCTCGAATACAACGCATCCACAGAAATACTTCCCTCACGAATGAAATAAAATACAACGGAAAGCCGCACGCCTCGTATGAACTGCCCCTAGGGAATATAAAATATTACACAACTGTAAGAAGGACTAGGTTAAGAGTCATCGGAAACATGGTAGTAGCACGCAAGGCAAATATTACCTGAAAAATTCTAATCAGGTTTATGTAAATGTGATACAGAGTTTATGAACAATAAACACTTTATATGCTTTCACATATTTAATTTATATGGTACGATTAGTTTCAACGCATTGGTGTCATCTTCAGATACAAAGTGTTCTTTTTCATCATCATTGATTTCCCAAAAGTCACACCTAAACTCACGTAGCATGTAATTTTGACCAAGTGCCATGTCTCTATAGCTGATTGCAGCCACAAAACAAGGGACATAACCTGCCAAACTAAAAGAATCCAACAGAATGTCCTTCTTTCCACGCACTGCTAGAGATTATAACTAGAACAACGTGAGACAAACACGAGAGATAACGTTGAAATACAATTTACCGCTTTCCACTGTTCTTTCCTTTTCCCAATGCCCTCCCCTTTCATGCCTGGAGTCCAAACACCCCCTGCCATACGCCTCTACAGCAGCTGCTAAGGTAGCAAAAAGGTATTCCACGTGGAGCGGCTGCAGTTTTAGTTGAAGGAGCGAGTAATTACCCTCTAAGGAACCCTTCAGTTGAGATAAAACAATAATCGAAAAGTTATCAAAATCGAAGCATCATTTAGATGGTCTGATTTTGCAGTCATATAACACCTGCGCTCAAATGAACGAGTTCCTCTGTAACTACGGTAAGGTGCTGTTACCGGTATGTTGAAAGGGAAATAACGTGGCGAAGATTTTGGCGAAGAATTTAGTATTACTTACCTTGTACTATAAATGCATCTACATTATGAAGGTATACTAAGATGGGAGTTGGAACTCTTGGGTAAAAACATAACAGAACATCGGCTGGAATAGGCATCCAAAGCCAGGGTGATTTCACTATTGGCAGGATCTTGTAAGCAAAGGAGTTGGAACAATTGAGCGCTGAAAACAATGCTATAGAATTTACTGAATCTAGTCCTTTCTTCAACAAAAACACTGGACTATCTCTCCCAAAAAGCGGTCAGGACGGTGGATATAGCAATAGCTGTCGACGCACCAAAATAACCAATGTTACTGATTTTTAGGGTCGGTAAAAATAATCTTCAATAATATAATTCCGGCGTTTTACCCACACTTTATATTTTAACTGTGTCGCTCGGATGAGATGTCGGCGCGTTTTACTTCTAAAATACTATAAATATCTCTAAGATATGGATATATTCCTACTCATATGCTGACGAGATCATTGTTCAAAATATAAACATCAGATATCAAACTTTAAAAAAGTTCTTTTATACAATAATGAAAGCATTTCACAGTATTTAGTGATTGGAGTAAGACCCATTAGACCTTGGCTCTCTGTTTTACCCACCACAGAATCAGGCTCACTTCGTGGACGCTTATAATATCCATATTTAAAGAATACATTTAGTAAACTTATTTTGTAGATGTTCGCAGCTCATGATGTATATCTGGTAGTCTTTGAGTTCTGCGAGTACTTTTTGTGTTATTTTTGCGAAAGTTTCACCGTGCTCTGCTGCCGGGTTTGTCGGGCTTTTTATCAACAATGATCTTTAACAACAAGACCATTTCTTAATGGTTTATAACAACAAGTCCATTATTGTTAAAAAAAATCCCACAAAGCCGGCAGCATAGCACGGCGAAACTTTCGAAAAATAATACAAAATAAATACTCGCAGAACCCAAAAATTACCAGAAATACATTTAGTACTTTTCCATATAATTTTATTTCACTCCGCGTCTGTTAATCAAATAAAAAATCTGTTTAGTTAACTAATTATATTCTTTAAATATTGATCACAGTATCACGTTAAGCTGATTACAGTTTCCTACTGTTAGAGCGGGTCATCTGTTGTTGTTTTTAAAATGAGCGTTTCGCTCTCACAATGATTTGCAAGGGCATATAATTCCGACTTAGGGTCAGCTTAGCATACCGCTCATTGTTCCAAAATCAGGTAGGCCACTGTTCCCGGCTGGACTCCACTCCAGCAACCCCATTGGACAAGGCTTCCCTCTATGGACCACCATAAGCACATGAAGGTAACGGGGAGTGGTGGAAATCACGAGTAAAGGATGCGTTCTTCCTCCCTCACAGTAGATAGAAACCCCGTGGATACTATTAGCGCCAACTGAGCCATTTTCGTCCCTCAGCAGGGCGGATACATCGCTCCCACTTTGCACCATTCATGCCGTGAGGTTGGCAATGAACGAGGCGTTTTCGACCGGCTTAGATAGTGGAGGCAGTATAATCTGGGGCAGAATCAGTGTCAGAGCTCCGGTAAATGTGTAACGCTAACGCAGTTATAATTAGAAGATTTTTGACAGAAGTAACTTCGCTGAACCCGATCGCTGGAAAAGATTCCATGGCATGATGATCACCCCTGATTATTTTTATAGAGTAACGGGAAGAAGAATTCTTTTAAGAGTGATGCGGGAATGCATATCTGTGCTTGTTGTTAATGTTGTATGCGATGACTGTCTGACATAGACTATTTGACTATCTAATAAGTCGTCGGAATAAATGATTAACTGCAAGAACAACGCAATGCTAGCAAAAAATACTTCTATATACTTGCAATGTTATGCCAAGACAAAAGAAAATTCTTGGCAAAAATTAAAAGAGACAAATTGAATGGATAGCAGAGAAAACTTGAAAGCCAGGGGTGTTCAATTGTTTTTTGTTCAATGGTTTTAACTGAAATTCGATTCGAAAGGGATATTATACGGAGAGGTCAAAAGGTTGTCAAAAGGTTGAGTCAATCCTTGGCACCGTAGCTTTATTGAATTGACTTATGTTGTATACCAGCAACAATCGGTTTTCTCCATTTTTATTTTACATAATATATTTGATGTTTCAAGTATTTCACGTCCTTTCTAAAGGTTTCATTTTAAAAGATAGAAGTCTTTTACCTTCAAAAGTTATAACAAATCATCAAAACTAATGAACTAATCAGGTAAATTAATTTTTTTTGTGCCAACAATATACATCGGATCTGTTAGAGTATATGCATCAATTTACGAAAAATGGAAGTTTCACAGTTTTACATATTGAAGCACATCGCGGTATAACAAGAGAAATCAATCAACTGCCATTTTGGCGGGTGTTCATCATGATTTAATCAGTACTTTTTGGCGGATGCATTTAAGAGAAGCAAATAATAACGCTTTCGCTTGGTCCTTAAGTCACGCCAGCAAGGAAAGGAACAACTTAAATGATTATGACGATATCTACAAGACTTTGGACCGGACCCGCTTGTGGCGCTTACCGTGTATATTTTTTTAAAGATGAAAATCAAAAGAGTTGAAAACATTCAGTGCCAATATGTTAATGATTAACATGATGCAGATAGTCGATCACCAAAATCGGAGGAAAATCATATATAAATAGTTACGGTATCAGAGTGGTAATCATATTACGAATCAAATAAAGAGTCAAGAAAATATAAATTAATGAATCATTACCATCTCATTATTAGAAAATGATCAACAGCAAAAAGTTAGAGATAAAAGATCAAGCGCTAGAGTCAGCATTTCCAACGTTGTGACGTAACTTTCGTACCTCTCTCCCAAAATGTACGATATCATTGAGTGTTTTGCACTAGGTCAAAAGATCCGCGTTGATCTCAGCCGTAGTACTCAATTTTTAAATGTTCGAACTTTACATGCCTGTACAGAGTAGTTGGGAGTAATCGACTGGAAGAAATTTCCGCCACCAATCAGTAGAACATGCGAGGAAGCAAGAAAGGAGCTCTGCAGCCGTAACTGTAGAATCTCATCTGAGAAATCACTCACCGAACCACTGACCGACCAACAATGCAATTAGCACGACGGAATGAGGGCACTTAGGAATCGATGAGTATCCATTGCTTAAGAGTGGTGGAGATAAGAGTTGACGAGTTATTTCGAGACATTTTAAATCCGGTGTCAATGGTGACAAAAAGTCAAATTTTGCGTAGCAGAACCAATTGATGAGGGTCATAGATCCAATTTTACCCCAAAGCTGTTACACATTTGTGACAAGGGGGGAAGTTGGACTTCCTGGAAAAGTTTGAAATTCTGTCATATTACAATGTGCACGGCAATAAACTACTCAATGGCATAATTCCTTCAACCAGCTCACCCTTGTTCTCTGTGCCAGTACCCCCACCTCCATCGCCGTAGTCCTTGAGCCTGGCGTCACCACCTGTTTGTTCCTTCCCCTCCCAATTTTGCCCAATCACCTCTCATTTCCCCCCCCTTATTTCGGCCACCTCCCTCTCCTTGAGATCTCTTATATAACTGTGCTGTCTCTTGGTATTTTACTCTGTAATCTTGATAATGGCCTAAAAAGGCCGAAACCGGTCGATTTGTGTTTTAATACATTGGTGGAAAAAACTAAGTGTTTTCATTTTTAAGATGAAAACCAATATACCCTACCCACGTAGTAGTGTAGGGTATAAAAAGGGATTGACGACACGGAGAAAATTACAGAGAAATCAGATAGCAATTAGTAAGAGAATATTATTCATAATGAAAAAAGGTCACTGTAAGAGGCCGGAAACTACCGATGTCATCTTCCAACGCACCTACCTAGGCACCCCACCGTCTCTCCACTCTTTCCTCTGCTTGCACCTCACCTGTCACATTCCTCTGGTTTCTGATCGCTTCATTCCCACCCATAGTTGCTTGCAACATCAGCGACCTATGCACCTCACGCCATGACAACGACGGAGAATGAGGACGGAGAGGTGAGTGCCGATCAAGTGGGGACGCCAAAGGTGGAGCTCGGGAGGACAAGCGGCTTCTTGGCGGACACTTGACCGCGAGATGTAAAGCAGAACGGTGTAATAAATATTATGGTCTTCATTCGCGCCATTTTATTTAACTCTGTTCCCTGTACTTCCTCTGATGGACCCGTCCCGGTCTTATTCATTACATAACTTTATCTCATTCCACCCTTCATTTCACCAACCGACCCGGGTTTCGGCGTATTATGCCAGTTTCAAGGCCTTTTATTATGGATGAGATAAAGTTACCTCTTTTGTCATGATGAATTTATCCGATTCCCGCCGAGTAACTCCGGAATGAGTTCCTTATATTTTGAGTAAATACGATCTACAAAATATTTTCTAACTCTGCAAAAACGTTTGGTGCGAAATACTTAGATTATTTGTAAACAGCGCTTCGTAAACGTTTACAGATACTTCAAAAGCCAAACCTGACGAGATACGATGGGAAAGAAAGTTATGTAGAAAAAAGCAATTGCATTGGACACGTAGAAATACAAATCGGCATGCAACTTCATAATAAGAAAATAAAGAGAGACTCGGAGGAGAGGCGGACAGATGTTCTAATAGAAAAATTGCCTTTCAGCAACAAAGAGAGCGTTGATGGTAACATGGGAATAATTGTTCAACTATAGATACGCCGAAAAAGGATGAATGTCCTGAGGGGTGCTGATTGTTAGTGAGCGAGCGGCACAAAGAAGAAGTCGCCGATCAATTGGACTTTTTCAAACATCCTCCTTAAGCCATGCAGCCAGTTGGAGAAATGTGTGTATCCAACTTATATCTAAATAACAGTCTAAAAACAATCTGAAGACATATAGGCGGACACGCTCAAAACTTAAAAGAGAGTCTGAATTCCGTGGATCATCGCTCAAAAACATTGGAATTCGGGGGATAATATATGTATATGAAATATAAAACGTAGACAAAAAGCCGCCGATATATTCAAATATACTCAATAAAGACTATGGAGCAATTCAAATGATCGTGGAATTGCTGATAGTACAATTGGCTAGCATTGCAAGATATTCGCTGATTTGAACGCCGCGCACCACATCCAGCGGAGCCACTAGAGCTGTCTTAGCTGCAGAAAAAAAAGTCACACCACTCGTACACTCAAGCAAAAGGAGATTTGTTTTATTTTTGCTGGTGAAGGAGAATTTTAGAGCCGGGAATAACTGATAAGGATTTAATTGCGTTTGTAACAAATATTCCATATTTTTGCCGTCAGAAAAATTCACGCAAGTCATCATTAAGTTTAATTTTTACGATGATGTCAAATTGGTTTAAGTGAAAGTTAAAAAGCTACTTAACAATAAAAAATTATGAAATGCTTTCTTTAAATTAAATAATCCAAATAAACTAAAAAAATAGGCATTTTATACGCTTCTATTTTGATACTAAAAATCCTTTTTAGATCACATTAATGTTAGGTGCATAGGAAGAGGAATTTTTTTGTTTCGTGATAAACTTGTGCGAGATTTCACATATTTGGAAAATTTCAGTCAATGATAATAGAAATATATCTTTTTTTAATTAGACATTTTAAGACTAAAACGTCGTGTTCCATCTTTCCGCCAATCTGAAACTCCAACAGTTGATCGCTCTAATGCCCTCTAATGACCACCATTTATATTGTGTATTTTACAGTTTTATTTAAGATAAATCACCTTTTTATAGGTAAATAATCATCTTTGTCCGCTAAAAAAGTACAGTTACACAGAGCACTAAGTGTAGAGAGTTGTGATTATTTTCCACGCAAAAAATACGTATGTTCAACTTTTAAAATCAGACGACCACCTGACACCTTTTCCCTTGAACTATTTTGGGTTAAGTTTAAACATGGGAAATTGTTACTTAACCGTTCGAATCAATTATGAGGTCGACAAACCATTTATTCCATGTAATTCCGCAGCATCTTGCGTATAAATATAATTTTCCAACCGATAAAATAATGTACATCACTGATTTCCTCAACACGGCGAACAATACTACGATGGCGGCCATATAGTACTGCCTTGTGTCGTCACCATTCAACCAACAAGCTGGTAGGGCGTTTCAGTGTAACTAAAAATTTTGCCAATATTAGAGGGCAATCGAGCGAATATATTGTCCTTGATAAATGAAGTTACAAAGCCAATATTTCATTTTATACCTAAACTTTCAAATGCGTAAATAACATTAAGTTGTTTATAGCCCTTTTCTGATACGCCACTGTTACTAGTGATGCTCTTCCCAGAAAACAAGTTGATTAATAAAATTCTTCATGAGTAACTCGTAAGAACAATTTTTTCATACATTGATTTCTTAACTGATAATACTTGAAAACTCTATGCCTCAATATATTTGGTATATTTCTTCTTTTTAATCAATTGAATATATCTTTAGATTGAGGACTTGTCCTAATAAATACTGTTGGCTGTGTTCTGCATATTTGGCTGCATGAACCATTAAATCAAACTTTGCTATAATAAAGAGCCTGTCCAAAGGCATTGAGGTATTGTTTGTACTTTCATTTTTGTGAAACTTAGCTGTCAAGATTGCCCTTGGCTCGATAGCATGATAAATGGACGTTGAGTGTGATATGACTAGAGAACTGGTACTGAAGTATTTGCGACAGAATTCGGCATCCGAGCAATGGAAGGCTGAGGGAAGGTGGGGGAGTAGTTGGTCGTGGGATCCGTGGGTCTAATGGCTGCACAGATACGGGTTCTCCAAAGGATAGCATGCTCTGCGAACGACACTCCTCTGCGCTTACTAATGCAAGAGTAAATCACGATGCCTGCCAAGGGTCAAACGAGGAAGTCCTTCTGAGGCTCAAGCGGGGAAGTCGTATTTTTCCGCCGTGTCTCCCTCTGTCTCGTTGTCTAATGCCGAGTCAACACGAAACTCGAGCGCCACTGATATTGGGAATCCTCACCGTCTCAGTTCGATCGCGGAGGGACAGTCATTTCAAAGGAGTGTGCCTCTCTGAGAGAAGACGGGGATGGTGGACGACGTGACAGTTGGGCTATGCGGCGAACAAATCTAGCTTTATGGCCGTAGTTGTCGGAGAATTATTTTTCATGTGATGTGTGTACATATATCGCCTCTACAGTACACTAGGTTTGAGATGTGATGGAATTTGTTGCAACGACCCATTGTAGTAACTGCACGAAGTTATGTAATAATGAGTTAGGATCTAGTTCAAAAGTTATCTCAGGCTGTACACCTGCCCTTCTCGTTCGACTATTTCTCTAACGGTTCGCGTGTATATATCTTAACAAGTTTTTATTTTCAGAAAAGATAAATTTTAGAAGTTCATCCATGGACTAGCTTAAAACTTCGACATATTTAGAACTGTTACTTGAGAAATATAAAAAGATCTCACTAATTTTCAAGCGTTGCATATTCTCACGCTTATTTTTTAACAAAATTTATTTAAAAGTCCTCGTGTACAATAATTGTAAGTGATAATAATGATTTTTTGCTCACTTGAACCAAAACTACTCACTGATTCACAGTCCTCTTCCTTCGTCACCCAACTTCCCACAGTACATCAGTATAGTCGTTAATTCTACGACCTCCCATAACCCCGCTGGTTGGTATCCGCTGTGCCGGCTCTCCGATACGACTTCTCATAATGACAGGAGACTCTTCTGAGTCCCTTCCGATGAGAAACGCAAGGCCTCAAACGTGATACATAAATCTTACGCCGTGTCTGCCTGCGCAATGTTTTTGCCACTGAGTAAATGCCAAGGTTAAAAGCAATTGGAAATGATGACGATTCCGAGCACATAAGTTTAAGGATGATTTTGAAAAGAGTCTTCCTTTGCGCAGTCGTGAGTGGACCCAACATTTTAATGTACATATATGAATTTTAGTATCAGTATTGTAAAGAATATGTATTTAGTACTTTTATATAATTATTTATATTGTACGACACATTTCACAGCTTTACTGTATCGTAGGGTACACTTTTTCTAAGGAAAAGACAAATAGGATAGATTATTCAAGTCTTGTACCTATTGGTAAATATAGGTGCAATAGCTGTAATATATGAAAAACGGCAATACCAACTATGTGTCAATCCACAGAGTTTTTTATTGGTACGACTAGTGTCAACGCAACTGCATCATCATCAAGTATCTTAGATAGTACCTGATGATGATGCAGTAGAGTTGAAACTAGTTGTACCAATAAAAAACCCTGTGGAGTGAAACATAGTTATTTTTGTCATTACTCATGATAGACTTTCACAAATAAACGCCATGGTAGACTTCCACAACTAAGAATTGAATTCAGCTGTAATAAACCTTAAAGTAAGTCAAACTCGTTGAAATTTTATTATACTTCAACAAAATCATATCAGAATTGTTTGTAAATAAGGATTTCACTTCTCAATTTGCCAAGGACCAACTTGAAAATAATCATGTAAGTGACTTCAACACATACATTTTACATTTTCTCCCAAAAGGCTTAAAGATGGATACTTTGTAAATAATTGAAATTACTCGGCAGCCAAAAAACATTCGTAATGAGCTGCTTTTTCCGCACCTCTCCCCACTCCTTTCCGATAAAATTTCTTCGCTGAATGATAACCTTTTCTATCACACACGCTCTTAATCTATATTCCCCTGCCTTGCCTTCCAAAAGTCGGTTTTTCTCTACACTCCACCCATATCACGTCATAATCTCAAAAATATATAAATATTATACAAACGATTATTAATGACAAAATAGTAAAAATGTAAACTGCGTTGTACAAATTAAGTAATTGTAGAAAATTACAGAATTTTCTTTTCAACAGTCCTTCGATGAAAGGACGTCTGATTTCGTTAACCTTATCCATGGAATATGTTGAGCCACATCGGTTTCTCATTCATCGTGGAGCGTTTGTTCATTCATGCGGAAACATACACACCGTTTACCAATCGAACTCAGATCGATTTAGCCGGTACAGCTAGGTACGATAAACGCAACGGGCTCGTGGGATCAATATGAGAAGCGGGCTAACTTGCCCGCTTTCTCTACCAGTCTGAGATTTCAAATCAATATGAACCGATTCAAATCAATATTTCAATCGATTTCGCATAGGTAAATCAGGCGATCCGAGTTGGCTGGCTTAGAATGTTCAGATCGGTCCGAGATCATATCGATCTGAGATCTATTAGTAAACGTAGTGATAGAAACCTAATTTTAATTCCCTGTTCACTATCAGTATTCCCTGTTCACTATCAGTAGGCCAGCTTCTTTTGATCAATTTTTTCCCCGAAAGTTCTGAATAAGTGATTCATATTTATTAACAAAAATGCAAAGTTTTACTTTACCACAAAAACTTGCTTGTAGCCACTTCTCCCATCTCGTTTATTTCTTTTGGAAAATGCTTCATAGACCCAATTAACTAAACATTTGGACTTCTATACTGAAATAAAATGTGTTTCCCAAAGAATTCTACATTACTTGTGGCACGCGTAAGGAAGTGTGAGTAAACTACACCTTTGGGGAAGTTATGGGGTTTGTTATGATATATCACTTAGCAACCACAAACCGTTACTCATAGCTGAAGCCATTCCGAGGCGGATCATTTCCAATGAAACGCTTTCCCATATTCTGTCTTCTCTTTCCACTTTAACGACCCCGACTCCCTTCTTGGCTCAGAAAAAGACATCCTTTCATCTTCTCTCCCGTGGCTGACGTCTTACTCTCGCAGAACACGCCTCCTATGGCACGAAATGGAACTAATCACTCTTCCTCCCCATGTCATTGCCCGGGACAACCTTTCAGCAAACGGCTCACTACGGCCTTATCTCACCATTCATCTCACCTACCAACACTGCAGCGATGGCTTAGAGAGGAATTTTCGGATGCTGCAAACTCATGATAAAATTTCACGTGGAGTCTCATTCCTTTTTCTCCAAGACGTCTGCTAGTGAAATATCTGCCTCTTTGAAACCTCTGCCTGAATTCATTAAACTCGTTGCGTTGGTGATGATGTAGAAAAAAAGGGTGACTGCAGACCCAAATTAGCTTGTAGCTAAATGATAAATTTTGCAATCTGCTCATTAACCTAGAGGAAAAATTGATTAATCAATATTTATGTTAACTTCAACTGTGCCAAGTGATTAAAATAATACGAAAACACTACCTTTGTAAAAATAAAATCTATGGCAAATACTGCAGAGTAATTAGAATGTATGCTATTTCGGGAAAAAGGTTCAGGAAATTGCAAAAGGAAATCGTAAGGAAATTGCATTCGACAAAGACAGGTGTGAAGTGGGGTATTTTGTATAGGGAGGAGATGTACAAATAAGCTGTATTTACTTTACTAGCAGCTATTAAAAAGTGCTGGCATCGGAAAAAAGGTTGACCGTGCATAAGCTAATTCAGAGGAATAATATGACAGGCTATATAGAAATAATTTATAAAAAGTTTTAAATATTTTTGAGAGAATGAGCACTTATGAAGACTAATCGAGATAATAGTAAGGAGTATATGAGAGTAAATGGAATATTTATTGACCAATTTTCAATGAATAAGGCATTGAAGTAAGATACCGGTGGGTTTTTTAAATGATTTATCATAGAAAAATGTTTGAGAGATGCCTACAGAGATAAAGACAGCGTAATACTTGGAAATGCCTTTCCTCGACCGGTTTCAGCGACTCATCGCCATTATCAAGAGGTTAAACAAACATCGACACTCACCAGTCTTTCCCTTTTACACCTAACAACAGAGGAGGGGGCGGGGTTAGGGAAAGAGGTGGGGGCAAGTAAGCAAGAGGAAAGTAAGGAGAATACAAAATTTTTTGGTTAGAGAGCAAGGTCACTCACCACTTCTTTCCGTAAGAGTCCCCACCTTCCTCCTTCTCGAAGGTTTCTTAACACAGACCTTGCTACCGAACCGAAAAATTTTGTATGCTCCTTACTTGCCTCCCCCACCTCTTTCCCTAACCCCGCCCCCTACTCTGTTGTAAGGTATGAAGGTGAACGACTGCTGAGTGTCGATGTTTATTTAACCTCTTGATAATGGTGATGAGTCGTTGAAACCGGTCGAGGACGAATAAACCGCGTGGAAAACTACTAATTTTTTACAACTAAGTTTTATTTATTTTCTTATCGGGTAAAACTTTCACCAAGTGAGCCCGTCGACGATTAATTTTACCTTCTTTGAAGCAAAAGAGAGAAAGGAATTAAAGTTAAATGAGTCTGAGGCCAAATTAATGGTTTTGGAAATATAAAAATTATTGCATGCCATTTCAAAGATCAATTATTTTTCAAAACACGGAAGTTGCAACCTTACTTCTTGATACATTTGTCTCAATTATATTTCTCTAAATATAAGCTGGAGATGATGTGTTTTGCTAACCAATCAGTTGATAAATGAATAAGAGTGTCGAAATATTTTCTCATTTTGATTGGTTGCGATACACCCTAAAGGAAGTTTGTGCGAGATTTTTCCCAAGTCATATGTCCAATTTTAATTATTTTTCATTCAAGAACTATAAGATGTATTAAGTATACATCTTAACAAATGGTGATAAAAATTTATTATAAATTACTGAAATTCTCAGTGACTAATTCTCTGTTATTAATGAGAGAGTTAATATGGCCCATGTTTTCACGCCGAATACTGAAAGCTCCTTGGCAATCATATATTTTTTGCGATTCCATAGAAGTTACTGCAGTAACATATATGCCGCAGCGTTAAAGAAACTAGGTTTTGTTAAATCTATAATAGGAAAGTCCTCGGATGAAAAAGTCAAAGAGAGATACTACTTCGCTCTGGTTAGGCCACATCTCGAATACGCTGCGAGCATTTGGGACCCTGGGCAAATAATTTTAACAAAAAAAAATTAATCAAATACAAAGAAAAGCAGCGCGCTTTGTTAAAAACTGATACGAGCGAACATATAGTGTCTCACATATGTTAGAAGGATTAAGGTGGGAGACTCGGAGGCTATACGCTAGGCTTATTTTGCTTGATAAATTCAGAACTGATATTTTTCAGAACGACATAGAGAATATTATCACGACTCCTCACAACACCTCTAGGTCTGACAGATGCGATAAAATTAAGAGATACACTGCCGAACAGATAGGTACAAAAACTCGTTCTTTCCGCGGACAATAAGCGACCACAATTAAAATTGAGCTCCACTAAATACACTCCTATAAAACATGTCACCATTTCATCTCCAAAAAATTTACACCTTTACTCGGCTGGTGACCTAACACCCCCTGCCACACGCCCATGCTGCGGCTTGCAGGTTATTATGTAGATGTAAATAAATGTGATTATATGGTCCAGATTAATTTCTTTCCAGCGCATGCTTGATTCACAATTCTGGCTCATGCTTGGCAAAAACAGTTTGAATGTGACCAGGGCACTTGGAATCAAGGCCACTTTAAGCCTTTTAAGTCTTCGCAAGTGAGGGCGATAAATTGATCGCTCAAGGAGGGGGGATCATTCAATGGGGGAATAGGCGAGAGGAGATGGAGGACGTACAGAGGCTTCAGATGTTCCCACGCTTTCCCTTTCCACCACAGAGAGCACACTCTCGTGGGAGGAGTGTTATTTTAGTCGACTTGGGTCGTTGAACATATCGATTGTCGACTCGGACGATTAGGCTTAAAGAGGGTTGAAGCGCTTTTTGAATCATCTTTCCAGAAAACTGTAAAAATATTGGATCGGATATTTTTCTTTTCCTTTGTATGATTTTCATACCGGGAAAGAAAGGGGTAAATTGTTTCTCATAGAATCATTACCTCCTACCATTCATGAATAAGTGGTATTTGTGATAGTAATCATTTCAAAGATCATTTACCCGAAGATGGATACTAAATTCGTATCGCTTAGTGTTACACTGTGCAAGTTTCTGGTTTATCAATGAATTCACTTGAGCACAGTTTACCGGGAAAAAAATCATTCACCTGGGCTGGAATTCGAACCCAGTTCCCCTCGATTTTGCCGAACGATCTAACAAATTAGACTAACCTAATCGAGGTTTGGGTTCGAGTCCCAAATGGGAGTTATTTTTGAACCGTTCGAGATAATCCCGGTCGCGTAACTAACGAATCCCGAGGTACAACAACGAATTGTTAGAGATTTTTATGAGTTTTAAACACACGGAAGGATAACTTAAGTTAGTTCGAGCGAAAAACCATTTCGTCTAGAAATTCATGAAACTGGTCTCATTTTGGCGAAAAATATCTCACCAAAATTAAATATATCAAAATATCATTACCAAAGTTTTTTCATAAATTTTTGACAAAAATACCAGCCATTTCACATGGGAAACTGCACGTGTATGGACTCCGGAAAGGCCTTATTTTAAAACATTAGGAATTTCTAATAACTAGATCTCGTCAAAAAATGAACAGTGTAGTTTCTGCAATTATTCAAGTATTTATAAAAATAAATCGTAGTGTCACCGCAGTAATTTTTTCACGATCACAAAAAATTTTCCGTTATGAAGGAGATTTGAACGTATCGCGCGAAAACTAATGAGTCAAGTTAGACTTATACAGATATTTTTCTTTAATTACTAATAATTTCAGTCATATTTAAGTATATTGTTGCACCATTAATAACGCAGCATTTAATTCATGCTTCCTAGAGGTGCTGAAATTAAAACGCATTATTCGAATATGATCTCGATTATGACTAGAGAACTATCTCGCTAAAGATACCTTAAGGGTTTCATATTCCGTTTATAGCGTTTTTAAAAGTGATATTTAACCACACCAAGAATATTCCACCGACAAAAGTAGATCAGTAAGATGATTTTTTGAGATTTTTAAAAGTGGTTTAGATAGCAGAAATCTCGAACAGATCGTTTATGTACCAAGTGAACCCTTAGTTACATGATCGGAATTTTTTGTAACGGTTAAAACACAACCCTCCTAGGCGTTTGATATTTTTTACGTCACTAGAGTGCGTGACCATTTGAAGGTAAATCCAATTTAGTGACTTCGAGGTCAGTTATAAAGTTCTTTGAACCAGTGTATTGTTCTCCTAGCTGTGTAATTCGACCTTCCATTTTATACGGGTATCTCTCACCTAGAGGGGTGTATTTAACCGCTCGAGATTTTTTCGATTGCGTAACTAAGGAGTCACGTGATACAATTTGAGATTTTGATGCATTTATCCCCTCGTAAAAAAGCTTACGTGGCATTTCCGATCGAGTTTTTCTCGAGTAATAATGTACATCGAGTGAAATTTAGCGATGAAAGTCGTAATGAACAAAATATGAGCCGCTTAAGATAATCATCCGAGTGGTTTTATCTCACCAAAATCTCTAACCGTTCGTTTTAGTATCACGTGACTCTTAAGTGCACGAGATTACCTCGAATGGTTCAAGCACAGCCTCCCAGATACGGAATTACCCGGAGCCTCATAGCCTTGAGGAGAAGACTTGAATTTCATTCCAAAAAAATACGTAGAGCTGTTCCCTATTTTTTGTTTACAAATAAAAGTTCTCTTTAAGATGAATTTATTCCATACCTATTTGATAAGAAACTGTTCACGCGTGGTAAAAATAGTTCGGATGTGCCATTGAGGGAGGGGGAACGAAAGGGAGGAGAGGGGTGGTTGACAAAAGATGGGGCAAGGGATCGACCTCCCCCTTCCGTTTATCAATGTTTATCGAGGGAAGAGAGTCATATCAGGGCGGGATAATGGTCGACGTTTTCTGACGTGATGTAATCGAGGCGTTGTGTCAAGTTTTCGGTACATATCCCGACAAAGTGGATTGTACCATAATTGGCGGGAGTATCAGCGCTAATTTTTGACCTTTTTTTGCAAAAAGAGCTGTATACCGTTGCAAAAAGACTTTATTTTTAAACACCAAATATGAAGAATCCGTTACTAATTATGACAACTAATGCATCAATTAGGTGAACTATATTTTACTCTAAACCTGATAAAGCAAGATGAACAATCTAGAAGTGAAATTTGGTAAGAATTGCACAAAGATGTCCCCCAACTTGCTGCCATTATCATAGCGTGAACGTAAGATTGACTTACAGCCGGGCAATATTTTCAAATGCCAGATACGGTTTGCTCAGTGACCGTTGTCGATGCAATCAACACTGGGCCATCATAATGGATTCCAATTTGTGCGATATTCCGCAGACGAAAAACTATTCTACTTGATCGGGACTCGAACTCGGTTTCCTCGACTTAGCGCCTAGTACTTAAGTCAGTTAAGCTACAGCACTTAAAAGTAAAACATTTGCACTTTGGTTTATGCGAGGGGGACTCCGTAAAGGTAATACCGTAGCTAGTCTCAGGGCCGTATTCATAGTCGTTACCTGGGTGTCCCCCAGGTGTGGGGGATCCCCTTGGCTCAGAAATGGTATTCATCGCCGTTACCTAGGGGACTGCCGTCCCCTAACCCTCCCCCAGGCCGTCGATTTCCTGGGTAAGGCATGAAGCTTACCCAAAGCTCCCCTTACGCAGTACTGCTACCCACGCGTGGAACGAATTTATATTACTGTACTAATGGCAGTACATGATAATATCAACAGCTTTCTATAGTAACGTCTTCTGTTTACAAACACGGGTACTTAATGAACCAATCTCATATTCCTCACCATTCATAGTACATAAATATTAAAGTAATATTGTAAAAATTCCCTCATATTCCTCAATCATTTTTCATCAACATCCTGTAACAGTACACTGTATCATTGTTTATAACGTGCTTGGTTACGGTGAAAAATGGGCATCGAAAACATCGAGAACCATTCAGCGGAACCTTTCATATGTATTTTTCCGCGGGATTGTAGCCGAATCTCTTACGCAGGCGTCCCCTGGCTGGGTGTTACCCAGGTAAGGTTAATGAATCGCTCAGCGTAGGGGACCCCTATGTGTCACCTGGCTAGGGGATACCCAGGTAACCCCTAGGAATACGACTATGAATACGGTCATCAGTACCCTCACGTACCAATACATTGCAATCACCGATCTTCGCGGACGCCACCGTCAGTCACTGTCGCGTAGGGAGGCGTCGATCGTAATCCTGCTCTGGGCGGTCGGGAGACAGACAGTGTACACTGTACACGCGACCCCATCACGGGAGGGGGGGTGAAGATTTGTCGTCCAGACAAAGAGTTCCTCGTTCACCGCTGAGGGGGGCGGAACCCCTTTCATGGGCAGCGACTACCCCTTTGATGCATTCGCGTGAATTCGCAGCGCCGCCCCTCATCACCCCCTCCCCCACGTCCTTCTCGAAACTCCCGAAAGACGGCGCACCAAGCGAGCTGCTTTATATTCCCTCTTCCGAAGCCGTGAGTCATGAGGAGAGAAAGAGAGAGGGAGGGTTCTAGAGTAGGGTTTGGGAGGGTTTGGAAGGATTTACCCTTCACTGCGGACGGAGCATGTGATTTCTCGATCCATCAAATCCCACTCGTCGGAGTGCACGTGAGTGGAGCAAGGCAGTGGTTGCCGAGGAGTGACGTAATAATGGAAACCCCGTGATCACGCACTGCGGAGGAACTGTGATACGAATGTGATAAATAATATACGAGTGAGAATCCGCGCCCCGTTAGTCACTTGTCTCTGTCGCCTTTGCAAAAGTTACCAGCCACTACAAAATAGTGTTGGATAATTTGAATAGCTCAAGGATTGGATTGGATTTTGAGGAGGCAACCGACAGCTGAGGTCATTTCCGCCATATGGGATAAGTAAGGGTGGAAGAGTGGATAGAAATCCGGCGTCGACATTAGCCTGCTCACGGCTTAACGTCTCACCCGACAGACTACTTGAAGTGCCCTCCACAAGACACTCAAATAGGGATCGGGTTTCCTCAACAAAATAACCTCCCCTGCCTCACCTGCAGGGATTTGAACCCTGGCCGCCCGTGTGGTAGGTGAGTACTCTAGCCACCACACCAACCCGATCCCCCAATAGTGCAATTGAAAGTATGGGAAGATTTTAGGAGAACTGTAGCTGGTGGAAGAGCTTCTCAGGCCATCGACGCAGATAGCATTGAAATATGCATTAAGTAAGATTTTTAAGAGTGTTTTGGGATCAAGTGAGGTCAATATTTTCTTACGCTGCTTTTCATTAAGAAATGAAGGAGGCTGAGGTTAATCCAACTTAAGATTTAAGTCACCACTGATATCATCATTTATCACACTTGAAATTATTTTCCAACAAGTCACTTTCTAGGGCTAACGCCATAGAGGTCGCCGAAAAATATGCTATGAAATCAAGGTTTGTTGCGGAGAAATGTACGACCCTGATGTTAAGTAAAGAGAAGTCATTTAATCATATTAAACATTTTTCTTTGAAATTCTTTGTTCATAGATCGAATATAATATTAGAACCCAATTTGATGAATGATATGATTCTTTCTCAGCGAATAATCCAAGTGTATTCTTATTTGGCTTCAAACCGTAAATTATACACTTGATCGTTGTACCACAATAAGACGGAAATATATTACAAATTGTTGTTTCAAGGTAATTGCAATTTAACTTTTGCCGAGCTCTTTCCGAAATTGTAATTTTCAGTTGTAATTGAGTTAAACATTTCTTAATTAACTTCAAGTAAGCTAACCTACATTTCCGTGTAATTTTCCCTTCACGGCAGATGTTTTAATCGTAATTCTAAGACATACACACTAATTGGGTTTTAGTGTGGTATTGAAACAACCATGATCCTTTGATTGGACTGCGCGCAAAACAAATCATAAATATTAGATCGTCTGTCTGTAGTATTTGTTCAGAGACGTAAGGTGACTCTTTCAGCTGCGCACCTAGAATCGCCTTGGCATTTGAAATATTATTTCCCCCAATAACGCTCTCTACCAACGTTTTCTCTTCAATGTATTCGAGACCGAAAAACCAACTAATTCCTTTTGTGGCCACCGTACAGGGCTGGGACCCATCGCTTCTCATTCAGAGGAAAACTTTTACACCATCTACATCTACATAATACCCTGCGAGCCGCCGCATGGGCGTGTGGCAGGGTGTGTTAGGTCAGCAGCCGTGTAAAGGTGTAAATTTTTTGGAGATGAAATTGTGACATATATTATAGGAGTGTATTTAGTGGAGCTCAATTTTTATTGTGGCCGCTTATTGTCCGCGGAAAGAACGAGCTTTAAACCTATCTGTTCGGCAGTGTATCTCTCTTGTTTTATCGCGGCTGTCAGACCTAGAGATGTTGTGAGGAGTCATGATAATATTCTCTGTGTCGCTCTGAAACACACCAGTTCTGAATATCTCAAGCAGTCTAAGTCTAGCGTGCAGCCTCTGAGGCAGAGATAAGCAACTGCCTCGTGAAGTGTTCTCAGGCTTCCCTCCGGGTTGAGAGGGCCGCCTTGCGGTTGCTGCCAACGTTTCGACAGAGGTCACAGCCATCGTCATCAGGCCTAATGACAGTCGGAAAGACAGCCGTCGAAAGTTTGGAAAAAACTTTCGACGTATTTCATATTCCTGACTCGGTGGAAAACTCAAGAAAATTTTATCGACCCTATTTCCCGGAAAACACCAAATACTTCAAAGATTGAAGAAAACGCATCTTTGTCAGTACTGCTCCGACGGAGGTGACTCTCATCCCCTCTTCTCTGATGAAAGCGTTGCCGTCCAGATCTGCTTGCTTCAAGATTAACATCCCGTATACGATGCGTGGTTCCAGTTTTCGGGGGATTTTCAATCGCCTCAGGGTGTCTGCCGCAGATATATTTTTTTCGGAAAGAAGGAGAGGGCTCACAGATCGTTCCTTTTCATTCCACGAGTCCCTTTAATCTTCTTCGGCACTCATTTATCTTTGTCGCGACGTCCACTCTTCGTTTCCACTGCGGACACCGCTTCGTTCTTCCCTTTCACGCGACGTTCCCCCACTCCTACAATACTTCCGTCCCTCTAAAAAAAAATCCCCGCCACCCGAGGCGTGGAATTAATTAAAAATGATTCCGAGGATCGGTTTCTTTCGCTCGCGCCGCTATCGGCGCCGCGTGTTTCCGCGAAACCCCCCCCCCCACTCCCTCGTCCACCCCTTTTGTATTCGGAAATACGAGGGGGAGAAGGAGGAAAGGGAAGATGGGACGAAATAATATTGACAGCTGAACCCAACCTTCCCCTTCCCACTAGGGATGTGGTATCGTATTAAAAGTATCGATTATGCACTCATAATAAACATCGGCTGAAAGTAATGCAAAGTTTCACTTAGATAAATTTTAATTGACCTAGGTTCCGATGTCTACATCATCATCAGGCCTAGAAGCAATGCCTCTTAGTGAAAGGTTTTTACCACATTGTATGTTTTTCCCCATTACCCACCCGTCCCTCCCCCTCACCTGGACTTCCCTCGCTACTCCACTCCCCCTTTCCCCCCCCTTGTCCTCTCCTTCCCCTCTTCCCGCCACTTCTCCTCCCTATCCAAACTTCCTTCACCTTTTGTATATATACTCCTCTTGCTCTGTTATTTGTGTCTGATGATTATGTAGTACATCGAAACCTAGGTCGAGTAAAATTTATCTAAGTGGAAATTTGCATTACTTTCATTCTTTATGATGGAATCGTTCCACCACATCAAGCCTGAAACTTCTCTTTTTATACTCATAATGAATATCGACTGAAATTTATCGATACACATACATATAAATACAAAAATATCGATAATTAGCAAGAACCTAATCTGCAAATAAAAATAATTGACTGTCGAATTCAATGTACGTTATTGCCTGGCAAATAGTCTCCATGTACTACTTCTGAGAATAATGAAAAATGAACGAGCAAAGAGTGAGCCAAAGAATGAAAGAAGACTGGCAAAATAGAAAGGAATAGATAGTGTTAAATGATGAAAGTAGGCAATTGTAGATCACAAATGGCTATAACTAAAATAAGAATTATGTAATTAGTTTACTCATTCATATAACAAACACTTTATGTATTGATCAGCTCACTTTCTCTCCAGCCAATAGATTGTAATAATTACGTATCTCCGCTCTAAGGCAAAAACTATTCGTAGATAAGTAAAGACTTATACGTATGACTATTAAATTCACCAATCAACAGAAATAAATTTTGGTGGGCGGAATGTTTCGGAGATTTAAATATAATGAACAATTGCTCGGTAAAGAAAATGGTAGAAAAAACGTATACTTCAACTCAAGACGCGTGTAAGAATTTTTGAGAAAATATTCCACTGAAACGATGGCCACAGCTAGCAAAAAAATTGAACATGATGAATAAGCAGACACATTTGGTTAACTGTTTGGGCATCCTCTTCCAATTGCACGGTCAATGAGCACTCTATTGTATTCGATACCTAAGAGTTTGATACACCTGTATGGGTACTCCTTCGAGTTAACTATTTAAAGAAATGCATCGAATTCGGAACAACTTCTACACCTACATCTACACACTACACTGCGAGCCGCCACATGGGCGTGTGGCAGGGGTGTTAGGTCACCAGCCGTGTTAAGATGTAAGGTTTTGGCAGATGAAATGATGGTGTATTATGGGAGTGAATTTATTGGACCTCAGTTTTTACTGTGATCACTTATTGTGCGCGGATAGAACGAGTTTTTGCACCTATCTGTTCGGCAGTGTATCTCTCTTATTTTATATTGGACCAGAGTCCCAAATGCTCGCGGTGTATTCGAGGTGTGGCCTAAACAAATCGAAGTAGTAACTCTCTTTTACTTATTCATGATAAAAAAGATAAAAATGTGTGACTTCCACAATTCATTGAACACTCTCGACCGGTTTCGGCTATCACGCCATCATCATGTCTAAAAGTCGAAACCGGTCGCTAGTGTTCAATATATTTTGGAAGTCACAAAGTTTCATCTTTTTTATTATTATGTCCTTTCACTACGTGACAGCTTCAAGTCTCCATTTTACTAATTCATCCGAGAACCTTCCGAATTATTCACTTAACAAAGCCTAGTTTCTTTAATGCTGTGCCGCATATTTTTTTGTATGTGTGTTTCCCGCGATATATCAGAAGTTAAGGTAATTCCAAGATATCTTAGAATCCAAGATTACTTAGAATCGAAAAAGAAACATCGATGAGACTATCGAGACATTTTCCGATTCCCTACTCTCCACCCCTTTCCCTCCCTTTCACGCCATCTCCTCTCCTTTCCGTGGGTTCATGCGCGAGAGGCTTCCCTCTTTAATTCACACACGCACACTCCTTCCACCTCTTTGCTCCCGATATCATTCACGCCATTCACCGCAGTCGCTGTCGAAGCGACCGCCTCTTGTTCATTTGCTCCTCCGATCCTCGCGGGGTGCGTACTGCGCGCTTTAAGGGATGGGGGGAAGAGATCGGCGCGGTGTCGTTAGTTGTGGTCGGATGGGGGTGGCGGCGGCGTCGTCAATTAGAGAGACTGAGCGAGTCGGGGAGGGTCGTTGGATCTTGGAACTTCTCTTTCCCGGGGAAATGTTTTGAGAGCGATGGAAGGGGGGGAGGTGGGTTAAGTGTTGACGCGAACGGTTCGAACTGATTGCGAGGGATGTTTATGGAATACGAGCGAAAGCATGACTCACTTCCTCATCCGGCTGTTCCCCTGCGCTCCGGAGGGCGAATTCAAATGCAAAAAACTTAAACTTGACTGCGGCAGGCTTCACTTCGTTGAGGTTTTGGATGTGCATATCTATTATTATGTAAAATACTTTGTACCTTTTAACAATATTTCATTGCTTAACGGCATCGGCATGTTCAAGGGCAATTATTTTGTACCTGAAGAGGTTTGTGATGTACATATCTATAATAATGTAATACACTTTGTACTTTATAGCAATATTTTATTGCTCAATAGATTTGGCTGGTAAAAAGGCAATCATTTTGTACCTGACGAGGTTTGTGATGTGCATATCTATAATACTGTAATATCATCATCATAATTGTGATTCTGACCTTGGACAGATTTGAACGGTACTGCCTCAACAGCATTATGTCCTGGGCCTCTCTCTTCATAGCTCCTTCCTTCTTGTATGTCTGTCAGCATTCCATGCCTCCTCCTTCCTCTTCCTCTCTTCCTTTCTATTTTCCCTTCTATAATTAATTTATGAACACTATTCCTCCTTAAAATATCCCCAATCCAATTAGTCTTCCTCATTTTAATTTCTCTCAAGATACTCAAGATCTCAAGATGTAATATACTTTGTACTTTATAACAATATTTCATCGCTTAACGGCATTGGCAGGTACAAAGGCAATCATTTTGTACCTGACGAGGCTGTGAAACTGTGAAGATCTTACTACGTATAAAATTTGATGGTAAATTACAAAGTATTTTACACTATTAGAGATACTTGCATCAAAACATCTAAGCGTCGCTCTATTCATGCGAAATAGACTTTAAATTCGACCGTCTCGACGACCATTAGTCAAGCATAAGTCATTCTAAGAGTGTAATGAGATAATTACAAAAATACGATCACATATTGCATCAAATAAATTTATATTCTCATACATGTATGAGAAAAAGGAAGTGGACCAGGAGCATAGGTAAAAACGCTACCCTCGCAACATTTATATTATTGGCAGCTTCGACCACAGCAATAGTGTTCACTAATGGTAAGTAGAAAAAAATGGCTTTTTAAACCATTCCACATGGCACAAGTTTCAAACAGAAATTGTAGGAACGCATTGCAGCTAACTAAAGAAGCAAGGATTTATAGTGTGATCTTTACGTTTTCTGAGAAGTAACTAGATTCAATGTAATTCGGGAGATGAGGCCCATTATTTAACTTACGCTTTGCTAGCGGGTTCCAACAGATTTTTTAATAAACTCGACATACGCAATAATCTCAAAATATCTTTAAAAACCTATCTATACTTTAATTTTTTTAATTAAAGTTCAACTGATGTGATTTATAAATGTTGAAAATTCTCTTTTTGTGTTTTACATTTACCATAAATTAAATTTCAAGATAAACACCAAGGGGATGAAATCCTAGGAGTACCCAATCATTTGATATGACTGAGAATCGAATTCGGATCTCCCAATTGCCGGTCAGATGTGCCAGCCAGTCTCACCTCAAGCCATCACGACTTCGTCTCCAGTAGTGTTAAATAATGATGCGTGAAATGAGACGAGAAAAATTAGTTCGCATTTAAACTCTCGCCGTAATACGTCTTGAATTAAGATGGCTTTTGTGGTGCAAGTGGCAAACACGCCTGACTGGCAATCTGGATATTCGGGTTTGAATACTCGTCGAATCAAATGCTTTTTGTATTGTTCATTCCATTCTCTTGGTATATGCTTTTTTAACCTCGCCCAAAATTCTACATGTCCTACCAAAAGGTTTAAAGATGGATGCATTGGAGCAAATGGAAATTATCAAAGTGTCAAGCAACCTTTGCAACGAGTTTCTTTTTCCGCACCCCTCACCACTCCTTTTCGAAAAATCTTTTCGTTTTACAAGCCCCTATGTTCCCCTGCCTTTCCACCCAAAAATTAGTTTGTTCTCCAAATCCTCCCCCCAGCTTATTGACGTTAGTTACTATCGTAGCTATCAATAAATAACATGTAAACAATTGTTCCTGAGGATGTAGCAAGCTGCGATTTGCGTAGCAAAATAATAACAACTGTTTAGGAAACACACATCGAAAGTGTTATAGCATAAAAATCCAAAACCTTCTTTTTTGGCGTAACGTTATATGTTAATAAAGCCGACAAAATACAAAGTGAAGCTTAGAATATTTTGTGAAACTACCATTTATCAGTGGTCAATGAGTCGACAGGTAAATTGTAAGCATAAATCTCAGTCAGTGAAAGATAATGTCAAGCCTCCTCGGTTACTGCAATTCATCATATCAATTCTCTAACACACATTTCAAAGTACGTGTTCATAGTACGAATGATGCACCAACGAAACGTAAAAATTTGAATATTTTCTGTAGCTAGTTTGATATTTGGCTGGGATAGTACAAATCAATGCGTAAATATTTTCAGTGAAGTTCATGAACTCAAGGGTGAAGTGGTGACCTAGCTGTGTATGTTTGCAATACACCTTTTTGTAAGGAACTAGTTTAGAAAATGTTGGAAGAGGGAAAGTCGTTAATCGCTCCAACTAAGTTCTTTTCCCACTATTCCTAATTCCGTCTCTCTGAAGGACGATGAGCAAGAAGTAAGGTTGGACCATTTGTCGCTTTCCCGTGGCCAAGTAATGGCCTTCGCCAACTTGCAGACCGGTTATTTGGTCTTCGTGGATCGCAATTTGTCTCGCTTTAAATTTATAGCAGCTGAGCTGCATTTTCGCATACTCTTAGAACAGGAGCGTATTCCATCCTGAAAAGAAATCGTATGAAGTGATAAAGCAAGGAACTTTGGAGCACTTTTAATAAACTTCAAATCTTTTCTTGAAAGCATTAATTGTGTTGTTTATTAAATTGTGCTCAGTAGAAAATGAATCATCATAAGTCATTTTTATTTTACTGCTCTCTGAGATAAGACGAGTGAACAAAATAGTTCACTTAAGAATATCAAACATTTCTGGCGAGGACTAGCTCAAATCATAGTTGTGGGGAAGCAAAATTAAACAAATGAATAGGAACAATGGAGTACGTCCAGTAAAATATCACAAATGAATTATAAATGTAAATGCAGTGGGAATCGAGGGTCAATGAGTGTACATTTTAATAAGTTTTAGGCGAGAAACATTCTATGACCATATTTCATTTAGATGCATCTGTTCATGCGCTAAAACGCACCAGTATAAGAATAATTACAAGAATTTAAAATATATTACTAATTATAGAAAATATAACTGTAATTTTCCGTTACAGTATTCCAGATGAAGATGAGAATATATTTAAATTAGTTTTTCCGTTTATTGGACTTGACAATTTTATATTTGTTAGGAACAATTCTTATCATAATAAGAAATATTCGAAAATTAAAAAATATGTACATATTTTTTATTTTATTACAAATTAAAAGCCATGTGTCATAAAGCTTAGTGCTACAATAATATGGAATTTTCATTAAACCAAATAGATATGATGCATGTTTTTTACTTTTATTCGTAGATTATTGAGGACACCAATGTGAAGTGTAATGTAATCACTGCTAGTACTTGTTCGCAGTTTTTATATGTTGCAGTTGGTGCTCGTAATTTTGATACGTAAATTTTTATAACCTGAAAATAACCGTCAACGGGCAGCTTACAACAATAGTTTAAATACCATAACATAAACAAACCTGAATATTATTGATCACGTATAGTGTCGTCTAATAATAAAAATAACGTCATAATAAAAATAGTTTCCGTTGGAATAATAAAGAAATAACGTCACATTAACCCGCATGCTAACCTAATTTGCCTACGTAGCATAAAATATATACAATAATAGCGGATCCGCATTCCTCATCGGAGAAAGTAGGCATCCGGAGCTAGACTGATGACGCTGAGGTAACGCTCGTCAATAGTCGTTACCATAGTAGAGAACGGCAGTCAATTATAATAAATTATAATTTTAGCAATCACAACGTGGGACCCCATGAGAATTTAAATTATATTACGGAAGTTTATGCAAAAAAGCCATTTAATCATTATGAGAGGTTCTAAAGAGTTGTCCAGGACTTTGGTCCCATTTCACAATTGTAATCTTAAGAAATGAGAATTTCCTTATTCCCGTTCCTTTCTTTGTTACCTTTTCCATGGTCGTGGTTCTCATGAACTTTTAATTTGTACCATAAACCCCTGAGCAGGGCTCACCGCATCCTAAAAAAGTGGACCAAATCTTAGCTATGATTCCTCTTCTGTGATATTTCTACTAATAGGTAAATTTACGAACACAAAGTTTTCGCAGCACAATCAAAGGAGCTGTCCAGGATTTTTCCGGAAAATTTCACTTCCGTTTGGTTAACTTCTTCCTCTATTCCAAGGGCAGGCTGGAATAATTTTAATGGTTCACCACAGCTTTGCATTTGCCTATTTATATAACCAAGGGAGAAACCAAAGTGAAAGCATCTATCAACTTCTACACTCGAAAAATATTAGGTATACTATATCCAATCGGACGACACTTCACAAGAAGCGTTTCATGTTAACGGTTAACGCATGCATTTCTCGTTGCGAAAAGTAGATACTTAATTGATATTTTGCGCGCAAGATATGCCGCTAAATTTCGGCAATAGATAAGTTTTATATCCATTCAGAAGCGACAGTTTTCTTTTGCAATCGACGTTTTCTTCGGCGAAACATAATATAGTAAACAAACACAGAACGACAAAAAACGTCGAAAAACCTTTCAAGCTCGATAGAAGCAATAAAATAGGTTGCATTAAGAATATCATGAGTATGAATGCATTGCTCGGGCTCCTTCCGTAAGGGTTCCTCAGCTGTGCGCTCGCAATCTCATACGGGTGAAGGGTGTAGAACCTCGGGGTCACCTCTCCTGTCGACGAGGGGTAGCACTTAAGCCGACGTCTCTGGGGATATGAGGCCCTTTGCGTCGCATAAGGAGGAGAATGGGAAACGGTTCCTCCCCCGGAGTAGGAATTTGCAATTCCGGTAATGTCCAGAATGCGGACTGCCTCTTTCTTTTCTCCACTCCAAACTCCTCCTTCCTCCGTACCCTCCACCACCCACCCTCTCACGGCGGAATTCTAGAAGAGCGCCGCTGTCCCATCTCAATTCAGCTGTTCTTTTCTTGCCAGCTGCGCTTCAGAGGAAGAGGAAAAAAATTCTCCCTTTTGCCATACCGTTCTTTCTCAACTTCATATGGAGAGCCGGCCCTTTCCCATCTGTCCGTACCTGACTCTGAGCCACGAAGCTGATTCTTGATGCCTTTTTTTCTCCAATCCAGGCACGGCGATTCTGAGGAGATGAATGTACATTCGGCCAATCTTTTGACTGTCTCTTTTATCCCTCCTGGGCGCAGTACCAACTGAATGGACGGAGTAGTGAGTTCACAGTGTAAAGTGCTTTTACTCTCAAGGAGGCCCCGTCGGACGACCTTTCCCTGCGGAGTATGCGGCACTCAAGTCCTTCTTGGCTACTTCAATATTGGAACAAGAGCAGATAATAGTAGTGCATATAGAGGCGGAGCATAGTGGATCCAAGAATGGTGAGTTGGAATATGAGATGTATTGCGGCGTCGTTTCCTTCCTCATTTCAAGCGATCTGGGTTATTGATGATTTTTTTCGAATTTTTTTAGCCTTAAAAATGTCCCCACATCTTGGATTTCCAATAGCCTAAAAACTTTATAAATAGCTTGGATATGACGGAAATAACATGCTCAGTCTGGTTGTGACCTGACACGTTCTGCAATGGCGAATAGATGGCACTTTTAATTTTCCATGGCCCTATTGGGTTCCTTGGTTGTGCATTTTGTTGGTCTTTCTGATCACAGCCAAAGCACGAAATTGACTTTGACAGCAATTACTCAGTGTCTGAAGAGAACCGTTATTTTCCACGAGTTGAAATCAAAGCCGTTTAAATAATCAAGAACTCAAAATAGTTGAACCGGAGAATGGCTACGCCATCACGACGAGGTAGAAAGCAACAACTCCATGACATTATGGTGCTCTGTTTAAAACTCAAAATGCAATAGTGGTTGACAATACACCCCAGAAAACTTCTTCTACATACAGTAGCAGATATTCTAGTGTAATTTATTCCAATGCTAATATGAGGCAAAATATAAAATAATATCATAGAAGTCAAAAATAAGACTAAAAGAGTCAAAAATTCGCTCAGTACTTTTGCACGCTGCATGGATAATCAACAAGAAGGAAAATAGATGTATCGAAATGGAAAACAAAACCCTAAGGAAAGTCTTTGGCTCCACAAATGAAAACGGGATTTGGAAAATCAAGCACAGCAGGAAGCTCATCTGTACATCTTTACTAAGACCACGACATAATGACATGCGCCAGAACAAGGAGAATGAGATGGGCTGGCCACGGAGTGAGTAGGGCACACTACTTAAGGAAAGGAGAGAGGTCTGAGAAGACAAGAGGGAAGATGACCACCTGGAAGAACCAGACGAAGACGGTGGAATGAAGTCAAGTCAGATATTAGCCTGGTGGGGGGAAGGGTGGATGCGGAAGTAGGAAGAAAAATATGGATGTCCCTTGTGGGAGAGGCCAAACCTCAGCTTGGGTATGGGTGGCCATAAAAGTCAGTAACTTAGTGAAGAGGCAAAAGCCTATATCGGGGTCTGCAGCTGTTTTTATTGACATGTATTTTTATTCGAGTGCGGAGATAAACTTTTTTTTTCAATTCAAATCATCGAAAATTCTTTAATTGACGACGCCCACTTGATGAGAGAGGCAAAACGTAATTAAAGAAGTCAGCATGCGATTAATCCCGGAAGTAATAAATAGAAAAATTTTAATGTTATTTCTCCGAAATACTGCTAATATATAGTCAGAATGAGTAGTTGGATAATGAAAGTAAATAAATCCATAGCTCTAATATTTCTAAAGTAACTTTTTAAAATAGAAGTAATGAAAAATTCGCAGGTAAGTCTCAAAGCGCGCGTCACTGGATGAGGACTCAGTGTCACGCCAATAATGTGACACTTTGACAGATTAATTGAAGTGCAAGTGGTGCGCAGGAGGGCGCTTCGAAAGATTGAAGAGGTGTATGGTCAGTTCACTATTGTTATTCACTATCTTTTACAATGCATGAATTATGTTGAAAAACGCCTAAAATATGAGTTCTTCCAGCAGACGAATTCTCTAATGAGCCTCAATTGGCAAACTAGGGGACAATTCTAATTCCTTCTCCGTTGCCTAAAGAGATACTGTCAGAAGTTCCATCGACTTCAATCCCAAAAAGCCTGTTGCTGCCCTCTTACTTTGGTCTTCACTGAGTTTACCAGCTATTTCTTATATTATTTTCTCACGCTTATGATGCTCAGCCTCAATTGACTATAGCAATAATTCTGCTATTACATTCTAAACATTATTTCAGCTGCAAAGTTGTTTGACATTTCCTTTGACTTCGCTTAGGTCTGCCGTGTCCATCGCGTTCTTTATGCCAGAGGCAGACTTTTTTGGTGCAATTTATTAGTCAATGTAAGAGTCAATGTAAGTCAATGTAATATATACATTTATTTGGGAATATTTACTTTTATTATCATTGCACTGAGGTTAATTCTAGAGATGATCGCATCATGACACCCGCCCTGGAATAAAACGCCTTCCATTTCCAGCTTTCCGATTGGAAATCTACCGGGGAACTTACTTGGTTAGACTAATAAAAACATTGAGATCAAAACTGAAAAAAGTCAGTGGAATTATTGAGTAGGCTAACATGGCAGTTGTCTGAAGTCGTTTTCAAATGCACACTTGAAGATTATCATTTTATGCATAAAATTATGGAAAGCATCTGAGTGTTTGTTTCGCGTGGAACTAAATTTAGTTGTCCAATTGCCATTTCATGATCATTTGAAGCTTAGGATTTTACTGTTGTTAAATGAACCTTGCATTATAAATTTATATTAGAAGTCTAGTTCCAAAGTCCTAAATGAATTTTGCCAATGCATGGTCCAGTAAAGTTTGATACAAGTTCGAAAATATCAGGACCGAGGTTAGTTCGGATCGCGAGATTTTTTATTAACCAAAATTTCATAGTTTAAGCGCTATGAATCCATATTCTCTGGGATTGTCTAGAGGATTAAACGGTTGTTAGACGACGGTGATGTTTATGCCCCAACGAATAACAAAGGAAGGTGATGAATTCTGGGTGGCCTCATCAACTTTCCTGTTTTGTTTACTCCACTTTCCAGGTCGAATGAGCTCAGCATGTTGGTTTTGATTTCATTCGTATAAAAGTGGTTGGATCCCTAATCGTGAGTCATTTAGTGTAAGTACTTACATTAAAATAACTCTTCAAGTAAGACGAAAAAAATTGTTGTACTAGACTTCACTCCAGTGCATCTGCATGTACGATGGGAGTAGCCACACATGTAGGATTGTAAATTATGCAAGAATTATATATCTTTTAATATTCCATAATTAAAGAATTGCTATGACATGGGTTTACGGCACTGAGTTCGAAATTGGAGCAAAAAGAGGAAGTAGACTTGGGTTTTTACTCGTCATGAAACCTTGATATTTGTTAGTATCAAACGTCCTATTTCACGTTTATGAGAAAATGTGTGCACATAAACTCGAATAATTTTGAAATGTATGTCAAGGGCCATAAGGTTTCGTTTTGAAATAGCATTAAATTGCCAAGTAGAATAATCCGTAACACGAAATGCTCACCACTTTTAACTGTGCATAATATTGAGGTGTATGAAGACTGCGCTACACTATCAAATTGTAGCCTGGCAACCGAAATAGCAACCATATTACTAATCCCTGCTTTCTCTTTACTTTCCCGTGGGTAGCACGACGAAATGGACGAATCAGCTGATGCGTAGCTAGAATACTAAACATTTATTTAGCCAAGTGGTTCATCGAATAAACATTGGTTATTTAGTGCTATGGACTCTACTAGATTTCACAATAGTTTTCAGCGGGAATGCGTATTATATTTTATTTAAATAAATAACCAATAAACACATGGAGAATGCACATTAAAGAAGTAGTTACATGCTGATTTAGAGTAAGTCATTGATTTAAAGTAAGATAAATTTTTCAAATAGGTGCGTTAGCCCGCAACCGCTATAGGAAAAAGAGGGTCAGCAAAGATGACGGACTGGCTTCAGCTTCTAGCATTGGCCAGCTGAGTAAGTGTCCTCACGATATACATCAATGGTGCATGCGTACATCTAAGTACACGTTTACAGAGTTTCACGCAAAACTGTACATAAGAAAACGCTCCGACCACTTTAACTAAACTATTAGGATAGCAAGATTCAGTTGACTAAGACAACTGAATACTTATTAATATAAAATCGGAAGTATCCCTGTTTCTACGAGTGTCGGTCCGCAAAATCTATTCCTATAAGAAAATGCACTTAATTGAGGTTATTTTTTCGCTTGCAGTCTACTTCACTTTAGCAAATTTAAATTTAAAATACTGGTCGTACAAAGTCAACATAAACGCCAGACGAAATAAAACTTAACAGAAATATTTTTTTCAGACGAATTTTGTTTGAATCACAACATCGTAAAATTTGGGGAAAACCATTCCTAAAAGTGCTCAAAATAACGCTTTTTCGGTGAACCGTCTCCTAGACGACGGAGTGCATTATTGCCTCATATGAAAATAAATACATGGAATGACCACTGAGGTAGATGGAGAGAGCGTTGCTAGGGTGGTCAATGCTTGAAGATATAACGCGATCCACCATCTTTATGCTCCCATTTTTACAATACCGCTGACAGAATAATACGCAAGCTTACGGTTTAGTCTATCGATTACTCACTTGAGATCAGGATGCCTTTTCTTCAATAAAATGCATTCATCATGTATATTTTCTTATTGATTCAAATTAATAATAGTCAGTATTTCCAGCAACAAAGATTGCAAAATCGAGAGGAATCAACAGCTTTACGATACAAATGTATGTTTTAATATGAGCTTGCCTTATACTTCAAACATAAGAGCATTTTTCAGCAGCATTATTGCTTTATACCCAATAATACATATAGTGTCTCACAGCTCTCTCATGACTCCTCACTACATCTCTAGGTATAACAGACGCGATAAAATAAGAGAAATACACTGCCAAACAGATAGGTACAAGAACTCATTCTTTTCGCGCACAATAATCGATCACAATTAAAATTGTGCTCCACCAAATACACTCCTATAATACATGTTACCATTTCATCTCCCAAAAATGTACATATTTACACGGCTGATGACCTAACACCCCCTGCTATATGCCCATGCGGCAGCTCGCAGGGTATTATGCAGATGTAGATAATAAGGCCATTACTTTGTACAATTAAAAGGCAAGCAATGACAGAACGTGGGGAGGCAATGCGGATGATTTCTCGGTTTCAGGTAGCATTTTGATGGCGTCACGCCCTCTCCACCCACCTCATTGTCCATAACGACTCCATTAGAAACGTTAAGTAGCTATGATCATAAAGGAAACATTTTTGAGTAAAAATTGATTCTTAGATGGAGAAATACAAAACAAGCTATTACACGGTGGTATTTTGTAGGTTTACAGCGTCGTATATGGGATTACAGACGACTAGGGTTTTCACATTGTAATGACTCCTCTAAACTAAATCAGAACAAATACGTTTTCACATAGTCTTCACGTTATCGACGTACGTGAGATCTTGGATAATTCTATTTAGAGGAATATATCCGGACAAGAGATTTGTATATTTTAATAACCATTCGTACTCCAGAGGATTTTTAATTTTTCCATATAAGAACATAATTATCCAAGAGTCGCAAACTACTAAAATTTTAACTAATGCGTCTTACTATCAAAACAAACTAATGTGCCTTACTAACTAAACAAACTAAATGTGCCTTAGAAATACGTATCTAAGTCAGTGATATGTATCTTCTAATACATTGCATCAATATCTGTATGGACCGCGCATTGCATCAGTATCTGTATGGATAATAATGGACCGCGGGTGAGAGTATCATGAGTAAAGCAGGCTTCTTAGATTGAGGCATAGAATATAGTTGGATTAGGAATTATTTAACAAGCAGGTAGAAGGTATTATACTGTTTGTTTTAAGTATCCCATTTCGGATTACAAACGACATTAGAGGAATTTCGGGTGCATTACGTTTTCGACACATATATAATCGTAGAGAATACGGTTGTTAGGACTATGTCCCAACAGGAGATTCGAATTGCAACTGCTTCTACTCTAGGGACTCTAATATTCTTCCATGCTAATACATTCTCGTATAAGTATCATAAATTACAAAATTTATAATCTTTAGTCTTTGCGCATAAAAAAAATTATTAATGAAGAAATAATTGGTATGTTTCTGTTCATTTAATCAAATTTCGTCATACTTGATGGGGAGATACTCAAGTATCTAATAAAATAAATCACTATTTAACCTTACCTTCATGCATGGTTGATTTACTCCCCAGAATTTTTCTCTCGCGATAATTATGTGCCAGACTAATCAGATAATGCTGCATTAATTGCTATTATATCTAGCGAGATAAGCAAATAACAAATTTTTAATACGATGGAATATTAATGGGAGAACGGATGCTCAAATGAATGATGGTTAAAAGAAAGGGAAGAGTACATGGTCGTTCGATTGTAAACACAGTGGCGAATCATTGACAGAGATTAGGACAAAGAGGTTTTATGGCGATTAGGCGTGGTCTTATGGTTTGACAGCATCACATTACATATGGATATTTTTGACGAAAATCAAAGGCGAAGAACACCAGCAGCTCATTCGATTTGATTCGAGGGAAGGAGTAAGTATTGTGGGAATTCAGGAATTTGGAGGAGAAAAGCATTTCAGAGATTTCAGATCCTCCAGTCCAATTGTGGCCTCTTAGTGCCTCACAGACAGACGTTCCTTCGTCCGCACACGGGACAATCCTCAATCCCCTACACCGCCCGCCAACTCCCACCCTCTCCCGATTCTCTCCCGTTCAGAGGCAGTCTCCCCCTTAAGCGATAAGCACACTCCACCAACGTCCTTCCCGCCGAATCCAAATCCCTTGGAGAGCTCCTTACCCCATTCACCGGCCCATTGTCTCAGTAATCGAAAGCCCGCCAGACTCCATTCTAAAGCCCCATTCGACATTCCTTGGCCAGAAGCGTCCGCCATGGGCGAATGGGTCGAGCGGGGGGTTCTGGAGGGAATTCCGAACTGCGGATGCGGTCTGTTTCCTTCCTTCGCTCGGACTTGGAACCCTTTCGATCTTCTGTATATGTCTCTGTGTGTGTGTGTGTCTCTCTCTCTCAGGACTCAACCTCCCTCCAAATTCCAAATGTTGCCCTCCCCCCGTCTGAGCTGCAGAATGGCCCTATCTTTGAATTTGGAAACACTAACGGCTTTTAAGGTAGTCCGAGCGAAATATCATTTTACTTAGAAATTAATGAATTTGGTCTTAATTTAAAGAAAAATATCTCACCCTTCTAATGACACCAAAAATGTAATCCCTTACTATATCACTTTCCGAGATATCTCCCAAAAAATACCGGCCCTTTTACATGGGAAATGGTACGTGTATGCACTCCAGAGAGACATTATTTACAAAATGAGGTATTTCTAACACTTAGATGTAAAAAAAACTAACAGCGTGTAGTTTGTATGTTTTCTCAAGTATATTTGAAAAAAATCATCATGTCACCGCAATAGGTTCTTGGGTATCATAAAAAACCTTCCATTTTGAAGGGGTTTCAAACGAACCGCGCGAAAAAAATGATTCAAGTTAAAGGCTTATTTAGATATTTTCATTTAATTACTTACAATTTCAGCCAAATAAAACTATATTATTGCACCATTAATAATTCAATATTTAATTGATATGTCCTACAGCTGGTGAAATTAAAACGTATAATTCTAATATGGTCTCCATTAGGCCTTGGGAACTATCTCGCTCGGACTACCTCAAAAGATGTTGCGCTATAAATCAGTCGCACTACTTTTCTAAAAGGATGACTACTGTCTCACGGCAGACGAACGATACAAGGAAAAGTGTGTTTTTCCCGATCAGTTTTTACCAAATTCTGAAAAAGAAAGCCCTCAAAAGACCCGTGAAGTCATCTTCTGTTATTCTTATTGGGTACTTCCGAGTTTTGACCTTCAACTCCGCCGATATATTGCTGAAGAAAAGGCTGGTGATCACCTTTATTTGGCGTCTATTTCTGCATTACAGCGAGACAGACTTTGGGATAAGAAGAGGAAAGAGTTAAAGGCTTTTGAGGAGTGACATTATAGACAGATGTGAAATTTAAGCTGAACAGAGCAAGTGACAAATTAAGAAGTAATGAGAATCGAGAAAGAGGAGCGGAGCCTCTGGAGAACAGTAAAAAAAGAGGGTATGTGTGGATCAGTCTTGGTAGTACGAACACAAGTTACGTCGTTCCCGTGACCAAAATGGATCCATTCTGCGCATGACATCATGCGGATCACAGAAGTAGACGAGAACTCGCGAAACGTACCGGACTGGAGTAGTTTTGCCGTCATTACCAGTAACCAATAGCTTTTAATGCTCTAAAACCATTCAATATATGCGGAGTTTAATTTTACCGCTCATTTCAATTTTTTCCTTCAGTCCATCTTTCTCTAAGTCCTAATTTTGAGCCCTATGAATCCCTAGTGAGAGATAATTGTCATCCTCATCATTTAGAAAATACTTTACTCCGACAAATTATCTGTGCTCAATGAAGCCTCTGCTATTATAACGCTACGTTTTGATACATAGAAAACTAACATTAGACCACACATCAACGCATAATTGAGCACATCCGTAACCATTGATAATTCTTATTTACATCTACCATCTCTAAATATCCTCTTGACATGATCCAGGGAAAACATGAAAAATATACTCAATGCTGGGTAACATATGGCGAAGACAAGTCATTCTCTCGTCTATTGCTGTTCCCCTCGATTCTTCATCCGCACTTTAGATTTTATGATAGAGTATAGGTTCCATAGTAAATATACATATTCCTATGATTAGGTACCTACTGCTAGAGTCGGAAGTAGGAGTTTGAGCTGAATATCCCTCAAATCTCCAAAAATATAATCATCCAACTGCTATACATATTGAAGTTTAACATTCAAATACAAATCTCCACTCCTATTAATACTTACTATTATATATAAATGTAATGGTGATTGTCTGTCTGTCTGTTGCTCAATCACGCAAAAACTACTCAACCGATTGAGTTGAAATTTGACACGTACATAGAATATATATCTGATCGTAAAAAAGGTCCTCTGGGTCCCCAAAGGTGGTCCATGCTAAGCATTGGATTCGGTGCAGTGAATTCATTTTTTCTTTTAAAAAGTACTTTTACTCGAGATAGATGGCTGGGATTTTTTAATAGGATGGCCGAATAAATGAAGTTTTTAATTATTTTAATTGATTTTCTTTTACGCTACGTGTTTTTCTAAAAATCATGTTTTTAGCTGAGAAACTCACATTTTTCTCTGAAACCAACGATAACATATTCCCTTGAAAACCAGAGGTTTGATTGTCAAAGAATATTCACACCTCTAGCATTTAAATACCACGTTTTCTTGCAGACACATGAGAGCACGTAGAAAGAAAATTTGTATAAGAAGGGCTCCATGATAGATATCTTTGGGAGTAATCGATAAATTCAATGCATATTTACAACAAGTATACTCTTCAATTTATATTCTCAAAGTAGCTGTCACAGGGGCACAGTATGTATTTGAGAGAGCAGTTACGTAGTAAACGATACACATAAATGAATTAAATAGATTATACAAGCAATTAAATGTGCAAGATACTGAAGTGCAGCAAACAGTAACGGTAATACTGCCTATGCTGCCACAACAAACACAGCGTTGTTTATTATCATTTAATACTGAGATGTTTTACATGTAGAGGAACCGTCTGCCTCTCATTACGATTGCGAACTGTTTTTCGGACCAATTTCCACATCTTAAACGTTATGTGTTATTTGTATATGTTTAAAAGTGCTTAAGAGCAGTTAACTTACATTCACTTAATAATCGAGGGGCTTATTCAAGACTCACTAGCCACTGTGTTTCCCCTCTTTGGACTTCGAAATATATCCGTCAACATGCCTAATAGAAATAAGAGTAACTTTTCGAAAAAAAATATAAAAAGCTATGAATGTCATCTTTGCGAGAAATGACCCCTTACAAGAAAAACGACAAAGATTAGACTTGGATCTTAAAGTTATGATCACCAGCAATCTAGTGAAACACCTTAAGAGCGGAACGCTCGAGGGGAGCAGGATGCTGCAAGACACGATTCCCAGCATCATTTCCCCGGTTTCCAGGCTTGACATACCTGATTTCTATGACAATAAATAAGTCACCGGGCAGACTTTTCATGTGGCTAGCCTTCACTTGGAAAGTCACTGTTGAAAGTCAGAAGGCCTGGAGAGTCACTTGACTTTCTACGCCTTCACGATATTGACAGTGATAGTAGAGTCGAGAGAAGCGGAGGGACGAGGTGATCATGTATTAACCTGGGTGCTATTTAAGTAGTAATGGGTCTGCGTGGCCCATTTTTGAGTTTCCCGTGCATGAAAGAGGACCAACAGTCACTCATTTCTACGTGCACCTGGAAAACGGTCTGCGTGTCTACTATAAGGAAAAAACGTACAAGATGGGTTGGGAACTCCTCAAGTGACTACGCTGACAGTTTTCTCCAGGCTTTGTGGTTTTACTATAAAATAAGTTCAATGATTTTCACACCAAAACTCTGAGCCTTCCGCTAGTATAAAATAAATCTTTAGAGTGCTTTCAATATCAACCATGACCACACTGAGAATATTTAACATTAAACAGACCAATGAAAGGGGGGAAAAACAAAGATGATGAATAAAAGTGAAAAAAACCACAAGAACTACAAGGGGCTATAAAATATCTTGGCGTCATCACCCCATCATTCTTCACTCGCGATTCTTACTGAAATTTATTTGCATCCAGTCGTCGCGAAACATCTTTAAATCGGAGTCATA
Source organism: Ceriagrion tenellum (assembly GCA_963169105.1). NCBI lineage: Eukaryota > Metazoa > Arthropoda > Insecta > Odonata > Coenagrionidae > Ceriagrion > Ceriagrion tenellum. Next base: position 120,680,580 of record OY720642.1, on the reverse strand, counting down.
ATTATTCTTAGGACTTTCTTTAATACAAAAATTTGGCAAAACTTTGCATCTAGTGTCATGTAAAAGCACAACTTTTACATGACACTGGATGCAAAGTTTGGCCAAATTCTTGTATAAAAGAAAGTTCTAAGAATAATTATGACTCCGATTCAATGGCCACAATGTAAAAGAAGGTTCTTAGAATTATCATGACTCCGATTCAATGGATACAATGTGACTCGTTCAAGTTGCCAATGAGCTACATTCTGGTGATTTAATCAGCGAAGGTAAGAAGCACGACCTTGTGCGATTAGCAAATATCTTCCCGTGAAAATTCGCGGCCATAAAAGTTCTCTCACTCGATATCAGAGAGCATTGCCAACATTAATTCAAATTGAGAGGGTTGAAACGAAGAGGGTGGAGACTGGATTAGTCTGTCGTGCGGTGGAAGGTCGATTTTGGGTGGAGGGTTGGTTGGAAGGTGAGTTGGCTCAGAGGGCTAGATGGCAGCACAGATACGAGTCCCAAAGGATAGCATGCACCGCGAATTGAAGTGCTCTTCAGAGCTATACTGCCACGATGCGTGCCGAGCCTCATGCGGGCAATTCGTGTTTCTTGTGCCCCCCCCCACCTTACCCCCCGTCCGTCTGTCGCGGTGTCTCATGTCACGCGAGCACGAAACTCGAGCGCCAATGAGAAGTCCCCACCGCCCCATATCGAAGTGGGACAAGTATTTCTGGGGAGTGACTCTGGACAGAGAGATAAGGAAGGAGAAGACGTCAGGAAAGCCGTGTACGTCGGGAAACGCAACGATCGTCTCTTTTTTTATGACGGTGAAATGGAAATTGAATCCGTTCATGCTAAGGTAGGATCTTGGGGTGATTATTGACGCATTCCAAAAACTTTGTTTTCACAGAAAATTATCCGAATCCATGCATTTAGTGGGTGTCTATCTCGAAAATTATTTTACATTGCTTTTTCCTCATCTTACTCTTGAATCAATCGGCCACTTCTCAAAAAAGAATTTTTGCTAGTTTGAGGAATTGTTGAGAATTCAAGAAGTAACTCTGAAATAGTCCTGTGCGAATCAGGGATTTTCATTTCCAATTGAACCGAAACTAATCTCCCAAAAGAATTGAATCGAATCGAACTTTTTTTAAATTTTGGTAACGAATCGAATCACCCTAAAAATTTGCTTGCGAATCGAATTCGAATCAAAATAAAATGCAAAAGCGTATGCGCAGTTAAAGTAATAAAGACTTCCACAATATTTCCGGACCTTGCATTAGCTTATATATCTATAGTGGCACAAAGAATAGCACAGACTAACATGTGGTCGTTTAAATTTTCATTTCGCGTAAGGAAAACATCGTCTAAACGGACCATTTTTGGAATGAGCGCCATGTTTGAATGCATGCAACGATTCGAAGATGAATCTATCAGTTTCGAATATTTCGAATCATTCGGTTTCGCAGCATCCCGATTCGCAAGCGAATCGAATCGAATTCAGCCTGATTCGAGTCGATTCGAATCGATTTCGAAGCATTTGCACAGCTCTACTCTGAACAAGTATCCAAATTTAACAAATTAAAAACTATTGCATAGGACGTACACGAATTTTTTCATTGCATCGTCTGTCTACTCTCATTGGTAACATTTATACGTTAAGTTCCTTCGAGGGATACATATTTTTTTCAATGCATTATTAAGACTACATTTTCTGAACTCTCTGGTTCTCAGTTTTTCTTCTACATAATCATAATCGCGAAGAGTATGATCAAGACGAAATATCGTTGAAAAATCATATTTGCACTCCATGTTGTGTCTCAACTCTCTGGCATGGCAAAACTTTGTGATGCGGACCAGCAGAGAATCAGAGGTCACTGAGGTTGAATCAAGCTTTTATGACCAGGGAAAGGTACCGAAAGATCCCTGGAAGAACCTCTAGGGGAAGAATAGGTCGCTTTATTTCCCATTTATTGTATATTTTCCTCTACGCCTTGCTCTTCACAAGCAAGTGCCACCAAGTTTCCCTACATCAATATCCAAAGTCCAGCACTAAGGCAGGTCCTAACAATATGCCCGGAGCCATTCTCCACGTCTCATTTGGATAATCTTTGAGGTCTTGAGGATTTAACTTCGGCTGTATCAAAGCCTGCTACGGCTTTAGCTTTCATTTATGTTTCAAGCGTTTCTCAGGCTTTAGAGTTATATTCAACTATTTTGAGAGCTGAAGAAGACAATTAGTCGTGGTAATTATGAGTAGACACATTTACTAGGCTGTATTTATTTTTCTAACGCACAACAGTTGCTGCATTTTTCACAAAGTTTGACACAATTCACGTAGAATCACAAGTGTCGAATAACTCTAGCTTCAGGGCACCTAACCTGGTGTAATCCTTCCCTCTCTGCTCTTAAATATAAACTAGTCTCCATTCAGGATCCAAATATCTGGTCACAGTTTATTAAATGGATTCCATCATTAAAGTTCTCGGCAAGAGCCTTAAATAATCCACTCGAGTCTAATATGAGAAAAAGGAAGCCTTATGAGTTACTTTATATTCGTGTTTATCGCCATTTCCAACATCTCATTATTTTTTCAGTGAGTGCCTCTCGTACCTAATTTTTTTCTGTCAAACTTTCCAGAAGAAGCGTCCCTTGCAGATGGATCTTCCCCTTTTACGATATCTCCATGTCATCGGATTTTTTTCTCAGAACTGTTTAGTGAATGTAAAACTCCGCCATTAGCGGACTCAAGTGTGTGTGTTATATTACACTCAATAGTTACCTCAAAGTTTTCTGCATTACTGTATGGACCCTCATGCGACTTTAAGGCGAAAACTGATGGCAGACCTTTTTAAAAAGAATATGAAACTCCTCCATCGTGTGCTGCCTTTCTCCTTTCCCCTTTAATGGTTTCCGGCTCCATTCTTAGCGCTGAAGGATATATTCTCGTCTCGCCTGTCCTAGTTGGCGTCTTATTTCTCGAAATCGCCGCCGGTGCCACATTAAGGAACTATTCCGATCGTTATAAACATTTTCGGTTTAGGTACTTTTGTCTGTTCCGAGAGAAGCATTTCACAACTTTTCCTTCCGTCTCTATACTGGACGTAAAATATTTCTTCTTTTAATGGTTTTATGGTTTACCAACACGGTTTTCTTCTATCTGCAAAATACCTATAATCATCCCAATGTGTTTTTATTCCTTTATTTTCTCATGCATTACTATTACTATTACAATAAGTACCTACCTGCACCCTTATGTCGTGAATTTTTGTCGGATTAATCTATGTTCAGCTATTGTTTCCCGTCAAAACCCTCATTTACACAAGTTCTGAACTTTTTTTTCCATTTATCAAATTGATGATTTCATAGCCATTCAGCAACAAAGAAAAAATTAACCTTATAAGGACAACACAATCACGAAAATCTATACTGGGATTAGCGTTTCTTCATTCCTCCACCATGCATTGGACTCTCATCAGCTATTTCTCGCCAATACTGTCGGTACGCTTCGTTGCAGCCGAGATAATGGGAAATATTATTTCATCCTAAATATTATTTCCAACGGACTTTTTATTGATTTAGTTCTCCGAATGGGTATCTTTTAAGATATGAACCATAGCCAACAAAGCAAAGTTCACATGGACCTTTGTCACTGTTACGCATCGTATCTTGACCACTAGAGCAGTGTTCCTACAAAACATTTCGGCATGTGCCAGTTTACAGACGCTTTACTTGTAGCATATCGCTAATGTAATTTATATTATTATAAAATGGAGCGCGATAAGCGTCTTCCTTGCTTTATATCTAGTGAAGTATTTAATGCAAATTTTAATGCTTTGTCAAGAAATATGAAACTTTTTTGGATCACACTCAAATTCAGTGTATCTATTTATACAGTTAAATAACCATGCATTAATAATATGAATGAAGAAAGAGTTTTATTTTAAGAATTTTCGTCTTAATTAAAACACAGTTATGACTTAGATTTACGGCGTGGAATTCAAAATTCTAGTGAAATCGTATGTGCGTGATTATAACTCGGTATGGTATCTTGACATTTGCAAGCCACCTTTATAACATTATGAAAGGTAGGTTTTTCAAGTTTAGGAAAAAATTTCTAAATTAAGAATCGAATCTTTTCGGAATATATGTCAAGTGTCGCCAGACGTCTTAAAATAGTATTGAAACACCGAGAAACCAAAGCGTTGTAACCTAACGACTATGATGTAAGGTGATTTATTGGTTATCTATTAGTTAAGTAATTTATTAGTTGTTTAGTAGTGAATTGATGGTGTGAACCGGGGCCCAACAATGGGTAACCAGGGACGCGGAAGTAAAAATAAATATGGAAAGAGAAGAGGAGCGAGAGGGAGAGACGGTCACGAGTAATGGGACGAAAGACGTTTTGAGAGAGTGTTCCATGAATTTTCTCTTTGTGAGTGTAATAAGCGAAGTGATCAGTGAAGTAAAACGAGTGTTGTGATTTATTTAGACTTTATTTAGAATATTATTTATTTAGAATATTATGTGACAACTAAATGATTGTTACAGTGTTAACATGCTATTTTTTCACTTTTATCTGTATTCAATCCCTTATTAGAACATTCATGTAAAGTTTTACGCATATCAGTACTTGAATGAAAATTATTCCAACCACCTACACTTGGATATAAAGCTAATTACTATCATGAATCTGTAAATTATATTTTCTGAATATTTTTTAGCAATAAAATGCTAAAAATATTCAGAATGTCGCTAAGGTTCAAGACTATAACTGAACTGGGTTTGGTTGGAGGTTCCCGGTGCGGTCCCCCGCATTTCGCAACGCATATTGGTTTTCATATACATGGTTTTATTCTTCGATGGTGTTTTTTTATCTTTATTTTTATGATTCCATAAATATTTCGAAGTTTAATATTTTTTCAAAATAGAGTACGATAAGTAACAAGTTCGATGTGCAAGCGGTGTGTGGTACAATTGAAATGCAAGCAAAATGACCCATGATTACCGCCTCAGCCAACTAGTCATCTTAATGAAGCTAAACATTAGTGCTTGCAGTTAGAGGTTGGCGCCGGTAACTTTATCATCGCAACTGAATCATTTTCCAACCCGGCGCGGTGTCGGCTTATTTCGCATATTCGGCACACGACAAATAATTCTGCCGCCTTTGAAAAATAGTGAATCATGATTTCTGAGTTGGAGCATAGAAATGTAATAAGATGCTTCAACAAAAGGGATATAGCAACCTTAAAACAAATATTTTGTAACTACCACTTTTTTAACTGTTATCGACCACAGTTGGTCGAGTGCGAGACCAGCACGGTCGATAATAGTACCTTCGTTTCGTACCTTCCACAAGGGCCTTGGATGGATTAGTAATAGAGTCCACGGGGGTGGTCAAATGGGGGGATACGCACCCCCATTATTCCCGTTCTCGCCATGGGTCGCTGGTTCAAATTCGGCCCAAAGGACCAAAACTTGTGGCGTACAACACTCCATTTCTAACTATAGTGGACTGTATCTTTTTTATCTCTAACCGGTTACGACAATAACAACAGTCTTGGAGCCCCACCAATCCAAAATCATCACTCACCTTGCCAACGGGGCTCGCCTTTTCCGTAGGACTATTCGGCTGCTTGATCCATTCGCCAAGACGACACGCGATAATCTCCTTGGTTCAACCGCACAACACAATAAACCACATACCAGCGCGCCACACGACCGCGTGAACAAAACAAAAAAGGTGAGTGGCGATTCCGCTCCCGGCAAAGCTCCCGACTATACAACACACTGGCGCGAACAATGAGAATCTAATTACGTACGATGCAAATTGGAAGAAAATTGATATTATTGTAACGGAGTACATGATTTTTTCAATATTCGGCGGGCCCTGGCGACGGGTTGCCGTGGGAAGAAAATAACAAATAACGGATGTTTTTATGGATCGTGTCCCCTTGAGCGGACGTAAAAGTACTTCTTCTTTAGTTAAAAAGCGGAAATAAATAGTGCTCTGAAATAAAGCGTGCATTATTACCGTATTTCTCCGAATATAAGCTGCACTCGAATATAAGCCGCACCCCGTTTTTTGGGGTCTCCAACAGAGAAAAAAGTTAATACGCGCATATAAGCCGCACCCTTTTCAGTGCATCCCGTCAGAGTGTTAAAAGCAACTAAAAGACGGCATGAGAGGGTCTTTTCTCGTGCCGTCAAGGTTGCGAATTGTTTACAGCCATTCGGATTGCGCCGCGAGTCATCCTAGACATACGACACACTGCTACCTTGCACCCTCCCGTTCTCCTGCAGACCTACTCCGGCACTATACTACGTCCGACGTCCGTCCGCTCCCCTACGATCCCCGTCCCGCTCGGCTCGCCCCAGCCGCGCTGCAACAATCCCCCTCGGCTAGTACGCTCTGCACTCGCGTAACAAGTGACAGGATTCGATAGGTTCTGGTTTGTGGTGTGTGGTATGGGTGATCAGTGACAAGTTTGTGAACTGAAACAATAAAATAGGAGCAAGTGGACGCGGTGGAACTCCGCGAAATCGTTGACTGCAATGAAATAACAGTACGGAAGAGGATATCATACACGGCGAAATTTTAGAGTGGAGTGATTCGGTACGCTGATCAGAACGTCTCAAATTGTGCTGCAGCCAAACATCTCGGCGTGGATGAAACCTTGGTGCGCCGATGGCATAAGCAAAAGGATGTGCTCGTCCGCTACGAACCCCTGCGGCGTAAGTTCTCGGGTCCTAAACAAGGGCGCCACCCAGAAATCGATGATGCTGTCCTCAAGTTTTATATCTGTTTTTACATTACTTATGTTACTGTAACACAATGTTACCAATATTGTCCTTTAATATATGAATAAATTGTGCACCAATTTGACCTTTTTCAGCGTTATTTCTTACTTTCCCCGTAGCTTAGGCAAGTTTAGCTGGCGTCCGCGTGAATCCTAATGGCTGGTTTGATCAAATCCGTCATTTTTACGATTTTTAAGAAAGTTCTCGAATTTAAGCCGCACCCCGAACATAGGCCGCACCCCGAACATAGGCCGCACCCCAATTTTGACGCCCCAAAATCGGGAAAAAAAAGTGCGGCTTATATTCGGAGAAATACGGTATACCCATGAACGTCACATTATTTTCTTAGTGAGATAAGTGATAATATAACGTCTCGTCAAAATGTCAACTTCCATGCAAAGGGCATGTATTTTTTTAATTTAAATAAATTTTCGATGCCTTGCTATTACTCTTTGAAGATGAAAGCTGGTCGGTATCAAAGCGGGAGACAAATATTCGACATCGTAGGGGGCGCTAAGGCTCGAGAGATTCGGCTCGGTGAATGAAAAGTTTTGATAACTGAGTTTTCCACACGATTCCATCTCTGAAATACGCGGATTTACGTGAAGACCGGTGAATAAATGCAAGTGGATGATTCGTCAACGGCGTGTTTCCCTGTGTTTCCAAAGCCCCATTCGCTCTCGCATACGGGGAGAAATAGGGAGCGCTTTTTAACTGCCTAGATCCGGGAATACTCCCTCTCTCTGTCCTCTTTCACGTCAGAATCTCGGGACCGGGCGGGCGAAGGCGAATTAAAAGGGATTTGGAGTTTCGAGAGAGTTTGTTGTTTTGAAAGGAGAGTTTTGAATTTGGAATTAAATTGGAATTCGCATCTCGGTCGCAAAAGTATCACCAGGAACTCAAACAGTGGGAAGATAAACAGAAATCTCCAGCATTTGTTCGTCCGTGGATAGGAATACCTGCTTCCTTCACGGATCTTTACTCGAACAGGTTCGTAGATAGCTAACTTTCTGTCCCCACTGTGTCCTCTATTCTCAATGAGGATATTGATCACAGTGAGGAGAGATTCCCATCCAAAAAAGTTTATCGGAGGCTTTACTTGAATCACCGAAATGCACCGATTCCGAACAAACCGTCCGCATCATCCACCCGCTCAAACACGTGGAGACGAGCCATTCCATTACAGACTGAGTAAGGCTAGAATTTAGGATTTTCAATGTCCTCTTTAAGGTAGTCCGAGCGAGATAGTTCTCCAGTCATAATAGAGACTATATTCGAATTATACATTTTAATTTCACCAGCTGTAGGACACATCAATTAAATATTGTATTATTAATGGCGCAATATTATAGTTTTATACGACAAAAATTGTAATTAATTAAATGAAAATATCTAAACAAGTCCTTAACTTGTCTCATTTTTTCGCGCGGTGCGTTTGAAACTCCTTCAAAACGGAAGGTTTTATCATGACACCCAAGAACCTACTGCGGTGACAATTGAGAAAACATACAATCTTCACACTGTTAGTTTTTTACGTCATCTAAGTGTTAGAAATGCCTCATTTTGTAAATAATGTCTCTCTGGAGTGCTTGCAGTTACCATTTCCCATGTAAAAGGGCTTGTATTTTTTGACAAATATCTCCGAAAGTAATGTGATAAGGGGTAGACTTTTTGGTGTCTTTGGATAATTGATATGTTTTTCATTATAATGAGTCCAAATTCATTGATTTCTAAGTAAATGATATTTCGCTCAAACTACCTTCTGCGAGGCATGAAATACTTGGTTGGAGTCGTTAAAGGTGGATGGCGGAATGACAGTGAGTCATTGAGTGCACACTTTTATAAATGTTTAAGTAAGTCGTAAAAAAATTCATGGACATCGCTCCGCTTTGGAATATCTGTTAACATAAGTTACAGTTTCAGGTTTTACTTTGTGGAACAGCGACACATGAAAAGAGAACTCGCTTTGTACTTTCCACACAATTTTATTCTCTCCAACTATGGTTTCGACAAAGTTACGTTATTATCAAGGTATCAATACCTTGATGATGACATAACTTTGTCGAAACCATGGTGGGAGGGAATAAAATTGTTTGGAAAGTTCAAAGCGAGTTCTCTTTTCATCTGTTAACATGATGGAGATACTCATAAGTGTAGTAGTATGTGCAAGGACGTCAATTCAAATTTATCGTCCATCCTAAAGCATTGGTATGCCTTGGCGGGGAATGGCGGGAAATTCGGAATGCAAGCAAAATTTATATGTAGATACGTGTTTTTTACTCCGCACTATACCTTCATACTTGTTGACCACCATGATAATGAGAAGAAAACGAATTCTTTGCATTATTGGGGAAATCTGGGCATATTTAATCCAATAATTTCGAAAAATATGACAAGTGCCGTAAAGCTACGCGTGAAAATAGCATTACCGAGAAACGGAATCGATAACATGCAACTTTTTCCCGGTATCTATACCTGTTACTAATAATTTCTCTTATTCAAAGTTTCATGAAAATCTGTGCATGAACAAAAATAGTTCCAACCACCTTAACCATCAGGCGGGATGGGCTGTGCGTTATCTCTTCGAAGTACCATTGCGAGTATATATTGCATATGATGGAGTACATGCATCGGCATAAACGACTTTTTCTTCGAGTTATGCTCGTGACTTATGACTCTTATGTGACGCTTCTGACTCGTCCTCGTTGGAATTATTTTAAGGTAAATTAAAACCTTAAAGTAAGACTTATAATATATCCATGCATTTATATTTTCATGTGCCAAGCAACCTAGCACTGACTCTTGGGTAAAGAAGATGGCAAGAGAAACTGGAAATGTAGCGTATAAATAACTGAATAGAATTGTAACTTAAAGACTTGTTGCTTTGTGAAACAGGACATAGGTGATCCCTTAACTTAGATTTTATGGAGCAATGATGATAGTTTCTGATAGTCCCTAATGAAAGATTGCCGCAGTATGTGAGACAAAAGAACGGTGGGATACGCACACTCTGTTCCGCAACGTGGCGGATACATAAAGGCGTTATACCCCAGTTGAGTATCCTATAAACTGATATTGTTAGCCTCAATATACTCTCTAAGCAAACAATCAGAAATTTGAACACTAACTGTTATTTATAACTCACATCTTCTTGGACATTGGTTTACACGTGACCATTCATAACTTAAGAATGGTTGATTTTTAATAACGGACGGGAGAAAGATTTAATGATCAAAGAACTTTGGAAAATTTGTACCTCGCGGAGAAATTAGGGTATAGTCCATAATGGCAGTTTATAGGAAATAAATACAGTAATTGAATATGTTCCTAAATCTGAGGAAATAAATAGGCAACATTTAGCCTGAATCATATAATCCCCGTTAATTTTATTCAACAATGGATTTATTGAAATAACTTTTACAAACCACAAGAAAAATACAACTCACGACCCGGGTTTCAACGCGTTTGCGTCATCTTCAGGTGATTGCAGGAGTTTTTTTCGGCTCTTATGTACCAATAGCCAGTGAGGAGGGGGGAGGAGGGAGAAGTGAGGACTTGGGGAGGGATATTTTAAGTAATTGGTGTTAAGGGTGGTAGGGAGGGAGCAGTTGAAGGTCAGAGGGTGGGGACCAGTATGCCCGGCGATTTCTTGAGGAGGGAGGGTCAAACGGGATGCGACAGTAAGGATTGGGGAAGGGGCGGGGTACAAATATTCATTCAAAACAGCCACCTCTGGCTTCAATTCAATTTTATTCATAAATTTGAATAAATAACATTTCATGAATATAATTATAAAGGATCAGTCACATGATATAAAACCTAAATTATAAAATCAAATATCATTCTGAATTCAGAAATCCGTGGTTTTCATAATCTTTAATTCCTTGAAATAAAGTTTAAAAAAACAAATTAGAAATTGGAGTACATGGAAACTGCATGTTGCAAAAAGTTTGCTTTTGCCAGTTACGCGTGGAGTAAAAGGTGTACTCATGCTTAATGAAGTCCTCTGACGTGTGCATTCGCCGCTCGGGAATGAAGAAGCATCCGCAGATTTTCGCTAATCGCAGTATTGTGAGAAATTAGAAGGGGAACGACTTTTTGGCCGATCCAATCAAGAGCTGCTTTCTCCACCACTTGTGAGACTCCGAGAAAATATACATTTTGAAGCGCAATAAAGGCAACATTCATTAGCCCTGAGGTCGTCTACGACCAAGGAGAAGAAACCGTAAGTCTTGAACCCTGACGTAGTTAGACGCAGCTGCCAAAATGAAAAGTCCTTTATGAAAATGAACCGCGAAAGTTTTCATAATTTCAGACATAAAAAAAAGTAATTGATCAACAAAGTTGTTTACATAGCCTGAGTTAATTCATACATTATTTGAAAATAGCCTCGTCAGCTTTCTCATCGCTTCTCTGCGAAGAAATGCTATATCGTTTTGTTTAAACGCGCTTACAGCGCGGGTCACACGACAGAGAATTAAATAATTGTTGGAGCCAAGTATTCCTTTTCCTTTCATCACGTGATCTTTGAGAGAAAAACAATACCACCAACGTCACGATGTACTATTTTTCCATTAAATAATAAACTAAAAACTTCTAACAAGGCATTTTGCATCCGCCATCCGCACATCTTTCGAGAGTGATTACATTCTGGCGTAAATTGTTTTCTACAAACCCCCACCATTTCCTAAATACCACTTCTGCATACAATGAATGCCTCAATACCATAATAACTTACACCACATTGCGTTCCATAGCCACCAAAACATTTTTCTCTGGACAATTCTCCGATTCGAAGTGATTCTACGACCTCGCGTTATGTAATAGTCTCGCGGTCGGAGTGTCAACGCCGCCAGTACGATATCACTACCCTGCGGTGTGGTAGCGACCTGCCGTTAGTAATAGCCCACCTAAAGATGCAAGTTAGCTATTCAGTCTCTCAAGTGACAGATTTTCATCGAAATTTGATCTCAAAGGAATGTATCGAATGTAGGCCTTTAACGCTGATATTCCATTCGAAGAAAGAAAATTTCAACTGACTGTCCGACAAGATTCAACGCGCTTCAATCTCCGTAAGGATTAATGAGAATTAAATAAATGATTGAATTAATGGAAATATGCGAAAGATCACACATCCTCATGACTACTTAGGCACGCAAACAAAAAGGACACTATTCCTTCTGACTTGCCGCACGGATGCTCGAAACACTCACAGGCCTATTCCGACAGGGGTTGGCTCGCTGTGATTTGGAAATAGGAGATAAGGACAAAAGTTAAGGGGTTAAATAATTTCAAACCCAAATCCTCGCGTTTTCGAAATATTTTGTAACAAAATAATAAAAGACTATCGAGCACGTGGGAGCACCTCACCTAAGAAGCAAGGATTGATTTTTTTGCGCGGGGTTTTCGAGAACTAACTGGAGCGAGAGTAGAGAAAAGATTTTCCCATTTCGATGTCCGCTTCCCTCCTGAAATGTTCACACAAGCAAACTCTCTGTCACGGAGATCTTCGCTATCTACCCAAACTGAAGCTTCATGCATGGGCACGAACGTAGAGCGTTACTTTTCATATGCATGAGAAAAATGGAGATATATATGTAATATAACGTTTTGCATGATTCCTTCATTACTCTACTATCACGTTCATATAGTTGCACAATAAATTAGTAAAAATAGTATTTGTAGTATTGGTAACTTACCCATTGTGTAATGCATGTAAAAGAAAATTACTGGTACGTTTCAATGTACGTGGGTGATAACTCAGCCCCTGCTACACACCCATGAGGTGGCTTGTGGGGTGATATGTAGATGATGATGAAGATATATATCATGGATTCCATTGAAAATAGGCTCAATTGAATACATTGACCACACATGGATCAATATGTGGGAAATATAGGAAACAAAACAAATAATATATGTAAATGTAGCCATGCATGGGACATATTTTGGCAGGTATTCTGTTGTCACTTATCCATCGGTATTCAAGTGTAATTACATGCATAATACCAAGTTGTGCATGTATAAATATGAATTTAAAATACAATGAAGTGTCATATCTAACACTGGGGAAATCATATTGCTTAAACATGTATGTTAAACCCATATTTCCCATTATATGTTTAACGTACCATGGGTAACATAAAATGGCCATATAAATGGACCATTTATGACGAATGAATATCCATGTATACCCATTACACGTACAACCTAATCCGGGGATTCAGTGTGGATTTTGGAGGACACGAAACGTGGAAGTGGACTCTAAACTTCGACAAATACGAGAGTGAGGAGAACGGATACCAAATGGATGACTGAGCTTCAATGAGACAGAGTACTTTGCAAGAGGAATAGAATTCCATTTGAGTATCTGTCGTCGCGAAGGTACGCATGCATGGATTTTTCCTCCACGCACTTGCCTGCCCGCTGAATTTCCACCTAGATGTACGAATTTCTGCACGATAAATGGCACAGAAGTGACTACTCCGCTCCAGCTGCGAACCCAGAAAATGAATTTCCATCGGGTTCAAATTGAGGCGAGCTTTTCGCAGAAAATTTACATTAATGTAGTATTAGCTGTTTACAGTTGTGATGGATAGAATATTTCAGTAACATCAATATTTAAAAAGTAATTTATAAGTCGTAGAGTGAGCTTGATAATAGGATGTAAATCGAAGTATATCATTATCTATAGCGCATATTTAAAATTTTATATCCTAAAGCTTAAAGAAGCTGATAAATTAGGCCTGTTCTGGAAGAGAGTCCTTTTAAAGAGAAGCATGAGATACTTTAAGTAACGTAAATAGCAACCAAATCCGAAAGGATGGAGGAATGGTATTTTTTTAAATCGATCAGGTCTTAGTAACTCAGTCCTCTAAATCAGTATTGGAAACGCAAGAAGTCAATCTTTCCTCAATATTTTTAAATGGCCATTTGGTAGTTTTCCCATAGCGTTAAATATACACGAATTTCATTGTTGCAACTGTACCATCGCAGTGATATAAATTCAATACGTCTTTCTTACTGTAGCTCTGATCATGAGCTACAATACGTATCCATATTGCCGATGTAAGTTACAAAACCATTAGGGCCGAAATGTGAATTTATGTACGTTGAGGAAAGATCTAATGATTATCCGGCGCATGATGTTAATGCAGATTGCTTGGGTTTCCTACCAAGACATACTTTCCATCTCTGCCGACGCGATGTATCGATGAGCGAGTTGACCATTGTTATCAGGGCATGATAGTCATGAATATTGTAGCTCTGGATATGACGAGCTAGCAATGACGAGATGTTCATGAATTTGTATCTCTGACGATGACGAGTTAGCATAGAAACTAGTCAGTATTTTTATAAGTATAGAATTGGATTTCCCGTTTTTATTTTTTTTAAGAAAGAAAACCACATTCAGCTGTGGTGCCTTTTAATAGTGTCCATGCAACAATACACAATCTTAAGGACATATACAAACAAACTTAACAACAGGTTACAAGCAGAAATTTAGGAAATATAAAAAAGAAAACGGGAATAACTACTTAGGTGAAAGATACAAAGATTAGAAAGATTTTCTAGCGGGCTTCAATTTTACGTTGAAGTTCCACAACATCACCTCGCTCAGTATGACCATAAAATCGATTTTGAACTCAAATCAATATGTATCCTCATTAAAATGAAACATTGTCCTAATATACTACGAAACCCGCTCTGCGTGAGGCCAAGGCGTCATTTTATTGCCATTATTAATGATAATAGGTGAGCACATATTTTCGTTATTAAAACTGCTCCCCTACAGATTACCACGAGTTTCAGCTTCCATTTGATCCCTTTTTTTCTTTAATATGCTTCAGAATATACATGGTGGTAGGGAAAAGTGTAGTAAGTACGTTCCTTAGGGGCAACGTGCAATTGCAATCCCGAATTGCAGAAACTTTTGATAGGATCTTTTTGAGAAAAAGACGTGCTTCCATAGGTTGAAGAAATTTTCCCAAGGTTTCGAACCTTCTTGCCTGGGACCAGTTACTTATGCAAGCGGAGGGGAGAGGATTAGAAGAAGTTCAGGACGTAATGAAAGAGTGCGAATGATGTCGTGTAAGAGGGAGAGAATGGAGGAAGGACAGGGAGTGGAGTGGGAGGGAGAGAAGGCTTGAAGAGGTCGCTCCAGCCCACCACACAGCTACACAAGTTCTGCGGTCACAAGACGCTCAGCAGCTTCGGAACAGTTGTCGTAACTTTTAAGCTCCCAAGGAGGCACTCGTTTCCAAAGCGGATTACTATTCCGCGAGAGGGTATTATTGCGCTCTATGGGAAAGAAAATATAGCGAGGGGAAGGGGGGGTCTTTTGATGGGAAGACTTAATGGAGTCAGGTCGGGAAACAGTCGTGTTTAGAATTTGCTCCTAGGCATGAGTCTTCATTAAAATTTAAAACTTTCTTCCCTCTCTCGATTCCCTCAATCTACTGTCTCAAAGCTCTCAAATACGACCACACGACCCTTAGCCCTTCAACTTTCCTTAGCTACCCATTCTAGGCGAAAGATTACTGGTTAAAAAAATCTATCGTGAAAGAAGGTACTTAGGCAAACCAATTTGTCAATAGGGTTACTTCTCACACCGAAGTTTCCCAAGTATTTCCTTCCCAGTGAAAGATTGCATTGCAAAATGTGAAAAATTGGCATTAGTAATAGCTCAATGAATCAGGAAAATGTTATTAAGGATACCATTTAACCTTCAAAACAATTCCGAGGTTTTCTGTTCTATGACCCGAATTCATTAATTTGAATATAAATAATATACCTTCCAACACTTTTTTGATTTAGCTATAAATAATGGAAAAGATATGCATATTTTCCACCACGTGTATGTAAGTAAACAAATCTGACTATTCAAGGAGAGAGAGAGATTCGAAATGATTGCCTGCCGCGAACACACTCATAATCCCCACTTCTACTACTATGACTCTCTGTTTCATTCATCTTGGACAGAGAGAAAGGTATTATTGAGGAACGGAAAATAATGTTTCTTTATGTAATTTGGTAAATTTGTAACTCGAGTTTAGCACAACCAACATAAGTGCCTAACAATCATAAGAATTTCATTGCCATTCATCGAAAAGTTAGTTAGCTATGAATTATTTGAGTGAGTAGTTCCGAGAGAAGTAGTGAAAATTCAGGACATTTTTTCCACAAACAAAAAAATATTTTTGAGCGAGGCAACTTTTTCCAAATTATAGTCTTGCATCCCCTAACGCAGAAATAAGCCAAAAAATTAATTTGTAAATCGAATTGCAAGAGAAATATTAGTTCGTTTTTAATTGAAACCCAAACTCGATTATACTTAATCAAAATCCGACTGTAGGCATATGACTTGAGCCTCCACTTCGGGAACCGTTATTTCTGCCACAAATATTATTAAACCCGGTGCATCGTATACGGTGACTGTCATGAATCTACAGTCTCCCAAATTCTATGGTTTTCCAAAGTTTCACAAAACATAGGTGCCGATCAGACCCATGGTCTAGTGATGCTGCACCATCAAGAAACTTGACCACCCACCAAAATGCTCTATTTTAGAGATTTCACGGGTATCAGGTCAAGATACGGAGTGACGAATTCAACAAAATTGTGTCGTTAACTTGCCCAGAAAGATCTTTCATCGTCCAATCATGTCCTTGTGTCCTTCGACGTGAAAGACCTCTTCACAATTTTCTCGTTTCTAAAACGAGATAGCAACACTCAAGGAGCCAGGGACCGTTTCCCTGAACAATTTCACTGCGGCGTAATGGCCACAGTATGGTGCTTCAATAATGGGGAAGGGAGATTTTGCGGAGATTTGTACTTGAACTTTAACAAAGTACTAAAGGACGACGGACCGGAGCCACCCTTTCTTAACGAATTGGTGGCTCTTCAAAGTGTGTGTTGAACAAAACTGCATTAAATATAACCGTCGATATTACCAACTAAATGACGGTTTAGCAATGGGTTCATCTCTATCGCCACTATTTGCGTATTTTTGAACAAGCTAAATATCCAAAGTGGAAATATATAATTCGCCAGTAAAAAAGACACAAACTGCCGTATTAACTTTCTAAACGTCACAACTTCAACCACTTAAGAAAGCTCCGAATTTTCAATCCATAAAAAAGAAACCATTACGGACCATGTAACCCCGTCCGACTCCCCACACTTTCCCTCTCAAAAGATGGCCGCAAGGGATACCATATCGACATCGATGTATCGGAATACTGGATGTTTTTTGGACCAGGCATTGAAAACATCGAATATTAAAATAATACGATAAAAATTGAGTAAATGGTGAGTATTTAAATAAAATATTCTACGACTCGATGTTTATTAGTCTATGTGGCATCCCGAATGGCCGAATCCCATTCCACGGTGTACAGACTGCTAAACATCCCCCTTTCCACAAATAATTTGGCCAAGGAACTCGGAATAATTAAAATTATTGCGATGAAAAATAACTGCAATGTAGGTGACATAGAAAAATTGCTTGAGATGAAATGCTCTTTTAGAGCACAACAGCTATTTTACGAATCATCCGAGCGCTAAGAAGAAAAGAAAAGCTGTGAAACAAAATTACTAAGGACATAAAACTCAGAGAATTGCCAACCTTTTCCCAAAACATAATTTAAAATTGCATACTATAAGAAACGTAACCTGTGGACAATACTACATGGCATGAATAACTATATAAAAAATGACGAACAAAGTGGTGCATATAATCTAAATCGTGGTAATTGTGAGGCCATGTACGTGTTCCATACAGGACGATCGTTCAAACTGAGAGCTGAAGAACACAAGAGACACTAGCGGAATGGGGATATTTACTAACCAAATTTCGCGAAAAACCTATGGAAATGTAGTCATAACGGTTACTCTGTCCCAGAGATTCCCCATTAAAAGAAAAAAGGACGAATGAGACAAGATTTGGCATATTTAGAGATAAGGAAACACCTGAAAGAGAGACAATTCTTAAACGAAGGCATCTTTGAGGACCATAGCCCACTCCTGGATTTCCCACTGTCTATAAAGTAAAATATCTTGGAATTACCTTAACTTCTGATATATCGTGGAGATTACACATACAGAACATATGTGGCGCAGCATTAAAGAAACTAGCTTTTGTTAAACGTATAATAGGAGGGTCCTCGGATGTAAAAGTCAACGAGAGATACTACTTCGCTCCGGTTAGGCCGCACCTCGAATACGCCGAGAGCATTTGGGACCCTGATCGTATACATTTAACCAAAAAAATCAATAAAATACAAATAAAAGCAGCAAAGCAGCACGCTTCGTTAAAAACTGCTACGAGCGTACATATAGTGTCTCACTACTTTTAGAGGGATTAAAGTGGGAGCCCCTAGAGACTCGGAGGCTACACGCTAGGCTTAGCTTGCTTGATAAATTCAGAACTGATATTTTTCAGAGCGACACAGAGAATATTATCATGACTCCTCACTACATCTCTGGGACTGACAGATGCAATAAAATAAGAGAGATACACTGCCGAACAGATAGGTACAAAAACCCGTTCTTTCCGCGGACAATAAGCGACCATAATAAAAATTGTGCTCCACCAAATACACCCCTATAATACATGTCACCATTTCATCTCCAAAAACTTAAACCTTTACACAGATGGTGACCTAGCACTCCCTATTATTGTAGGGTATTGTGTAGATGTAGATACAAGACCCCTTCATAAAATGGTCATAAAACCCTTCCTGATTCACATCGCTTTACCGTAAGTCCCCGTTCCTGGCTCAACATTCAACCAAAGTTCCACCTCCCGAATTTCCCTCATCTACATTTTACCCTGCAAGCCACCATAAGTACAATTGTAAGGGATGACTTATCACCAAAATTCACTACAGTGTATAATTAAATTTCACCAACGTGGTCCAAACTATGGGTATGCTGCAAATGCTACTAAATTCATCTATAGCGCAAAGATGTAAACGTGATAAGAGAGTTATGCAGAGAACATGCTAAAGGTGGTGTTAGCACTACTCGGCAGACTTAGAAACATGCTCTTTTCACCGAGGAGAAAAGACCACGTCGAATGTGCGATGAATGTGATTGCTCTCTCAGCGTGCGGCATATTCTTATGGAGTGTGACAAATACCGGTTCGTGCGCAACAAACTACAGTTAGCGGGAGACATAGGCTCCATCTTAGGCGATGACTCCGATGCCCTTAATCGCGTTTTAATGTTTTTAAATGAAACTGGCTTTTTTAATAGTATTTTAAGGATATAAATGTTCTTTTATCTTTGATTTATGGTTTTACATCATTTATTTTATTACATTATCTACCAAGTTCAATTCTTAAAATTTTATAAATATGACTTGTTGTGGTGCAAAATGTTCATGCCATCGACGCACCCAGCATAAACAAATAATACCACTAAGAAACATGCATTAGTGAGTACATCAATTAATCAGCCATACTACCTGTCAAAAACCCTATATCAAAGTCTAAACGCAGCCATTATGATATCTTATCAATGGCAGTAAAGACGACGTTTTAACGTCTGTTCAGCAGTTTATTTTTGTAATTTGTCTCATGACCTGATCTACCGTAGTACGTCGAAGTTCGTAAATATCTTCGTCGGAAAATAAATTGGTATTGCATTTACATAAAAAATTGAGAGTACTTTTCTATCGACGATCTGAAAGCGATTCCCATCCAAGTTGTTGCAAGAGATCAGAACACAACCAAGACTCTCACAATGGCCTTTCACGCATCTCACTGATCCCCTCTGCACGCGTTCCAACTATGTTATTTAGCCTACCTCATGAGGATCTCAAACACTGGAGGCGTATTCCAAGCGGGGTCTAACAAGAGAGAAGAACCTGATTTCTCAGACTTTATCGTCGTACTTTCCAAGTACTCCTTCAACAAATACCAATTTACGATTAGCTTGACCAGTTTTTTCCCGAATATATTTTCTCCACGAGAGATCATTGGTGGGTTTAACTCGGAGGTATCATACATATTCTTCTGTCTCTTATTGGGCATGCTGTATGCAATAGTGTTCAATAGATAATAGAAAGCAGAAAAGAAAGGCTCCTAGAGCACCTGCTAAGAAACTCGGAGTGGTGTACCAGCTTAATTGAAGGTAGGATGGAGGCAAAGAGGAAAAGGGGAAGGCCAAGAAAGGAGTTCTTAACGGATATAAAGGATGGAAGTCCTTATAGAGTGGTTAAGGATCTGGCAATGGAAAGACGAACTTTAAGAGGACAAAATGCTGCCCACCAACCCAATGGTTGAGGAGAGAGAGAGAGTATGCAATAGCTTTATTGATGGGAGTTTATTTTCCAGACGTTCATTACAACACATTTTTTCAAATTTAATTTTAACCGCCGCGCATCGCACCACCCTTGAATTCCCTTAAGCTTCTTCGTTAGCACATCCTTATCATAATAGCCGCGGATATATTTGTACACTACAGCGTTAATGCAAGCAGTCGGAGCTGACTACTTGTTCATCAATATCGTTTATAAACAGGAGGAAAAAAAGCTTCCCTACTCTTCTCTAACTCTATAACTACCCCCCCCCCCCCCCCAACTACTGCCTTCAGTTTTTCCCTGCCTCTCCCTTACCCTCCCCAAGTTAGAGATGGGTCGGTCGCGAACGAACGAATCAATTCGAACGACTCTTTGAAGTGAGTTGACGAACGGAGTCGTTCGCGGCAATGAACCGTCGTTCCTTACGAATCGTAATGAAAATAGGCGCAACACCCGGCAAAGATGGGAACTAACTGACAGGCGAGGCCACGAGTCCCCCCACCCTTGGAAGTTTGGGAATGGAAATGGGCGCACCACTCGGCAAAGCAGAGAATCAAGTGAACGAGAGGAAGAAACGAGTCCCCCCACTCTTGAAATTTGAAGTCTGAGGGAGGGGGACCTGTGTTCTCGTAGAGCCCGCGGAGAGGGAGGACTCATGAGTCCTCGAGGAGTCAGATTCGGATTAGGATTCAGTTAAGGACTCGGATTCAGATTAGGATTCGGATTCAGATTCAGTTAAGGACTCGGATTCAGATTAGGATTCGGATTCAGATTCAGTTGAGGACTCGGATTCAGATTCAGTTGAGGACTCGGATTCAGATTAGGACTCAGATTCAGATGAGGACTCGGATTCAGTGATTCCTTGAGGAGTCGCTGGCCTGAGAATCAAATTATACTCAAGGAATTAGTGATCGCGGTGGAATAATGAATTCTTGACTATTAAAATCTTGTCCGTTTGCGTTTGTTCGCAAACTTCTAAAAAATTTCCTCGATCTTTGAATAAATAAATTCATAATTCCTTTATCTGCAAACCTACTGAGGCAAATATTTAATCAAAATTATAAATTTTACCAGAAATATTTTTTTAACATTTTTGAGTTTGTTCCATTAATGACGGAGCAGAAACTTTTTTCAAAAGAATAGCATTGAAAAAATGTTCCAAAAGATTTTCGCTGCATTTTAGGCGTATGCTTCCGCAACTTTCAGGAACAGTAGCCTACGAATATTTCGATTAACTTCATCCACCCAAACTTGCATTAGCAGATTTTAGCTCCTCCATTTTTTATATACTTCGATGCATTTCTTACACACTCAAAAAGATGGTGTATAATTAAAAGACTCGATTTCTCGGTTATTTTCGGCGGTGTATACCATTTTTTATAGCGAGTGATATGACTCTGACTTTTTTGTAGGTTTTTCACCATTTTTAGAAGTCGTACATGTTTCAGCAACAAATATACTTTTTCTCGTCAGCAGTAGTTTTTAAGGCATGCTTACAGAAGCACTGCATGGTGAAACCTGCCTCAGAGGCCACCTCACTAGG
Source organism: Ceriagrion tenellum (assembly GCA_963169105.1). NCBI lineage: Eukaryota > Metazoa > Arthropoda > Insecta > Odonata > Coenagrionidae > Ceriagrion > Ceriagrion tenellum. The sequence continues at coordinate 120,658,945 of OY720642.1, read as the reverse complement.
GCGGTCTCATCTGTGTGCGATAAAAATTTTCGGAAAATGAATTTATGATATTATCAATTAAAATTTTACCTCCAATCAGCGGACATTAAATTAAAGTTAAAATTTATTTCAATGAACCACTATAATGAAAAACATTGAACGAGAACGAGATCCAAGAATCGATTCTTTAGATTGAACGACCGATTCAAGACTCGGTCATTGTATTGAACGATGTTGCCCATCTCTAGTTTTAACTGTTAATATATGTTCGGCATCGTAAAAAAAAATGGTAGTTTATATATCTTTTGGAAATAGAATCAATAGAGAATCCAAATTAACGCACTTTCTCCTGAAAAGTTTTAAGATATTGTATATATTCTGTACCGCACAGCAAATATGTTGCCAAAAAATCAGATATGAGACGAAGCCACCTATTTAATTAGGCTGATAGAGCAATTAACAAAAGGATAATATAAATTGGTCATCGGCAATAATTTTTGAAGAAGAGAACAAAAAAATTGTTTGGGGTAAAATAATAGCAAGCAAAGGAATTGGAAATGTTCTTTTTAAAGGAATAAAATTGTAAAACATTGAAATTGGAAAACTTGGTAAGTATCATAAACTAGTATAGAGAAACTGAATTTGAACGGTGATGAATTGGAATCAAAGGGTAAATCCACGTCTCTGTATGTAGAAAAATAAAGAGACATCTATTGTGAAGAAAAGAAAGGAGATTAGAGGGATGGAAGTTAACTTTTTGTGTCATTTTCCTTCATACTGACGTAGTTTAGTGGCCGATTGCGGAAAATTAGTACGTTAAGGAAGAGTAGGCAGGTTATTAATTTGGAAAATGATTCAATATATAGGACTGGATAGTTTATTTGACGAATACGTTGTTTGGATAATAATAATTTTGCATTTATAGATACCTTTGGATAAATGTGCAGGTTCTACGGTGAAAATAGTATCTAAAAGATGAGAATAAGTTCAATTTTGGTCGAATACTTCGGTGGAACTTATTTCCGTGGAAATATTTTATCGTCAATCAACACAGCCCAAATGGGAAAGAGTAAATAGATAAATCACTGACCGATATTTGTGACACGACTGTAATAAACTTCTTACCAAGCGAAGGATCCAACTCGAGCGCAGACGTGTTGTACGCGGCGGATCTCAAACAAAATCTGCGGGGAATTGAACAGCCAGCCTTTATCCCGCTCGTCTTTCGACCTCAATCGCCTGTGGACGTGAAGACCATAGCCCACAGATAATCACGGTCCGCTGAAAGCATTATGATTCGAAGCAATCGTGGGGTCGCCTCCTTCCATCCTAAGAAATTTTTCTTCAAATCGAAGTTTATTGGCCAGAGTCTGAGTATGTGGGCCACACTAACTTGGCGGAGGATCAGTAGCAAGGCTTATTTTTACAATTGGGCCTACTGGGCCTTTGCGTGGGTCAAAGCATTTGCTTTGCACCCCACAATATCACTAATCCTCCGGAAAACGATGAAAAAGGGTGAACGGTTTTAGAGACCGCAGATAATTTAATGCCGTCACCATTAACGTTCTCTTAATATTTATGTTCAATGAATGAATATGCAATCTATAACGGAATGTGAGACTGCAAATAGGCATACGTTGCACCACAGGAAAAGGAAATGAATGAAGAATTACAAGGTCAAGTTAAGTCATAAAGATGGAGTGCATCTACTTCAAGGCCTGAAACAACAAGATATTTTTTTGATATAACATTGATGAAAAAAAAGACCTTGATTTATTACTATTATTGTTTGCGATATAGACGTTAAAACACCAGTGTGAATATGATTCGATTATTGAGGAGCTATATTTCATTGAAAGAAATCGCACAATACGAGTTGAGGACAGAAGCGAATCCCATATAAACAGCTGTATTTTAGTAATCATCGCTATCCTCTTCTGAAACGTTATGGGCAACCAATTGTAACATTTCTCCATAGCGCATAAAAAAGTAGCATAAGAGTAGAAATTACCGATTAATTGGAGAATGAACATAAAAACATCAAAATATCAAAAGCATGCATTGATTGAATGGTTACGATAGATTGTTACGTTACATCACCATACATAGTGACAAATACAGGCAGATGGTATAAAGGTGGGATGAGAACAAATTAAGTACAATACCCAGTCGGTTCGAATAGGAACTAAGCGAGGGCGATGATAAGAGTGAAAGTATCATTAGGATATAATAATGATAATTGGTAACTTTGTGATTCCATATATCTTTATTTTGAACGACCCAGGTTTCGACGTTAACAATAAAAATGTGGAGGTACAAAGTTACCAGTTATCATTATTATGTAAGCAAATACCAAACAGTTACGTCTGAAACCACCGATAATACATTTAACACAAGGGGAAAGGTAGAGGTCATCTACATCTACATACTACCCAGCGAGCCGCCGCATGGGCGTTTGGCAGGGGGTGGTAGGTCACCAGCTGTGCAAAGGAGTAAAATGTTTGTCATATGGCTTGTGAAGAGTAAAATAAGAAGTTGATGACAAAGTTTGGCAAATGCCAAATGCAAAGCGTGTACAAATGGAGGAAAGGATTTGGAATTGAGGTTGGTAGAATTAAGACAAGCTGGAATGAGGTGCTAGAGAGGTAAACTGGGTAAGGGGTAATTTTCGGGTAAGAAGAGCTTGGAGAAGAGAATGAAAGACGCTGTGAATTGCAACCCATCTCTCTCTCTTACGCGGAGTGCTGTTGATAATTACTCAAGAGAAAACAATGCACTCGCTTCCAATCCGAGAGCAGTTGGGACTATTAGAATATGAGACTATGGGCGTTTCCAGTAAGACCTGCCAACGGAAGCATTATTAATTACAGAAGAGTACCCAAGGCGTTGAAACAATGAATCGGTAATAACCAAGGCTAGACATGAATTGGACAAAGATGCTACTCAGAGGCGCATGATGACAGATTCGGTAATCTATCCGATATAGTCTGCGAAGTCCGCAAGGGATTTTTTTCCGACTGAGTATTAGTTCGCGAGTAAAAAACACAACCTCAACCGTCGTCAGCACGTCTCATAGATACGCATCAAAGAGACAAAAAAACTTTCTTCGATTTCTCTTTAACACTGCTGTGGTGTGCTGCGAAGCAAAAGTTTAAATCAGCTTTACCACCAAAATTTCTATAATGAGTCACGTATTACGATATTTGACGAAAGAAAATCTGCTTCAATTTGGGAAAAGAAACGAATCTGGTTGTGTCTGTCGCCGCACCAATACGTTATCTCTGTCCTAAAAATTTAACACAGCACGGGTATGATCCATCTTTGTGTACATGTTCGTAGGTAGGAACTGAGAGATGTATATCCCAACCGAAAGGTGCGGAAAAGGAAGAGCTCCCACTCAAAAACACGTTAGCAAAGAGGGTTTCATTCCGTGGAAAAAATTGAGTCTGTGTAGAATTCGATTTGCCAGGGCTCTCTTGTCACCCGGGGCAGAACTAATTAACCTCCAGAACGGGAGTCGAGGAAATATGGCGGAAGGAGGGGCGAAGGGAGTTTTGTTGGGTGCGCTGTGTGCAAAGAAGGTTTGGCAATAAAACGAGTAGAGTTTGATCATCTTCGCATTGGTTTAACCCACATCAAATACAGTCGCCTATCAACGTTTACCAAATTCAACCTCACAACAATATATCTTTTCACGAAATAAACGTTAGGTTACTTCGGCTCATAGACAGGAATACAGAAAAGGTAAAATAAGTACTCCCAATGCCCCAAGCATGTTACCCTCATTAAGCTTAGTGAATGCAGTAGACTTGGCCATCAAAATGAATGAAAGTATAATGAAGGCGTCAAATGGTCTTAGATTTTGAGTGATTAGTAGGTAACTGGATTCAATATACGTTAGTTCAGCCAAACTCGTATGCCAGTTGGATCCTCTGTTCTGACTCTCAAAGCGTATGCATAAGTAGCACTGAATACTAAACTCAATTTTTGCAACTTCAGTTGATTCAGGCAATCCGTTACAGATTGGTTTCCGTAAAAACTATTATGACTCTAAAAACAATGACAGTTTTTAGACATTGATTAATTGAAGTCTAAAATTTATTATTGAACATATATCTTTCTTTCTGTAATGTTCACGGCAAACTATGCATATTATACTGACTAACATTGACAATTGAGATTGATAAATAATAATCACTCACTCAGAAATAGTTTATCCAAGGGAAAACGAAATCATGAAGAAGAATTAGCACTAAACAAACAATTTCTCGAATCATACCTTTTTATGCGTATTTGAAAACAATTGAATAGGTTGTGGCGTGTGACCAATAACAATAATTCAAGGAATGAAAATCGATTTTCTGGAGAAGCGTATGTAACTCCCTTCGCATTTTCCTAAAACTTTTGGAAAACCTAGTACGGGTGTTGCAGGAAGATCAGTATTCGCGATACTGTATACCATCTCGGCGAGTTACACAATCATGCTCTACTTCTGCTTCAGTGAATCTATTTCAAAAACATTTGTATACCACATGTATTATAAGAGGGCTCGGAATCTTGTTTAAAGTTAATTAAAGATTAGCTTTAGCCAGTTCATGGAAACTTACCTATATATTTCTCAGTGAATAGTGAAACTGTCTGGTCATACATGACACGTGTCTAGACGGTACAACATCTCCTGTGGCGATATCGTAAGATTGAAGTATACATGAAGAAGAGTCAAGTAGGCCATCACAATTAACACAAGTCCCAAACTGAATAAAAAACAGTTGACGATCGGGCAGGTGCCCCTCCGCTAGAAGTCATAAAGGTCTCAATTCAACTCCGAGATCCACAGAACACACTCGACTCACTGCGTGTGGAGACTACCACTGGGAGGAGGGGAATGAAGAAATCAAATCAAAATCTATTCTAATCTACGCAGAGATTTTCATTCTGTCAACCCGCAACCCTAGGAAACCAATTCAAGCTAGCTTCCCCAGGCCCGTGCTGTCTGAAAGTTGCAACACTCACATCACAATCCGTAGCTTCCGCAGCCCAATAAAGATTTAATACTGATAATTCCCCGGGTCACCTTGGGGATTGTATTGGAACGATGGCTAGATTATCCCTCTCACCCTCTCTCACGAATGCCTAGGTTTATGTAGTATCATTGGCCATCTGACTCCAATGTTTTTTTTTAAGGTACTACTTTCAGCGCAGTAGAACACTGCAAGCTATAGCCAATAAATGAAAGGCTATATAAGTCTTTCCGCAGATTTCAAGGGAGTGGGGTGATAATAACTTTGGAAACGGGTTAATGTGTGCCGATATGTAAGTCTCTGAAGCCTCTGAAAAAACATAGGCTATGTAGAGCCAGCCTAGATTGACCATACTTAAGTTTTCGGGCCTGTTACACCCATGGCTATCGTGAGAGAGATCCTCTTCTGGGGATAAGTAGTAATGCACAAATACATGCACCAAATATGAATCAAAGGAGATTGCGGTCTGAGGTACAGCTGAATGAAAGATTCAAATAGAATACGAGAGTATACTCTTGCAGTGTGAAAAAAACTCCTGTTGACCGTGAGAGTGAAAGATCGTTGACATGGATGACATTAGGCTGAGACGTAAATTCAGCTTTTTCTATTTTTTTACAAATCGTTGCCTGGCTAAATATATTTAAAATATCCAGGGGGACGTCAATTGGTAACTTGGTCCATCCATTTCAGTCCATCTAAATCTTGCCTTTTTAATGATTCAAATATCGCATACACGTTTACAATTCGATCAAAATCAGGGATTTTTTCAAGCTACAGTAACTAGCCTGTATATCTTCCACTCGAAGGCAGCAATTTCTGAGCAAATGAGGAGAAAAAGACGATAAGAACGTCATTCTTCAAACCATAGAATTTAGAACGCAGTGAACATTTCAAGCTCTGGAAATTAAAAATACATACTTTTTGTTTGAAAAATCCGTCAATAAAATATGATTATTTTTTTCAAAACGTACTTCTATAAGATAAGAGTAAAAGAATCATTGCCCGGCCTAAAAAGATAGAAGCCACAGGTCGTTTCTGATAGCAAATTTGCGGCAGGCTTCTTGTCATTTGAAACATAAATTCCTTGTTCTCTACCACATATCGTCCGTATCCAACCGTACATCGGCTCCATCGGCGACGGCGATGTGGAAGAATTATAATACAACAGAGCGGGATATCTTTTCACATAAAATTCGATTATTATAACTTCATTTTCAAGAGAAATGTTTTTCTTTCCTAGGATACGAAAACATCAGCCATTTACCGCACGACTTTTCAAAGTATTTACAAAAATTTTTCTCTGATGGCACGTGCGCGAGTGCTCGTCTGAGAGAATTTTTTTTCTCTACAAGGAATTTATAACTCATAGATCTCGTCACATATAGTAGTATAGAGTTTTAATGCTTTCTCAACAACTTGAAGAAATAAATCATAAACTGTTCGCAGTAATTTTTTCAGAATCATAAAAAGTCCACCGTTGTGAAAGAGTGTAACAGTTCCAAATGGAAACAATTGAGTCTAGTTGAAGATTTATACCGCATATATATTTAATTACCAAGAAATTTAGTAAATTGAAACTATATTTTGCGCCATCAACATTAAAATATTTACTTAATGCTTCATACATGTGCTAAAAATAAAAAGTGAAATTCTTAAGGTAGTGTGAGCGAGATAGTTCTCTAATCATAATAGAGACCATATTCAAATTACACCTTTTAATTTCACCAACTGTGAGACAAACGAATTTAATATTGCATTATTAATGGTGCAATAATATAGTTTTATGTGATTTAAATTATAATTAATTAAATGAAAATTACTAAATAAGTCTTTAACTTCCGTGTTCCTAGGCAATCATAATGAGCCTGAGCTGCATATTTATAACCTATTATAAATAATTATATTCTATGCTATTGCTATGCATGTCCCGTCGACAGACCATATGGTCTGACGGAACACAAATGTAATATGGGTTAAAATTAAATAAATAGATAAAAATAAATGAACTTGACTAATTTTTTTCGCGCGGTGCGTTTGAAATTCCTTCAAAACGGAAGGTTTTCTGCGACACCCAAGAACCTACTGCGGTGGCAATCTGATTAAATTTCCAAAATAGTTAGGAAAAATGCAAACTAGACAGTGCTAGGTTTTTACGACATCTAGGTGTTAGAGATACCTCATTTTGTAAATAATGTCTCTCTGGAGTGCATGCAAGTACCATTTCCCACGCAAAAGGGCTGGTATTTTTTGGCAAATATCTCCGAAAGTAATGTGGTAATCGGTAGAATTTTTGGTGTCATTAGAAGAGTGAGAGAGAGAGAGAGTTTCTCTTTAAAATGAGACCAAATTCAATGATTTCTAAGTATCAATTCAAATTCATGAGCGTCTACAAGCGCTAGGGAGGCCAGTAAGTTGTTGCATAGTAAACTAACCTTTGTCCGATTGGTCTTACTGGGGGGGAGGGAAAGGAAAGGGATTAGGACGCGGTACCGACTGCGCCCGGCACCCGACTGCGATTACAGCAGCCGGGCACGTCACGCGAAACCCAGAACCACTGGGAGGCCGACACCATGAAGCGGATTGACGTCAAAAGGACGACAATGGGCCCCCGCCTCCCCCTAGTCCTCGTAGCTGTTGGGTTTCCCCAACAACGTTGGACGAGTCGCCGTCAGTTTCGCCTACGCAAAGACTTACCGCACATCTGATGAGAACCAGGGCAGTCCATTACCCAATTTTTTGGGATAGGGTATCCCCAGACTCCCCCTTTAACGGTGGACGTAGTGCGGTCTGTCGGAGTAATTCATCGGATCGGGGTCCTACCGGACCAACGGACGGTCTATTCGGACCAATTCTGGTCAATTATAAAACCCTTCTCCTCGGTAGTTACCACCCACCGATTATTTCTAAGTACAATGATGTTTCGCTCAAACTACCGAAAATGGTCCCGAATATGACTAGTGAAAAATTTGCTCAAACCACCTTAATACAGAGTGGCGCCCTCCGATCTTTTCCGCACGATTCGCTAATGACTCCATCAAGTATCATCCCAGGTCATTTCCGATTACCGACGCCCTCCATCGCCTCCCCACTGACAAACTCCACTTCATGTTTCATCGTCGTCAACACCTCTTTTCTCCCTCCCCACTCCCACCTCCCCCGAAACGGTGACCCGAGCACGCGAATTGTAGGCGTGGCCCCAATTTTGATAAAATTCGAGCGATTGGCTGGCGCCAGCCTTCTTTCCCCATCCGAGGGCAATTCGCCTCCGACCCCTGTCCCATGCGCCCCTTCCAATGCTAATTCCAGTTTTCACCACCTTTACCCTCGTCTCCTTCACTTACCCCCACACCACACCTCCTTCAACAGCTTCCCTTATAATTCTCTTTATGTGTTGGTTTCCTCGTAAAGGATATCGGCTCCTTATTCCACACCTGTTTCCCAATAATTCAGATACCTTTCCCTACCTTTGATTTATTACAGTTAATTGATGGTATTGATAGTAGTTACTTATTATTTTCATTTTTGTTGATTAGACACCTGGAGAATACTCATTTGGAGGACGCTAAAGTGCAGTACTCCGTCTGTCGGATGAGACGTTAAGCCGTAGTCCCCTTGACGCCTTTCGTTAAGAGCAGGCTAATGCCGACGCCGGGTTTCTATCCACTCTTCCTCCCTTATGTCCCCTATGGTGCAAATGACCTAAGCTGTCGGTCACCTTCCCAAATATCCAGGCTAGTCCAGAATACTCATTTGTGCCAAAGGTAATTATTTCATGTACATCTCTGACGAGGGTTTAGATGGTAGAGGAACTGTGTCTCAATCTCGACCCAAAAAGACGTTCTGTATTCTTGTAATGTTCCTCATTCTCGCCAGTTCTTCAGTAAATTTTCCGCCCCTATCCCACGAACTATGTGCTTGGAGGGGGGAAAGAAAAAGAAAAATGATGCGACATTTTATAAAATACAAATTTCCATTTTTTCCCTAGTCTAGGGGCCAGGTTTATTACAATAATCGCTCGGTATTTCAAATAATCTAACTCTCGAAGCATAAAACGAAATTATGAGGTCAACCTGGTGATGGCGTGCAACATCAAAATCCAGGTAGCTACGAAATAAAATTGATATGGATCAACTAATTTAGGTAAATTACTCTAATGTTCTTTTTAAAAATCGATTGTTAAAGGTTGAATTTAGACTAAAAGTGTTTAAAACAATGGCATATTTATCTGAAGATAATTGTAAAATCGAGCGGACCTGTGTTAGACACTTGTTAATGTCGTAGACATCTCTCCTTACTCCAAAGATTCGATCGGTACAATAGTTACAGTAAAACCGCAGTCCTGGTCGACTGCGCGTTCGAAATAATTCCGATCAGATAACACAGGAATCATGTGGTACAATTACGTCGGATTCCATATTTTGGTGTAATTCAATCGCTTGTAAGTATATCACGCAGCCTTCTCGATTGAGTTTTTCTCGCGGAATTATTGTTTTTTTTTTTCAAATGAACATCGCAAATTAGATATGAAATTAATAACATATCAGAGACCACTAAATATAAAATCTATGCATGAAGTTAAAAAGAAAATGAAACGTTGGCTTATGAATGATGTTGGCGAGGATTTCATGTGGTTGTGTATTTCGAGGGGTGTGTTCACATTCCATATTGTTAGGCGTTGTGTGGCTTTTATAGTACTATATTGTACTGTTTTTATTGTGGTTTTTACACACCTATCACTGATTTTGTAACATACTGTTAAATATTTTAACCTAACGTGACAACCGCTTTTTACATATTATGATTTTATGAAAGAACTTAAACTGATATATATGTTTATTTAAATTGCACTTTCAACTATTTTATTTATATTGACATCTGAATTTTTACTGTTTTAATATTTGTTTATATAACAACTGTTCGTTTGTAATGGCACCTTGAGACAAGCCTCTGGCTTTGGGGGACCAGGTGGTCTATGTATTTAAATAAAGAACTCAACTTAAGTTATACATCCGAGAGGGGGAAAACTCGTCTAAATCTGGAACCATTCTTTATTGCACCGCGTGACTCCTTGGTTACGTGATTAGGATTATCGCCTCAAAATTTCAAGCACAAACCGGTTGGGTGCAAAATTTGTAATTTTAATGAGTCGGGCGAGCAAGAGTGAGGGGTAGTGGAGTAAAGACGATGGGGTTGAGGAGGAGGGGTAGTGGCTGCCGGCGATATTATCCGCTGCGAGACGGGGAAAGAAGGAGATAGGTGGGGGTATAAGTAGGGGGTGGGAGTGGGTGGAGGATAAACTCAGCCAACCAACTCGCTTCCTGCTCCGAACGCTTTTTCCTCCTCGCTTGCTTGTTCCGACGGTGGAAGGTCGTGGTTAAGGGAGGCGAAAGTTGCTCGCGACTGAATTAAGACATTATCATTATCTTCCGCGTATCTCGCGGTTATCGCTCCTCGGAGGGTGTTAAAGGGACGCGGGAGTCGTTGCTTTATGTTCCTCGAGCAGTAGATGGCGGGAGATCCGCCTAAGGACTCAATTTCGCTCTTTCTTCCATATTATTTTCGTCGGAACTCAGAATGGTTCGCTGATATCATCTACGGAATAAGGGAGTTTTTGTAGGAATTTGGATTGGTTCAAGGAAAGCGTGTTTGTGGTAATTAAGGAAGTTTGGTATTTGAATGACTGCTCTGATAGTGGAAAATGTTCCTTAGAATGCTTATTATGCCATCCAGAAACTTCCTTGGATGTGCTGACTAAGGTTACTAAGCCGCTTTCCGCACCCAAGTAACTCCGGCTTACATGACTAACTGTATTGTGAATTGCTTCTTCATACTGTCACTCGTTTCCTTCCCCCTTCACTCTCCACCTCGGCAAAAAAGCATATTTTTTTACTTTAATAGATGCACAACCAAAAAAAATTTCTCATGATAAAAAACGCAAAAATTGAACTAATGACGTATTTATAATGATAAATATTCTACTAGATTTGCTTCACTAGATACTTTCCTCGGATTAATGAACCCCGATAGTGCACTATGCCTCGATGGATACATGCCTCTTCCATGAAACCTGATGTTCTTCAAAATTACCACAGGTGCAGACTCAGCTTTCCATATTTAGAGTTTGAATAACAAGACATTTTAAATCCAAACTGTCACTTACTAAGTCACCGAATTCGCACATTGTAAATATACATACCACAGAAGCGTCTTAATAAAATATCGAGTATCATTAAATGCACGTGTGGGAGGTTAGTTAATTCATACACAAGATAAATCTTGCCATGCATAGGGGAAATGAAAAAAATATGTTCCATCCCGGGAAAATATAATTAGAATTGACTAAATAACTCCCTAAACTTGCACCAAATGAATTCACACACTAATAAATTGAGCTTGTAATTGAATTGCAGACCATTGCGTTGGCGTTGAGTTCACCGTGAGTGTTTAGTTGATCATCGAGATCCCCCAAGCATGGCAGCGTTTAAATAATAGGCGGGATAAGCTATATCCTAAACTTACAGAACCTGACAGTCATCTGAATGTTATTCAGTTTTAACATGCATAGATCAGAACAAAAAATTAACTATTTTAAAATTCAGAATACAACTGGAAATAATAAACCTTTCGTAAGGCGTAAATAAACAGCAGCACCAATAAAAAGCCATGGTTAGTAACAAATATTTATTGACTCCATTGATTTCGGAATCAGCCCTCTACCTTCAGCATACTTCAAATGATTTATCTATTAATGGGTCTTATAGTGGTTGGAGCATGAATAGCGTGTCGTTAAGTGGGCATACTAATAACTTTTTAAATCGGAAAATTCTAGAGCCATAATTCAGTAAACAAAATAATTTATACGCTGGAAATAACCATATATAATTTTGCATGAATGAAGTGAGAATTATATTTAAAATTTTTGTCTCAATTAAAGCATTGTTATGACTTAGGTTTAGAGTACGGAATTCGAAATTTAAATAAAAACCATATGTAAATACATATTTTTATCCGGCATTCTACTTTGCTATTTAATCGGGACCATGTTAATAATGCGATACGTATATTTATGCCTTTAGAAGAAAATTTGTTCACATCACATCGAATTATAAGGAAACTAACGTCAAGTTTCATGAGATTACGAGATCAAATAGCGTAAAGTTGTCAAGAAACCAAATCGGTAACAAACATTTTTTTTTTCATTTTATCTAAGTATATTTTTAATGAGTATGCGTGCGAAGAGTTTCCCGCAAATCTTTTCATAAATGAGAATCACTACAACCACCTTAAGTGTCCCATATTTTGCGACTTATGAATAAAAAAAAATCTCATTTTTTTAGCACTTCTTATTGCACTTTTTTAGCACTGGTTATTTTAAAAAAGCAATATTTTTCCTGATTTGAGATGACTTTCATCTACTTCGCATCATTTAAATCGTTTGTTATATTTAAATTCACAACCATGAAACCGAATGCCATGGCGGGCGTATTCAATTCAAATAACATATTGATTCTCGGGAAACTGGCTGTTTTCACTTATTGTATACGTACTCTCTGTCAAGGCTGTCTACTCTCAAGCAGTCGTAGTTACATTGGCCAGTAAGTTCTATTTCACTTCTGTTGCATTCATACACTGATTTGTACATGTTAGGATCGCGGAAAATAATTTACTTGTGTGCATTCGAGTTACTGAATAAATACCTGAATACCTTAACGAATATACATACACATGGCTACCTGAATACCTAGAAAAATACAAGGACGAATGCATACTTGATGGCCTCGGTGATGACTGTTAACACCTGATTATGAATGCATGAATATAAATGAATACGAATACTTGGCATGACATGAATGAACTGGTGACAACTGGGCACCTCAATGAATATAGCGCTTCTCACTGGCGGGAATATATTTAACCCTCGCGTGATTTCTCGGCACGCCATCACTCCGAGCACTTGTAATCTTGAAAGAGTAAGATGAACGCCCGAGTTCTGTGGTTGCCGAATTACCAAGTTGAGCGAACAAATTTTGGCTCAAGCAATAACATTCTTGACCGAAGATTTATCCATAACTTGCCATTTGGATGACTCGCAGGGTATGAGGCAGGAGCAAATTTATATTCGCTTTTTATTTCTCTGAACTGGGTGAATTGCCCGAGGGCTCCGAATCTTCAGTCCAAAAATATCTGCACGCCACGAAAGCTACGGCGGTACAAACCAGGTGTATAACTTTGAAATATCTTGAGGGAATTTAGCAGTAAAATAAGCCAGTTACTACAACACTCTACGATTGCTATGTAGTACATCTCCTTTCTTTAGTTCTCTGCGTTTGACTGTTTGGATAACAGGTAGCATCTATTTTTGCATTCGTTGCCACAATGATTTTGCTATTACGATACAATGTACGTTTCATGTCAGAAATATAAAAGAAAAAATCTCAATGAATGCTAGCGATGGAAGCATACAAGTTCATTACTTCCTGTCACTTTCCTTGCTCGTTATCTCACGTATTTTTTCAACAGGCACAATTTATCCACAGACATATAGATATGCTTCTTAATTTCTGTAGTGCCTCCCCAATTCCAATATATTTTTAAATTAGTTCAGGGGAATTATTCATTAAATATTTCTTTCTTTAGTGGTATATTAAAAACAAATATTACCGAAACAGGATAAAACTAGTAAGGTAAGACAGCAAGCACTAAAGAATTGTTGGTAATTTGTTTTACTCGTCCGATAATATTTATAATTAAATTTGTTACTGAAACAGGAAAAATTGAAGATTTATTTGGTAGACCAAAAATCCACGGAACAAATATCGACAAAGGAGAATTGGCTCAAGCAATAACATGCTCGACCTCAAATTTATCCATACCTTTCCATTGAGATGAGTCGTAGGGTATGAGGCAGGAGCAAATTTAGCTACTTGTAAAGTCTTTTACAAATTGTAGTAGGCAAAATGTTTAATTATAATGATTGCTACTCGGAAAAAAGCCACTACTGCTCATTACTGGACTGGACCAAAATAAGCTTTACTATGGCGACCTACGTCTCAGGAAACCGAAAACCTACTCTCTATCACCCCTGCATAAGATGTACCAAGCTCCCTCTACTAAGCTCCTTTCCTAAGTTTCCGGCTTCACATGGTGAACATTTACGATATCACTCATGATATAAGATACTTGTTTTTATTTCACACTATTTAATACAACTCCACCATGGTTTCGACATTGCGTGTCATCCTGAGGATTGAGGGTCGAGTTGTATTAAATAGTGTGGAATAAAACCAAGAATCTTTTATTATGAGTGACATGATTCACAGGTCCTTTCGCAGGAGAAATCTTTTGAGAGTGCATTGGGGGGTGCTTTGGGCGGTTCATCGCCGGAGGCAACGCGGAAATGTTTTTCCGTAAGTGCAGAGCAAAAGTGGCGATGAGTACTCTCTGTTTTAAGTAGTTACTTAAAGAAAATAAAACGCAATTTCTTCTTAATTACATTTACACAATCGTTAAATTATACGAATAGTACGGTTTTGCCAAATAATCCAAATATATACTCCTGCTATATACAAACATCTATCTAAAGCATACTCATCAAGAAGGGTATTGAGTATATAAGGTCGTTAACACCCTCGTACATTGTACACGCTTTAGCTTATATAAACAGGCCATGATTTGCTCGAAGAATTTGAGCATGTTTCGAGGGATAAGGGCGCAGGATTTCCTCCTCAAACATTACCTTTCTAAATATGTAAAGGAGATTTGAGACATCACTCACTTTTATACTCACCTGCGACTGCTTTTCTTAAAGATGTAAGATATGATGAGGAGAATGTAGAGCGTTTAATTCAAACTTAGATTATATATCTATCGAATATCGCTCTGTTTTTAAGAAGATATGGCATTTATGGTGAGGTGAGTTTAAAATGAGGCGATTTATCAATTCTACGAAATAGCATTGATTTTGCAGTTCAATAAAAAATATTTGTTTTAGAGGATAATCGGGAAATTGTTAGGAGTTAAACATTGTTTAGAGAAGTCACATGTGAAGCACTTCGTAAGATTCCTGACAAAATATTGCCACGAAGTACTTCACTCAAATATCCCAGGTTACAATATCTGCATCTATGTATTACCTCGCAAGCAACCTCTCTGGTGTGTGGCAGGGTAACACAATATTGGTCAAATTACCAAGTTCTTTCATTAAAAAACTTTACAATGACAGCTATCGTTCAGAAATTTTAAAGTTAAGTTACCCATTTAAATGATTCAATTTCCTCATTATAAACAACCATGATAGATTCTAATTTTCACGTATCGCTATCGCAATAGGAAGTTAACTGAATGGTACCCTTGAATATGGGAGAGTTGGGTGTCCATTGTCGCACTGTTAAATTAATCCAATTATCGAGTTACTGCACACCCCATTGAGATTTTTCCCGAATTTGTTTTTTAATAATACTATACAATAAATCACAGAAAACTGAATTGCAAACTTGATTTCGGATGACAAGATCCCATCGAATCGGCGAAATACATAAAAAATACTCAACTCGGTACTTGTTCATATCAAATATTAATTTGCTACCATTGCATCCAAAGCGCTGTCTCCACGAGGATGCATCTTCTATGATCTTCCGCTCTCTCATAGCTTATTTAGGAATATTCTTGCCTTTACCTCTCCCATCTCCCCTCCCACACGCCTCCGCCTTCTGAATAGGCAGTGGGGTGGCGTACGCAACTCGGCATGCTCTGGGTTACGGAATAAATGTGTCCATGTTGTTTCCACTTACCTTAAAACCTTTCGACCGCTTCCTCCATCGGGAAATAGGGAACTGCTTGATTTACTTTTCTTCAAATTATCCTGGTTCAACCGTGATTTCAAATCTTACATCCTCAATTTAACTCCTTTCCCGTCATCATTAACTGATGAAATTGCGCACAGAAAATAAATTCGATGACAATACAAAATACCATTGATAATGTGCAGCACATATTTATATTAAGTTATACATCTTAATTGTGTGTTAATGAATGTTCTTGTGACCTTAATTTGACACATTGCCCGACGTCACGTAAATGTGAAAATTGTCTGTGATGTTGAAAATACAATATTCCGTGTTTCCTTTCATATATTTAAAAATGAATACCCTCGCAACAATTGAGATGAATGGAGAGGGCATTACGCCATCAAACTGTAGCCTGACATCCAACATAACCGTCGTAATAGTTTTCCGTGCTCTTCCCTTATATTCCTTTGGATTCCCAAAGGAAGAGGCGAATTAGCGGATGTACGGCAAGAATATCTAATACCTGTTTGACATTTAAGGAAATATTTAATTGATGTGTCCTACAGCTGGTGAAATTAAAATGTATAATTCGAATATGGTCTCTATAATGATTAGGGAACTATCTCGCTCACACTATCTTAAACAATATGTGTGAAGAGAATACTTATTTTAGAAGTACGTGCATGCTGAATTAAGTAAATTATCCATGGAAAACATTGTAGAATTGCAATTGGCGTAATAGTCCGTAAAGGTCGCTTTACATGATACATTTTATTGTACAAACAAATGTATCATAGCATGTTCAAGAATATGAATAGAATTAGAGAAGGTTATATTGCC
Source organism: Ceriagrion tenellum (assembly GCA_963169105.1). Classification (NCBI taxonomy): domain Eukaryota; kingdom Metazoa; phylum Arthropoda; class Insecta; order Odonata; family Coenagrionidae; genus Ceriagrion; species Ceriagrion tenellum. The sequence continues at coordinate 120,642,318 of OY720642.1, read as the reverse complement.
CGTTCAGTCAATCACACAATCATATAATTTGCCGCTTCATATAGTACAATTTTCCTCATGCAAGAGCTCATACATTCGTTTATACAATAAAATGTACCGTATAAAGCAAATTTAAGGTAGTACGAGCGTGATAGTTTCCTTGTCATAATAGAGAACATATTCGAATTATACGTTTTAATTTCACCAGCTGAAGGACACACTGTAGGAATTAAATATTGCATTATTAATGGTGCAATAATATATGACAGAAATTATAAGTAATCAAATGAAAATTACTAAATAAGTCTTTAACTTCCGTGTTCCTAGGCAATCATAATGAGCCTGAGCTGCATATTTATAACCTATTATAAATTGAAGATTTATACCCTGAAGGTTTGTCGTGATCCCGAAGAATTTACTGCAATAATTAAAGTAACAATATGATTAAGTTTCAAAAATAGTCGAGAAAACACACAAACTTGTTGACTTTTTGACGAGATCTAAGTGTAGGGAATGCCTCACTTTAACGTAAGGCCTCTCTGGAGTGTATACACGCACCATTTCCCATGTAAAAGGACTGGTATTTTCTGGCAAATATCTCGGAAAACGGTGTGGTATGGGGTTGAATTTTGGTGTCAATGGAAAGGTGATATGTTTTTCTTTAAAATGAGACCAAATTAATGGATTTCTAGGTAAAATGATATTTCGCTTAAACTACCGCGCTAAAGAAAAATTGGATTTAAAAAAGATGGCTGACAGATCGCCCCCACGTTACAGGTTCTAGCTTGGGCCACCATTAGCGATCTACGCCTACCTCGATGCAACCCTGGTTCAGGTTATTTCCCGTCCTCATGCAATGATAGATTCATGCAGATTGACGCCAGTCGGATTAAAATCCAATGCTCCATTACTATATTCACAATTATCTAAATATGTATGCATTAGTGGTACGGCTAATAAGCAATGTTACAGCTGATGCACCTTGTTTTCTTTGTTTAAGAAACTTGGTTTACTACCGATCCTCTGTGTTTACATGTACGTTGTTTGTATGTCTGCCAATATTTCGAATCATTGGCTTTCAAAGCATCCCGATTCGTAGGCGAATCGAATCGAATTAAGCCTGATTCGAGTCGATTCGAATCGATTTCGTACATTCGCACAGCTCTAGATAGAAGTATTAAAAAATGTATTAAAGTTTTCCATTCTAAAATGTTTTATTCTTTAAAAGAATTTTTAAATTCATAATGTATTTGTGTAATGTGTTGTGTCCATCTTGCGGTTAATTTTAACCCCTGCGCCAAAAATGAAATGCCCTCTGTTAATTAATCGATTTCAATGCATTATTTTATATTTATTTAGTTTTTTAATTATTTTAAATGCACCAAAGGTACTTTGAACCTTGAATAAATTGTGTATCTACACAATTTATTCAAAACAATATCTATGACGTGCCTCATACGAGAATTTGGGACAAATGAAACGCGGTCTTTAGGGCAAATAAATTACTATTAGTATTAGTATCCTTGCCACCTTAATTCAATTTATCGACGTCATAAAGTTATTAAATTTGCGAAATTTTTCATCCTGTTCGCATGCATTGAAATCTTCCTCGGCGGTTATCTCCCATAAGTGGTTACCCTCTCTGAGCGGCCGATTTTTCCGGGAACGGAATGAAGTTTCCACATATGAGCAAAGCAAATTTTTTCTCCCAGCAGACGTCATCATCTGAAGCAGCCATTATATTACGAGTCCGCTGGTGGCCACCGAAAACAATTTTCATTTTATGTCTGTGACTATCTAAACAGTAAATTTCACTAGGAAGATAATGGAAGACTGTATGTCAAGAATCTGACCTATGGGAAATAGAATTTTTATCTTACTGCTCCTTCCTCTCATCCCCTTTCCAATCCTCGCCCTCTCAAACCTAGACCTTCGTCTTCCCAAGGACGTAAGTCTATTTTTAGCCGTCACAATTCATCTTTCGACCCATCAACCGTAATGCAACTACAAAGAGGTCTTCAAGGTAGAAACGCGGTCATGCAACTACCCTTCTTGTTTCCAACTCAGTCGGCGAATAATGGGCGCATGTACGCAAAAGAACTGTGCTACGTGTATGCCAAAGATAGGGGCTGATCTCCTTCTCAGAGGAAATTGAAAATCGGTCAAAAGAGAGGAGGTACACTTAGATCCACGTTAACACTCGAGTAGTCTTCATGCGCGATAAAGATACAATCTCACTCAGCAGGTTAAAATAAGGGGAAGATATTCTCCTAGATAAATTTATCTTAAATGGTGTATAAATTAAGAAATCAGCACGACGATAAATTAAAAAAAATGGCAGTAACCCCTGTACGCGATGGGTACTTGATAAATATTCCGAAGGACCAGGCGGATCACGATAATTGAAAATGAAAAACGTCAGATTGATGATTTTATGACAAAAAGGAGAACTCTCAAGCAGAACCGTTCTACATGGCGACCAAAAGCTGACTGGCTGCCCACGGCACCGGAACACGTGGGGCAGTCACACAATTTGACTTACTTATTCAATACAAATTTGACTTACTCATTACAAAAGAATAACGAATCACCTTTGGTGGGAATTCAACCTGGATTACAAAGACTTCAAACAACCCCCATGATGAAATTTCTATAGTCATATAGAAAGCTTTTAAGAATGTGACAATAACAAAATAGTGCTTAAGGAATGGAAACAGGTCGGTCTCTTCATGGAGATGAGTAGAGTAGCTCAAGGAGTATCCCGTTGACTGTTGTTATTTTTTTTATAAAAGACTTGCGGACCCGACAGACGTTGTCCTGCCCAAATGTTGGCTTGCCTTCTATTAGCGGGTTCAGCAAACGTTTTTTCGATACTCGAATTCTTGATAAACTATATACTAAGTGACATTTGACATTGAGTTGACAATTCAATCTTTTCGTTTCGTCAAAACAACGCCATGCTACGACGCAAGTGCGACGACTTGCGCATGTATTGATGCGTACGTCAAATAACACAGACTTTGACATCAGCGCCACCTGTGGTACACAAACATGACTATAAGTTATTCTCAGATGGTCAATTATTCATGAGCTTATGATTTTTTCATTTTAAAAAATATTAGGGGATGGCGGGGGGTGAAATTTTTGGGTTATATATTCTAATATGCGAAGTCTTTAAAAAAATTTTCGTAAAAAATATTTCCTAGAACCAGATCGCAGCTCTACCTACCGGGTCCAATTTTGAATCTAAACCATCCAGGGACCCACTCAAACACACACAAAAAATGTTATCAAATCGGTCCGGCCGTTTAGGAGGAGTTCAGTGACATACACACGTACAGAAGAATTAAAAATAGAAAAAAGATAGTCTTACTAATCGTGGAAATGATATATAATCGATTTATTAATAGTGTTTTCAACCTTTAACTAAGGTACAACAAACTCGATAGTAGTCAAATATTTACCTTGATCACAAACGCAAAATTTACGTTTCTTCCTGTTTACCCAAAATTTTTCTTTTATTTTTTAAAAATCTTCTACGATAGAACCGTCTCTTTAACCTTTCTATCGCATACCTTGCAATTTAGCAGAATGGAATCCGCCAACTGAACCTACTGCAGGAAAAAAATATCCGCCTCCTTTGCTCACAAATTGAATGAATGGTAAGTACTATTCTAACATTTTTCTTTCCGCTCTTTTTAGAGTTCCAGCCACTGAAACATATTTTATTGTCTTTCCCAACTGATCATTACTTTGAATCCTGCAAGGTCCTGTATACCTCCTTCAACTTTTTTGTTACCATTGCCAATTCTACTCAATAGTGTTGCCTCTTACCCTCTCACAAAAGTTTTGATTTCCATGAAATACTTTAAATTATTATAATGAGAAAATCAGGATCTCTCCGAAATCAAATGGACTTATTCTATATTTGTTTGATGCTAGTTTTTTTGCCATATCTCCATCTCTAGTTATACCTAGACTATTTCAAAAGCAAAATGCTCTGTGTTGATAATTACAAATGCTGGATGCAAAAATCAATCAAAACGTAACTTTCTTAATAATAAACATTCCTTTACGTCGTCCTACTAAACCAATTACTGAGAGAATGTTAGCGTTACTTTCCTTATTACCTCACTTTACGTCCCAACAACGTCCTGTCTACACAAATTATATAAAAGTTCTATTAAGTTACGTAACAAAGCAATGGAACTTGCGGCGACAGAAATTTACGCTGCTCAACAATCAAAAACGAAGAAAATAATGCACGCTACTCTACGAAACTTCAAGAACAAAATCCTCGTTGAATTACTAAATGAAAAGCCCATGACATTCTGGCCTTACGCGAGAGAGCTCCAGGGCGAATCATCGACAGTAGAGTCTTTATTGGACACAAACGGTAAAGTGGACACCAACAGCATCGACGAAGCCAGCTTATTAAATCAATACTTCGAAAGTGTATTTTCTAAGGATGTCACCATACACATTTAGACGTGCCTGACATTAACAAGCCGATGGCTGACATAACAATTCAACGTGATGGAATAACTAAACTACTGCGTTCGAGTAAAAGTAACAAGTCCCAAGGTCCAGAATGAATACCTGCGCGCGTGCTGAAGGAGTTAGCGCCACAGATTGCACCATTCTTAAAATTATATTTTAAAAATCATTATCCGAAGGCAAGGTGCCACAAGACTGGAAAATAGCCAACTTCACTCCGATATTCAAAAAAGGAAATAAAAGAGACCCAGGAAACTACCGGTCTTTATCGTTAACATCACTTTTGTGCAAGATCCTCGAACACATTGTCGTTAGTAATATAATGACATTCCAGGATAATCGTAACTTCTTACATAGCAGACAGCACATCTTACGTAAGGGCAGGTCCTGCGAGACACAGCTTCCGCTCTTCCTTCATGATATCATAAAATCAGGTGAATCAATTTAGCAAGTCGATGCGATATTCCTCAATTTAAAGAAGGCATTCAACAAGGTTCCTCACAAAAAAACTCATATATAAATTGCAATCATGCGGAGTTAATAGAAAAATAGGGAATTGGATAAGTGACTTTCTCAGTGATCGAAAACAAAAAGTAGTTATTGATGGTTTTAGCTCTGATATGGTCGAAGTCACATCCGGTGACCCTCAGGGTAGTGTGATCGGCCCTCTTTTATTCATTATCTACATTAATGACCTAAGTTCTAGAGTTAGCAGTAAATTAAGATCATTTGCAGACGATACAGTTATCTACTGTGAAATGAACGAAGACGCGGACTTTGAAGCTCTGTCATCGAACCTTATCAACGTCCATTCGTAGTGCCAGGAGTGGGGGCTAGAATTATATCTAAGTAAATTCACCACAGCACACTTCTTGCAAAGGTCATCGTACAAATGCCATATCTACACTGTTGCTGGAGTGAACAAAAGTCTTCAGACACAGTTTTTTTTCTTTTTTAAAAAGTAAACCTTGGGTTTACCTTAACTTCTGATATATCGTGGGGAACACACATACAAAATATGCGGCACAGCACTAAAGAAACTAAGTTTTGTAATGCGTATAATAGGAAGGTCTTCAAATGAAGAAGTAAAAGAGAGCTGATACCTCTCTCTGGTTAGGCCACACCTCGAAGACTCTGCGAGCATTTGAGACCCTGGCCATCAAGAGTTAATTTAAAAAATTAATAAAATACAAATTTAATCTGCATAGTTCGTTAAAAACTCCAACGAGCGAACAAACATATAGTTTATCACAATTTTCAGAGGGATTCTCCTGGGGGCCCTTGTAGTCTCGAAGACTACACGTTAGGCAGAGCCTAAGAAATTCAGAACTGGTGTGTTTCAGAGCGACGCAGAGAACATTATCATGACGCCTCACTACGAGGTGTGTTCTAAAAGTAAGTTGACTTTTCAAATTTCGCGGGCAACATACATTTGATTTTCGTTTTTTTTTGTGTTGGTACACATGTCTAAAATATTTTTTTACAGTTTCAAAAATATAGAATATTTAGTTTGTTATTAACAGATACAAATGTTAGACGTGTTTTGGTGTGCTCGGCGATTTTCTGCTATCAAAAAAAATTGATCAAATAATTTGCATAAAATTTTGTGTAAAAAATGAAATTAAGTGCTCCAAAATACTTAAAATGTTGACAGTGGCATACGGTGAGTCTGCTTTGAGTAAAAAAATTTTATAAGTGCAAAAAGCTCTTCCAAGATGGCCGAGAAGATGCCAATGACGAACCTCACTCTGGACGCCCCAGCATGTCAACAACAGATGAAAACGTTGAAGTAGTGAAGAATATTGTTTTGAAAAACCGTCAAATCACTATTAGAGAAGTTTCTAAGGATGTTGGCACATCGGTTGGCTCGTCTCATGCAATTTTTTGGATGTTTTTGGCATGAGACGTGTGTCAGCGAAGTTCGTTCCGAAACTGCTTAGTTTTGACCAGAAGAACCGTCGCATGAGCATCGCTCAGGAGCTGTTGAATGACGTTAATGGTGATCCTGATTTGCTCAAAAGGACCATAACTGGTGAATAATCTTGGGTATATGGTTATGACGTCGAACCCAAAGCCCAATCGTCCCAATAGAAGTACCCAGGAGAACCAAGATTGAAAAAAGCACGCCAAGTTCGATCAAATGTCAAGGTTTTGCTCACTGTTTGCTTCGATTACCGTGGCGTATTGCATCAGGAGTTCTTACCACAAGGTTGTACGATCAAAAAGGAGTATTACCATGAAGTTATGTGCCGTTTGCGAGAAGCAATACGAAAAAAACGACCGGAATTGTGGAAAAACAATCCATGGCTTTTGCATCACGATAATGCACCTGCTCACTCATCGTTGCTTGTGAGAGATTTTTTGGCTAGAAACAACATCACAATCATGCCACAGCCACCATATTCATCGGATTTGGCCCCTTGCGACTTTTTCCCGTTCCCAAAACTGAAGAGACCTATGAAAGGACAGAGATTTGCAACGATTGAGACAAAGACTGCATCGCTGGAAGAGCTCAAGGCTATACCAAAAAGTGCTTATCAGAATTGCTTCGAGGATTGGAAAAAGCGTTGGCACAAGTGTTTTATATTTGGGGGGGGATTATTTGGAAAACTTAAATATTGAAGAATAAATAAATATTTTTTCAAAAAAATATAGTCACCTTACTTTTTGAGCACACCTCGTACATCTCTAGGTCTGAAGGAAGCGATAAAATAAGAGGGATTCATTGTCGAACACCTAACCTACTAGCGCATCATCTGCCAGAATATCAGATACAACATTCAAAAGAAGCCTGTTGAGGTATTCTTTTTACAAGGGTATTAATCCAGGCTACGTAAATTTCAGTTGGCTACGCATCTCTTTGAAATAGTGGTCCAACGGGTACTGTAAAAACAGTGGTGTTAAAAGATTCTTAGAAAAACGCTTAGATGTACCACTTCAATTGATCATGTGTCAACCAAAAACTAATTCATTCTGAGAGACATAGTTAAACACTGTACTGCAAAACATTCAGTCCTCAAAGCCTTACTGGCCATATCTAAAAAAATCTATCCAAATTCCACTATTTACCGGGCACACACTATGTCTACCTTTTTGGAAATTTCCATTTTTCTGGGTGATTGTGGGACAAAGCCGTTCTACCCACCAAATTTTAACTCCGTAGGCAAAATGAAAGTGCTTAAAAGTGTACATACATCAGCGAGTGACTGTGTCCCCAGATGAAGCTCATTTATGTCTAAGTGTACATTTAATTTATCAGACTCATATCAAGCTTTAAAACTATGTGAGAATCGAATAAGCAAAGGTAGAATTATTGTAATTTTATTCAAATTTCTAAGGTATATGTTGAAAGAACAATTTTCGATTACCAAAAAGTAGTAGAGACCGCAAATGAAGAGGCTGTGGAGAGAAAATCCTTGCCTCTGCCATCGTCAGAAAAAAGCAAAGCATCCAAGCACATACACATTCCGTAAACGACCGCAGCTTCCCTTGGGAGCCTTAGCATACGTTATGAGGGAGTGGATTTCTCCATGGTAACGCTCTTTCGTGCAACGTTATGAATGCCTGAAGTCTTGTATCCAAGTGGATGGGGTACACGTTGGGAAGAGTCATATGTATGAACCCCTAGTGTTGCCTGCTGCAAACCCTAAAAGAGAAGAATAAGGGAATGGGCGCATCCTGTTCATCCTGAATCCTTTTTAGGAGGGCGGAGCAGCAAATCACTCGCATGCACACACGCTGCTCGGCGAATATAAATATCCGCCGGGAGACAAAAGAAGGCGGGATTCCGCTTCCCTTCGACGATGACCCTCCACAACACCCTCCTTCCTTACCTCCATTCTCCTCCCAGAAGGAGGAGTTCTCCTAAGGTACCGCTGTCTTCGCATCCTGATGCTCGCATGTTTTACGACCCCGCCACCCACCTCCTTTGGTGGGTCTACGAGTCCACTCAGCTCCCACACGCCCTCAGGACACGCGATATATGGGGGAAGGGGGAGTGTCGTGACGTCATAACTCTCTTTCTCTCCCCCACACTCCTTCCCAGCCTGTGCCACGGCACTTCCTTATTTCACCATTTCTGCTTTTCCTTCGGGGTTCTCCCGGAGAAAAATGGACACCTCCAACCTCGCTGCACCCCGCATTTCTTAGCTCTGGCTTCGCCCTTCGGAATACTTCAACGAGGATCACTTACGTAAACCCATCATCCTCTAAGGCACTGGAAATCCTGCATGCCTACAACTACGTTTTACCCTGTAAACCACCTCAAATTTGCTTAGAGTACGCTGCTAGTATATGGGACCTTTAAGAAGTAGGACTAGTTTCAGACATAGATAGAATACAGCGGAGGGCAGCTAGATTTGTTAAAAATTGTTACGATAAACATTGCACCGTTATTTAATTGTTGAGGGAATTAGTACGGGAACCTCCATCCGATCGAAGGGAAAAATAAAAGTTGAATCTTTAGCGAAAGTTTATGCAGACAATTTTTGTCGGATGCTCACCATATTTTGCTAGAGCCCAACTATTATGGTAGAAACGATCACAGTCATAATATTAAGAAAATAGACCGCAGAACCGATAGATTTAAAATACTATTTTTTTCCACGTACAAATAGGCACCATAATAGTTGCGATAGATTAGTTCGAGGATGTTTTGACCCTGACCTGGTAAAATAGGTTTTCCACTTATCCTAAATATCCTAACATTATTATTAGTTGCTAACCTCGCATGCAATTTCCATCATGATATTATTCTTGGATGATTCAGTACCTTTTATTGCTATTTATCTGTCGTACTGATAATAGTAACCAGTACTTATATCTTAAGTGGTGTACTACATGGTAGCATGTTCCTCTATGTAGTACTCTCCTAGTTTCTGGTCTGACGGCGTAATGTTGTCCTGACTGCTTTTGACCTGCGCCTGTGAAGAGGGCTACATACCCTGTGTGGAATCACCCCGTGCCACACACCCTAGTGGTAACTTGCACGGAATTTCGTAGATATCGATGTAGATGAATAAAATGCGGCAGGGCGTGAGTTATCACCAACATGCACAAAAATGTATTAGTAACTTTTATCAAAATGCACTACACTATGGGTATTATACCGTTGCCTCAGTTCATTTTTCTCCCTCTTTTGTTTTGAAGAATACCGCATTAACGCTACGAAAGATATTAGTTATGCGGAGATCATGCGAATCGTGATTTTTACACTACGTGGCAGATTAGTAAGCAGGAATTTTGGAGCAAATCAACTAATCAGCCACATAACTTGTCGACTAAAATACTTCATTGTCTCATTGGCAGCTATTATGGTCTGTTATTAATCGTGGGGAAAATGCCAAGAGTGGAATTGGCCCCTGTCATTTACCTCAGTGGAGGCTTGCACATTAATTCGTAGATTTAGATGAAAGCAAACAGCGAAACGACCACAACAATAGTTGCTATGTACTGCCACAACAATAGTTGCGGACGCATATCATTCATATAATGCTACATTTTCTTTTAAAATCCGTTCTGCATAGCTATCGAACGAATGGCAAAATTGTAGTGTACATAAAGAGTAAAATTGGAGGATTGCTAAGGGGAGAGATCAATAAAAGACAAACTTATTACAGTCGATACCGACCGAGTCTTGGCGATATTAATTTAAATTTATGAGTCGTTGAATTCATTATTTGATTACGGTCATTCAATAGCACCATTCTATTTGTGTATTTTCTATTCAGCTCCGGTACTTTTAATCGTTTTTTTCATGAATTGGTGATGAAATGGCGGAAAAAACGAATTAATTTCATAATTAGTCATATTTTGCAAATCATTGAAAGAATAGTAACTTTTTTCCCAGAAATAGACTCATTTAAAGAACTGCGGGTTTTTAATTAAAAACATTTAAAGAACATTTAGACTCATTTAAAGAACTGCGGGTTTAGGTTGAGTTTAAAAAATTAGTCCTTTGAATGAGAATATTTTTTATAACTATTTTCACCTCTTGGATAGCATCCTTGTCCCACCGTCCTCGATCAAAGGCCTTCCGTTAACTCTCAATCCTACAGTAAACTTTATCCCTCTTTTCACCTTCAACAACTCACCTTGATAACCTATCAAAGCAGCTTTACTCCTCGCACTTTCGCTCACTCGCACTCCTCCCCTTTTCTATATCTTACAACTGCGTTTGATTAGATCATGGGGATAAAATTATTAGATGATGGGGTGCCCACCGACTCCCTTTATGGATAGACGTCGTGTGGTCTGCCGGAGTATGCCATGGGATCGGGGCCCCGCCAGACCAATGATGGTCAATTCGAACCAATTATGGTTAAAAGTTGGGTCCCATCACCTCAATATTCCCCGTCTACCCATGGGTAGACTTGACGAATACCATCGATACCATTTAAATAGAACATTCCTCCGTAGCATTCATCTCCGTTGCAGTCGAAATCTTTCAGGATATACCTCTTAATATCATACGTGCTTAAAGTAAGGGACCCTACGTATTAGAAAAACTATGCATTGATCAGATATTTAAGTCCTTAGAAAATCGAAAAAGTATGGTTCAACATTAAAGACTGTACAATGTCTCTCTCATAATTTTTTTAAAACAAGCCCACAATTTATGGATAGATCGAAGTGGTACAGAAACAGCTTTATTAATGGCCACCAAAAAACTTTTTTCCTACACATCTTTCCAAAATTATCAAAAAAACAATCAAAAAATTATCTCTCAAAAAAAATCTCAGAATTATATTAACCTTGATCTTGTTATTTCCATATTGCGGACCATTAGTAGAAGCCCAACTTACAACTTAAATTCAAGATATCATGGTAAGGATGTATAATGATCGATACAGTGAGATCACTTTCAATGATTCGAGTACACCGGCTGGTAATTGGCTGCGTATGAATCATAGGCAGCCGATTTTTCGAGGGCAGCGGTCACCCTACGCGCGTCTTACCGAGGCTTTCTTCGTGGCCGTGTCCCGCAACCCTCGGCGCCAAGGCCTCCGTGAGGTGCTCCTTCGTTTGGGATTAGCATATCCAAGAATGCATTCCAGGACACCCTTTCGTTCATTCCCCCATATGCGCATTCTTGTATCCTCACAAGTTTGACCATTTTCCCTGTTCTCTTTCCCCCAGCTATTCATAAACGCTATTTTTCGAGGAAAAACTTTCCATTTTTGAGATATGGGTTAGAAAACCCATGGCGATGGTGTCCGCATAAGAGAAAAATTTTGCCCATCAAGGTGTCCGTGTCCGTAAGTGGGAGTGTCCGCATACTAGAGGTTCCATCCTTATACAAATGCATATCCTTCTGCCAGGGAATTGAATACTGTCCCTAAGTCAGAGGTGTCCGTAAGTCAGAGGTGTCCGTGAACAGAGGTTTCACTGTACTTAAATCCAATTAATAAATTTCCAACGGATAATAAATTGGATATGATTGAGAAATCTCTTACAGTGTAGTTAAGTGGTATTTTCGAGGACCAGTTTTCTTTATTTTTTCCAAAGTTATAGTTCCACATTCACTTCATATGAGCTGATTCAGACGTCAAGATGGTTTATTAAGCGATCATATCTGTGATTTCTATTTCATGATCTCATCGTTCTATCTTCCTATGATGGAACTACACAACATGCTCGAATTTTCCTTTCTATACCAGAATTGTACTAGAGTTGTACATAATCAGCTTTGCAGAATCCAATCATGTTTAATAGGCTATTTATTCTTTCCCATAACAGTGTATGTCCTCTGCCAAGCAAAATAGTTTTGACTAAAGTTTGAGAAGACGTGAATTAACTTCCGTTACCTAAATTGTACCTTGGAAAATCATGCGTCTACCTCAGTACTTTCTTTCTGAAACCACCGCCTGGATAGTCTCCAATCTTTGGCCAATATATTTCTATATGTAGATTATTTAATAATGAAAGAAGATAAAATTCATTGATCTTTGCCACTGATGGAAGCTAATGCGTTATGGCGATTTCCGATTCCACGGTGTATTCTGTGGAAAATTACAAGATCCTTATGGCTGAAGTCGGAAAAGGGAACGTGGAACCGCACAATGCCTCAAAGTCCCATTAAGAAGCTTTCTCCCAGTCTCATTAAGTTCCTTACTCCTCAAGGAAAGCAGATCAACATATTTGAAAGTGAAAAACAATGGCCTCCGTGAGATGATGATGTGACCGTAAATGGAAATTAAAGGGAAGAGGGAGGAGATGCAAGGCAAAAGTATTCCGAGGGCAAAAGTTTCCGTGTCAACCAAATTGCATCCTATAGTTAGACCTCTAATAATAAAAACGTTTTATTTTTGCCTTTCTGCGTTTCTGTCTCTGATATATCCTCCCCTTGAATGGCATTACTCAGTATTGAATAGAAGAATAGTCTCATTGAATCACTAAATGAATTGAGTAATCATGAATTGGACACACTCTGAGGCTCAATGGTTTTATGAAGAACATAATTGAAGGTAAAATAGAGGGGAATATTCGACAGAGGAAGAACTACGAATAAGTTTATGGGCCAAATAAAGGACATAGGAAGAGATACCAGAAGGTAAGGAAACTTGCATTAGATAGGGAAGTGTGGAGGGCTGTAGGCAACCAATCTTAGGTTTGAACAACCAATGATAATAGTTTCATAATACATTGCTGTCCAATTGCGAATAAGGGACAACGCTCTTGGAAAAACAGAGTGGTTCATTACCTTGCAATTGACATTTGAGGTGCAGCAATAGAAAGCTACATTCCAAAAAGAAGTAGCCCCCTCACAAACAAACTAGACAGCATTCTTTTGATTTAAATCTTCCCAGTCGAGAACCCACAGATATTCAAAACATTTCTGCCATTTTTCCAAAGAACGAGCCAACAAACAATTCAACCATGATTTCTAAACCATTAGACAGTCCTTGTGGACAACCACACCAGTACGTTTTATATAAGCTTATGTTTGGCCGTCAAATATTTTCTGCGATCCAATTGATACCTGCACCGAGGAGGCCGCTACCAGATAATTGGCTTCCGCATTAAAAAATCTATAAAATTTCTTACTAAATATGGGACGAAGATTTACGACGCAATCTTTTCCATCACTTTCGTAGTACGGAGCAGTTTGTGACACGACATAAAAATTATTGGGACTGACCAACCATTAATGTTGCGCCCCTTACTGTTCAAAATGCCTACTATCGTCATAATTAGCGCACAAAATTAACGGATGGATTGAGACACCATCACTACAGGCGAATTTTGCTCGTAATGACGGTCGTGATATCATTAATATACAAAAGGAATAATAAGAGACCAATGACACTTCCCTGGGAAACACCAGATGTGACATTTACCGTATCTAGAACTACCCTCTGTTCGCAATCTTCTAAGAAATCTTTAATCCGGCAAATTATATCGTGATGTATTCCATAGGGTTTTAGCTAAAGAAGTAATTTCAAGTGTGTAACTTTATCGAAAGCTTTTTTTAAATTTAAAAATATCGCGTCTACCGGCGCGAGCCTTTTCCAGAGGAAAGAACATGGAAAAAAAACAGGGCTATCTTAGTTTCGCTGGACCTGCCTTTTCGGAATCCATGCTGGTTTTAAATTAACAAGTTTTGACAATCTCAATACCCCATAATTGAACTGACAACTAAATTTATATATTAGATAAACTAAATTCCAATATTTTGGACGGTATAGACGTGAGGGAGAAAGGTCTGTAGTTGCTAGGATCTCCCTTATCACCGCTCTTAAAGTAAGGTGTGACGTTCACAATTTTCCAATCGTATACGACACGTTGTTCTGCAAGGGATTTTTCATAATAATTTTCAAGTATAGTGCTATTTCTGATGCTAATTCTTTATAAACTCGGGCGGAAATTTCATCGTGACCAGTTGATTTTTTGGAGTTAATGGATTTCTGGTGACCTTCAATGCCGCGACAAGAAATATTTATTGACTGCATTGAATTTTTATAAAGACAGGACAGTAAAGCGGTATTTTTCTGAGGGCATGCAGAATAGACGCTACGAAAAAAGGAGTTAAGGATATTCGCTTTTTTATAAAATGTCGCTAGCTCTTTCTCCTAGGCCATTTTTTAATGTTGTTACCATACATTTATTCCCTTGAACCTCTCTCACATAAGACCAAAATGCCTTCGAGTTATCTACCAAAGATTTACCTAATATTTTACTTTTGAATTCCATTAATGCTTTCCTTAGGGCCGGTTTCGCTGTTATAATAATTCTCCTATATTTATCGCAAATTTTCCTAAGTTCCACGTCGGGTATATCCTGATGGGTTTTCTTCATTTTTTTGTGCAAGATTCTTTGTCTCTTGAGAGATTTCCGGACCACCGCATTATACCACATAGCCTCCGTTTGAATATTTTTCAGTTTGCTTGGTATTGCGTAGTTTATGGCTAGCCGTTTGATGCTACCAAAAGTATTCCATGTGTCGTCTGGAGTAAAGTTTTGGCTAAAATCACGAAGCTTTCTATAAGAGGTCGATAATTCCTGTTTTAAACAATCGAAAAAACGCCTTGTGGTGTAAGATCATTTTTCTTCCTGTGGCTACCTTTTTGCCAGTACTCATATGAAATACAGCACTTACCGCTTTGTGGTCACTAATCCCGTTCACTGTTACAACATTAAGGACGCTTTCAGGTATGTTTGTCGCCAAAAAATCTAGAACGCTCTTTCCTCTCGTGGGTGTTGATGCTACACAAAAACAATACAATGATGATACAAATTGATGCTAAGAGTTTGATGAAACAGTATAGGGAAGAGTGTCACACAACTCCCAATCTTTGCCGCCATTTTTGAAACTACACGTCTTCCAGTCCATCAAGGGAACGTTGAAATTACCATAGATAATAATCTTACGTTCGTTATTTAAATTTATGAAATGCTTCACCCGTAAAACTTCTAACTTTAAAACTTCTAAACTTCTAACTGTAAAACTGGGTTTATGCTCGAATTGGGTGGCCTGTTGTATGCGCATATAAGCATTCCTTTTCAACGAGCACTTAACGGAACACCACACGCATTCTATGCCATTGTCTGGAAATAGTTCGGCTCTACTTACAATCTCGTCTTTTAGAGCCACAAACACACCACCTCCTGTTCTCGCTTATCTATACATTGCATATCATTTTGGAAAGATGTCGGTATCCGCTATTTCACTTGATAATCAGCCTTCTGTTCCAATGAATACATCAGCGTCCGTGCTTTAAGATGCGATGGTGAAAAATCAGCGACTTGGTTTTTTTATACTACGGCAATTGACTACTTCTATGGAACTTGATTCCCCTGGGTAAAAATTACAGTTCCCTTGTTTAGAGTGGATTAGCACATTAAAGGAGGATTGGTAATTGATGTACCTGAGCCGCTTCTGTTTCGCACGGATACTTAACCATTCTGATTTCTAAAAGAGCTCTCATTGCTACAATTATTTACGGCGGTCCCTTTATTTAATAGCCCACAACTAGATCTACTCACTGGTCAACTCTCTACAACAAAAAAGGTTTTCAGTGCTAAAATATGCTACTCGCTACGCAGCTAGCTGCCTCGGCCGTGTAATGAACACCTGAACGGTGACCTTCAATATATATTGTTGATCATGATCCATCATCTTACGAAAGTCTCTTTTTCTGCTACGATTCTTCAGGTCTCTAGTTAAACCAGAGGAAACTATTTCTTTCGTCTTCATGCATTTTAATTTCTTCACCTTGACGCCTGGAAACTGGTTTCCTGCAGCGATCCACTACTTTCAGCAAATCGTTTCGCTTCTTAATAATTCTTCATTTCTTTACAATTCTTTATCTTCCCTCGCAATAAGCCTGATGATTTCCATCCTTGATGTTCAACGTTAGTACTTCGCATAAGTTTCTCGATCCTGTAATCAATTCATGGTGTCATAGAGTTTGCCCTTCCGTTTGCTTCTTCTGAAGATCAAAGTTACCTCTTACTTATCTTATAAGCACTTCTCTGAAGCACTTTTTAGAAGAAAAATTTCATTGGCGATTGAGTCCTTCGGTTTAGCCCTCATCATTCATCGGAAATATCATATTCCTATTGCCGTGGATTTTTACTGCACAGTTATTTCCCATTTCAACTCAACAGATTTGGTTCATTGATTTCAAAAATAAGTTATGGTTGACAGTCTTAAGTTAACACTGAGCTTTTTCAAAATTTTCCCGTAACTCAGTATTTGGCCGATTACTTGTCACATCACAGCACTAATAGAATGCTTTGTTCTCTCTCCACTTATACTTCACCCATTTTATAAAGCTAGCGCACGGGTCACGTGATGGGTCTCACGTAATGGCTGAGTCTAAACGGATGCCTGTTCACTTCCTTCCGCAAAAAGAGAAAAGAAAGTAATCCAAAGACAGGATTCCGAGCTAAGATCGCGCCTTACTTCTCCCCATAGTGAATAAAGGTGGGTGCAAATGAGGCGTTAACTTAAGGAAAGGGCGAGAGATTTATATGCGCGCTAAACCATTTCCCTTCCCATACTCCCGGACCCTTCGAGGTCCTGTTCCCCCCCTGGCAATATATATTTCCTGACCTGCCCCTTAATCCTTCCCGAAGAGGAATTCATTCTTCTCGCCGGCTTCCGGAGGAAGAGGGGGCTCTCCGGGAGCATCGCCTCCTCCCCCATCCCCCGACGTTCCCACCCCGAAGTATTCAAGTGGGGGCGATATATTAGACGGCGCACGCCAAAGTACCCAAACCGACCTCCCATCATGCACCGCCACGTTCCGCCCTCACGCCCCGCCCATGTCCCATGAGGGATTCCCAAAGGTGTCGCCGAGTGATCGAGAGACGCTTGAGGAGCCGTGTCCACACAAATGAGTCTCTGGAACACACAATCAAGAGTCCAGCTGCTGAGATAGTATTTAGAAGGAAGAGGATAAGGTAATCCGAGCGGAATAGTTCCCAAGTCATAATAGAGACCATATTCGAATTATACGTTTTAATATCACCAGCTGTAGGACACATTAATTAAATTTGCATTATTAATGGTGCAATAATATAGTTTTTATGAGACAGAAATGGTTCGTAGTTAAATAAAAACAACAGCATAAATCTTCAATCTAATTCATTTTGTTCGCGCGGTGCGTTTGAAACTCCTTCAAAACGGAATTTTTTTTGTGATACCCAAGAACCGACTGCGGTGATAATATGATTAATTTTCAAAAATAGTTGAGAAAACATACAAACTACACGCTGTTAGTTTTTTACGACATTTAAGCGTTAGAAATTCCTCATTTTGTAAATAATGTCTCTCTGGAGTGTATACACGTACCATTTCCCATGTAAAAGGGCTGGTATTTTTTGGCAAATAACTCCGAAAGTAATATGGTAAGGGGTTGAATTTTTGATGTCATTAGAAGGGTGATATATTTATCTTTAAAATGAGACCTAATTCATTGATTTCTAGGTAAAATGATATTTCGCTCAAACTACCTTAAGGTGGCTGGAGCGATTTTTGCTAAATTTCAGATATGCGCGAAACTTAGCACACAAATACAAAATAGTAATATACATATATGATTGAGAAAGAAATAGCATGCTACCAATTTGGTTTCTAGAAAATTGCATGCCATTTTAACTCATAGTTTTTAGGCATTTGACATGTTTTCCCAAATAGTTTGATTGCATGAGAACTGATTCTCTTCAAAACGCAAAGTATAACGTTCCATATTATTCAAATGTTGGCTAACAAAGTTCAAGGGGTCATGGAAATTCATAATCACTTATTTACTAATGATTTTCTAATAAAGTTAGTCTTCCACGATGTAAATCAAGTCATAACAGTACTGTAGTTAAGGTAAATAAAACTCCTGTATCATTTTTATTACTACTACTACATGAATGGTGATTTCCACCTTTCCAACTTACTCATGTACTTAATGTCGATGGAAAACCAAGTGCTGCACTAAGTGCCACACACGCCACTAGTGTCAGAGAAAATGGCGGGCCTCGTCTATATCTACATAATACCCCGCGAGCCACCACATGGGCGTGTGGCAGGGGGTGTTAGATCACCAGCCGGGTAAAGGTGTTCGTTTTTTGGAGATGAAATGGTGGCATGTACTATAGGAGTGTATTTAGTGGAGCTCAATTTTTATTGCGGCCACTTATTGTTCATGGGAAGAACAAGTTTTGTACCTATCTGTTCGGCAGTGTATCTCTCTTATTTTATCGCGTCTGTCAGACCTAGAGATGTAGTGAGGAGTCATGATAATATTCTCTATGTCGCTCTGATAAATATCAGTTCTGAATTTAACAACCAATCTGAGCCTAGCGTTTTGCCTCCGAGTCTCTAGGGGCTCCCACGTTAATCCCTAAGAATATTGTGAAACACTATATGTACGCTCGTAGCAGTTGTCAACGATCTGCGCTGCTTTCCTTTGTATTTTATTAATTTTTTTGGTTAAATCTATTTGACTAGGGTCCCAAATGCTCGCGGCCTATTCAAGGTGTGGCCTAAACAGAGCGAAAAAGCATCTCTCTTTGACTTTTGCATCCGAGGACCTTCCTATTTACGTTTAACAAAACCTAGTTTCTGTAGTGATGAGCCACATATGTTCTGTATGTGTAATCCCCTCGATATGTCAGATGTTAAGGTAATTCAAAGATATTTCAAGCCTCTTGGAGGGTCCAATAAGAATAGGTTAGTTATGCTGCAAAACGAGACAGACGAGGACGAGACATGAGCCGGTCTCGTCTCAGTCTCGTTTTCTGAACTCAGGTATCGTCTCGAGTCTCGTATCGTGTACCCCAGTCTCGTTTCGGTCTCGAGTCTCGGACGAGACTCTCGTCTCGTTCCCCCGGAATAAAGTGCAATAAAAAGTCTAGTTTCCTTTGCGTACATAATCACTGCATCGGTACACTCGAAATAGTAATGACATTTATACGAATGTTAAATATTTATTAAATTGGCCAATGAAAACATCAAACTGGATGTACAATCAATGATTTCATCTATACTCAATGAATAAACAAGAAATATGGAACACAAAATTGGAGAAAATGGCTATATAGTCACAGCGTTAGCATAGAGAAATCTACAGAAGATTTTAAAATATAACTGTAAAATTAATGCAATTGGTTAAAGAAAAAAATGAAGATTTTGGCTTCAAAAGGCAGTTAAAATATTTTCAGGTTAAAAACAGTTAAATCAAGATAAGTTTTTTATTTGACTGGCCATATTGCACGTCACCTACGAGTTCACACAGAATAAACTTCTGGAAGGTTCGTGGCTCAAGCGTTTTCTATGCTCTCTCATAGTCAATGCTGCCCGTAAGAACAATCTTTTCGCTAGAATAGAGTAGCAAGAATGCTAAGGATCCCTCGCCATTTTTGCCAGTACTGGAGAAGTTGGCTCATTTGACTTCCACCAAGTGAATATGTTTGGAAAAAGGGAAGGAAAATATTCGTCGAAAGAACATACCTTTCAGTACTGGGTCGTGCCTGCTTATACAGAGAATAAACATCTAGCAGGTCGTCCTCATCACTTTATACCAAAGCAGACCTCTCAAGATTCTCTTGATCTATTAACTGAGTGCACTGCATTCGAGTGGAATAATTATCTTGATAGACTTTGAACATTTCTCAAATTTCAATAAGGAAATATCCTGCATCTCTTTTCCTCACGGCGTCCTGGAGAAAGTTTCAAATTTTTGACGAGGATCTTATATTCATACCAAGCATTAAATTCAGTTCGTCAGGCGATAGTGCTTTAACATCTTGTCCCGACCGACTAGATAGGCAAGCAACATTTTAATCTCCTTCATTTCTTACAGGCTTGTTATCCAGTATTTCCAACATTTTTTATAGTTTATCCAACAACAAGTAAAATGTAACGGTAAAGAATGCAAGGGTAACGTAATTTTCTCCTCCTACTGTATTCATCAAAACTTAAAAGTTTTTAAAAACTTTTTCATATTTTCAAGCGGCGCCCATTCCGATCCACTGATTTTGTGGCGTTTCAGATCACTGATACTATCGCATAGGATTGAAATACCTCTCTTCACGTTAAGCGCTCTTCCAATCATATCGTCCGTTGAATTTCACCAAGTTGGGACATCTGTGATAGGGTTCAGTGATGGTTCCCCTGCAGCTTCACATGCGCAGCGGAATTTATTTTCACATAGCTCACTTTTTTTTATTTTTGAAATAAATATCTTATTTTGGCAGTTGAAGTTATATTTTCTTCTACAAATTCCAAATCTTCATCATCACTTTCAATTAATCGAAGCTGGACTCCTGAAACCCCGTCCTCCATAGATAAAATTCTTAAAACATCTTGTAATGCAAAGTTAAGTATATGGACCATGCATCTGAAATGCTGATTAGTGCTATCAAAACTTGGTACCATCTTGCTGAGTTCCTCCATCAATTAAGTATTTGCGGAGGCGCTATTTACGGTAACTCCTTGCACCTTGTTCTCAAGTTCAAAGGATTTTAGGGTAGTCAAAAAAGTTCAGCAATGTCCCTTCCTGTGTGGTTAACATTGAAATGAAAGAAGTCAATAATAAGAGATAAGTGCTCCCACTTCTCGTCTGTGAAATGATTGGTGATTCCGCTGGACGATTTTTCAGTTATGGATGTCCAGCCGTCGATGACAAAAGACAGATTTGGATTATTTTGTTTCAACAGCTGCAACACCGCATTCTGCATCCTATTATAACGGTCAAGTACCATCTGCCGCAACTTTGTGCTCTTAGGAAATGTAACGGTGGGATTCAACATCTTGAAAAGTTTGGAGTATCATCACAATACAAAAATCCGAAAGGGAGGTATTCCTGCACCGACCAGTCAACTACTGCATTTCCGATGTAATTATTTCCATAGTAATTCTGAAAGTAAAAAAGTATTCTCTCTTACCTAACTTTTTTTTCAATAATAAGACAGTTTTGCACTCTAATTGTGCTTTGCAGTGAGAGACATCCGTAGTGAGAGACATCCGTAGTGAGAGACATTCGTAGTGAGGGACATTTCGTAAAGGGGGACTTGAGAGACATGGACATTGATTGAAATCTTCAGGATGTTTGAAAATGATTGATTTAGACTTAGTTAACACGTTTATCGCTGCAATAAGATAGGATTCATACATAAGAGAGTAACTTGCAACATAGCTGCATCTTTACAGTGAGTGGTGAAAAATGTAGTTTTATATCTGCCACCAATCCATCGTAGCAGTATAAAAGTCGACAGTCTACAAACAAATTTTTTCGCGAGGTACCCTGCCTCATTAAGAGTGGAATGAATGCAGCTGAATTGGAGTACCTGCTAGTTTTTTGCGGGAAAGGTAGGATGAATTGAGTTAAAATAAGTGGCTAATGAATAAATGCCGGTTAGATGCTTCAGTAGTGGACTTTTTGATTGAATAGAATTCGGTTAGCAAAATAAAAGCAAATTAAATCAATAAAAGATAAAGGAAAGCCAATTATTGTTACTCACTTTTCTTGTGTCATTCTCGACAAAATTTGACGGCATTATGCTAAATATCCTCACTAACCTAGGAAAATATATAATGCAGGAAGAGGTACATAGTGATTTCAATTGCCATCCATCCTTTCGCCGAGGTGTTGTGCGATGCGCAATCCGAAATTTCATCCTTTTTTCTTAGCAGGTAAACTATAAGTAGGATTGCAAGTGTCGCTGGGCGATACTTGACACCATATACCAGTATCATCCATAATATTTTTGTCATTGAAGTGAACACTGAAAATTACTGCTTTAGAAAATACTACATTTTTGCTGGATAAGTTTTCCAAGGTATTAATGGTAGGTAAAAAAGAAAAGTATGAAGCGGGCAGATTGAGGAATTTGCCTTCGCCGGCTGATTTTGCAATCGGTGGCCGAGCAGGTTTCTTTTGTTTGGCGCTCGCTCCGCTGACCTTGGCAGTCAGGTAACGGCCGTGCCTGGCCACGACCACCGAGGGACAATAAAGAGAGGAACAAACTTACCCTGTACTTTTTGGTAGGTTGAAAGACCTTTCTTGGAATTGCTTGTATCCATTTCCTCTTCGCATCACCATCCTTCGGGAACTGGAAAACGCAGACTTTCGTCTCTTCCGTACCGAGGCACACAACACTTTTACACCATTTCTGGAATATATATTCAACAACGTGGGCCACAAAGCAACCACAATCTCTTTGAAAAATCGCACAGACACTCGACACTCAACAACATTTTCACCGCAATGGCTACTTTACTACAACTGCAGGCATGGGCAGGCCGGAAGGTGGCGTGGGTAGTCGCCTACTACTTGTGACGTCAGCAAAGTGGAAGGCATGAGCGCTCCGGCCTTGTCGGTCGTGGTCTGGCTGCCAAAGATGCATCCAAAAAATTTCGATTTGGTAGGCCTACCAGCCAGACTGGCTTACCGAGCAGGCTATAAAGTGATAATAGGAGAGACTCTCGGACTGCTAGGTGGACGAAATCGTCGAGAGAGAGGAGAGCAGATGTGATATGACGGTTGGAGAGAGAACATTAGGATGACGAAGGGGAGAGCCACCCGAATTAGTGGATTTGAAAGATAGTCTCGTCACTCCCTCGTCCAAATTCAGAGACACCAGGAAAGAGTGAACGATTTTGCACTCTTCGGTGCAAAGCTTTCTCTGTACTGTCTCGGGTTTCCGTCCTATTAAATGTTGGCTAAGTGAAGGAATTACGATTGGGTCATGCCATGTGCTTTCAGGGCACTTAATGGGACGCGGATTGCTCGCCTCCAGTTTGATCTGCACCTCCAATTAAGACACTATATGGGAGGGAATTTCCTGAACCGGAAACCTCTCAATACGTCAATGAATTCTGACAATTTGGTCTCAGCCCTCCCCATTTTGTGAGGAAGTATAACGCCTCCCATGAAACCTGGCGGACGGGAAGCTGCCAGCTACCTGAATCACCCTCACCAGTAGCGGATAATTCAACGTAAAGTGGTTTAAGTAACCAGGACAGATAATCCAAGTTTCTATTATAAGTTAAGTCATTTTGTGAATGGCGGTTTTTGTATCGATCTTTAAGGAGTCATGTTACAGAACTTGTGGGTTCGATTGTTTCTTCTTAGATTCATAACGAATGAAACTCAGTGTCCATATCAACATTATTTTCTAATTATGTTCAAATTTAAGGCTTATATATTAATCATAATTTAATTTTACTACGAAGATCTCAATCGTTTATTGTTATTTTCAGAACAAGTTTTATTATAATACACTATTAGTTAATTACATGGTGAGTATATGTTTAATTTTATGTCTTGTGTTAAGGAACTCATCCCTCTCTATGTCGCGACCATGTGCCTAATCTCATCATAAACTTAGAGCATCGTGCATCTGATAGGAAGATAGCCGCGAGCCTATCCCTATGTATACTTTCGATCAGTATCGTCACATCTTAGTACTGTCCGTACTGTGCGTTTGTTAGTAAGATCAATCACACATTTCAAGAATACAACGCTGTATCACAAATGGAGCGCTTTATTCGGATGACAACAATGGTTAGCAAGCTGAAGGGTTCAAGACCGTTGCTAAGGAAACACTTTCTAATGTCGATTCATCGTGAATAGACGTGAAGAAGTGCTTTCTGACTGTATACTGAGAGAGATAGAGAATTACCAACTGAGAGATATAATTCGGATTGAGAAGGCATGAGAACCCTTAACTATGAGTACCGCAAAATATCTGAAGACCCTTAGCAAGTTTTAGGTTAAAAAACATAACTTGTAGTTCCCATTGTAAAAAAGTGTGCTCCAGTAATGCAAGCAAATTTTTAGTTCACGCAATTATGAACTGCTTCTCGAATCAACCTAATTGATACTTTTTCGTAACAGGTTGTCATGCGAAGAAGGATCCAGATGATGCCCCATATTATAAGGATTTAAGGTCAACCGATGCACCCATCTTAAAAGGGTCTAAGGCCAGGCCACGGAGAGTGGAAGTCACTGAACTAACACCGAGCCCCAAGTCGGCCATCATACTGAGAAACCGCGATCTGTTCCCTGTGGTAACCTTAAGGATGCGTAAATCCCCTGTAATCACCCCGAGCCGGAAATCACAGCACTCCACCTAGCTCCCTTACCAACAGAGACATGCTGCTGCACACAAGATGAATTCGTAACATTCTTCTACCGGGGTGTAGACAGGGGCGGACTGTTCCCGTACATCATTTATTTTAATTACCCCAACCCAGAAGATGAAAAATGGTAAGTGGAATGAGGCGATCCACAGGCCAGGTATAGTTACATTTCTAAGAACCCGATACAAAATTTTGATGTTACAATTTAGAATACAAATGTTGCAGTAATTTAAGTCCACCTTACAAAGAAAAATCAAAACGTTTCATGCTGCATGTTCCATTAAATATAACATCTACTGAGTACTCGTCGGAATAGATAATTTAGCTTTAGCATAGAAATGGAAAAGGTCAATCACTATAACACATTTTCCTTTTCTTTCTGTTGAGTTTTTGGACAAATAACTCAACTCAGACACATTTTTGGTAAACAGAGATTTAATTTTTATCAGTAACAAATCCTCTCTTTAGTCTCTTTCAATTGAGACCTTTTTATGTCATTGTAACAACTCCATGACAAATCTTGTTGTTGTTTTTTGTTTTTAGATTTTCGCAGCGATTAGACGCACTAGTATCAACCATTTCCGGATATACTGCTGCGTGGTGAACTTTAACGCATCATCGTTTCGTTCCTCCTGCTGAACACGTCGTCCGGAGACTGTAAAAGATGTATCCGTTTTTATCTGGTCGGACCCAAGTCGGACTGCCACCTATTGTGAACACCATCGATTCACCAACGTATAATTTGGCACGCTATGTACTATATCTTTCAAAAGTCGTGTCACGAATCGAGCGGCGCCACTATCGCTACGATAGTTCATCAACTCCGCGATAAGCCCGCCAGCTCCGCCAGTCTATGTTCTAACACTCGATGCTCGGGCTATGAAAAATATTACGGTGCATTCGACTCCTCACGCGATATCACAGTCTTTTTCAATCCCGTGGACGAAATGTCCTCTCATATTCCTTCCCTTGCGTTGCTATTTATGTGTTAAATTGAAGCAATATCGGTTGTCAATGAGAATAACGACATTGAACGTATGACATGAAATCAGGGGGCATTAATCATTAATCATTAATATATTTGATCAGCATCATTAATGTATTGGAATAGTATTTCAATAACGCTTATTCTTTTGATTAATTATAGTATCCAATTGTCACAACCTATCCTATTGTAGCGATTTGTTTTCACTTTTAATTGCAGTTGGAAGTTTTAAATCTCATTTCTGCAAGGACGTAGATGTCATAATTACTGAGGATAGTGGAAAGGTTCATCGTGTGATTAAGCGGCAGTGTTTATTGTGGCATACCTGTGCTTACAAATGTTACTTATGCGCTGTGATGGATTTTGTGTGTGCTCGTGGTGATGTATTAACATATTAAGGTTAATAAGAGTTATGCTTCATCTATTGAGATTGTGTGTTGTGACAGGTATTGTGCTTAAAGACTTATAATTGCGTAACAAATGTCGGAGATGACTGATAGCAGCAACTATTACGTCGTTGCATCAAATGTCTAGCTTGAGATTTGGATTCTATGTCAATTGAAATGTTGTTGGTGATTTAGGTTTGCTTCTGAGTATTAAGTTTGGTTTTTTTACGTCCTCAATAAAGGATAAATATCGAAGTGTTTTTTAATTTGAATGCAGTAACTTGCCATACCAAGAGTCACTTTGCGACAATAATAAACCCATCTACGTTTAATGCAAGTGACAACTAGTTGAAATAGACGTAGTTATTTGAATTTTTGGCCATGTCAAGGCTTATTCTTTTGTTTGAGGGTAAATTGTGTGATTGTTTTCGTCCAAGTGAAATGGCGATGATTATTTTGTCAATTGAAGTTTGTTGGTTCGTTCTGGTTTGAAATATTGCTTTATACAATCATATCCTGAAGTAGTCGAGACGAATGTTGAATGGTGTTCAAGCGGATTTCAATGATATAAATTATTATACATTTTCTGTGATAGGCTACACGGATGTCTATTGTGGTATTTCTGCAATATGTGTATAGTTATTGGCAATTTGGGCTTAAAATGCGTTGTGTCACGTTAGTCAGTGTGTTTGAAGTGTTGTTAGAAATTAGAAAAATATCGTGGATGGCTGTGTTTACTAACTACAAAACGGAGCTGGATGATGCAATGAAAAATTCATGGCAGAAAGTTATTGACATTATTGAATGTTTTCTTAGGGAGTTAGGTAATTTTCGCCAAAGTGGAAGCTTGATAATATGTATGTATGCGATGCATGATGTTTCATATTTTAGCATAGATTTTATTGTGCCTCCTTACTAAGAGTTTTTGTATTTATTTGCCTCATTATCATTAGCATAGATTGTTCCATTTTATGAATAATACTCAATTTGGTGTTGTTGTTTCAGCTTGGTGTAATTGTAGCAATTATGATGGAAAAGATGCTCTAAAAATATAGCGGAAGATATGATATAAGCTGCAAGAAATATACTTTTGAAAGTTATCAACTCTGCTCTTTTCAATTTCACTTGATCATACGCTGGTCATCCTTGAATATAGCCTTGTAGGTGGATTGTTATATTAATTTTTTGGGTCGGGAATTTTCTGAGGATAGTAGGTGAGTACTAATGAGTGTCCTAATCAATTTATGTAGAGTATTACATTTCACATCATGTCCAAGATAATTTAAATGGACTCTATCGAGTGTGATGGTTGGACACTGACATGTTAAGAGAATCGTCAAGCTTTAGTTTTATTTAGTGTATGTAATGTATTAGATAGTGAAATATAACAGGAAGGATGTAGGGGTATTGGATAATTATGAGAATAATGTTTGCTCTGGCAACGAGTATAGTTCCATTGGTTATTTGCAGTAACTATTTTCTTTATTCAAAAGAATTTTATAGATCTCTATATAGAGATATATATGCGCAGAATAATGTATTCGGGAAAAATAAGGTTTTTGAGCTGAATACGATGGGAATGAGAATATAATGCTATTCGAATACATAATATTCATTGACTGTTAATGGTAAAATCTTAGTAAATTATGTTCGCAGGTTTGATAAATTAAGCCCATCATTATTCAATAATGAAGATTAAGATACAGCTAAACTCTGATGGATCATATTTTTCTGCTTTTAACTTTAGTAAAAAGATTATAGTTTTAAAGAAACAGGCAATTGGAACCGGCGAAATAGTTTTATCCGAAAAATACTTAGGATGACAAGGCATTAGGACTGAAATTATCAAATAAAGACATTTGAGGCAAATTTATAAGACTCGTGAGAAAGTATAATTCGACTTCGTATGCATTGAAAATTTTAAAATTCTTCCCAATGGTTATTCTAAAATATTTAAAACAAGTGCGATCATTCAAAAATAGGCTCATTGCGCATGCGTCCAAGATAAACAATTGAGAAATATGCTATAAATCTGACAACAGAGTAACGTTCGACGGTCTGATGTGCGATCGCCCATATATAATTGCTCGAAACACTTCACTCGAATTAAGTGAGCTCGATCGAAGGTGAGCGGATCCCTTACGTTCGGACGTGAGCAAAGTTATAAAATCGGCCCCCAGGATTGACCTCACCACGTCATGAGTCAGGATCAATCAAGAGGACCGGGAAAACTGTCTTCCTAGAGAATAAGCACATTTCTACTCGAATCGAGTGAAGCATTGCTATACTTATCAATCTGACTTACTTATAATCAAAATTATCTTTACCCATGTTAGTTCATCATCCTCAAAGACAAGCTTAATATATTTATATTGAAATACGCAACCTAATTCTTCTATATCCTTAAATAACATCTTTAGGACTTGCAAAAACAACACTCATCTGATTTTTAAAACCTGTGCAACATGGAATTTTTTTTCTCCGAAAAACTATTTTTTAAATAAATTTCTTATGTTCTCGGGTTACTTTCTCTGCGACAGTCCAACGGTAATGGACGTGACGATAACAACCCACATATTATTTACCATTCATGCACTATGTAAGCATGAATATTAACACAAGAAAATATGGCTTTTTAATCGGCGTGCTTCTTGGTCCATACTGGTAAGAATAAAAAGACGATAGTAAATTTCCACACTGTTTTATAAGGACCGACCATGGTTTCGACACTTTGTCATTCTCGAGGTCTTTTTATTCTTACCAGTATGGATATTGAATATTTCCACCAAGTCACGCCTGAAACTCTTTCATACGTGCATCTTGGTCTTTATATTGCCTAAATTTACCGACATTGACATTTTTCAGTTTTGCCAAAGGGTGGTTAAAGAAGTATTAAATCTTAGATCCATAGGAAACGTACACTATCTATCAACTCAATGCTCGAGAAATAAATGCCTGCGACTGTAAAAATCCGGAGAATTTTTCTCCCTTTTCCATTTTAACCCAATTAACCAGTATAAAATCCTGACATATATTTCAATTATCATTCCTAGTGATACTAATGCCACCTCGGGAACTTGCCTTGAGGTCATGGTATGAGTATCCGGCCGATGGCACCAAGCCCCGGAGGTGGCGTCCTGGATTGACTGCTGAGCGCGACCAGCCTCGCCGTCGCCAGCACCCTGAGGGCAAAGGATTCGCTCCTGCGGCGTCCCCCGCAGGATCCAACACAGCAGTCACCCGGCGTTCGCCAGCCGGATAGCCGGTTCACAGGCTTAAAATGTCACATCGTAACTTGCCATCCCTCGAATCCAAAATTTTGACAACTTCATGAAATTATATAAAACGACTCTCTACATATGAGAAGTACTAAGGTTTTTCGTGGCTTTTTCCTGTTGAGGAGGATGTAAACCCAGTATAGCCTGCGGTAAGTATTGGATTTGGGTTACGTGTTGAAGGAATTAAAAGGATTTTCTTATAATAGGACCTATAAAATTGGAACTTAGTGATAAAAATGTTTTCCAAAAAATCCCCTTTTATCGTTTTGAGAATTTTCTGATATTACGAGAAATGTTACAGGGGGTAATAATGCTTAGTAATTTTGCAGTACTCAAATGAAAATCGCCAAAACTATGGATATACCAGCTAAGCAAGATACGCCTTGGAACATAATCTACCCGTATTCATAGTGGCATAAAATTAACCCGAATTAAGCTTTTAGGACGAGGAATATTCAGGTATAAGAGTAAAGTACATCACGAGCTGTTCGAGGTCGGGCATATTGAAAAATATCTAACATAATGCAAATGACCCCAAGATGGAATTAAAATATTTATTTGAGGTATTCGGGCTTGACGTATTGTCATATCTCGGGATGAATCTCGAAAAAACGCCTTTTCGAAACAAAGGCATTGGTTGACACTAAGTTGGTCGTAGGCGTGCGTTATGTCTCGAAGAACTTCGGTGCATTCTTTGACAACATCAGTGCGACATCATTAGGTGGACCTGATGATGACGCACAGCGACGAAATCCAGATCATTAAAATACGATTCTCATGTGGACACCACAAAGAGTTTCGATCTATAATACTACCTTGTAATGTTTAAAGAGCTTGTGGCGACTGCCTGGTGCTAGCTGGTTGGATCGCCACGACAGAGGATCGACCTGGGGAGGCTGGCAGAGATCACCAGGGAACAACGTAAATAAACAAGAGACACGACGCGAATGTTATTAAACTTAGGACGCGCCATTTCTAACGCTCGGAATAAATCGTTGTCATCGAACTTCGTTTTCTTATTTCACTCTCGCTCACCAAAGTGGTGACCCCGAAACGAGTGGTGAACGTTAACGTGAGTGCTTATTTATCCGAAATAGGAAGACTACACCGGGCGTCTTTTTTCCCCGCATCCTGGGACGAAAAGCCAAAAGGCCCTATGGTTTAAAGAAGTGGAAGTGCAGTTCCGTTTGGCTAATATTATCAATGACATTCCGAAGTTCTCGTACGCGGTTGCTCAGTTGGGCAGCTGATACATTGAAAGAGTCGAGGACATCATCATGGATCCTCCCGCGACTGGCCAATATGAAACTGTCAAAGCAGCCGTTTCATCGTCTCCTGAGCAGCGCATGCGACAGCTATCGGAACAGGAGGAGTTGAAAGACAGAAAAAATTAGAGTTCCTTCGTCATCTTCGATCGCTGGCTGGGGCTTCCATGTCTACCGATTTCGTCCGCTCACTTTGGCCATCGAACTTCGTTTTCTCATTTCACTCTCCCTCACCAAAAATTATTGCAATTGACAAAAAAATCGTGACTACCTATGTGGAAAATTAGCGCGATAGCTCAAATTTAAAAAATTACTTGAATTACTGTTCATTCCGAACTAAATGTGTGAAATAAAAACGATAAATCTAGTCAAAGAGTTATAAGTTTCAATGTCTCCAATGATAAAAAAAATATTTTCGGTTCACTTAGAGAAAATTTGTCAGAGAGGATGATGGAGAGATGTCTTTATGCATTGACATCTCTTCCATCTCAGATTTTTAAGGGTCCCATTGTCAGATACTTATCCCCCATTATATTGCACTAACAGTGCATTGTATTCATTCTTCCATTGTATTGCATTCTTCCATGCATCCTTATCCCAAATCGCATTACCTCTATTCTATGCGTACATTACTTCCTCCAAAGGATAAATCCTTTCACTTCGCCAAGTAGTGGAAATTGGCACTGTTTTCATGGAGGAGTTTCGAACGATTGCAGGTTCTTGTTTGCTCATGTTCATGAATAAGTTGAAAGTTTTCAAATAAACAAGATTGCTATGTTTATTCATGAAAGTAATACGACATAATGTTTGCCATAAACTCATTCGTCATAGAAATCGTTGCCTTAAAAATACAACAATGGTTAAGCGCCAGTAGAAGTTCATGGTAATTGTTGCTAGGGAAACTTCACTTTTAGAGTTGACTGCTCAATAGTAAGAAAAGTGGTAGAAGTTGAGCGCGTGTTTTTTCCTGAGAAAGTGCGACAAAAACGACTTTTTCAGATAAATACGATTTAAAAAGAAAAGCAACTACAGAATGGGCGGACTATGTGAGTATAATCCTCTACATTATAATTTATACTAGACTGATGTTCGAGTGACTTATCGCACGTCCACCAATTACTTAAGAGACAAATTAATGGCGATGAGAATGCTCCAAGAAAGAATGAAACTGGACCGGGAAAAGAATCAGAAACAATTACGCTTCCGGACTAAATCGCATTATAGAGAGCCTTCCTAACTTTGATCGGCCAAATTAGGTGGATTCAATGAATGGGGATGCCTGAACCGGCGACCAAAATTTCATGATTTGCTTAATAGACTCGGCAGATTGCGGGCATTAATTAATAGAAGATATGATGAGGACGAGTAAGGTTTTGAAGTTGCAAGAAATGTGTTTATAGGTAGAGAAATGCTTAAGGCAGTAAAAGGGAAAGCTAAAATTTGAAAATAAATCATATTGTCACCACAAAAGGTTCTTGGGTATCACAAAAAAACCTTCCGTTTTGAAGGAGTTTCAAACTCACCGCGCGAAAAAAATGAGTCAATTTATAGACTTATTAAGACATTTTCATTTAATTATTTACCATTTCTGTCATATAAAACTATATTATTGCACCATTAATAATGCAATATTTTATTCATGTGACTTATAGTTGGTGAAATTAAAACGTATAATTCGAGTATGATCTCTACTATGACTAGGGAACTAACTCGCTCGGACTACCTTAAAGTGGTCCAATCAAAAAAATTTTTTTTGACATTTCAATTCAATTTCAATTTGACAATTGACATTTCGTGCAAGGGATTGAAATAGACTGTGATATCGCGTGAGGAGTTGAATGCACCGTAATATTTTTCATAGCCCGAGCATCGAGTTAAACATAGACTGGCGGAGCTGGCGGGCTTATCGCGGAGTTGATGAACTATCGTAGCGAAAGTGGCGCCGCTCGATTCGTGACACGACTTTTGAAAGATATAATACCTAGAGACACTCAGTTCTTCGTTGGCAACACCGAATCCTACGTGGAAAACTCAAGCCATTTCATCGAGCTACTTAAGGGATTAAAAGCATCAGAAAAGGATATTATTGTCAGTTTTGACGTCGTAATTCTTTTCACAAAAGTTCCTGTCAATGATTCAGTGCTGCTTTTAAGAGATCTCATTCAAAAAAAACCTCCCAAATTACGTACCCCATCTCGCAGAATTATGCCTCAAGAACAGCTATCTGCGCTACAACGGGGAAATATATTCTCAAGTAGAGGGAGCTGCTATGGGATCTCCTCTCTCTCCGGTCATAGCGAACCTCTTCATGGAGAAGTTTGAAGCTGATGCTCTATCATCGAGTGAATTGAAACCATTATGATTGCCAATCCGATATGTTGACGACACATTTTTCATTTGGCCGCACGGGAAAAAATGCTCTTGAAAAGTTCCATGAACACCTGAATAGCATTCATGATAACATCAAGTTCACCAAGGAAATCGAAGAAGACGGCTCCTTATCGTTCCTTGATTAGTAAGGAGAAGGCAAGACGGTAGCTTGGGGCATTCGGTCTTTAGAAAGAAGACCCACACAGACAGGTACTTGAATGCGGCGTCACACCATCACCCGCGTCAGAAGTCCTGCGTAATCAAGACCTTAAAACAAAGAGCCCTTGCCGTTTCCGATGAAGATAGCATACAAAATGAAATGGAATATCTCTTTTCAATTTTAAAAGGAAATGGCTATGCTACTTCATTCATAAGGAGAGCTTTAAGAGAAGTCAAGGCCCCGAAGGATAACACTAAGCCATGAGCTTTTTCAGTTCTTCCATATACATCCGGAACAACGGACTGTATTCCTCGCATCTTGGGAAAAGCCAATATTGAGACCAGGTATGGTACAATGAAGAAAATCAAAGGCTTCCTTTCATCCTCCATAGATACTATCCCTCAGTTCCAAACGGAAGGGATATACGAGATTCCGTATTCGTGTGGGTCTAGTTACATTGGACAGGCCAAACGAAAGATTGAGGCCACGCTGGAAGACCATTAAAGTGCGCTAAAGGCAAGACAAAGGCAGACTTCAGCTATCGCCGATCATTTCATGTCGGGACCAGGGCACAAGATCCTCCTGGATGAGTCCAAAGTCATAACAAGAACATATGTTTATCATCCACGACTAATTAGAGAGGCAGTCGAAATATCTAAACGGCCTTTAAATGTTCATAGGGAATGGTTATCACTTAGGCAGTGTGTGGAAAAGATACCTTTCCCAAAATATGGGTGTGACAACCAATTATTAACACATTTTCTGGTTTTATATTTGATTTTTTTTATATATTGGGTTTTTATTTATTTTTTTAATCCGTGAAAACAATGGGCAGTATTCCAACGGTCCGACCTGATGAAAACGGATACATCTTCTTCTGTCTCCTGACGACGTTCCCAGCAGGAGGAACGACACGTTAAGCCGTTTAAGTTCACCACGCAGCAGTATACCCGGAAATGGTTGATACTAGTGCGTCTTGTTGTTGTTATTTCTCTTCTTTATTTCAATTGACAGCTATATTAATTTATTACTTTAACACTCGTTGATATAAATTAACAACTCTTTAAAACCAATTACCTACTTAATTTCTTTCCCTTGTTAATTAAAAAATAGTAGCATAAAAATTTAGAACATTTAAGAACCGAATACATGTGCAATATTTATGAGAGACCCAACCTATCACACAAAATCTTCCAACGAGTCCTTGGTTATGGTTTCGTCATTATATCCGCAACTTGCTTCTCGGTTGAAACTTGTAGGATGCCCATATTGCCCTCTGCTATTTTCTCCCGAACGAAGAAATGTTTAATGGCAATATGTTTCATCCTTTTATGAAACTCTGGATCCTTTACTGCTGTTGAATAGTCTACTTGCGAAATTGGCAGACACTTCAGAGGTCTAATTTGTTTGAACAGCCGTGTCAGCCAAATTACTTCATTTGTTGCTTCGCTTGCAGCCACAATCTCAGCTTTCGTAGTTGAGGTAGCAACCATCGGTTGTCTGTGACTCAGCCAAGATATAGCCCCTCCGGCGTGAGTAACAACTACTCATGTAGTTGATCTGCCTGTTGTGACACATTCTCCAAAATTTGCATCATTAAAACATTGTAAAATGCCTTTGTTAGATTTCAAACGGTAGGTTATACCCAAATCAAGCGTTCCAGCAATGTAGCAAAACGCCCTCTTTACCCTCGCTACGTCTTCTGATGTAGGATTCTCTAGCAACCTTGAAAGGAATCCTACAGTGTACGCCAAATCTGGTCTCATTCCAATCATTAGGTATATCAATGCACCTACTGCCTGTCGGTAAGAAAATGTCAGCTTCTTCTCTTCTTTCCCTAATTCTTAAGTCATAGAACTCTTCGAAATTGGTGTGTATATCGGCTTGCATTCTGCAAAGTTAAATCTCTTTAACACTTTCATCGCCTACGCTTTCTGATTGATCTTAATTCAATTTTCTTCTTGCTGGATCTGAAGTCCCAAGAAATACTCAGCCTTCATTGATGTGATCTTGAATTCTTCTTTAAATTTTTTCATAAACCTGTCTAAATCATCTTTATGCGTAAAAGCCACCAATCCATCGTCGACATAGGGAACAATTATGAGTTTTCTTCCGTCGTTGTCTTCAATATACAAGCACGGATCTGATTCATCACATTTAACCCCAACTTCTTCAAGAAACCTCCAAAGCGCTTATTCCAGCATCTTGGAGACTGCATTAAGCCATAAAGGCTCCTCTTCAGACGACATACTCGCACACTCTTATCGTCGTACCCCTCTGGTTTACGCATTCCTCTTCTAATTCGCCGTATAAGAATGCTGCAGAGACGCCGAACTGTGCTAACTCCATCTTTTTGCTCGCAGCAATTGCTGAGCTGCGAGCTGAAAATTGATCTTATAGTCCCCATCCCGGCTATTGGACTGTAAGTTTGACTATAGTCGACTCATAGACGTTGACTGTAACCCCTGACAACAAGTCTTGCCTTGTATTCATCAATTCTTTCATCTGAATTTGTCTTTAAACGAAACAGCTACTTGCAAGGAATTGCTTTTGCTCATTTCGGCCAAGTCGTTAATTCCCACGTCTGATTCTTCTTGAGTGACGCCATTTCACTGTCCATGGCCTTTCCCCATTGAATCCCATCAGTTCTGTTCAATGCTTCTACAGTTTCCGGATCAAAAGTTTCTTTGATAAATGCTTCTGCAACCATTATGCAATCGCTGTACGTAATTGGTTTCTTCAGCGTCAAACGATTCCTTAATCTCCCCATAATCGACTGTTTCTCCATCTTTTCACTCTGGTTCTTTACTGTTAAAGTCTCTTCCAAATCTTGTTCTTCCTCGCCGTCTTGGTCCTGCTCTTGGTTCTGATTCTTGGTGCTGTCCTTGGTTCTGTTCTTGGGCTTGTTCTTGAAATCGCTCCAGTTCGATCCTTGATCAACTATCTTGATGTTTTGAAGTGGCAGCTTCACTCTCCCTGCACACTCAATGAGCTTCTCTTGAAACTTGACAACTCTCGAAAGGATAATGTTGCGCCCTTCAGAGAAGTAGACTCTGTACATCTCTTCTACATTGTAACCAACAAGGCAGCCCGTTATAGCTTTTGCATTCTTCTTCCTCTTCTGAATGGGAATGTTAATGCTTTTCTTTCTTTCTTTTTAAATGTAATTATTTTACTTAATTACTTTTCTTTCTCAACTATTGTGATAATTTTTCATTGTAATTTGTAATTGCCTCATGGGTCATTGGCTCATGGAAAAGAACAAAATACTAATAATAAAACAGGTTGATCCGATAATGCGAAGGCATTTTACTCTTGGCTTCTCTCCAATCCACATCTCGTACGGACTCCAACATATAACTGAAGATTTATCTGCTCTATTAAGTACATAAACTGCAATACTTACAAGTTCAGCCCATATTGCTGCTGGAAACCGAACTTCTGAATTGGAGTACTTGAACGTCCTTGCAATCTTCACTATTGTGCGGTTTTTACGTTCGCTGCCATCGTTTTGCTCTGGCGTGTATGACGCTGTCTGCCTCTGCGTGATCCCGTACTCTTGAGGAATTCTCCTCACGTCTGCATCGTTGAACCCTCTTCCACTGTAGCACAAAAATTCCTTGATGTTATTTCCTTGATTTTTCGTATGCAAAATCATCGTTTTAAGTGCCTCTTTTAAGTCTGACTTCTCCTTGATGATGTATCCGGAACGATATTTAGTGTGTCCTTGAAGACGACCAAATATTGTCCTTGGACGGAATTAAAAATCAAATGGGCCATAAACATCACCTGACATCAACTCTCCTGGTTTTTATGATCTTTTCCTTGTCCTATGAGCTTGAGCGATGTTGATAGCTTTGCCGTAGATGCACGGTTCGCTTAGCTCCATGTTCATCGATGCCCAACTCTCTCTCAAGCATCACCTTGACGTGTCTTTATGACTCATGGTACAGCTGCAAGACTTAACTATCAGCCACCGCCACATTTACTCCTTGCTCAGTCTCAGGAACTATTGCTGTGATGTCCGTCTTGTAAATTGTGCCTCTAACCACACAACTTCCAAAAATGACGGTTTAATTTTTGACTTGGAACCAGTAATTTGTTACTGTTGAGTGAACTGGATTTTTTCATTTCTGTCATGAGCTGCATGAACAAAAAATAAATTCCATGACATCTGGAACGTACCAAGCGTCTTTCAATTCCATCTGCAGAGTTTTTCCATTCCTTTTAGACAAAATTCTAATGGTCCCTTTTCCAACTGCAACAAGCTTCTCCTTTCAGGCAGCCTTGATGGATCTTGGACACCTAAATTCCTGAAATTCGGTAAAATACATAAACAGATGAATTCGTTACATGCTTTGTTGCTCCATTGTCGATCCACCAATCAAATGAATGCATCTCTGTTGCATACGCTTCTTTGCATTCCAAACTCAGAGCACTGATGGTGTCGACTGCATTACTGTGAGCAACATTTGCGGCGCTCTTCTTCCCTTGTTTTCCATCTGCGATCCACTTTCTGCAATCTTTCACCCAATGGCCTTTTTTCTTGCAATAATTGCAGACGTCTTCTTTTCTTGAAGTTTTAGTACTCCAATTTAAGGAATCTTTCCTCTTCTGCTTGTTATGTTTGACTACGAGGGTCTCTTGAGCAAATTTATCACTATTTGCATTATCCCAGGGGTTCCTCTTGAACATACAAAGCTGTGTAGTCAATTCGTCAAAAGTTTTCACCTCGTCCTTGGTCAGTAATATCCAACTAGATTTGAATGTCTCGAAGGAGCTCGGTAATATATGCAAAACTTTACACTTTAAAACTAAATCAGGCATCTCATTCTCGATCTTGGCTTTAAGATCCATGTTCATTTCGTTCCACAAACTCTTCAATTTGGCAACATGCGTGGAGACGTCTTCTCCTGCATTCTAATTAAAAGCAAAGAAATTAGTGCAAAGCTTAAACAACTGATACTTACTTGTTGCTTCTAAGAGTTGCTTCAGTGCTTCCCAGATCTTGTAAGCAGTTTCCTTATCCATCATCTTTTGGTACACTGAATCTGTCACAGAGCTTGCAATCATGGACTTGGGGTAACTATTTGCCTTGCGGTACAATTCGCTCTTCGCCTCATACGCCTTTATTTCTGCCTCTAAAGCTCCATCATTCAGTGCGCCTGGTTTAACTAAACTCTTGTCAATGATGTAAAGAGTACCTTCATGGTAATCCAATAAATCACGATTTTTTTCTTTTCCAAAATGGCCAATCTGCTTCACCGGTGAGAGGAGCTTAATGTGCTTTGCCAGATCCATCTTGTCTTTGTCCTTAGCAAGTCTCAGTTGGATTCTTCCAAACTGTAACTTTATCTCCTTTTCTTCTTCATTACACTCTCACTGTAATAATTGGATGTCTGGGCCATTAACCTATTGAGTTTTTGAACGAATTACTCAACTCAGATACATTTACGACAAAAAGAGGTTTAAGTTTTATCGGTGACAAATCCTCTCTTTAGTCTCTTTTAATTGAGAGCTTTTTATGTTATGTCAACAACTCCATGACAGCTCTTGTTGTTGTTGTTATTTCTTTTCTTAATTTAAGTTGACATCTATATTAATTTATTACTTCAACAAATATTATCTCCACCCTATGCAGTATTCGTTTTTAGCTGGTATATTTCATTATTTAATACCACTGGAAATTCACGGTAACTAATAAAGGAACGATAAGGTCATACGGCTGGCATATATTCATTTGTAATTAGATATTTCCAACAGCCCTCAACGGAACAACACATGTTTCAATGAAGACTGTACAAGCAGAAAAATTTACAAATTTCATATGTTGCTTCTCATTGAATAAAACATTGAATCTGAACTTGGATGATAAGATAAGACAAAAAATAATTATAGAGATATTCACTTTACTATTAGGGTTCTGGCGTGAGAGTAGCGGCTCAAAATGTTCGCCCTAAAGTTGACCTGATTAATAATTATTTCAACGGTATACAAGTCTATATTGTTAATTAAACTAAATATCACGCTCTTTCCAGGATCCCAGTTGAGTGGCTGGCATTTTGAGCTGCTTGTAGAAATTTGCTGGGTACAGAGCTCGCAAAATGAAAATTTCCTTCGGTATTTATTTTCATCAGTTTGAATATTTTACTCACTATTACCAACAAGGAGAGAAGAGGAAAGTATATAAAGTTATCATTACTGAAGAATCCAAAAATCAAAATACTTCTGACTGTGAAGGTACAGTTCCGACGAAATTTATTGTGAAGCTGAAAGAATCTTCACCAGGAAAATTTTAAAAAGCGCTTATTTTCCAGAACGTAACTCAATTTCAAACGCCTCAATCACATGTCATTCGATGATAGGGCTATTATTGCTTCGTATGGCTGAATGTTTGTAACTATATTGCAGATACAGAGTTCAGTTCAAATCAGACCCCAGGCAATGGAATATATTCCATAATTTTTGATGTGCAATAAATACAACGATTTGTTCGCAAAATCAAGGCACGGAATATGATGTTTTTTATTTACTCCCACATAATATTTACAACTTTGAATGAAAAAAATAAAACGGGAGCTTTAGGTGGTTTCGGAGGTCCTACAACCTGAAGTGAGCCGCCAGCAGATACAATGAAAGTAGGCCATTTATAAAAAAGCAGTAACAGTATTATAAGTGACAGTTACAATTCACAATCCTAAAAAACGATTAAAAATGATACTCAACATTTTCACGAGAAAATAGCCAGTCTTTGGTCAGTTTTAGTGTATTGGTTATGGATTTACATTTTTTTCTTTCAGTGGGTAGTGTATTCAATAATTTTTGCCCATTTACAAAAAAGAACGTTTGTATAAGGTTAATCTTGGTCTGTATGTTACAATATTTTGATTTTTTTCAAAAATTATATTTGCATTCATCTGATACACTAGTCATATAGCCACTTATGGCAAAAACAATTCTAAGACTTTAAATAAATACAAATGTCGCAGCGGCAACAACCTGAGGGCCACAAACAATGGAAAGGAGTGTTCATAAGAGTTTCTACAAAGTATGATACGGACTATTTTTTTTGTAAAACTGAAACACACTTGAATATGTTAAAGTAAGCACTGCCCCAGCAAAATATGCCATAAGAAATTTTGGATTGGACAACGGCTTGATACACATTTTTTCTGGAAGTGTACATTTGTTGCGTAAAAAATAGAATTTAGATAAGGCACTTCTAAGGCATTTGTTTATCGTGAACAAATTTTTATCCTAACTTAATTACTGTCAAGAATTTCTCCCAAGTACTTCAGCTCGTTCACTCTCTCGATGGCTGGACAGTTGCAAGCGCATTTAGAACAAGTTACAGAGTTAAACACCAATTTACAATTAAAATAACATGTATTACAGATACCGTAACGTAAAAAATTAGTCTTATTACTTAATTCCAATCCATTGAAATGAAACCATTTGATTAAGAAACAAAGATCCTCTTTAACAAAAGCCTCAATGAGACTCCAATTTGGTGCAAAATAACATAGAGCCACGTCATCAGCAAATGCTGTAAGTTTACCATTTAATTTGTTGTCACACAAATCATTGACATAAATCAAGAAAAGAATAGGTCCGAAAACAGTACGGAACTCCTGTCCTGATAGTTACACATTCACTAAAGCAATTATTCACCTTTACGCATTGAGATCTCAATGACAAAAAACTTTTGAACCACTTAAATACATTTCCACGTATACTAGCGTGATACAGGTTCTCTCATAGTACTTTGTGTGAGAGTATGTCAAATGCCATATTAATAGCTAAATATAACCCCATTGTGCACATATTTGCATTTCTTGAGCTATAACTTCGGACATATGCTTCTCTAGAGTATCTTCGGTGCCTAATCCATGCCTAAATCCAAACTGGTTGTCGCTAAAAAAATTAGTTTCATCCATATTTTGTAGTAAGCAATTTTTTACAATCTTCTCTAAAATTTTTGAAAACCCAGACAAAATGAATATGCATCCAATGCGCATGAGAAATAGAAAAATAGGACAGAATAAAATACAGAGATCGTATTATTAAAATGTTAAAATCTTGCGCGAGAACTAGCCACATAAATGATGGCTAAATCATCAGACCTATTTCCTACAATAGAATAAGTCTCTGGAACGAGGATGCTTTGAAGCCCATTGTGAGAGAAGTTTCTCCAAAGCATAATGAAACTCCGTAAGAAGAGTCGCGACTTTGAATTTTAAATATAAACATAAGTTTCAAAGGTCTCTCGTTTACTTCGAAAGTTGCCTCTGTATAAAACATTCAAAAATATTCGCTCCCACGAAATCTTTCAGGCTTCGCCTAGAAAGGCTCTGTGTTGGGCCCGATACGCCAACCAGTTGCGTGTCTCCACCGTTCCTTTGTCGCATCACGCATGCTTATCTTTCTTGTCCCCTTAGAAGTAAAATAATCCTTCTTCCAAAACTTCATCTCCAAAACGTCAGTAACCCCATAGGTACCACCCGCTCCCATGGTGGGGTCTAGGTCTAGGCACGGGCACCTTCGGCGAGGACACTGTTGCAATTATCAACTTCAATGGGCGACACTTGGACGCGAACAACCTTGGCTCGAAGCATTTCAGCGCTGAACGGAAAATAAGACAAAATACAGTGAAACCTGTCTTCAAGGCCATTTCTCTTAAGCGGTCACCCCTCTAAGCCGCCGACTTTTATGGGAGCGGAATGAATTTCCCATACGTATAAGTGATGTAAATTTTCCCTCCTTTCAGCAGCCATTATCTCATTCGGTCCTATGGTGGCCGCTTAAGACAGGTTTTACAATTGTAATATCCTTAATGATGTAGGTGTATCCACGTAGGCATAGGTATTTATTACCACCTCCTAATTCCTTCTGCGGTTTCGTCGTACAGCAATTTATGTTCATTCGCCTCACGAGAGTCGAGAAAAAAACGATAAGGAAACGTTTGGAGTTCTCTCCTCCGTCGACAAATGGCAGCACTTATGCCGATTGCTCCCCAAGGGACAAGGGGTTCTCAACCCCTTACTCTCCTTCGCCGGTGGGAACATTGGAAGTGGGCAAGCGACCCTTGCTCTCCAGGGAAGAGACTTGCAATGTTGGGGCATTACCTGGATCGTGAATGGTTTCGTATATATATATTACCTCTAACTCTCCTTCTTTTTCTGTCCTCTTCCCCTATTAATGGCGAAAGAAAAGAAAGTAACCTGGAGTGGAATAATCCCATGCCACACACCCTAGCTTGCTCAGCATTTCGTAGGTGTAGATAAAAAACAGAATTCCAAGGTCACATTAATGTATGACCAACACTTACGCATATGCTGAATGCTTTCATATGGTTGTGAAGCCTTGAAAACAACAGCTCCAGACAGAAAGATACACGAAGCGGCGGAGACACCGTGTTATGGAAGAATTAAAAGATCAAATGGGTGAAGAAAATCAACAGAAGAGTCGTGCCGCGAGTTGGAGAGAATAGAACGTACATACCAATCACGCCGCACAATGTGCCCAAATCGGAAAAAGCTGGACAAAAATCAAATTTTCAACTTCTTTTGAGATTTTTTCGACAGTTTTTTTATTGTTTATGTCTTCTATAAGTTGCATCCCTAAGTGGCTTCATTCTCCTCTCTGTTAAGCGGCAGCAATCAGTCAAAAGTCAGAGAGAAAGGGTAGTCAGCGGCGATGGCATTTGATAGTTAAAATATGTAACCTTGGGCTAAAGCTTCAGGTAATGGAATAGAATTTTAAAGTATATTCCACTGTCTAATACATCCTCATCAAATAAGAAATTTCATTTTTATGATTACATCTCCATCGTTTAGCACATTAATATTGGCATTTAACTGTTATTGTATTTTTTTCATAAGCTAAATATAAAGTGTGAAAAATGTTTCCATCGACCCTTATCAACACTAAGATTTTTACACTCTTAGAAAGTGTCAAGATCGTACATAAAGAATCGAAAGAAAAATCCTGCGGATATCTGCTCTTTGGCGACTTCTGGCCATTAATCTGTCGCGCGGCACGCTACACAGCCCCAACTGCCTACCCGAGCGCGCGGTACACATCGGAAGACCATCCCTTTTTAGGTCCATTACATTTTGTCGGGAAATATCAAATAACTCGATGAGATCACCTTTCCAAATCTGCCGTTTTATATTTGCTTTATCCGTGTTTCTCTATTTCTCATTATTCAGATTTTGGTATTCTTTGAACAGCATCTGTATATTAGCACGAATATTATTCTCCGCCTTAGCAGGGATATTTGATTTCCGCCACACTTCCCGTAGTTTTGTACTGGTAGATTTAGCAGCATCCGAAAGTGTTTCTTTCATTTCCTAGTGATGGTAAATAAAAACTAAAAGAACTTGTATCTTAAAAGGGAGCCGGGCTTCTAAAAACTCACCATTAGGCACCTTTTCTAGGAGCCAAATTCCTCTATTGCTTCCCATTTTAAAGTTGAAATACCTACAAAAGAAAAAAAAGACTTGAGAAGCCTGTTAATACAAAATACTTTTAGTACAAAGCCCGTTAGTGCAAGTTAGTTCACAAGTTTGAGATAAAAGTGATCAAAGTGTGCAACCTCTACATATTATCCA
Organism: Ceriagrion tenellum; assembly: GCA_963169105.1. Classification (NCBI taxonomy): domain Eukaryota; kingdom Metazoa; phylum Arthropoda; class Insecta; order Odonata; family Coenagrionidae; genus Ceriagrion; species Ceriagrion tenellum. Next base: position 120,598,702 of record OY720642.1, on the reverse strand, counting down.
ATCTTGTTGAAATTTGTTATATATACCTTTTACATCACTGAGACTCGGGGCGTAAGCGTTCTCATATGAAAATCACATCTTTGGGAAAATGAAACACCCTATGCTTCATACTCGCCCTCCTGTTTTTAAGACACTTTATATTCCTCCTCCTAAGAATTTCCTCAACCACAACGTTCTCGGCCTACCTCTCCCTCTCGCACCATTTATTTCACTCCTATATCTCTATTTGTTATTCTACTTTCATCCATTCTCTCAAAATGGCCACACCAACGAAACACATTCCTTTCATATATGTCCAGTATTGGAGCATCTAACCCACATTCATTTATTACCCACTCATTCCTCACCCTATCCATCCTACTTTTGCCGCAAACACTCCCCAGATAACTCATACCTACGGCGTTAAGTCTACTCTAATGTCTATCCTGACAATGAGGGAATAGGAATACAATTATAACCCCGAGAAAAGAGAAAAAACTAATAGTATCATCCACGATTTCCAGCAAAACATCCCGTTGAAGACAACAATTTTAAAAAACGGAATAAATAACGATAATTGCAGATGAAGACCACCAATACAATACACCAGGCTAATAATGAAGAACTTTAAAATGAAGAGATATGACGGAATAAATTTATCATCTGAAAGGCAATGGTTGTGGAGGCCAACATAAAACTCCGAGTTTGGATTGACGATAACTGATAGTAATAAGGCTCTATTTGAATCAATTCATAAATATTCACAATGATAGCTCAAGTCTCTAAAAATTAAAAGTTGTCTTTTTGGCACTATGTAACACAAATATTGACTAGAAATAACTCTTCAATGATTGAGCACCGATTCATATGGCAACAGCTCCCAACAGAAAATATTCATCGCAGAATTATTTCACGGTGTAAGCTCTTCCGGAGATACAGTCTAGAAGAAGGCCACGCAATCAAAGTGCAAAGTGGGACAGTACCGAAAACAGACATATCCTGGAAAGAGATTCACAGAAAGTAAACATGAAATGAAAGAAAAATGTGGAAAGCTTAATTATAAATGTATCTAAAAATGCTGGATTAGGAGCAGCATTGGCATTCTGAGTCTCTCACAGAGGTAATAAGCACCCACTACCCTATCGATATGAGAAAACAAGACTTATCGATTCCCAATATCAATCCGCTGATAATGCTTTCGAAACCATATAATTCATGCACGGCCCGTCTTGTGGGAGTATGGTGTAATGTATTCACTGCTAGTACTTGTTCCCAGTTTTTATACGCCATAATTGGTATCGTAATTTTGATAAGCAAAGTTATATAACCTGGAAATAACATTCAACCTTAACCTACAGTATTCTCTCTATACGGGCGGCAGACAACAATAGTTTTGATACTACAATATAAACAAACCTGAATATAATTGACCACGTGCAGTAAGGCTCTGACGCGGATGAAACAATAGAAGCCACGCTTTGGGATGGGATAGAAGTTTGGGGAACGATGTTCTAACAGTGCGAGTGAGGGAGGTTATGACCAAAGGAAGTGGATGGAGAGATATCTTGTAGGACAGCTAATGAATGTTTTGACATCGGTCGGACGCTGAGTTAAGCTGCTCCGTGGTAAACTCAAGAGTTTTGTTTGATAAGTGAATATTAGTACCTGAAAGTCATCGTATGGTGCACCGTAGCATCGTGACGTCCTTGGACCAGACAGCCCGGAAAGGGAAGCCAAATTGGAACTCGCTGGGGAGACACCAACAAAGGATCGTAGAAATCCACCTTTTATTTTGAATCTTTGATTTCCAATCTTCAAATTTTGCATTTCCCACTAATTATTTCTAATTTGATCTGGTTTGGGATTTAATTCAAGGTATTTGGAAGGCGCCCCATCAAATTGGTAAAACCTAATTGTTTTCATAGCCAATCATACTTAGATGTCTTAATTTTGTCCTCTGTCTAGGCTCAATATTTCATAACTGATGTCAATTTGTATATTTACATAAGTTTAAGTCACTCATTTTTGAGATTTGTAATTTGGACACATACTTAATGATTCTAAATCATTCATGTGCAGTGAAACGAAAAAAAATAAATTATGTTAAATTTGATAAGGAATCAAAAAATAATTTTAAAAAGAACGTCACGTTAACCCGCATGATAACCTAATTTGCCTACTTAACATAAAATCAATAGAATAATAGCGGATCCGCATCCCTCAACGGACTCCGCGGTGAGAGGAAAAAGGCTAAGAACGTGGTGAGAAAGTTGGCATCCGAAGCTAGACTAATAGGGCAACACTCGTCAATAGCAGTTTCCGTAGTAGAGAACGGCAGTCAATAGCGAGCATAAAATTAGATTTTTAGCACCCACAACTTCACGCGAATTCAATTCATGACAATGAGTACATGAAAAATAGTAACGAGAATAAAAACTGCTTTTAAACGTAAGATTTAAGGCTTTCCCGGCGAATGCTTTGAATGTATAGCTCTCGGGTGTCCAACCGGGTGATTGTGGTTTTTGGCACCGACGTTTCGAAGGCGTAACCTGCCATCGTCCTCAGGGTGATAGTTTGGCCCGGAGGGTGTCACTTTATATATGCTCTGTGGATGGGCTAGCTTGCTTTTGATTGGCCCTCTTTTCTCGCTCTTTTTCTTATGAGACTTATGATATAAAAGCCTGATGCACCTTTCATACTCTTTTAAGCGTTTTTCTATAGTGCGGCCAGTTTCGCCGATGTGCACCTTCCCGCATTCACATGGGATGTGGTAGACGCCTGGTGTTTTTAATCCCAAAGCGTCCTTGGCGGTCACCAGGATGTCTTCAAGTTTTCCTTTTGGCTGATGTATAGCTGTAATTTCGTATTTCACCAGTATTCCGGCGATCTGGTTGGAAAGGTGCATCAGGCTCTTCCACCCCAAAAAATCCGCAGTAGCGGAACATAGCCTCGAGAATGGACACAGGATCAATTTCAAAGGGACCGAGATCCTTCACTGCGCTCCGAGTTATTGGGACCGGATTGTGAAGGAGGCTGTGGAAATCAACAACCACGGAGACAACATCAACAGAGACAGAGGTTTTCAGATCAGCAATGCGTGGAAACCAATCACGAGTCCCATTAGAAAAAGAGCGGGAAACGATTGCCAATCAGAATCAAGCTAGCCCATCCACAGAGCATATCTTTTAAGGGACTCCTTGCTGGCCAAATTATCACCCTGAGGACGATGGCAGACTACGCCTTCGAAACGTCGGTGCCAAAAACCACCATCACCCAGTTGGAAACCCGAGAGCTATACATAGTTTTTAAACGATGCGATCTCGTAAAATTTTAGATCCACTCTACGGCCGTAAAAGAAGGGTAAAAGACGGGGCTGAAGTCAAAAACAGAACAGCGTCCTGCACTGACGACGGCGAGCCAATTGTTAGCGAGCGCTGTTCCGAGGGTCATCAGCTCAGCGCCACCATGCAAGTTCAAGTATGCGGCGTTCTCGCAAAGAGCTAGCTACAGTGCCAGCTCGAAGGGGGAGGCCCGTGTTTTTTTCGAGCGGGCCAAGTTGTTGGGAGGGGGAGGAAAGAGAGGAGAAAAATGAAATCCGCTCTTTGGGGAAGGATTCGGAGGAATCCTCGGAAGCAGGAGTACAGCTCTGGAGAGGCAAAGGGAACAACGCAGCGGCGGCGGTTGGGAAGCAGGAGTTGGAGCGGAATAGCTGAGGGATACAAGGGAGAGAGTTTCGTGGAGAGTGTTTACCGAGGAAGAGTTGGAGAGTGGATGGAAATTTCCAATCTCGGGAGGAATGAAGTCGGGCGAGCTGTTCGAGGCTGGATGGAAATCCAGGCGGAATGGATATTCGAGGCGCAAGGGAACTGGTGAGTGGGGGTAACCCCCCTCCCCACGGTCGAGGGAAGACGGTGAGGCGGGGAGTTAGAGCGGGGAATGCTGGGGCATTTGGAGGTGATACTCGCTCGCATGCTCATGAAATATGAAAAAAGGAAGGAGGGAGGGACGGATAGCTTGTCGAGGAAAAAGAACAGAGGAGAGGAGATGAAGATAGATGAGGACAGAACTAGCACAAGGAGTACGCGAGCCTGAGCATCTACATCTACGAGCATGGAGTGAAGTCGATATTGGTCGGAGCTCGGGAAGGAACAATGCCTTCAAAACTCTGATAAATGCTTTCTCCTATAATTGCGGATAGTTGGAAACAAAACATTTCGGGTGGAAATATCTGGAAGTGTAAAAAAAAACATATGGCGCCTCCACGCCTGAGGAAGATGCCATTGTACACCGCTGTCCGAAAGCTACTTATTTTATTTATTTATTTATTGATTTTCTAGTTTCCCACGGCATAATTAAAGGGAAAACAAAAAATACAAAATATATAAACATACACCTGGATAAACACAGTCCCAGTCATTATAATGTATCAAGTAAATCGGATTCAGTGATTATAATCCAGCAATAACATCAGACAGAGATTTACAAAATTTGTGTCTTTCTTGAAACTGATCAAGTTCACTACAATATTTATTATATTTCTCACACATTCTATTTAATGGTGAATTTTTGGCATAACTGTGTTTAACATAGTTTAAATAAAACAAAGACTTGGGTCTCAAATGAACATTTAAAGCATAAAAATTTATATTCTCCAAACAAAACTGGCACTCACCAATATTTATTATGTCAAATAAGTACATGAAATCTTTAACGTCTTCTCTTTTCTGAGCTTTGACAATTAAACATTTTCAACAGGGTTTTATTTGATACGTGTTCTCTTGTAACGGGTAGATATTGAAACAAACATAATACAAGTACTTAAAGAATTTCTTTTGAATTTTCTCAATCTCTTTGATGTATTTTTTGGAATATACCTACTATACGGAAAATAAGTTCAACTGTGGAATGTCTCAATTTCTGGATGGTTGACATTGTAACAATACAAACGTCGTAACATCCACCATTTATGAACATATGTACAACCGGATAAATGTAATGATAGTGATAAGTGTACTTCATTCGTTAATAAATATAGTGGAAGTTACAAATTGCGCATTTATACAAGGTATAGGGAAGTATCATTTCTAAATGACAAGTCTCTAAAAATAAGTGCTATCTGAATCTTATATTTTGTGTTTTTCATAAATATCCTAGTTCACTGTAGCAGCTAGAAATAAAAAAAATTGCGTGTTCCCAATTTGACGGTTATTGCCGAATATTGTACCTCGCCTCATCCTCATTTTCACTACCGCAGAGGAGTGGAATCGAAAAAAGCTAGTAAATTTCAAAAATTAATTTTTTCCGTCCGGAAGTTAAAATTTACTCAGAGACACTATTAATCAGTGCCAAAAATTTATGCCTCAATTTTTCATATTTTTTCCGCATTTACAACATGCAAAGGCTTAAAGTTGAACAAAATATGAAAAAAAGGAATTCAGTTTTCGCTGTAAATGAAGACCTTGCAGAAGCTATTGTAGAATCTAAATGGAATAAAAAGTTGCATCGTTAGAAATAACAGATCCTATTCTGTGACATGTTGTATTTCTTAATGACGGGAAGGGATATTTACTCTTCTATTAAGGAAAAATGGTGGACCCTATTTTACACCGATTTTCTGCATTTGAGTAGAAAAATAATTAAGAGGGATACGGAAGGACCGCAAGTAACTTGCATCGCCAAACTCACTGACACCTATGTAGAATGCGAATCGGTCAGATAACATGAAATACACAACCACTACGACAGGCAAGTGACTTAGAAAAATTTCGACATTTAATTTTATAGCGCATCTTACTAAGTTATCATGGCAACAGTTATGGCAACAATTATGGCAACAATTATGGCAACAATGGCATTTTGTCAACATTAATCTATAATTATCTAACCTGAGAAAAATTAGTCCCAACGTAGACCCTAAGGTGAACGCACTTTCAAATCTAGAAAGGAAGCTTCCATGTAAAATAACGTCTTCTGGATGGATATTTGGGGAGACAACCAACAGCAAAGGTCATTTGCGCCATAGGGGATAGGTAAGGGGGGAAGGGTGGATAGAAACCCGGCGTCGGCCTTAGCCTGCTCTTAAAGAAAGGCGCCTAGGTGACCACGACTTAACGTCTCGTCCGACAGACGGAGTACTGTACTTGAAGTGCCCTCCACGAGACACTCAAGTAGGGATCGGGTTTCCTCTGAAAAACATCCACATCTGCAGGGATTTGAAGCCTGGCCGCGCGTATGGTTAGCCTGTAATCTAGCTACCACACCAACCCGATCCCCCATAACCTCTTCTTTTCAACAATTTGATTTTTTCATGGCTCGGATGAAATTTTTGGCCGTTTCTTTCGGCAATTTTGCGTTGACCTTTTTATTTGGTAAAAGCGTTGAAATGAGCTCGACAGGGCCTCCTCGCAAGGTTGGACCGCGTCACATTATCGAAAAACCGAGATTATTTTCGGCGTGGCGAACGGTCGCAGACTTTTTCAACAGATTCGCATACTTGAAGCTTCACTATATCTACTGATATGAATTACTTACGGACCTTCCGCATCCCTCTTAATTATTTATCTTCTCGAAATCAGAAACCGGTGAAAAATAGGGTCACCTATTTTGTCCCATAAAAAGAGTAGATATCCCTTCACGTAATTAAGAATTAAAGTGTGTCAAAGACTAAGGTTTGATATTTGTATTGATGTAACGTTTTATGCCATTTAGCTTTTACAAAACATTCTGCATTATCTTATTTTTGGAGAGTATCAGATGTAACGTTTTATGACATTTAGCTTTTACAAAATCTTCTGCATCCTCTTATTTCTGGAGTGTATCAGCAAAAACTGTATTCTAGTTTTTTTTAATTCTGTGTTGAAATTTAACACTGCAAATTCTTAATGTGCAATGCATATGAATAATGAAATCACAAATTTTATGCACCCATATATGGAAATACACTCAGCCAAATTAAAGCTTCCAGATTGGCAAAATCCATTTTTGGAATTTTGGCTAGCTTTTTTCGATTTCAGCCCAGTGTGCCGTCTCCCGCTTAGATTTCACCCCCTCCACCTCTTCCCTTACTCCGCTGACCATCAACCCCAAACTATGTCTACACCCTAAAAGCCCATTTCCCCTTTTCCTTCCCTCACGTGTCTGGTCCTACTTTCCTGGAGTCTTGTATATATAACGAATTGAAAACTTCCAAAAATCACATGATGATGACGCTAAAGTGTTGAAACACGAGTCGAGCGTGAAAATTATTCGTAGTATTATAAAAGTTACCTTTTTTAATCATTTTCACAGTAAAATAATTCCATGCAACGAAGGAAACTGTTATTTTATATAATCGTAATATAACATAACTGATGATAATTGTTTTTTTTATTATTTCAGTTTTTTAGTGATTATTTTATGCATAATATTGATGCTCAATCCTTGTCTCATGTTACCTAGCGCAGTCTATCTGATCCAGTTGTAGTCGTTTAAGCCTTATACGCTTATATTGCCCCAATCAATAGAGAAGATATTCATATAATGACTCAACAGACAATTTTATGGTTGATTCCCTCGCAGTTTCGATCATGAAGTCTTTATCATTCCCACCAACATAGAGGGCGTTTTACTAGAGACAATCGCGCAGTTTGATTCGCAGACATTGCGAGAACTAAATTAGGAAATAGAGTATTTTCCTATTGTCGTATACGCATTCACGCAATTAGTCTCCAAAGTTCTCGCTGTGAATGACGTATAAATTTTTACTGCTGGATTGGATTGGATATTTGGGGAGGCGACCGACGGCTAAGGTTATTTGCGCCATAGGGGATAGGTTAGGGAGGAAGGATGGACGTTGGCATTAACCTGTTCTTAACGAAAGGCGCCAAGGGGACCACGGTTTAACGTCTCATCCGACAGACGGAGTACTGTACTTGAAGTGCCCTCCACAAGATACTCAAGTAGGGATTGGGTGTCCTCTGAAAATCTTTCCTCCTCTGCAGGGATTTGAACCCTGGCCGTCCGTATGGTTAGCCAGTACTCTAGCCAGCACACCAACCCGATCCCCAATGTTTAATGCACATCCATCCAAAAATGAGAGTTCGCTGTAATCAGCCCCACGTTTCTAATGGTATAAATATGGCCGCAAGGTCAACCGAACGATAAGTGTCAAAAACCGTCACTAGAGACGCGTAATTGGGGATAAGAGAGTAAATAATCCAACAGAAGAATCGAGGGAATCGAGGGACGCTTGGGAATACCATTAAGAAAAATAAGAAAGGGAGAGGCAGTCGAGGGTAACAGATGTGAAGGGAGGAGAGGGAGACGAAACTGAAAGAAAATCGACGCACGGAGATGTACCGAGGAAGAAGACGGCATAGTAAGACCGCGGAAATAGCGGCAGTGGTTTGAGTTGCAGCGGAAGTTTAGGAGAGGACGAGAGAGAGGAAAAGAAAATATAGCTGGACGTCAGCGGAGGGAACAAGACTGGCCTCTCACACTGAGGCAGGAGATCTGGGGAGGATAAGTGGAAACACAACCAATTATTCAAATAGAAAAAGAACTTTCGCGCCAAAATAGCCAATAAATTCATACGAAAAGTTTTAAATTTTAATTCTGTTAAGTCTCGCACTGAACACCTTTTGTCTCTTCCTGAAAACCTATAGTAACTAATTGCCTGATATTCTTTTATAACCAAAGGGATAGAAACCTATTTGTTAACCTAAATACCTCCAAGTTTGCATTTTGATTGGGTCCAATATAATTTCAACTAATAATTGATTGCTAATGATGATTTAAAAAGAGCCATACCTTGAAAATAAATGTATTTTCATGTGCTTGATGTGTTTAAATGTGTTGCTGCATCTGCTTTTTTCCTGATTAATGTGTTTTTTTTTTAAAAAGGAAGTAAGTTGGGTACAAAATTTGAACCAAGGTGGAGCAGCTGTTGAAAGAAATATTAAGTTATAGAATTGCTAGCGTTACACGTTAAACGGGCTTTATATCATTTGGTCTCATATGCGACGCCATCTCTCCTTTTTGACTTACTCAAAAGAGTGCTGATTGCGATTACAAAATGATATCGTTGCCGTATAACCTTGTATTCCACTGTGAGTTCCTAAATGAGTTTGATATCTAACGCGTCCAAGGCCATAGAACGGACGGAATTCGATCTCACTGGACTAAAAGAGATTTTAGCGCCATGCAATTGAAAATTCTCATGGACACCACAGACGTCACAAGTTAGCCAATTTTCGTCGAGATTGGAGCTCTGATGTGAATGAACCGCAAGGGTAGTTTGCCAAAATTCTTTTAATTTAACAAAAGCGAGCTACTGCATATGAAAGGCCCCACGACCAAATAGGTCCTTAGTTGATCCTCTGGTGGTTTTAGAATGTTCCCAAGGTAACGACATAGTACTCTGTTCGCGGAGCTATTCACCAAACCTTTAAAGAGTAGTGAAATTCGAAAATTTAATTGTGTAACGGTAGATACTGAGAAGATGTTGTCTTGATATATGAAACACCACGGGTTTGATGACCCAAGCCCTAGAAGCCTTCGTCGCCATTCCTAGGTAGAGGGGCAACTTTAGAGTCCCAAGTTAGCACCCAGTACTATTGATATATGGGATCGTTAGGTTTTCTTTAGAATTGACTGACCTCGGATTCCAATAAACTATTAGAGGTATTCGTGTTATTTTCCTTTTGGGGCTAGCCCCCTGACTATTTCTGTGGCCAAAACAGGGAGCTCCATTTCATATATTCCAATGTGACGCACGTTCAGAGTTAGCAACAGGAAACTTTCGCCCTTGGCAGACGAGTACACAAACGATTTTAAGACGCGACAGGCTGCGAAAGCATCCATGTTTTCACTCTTGGGTTTGTTACAGAATTAGAAAGGTTACTGATATCTTTGGCACCAACAATTTATTTCACTTTATTTACTTAAATTTGATTTCATGAAGTGACAACTCAATTGAGCACTCGATTCTGCTACCAATTATCGTCTAGTACAGAGAAGAGCCATTATAAGAAAAGTGCGCCGTTGGGATTTGCACGCGTATATGCCGGGTAGCAGTATCACTAAATTTTACAAATTATTTAGGAAATTGTGACCCAGTGGGTCAATACACCGCATATACCTCCTAGTAGTGGGTCGCGGGCAATGGTATGCTGGCTCTCAAGGTAGTCCTTTCAGAAGGGATCCTAGCTTCAGAAGAATAGTGAAAGAGGGACTAGGGTATTCCTATGCTTTGGTTTCTCTTGTAGCATACTGGCAAAAATGTGCCAAAACGGATCGGTAGAGCACCGTAACCGTTATCAGGGAAAGCTTCACGTGGTGCGAGTAGTGCAAAGGTTGGTAACCTTGTATACTCTATTAAAACTTACTCATAAGAGTCACAAAGTAGCCTCGGACAGCCGAAGCTACGATGGGCGGAGGAAGCTGAATTAGGTTGGCCCATCAAGATACGGACTTAGCAATACGAACTGGACTGCAAGGATAGGTCAGTAAGGAGGGAATCATGGAATCAGAGTTAGGTGAACAAATACGTTTTTACTAGTGAAACTTGGTGACTCTGCCTACCCCGGATGGTGACTCTGCCTACCCCGGAAGGGAACGGCGTGATTGGTATGTATTTATGTAATAGAAAATCTTTCAATTCAGAAAAAGGGCTTGTTTATTTTTAAGTCAAAATTGTTCTAAACAACCGAATAAGAGACACTTTGGGGAATAAACGTAGGAGTGAATGCGGCAGCAGTATTGGGTCAAGAAATCATATTAATTTGTCAGAAAGAGTAGGTACAGCATTCATGAAGTTGTGCCTGTTACATGAAAGATAAGTGCTCTTTTTTGTATTAAACTTGTGACAAAAAAAAAGGCTTGTAACGATAATACCGTACAATTGCATAGCATCCTCATTTAGAGATGGCATATTTCTTCAAAAGTTTTGAAAAATTCCTCTCACCATTTTAAATTTGCGGATTTGTCATTCATTTTCACAACAATGTGCAAAATTTAAAAATATCCGTCCCGCAATTACCTTGACGGTTATGTAGTTTTAAAAAAACACCACACAGCGAGAAATTCGGAATTAACAAAGATACTTTCGGCTCCACACCGGGAAACCTATCCACAGAGAATACGCGATTAGGTTGACGAAGAAGTGGGAAGAGCGGTGTTGCGGTGACGCATGCTGCTGAATAATGAATGGACCGGCATTGCAGCCAATGGACACCCGTGCGGAAAGAGTCGCTCATTTGTTTCGCCTCCAACTTCCGCGCCATTTCATTCCAGCGTGAAACCACTGAATGTAGGTTGAAAAACAGGTAGGTAGATATCATAGGAAAAATGTTTTTACTCATTCATTTTGAAACTATTACATTATGTAACAAAAAACTAATGTCAGTACGTACTGTTTGAGCTTAATGTAGCTTGAAAAGTGAACCTGTACTACTATCCACTCCCATGCCCTACCTGTTCTCTTATTAAGCTCCTATTCGTAAAATTAGTGCAACGAAATAAATAAAAACTATATAAAAAGGGAATATGAACCATATGAAGTACAGTTTAACTGAAAATCCAATAGTTTAATGTATGCATCGTATTCATGCTAAGATATTGATAGCTGAGACATACAATGCAATGCAAGGTTTATTTTTAGTCTAATAAATTATTCCGAATTCTGAAAGTATTATTTTTAAATGGTCGTTCTATATGCATGATACATACTGGTATGAGAAACATTCGAATTGGAATATGACTGAACTTTGAGAATGCACGAAGTGCTAAGGTGAAAGTAAGGTGAAACTAATTCAATGTCCTAAGGGACTGTCCCAGGACAATGAAATTGTTTTCTATTCTTAAGTTTGAAGAAGAAACACTTCATTAGTAAGTTCCAGGCTTCGATTAAAGTATGTTTCATTTATTATTTCAATTATTTGCGTTTTACGATGCCTTTTTTGGTTCCAAGGACCTAAAAAATTCTCCATGTTCATACATCAACTACCTCTTCCTAAAGTTAAATAATTATCCATGATTTAGGCCATACACTCTTCACTAAGATCGCACACTACGTATATAACAAAGCACTCCACGCAAATTATTTTCACTCGTTTGAATCCGTCTATTTGATGGTTTGTCTCGATTTTGTGTGATATGAAATATGGTATCACAGCGAGGAACAATATCTCTACCCTCAGATAATAATAATAATATTTATTGTTCAAGGACTACATATCCTTTGGAACAAAGTACAGTTTAACTGAAAAACTCTGTGGCAAAAATAGTATTTTTACAGGACACTACAGTTTACAAATATGAACATTCAATAAGCATACATTAAGCATTAATGCAATAATATTTACAATTACTATAGTGCAAGCTAATAAAATATATAAACAATTAGTAAGGATGAGAGACAGTTTTATAGACATTAACAAAAAAATCAAGTGTACAATGAAATTCACACTGCGCTACAATAATATTTTTTATACAAGAAAGATAACATTTCCGATTTAAATTTATGTACATTTTTGATTTAATAATAATGTCAGGAATACCATTCCATATTCTAAGGCCATAATTTATTGTGGATAACTGATACATATTCGTTCTACACCTTGGAATTTTAAATCGTCTTCGTCCTCTTACTTGTCTCCCTGGAACACTTTGGTTTTTTATAATATAATTATACAGATAATCAGGGTTTTAGTTTATAATATTTTGTAGATGAACACATATAACTTAAATATTTTTCTATGTTCCAATTTCATCCACTTCAATTTAACATAATAAGGAGTTACATGTTCGTAAATACTCGTATTACATATATATATATCTTCCTCCGGCATTTGTAATTTATTTTGTAATTCCTTAGTTAAATCAACAAATTCAAGGAGACAATAATCGATATGAGGAATTAAAAGATGATTAATGAGTTTTTTACGCAGCTCAAATGGAATTAAATGTTTAAATTATTTCATCTGCGCTAATGTCTTGAACACTTTGTTGGAAATGAAAGCAACATGCTCCTTCCAAGTTAATGTATTATTAATATTAACTCCTAAGTTTACAACCTTATCTGTATAATCTATTTCAGTACCGTTTACTATGATTTTAGATAAAATATCATAATTAAGTTTATTTATAAATTTGCCAGTACCAATTATTATAGATTTTGTTTTTACGGGATTGATTTTCAACATATTATGTTCAACCCACTTGCATATGCGGGAAACATCTTCATTTATCTTTTCGATGGCGCTATGGATATCAGATGGATGACACTCTAGATATAGCAAATCGTTAGCATACAATTGATATTTTGAGTGAGTGATCGAGCTGGGTAAATCAGATACGCAGACCACGTAATTGCAATCGATGGCGGAGGTAAGTTGCCATGCCAACGTGGCATATTATTTTCCTTCAAGATATTCGAAACCCAACTCCGATATTGATAAATATATTTCCCGCTATATGATTCTTAGAAATTTGAGGCTCATAGGAAAGGAAAAAAGGTAGATTAGGAAGGTTAAAAGTCCTCGGAAGACTGTTCGTGATGAAGCACATGTCGATTCCCCGAAGCCGAAAGGGGTTGAGGGGTTGAGTGGGAAGGGAAGGAGGGTTGTGGAGAGTGAAAAGAGGCTTTGGATGGGAATGACAACCAAGGGAGATGTTACATTCTCCCCTTATGCCGAATGGAGAAAGAGGTTTCAGACTGAAGGAGCTACAATCGAATTACAGTAGGGAGATTGATATCAGGCTGAGGAACGAGAATTACGAGACGAATAAGGCTTAGCATATGCCAATGTTCATCTTAACCGTAAATGTTATTATTGTTTGAGAATGGAATGACCTTGGCCCAGCCCGGCACAAATACAAATATTTGATTAAGCGGTTGTATTTCCTGAGACAATTGCTGTTTAGCGTTTCAGAGTGGAATCAAAAGTAATGATTTTTTCAATCGAAGTAGTAAATCGTAAAGAATCATCTTTCGCTATTCATTTGCGTGATATTACTTAACTGACAATTCATTAAAGAGAGCTGTTGGCTTTAAGTTGAATTGACTTAAAAGTAAATAATTTATACTTGCTAAACTGAATAAGAGTATTTTTGAAGTGGGTTAAGAAATGACAATAGATATTCTGTAAACGGATAACGCGCGAATGGGAATAAGCGAGCTAATATGTATGAATACGATTTATTTGACTCAAAATCCAAATAATTCCATTTAAGCAGGATTTCAGTGGTTACACGTTATGACTATAGCCGTTGTGATTGGAATTCTTGTCAACAGAATGGGATAAATATTTAAACATGGCGGGTGAATGCTTGTAACATCTAGTTCATTTGCATCCACCAAAATTGCCATGGGAATTAGGAAGCCTGGATAGCGTAGTGGTCTGTGCCTTGGTCCGGCAAGCCAAAGGTCCTTAATTCAATTCCCGGTCCAGGCCAAATTTATCTTATGGCAATTTCATTTTTTTAAATAGAATAACACAAAATTCTTTCTGCACTACGCCAATAGCGCGCCAAGCACCTCGCAGGCTTAAAAACGATTAACTTGCCTCTTTGACTCCGGAGGTCATCGATTGCCAGATTTGACTTTCCCAGAAGAGCGCATCCAAGGAAAGGGCCTGGATTATTTCAACTTTATTCCACCAGAAAGTAAATTACCTCTTCAGTAACTAATGCAAATCGTTTCAACTGATAAGTTTTATACCACGAATAATTATGCGTCGTCAAGGTTTTCAACCCAAACGATTTCCTGAATTACTCAGACTACGCACTTAATCATTAAAACGGAATGTATAGCTTGTAAAAATATGTAACAGTGTAGAAGTCACCATATTCAAAAAGTTTGCATAAGAAAAAATAAAAACCTGTGGTCTCGCGGCAAAAAAAAGGATTTAATCCCTATGAGTATGGAATTGAATACTAAACCAGTGTCCGTTCTCAGAATTCTGCCATAACATTTCTATGGACTTGGATACCGCATGCTAGTCGTACAACGTATTTGAGTGCAAATTAACCATCTCTTCCGAAGCATCGCTCGACTTCCGAGAGCCCTCTTTCGAGTAACTTGGGAACTCATGGGCCGAGAGCAAACATAGGGACGTGATTAATGTTCGGAAGACAATTCCATATTCTAATCAGTCGGACTCATTTTGATTCAAAAAGCTAATTCCTTTCAACTGCCTTCGCGATCGTTTTTAGATGAAACTGCTGCTCCCTCATCTCGAAAATTCCTCCGGCTTTTTTTTTTCGTCATTTGAGGAGGAAAGGTCGAATCCGTAACAAAGTCACTTCCGGGAGATGGAACTAACGCCACCTCGCCGACTGAATTCCAATTACACCGAATGGCGCTGTCCCCGTCGTATTTTGCTCCGCTCATTACGAGCGCGCGACAATTGCAGGGCGCTTCATTGACTCCGAGAACGGCGATGTGACAAATGCGAGAAGAGAGAGAAAAGTTCGCAAAGTCCCCAGCGAGACTTTTAATGGAAGAAGGAGTGGGTGGGAAAGGTGAGCTGCCATCTCCCTCCACCAAGGAAAGTATTGGGAAAGAGCGGTGGACGGAAGACCTTTTATCGTAATGGAAATGAGGAGGCAGAAGGACTCGGGATATGGAAAGGGAGAAGGATAATAAAGGCCATTTTACATCTACATCTACGTCATACCCTGCAAGCCACCCAAAGGGTGTGTGGCAGGGGGTGCTTCCACACCAGGCATGCATGAATTATACGGCAGAACACCGAAACTATATTGAAACCAGCGTACAACACATGCAACGCGCCAATTAAAAATCTACCAAACAAGAAACATTCCATCGTCAATCGTTCCAACATGCAAGGGATACAAAGACTACTACTATAGATTAAAAATAACATGCATAAATAAGAACATCAATATTTACATCATGCATAAATAAGAACATAGAGAATATAAAGAGAAAGATCAACAGTCTAGTTAATCTCACCATTCGCACTATCCCAGACGACGATCACAGCTGTTATGGTCCCGAATGGTACCTACGCGGAAAAAATGACATTTTGTACCTATCAGTTCTACAATCTATCTCTCTAATTTTATTGACATGAACTAATCTGTCGTAGTACGAGGGGGTAAATAGTATGTTTTTTACGTCGTCAGAGAAATTTTTTCCTGAAATTTAGTTAAGAGGTTAAGCCTATAATTTAATCTACACTGTGATAGCGATTCACATCCCAATTCTTCTAACAATCCAGACGCAATACTAAACTAATCGTTGCATCGTTTAACAAACCTAGCTCCTCCTAGCTCCTTTACAGGATGTTTATTCTAGCCCTGAGAACCAAATTGAATTCAGTATGCTCGTAATCGCATCAAATATATAGGGTGTGATTGCATCGAGTTGCGGAATGGAAATTTTTCATCAGTACCTACTGAAGAGAAATAAGTAAGAAACGTTTTCCATCCGAGTTTTTGATGGAACAGCCAACCCTAGACAATCAGGAGAGTCCAGATTTTTTATATTATAACGGTTGCGACGCTAGAATATACCCAATTTGTTTTAGAACTATTTAATATATCTCTACACCTGCGCGGCGAAGCAAGGGACGCACAGTTAGCCCTCGGTGGCCTAGAGAGACGGTAGTGATCGAAGCAGGGCACCGCTTAATCTGTTTTATTATAAGGGCATTGTTTTAGTGATAATAGTGCAATAAAGTGATGAATCCTGTGATTGACCGGCGAGTCTATTATTCATCTATACAGTCCAGTAATCCAACATCAACAACCCAAACACAATTTACAAGGTCAAAATAATCTTCCAAAGGATTATTCAAAATTTTCTAAAGAATTTAAAATATGCTCGTGGAAGAAAGGAAAAAAGAAGCCACCCTGAATTTTATTTATTTTTATTAAATGTAAAAAGTAATTTAACTTTCATTTACATAGCGTAGTTCAGCAAATGCCTGGACAGCGCCACTGCGCACTGAAACCAGCATCGTGTAAAAACAGACTCGGAGGTATCGAATGCGAATAAAATCCTGAATTTTGTTTGGAGTTTTTGACACTAGTTCAGAATTAATTCAGTTTTGACACATGCATCGTTTAAAATGGTCCTAAGGGATCATTAGGAGGGAGGAGCATTCAGCTTCGTTCATAGACAGAATGGACAAACTTTGAAGCACCCTGAGAGATGTTCGAGGAGATTTGATAGGATTCACCAACGTCTCATTTTGAATGAAAGCAGATACATATGCTTTTTATCCATGCTATTTTTCAAGTACTCAAAGATTACTAAATGTATTGATGTAGTCCATTAACAGTGAAAGTCTAAAACATACACGGGAAACCTCAACGCTTTTGCAGGGGAGAATGCTCCATTAGGGTGCAGTGAATTTCACCATAATTTTTTTTCGGAGCGGCGCCCATTGGGAAAAGGTGCCTTTTGAAGCCCAGATTATGGAAATAAAAAACATTTTCCGATCAAAAAGTATTTTACCGGGGCGCCAGGGCCTGAAAGATAAAGTGCAGGAAATGAATGCTGTTTGGCGGGTTGCTTACATTATTCGTGCACTTCCAGGCCTCTCTCGGAGCTCCCGTGGCGCCAATGTGGACGGGGATGATCTTGAAGGGAAGTCTGGTGCATACTTTGGTTTTTTCAGTACATGTAGGCTGAAAACAACGAAAAATATCGAATTTTGGCAATATCGAACAAAAAAATCACGTTTTTTGGCAATTTTTGTGCAACTCTTGGTTCGTTTCTAGGAATTTCCCTTCGAAACTTATCCAGGTATCACCACGAGGAAGTGGCTGCACCACAACACCCGCCCGTGCCCGCCCCTCCGCACTTGTTTGTGCTTTATGGGGGTTTCAACGGGCACTTTCTCACGTTTTTTTTATGCAAACGCATGGAGAGTTGTAGTCTTTCTTGGTGTGGAACTGTGGCATGGCTGCTTGTGACATCAGCTTCGTTCTAATGCGCTGATCTCGTTGCTCAAAACCAACCACTTGGGCATATAATGTATTCATGACCTGCATCATGCGCTCAACACTGCTTGTGACATAGGTATGGTGGCACCTCTAAGATTTCCGGCCCATCAGGTGCGTCGAGCTTAGCTTGAAGATCAGCATCGGAGTACCGCCACAGTGCAGGCGGCTCGGCTATTTTCCCCGCAAAGTCTACCATGCACTCATAGCTTTTGGCTTTGAAATTGATACGTGGAACGTTAAGGCTCCGCACTGCACCTTTTGAATGAGAAGCTGCTTTCTTTTTTCTCGAGGATAGAACGAGCTCTAAAGCTTGCTTTCGCACAGGCAGCCGAGTGTTCGTAACCATGCTTAGAACGATGTTCTCAGGGTAAGCGAAGAATCCATTAGCTGGAACGGTCTTGTCAACCTTATCCCTGTAATTCTTTGGAAGGTATCTGGAAAGCAAGATTCCGTTGAAGAGATGATGGCTTAACTCTGCGCAAGATGGTGCACGCCGGATTGCAAACCACTGAGAAACATACACGCAAAGCACAAAATTTGTCAGAATATTCAGCTTATTGTTGGGTTTCTTGGTAGAAATGTACGTTCTTATGATGCAGTTTGCTGTTAAGACCCGCCGGAAATGATTCAAATCCCCTGGATATCTCGCCGCTAGGTCTGCAGGGCAACTACCATTGCTGATGGCCCTTGCCAGTTCCAGCATGTACTGTTGGTTGTTGCTCAGGTTACTTCCACCCACCTCTGGGATATTGGTCTTTGAAGCTTTGAAACGCCCGACTGGCATTTCCTCACACTTACTGATGAGTTTCCCGACATCACCGGAAAACTGGTTAGGAGTTATTGTTCGGCCGTCGACTGCAGTGAACAGGTGATGGAGAGGTATCTCGTTTTGGTGCAGCAAGCAGATCAACCACTGCAGTTCCTTCCCCAGGTTCTACTCTATGAGCGCTATGATTCTTCCTTTCCAGCCAGTGTTTGTGCCGGTTCCATCGGCTCCGATCGCTTCCAAATCGTCTTCTCCCAATGATTTCAGATAGGATAAGATGGAGGTGGAGATAGATTCAGCCGAGCAGCTGGTGGGTGTTATATGTGTTAAATACTTGCCTCTGGGCTGGTCAGCAATCACTATATCTTCCTCTTTGACAGTAACATTGCAGCGTTTCTCCCCAACGGCTTCTACTGAAAGTGTATCGCACCTTTTCCCGTTGAAATAGATCGCTTTGGGTGGGTTGGTTTTCAGAGCAGTTGTCTCCATACTTTGGACAGCTTTCCCAAGACATACCCTCTCTCGACGAATCTTACTGCAATCTACGACGTTACAAGTCCCAACGAGACCCCTTTCCTCCCAGGCTGCAATGGTGAGAGCAGCTGCTGCAACAGTCAAGACCCCGTAACGATTCTTTATAGCTGACACATTGGGGAGTTTTACTCTTGTTTGGGAAATTTCCTTCGTTTTTTAAATAGTTGTTGTACATGGATTCCATCCATCGCCACAGTTTGAAGCCTGTTTCGTCGGAGGTCATGCACTTTTCTCTACTCGCTCGCTCACTGTTTCCATGTTTTTACGCGTGGCTCCTTTCTCACCTGTGTGCACCCCTCAATGCAGTTACCTCCGGCATACCAATTTCATGTCGAACGCTCTATGGGCGAATGCGCCACATATAGCACACAAATTGCCAAAAAACGTGAAAATTCGATATTTTTTGTTGTTTTCAGCCTACATGTAGCAAAATAACCAAGGTTTGCATCAGAATTACCTTCAGGATCATCCCCATCCACATTGGCGCCACGGGTGCTCCAAGAGAGGCCTGGAAGTGCACGAATAAGGTAGGCAACCCCCCCAAACCGCACTCATTTCCTGCACTTTATCTTTCAGGCCCTGGCGCCCCGGTAAAATACTTTTTGATCAGAAAATGTTTTTTACTTCCATAATCTGGGCTTCAAAAGGCACCTTCTTCCAATGGGCGCCACTCCAAAAAAAATTTTGGTGAAATTCAATGCAACCTAATGCTCCAAACCCACCGTAAATTTTAAATTGATATCACCGTTAAACCTCTTCTATTTGACCACATGAAAAGTTCTTTGCACAATGCAGTTTCAAGCATTACATCGCTTTCTCTGCACTGAAAGTTCTCTCCTGAGGGTTAGAGCCCTGCCTTTATGCTGCATGTCTAACCTGTTTTATTTGGACAATCAATTATTCAAAATTACCCCATAAGAGAGCTACATGCGTTTTTTCAAAGTTTTTTTCGAGTATTGTTACTCTAGAGACGTGGTAAACTGCTTTCATAGGTAAGAAAATCTCATAAAATCTTGAGCTACAAGCCTAAAGAGCTACACTGGAGCAGATATCAACAATGTTCACAATTTGGCCATGATGAAATAACAATCTAAGGTATAAAACTAAAAGACACGAAAAAACGCTGTCTGGTAGAAAAACTGAAGAGAACAGAAAAAAGGCTTATCAAATTACTCTAAAGAAGACTAAAGAGGATGAAGAGAGTCAATCAAAGAAGGATGGTAGGCAAAAAAGAAAAAAGTAATTCTCAGAAGAAAAATAAGGAGAAAACCCGTGCATCAAAAGACGATACTATAAGTTCATAGTGCAGATAAAGTTTAATACTGGGGTACACCTCCAGATGGCTATATATTATGTCTTCAGATACGGAGATGGTCTGAAGATATGATAATGTAGTCAACTGGAGGCTGCAAAATTGAGAAAGCTGTAATTTTTTGCGAAACTGTAGTCCACGTTAATAGAACTACGCGAAAGAGACCCAAAAACACTTCTCTGCCAATTCCTGGTCAACAACCACTTTAGAGGTACCGATGAACAAAGCAAGTATTCATATTCGTATCATAGTTAAGTGCCATGCGTTTTCACGGGTGAATACAATTCTTAGGAGGCTTTGAAACTGCTTGTCGCGACTAACTTACTTACGCCGGAGGGGAGAAAAGGGCGGGCAAACTTTATCTCGTACTGAAAGATTGTAGAGAGTTGGAAGAGCATGAAAGGCGGTTGAGGGTGGCGTGAGAAAACGTAAGCAAAGGGTCGCCCCAGCCTATCTCACAACAACACGAGTTCTGCGGTCATAAGACGGCGCCACTGCTTCCAAGCAGTTGTTGTAGCATTTAAGCTCCCCTGTGGGCGGGGGCAACTGCTTTCCAAAGCGGATTACTCTTGAGCGGAAGGATGTTAATGCGCCCGAAGGGAATAAGACGGAGCGTGTCGACAGGGGAGACGGGGAGAACAATTTTCCTGGAAGACGTTTTCGAGGCAGGTGGGAAGATGTCAGTTGAGTCTTTTTTGCCTCTGGGCCAGAGTCCTTATTAAAATGAAAAGCGTTCTCTTCCTTTCGTCCCGTTGGCTCAGAATTGTCAATTACGGTGACGAGAAAAGCGGCAACGCTATCTTCCCAAGTCCTCACCACACACCATAAGAGTCTCCTCCAGGACAGCGATTCCTTTATAACAAAGGTCTATTTGAAATAGAACAAATCATCTTACTATGATCTCTACGGGATTATGTAGTGTCTCACTCAGTTCCTCAGATTGGAGTCGGTCGTAGGGAAGAATGTTTTAGAGGGCTTAAGTTTTCAACAAAACTTAAATCATAAAATCACGCAAACCTTAGATGTGAAAATACTTTATTCAATTTGACATCCTAAGAATAATTAGCGACCAAAAGTTAGTTATGAAAGTAAATGCAAACTAGTATAAAGAGAAAATTAATATTCAAACTCATTTTAATACCAAATTTAGCTGGGTTGGAATATAAAGTTGTTATAGCATGCGCATTATTTTGAATTTTTATGTAAACTATCAGATTAGACGATTAATTCTCAACCAGAGGAATAAAAGTATGGTATAATATATCAGTGCTGCCAGTACAAAAAAGAATTTTCCTGTTTATAATCTTATTTTTTAAGAGAATATTTTGTTTCGTCGTTAAACGCTCATTTCCTGCAATGATACTGCTCAACAAAAAAAATATAATTAATAGTTCAATTTGTGTTATTATTATTATTATACTTGAATTTTGCAAAAGAAATAAATCCTAAATGCGGTAAAAATGGAATTTTAAAATGAATATTTAACGGGATCACGTTGACACCTTTGGAGTTGAATCTGTTACAAATTTTGAAACTCCAAGAGTTCTATTCTTCGTCAGATCTTTCGGCTGAGTAGTTTTCTAGGAGAAGAGAGACGAACACACAGACAGACACCACTAAATTTTCATGTATATTGGAATAGATAGTGGTTTGGAGACTGGGAGCCCATAGGAACTGTCCCTCTTGAGTTCTAGGGATGTATTAAGGTTTAAAAACTTGCAGTACGTAGGTCTCTAACAAAGTGCAAAATTCTAAGTACCTAGTAAGCGATATACTACTCACGCCGCAGGGACCTATGTATAAGAATCAATCTGACAAGCTAAGTACAAAAGGATGCTATGCAAAAGCCGTAAAGCGCACATAGAAAGGATGGGGAATATAATACCCAAACTCAAAAACTACGCCAAATAACCGTGACAGTGTAAAGCCATAAAATTCCCGGGCAAAATTTCCCGTTCAAAGCCATTGCTACGGTTGCCAAGGAAACATACTTATGTTGAAATCGGAGAAAAATCATTAAATTTGGAAACGGAAATGTATTTTCACGCAAAGACGAAGTGCATAACAATATCTACATAATACCCCGCGAGCCGCCGCATGGGCGAGTGGCAGGGGATGGTAGGTCACCAGCCGTGTGAAGATGTAAAATTTTTGGAGGTGAAATGGTGACATGTACTATGGGAGTATATTTAGAGGATCTCAGTTTTTATTGTGGTCGCTTGTTATGCGCGGAGAGAACAAGGTTTTGTACCTATCTATTCGGCAGAGTATCTCTCTTATTTTATCGCATCTGTCAGACCTAGAAATATAGTGAGGCGTCATGATAATATTCTCTGTGTCGCTCTGAAACGCACCAGTTCTGAATATCTCAAGCAGCCTAAGCCTAGCGTGCAGCCTTCGAGTCTCTAGGGGCTCCCACCTTAATCCCTCTAATATTGATTTAAATTATTAAATAATCCATACATTCTGCCGTCCATTATCAAAACTCCGACCCTTGTCGTGATGGCTAGTTGGTTCATTCCATGTGAAATGACGCAATGAAAAATCAAAGTGAATCATGGCTGTATTGCAAAAATAATATACTTGAAAAAGAAGTTGTCTCCACTCGATTGATGGCGACAGTCCTTTTTATAGTATGGCGTATGTGAATGTGGAGGAGCATGGAGTATATCTTTTGTGAACTCTTCATACCATAAAAACTTATTTTGAAAGAGGAATGCAATTAAAACCATACTATAGTAGTCTCCGGTACAAACATTGATACATACATACCAATCACGCCGTTCCCTTCCGGGGTAGACTCAGTCACAGAGATTCACTTATAAACACATATTTGTACCCCTAACTCTGCTTCAATAATTTCCGCCATACTGACCTATTCTTGCAAACCTCTTTCGCCTCTTTTGAAGAAATTGCCAGGAGAAAAATTCGGCCTGGACCGGGAATCGAACGACGGACCTTTGGTTTGCCGGACCAATGCGCAAACTAATCCACTATCCAGGCTTCCTAAATCCCATGGCAATTTTTTGGAATCTGTCCTACCACTTTCGTCTATATTTCATATAAATTTTCTCTTATATAAGCAAAAATATTTCTTCGACCACACTCAAGTAAGCATTGCCAACGATATTAGCCATCATGGTTAACCAATGGTTGATACGAAGGTCCATTGACTTCATAGAAGTAATCTAAACATACTCAAATATAATCTTCACTCCTAGGGAAAGAAATGTACAAGATACAAGACTATGTGCTTTATTGATCAATTTTACTTCTCCCTTGCGTTGCCATTTTTGATGGACCGCAAGGGCCTAAGATCTAGTTGCCTTGTATCCACGAAAAATTTCCAAGGGATTTAGGAAGCCTGGAAAGCGTAGTGATCTGCGCATTGGTCCGGCAAGTCAAAGGTCCGTGGTTCCATTCCTGGTCCAGGCCGAATTTTTCTCATGGTAATTTCTTCAAAAAATTCACCCGCCATGTTTGAATATTCTCTTTCGCCTCATTTACCCCTATACACTGCTTCATACACCCCCTCCTGTTTTTAATACTCCTAATATTCCTCCTCCTATGAATTTCCTCAACCATATTCGACCGCCACTTTCTTGGCCTACCTCTACCTCTCGCACCATTCATTCTACTCTCATATATCTGTTTCGTTATTAAACTCTCATTCATTCTCTCAACATGGCCAAACGAACGAAGCACACTCCTTTCTTATATGTCCATTACTGGAGCATCTAACCCACATTCATTAATTACCCACTCATTCTGACCCTATTCATCCCCATTTATTTATTATCCACTCATTCTGACCCTATTCATCTTATTTTTGCCGCAAAGACTCATCAGATAACTCATACCCATGGAATTTGGTCTACTCTTATGTCTATCCTTATATACCCATGACTCACTACCATACAACAATGTGGGGCGAAGTACAATTTTGTACACGGCGATTTCTGCTTCCTTAAACAAGCACTCATTCCTTAATATGCTCCACATGCTGCCTACTACCACTTTCCTTCCAGCATTTGTACGTCTCCTTATCTCCTCATCTATCAGTCCATCTTTAGCAAAAATCTTACCTAAGTACAACATATCATCCACTTGTTCGATTACTTCACCATTTGCCCTCATCATACAGTTGTTCTCACCTTACCCCCCATCAAAAACTACTACTTTCATCAGCACGCATTTACCTTCAATTCCATTGTCGCTGTTGATTCACAAACTTATCTAGGAGCTTCTGTAATTTCTGTTGGCTTATGAGATCAAAACAGCATCATCCGCATAAAGTAGAACTCGTGCGTTTGCATTTTCAATCAAAACACTGTCGTTTTCACTACATGCATCTCTAATACATTTATCCATAAATACATTAAACAGCCATGGTGACATTACGCATTCTTGCTTTACGCCCTGTTTTACTACAAACCAATTATTCAGAACCCCGTTAACTCTCACACTTGCCTTACTATTATCATACATTGCCATCATAACATTCAATAACTGCCCACTCACTCCATAGTCCTTGAAAACCTTCCACATCTTCATTCTCTTTACCCTATCATATGCCTTCTCTAAATCGACAAACGCACAGTACACTTTCTTTCGGACACTCATACATTTTTCTATCACTTGCTGAAGTGCAAAAAGCTTGTTACTACATCCTCACGCAGGTATAAACCCACACTGCACACCACATATTCTGACAGAAGTAATATTTCACACTCTTTCAATTAAAATTGTGCTGAACACTTTCACCGGATTCCTCAATAAACTAGTGGCCCGATAATTATTATATTTGATCTTTCCTCCCTTCCATTTGTAAAATAGAACAATTATTGCATTCTCCCAATTGATTGGAATAAAAGAAGTCCGTAAGCATAAATTATATAGTTCACACAGCCGACAAATGAGTAAATTACACCCACACTTCAACATTTCACTGGATACCCCATCTAAGCCTGCAGCCTTCCCATTTTTCAATACTCTCAAAGCCGTTATGACCTCATTCTCACTGATCTCCTTTTCCATCATCACATTCTCACATACTCTCTCCAGCAGTCCCTGATATTGCTCTCATCCCAAACGACCTCTCCACTTTTGTCCTTTACCGCATTTATTCCCCTGCCTTCACCAATCTTAGCCCTTTTTACCCACTTCCAAAACAGCTTTTTATTGCCTTCAAAATCACTCTGCATAGTGCCAACTTCATCCATACGCATTATTTCCTTGCTATCTTTCACATCGATTTTGCATTCATTCATTTTATTTCGGTAAATCTCACATGCCTTAGTACGCCTTTTCTCAGATTTGGCAGCAATAATATTCTTGTGCGCCTCTTTCTTTTTCCTGACTATTTTTTTTATTTCTTCATTTCACCAAGCATCACCTTTCATTTTTCCTACCACTTCTTTTCCACATACACTTTCACAACTTTCAACAATCACTCCTTTTCAACACTCCCAGGCATCATTCACATTCTCGTTTCTGATATACTTGTCCCATTTGCTCTGCTTTAAGGATAGAGTATCCTCAAGCTTGTAACCATACTGACTTCTTACCTCACTGTCTCACAACCTCTTCACTTTTACTCTCAACTGCTTACGCGCAACATACATCCTTGGCACTCTTTTTCTGCTCAGATTCACTTCGGAGAGTTACAAATAGTCGTCTGTTCCACATTCAGCACCCCTCATCTCTCTCGTGTCCCACACTAACTCCCCCAATCTCTCATTAGACACAACGGAATCAATCATGCTTTTACAGTCAAGCTTTGCCAAGTATACATATCTATTTTCTTATGTTTAAACCATGTATTCGGCACAAAGAATTCTTTTTCCAAGCACACACTCACCAAGTTTTCACCATTATCATTCACTCGAGGGTCCCCAAATGGCCCAACCACTCTCTCAGATGCATCCCTCCCTCACACCAACCCAGCCATTCATGTCACCTAGTACAATTCTTCTCTCGACAGGATCACATTCTATGTTTTTTCCAAAACTCATCTTTCACACTGTCACTATCTCCATCCAATGGCGCATAGAACGCCGCAATCACAACTCTCCAAGTACCTACTTTCATGCGAACCCTAAGTAATATAGGGGATACTAACTCGTACTTCCTTACTAGTAACTTAACTCGCTCATTAATAACAGTCCTACACCTTAACTGCCGTGCGCATTACCTTCAACTCCTAACCACAGTGCCAGACCACCGCCATCTACAGTAACAACATCCCGCCCCTTACGCTTAGTTTTACATACACACAAAACATCCATTCGTCTCACTTTCATTTCATTTAACAACTCATGCTCCTTATTATATACTCCTCTCGCATTCTCCGGCATATAAGGCGGCAAATTTCTCAGTAACAATTACTTCGCTGCTGAAGACGTTCCCTGCAGCGTAGGTTAAAATTTGGGCTAAAACGCCTCGCTACGCAGCCTTTCTAGAAAAATACACCACCACCAATCGACATCTGCGGAAACCTACACTCCAGAAAATCATACTGTCTGAGTTCTGATAGCGCCAGCAATAACACACCATTTTGCTCTGGAGTCACAAAATTTCGAGAGGCCAAGTTCAAGCTGGGAGTAAACATTTTTAAATTGCACATGCAATTCCTTCACGTTTCATGGAAGCAAACGCATTCGTTCATATTCTTTCCTGTTCTCAATTTTACAGACACCAACTCTTTGGCCCCAGATAAAATCAAAAATTACCTTAACTTCTTTATCACTCATTTTTTCCCGAACCTTCAAATCACGTCCAAAGGGATCCCTTGTGTTTCATAAATTCCCTTGTCAAGCTAAATAAATGCTCTGGCACTTGAAATTTGTCCGCAAAGATTCTTATAGTTTTGCTCTAAATATATCTGATATTTGCCATCTAATTCAAAATGGATATCTTGATTCCAAACGGTGGGGATACTTGGAAAACGATACATAGTGTATCTATTTCTTCCACCATTTCCTGCGATGTGACAAATAAATCATCTTCCTCACGTGCATATTTAATCTCCAATGGAGAAAAGTTTCTCTAAAAAGGTGGAGCACAAATATTTTCCCGGCACGAGTGGAAAAGAGTAGTTTTTCTGCTTACATGTATTCTCCAAATGAACAAAACGCAACCTATTTTAATTAAACGTTTGTGAATTTTCAAACCATCACAGCAAGTGTGGATTTCGGACAAGTGGTGGTATTTGGCTAGATACCGTTTTTCATGGAAATCACGCACTGTCGTTGAATCTTCAAAAGAATAACAATAGTAACGTCAAGATAACTCGTTATTCATCATTTAACCGCACAAATATTATAAAAATTTTGTACAA
The DNA here is from genome assembly GCA_963169105.1 of Ceriagrion tenellum. NCBI lineage: Eukaryota > Metazoa > Arthropoda > Insecta > Odonata > Coenagrionidae > Ceriagrion > Ceriagrion tenellum. The sequence goes on along the minus strand of OY720642.1, from coordinate 120,570,817 downwards.
AACCATAAACTAACTTATGGCTTTCTTTGCAAGAAAAATAAGCAGCTGAGAACAGCATTTTATGAGCCATCGTCAAACAACCGGTAAAAACACTACTTCACAACAGACGGCACTGAACAACTGAAGGAACAATTAATTTACAGGAATAGGATAGTCGAGAAATTACCATGGTAACTACTACAAAGTTACAGCAAGTATTCTCATTGTTGTCTAAGCAGCTACGATAAATTAGCAATGTCCTTTGAACAAGTAAACCATAAAAACTGGTGTTCATTGGCAAAATTAATAAAATTAAATTAATAAAGAAAATTTGCACCGTGTGGAATAGAATCTATGTTGACATACGTATTATTGGAAAGCTTTGCTTAGGATGAGCAGAAATAAGTAATAACACAGAGGAATCTTGAAGCTCGGTGATCAATGATGAGGTCATTTTGCCGATAGACCGCGGAATTGGTCGTAACTTGTAAGGGATCCGGCACATATGGGTACGACGGGTTGTACGTTACCATACCGCTTTTATTCTATTTTGTAGCACCCTACAGCTGCCGCATGTCTCTTACCAGATAAGTCATGTAATGAATCAATGAAATGCAATGAATGAATGTTGTTGTTAGGGTAATTGTTGGTGGTTACAGGATAAGTAAATAAAGTTGGAGTTCTTGAGTGTTGTCGCAGAACTTGAGATGTAATTTCTTCCATATCACACAAGTCCGTAACAAATTGGTGTCAGAAGCGAGATTGATTGCAAAATACGAGATTATTTGTGTGGAAGAACGATGGCGATGAAATTAGTGACAATAAAAGATTCAAAAGTGGCGGATTTAAAGAAAGGGTCAGAAGAACGGGACGAAGATACTGTTGGTACGAAAGCCGTGCTATAGCAGCGCTTGATACCAGCAATGGGAAAGTCGGGAGAAGATCCGGAGAACTTCTTATTCGAAGTGCAAGGCGGTAGTAAGGAATTAAGAAAGTTACTCGATGAAAAATTAGAAGGAACGTTGAACGGAAAATTGCTGGAAATTTTTGGAAGAATTGAATAGAGAATGGAGGAAGATTTCAAAATACTCAAAGGGATTGAGGAGAGGTTCCGGGAGAATGCTGCCGGGCTGAGAAAAGAATTGCAGCAGGACCAGGAAAGAAGATTGGAGAAACTCAAGAGTCGTGTTGAATACCTGGCGGAACGAATTAATTCGAGCAGCGAACGTAACGGTACACCAGAGTTGCGTAGACAAGACAATGTGCAATGTCAAGCTTTCGGGCGGAGTGAGCTGCCTACGTTTGACGGAAAGACGCCTTTAGAGGAATATTTGACCCTCGTCGAAACTGTGGCGATGGTTAACGGCTAGTCAGAGTCCACCAAGGCCTCAACGTTGTGTCTGACTCTTCGTGGTGATGCTCTTGGAGTATTACAAGCAATTCCTCTCGCCGAGGGACAAAATTACGACGTGTTGACCCGACAACTAGAGGTGAGATTTGGACACGGCCACATGGAATAAGTCTACCGTTCGCAGCTCAAAACCGTCTACAGGGATCGAATGAGTCTGCGAGAGTTCGAGGCTGACATTGTGCGTCTAATAAGATGCGCGTACCCCACGGTGCCGGAGGACGTTGGCGAGAGCTTGGCTGTTGATAAATTCCTCGATGGCCTACGTGAAAGCAAGACGCAGCAGGCAGTAAAACTGGCTCGTCCGAAGACTTCGTGAAGCGCTATCTCAGGCGTTAGAATTTGAGGCTGTCAAACAGTCCATTCGTAGATATTCTCGAGAGTAAACACTGGATGACGATAAAGAGATGGCTCATGGCATCCGATACCCCATTGAGGATATTGTCCCGCAAGTCCTGAAGGCCAAAAGGTCCAGGGGAATTGAACGCCGTTGCTGGAATTGTGAACAACGTGGGCACTTGCGAAGCCGTTGCCCTCGACCTCGTCGGCAACCAAATCAGCAGGAGGGAAACTAGAAAGGGTCGACGGAAAGGGGGAGCTGCCGACTCATCTCACCGATACCCCCAAAAAGTCGCCCAAGATTGGATCGCTTAACTCCGGAGCTACCAGTTTGTTTATTCATGGACTCTTCAATGGCACACACTGAGACCGGTTGTTGGATACCGGCGCGACAATGACGATAATCCGACCGGAAATAGTGGAAAAGGAACGGATCATTCCAACGAGATGTGCGTTACATACGGCAACTGGGGAGGCAGCGGAAACGCTGGGTGAGACTGTTGTCAGCTTTCGGATCGGTGACACTAATTTTAAACACCGGGTATTGGTCACCAAGATAGAAGAAGACATAATACTCGGAATGGACGTGTTTACGGCTCTTGGGTTCAAATTGGACCTTAAAGCGGAAACGGTCAAGGTGAACGAAGAGGAGGTCGTCCTTAACCACCGGAAGGCCTTAGCACCACGGGCAGTTCTAGCAGAGGATATCACGTTAAAGGGACGCAGCGAAACCATTGCGCTGGCGAGTTTGGAGGACGAGGTACCTGAAGGTCAGGTTATGATGATGGGACCATTTGCGGGCGACGAACTCTGTCAGGGAGTGTTGGTGGCTTCGACCATCAACCGCGCTGGAGGAAGATTTCCGGTCCGTTAAATGAATGTGAACCCCTATCCCGTGACGCTCAAAAATAGTACTCCTTTGGAAAACTGCTCTAGTGTAGCTTCTATCATAAATCACACAACCAAAGTCATCTACCAACCTAAGGAGCTCTCAAGCAGACAAGCCAAACTTCTGGACGACGCATGCCGTGACCTGACAGATGACCAACAAAGGGTGGTTAGAAATTTGGTTGAGCGCTTCAAAGGCGTCTTCGAAGGCGGGGACGGAGTCAAAGGAAGAACGACCGTGGTCCGCCATCGTATTGAAACAGGAGACGCCAAGCCTATCCGGCAAGCACCTAGGAGTTTACCCCTATCCAAGCGAGAGGAAACAGAGCAGATAATGAAGGATATGGCACGGGACGGCGTTATAGAACCTTCTAACAGTCCTTGGGCTTCTCCGGTGGTGCTGATCAAGAAAAAGGATGGCTCAACCCGGTTTTGCGTCGACTACCGCCAGCTCAATAATGTGACAAAGAAGGACAGCTACCTTTTGCCGCGGATCGATGACACGTTAGATACCTTTGGAGGATTCACTGTGTCCTCGACTCTCGACTTAAAGAGCGGTTATTGGCAAGTCGGTATGGAGCCCAGAGACAAGGCGAAGACCGCATTTACTATAGTCACTGGGCTGTGGCAATTCACTCTGATGTCGTTCGGCCTGTGTAATGCCCCAGCGACTTTCGAGCGGTTGATGGAGAATATACTCCGAGGGTTGGCCTGGGAAAATTGTCTAGTGTATCTAGACGACATAATTGTGCTTGGAAAAGGATTTAGAGATCACCTGAATAATTTAGAGCGAGTATTCCAACGCCTTCGTGGAGCTAACTTGAAATTAAATCCAAAGAAGTGAATCTATTTAAGAGGCAAGTTCACTATCTCGGCCACGTAGTATCAGAGAAAGGAGTGTCTGTAGATCCAGCCAAAATTTCTGCAATTAAAGAATGGCCGGTACCCAAGGATAAAAATGAGGTGAGAAGGTTCCTGGGACTTTACACTTACTATCGTCGGTTTGTCCTCGGGTTCGCCAACATTGCCAAGCCATTGACGAGGCTGACTAAAGAGAGCCGCAGTTACGTCTGGTGCACGGAGTGTCAAGATGACTTCTAAAATCTAAAGAAATTTCGAATTAGTGCACTCGTGTTGAGCTACCCTCTACCTGGTGAGAAATTCATACTGGATACCGACGCCAGCAATGTGGGAATCGGAGGTGTTCTCCTTCAGGTACAGGATGTCGAGGAAAGGGTTATTGGCTATTTCAGCAAGGTCTTGTCAAAGCCGGAGCGCAACTATTGCGTGACAAGAAGGGAGTTGCTCGCGGTAGTGAAGTGAGTAGAGCACTTTCACAAGTATGTCTACGGTAGGAAATTCTTACTGAGGACTGACCATTCGGCTCAGACGTGGCTATTGCATTTCAAGAATTTTAAAGGACGGGTAGCAAGATGGATATAGCGGCTACAGGAATATGATTATGATTCGGTGCATCGCTTGGGCTCCGGTCATCGAATTGCTGATGCCCTTTCACGGAGACCTTGCCCGAATGACTGCGCACACTGCATCCACCTGGAAAAGAACGTCGGATCCGCTTGTGATAGGGTTACAATCGTGGATGATACATGGGGCAGAGACTAAATCAAAGCGGACCAGGAAAGTGATCCCTGCCTGAAGTATGTGTTGGAGTGGAAGAGAGCCGGGTCGAGGCCAGCCTGGGGAATAGTTGCCCCTTACGCTCCTGAGGTGAAAGTCTACTGGGCACAATGGGACTCCCTGATGCTTGAAGATGGTATGCTGAAACGGATTTTATAGAATGAAGATGGATCAACTTGCAGAATGCAGCTGATACTTCACAGGAAACGAATTCCTGAGGTTTTGGAACTACTCCACGGTGGAACCTCAGGAGGACATTTAGGCGTCCGGAAAACCCTGGAAAAGGTTAGAGAACGGTTCTACTCGGTGAACTAATAGAAAGACGCATTGAATTGGTGCAGAAGGTGCGTAACCTGTGCAATGGCTGAGGGACCTCCAAAGAAAAGAAGAGCCGCAATGAAGCAGTACAACGTCGGAATCCCATTCGAGAGAATTGCTATTGGCATCCTCGGTCCCCTTCCTACAACCGAGGGTGGAAATAAATACATACTGGTTGCGATGGATTACTTCAGCAAGTGGGTAAAAGCGCACGCGCTTCCTAACTAGGAGGATCTGACGGTAGCTGAAATGTTGGTGAAGGAGCTCGTGAGTCGATTTGAGGTGCCACTCAAGCTTCACTCTGACCAAGGACGGAATTTCGAATCGGAAGTATTCCACGAAGTCTGCAAGCTCCTAGACATCCGGAAAACCAGGGCAACTGCACTACATCCCCAGTCCGATGGCATGGTAGAACGATTGAATAGAACGCTTGGGAAGTACTTGTCGAAGGTTGTCTCCGACCATCAGCGAGACTGGGACCGGCATTCACACCTATTCCTCCTTGCTTATCGAGCATCGGTGCATGAAACGACAGGGCAGTCCCTAGCAAACGTGCTTTTTGGCCGGGAGCTGTGACTGCCATGCGATTTGAAGTTCGGCTTCAAGCCAATTGAAAAGGTAGTTGGGGAAGACTTCGTCTCGAATCTTCGAAGATTTATGGACAAAATCCATAATCGAACAAGAAGTAAGATACACGAGGCGAGTGACAGGATGAAGGAACGCTAAGACATTAAAGCCGAAGGAGGTGGATATTAGCCAGGAGATATTGTTTGGCTGTTCAACCCCCAGCGCCGTCGGGGTCTCTCCCTCAAGCTGCAGCGATCATGGGACGGACCTTATGAGGTTGTGAAGAGGATCAATGATGTGGTGTACCGCATAAGGAAGCAACCGAATGGAAAACCGAAAGTGGTCCATTTCAACCGGATATCACCGTTCTGCGGAAACAACCATGCTCCAAGACAGGCCCAAGTCGCCGTAACCACCACGAGGCAGTGGACGCGCTGTTCCGGGACGAAACAGGCTCGAAGAGGGGAGCAATGTAATGAATCAATAAAATGCAATGAATGAATGTTGTTGTTAGGGTAATTGTTGTTGTTTACAGGATAAGTAAATAAAGTTGGAGTTCTTGAGTGTTGTCCCAGAACTTGAGATGTAATTTCTTCCATATACACAAATCCGTAACAATTATAAACTCCAAGTTTTAACCAAATGTTGCGCGGTTGCATTTATTTTTTGTAAGTCGCATGTTTTTTAATCTCATCCACCGGATAAAATCAAGTCGATTAAAAATTAAAGACAACAAAGCAGGGTATTCAGTTAGTCTGATAAATAATGGAAGACGAAACTACATCAATTAAAGATGGGAATAATTTTGAAGGAAACAATTCGTTTTCTAAGGGGTTGATTCCACCGATTTTGCTAATTTCCTGTGAATTGGCATTGAACTTACAGACAAAAACTATATGATACGAGCATTTTGGGATTGAGCATATTAAAAAATACAGCTGGATTCGCCTAGACAAGTATTCTCTCAATACTCACAAGGAACCAATCTTTTGATATTCGCATCTCCAAACACAGGACATTTCCATGCACTCCATTCAATAAGTCTTTCGTGATGATACTTGCCGGGCTAAGGAATTAACTACCTTCAGCAGAGAAAATCTTATAATCCATAGTTTTAGTCCGAAGAGCACAAGCTATTTCATATATACTCTGGACAGTTCTATGCGCAACAGATATCGGTGTAATATTAAGTTTTGTGAAGTGAAAACTACAGTACAGTATTTTTTATGTTTTGCAGTGAATTCTGGGAAGTGATGCTTAACGTTCAGCAACTCAAATTGTTACGCAGCAATTTCAGTTGCAGCACCATATGTGGTCAATGGATTTTCATAAACTGGAACGATTTGACTAGTGGAGAGCAGTGTGCATCAATATGTAATCGGGATATTTGCCAATGCGTATGATGAGGAAGTGTAACGGTTGAAACTAAGAATGGGCGTGTTTGAAATTCGAGCGATGCCAATAAGCATTTTTTTGTCTTCATTTTATTCTGATTTGCCTTCTTTTCCCTTCATTAGTTTGTTCCTCTTTTTCTTTTGTGCAACTATATAATTGTTTTTCGAGTGAGATAAATATGTGAATGAGTGTATAAGCCTCATTGGCCGGAAAGGACATCTCAACAAATGATTCCTCGGACTCAAGGTTTTCCCGGAGTATTGATTTCGTGAAAATTCCTCAGGTTTTACACTGGGTGATTTTTTAAATACTATCAACGTTTCGGTTGCAGAATCAGCCATCCTACTCAGAGTAAAGACGATCAGAGCGAGGATGCTAGTGGCCATTTACAGCATAAAATTCCTCACTGCTGTGACTGGGTTTACGCATCTTTTGAATGAAATTTATCCACGGTCTCCGAATTCGTACCTAAGATGAAGCCAGCATCTATATGGGGTAACATTTTTCAACTTGCATCAGAATATCTTCTTTTGTAATTATTTCTCAATATCGGGACACACGGAAAAGTAGCGTGGTATTGTAAAATTCCCATGTAAAATGACTGGTATGTTTGGCAAGTATCTCGGAAAATAGTGAAATTAGAGGCTAATATTTTGGTAAATTTGTAAGCGTGAGATGTTTTACTTTAAAATGAGAAAAAACCATTGATTTCAAGGTGGAATGATCCCTCGCTCAAAGAGTCTAAAAGCAAAGGTTTCTGAGTTTGGCTGAGACTTTTTTGGTACGCGCCTTGTAACTCACTTGACCCTTCCTCCGCAGCGGTGACCTCCATCGACTAACGTACTCGTCACTTAGTTACAGAGCGCGCGACAAATTCACAGGGAGCACGAAAGGAGGAAGAGGGTGGCAAACTCAATTTATCGCAGTGAAGGGACGTTGCTCCAAGGGGACGTTAAATCATTCAGAGACGGACGGGTGACGTCTTTTGGGGCCATCCAATGAAAGACCCATTTCAGGGAAAAGAGGAAGCAAAGAGGCAAAGGAACATATAAAAGAGATACTAACAGATTCGGATGAAGAGAAGGAAAATAAGGGAATCAAACGATGGGGAGAGTGCAAATGAGGAATAAAGAGGCAGAGAGGAGGAGAAAGACGACATGAGAGATGATTGCCCTCGTGACAAGAGAAAATTAAAAGAGACTTTCCACAAGGACCTGAATGCTCACTAAAAAAAGGGATAAGGGACAATCTTTTTCCCACAATTTTATCGGACTTTCTCTCGTCGACGACTTAAAGCAACAGTCAGAAAAACATTTTCCTAAATAATATCTTGGTAAATAACTATTAAAGCTACATGCTGGAGAGTCAACATGGTATTGATGAAATAAAAACGAAACTAAACCAAAATCAACCAGTTAAAAAAATCACGTATTCAATTTTACAGAATTAAAACGCCAGACCATGATAATTTTAAATAATATATCTAATGGAATAAATATTTATCATGCCCATGGCATCAGTCATAGACAGAATTAGAGTTTTTTCCTCTTCTACTCTTCAGTACACTTCGTCATTTCTTATGTTGTCCGTCCATTTTATCTTCAGCATCCTCCTCCAGTACCAGGTTTAGAAGGCTTTTTGTCTTTTCTGGTCAGCTTTTCCAATCATCCACGCTTCCCAACAGACTTTTATTAGTCCTTTTGTATATAAATGATATCACAGCTGCAGTCATGAAAACAATAGCCATCATCGTCGACCACGCAGTAAGGTACATGCATGAAAGCAATGCCTTACAGGTACGCGTAAAAAAACTTAATGCTATGGGCGATTGGAGCAATACTTGGCTGCTATGACTACTTTTTTTGAATAGCGTGGTTATGAATTTTCTGAAAAAAGATTAACTTGGACATCAAAAATTTCAATAATTGTCAAAGTGAAGTATCAAATGTAGAGGAATATATACACTTAGGATTGACCCTTACTCAACACACCTTGAGGGAAACACGTACGATAAATTTGCAGGCAAGCTAACCGTAAATTGGGATTCACTAAAGAAATACTTGGAAAATGTGATGAAAAAGTCAAATATCTATGTTATTTTTCTTTAGTTATACCACATTTATGGCGTTCCGTTGCCATACATCTACATGCTACGCTACGAGCCGCCGTATGAGCGTGTGGCAGGGAGTGTTAGGACACCAGTCGTGTAAAGACATAAGGGATAAGGGTTTGGGAGGTGAAATTGGGATCCCTATGGTGTAGAATTAGTCTCAGAAGTACAATAAATACAGAGGTCAACAGCCAGATTAAAAAAAACCCTGCGACAAAAGCAGTAGTGTGACAGTTATAAAAGAGCCACGGTTATAATCTCTAACAAATCGAAGGAAGATTTAGGTTCAAACTTTTGCGCGAGTTTGATGCAGCTTCCTATTTAGCGGGCGTTAAAAACAATTTGCGAGAGCTAACGTATCATAATTGAAAGGATAACAGTCAAATGATGAAGAAAAGAGAGTCAATAGTTTTAAAATAATAATATTCCTCAGAAAACAAGGACCACAATAGTTGCAATATGTCCATTCCATGAAATGTCCAACCTTGATAGGTGGACTAGACTTAGTACTTGTATCTAACAACATACTAATCAGCATGACTTTTTCCGCATAACTGAGCAGTTCATTATATTCATTAATAAATACAAGTGATAATTATAAACGTTAGCTATTTCTGAAAATATGCCGCATGCTAAAAAACGCATGGCTCTACTAATGCAAGGTTTGTGTATCAATTTTTCTCCTAGCGCCTTCCTGCTCTGCTGCTGACGGCCGAGGGATATTGTTGGGCTTGATCATGATCTGCGACAGGTATCGAATGCCTGGTGTTAAATCACTCCGTGCCACACTCTTTTAGCTTCCTAGACATTTCAAAGATGTAGATAACGCCAAAAGTGTACGCACGAGATGCAAAACTTGGTTCTATTTCCTTTCCCAGCTTCCAAGAATCAAGCATAAGGTTAGACGTGGAGGGTACGTGGAAAGCTTATTTTATGCATAAAACTCAACTAATACAAATCATCTGATTTTGATGGGCTCAAGTGTCATAAATATTCGTTTTCCATCTTCCAAGATTCAATACTTAATTTATACATGGAGGGTACTTGGAAAGCTTTTCTTTCGATCGGGCATTCTGAATTCAGAAAAAATATCCCAAGTTAAATAAAAAAGAGAGAAATAAACCAAAATGGTATATAGGTGGAAAGAAAAATCGTTGAGGCGATGCCGCTGATGATCTTAAGCCAATAGTTGATAAATATAAATTTTCCTAAGCCACTGCGTAGGAAGCGTTTCGGAATGCATTCGTGGCTTTTAAAAGGAAATCACTTGTAAAACAGTTACGAGATAACCCTTAGGTATTTTGGCCATACGTAAGGGAAGTTTGAGGCAAAATATCTACAGTAAATCCACTGAGAAACGATAAAGGCGAAGTATTAACAAACAGTTCCGATAAAGCCTTTTTATTAAACTGCTACTCTCAAAGTGGGTTACCCAAGTCATCACAGAATACATTCATGACGGTGATATATCGTAAACAGCTAAAAGATGCCGCCAATTAATATTGATGCTCACGGAATAGAAAATTTGGTAAAATCGACCACTCCAAATAAGTCACCAGTTCCTGAAGAAATTCCTTCCCGCGTTTATAAGTAACTGTCTCCAGAAATAACCCTATACTTGCAGATGATATTTAGTAAATCCATCAAAGAACATATATTACTCAAGGACTGGATAATGGCCATTGTAGTGGCCACGTTAGAAAGTGGGGATAATGAACAGCTATCGAATATCAGACCGATATCTTTAACATCTACTTCATGCAAAATCCTTGAACATTCAATTGCATGCTCAGCTATGACACACCTCGATACGCAAAACTGGCTATTAAAACAAAACACGGGTTTAGGATGGAAAAATCTAGCGAAACTCAATTACCACTGATTGCCCACGATATTTTTGTCTCCGGTGAAGATTAAGGTCTAGTAAACGCAATTTTTCTTGAATTAAATAAATTTGATAAGTCTCATTGAGAGTAACTAATAAAACTAATCTCTTACGCCATTTATGACGATGTAATTCCTGGATTAAAAAATTCCGAAGTCATCGTGTACAGAGGGGGTGGTATTAAACGGCGCCATATCTAATGAAGTTGAAGTCACTGGTCCGTGTGGTTCGGGTAGTTCGGGTGTCCCACAGGGGAGTGTCATAGGTACACTTCTATTCCTACGGTATCTTAACGAAATTGGCGAAAAAGTAGACGGTAAGGTTCGACTATTTTCAGACGACGCTGTAGGTCATTAAGAAATCTGTAGCAACAATGATAAGGAAGCGCCAACGAAGGACACCGAGGCAACTCAATGTTGGTTCAAAGCGTGGCAGCTAGAATTTAATTTTTTTTAAATATATTACAATAAACTTCTGGAAAAGAAAAAACTACGGTAAATAGAACTACTACATACAGCATACCCAAATATAGATGGTAGACTCAGCAAGATCCCTTGGAGTTAAACTAACTAATGATTTCTCGTGAAGCAAACATTCAGGAAATAACTGGTCATGTCCATCGTAAGCTGGAATTTGTAAAAAGATTACTTGGAAAGTGCGACGATAAAGTAAGAGATATCAGCTACTTCCCCCTTGTTAGACCCCACTTGGAATGCACTGCCAGGGCTTGGGATCCTCATGAGGTAGACTTAAAACAGAGTTGGATCGCAAGTGATGAAGATCAGCAATATAAGTGAAAGCCCGTTATGATAATCTTTTAATGTTCCTGATCCCTTGCAAATACAGGAATGGGAATCGCTTTCAGACCGTCGATTAAATATTAGACTTAATATTTTATGTAAATTCAAAACCAATTTATTTTTATGGAAGTAATTAATATCTTAAGAACTCCATCACCATCATGGTAGGTTATAAAACCATAGCCACCATAGGTAGAGCATATCATAAGAATAAAAAAGGGGAAATAGACTGTAGAACAGACGGGTTAAAAATTTCGTTTTTCTCGGGATGAATAAGATATTATAATAGCTGCTAATACGAATTAGTAGTAGGTTAGTCATCAATTAGTGCAGCTATAAGTTGATTTGCTCTCTAATGTCTGTTTCTTAATTTACCACGTAGTACTTGGCTATCAAGGTAAACATATGCAGATGTCATGTAGAAAACATCAACCAATAGACAGGGTAACACAGCAGTTGAGTCTGGTGCTCTCGCCTCGCAGTGTAAAGGGCTGGTGATGCGGTGAAGTCAAGGAAGGAGCCCTCCCCTTTTCTTCTTCCAAATGCCTACGGATTGGCTCATCTCCTCCTTGCGTCACAGACATTTCACTTTAACCCCGCCTTTTCTAGCAGATATGAATTCATAACTGCATGAAGATAGTATTTTTCAGCTGTGTTTAAAGACTACGAATGAGGATACAGTATGAGAAAAATTCTCGTGGTACCTAGTACTCTAAGGATTGGAAAAACTGACCATTGGAAAATGAGACTAGAAGCTTTCGAAACTTGGTAGAGGAGAAAGATACTGCAAATCAAATAAACGGAAACATTAAGAAACGAAGAAGTATGCAGAAGTGTACTGTACAGAAGTTGTACACAGTGTACTGTACAGAAGTGAGTACTCTATGGAACACCACAGAGAAGAGAAGAACCATATGGACTGCGCACAAACTGAGACAAAATGCGTTTCTGAAGGATGTGACTGAAGGGAATATGGAGAGAAAAGTCCCTAGAGGAAGATCAAGGAATAGTTACCGGGACCTTATACATAGGGAAGAAATAAAGAAGAGCAGTAGAAAATTACAGTAAGGGAGTTAGCTATGATTAGTTAGGGAAAGATGGTGGGCTGCAGTCAACCAATCTCAGGACTGAACGAGCGATGATGAATGAGCACTGCTTAGGCTCGATTTTAAGTCTTTCCGTTCCTCTAAATTCGCTTCATTTCGCCTGAGAGTAAAGGGAGGCAGATGGCGAGTGAGCGAGGGGACCTCGGGCAGGCTGTGCGAGGACGAAGTCAACGAGAGGGAAGAGCGGACGGTCCTTTTCCCACTCCGTCAGGTCGAGGGAAAAGGGCGTCCGACCCCGGCGTAAAAGGCGACAATTGGAAACTCATTTCACGGAGGATTGCGACGCCGACGGAGGGTGAAGATTGAGTGACTGCCCTTCTTAGGGCGGTCGGGAAGGGTGGGGGCAAGGGCCCGATTGTTTGCACTCGGTGCCCACGGCATCTGCTCGCAGCTGAGGAGGGGCATTGTGAGCCCCCTCATAAGGAGCGCCACCCATGCACGAGATAGTCCTCGAAGAGTGTGCGCCCGTCCCTTAGGAATCAGCCGCCAACGCGGAAGAGCGTTTTGCTCTAATGAATCGGTGTCGCACGAGCAGAGGCAAGACAGGGAAAGAGGAATATCGTGCTAAGGAAGAAAATTATACAGCGGTTATCTTAGATTGAGCTGGTTTTGATTAGTTTTTCGGCATATTTTTACTTTATTAGTCTCATTTAGCATTTTATTCACAAAAGTCCTTCTTTAAAAACTTAACCGTTAGTGAGTTCAAAATTTTGTAGCGTTTATGGTGATAATGCAACGGAGGATTTAACGATTTCCTTTTCTCGTTGTGGCCTTTGTGTGCACAAAACATTGGCCTGCTCTGGGCTATCCAGATGTGCATTACAGTCTCTCGGAAACAAATCGCAACTGAATTATTTTTGTTTGGTCAGTACAAATCTTGACCACTCTTCTGGAAATAGCCCGACAGCCTCACTTATTCGCATTATTACAATTTGATGTTACATTTACATTCACTAGCCGAGCCAAATTATTATATATAAAATACTGTAGCACAAATTATTCTTTTAATGGCCTGTTGTTCGTATGCTACTAATATACAATTCTCTTATAACTTATATTGATATACATTATGATGCACCTGATTTCTTCCGAAGAAATTGTTCAGAAGGTCTTTTAAAAATCACTAACTTATATGCTAAAAGACTGTAAATTTTTATACTTTTTATGAATTCTTTTACCGATATTTTATTTTTCACTCGAATTATTATTGTTAATATCAAATTTATTCTAGTCACTTCGTGTATTAACAATATGTAGACTATTTTATCATTTATCGTATTTACATGTTCCATTCTTCATCGGTGGTAATTAGAATTTTGACCGTTTCAATAGAGAAATAAATAATAGAAGGACAGCTAGAGAATATTCCGAGATCAAATCAGGGGATTTATTCCAAGAAGAGGGATAAGCGAATATTTGCCAAGGAGTATTGGATAACGCTCGCAGTGCCGCATGGTTTAATTACTGAAAGCATGGAAAATTGCAGGACAGGAGTTCACCTAAGGGAAATGTTGAATAACACCAGATGACCCATACAAGCGAAAACCGAGGTGGATGTTTATTCACAGCGAAAGGTAATGGCATATTAATGGAATGTACTATCACTGAGACATCAAGCGGGATCACTTTTCCCGCAATATTTCCTCTTCCGCCATGTATAATTCCGCCTGCATTCCTATTAACTTTTACATCATCGGTCTCAACGCAAAATCTGCATCAATTGTACGTTTCTTTTGCACAAAACCAAACTGTACTTGGCTGATTTCTGTTTCCTGTCTTCACCTTCCTTTTACAGTCCCATCTCAGATCTTAATTCTATGTGACATCACCTCAGTTCCGTCACCACACTCTTGTATGTCGCCATTTATACATTGGAATTGGCATACTTTTCCTCCATCCATCTGGTATCTTCTACTGCTGCCATATCTTACTCATTACATCCCACTAGATGTCAATTTCCAACACTTTCTCATTTAAAAAATCTATTCCCAATGAAATTTCCACGGTTTATTTTTAAAAATGCCTTCATATATTCACGATATTCACGTTAAACTTGTAAATAGTGACTAATGATAAGGAGTAAAAACCATGATTCTTAGAAACCTTAGGAAGGTTGCGAGAAATCCCAGGATTCCATGGAACACAGTTTGAATAGCGCTATTGCGAAGCAAGAACCGAGAGAGAAGGCCAAGCATAGAAGAAAAAGAGCGGGTATCGGTGAATGGCATGGCGAGGCAAAAGCTTTCCGAACGAGGGACAATGTCCGCTGCAGGTCGGGCGGTCTGACGGACAAGGTGGGCCACAGTGACGAACAAATGAGGAGAGACGAGCGTAGCTGCGCCGCCCTCAATGAAGGGCCGGTCCCTCTATTAACTGTTCCTCACGTCCCGCAGAGACCCCTTTTTACGGGAAATTCCGGGAAAATGTTTGGCCAAGGTGTGAGTGACCCCGTGGTGGCGGGTCGGAAAGCCATGACAAGACCACCCCCTCTATACTAACGAGGCATTTTAAGTGTCCTATTCCGCAAATTGAGAAGAATCCATTACTCTGGGCGTATTTCCACGTTCAAGAGAAGATTTATTTCACCAAACCGTTGGCTTCATGTTGCAAACTGACGCCCATTGGCCATACCTCAAAGCTAAGAGGCTAGAGGCTCATCTAATGAATGGGTCTTCCAACTTAGGAGGGTAACTCTCAAAAAAAATGAAACGCCTTGGCATGGAGGCTGCTGTGTGACTTTCCATTCCAATGTAAAACGCCGGTTTCTGGGGGGTTGTAGGTAACTTTTCTAAAGCAATTTAAGGCGCAATTATGTAACTTTAAAGTCGAAAGTATTAGGCCATGCAATTTAAGATATGGCTTTGGTAATAAAATAGGTGATGTTACAGCTATTTCCAAACGTTATAAGATATTTATTGGAATTTAATTTTAAATTTAATGGTAACACCATTGCAATGTGGTGTTATTTACGGACTACAAAATTGAAAACATCATTAGTGCACTATATTCATAAATTGTGACCTAGATTGATAGGCAAATTTTATTGAACAATACCTTTAAACACACGTCTTTTCTACGCATTTAAGAAGAAGATTTCAAGTCAAAATATCGGACTAGAGCATTTTATTACTTATTACCATGCTTTCATTACGTTTTGGTGACTGATGTAAAGGATTTTGTACAAATTCGAGGCTATGCTTTTTCATATTAAGGTTTAAAGTAAGCTTCAGCTCCTAAAGTAATGTAATATGACAAGCACTGTATATAAAGTGCTGCAATAACTAGGCTTGTATCGGAGAAGGCACGGTTTTGATCTTTTCTTTTTTAACTATCGTCTAATTTAAGATCCTGTGTGAACGAAAGCGAAGTAGGTGACAATGAGAGTTACTCTTGGACACTAAAGGCTTATCTGAAACAGCGTAACTCAGATTAACTTGTAAGCTGTAAGGCCGAACAATGGATTCCAGTTTTGTAATGCGTGGAAACCACCCAGGAGATTGATAAAAACGAGCGGGAAAAAGAGGTCCAATCATTACTAAATTGATCCTTCCGATATAATATAAGTGAAATCCTTCAGGCCACATCGTTTGCCCTAGGACGATGGTAGACTACGCCCTCGAAAATTCGGCGCCACTAATCAAAATCGCCCACTTGGAAACTCGAGAGATCTACATGCGGCATAACGTGGCTTAATCTCTACCTTGACACGAACAAGGGCATACAAATTTCAATCGATCATAGCACACCACTGCCAAAATCGATCTTACCATCCATTGATGAGTCCTAAGGATAGCGTGAGTTTCGAGAATTCTGCGAAATAGCTCAGTAGAGGCTAATTATCATGAGTTAATAGTACGCTGACCTATAAAAGTATGAAACTGAAAGCACGGCGTTACTACTCGCAATGACCGCAAAACTGGCCCTAAGCAAGAGGAGGATGAAAGATGAGTTCATTCCATTAACCAAAGGAGGACTGAGCAGAGGGATTACATTATACCTGAACCATTTCGAAACCTTTATTCCTTTCTCTTCAAGCTATCCAAAACCTCATGACTCTCCGCAAAACAGAGCAGAACTTCATGCAAATGCAAAGAGGCCACACCCGTTCTTTTTCATAATATGTTTCTTTGCGCGAGGTAATTGTCTCAAGTTATCTGTTAAACTTTCCCGATTCCATATCATAATGCTTTCAAGGTAGGTGAAGATTTTCACAATGTCAAGAATCTCTCCTAATAAGTTAAGGTAGTTTGAGAGAAATATCAATTTACTTAGAAATCAATGAATTTGGTCTCATTTTAAGGAAAAAATATCTCACCCTTCAAATGACACCAAAAATTCAACCGCTACCACATACCTTCCGAGACATTTGCCCAAAAATACCAGTTCTTTTACATGAGAAATTATACGTGTATGCACTCCAGAGAGACATTACTTACAAAACGAGGTATTTATAGCACTTAGATGTCATAAAAAAACTAACATCGTGCAGTTCTTATGTTTTCTCAACCATTTTTGAAAATAAATCATATTGTCACTGCAGAGGGTTCTTGGGAATCACAAATATAAACTTTCCGTTTTGAAGGAGTTTCATAAGCAGCGTGCGAAAAATATGAGCCAAGTTAAAGACTTATTTAGATGTTTTCATTTAATTACTTACAATTTCTGTCATATAAAACAATATTATCGCACCATTTGTAATGCAATATTTAATTGATATATCCTACAGCTGGTGAAATCAAAACGTATAATTCGAATATGGTCTCTATTATGACTAGGGAACTACCCTGCTCGGACTACCTTAATTTCCGTTATCCGTCTTTCTATCGACTCTTCCGCAGCCAAGGATTTTCGCTCGCTTCCCGTTATCTCCAATATGTACCCTTGTACAGCCCGATCCATAGGTTTCAAGGATGCTCGCCGGACTACCGGTGCCCCAATTAGCACTGCCGTATTACCAGCGAAACGCAGCAGATTTTTTTGTTGTTCATTAACCTGAACTGCTATTTCGTGGGTTTATTTAACTTCATTCTCCCAGTATAAGCTTAAAAGTACCAGCTATCGCCTGCTCATCCTATCTTTTTTCTAAGCTTCCCTCTTTTATTACATCTAGTTACTCACTAGTCGGCGCACTATACCTCGGTATATTTTGATTATTTTAAAAAGTAGTTTGTTCCCTTTTTGGTTTTCCATTTTTACCTTTGTGCCTTAGGCGGATATTCTTGACAAAAACAATGTAGTCGCTAGTTGTATTTACTCCAGGACAGCTCTTACATTGCCTTACCCAGTGTTTGATATTTCTATCTCACAAAATGTCTGTATTCTCCCGGTGATGAGTAAGTGGATCTTTCACTAGGCGTATTCCACAGTAGATGCGGAGGCAGGAGGGAGAAGAGTAATGACGGGCTTTAGAACCCCCTTGAAGATTATTCCACGATGTCTGGATGGAGCTCGGTTCAAAATGCCAATCGTTTAGCCAATAAACTCATAGAAACTCTTCATAATTTACTCATAAGTATAAAATTATCTGTTTATCATGATAATCATTAAGTTCTGTTTACAAAGGAAGTTGTTTCACGTTCACTAAACCAAGTAAAAATTAATATAAAATTCGATAAAAAATAAAGAAATACACTAAAAAATGACTCAAAGAAAGAAGATGTATCACTTTGAGTCACATTAAAATACTTAACTCATTCATCATTAAGTGAAGATGAAGTATTACTTTGCAAATTTTGAAATCCGTACCTCAGTTGTTCTCTGTTAGACATAGAAGTTATTGGTGTTGGTTGCAATCGGGCAGATGTTTGTTTTATGGTTACTCAGTAAACATACCAGTTGGTGATATTGCTCTTGTACTGTTGATGAAGTATTAAAATAAATTAACAAGACATCAGCTGATAACTTTTTGCTTAAATCAGCAAAACTAAAGATTCTCAGTATATATTGACGAAAAAGATGTCCCTAGCGTCGAGCTCCGACTTTGAAAGTGCCCTTCCCTAGTGGCCCTTGTCCCCGAAATCCTCCCTCCCTCTTAACTTCGATTCGATCATGGATTCAGTCGGCAGCTTCGATGAGAGGGGGGAAGAGTGAGGATTGAGAGGGAAAAGTCAGCGGAGCAAGAAGGCGACGGCCTTCCTTCTTCTCCGAAAGAAATCCACTCAAGTCCAAAGCAAGGAGCGGGTGGAGGGGGAGGGGAGAAAACTGCCCCAAAAATGTATGGAATCAAAGGAATGGGAATATTGTCAAAGAATCGACGGCATCTTGCATTCCTCGTTGCCGTCCAAATTCCACCCACAATCGGTCATTTCGACGCGTTGAACATAAGAACATCACACGTTCAACTTCCAAGTGCAGAAATTCTTCCCCATCGAAAGCATTTACTCCGAAGACGTGGCAGACAGGAGAGAGAAACATGAAAGTATCGCACTGTCGTGCTATTTTTCATGCCACGATGCGTAAACTGTAACATCGATAAATTCCACATAGCTAAATCTCAATACATTGGAGATCACTTGGAAAAAACCAAATCCGTTATCTTGTAAAATGTAGATACATCTACATCTACGAAATACCGTACAAGCCACCTCTAGGAAGTGTGGCACGGGGCGATTCCACACCAGGCATGCAGCACTCATCCCAGTTCAAAGCAGAACCGCGTACGTTCCCCCGAATGCCAAGCGCAAAGCCAAAAGCAGTCAGGACAACGGTGCGCAATCAGACCACAAATCAGGAGAGCGATACGTAGAGGAACATGCTACCATGCAGCACACAACTCAAGATATAACTACTGGTTAGGATTATTAATGCGACAAATAAATAGCACTACAAGGTACTAGGACATGCAGGGGTATACCATGCCGGAGACTGAATGCGAAGTTAGTATCTACAATCCATGTTAAGATACCGAGCACTACTGAAAAAACCTATTTAACCTAGTCAGTATCCTAGAACTTATCTATCACAATTATTATGATCCCTTATTGTACGTGGAAATAAGGGAAGAGTGTATGAAATACTGTCCTTTAGTGTGCAATGGAGTAATTTGTAATCACACTTTGGCTAGTAAGAAACGCACAGGTTAGAATAGAATCTGCTAAATCCTCGTTCCTTTACAATTGCCGAACGGAAGGCGTAATATTTTAACTATGAAGTAGAAGAGGACTAATCAAGTACTGCAACAGCAAAAAATTATGTATATTTTCTGACAACCATGGTTTTCATGCAAGGCATCATCATCAGGTGAATTGCTGCAGATAATATAAGTCTTTCTATGCTCAAGTGATAAGAAGGGGATTTATTGTTTGATTTGGGATTTAGTAAGGTAGGGCGTAGACGTATTATAGACGGGGTGTGTAAGAAAAACAGTGAAACGGGGGAGAGGCTTAAAAGTAAGAAGGCTGGTGGGTGCGGTAGGAGAGGGTGCGGTTACGGAGAAAGCCGGAAGATAGGCGTCTGGAAGGCGAAAGACAAATGTAATTAACCTTATTTGAACAGATATCGGTCGATAAAAATGTTTTATCTGTCCATAAATGTTCGCTAAACTTTGAATTTCCACCACCATTAACAAATTGGTTCCCATGTTCTTTCACTCTGTCTTTCACTCTCCGTCCTGTTTGACCGATGTATGAAATTGCACAGTCATCACACTTGAGTTTATACACTCCACTTTTGTCCAACCTTGTGATTTTGACCCTGATATTTTACATGTCACTGACAAGGGTTCTAAGTTAGAGTTTTTAGAACAATTTGAAATTGTCAATAGCCTGCAGATTTTATGTTATGACCATCTGTTTCCCACCCATTTTCCCCTCCTTAAAATAAAACTTCCCTCTTTCCACAACATACAACCGTTCTGGTCATCCGATCTGTTCTTGTCTACCTCAAATTACTCAGTTTGCGCCCTATTGTACTCATCCTTTCCGCCGCCTTTACGTCACCTCCACCAGCATACCTCCACGTCCCCCACTCTTTTCCTCTCCCCTCTTTTCCTCCCTCCCCTCCACCTTTACTGTATATATACTCAGCCACTCACGTCAGTTGTACCTTGAAAATGGCACTCAGTTGCTGAAACCTGGGTCGGTTTTAATAAATTAATGTGGAATTAACCAAGTTTTATCTTTTCATTATGAAATGCTATCCAGTAAGTCAATGGATAGCATGATTATGCCAGCTGCTACAAAATAGATCAAAAGGAGACAAGGAATTTGTGAATAAAAACTAATTTTTCTCTAAGACTGCAGTCGATTTTAGGTGAGGTCAGGCCTTTAGAGTCCGGATGTAATGGATGCGCACGTGACCGCGAATCACGACGTGACAGCAAAAGACGCTCTTTCAATGTGAAGTCATCTGCTGGGATTGCGTCTCGCAATTACAGGCACCGCAACTTCCGTTAATCGGGTGAATTCCGAGAATTTTTCAACGAAGAGGTAAGAAGATGGTGACCACCGATCTTCCTTCCTCTCTAATTTCAGTTCCCCGGAGACCAAGTCCAGAACCCACAGATAATCGCCGTCTGCCGAAAGCATCTTGATTCGAAGGGATCGTGGAGTTTACCCTCCTGGGAACGAAGCTCCGAGCCGAAGTTTCGTGACCGGAATGTAAGACGGCGGCAAAGCCTAACTACGCGCCAGTGGGACTACGAAATCTCCATACTGAATCGGGAGAGGCCTCCTGGTATAAGTTGAGGAATCGTCTGAAATTTTGTGAGCTAAAACGCAAGATACTAGGGTGGAAATCAATCATGAGGAAATCAATATGGTTGAATCAACGAAATAGGAAGCAGTTAAACTTTCATACGAAAAACTCTTGAGCAAGGGACATTTAAACAATTTTGTCGATTAAGCGGGACTTTGGACAAAGAAGCTGTTGCAATATTAGTATAATTTGGAAGCGTAAAGGTACGTTTCCGGATACGTCTTAGAAGCTAGCAGTGGTGAAAGGAGAATCTATAGCCAATCAAAGGTTTAAAATTCTACAATTGATTCTAAAATATTTAGACTATCTTGGTGTCATCAGACACAAGATATGCTCAACTTTAGACGATCTCTACCGGGTGACGCGAGAAACACATTGCGTGTATGCAAAGTCAAAGGGTATTTACTTCAAAGATTCAATGGGATGTATTAGCATTGAATTTCAAATTTTTACAAATAAATGCCATTGTTCTATGTATCATATGAGTATCACAGTGCTGTGCATTGCGTATGTATTCACCGCTATGTGTAATGTGAACTGTAGGTACTATGAGAACTTAATGGACTTTTCTCCATGCATGAACATCCCAGGTGATAATGAAACACCGTCCAACTATTCATTACTGCTTACAATTTTCGTTTTTCATTCCTCCTAGATTATGAAGCGGGATCTGATGTGAAATTATTATTGTTTTTTTAAGTAACAAAGATCCTAAAGCTCCAAAAACTAAGCTGAACCAATCCTCAACAAGAAGCTCAGAAGCCTAGTTTTACGAGAATGCACGAAGGTAAAGGAGGATTGCATAAATATCTTCCGCTAAAAATCAACAAAATCACGAGGATGGGGAGTACCGAAACAACATACAAGCCAGTAAGAGGAACTTTGGAGAGATAACGCAAAAAGCAATCAGGGAGGTGAAAAGGTAATATGCTGATGAACAGTGTCGACACAGGGAATACATTGAAGAATTCATTGACTAACTCTACACTGGGACGAGGCCTCTGCAAGAGAGCTGAGAGGTGGACTAGGACGGCCGGGACTCAGACTAACTTAGAGGCATTTCGACCGACCAGTGAAAGATCTGTTGTCCTCAGTTCCATTAGCAACGGCTTGCGCACCACACACCCTGAGGGATGCTGCTCCTGACACCCGGCTGGAAAGGCTTCATAATAATAGTAGGGAGTTCCAGTGACCACTGTTAAGGATATAAACGAAGAAAAATGACGTGAAATTCTCAAGAAGGCCAAAATATAAATACATAGCCCAAATAAAGATGAATGTATAATAGAAAAATTACCAAGGAGCAAGAGAGCTAGCGTTATATAGGGAAGGGTTAAGGGTTGTTGTCGACCCATACAAGAATTGAGTGACTAACGATAAAGATTTTAAGAAAGAGTTTGATGTGTGATGGGTGCCTAAATTCCCAGAAACAGATGAAAATTAACTTAAAGTTATTCCCAGATTACGTTTTACAACGATTTGTATTGGGTTTTGAATGGACGCGTAAGAATACGATGGCGCATATTATGCGATCGATTCTAAAGTATGCCAGCCGTATGTATTTTAGTGTTCTACGCATAGAATTCTATTGAGGTGGATGGAGCGACATAATCTCTCTTAGGGGGAGGGCAGCATTTTCCCCCTTGCCTGACCCTTGCTACGTCCATGCATACTGGTTGAAGTTCATCTTTTAACAGCTTTTTGCATATTCTTACTATTGAATTTATGATTTCCAATCACCTAAACTTGAATGAACTGGGTTTAAGTTTTAAGAGAGATACACCAGGGTTGAAATTTGTCATGAAAAAATCACTTGACTTGACCGGGATTCGAACCCGGATCTCCCAATTGCCGGACAGTTGTGTCAGCCAGAGCTGGCTAACACACCTGATTTGGAGTTGGCAATTGTTAGATCGGAGTTCGAATCCCGGTCAAGTCAAATTATTTTTTCAAGGCGAATTTCAACCCTGGTGTATATGCACCCGTGCGAGTGACATCATTTGTCAATGCAATGATTGAAAATTTAAGAGAGATTTCGACTTCTCCAGCATACCAAAATATCTGCCACTTACTGCAGAACACTTTGAGGTGTTTGTTAGCAAATATGAGCCGTTTTAAATGGAAACGACGCGCGTATGCTCTCCAGAGAGACTATAATTTGAAAAATAAGGAATTTTTAACATATAAATTTTTTCAGAAATTCTACCTCGGTATCTTATGTTTCCTTCGATGTTTTGAGAAATAAACAGATCAGTCACCGCATAAAGTTTCGCAGAATTACAAAAAAAATTCAAATGAGAAAGCTTTTTCCTCGCAGGACGTGAAAAAATGAGCCAAATGAAAGACTTATGTACACATATGCAGTTAGTTACTGGAATTTCAGTCATATAAAACAGAAGTTTTACACCATTAATATTAATGCAACACATTACATTCATGCTTCTAACGCCTGCTGAAATGAGCAAATAAAATTCCAATATGGTCTTTATTATGGCTGGGGAAAAACCTAGCTCAAACTACCTCAACTCACAAAATCAGCTATTCATTTTAAGCTTAATCTCGTCAGAATAATATTTCTAGCTCGGTACATGTCATGGTGCGTGAAGTAGGACCCGATTATCAAATGGCAATTTCCCACGTTACTGCTAGTGAAGGTGATATTTGTGAGTAATAATGTATTTCATTATATAATGGTTCTACTCAATTTTTTTCAAATACACTAATTTAAGGATTCATTTCCAACACATTTCTAGGCACAAAAATTTCTTGAGGGCCAGGCCTGAGAATTGCCTCCTTCCAATGTCTCTCATTTATCCTTCCGTCAGGGTGCGCCCACAAAAAGGAGCGTTGCACGCAAAAATTACATCTGTCGCTCACACGAGGGCTCTGTATTCCGAACCCGTCGAGCAGAAATTCGCTCTTTTCGCTTCGGGAGGAAAAGCGAGCGGGCAGGCACGAGGGGTGGAAGTGGAGAGGGGATGAGGGAATGGTGAACGACGCCTTCGCCGCCGCTGCCGATGTGTTATCCGCCGCAAAAGATTGAACTCCTTTCCTGCCCCCTCCCCGCTCCGAATACCTTCCCAACCCTCTCACATATTCTTGTTCTTTGCCGCGTGTGGACGTGAGGCGTCGAGTCTTTGAAATGCTCACCTGCACAGTGTAGGATCAATCCGTAGAACGAAGCTAAACTAGAATACATGGCGAGAACAGTGAAGGATTATACCACAATGTGTGTGAAAGAAAAAGTTGCAGCACTGATAACTAAGAGAAAATTAATATTTGTTGCCGCCTTTACACCTGGAATACCCTTAAACAATCATCAAACCACCTCTAATTAAGAAGGTGAGATGCATAGATGGGGCTGGGTTATGAAATCTGTAATCACTTCAGCCGCCTTGTTCATCTCCAAGGCAGATAGGGTTGGGTTACCTACATGTTAAAGGACATTTCAGGGCGAACACTTAGAATGTATAGCTCTCGGGTTTCCAACCGGGTGATGATGGTTTTTGACACCGACATTTCGAAAGCGTAGCCTGCCATCGTCCCCAGGGAGATCAGGAAATTCGTCCCCACCCTGAGAACGATGGCAGACTACGCCTTCGAAACGTCGCACAGTGGGCTGAAATGGAAAAAAGGTGGCCAAAATTCAAAAAGTGATTTTTCCAGCCAGGAAGCTGAAACTTTGTATAAACATTTTCAAAAGACCTGTGCATGCGATGACGCAAGGCACTTTTCTTAGTACTCAACAATTAACAATTTGCATGAGGTCAAATTTGCACAAATTTCACAAAAATGATAAACACTCAATTTTCTCACGAAATCTTCAAAATCAAGCCCTTCCTAACCTTTTATGGGTAAAGAATCGGAATAAAAAGTAGTGTAATTGGATGGAACTATTTTTTATCTTTGTTTAAATATAGTCTACTTCCATTTTCTTATATATATTCACCAAAGATATTAAACAAAATGGCGGACCCTCATTTTTGGTCATTTTTAAAAATATACGTAGAGAAATAGTTAATCGCATCGCCGAGCATGACGAAGTAACTTATATGGGGAAACAATACAAAGCTTTCACAGTGCAAATACGATGAGTGATGCTGCGACCGTTAGCGACGCCGAATTTCTCATAATTTTTTCTATCGCGCGGTCGAGTCTGGTCCAACCCGTCTGCAACGGGGAGTAAGGTGGCGCGGCAAGTTTGTGGAATGGATTGTAGCCGCATCCACTCCACTATAGAGATTTTCGAGAAACAAACATTGAAAAGAGCCTCCATGTATAATATTTTGGAGAAATTGCGGAAAAAATGGTGCATGTTATCACATGGGGTAAAGGTCTAGGAGGTACTGGAAGACTGCTTTCTTAGGGTGCACCGCGGGCGTTTCTCTTCTTGCCAACTTGACATCGCCTACTGACGAATACGTACACCTTTATCGGAGACAGCATGCAAGCCACACAGGATTATAGTCACCAACCCAAAGTTGGTGGATTGGATCTCTCGAAATTCCCTCTACAACTCCTAGTGATGTGGATACTCTGCTAACCACTTCAAGATTCCCTGCTTTTTAGAGTATGTGTACTCTAGGAGACAAGCAAATGTCTATTCTTTGAATAGTTCATTTGTAATGACTTTTATGGAGTTATTTTTTATATTCAATTACTTTAAATAGAAATACGTCAATATTTATGCTGAATCCTTAATATGATGCCAATTCCCTTTTTTAAATATTCTTTTCATAAAGAATGTGCATAAAATTGTACCAGCCTATTTCCTCTTTAAGCTTATAGTTTAGGCTCTATTTTAGGGACTGATTGTGTTAATGAATGAAAAAAATGCCTCGATTGGTAATCACACGTTTACAAATGTATGAAATACTGAATGGGAGTGAAAAATGCGTCATTTTGTATGAAGACAAATTACTTGTTAAATTGTCCCGCCGAAAGGTAGCATTTGAATGTGAATTATGAAGTTTTAAAAGATTTAAGTGATTACGTTAAGAGGTTTTTCTTAACGGATATGCGTCGCGGTGGGAACAAAGCTCACGGGATAACGTAGAGTTTTGAAGGGTTATGGCGAATGGCTAAAGGTAATTTTTTTTTCCGAACATTAGCTGCGAAATTTTCCAGGTTCTTCAACGCCGTCCTGTAAGTATGTCCGCACGATTAAAGATAATCGAGACATAACCTTGTACTTTGAGTAATTTAAAAAGATCAGAGTTGTGCTTGCATTACAACCCTTATAAGGCACTACTGGGCGTCCGGGGATATGTTTCCGCACTAGCAGCGAAAGATCAAAGAGAAGGAAAACAGAAAGTCTGATATCGTCTCATTCTGTGGCAACTCTTTCATTCGCTGCCTCTATGAGTTTAAGAGAAGAGGGAGATGAAGCAGCCTCCAAGCTCCTCAAATAAATTATCACGACCACACCACTAGGTCGAGAAGAGTAATTTCCAAGTGGAAGAAAATTGACCTGATGCCAACAACTAAGTCAGAGGAAGAGGCGCTATCGATAATTATTTCCATGCAACTCACAAAGGGCCAGTATATAGGTCTTCGGAAAGTAGCAGAAAGTCATGGCCAAAAAGTATATACTTATTACGAAAGAATATGGATGGCTAATAGTGCTACTTATCAAGGTGAAGTTACTATTTTAGAGGACTCGTGTGAAGTTAAACTTCAAAGCCTACTTGATCTTACAGCATCGCGTATCTTGGAATGCATTTACAGAGATTCAACAACCGCGCATAATATAAAATTGTTCATAGATTTGTAAATATAGCTTTGACGGAAGCTCAGGCCATTCTCAGAATAAGGAAAGATGTCATCGAGAACCGATGTGTGATGAATTCTTGTTCATCAGCTCCCTGGTGCCGCTTCGCTTATTAAACGGCGAAACAGGTAACAATGACAAAAAATAAAAAGACAATTCACTTTGAACTTTCCCCAATGTTTTATTGTTTCCGACCATGGTTTCGACAAAGTTTTGTCATTATCAAGGTAATAAAGGATCGAGGGGGCTGGGGAGTTGCAGCCGTGGGACACCAACTTTGGGTTGGTGACTATAATCCTGTGTGGCTTGTATGCTGTCTCCGTTAAAGGTGTACGTATTCGTCAGTAGGCGGCGTAGACTACATTAAAACAAAGATAAAAAATAGTTCCATTCAATTACACTACTTTTTATTCCGATTCTTTACCCATAAAAGGTTAGGAAGGACTTGATTTTGGAGATTTCGTGAGAAAATTGAGTGTACCTACATATATCATTTTTGTGAAATTTGTGCAACTTTGACCTCATGCAAATTGTTAATTGTTGAGTAATAAGAAAAATGCCTTGCGTCATCACATGCACAGGTCTTTTGAAAATGTTTATACAAAGTTTCAGCATCCTGGCTTGAAAAATCACTTTTTGAATTTTGGCCAGCATTTTTCCATTTCAGCCCACTGTGCGTCGGTGCAAAAAACCACCATCACACGGTTGGATACCCGAGAGTTATACATTCTACGCTGTATTTGGACCCAGCATTCCGAAAAAATTACAGCGTAATGTTGATATTATATACCATGTCATATGAACTGTCGAACAATTTAGCGATGGATTTGCGACTTCCTCCAAGCATGTTGATTTTCAAAAACTTGCGATCGTTATCCTCCCGTTAGTTGCTGCCAATCAAAACATCAGGAATCCTTGATCCTATGCGTTCGCGAATCACAAATTCAAAAGCCGCTAAGAGTAAGCTTGAGTTCAGTAAGACTTGCAAAAAAAGAAACTTTATATCCCGTTAAGATTTCCTTCAGTAAGAAAAGGACTTCAGCCAAAGAATTAACATGCAGATATCTGAGAAGGCTGGAAAGATATTCATAAGGTCTTTATAATGAGTTCAGAACTCGTGCAAGTCAACTACACAAATAAGGATGGAAATTGTTACCAAACTGGGAGTAAATATAAACATGTTCGCAATCGTTTCAGTGAGTATATTTCTTCTTAAGTAATCTTTTTCTTGATGCCGACAGAAAACTTTATAAACCGGGTTTAACACGGAAGATTAGATCATGTGCAGAAAATTATAGAAATAAACTGTAATAAGAACTGCTTAAAATGCCACATACAATAAGGGACCATCATAATTGCCATTGAGATTCTATAAATAGATTTTCTGACAGGTTATGTAGCTAATCTTGTCATGTAACATCCAAGGCATTTTATTTAATACGCTATGAAATTATAGCAGATCACCTAACATTCTACCTACAAAACTCTTACGTCTTTGAGGATTTGCTTTTGTTCAATGCATTTATACGCATTGATAGCATAATTTTTGTCGCGTCTCGTGAAATACATTTTGTAGGATTCTCTCCAGCCGCATACTTGCATGTATTTGCATTATACATACATTAATCATCGTAGGATGTTGCATCTCATCGCATGCAGCGCATTGCATATTAGTGTTGAAGCGCCCGCTGCATAAACCCTTGGGGGGCGACTTGCAGGGCAGATATACGTACGAAGAAACGCGCTCCTGTCCCTAGTCGGCAAATTGCATTGAACACTTGTCTCTAACGGCAACCATCTGCAATGAAGCCCTCATCCATATTTATCACCCAAATGCATGACCCATCGCTCTCACGAGAATGGTCAACCTATTTACGGAGACCGCTGGTCAAGTCCACATTTCCCCCTCATCACCCAGTTAACCTTCGACCCTCCTCTTCACTGCAGCACTTTACAGCACCGCCAGAGAATGTTCATATTCATATCCATTCTTATGCAACCCTCTCTCTTACCCAGCCAGAGGAAACATGACTTGTATCTAAAAGCTTTCCTTTATCAACGCTAGTGGTGGCCAATGCGCTCTTGCAATTTTATGGACGAAATCTTAAATTTAATATATTGGCGTTCACTTGTTCACTGCGCGTTTTCCCAGGACTCTGAAGTGAGAAAGACTTGAGATTAAATAAGGCAGCTGAGACCATGAATTTAGGTACCTTCCGGTATTGAGGACAATTAGATTCTATGGTGTTACACAAAGATGTCGAAGCAACAGTAACATTAAAAGATAAAACTCACTGAATGCTAGAATATGTTGAATGAATAACATCGCAAACATAGAGCACAAATCGCGAATTGTCATTCCTCATATTTTTTCTCGCCAAATTTACAATTCACATTATCACTCTATGAGTTTATGAAATAAAAACGATTTACCCACCATAATGCAACAGAGACTCGTTAATCGAGACTCTGTTGGATTTTGATGGGTCAATCTTCATTTTTTGCTAAGAAATAAGGAAAAACGTTTCTTTTCCTTCACAGCGTTTTAACTCCCAAAGTTAAGTAACTTCTCTTCTTATGTTTGCCACTAAATAGAGAAATACCGTAAACAAAATCATTTTTTATGCATACGCACACCAAATAATGTATTGGCGCAATACGCATCGCCAATACCTATTCGATGATTAAAAGACTGACAAATCTATATTCCGGAAAGTGTAAAGCTACGTTCAACCGTCACTGCTTCAAATCCCACTTCCGGGGAGTACTGTTAACAGTATTTCCATCCGAGAAGTGAATGACAGGAGCCTTCCTATCCATCCCATCGTCTATTATTTCCACTGCACCTCGACCATTCTTTCTTGCACTTCCGTAGAGGCCCAACAATCGAGTTTCTTCGACTTCCTTTTAATGAACAAGGAAGAGGCTCCATATTTTTTACATGAAACCAAGACTAAGTAGTAACTACTACCTTTATTTTCCAAATGATGAGAATATTTCGTAAAAGATACCGTATCATTACAAAAATTTAAGTGAAAGAGTCTTATATCCAATAGGAGAAAGCAATAATATAATTTTGATCCACCAGTGACTTCTTTCTTTCAGAACTTTTGAAACTAAATCATGGGACAACTCTTCGGTGAAATTTGACAAATAAGGAGTCTTCATGCTTGTTTCAATGATTTTGGATAAACTCGTGATGCTGTTGAAGCCATGTGCATACAACAATTATATTTGTTATTATATCTCTATTTTACTTATCAAATATTATTTTTTCCAATAAAAGTGTAAGCATGAGAGGTGATAGTCTTGTTTGACTTTTTCATGGTTCTATAGGTGGTTTGTTTCGAATAAAAATTTAAGATCGATTAAACTATTACTTTTTATTTAAGGTAATGCATGTACAATGCCTAATGAATTCACAATACTATTTTCATACTTTACTTTTACGTCTTATTCACTTCTTTTGAGCCATATCAAAAAAAGTCCATCTTGAAAATTTAAAAATACTTAAAAGTAGAAAATATATTATTTCTAACTATACACTTGTCTCGAAATGATTATTCGCTGGTCGAGAGAGTGATTTCGTAATACGTTCCCTCGATGAGCACATCGTCTATAACTCCATTCCTACTACTTCACCACCGCTAGGGATTGTTCATCTTCGTAATGTGTTTTTGGAAACTAGAGGCGCATTGTTTGATCCACCAGCTCGGATATACACCGCTAGGTTCAGTACAAAATCTGGAATAATGGAATTTCACCTCGCTGTTTACCATAACCTCAGCAATCGACGAGCTTACGGACCCTATTCCTCGAGCGAGTATGTGTGCATATTGATACACAACGTCTGACTTTTTCAGTCGTACTAGTTGAAAATGACGAGAAAGTTACTTCAAAACCGGTTTCAGTTATACAGAATAAAAAAATGAGGAAAAGTAATGTTTTTAAATCAACATGGATTTCATAAACTTCCAGAGTAAATTCACCTGCAATCAATTATGCGTGTTCGTATATGAGTGAGGCGGAAGCAGATCTAACTTGGTGAATTTTTCTGTGCCTCTTAACCTCTCTCGGTGTAGAACAGTTTGCAAGGGGGTTGACGGGAAAGAAAATCTGGTCATAGCATATGATATGAAAGGCATCGTGGACAAATCTGGCCTTATTAGCCGAAAAGCGAGATGGACGCTCCAACCAAACTTGCCAGGTTGCGCGATTGACCGCATATTTGGCGAGTTGAGCCACAAACATGGGACCAAATTTCAAAAAAATTGCGCCGGTCGCTGTTAGGGCGTGTTAACGAGCAGATCGTGCATTTTTAGGACGATAGTCAAAAGGAGATTGGAATGGAAGTGTAATGACATAACGTGGCGACATTTAGAACAAAGACACAAGCAATTAGATGATCCAGTGAGCCTATTTAGGCAAGATATGCGCTATGCCAATAGTTAACAGGATGGTTATGAATATAGTTTTGGGAGCATTAGCAGCAAATCACGTCAGTGAACGTCCAACGAGATGAGATCTTTCCGGGATTTTTCATTTGCTCCGGGAAATTAAAGAGGAAGGTAAAGTTTGAAGATAATAATTCGGTGGAGGTAGGTTGCCATGTTGCGATTCTATTCGTGTAAAAATAGATATATTAAGTTCTAGTGCACTTTTATACTGCATTTGTTAAATTAAAGCATATTGAAAAGCTTATGCAAAGCTATTCCGTGAAATTTATGAGCGAGACAAAGTTCAGGGCTGGAATACATGATTTTGCAATTTTGGCCGACTAGAGCGATTGCGTTCTATGCGCTATAGGACTCAACTCATCTGGCAACCCTGGCTCTGAGAATGGTCTTGTTCCGCTCGCAACATAAATGCCATCTAATGCGCAGAAAATTTTAAAATGTTTCCCAAATACGTGTCTCAGTGAGATCTCGTTAGTATTATTCACTCTATACCACAATGTAACAAGATAGCAACTAAACCCATAGGCAATTTTTTCGAGGCATTTCTTAAAACTTAACTTAAATGTGAGTACCTACGTGTGCAGTGATCCCTTGAACAGTGAACTATGCCACAGAGAAAAGTAAGTTTAAACTTTCAATTGTCACAGTAACTCATTAAATAACTCGAACAGTGGCTAGATGAAAAAAATCATTGCATGAAAACATGAATGAGATACCACACTTATTCCAGTATACAACGTAGAAATATGGAAGTGACATAGTCATCTTTCTCTCTCTTTCTCTTTATGGTTACAGAAACAGACTTTGTCCTCCTCATTTTAATGTCATCCTATAACGATGCGTGTTTCAAATTCATTTTAAATAGAATTCACTAGCCCGCCAAAGTTCTTCATTTTCTATTCTAATTACTCCCCAATTGGCTCTCAGAGCAATCTCTTAGATGATGGTTCTCAAGGCATTGAAATAAGAGACGTGCTTAAATGAAAATTAAGTCGACAGCATTAGTTCTAAATCACTTAAAAACTGCTATTCGACCGCCAAATACCGTTGAATTCATCCATTTCGTGTTTTATCGTTTAATGGTTTCCGCAAGCAGTGAAAAGCGGCGGTTTCAAACTTAATTATGGCCATAGCACATTACACGAGGAGGGAGAATATATATTTATAGCCTTCGGGTAATATAGTTCCCCTTTCCATCGACGAGAGGGCGCGCCGTTATACTGGGCAGCTGGTGCCACTCCAGGTACTCCACGGATATGGGCGAAATATTAAATTCAGAGGCGTATACATTTTGCCACCGGCTGGAGGCTCACATTTCGGGCATCTATCACCCATAAACAACCATATAAATGAATCCTCAAAAACACCTGCGATAAAATTACACTCATAAGGTAGTTTGAAATATAATATTTCACATTGAAATAAATAATTTTGGTCTAATTTTAAAGAAAAAATCTCACCCTTCCAAAGATACCAAAATATCAGCCCGTTACCGTAATGTGTTTTGCAAAATATTTTTAATTTACAAAATATTTGTCAAAAAATACCAGTCACATAACATGGGAAAGGGTACGTGTATGAGTATGTATTTATTTAAAATACAAGGGAATTCTATTACCCAGATCTTATCGAAAAATTGACTATACGAAGTCTGCATGTCTCCTCAACTATTAAAAATAAATTATCCAGCGCTGTAATTTTACAGTATTACAAATTATTTTCCATTTTTACGGAGTTTTAAACGAATGGCGGAAAAAATGAGTCGACTTAAAGAATGATATAGCTATTTTTATTTAATTACAGAAAATTGCAGTTATCAAAAAGTATGTAATTGCATTAGTAATGTTACATTTTTACTCCATGCTTCCAACAGCTGCTGAAAGTAAAAAGTAAAATTCTTATGTGGTCCCCATTATGACTAGGAAAATATCTTGCTCATTCTACATTCACAGCGAGTAAACGCTCGAGACAAGTTTTTGCCTGAATCATGCCAAAATTTATCTGCTCGATAAAACCAACCTGAAAATTAGGAACATTTAACTGGAATACACTCAAGATTGTGGTATTCAATTAGCTGCAAATACTTTGAAAACTACATCTCGCACAGTTTTTCATTTATTATTTTCCCACACTGTAAATATGATAAGTAGTCACTTTCAACTTTATTATCAGCGAACAATACTAACTCTTCTGACGCTGAGGTTTCCCTTTTCTATTTTTCTCTAGATTAAATCGTGTGTTTGCACTTTCACTACACACATATCGCACATCACATGATCTGCTGAAGGGCATGGACGTCTTTCCTTTCGGGCTGCTAACGGAAATTTTTATTGAAATCCTGCGGCAAAAATTAATGTATCCTTTAGAATGGAAATTTTCACTCGAGTACACTCAAGATTTTAAACGACGACGGGATATAAGCAGGAATATGCAACAAATTTCGCCACAAGTCATAACTTGCAATGTCAATTGGTAGTTTTGTTGCTTTTTGATATGGCGAGATATACGTGAAAAAAACTCGTCCTGTAGAAGCTTGGATATCCTAGTCTCAAGTTCGTGTCTTTTTCTTATCTGTTATCTACACATTCGTCAATTTCTAGACATCTTTTCTCAGTGCACCATACAATCTCGTTGATACCATTCACACTATTTTTGAATTTAGAGCTTATTAATGTTTTCAAACTCTACGCCATATTAATGTCTCAGGAGAAACCATTTTCATCTATCCTAAGGTGAATTGCCTTTGTTCACCCTATTGTAGAAATAGGGGTTCCATGGAGAGCGTCCATATTGAGTGCGTAGTATTTACAAGACTGTAGGGTGTATTTCAACAAAGGCTCGACCTTTCTTGACAAACGTATAAAAGGTGGTTGAAATACTAGATATCATCTCCGCTCTCTCCGATTTTCCCCATTTCTCCAATAGAAGATTAAACATCCAAATGAAAATTTAATTGGCAAACAGTGTTCATCCCAAGTTATTGCATTCCAAGTCATTGCACGTTTTCTGCAGAAGGTACAAATTTGCAGCTTTCAGACGTATCCCTTTCTGTCTGGAATGGCCCTCAAGAATAATAGGGCATTTGGAAACAAATTAATTTCTCAAGAAAAATGTTTTTCCTTACTTCGTGAACCTTCCCCATTCTTCCGCCTTTGCCTACTAATCCGAGGGTTATTCATAAAAGATGGAGATACGTGTCACTAGATAACAATGACAGCTCACACAAAAAGTTAGTAACCATTGAATACGTTTATTCGCTTTGCCTCGGGTTATGCGATTATCGACATTCCAGTCGTACTGTGTCGTTACACATTCCGCACGTCACCTATAATTCTTCTCCTTCATTTTTCCGTCTTTAGCCTTCTACTTTCTCTCTCCCCTTCTATCTTCACTTTTGTTCTCTCCACCAACCCCTCCTTTTTGGTAGATGAATATATTTATACCATATCCTACTTCTCTAACTCAGTGAGTTGAAGCACGTAGGGCCGGTTTACAATGTCTGGTTAAACTTCACGTTAGGTAACGTGGGCATTAAGTTAATCTTCACGTTCTCGAGAGGTTCGGTTTTATGAAGCAAATCCAACGTCTGGTTAGTTGACGCGAGCTCCAAGGACTAGAAAGTGTACTAAAAATAGTTCTCATACCGCGAAAAATGGAAAAAATTAATAACAATAATATAAATATCTCAACATAGGTATTTTCAAGTTGTTTATGTGCTCGAAAAGGAGCCATTGTGCGAAATGGATGAGAAGAGGTGATTAAATCTAAGCAGAGAGTAACAAATGCTGTTCATCGAATTTATTTTGGATGAACTTACAATTGATGGTTAACATCATTCCATGTAAACCACCGATTGTAAAACCGACTTTAGAGCTTAACCAGCCGGACTTAACGCTAACGTGAAGTTTAACTAGACATTGTAAAACTGGCCCGTAGTGAATTAAAAGTAATTGATAATGCGAATTTGCAGATTTAAAAATCCTTCTATTTAGTTTACATATGTAGTCCCAGTATTATTGTTTTTTCCTGGAATTCAATCATGATATAAAACATGTCTGCAACAGATTCACTACAATAACAGCCATATACCACGAAAAAAAATCTTCTCAGTCCTAATGCCCACGCTCTCTCTTCGCTACTTCAGTAAAAGAAGTGGTGACCTTTGATTCGCAGCCATGTTTGATAAAGAGTGTTAAAGGGGGGGAGGATGAGAGCGGGAGGGATTATGGGAAGGATAGAGGGCGGTAGCAGCATCACTTGCGAGACGGGAGAGTCGATGACGTATTGCGGCATGGAAGATAAGGGGATGAAACGAGGGGTGGTTTTGTGGGCCGAGAGAGGGTTCGCGGACAAAAATGGACGCCGTGATCCCTGGGATCTTTGTGATCGAAGCGTGGGGGAGGGCTTAAAGGCGGCGAACCCATCACATGGTGATGTCCTCCCGAAAATCGAATTCCGCACACATTCTCGGGCCAACCTCCACTTCCCTGGACCGCTCCGAATATCATACCACTCCTTCCCCCCGCCCCTACACGCAACTCCAGAGGGGAGGAGAGAAGGGAACGAAGGGTGGTGCACTCTCTTGCACGCCCCTGCTCGTCAGAATGGGAGAGATTAGAGGGGGGAGACGTGGGAAGGGAGGAGCGAAGGGGAGATGTTCAGATGGGAACGGGAAAGGCAGAAGGACGAGTGTAAAAATGGCCGAGACGCACGTCAGTTGCACTTCGGCAAAAGGATATTGGGGGACACGATATAAGTACGTAGTGAAATCCAACATCTATGGATATCTTTTTCATTAACTCGGTGATGTAAGGCGTGACTTTAAGGGAATTCATTTTTAAATCTACATCTATATATTACCCTGCAAGCCATCTGAAACGAGTGAGGCAGGAGGTCAGTTAATTCATTTATTTGTTTATTTCGCCACCAAAAACGGTAAAAAGGCTATTGCATTGGCTGAAATAATCAATAAATAAATTAAATTTTCAAACAAAAACATAATAAACATTAAATAAAACAATACTGAGGCAAGAGTAAGAAAGGGACTTAGGGATTGGAGAGGGGTGGATCATTTAAGGGGCGTTTCAGGGAGGATTTGAAAACGGTGGCAGAGGAGGAAAGGTCCAAGGAAGGTTATTTCGAGGCCAAGGAGTTAAACAAGGAGGGGAGGCAATTCGGTGGAAGAGAGAGCGCTGGGAGATGGAAAGACGGAATCAGGGAGTTTGCAGTAGACAGTTGCTGCGTAAGGGTCGGGGAGGAACATGAATACTAAGGAGAGGGAGTATATCATTAGTCCGTAGAGATCCGCTGAAGATTCTGTGTAGGAACATCATATCTGGTAGGGCACGGCGGTGAGTTATGTGAGAAATGCCAAGGTTATCACCAACATGCACCATAATGTACTAGATTTTTTTCACCATCATGCACCACCATTTTATTCATTAACTCGGTCATATACGTTTCATTAACTCGGTGATGTGAGGCATGACTTCGAGGGAATTCATTTTTAAATCTACATCTACATATAACCCTGCAGGCTATCTCAAACGTGTGAGGTAGGAGGTCAGTTATCACCAACATGCACCATAATATACCAGTCATTTTCAAAATCATGCACCACCCTTAACGGAAGCTGCCGATTCAACTTAAACTATTCGAATACATGTTTATTGCAACTACTTTAACGATAAAAGAGAGTCATGCAGGCATCATGCAAAACGTGGTGTCAGTTGTACGCTGGATGTTTAGAAAAAGCATAAGGGAGCAAATCAACAAATCATTTACAATACCTGTCAAATGACCTACTTCAAAGTCTCATTGGTGGCATTTGTGGTCTCTAATCGATCGCAGTAAATAAAACAGTTTGAACCTGTGTTCTGTAGTCTATTTCTCTAAAACAATTCTCATGACCGGATCAGCAGTACCATGTTGGAGTTCACGAGATTTTAATGGCGTCGTCTGAAAATATGATGGGTTTGAATTTCCCCAAAATACTATATCCAATTTTTAATGAACTGTTTGAAAGCGATTCCCATCCCAGTTGTTGTAACAGCTCAGTAACACTAACGAAATTATCTCACTGATTTTTAGCAGCTTCCCGATCTTCGGTGCCTGCGTTCCAATTCTATTTTTAACCCTACCTCATGAGGGTCCGAAATACTTGGAGCGTACTCCAAGGGGGGTCTATCAGGGGATAAGTGGCTGTTTTCTCTGGCTTAATTGTCGCAAATGTCAATGATGAAAAAGAACACTGCGCATTTTCCACAGAATTTTTATTTAGTACGACGGACTAGTTTCAACGCATAGCGTCATCTAATACGTTTACTCCAGTCGTTAAAACGTATGCGCTGAAACTAGTCTCAGCATGTAAAAATCCTGCGGAAAAACACCTAGAGGCCTTTTCCCTCACCCATTGACAGAATTTAAAACGAACCCTCAGTCACTGATATAAGGGCGCTACCAAAACCAAACCGAATTCCACATCTCCTGCCGGGAACAAAACAAGCCTCAACCTATACGTAGGTCTGCGTTTCACCGGTTCCTCCACACCACGGGTAAATAATAATAATAATAACTTGTCTTTCGAGAAAATTTAGGACTGTAGATTCCTCTCTTACAATTAACTCACTAGACTAACACAAACATTCATGTCCTGGGCAGTGAATAATCTACCCAGGCGGGATTCGGACCCGCGACCCTCAGGATAGGTGCCGAGGACTTTACCCCGCCGCCACCGGGGCCGACACCGGGTAAATTTCACTGAGCCATCATGCTATCCGGGAAGAAAAGAGATCCCGAAATTTAACAGTCTTCTCTACAATAATCTGCTAATTGCTAATGTAGAAAATTCACTAATAACGTCAGGCTTAACCTTGTTAAACCTCTCCATACTTAAAGGAAATTAAAATACACTTTGTATAGGTTCACTAGATGGGTTTATTGAGAACGGCCATGGTTTCGTCACATAATGACCTGAAGATGTCATTGTGTGACGAAACAATGGTCGTTCTCCATAAACCCATCTAGTGAACCTATACAGAGTGTATTTTAATTTCCGTTAAGTAGAAAACTCATTCAAGCGATTCTGGCTGGCGCAATAGAAAATGTTGCCAATCCCGGGCCTATGTCGGCTCACTCATTTCGTCTCAGACTCATTGGCACCGATCAATCGTTTATCGTGCACAATCCACAGACGCCAAGCAAGGATTTTCGCTCGGCACCAGAACAAGCATGAAAGTACATCGAAGTATGGTGTTGCACCGGGACAAATAATTCGCCATAGCCCAAAATAACGACCGCTCGCCTTTACCCGCATTTATCTGTATCTCATCAAAAGAGAAGGGCCCAAACATTTGAGTCTTTAGCCAATGTGCTGCGCCAACTCAAGTTTCGCGCTGGCATATTAGTCTAATACCCGGTTGAACGAGATCACAACTCACATTTTGACATTATTCATGAAGTTATAGTAAAGGAATGGGTCTCCTTGCATACATTTCTGCAATGTTACCGTCTTAGTATCCCGCTATCAAAGAGTTGAGCACATTAAAATCATCTTTCTAGCTTGTGGTTTGAATTATAACCAGCGGAACCGACACCTGGGCCGCAAATTTGGTAAAAGAGACTTATCGAATCAGCGAAATATGTGAAAATTCAAGAGGAAAAATTACTCACCTTTACCGCGACTTGAACCCGAGTCCCTCGAGATAGCAAAATCCCGTCAAAAATCTACCTGGGAGAATGATTCCTTAGTAGCACAACTGGCTAAAGCATTCAGCACGATGTTAAGAGGGTCTGAGCTCAGATCCCGACCAAGGCGCATAATTTTTCCCGTGGAATTCCGCACTCATGAGCAGTTGCGGGCGACTCGGTAAAGGTGTTACCGTGGCTAGTTCCGTTAAACTCGAAATTTGTCAACGTGATATGCTTCATAATCCCATTCCAATCCCAGCTTTTCTTAAGCGTTGGTTTAACAGAGGCATATTTTATTGGATTTTGATACATTGGATCAATGTTTTCGGGTCTGCATTATTAGTACAAGGAATCCTTAAGCAAACAGTGATGAACAGTAGCATACAAGAAGAACATAGCGCACAAAACATAGCGAAGAAATAATCGGCAAAAGATGTCAAGTAGGGATGCTTTCATTCTCCGTTTGGACCTTATCTTGAGTTTGAAGAAAACACCCGCATAGAAGAGGATAGAAGAGGTACACGCCTATTTAAATTAACTTATTAGGTCTCGCTTGGTGGCACAAATTTTGCAGGAATCGGATTGAGATATTTGAGATAACAAAAATAAAACGTATAAATCAATCACGTAGACAGAAACGTTCAACGCTAATTAAGGAGCGATTCGAAAAATCGTTAAAATCTCCGTCAGTCGTATACACTAAAGAGGGCAAAACAAAAAGATTCACTTCTGATAGGAGTGATTTATATATTTTTTCTCCAAATGTAAATCGCATTGAAAGCAAAGGAAATCGCTAACATGCTCCATATAAAATGCAAACGTAGTGCAGGCAAAAGATTTTGAAGAAAATTCAAATTATGACTTTCAATTGCAAGATTTCTTAAGAGTATATGTTTCCTATCTCATACAAGAGGAACATAATTGAAGGT
Organism: Ceriagrion tenellum; assembly: GCA_963169105.1. Taxonomy (NCBI): domain Eukaryota; kingdom Metazoa; phylum Arthropoda; class Insecta; order Odonata; family Coenagrionidae; genus Ceriagrion; species Ceriagrion tenellum. The sequence continues at coordinate 120,530,845 of OY720642.1, read as the reverse complement.
AAATCAGAGGGAAAAGTCCCCAGAGGAAGACGCAGGGATAAGTTCATGGACCAAATAAAAAGGAAAGTACATACGAAGAGATATCAGGAGGTAACGGAACTAGCATTAGATAGGGAAGGGTGGAGGGCTGAAGTCAACCAAACTAAGGATTAAACGACGAATTATGATGATCTTATACAAAGCTGAAATACGTCAAAGATACTATATCTGGAACTCTTATATTTTTTGGAAGTAACATAAATAATGGTCAAACTGCGTGCCTTTATTTCAATTGCTAATAAATAAAGGGCATTATGAGTTCATCTAATAGATTACTCAGACGCGGGATGAATAATGGTCAACCCTCGTGTCTCTATCTCAATGTACAAACATGTCTTGCGGGGAGCTTCAATGGGGAAGTTCCGAGGAAAATACGTAGAAGTTCCTCTTGAAACTATGCCGTGACGCGAGGAAGCATTTTGGGACGGAATTCGGCAACCTATTTTTTTCTTTTTTATCGCGAATTCGATACGAGGAGCGAACATTTGCAGCGCGGACGGCGACGCGTGAACCAATTTGTCGGTCGGTGAGGCCACTGGACGGCGAGGAACAGAAAAGGGGAGTGAAAGGCTATGCGGTCATTATTTCTTTTTTTTTCGCGCTGGCCAAGCGATTGTCAGGTGGATGGGGTGATGGATGTACGAATACGCTGTGCCACGCCCACCTCCGCGCCGACGACGCGTGTAATGGGAGTCAATCGGAGCGGAGCGAATATAAATCGCGCCACACGGAAACCATTGGAACTCATCACGCAGTCATGCACATTATTCATACGTACATCCGCTATATATTATGATCGCTCTCAGCCGACTGTGTTTTTCTCCATAAAAATGATATTTCATAAAACTCTGAGGAACGCTGCCTGTAATTTATTAGCCTCTCAGAGTCCATTCAAAATCGCTCGATTATTTTATACTATTTTAGGGAAAGCCACAGCAAAGTTTACTGGAATCTCTAGATATCATAATTAATTTGCAAAAATAAAATTACTTTTCAAGTTTAGCAAAGAAAATTAAACCGGTGTCGTTATGAAAAATGACCGGAACTCATTCGATGAAGGTAAAGTATTATATAATACTTCTTAGTGATGATAAGAATTACTTTTCATCCTTAAACCCATCCCATCCTAAGTTCGCAATTAAGTCAGAATTCATTCTGGCACGTGTTACGAGACATACCGTGATATATAACAAATATTTCTGATAGAATGTTACCAATGATCAACATCTGTAATATGAAACTGATGCTGCTATTCCGAGGTCTTTGGTAGGTACTTTGCTGAAATAACAATTTATTTTAGTGATACCATAACAACTTAATTTTACTGGAAGTTGCAATACATCTACAATTACGTAATACCCTACGAGCCACCACGAGGTTGTGTGGCAGGGGGTGAAGATCACCAAACATGCACTATTGACATGCAACTAGGATATTTAATGGAGACATGCTAGATAATAGGGTCACATATAGCTAGATGGTTAGTATCTACATAATAAGAAAGGGATTTTTTGTTGTTATTACATGCATAATGTACTACAGACTACTCTAACTATAATTCACCTACCTACCCTTTGCTACACTCTCTATTGTTCTCTCTTATGGTACGCGGGAAAAATGACATTTTAAATCTATCGGTACGACAATCTATCTCTCTAATCTTGTTAATATGATCAAACCTAGCATAATACGCAGGGGTTCTCAATATATATCTAACGTCATCTGTGAACAAATCGGTTTCGAACTTACTTAAAAGGTTTAACCTATATTTTAACCTGCGTTTTGATAGTAATTCACATCCTAGTTCTTCTAATAAACTCGTAACACTTATACAATTATCACAACGGCCTTTAACAAATCTAGCGGATCTCCTTTGCACACGCTCTAATTCTTTTATCATACCTTCCTCGTACAGATCCCATAACTAGAGGCATATTCTAAATGAGGCCTGACAAGTGTAAAATAGCTTCTTTCTCGTACTCTCTCATCACATTTGCCTAGAACCCTTTTTACGAATCCTAATCTACGGTTTGCTACACTAGTTATTTCCCTGATGTGTTTCCCTCGTGACATGTCATCAGCGATGGTGACGCCTAAGTATTTAATAGATTCTACGTTAGATATTTTCTTTTCTTTGATGTAATATTTATTCCGGGGAAAGCCATTCTTTTCCAAAAGTTCATTATCGCGCATTTCTTCAAATTTAATTTTAGCTGCCATCTATCACACCAATCATCAATCGCATCTAAATCCTTAGCTAAAAACTGACTGTCCTCTTCATTTCTAATTTCCTTACACACTACCGCATCATCGGCAAAAATACGGAGCTTGCTATTTTTTACTACTGTATTCAAGTCATTTACGTAGAGAAGAAATAAAATTGGCCTATCATGCTTCCCTGGGGAACACCCGATGTAACTTTTACTTCGCCTGAGCTGACACCATATAATACCACCCTTTGAATGCGTTCATGTAAGAAGTCTCCTATCCAGCGTACTATATTATTGTCTATCCCGTATGATGCTAACTTCGCGAGTAACTTACAGTGGGGAACCTTGTCAAACGCTTTTTTAATGTCAAGAAACGTTGCGTCTACCTGTACGTTACCTTCCCGGGAAACTAAAATATCATGGGCAAAAAGACCTAATTGAGTTTCGCTAGACCGTCCCTTTCTGAACCCATGCCGGTTTGTTATCAATAAATCCTGGCTGTCGAGGTGTCCCATTATTGATGTAACTATTATATGCTCTATAATTTTACATGATAGTGACGTTAATGATATTGGTCTATAATTACATGGCTGTTCCCTATCTCCGCTTTTATAAATTGGGGTCACGTTTGCTATCTTCCAGTCTTTGGGAACCGCGTGTTCTTCGAGGGATTTGTTAAATATTACTTTAAGATACGGAGCCATTTCGAGAGCTAATTCTTTATAAACACGAGCTGGAATTTCATCAGGACCTGAGGACTTGTTCGGGCTAATGTTACTTAGTAAGGATACGATTCCGCTACAAGATATATTGATCGGGGGCATTGGTTGCTGAAATCGGTTTGGTATTCTTTCGTGCAAACTACGCTTAGATTGATTAAATATTGACAATAGGTAAAATGAGTATAATTAATATGCGTCTCTCGTGAAATGATATGCTTTCACAAATTTCAACTTTGTCTATGCCTAATTATCTTTCCCAAATAATTGGAAAATTTCCAATTTATGTATTTTCATAAGGTTCGGTAAAACTCTGACATTTGAACTCTCCCAAGGACTATGTTTTTCGAAGGAAGCATTTAACTTATGCTAAGAAGACCCAAGAAATTGCTAAATTCTACCATTATTACAATGCGCAACTGATTAAAAAATATTTTCATAACAATTAAGAGGGCTGAATTGGTTAACAGTTTCCGGATCAACTCCGTGGAAGTTGATTCAACAAATGAAACTTAACTCTACTAATTTTGATTCAGGCCCAAATAATTTCATCTTATCAGCAAGCATACAATGACCTCAATTCTATGAAACTAGTTGAACCATAAGAAAAGTTGAAAAAACAAAACAAAGTTTTCTTTTTCATTCAACACTCTGAATTATAAAGATAGTTTTCTAAAATTTCCTTCATGCTCGTTCCTTTGGATCCTCGTGCGGTGGTAGCCAACACTGCCCGTCATTAACTCTTAGCGTTTCTGAAGCAGGAATCCGCAAAGTGGGGGGCACATTCGATAGGCCGACCAATATTGAGTGGTTCCATGAAATCCATGCATGAACTCCGCGACTTAAACCGCTGCTCCCGTTGAATCCAATCCCTCCCTCCAAACCACGTGCCAGGGAACCACCGCCGATAGCAGAGCACTCACCAGCCCTCCTACCGACCCACCCCATCACTCCTCGCCCCCTCCCAACCCTCGCTCGCTCAATGCAGTCGTGGTCTGATCCGGAGCTTCAAAATTACAGGCCTGACTGCTCGATTTTTTTATTTACATATACATACCACCCTGCGAGCCGCCGCATGGGCATGTGGCAGGGGATGTTAGGATACTAGCCGTGTAAAGATGTAAGGGATAAGGTTTTGGGAGGTTAAGGTAGTCCGAGCGAGATAGTTCTCTAGTCATAATAGAGACCATAATCAAATTATACATATTAATTTCATCAGCTGTAGGACATATGAATTAAATATTGCCTTATAAATAGTGCAATAATATAGTTTTATATGACAGAAATGGTAATTAATTTAATTAAAATATCTAAATAAGTCTTCAACTTGACTCATTCTTTTCGCGCAGTGCGTTTGAAACTCCTTCAAAACGGAAGGTTTTTTGAGATCCCGAAGAATTTACTGCGGTGACAATATGATTAACTTTCAAACATAGTTGAGAAAACATACAAACTACACACTAAAATTTTTGACGAGATTTAGGTGTTAACAATTCTTCATTTTTTAAATAAGCTCTCTCTGGAGTGCATACACGTACCATATCCCATGTTAAATGGCTGGTATTTTTGGCAAATATCTCCGAAAGTAATGTGATAAGGAGTTGAATTTTTAGTGTCATTGGATAGGTGAGATGTATTTCTTTAAAATGAGACCAAAGTCATTGATTTCTAAGTAAAATGATATTTCGCTCAAACTTATACCTTAAATGGTGGCGTGTATTATGGGAGTGTATTCAGTGGGGCTCAGTTTTTATTGTGGTTGCTATTTGTGCGCGGAAAGAGCGAGGTTTTGTACCTTTCTGTTTGGCAATGTATCTGTCTTTTTTATCTCATCTGTCAGACCTACAGATGCAGTAAGGCGCCGTGATAATATCTATGTGTCGCTCTGAAACAAACCAGTTCTGAATGTCTCAAACAAAGCCTAGCGTTTACCCTCCAAGTCACCAGGGGCTCCTACCCTCCAAGTCTCCAGGGGCTCCAACTCCAATCCCTATTAATCGTTGCATCTTTGAAAATATTAGTGTCCAAACGGAGATAAGGGGTAGAAGGTTATTATGGCATGTAAGACTAGGTCAGTCGCATATAATTTCTTTAGATAAGGTAATGAATCGTCATTGATAATGGAAGAACTTCTAAAACCTCTGGAATGCGCTGTTATAACAACATATGGACATGAAAACTGAAGAAGGTTATTCAAGGTGGACATTTTTTTTCGACTTATCAGAGTCGCATAAGTAAATAGCACGTTGCCCATCATGAAAGCTGCAGTAGGTTGTGCAGCGAAGGGAACGCTGAGAGATATACAGGGAACTATATTTGGTGCCACAGTGGAAGGTGATCGCGTTGTCTCTATCAAATATTCGCCGAGTCCTCGTGTCCCTGGCTCCAGGCGAACAAATACCCAGGACATTATTCTTCTCAATGATCACTGCACAATCCAATTTGACCTTATAAAAGGACTTTCTCTCTCTCTACCCCATTTGACTGCCAGGGAGACAGCACCTTTCGCTATTTGGTTCCTCCTTCTAACGCACGAGAGAGAGAGATAGACTTACACGTCCCTCTACTTCATCCGCACGAGAGAGAATTGATTACTAATTACTTATAGACTAATATTGTAATGGTATAAATATGGCCGCCAGATCATCCGAACAATAAGCCTCAATAGCCGTTGCTAGGGACGCGTAATTGGGAATACGGGAGTAAATAATCCAACAGAGGAGGAATCGATGGACGTATGGGCAAACAATTATGGAAAAGAAAAAAGGGAGAGGCAGTCGAGGGTAAAAGACGTGAAGGGAGGAGAGAGAGAGACGAAACTGAAGGAAAATCGACGTACGGAGATATACTGAGGAAGATGACGGCATAGTAAGACCGCGGAAATAGCGGCAGTGGTTTGGATTTCAGCGGAAGTTTAGGAGAGGACGAGAGATGAAAAGAAAATACAGCCGAAAGGCAGCGGAGGGAACGAGACAGGCTGCGCACGTGGAGGCAGGAGATCCGGGGAGGATAAGTGGAAACACAACCAATAATTCAAATAGAAAAAAGAACTCTCGCACCCAAATAGCCATTAAATTCATACAAAAAGAGTTTAAATTTTAATTCTGTTCAATCTCATACTGGACACCTTTTGTCTCTTCCTGAAAACCTATAGTAACTAATTACCTGTTTTTCTTTTATAACTAAAGGGATAAGAATCTATTTGTTAACCTAAATACCTCCAAGTTCGCCTAGTAAATTGGGCCCAATATAATTCCAACTGATAATTGATTGCTTATGATAATTTAAAAAGAGCCATACTTTGAAAATAAATGTATTTTCATGTGTTTGATGTGTTTAAAAGTGATGTTGCATTAGCTTGTCACATGATTCATGCGTTTTTTCTTAAAAAAGAGGTAAGTTGGGTTACGAAATTTGCATCAAGATGGAGCAGCCGTTGAAAGAAAGGATAAGTTATAGAATTGGTAGCGTTACAATATGTTATAATCAACTCGTGTGGTTTCCATTCAAGGACTTGACCTCCTTTTTATGTCGCAGGTGACATAAAAATGATCCGCTTTCGTGAATCTTTATCACCTCTTTTGTTACTTAGAATCAAATTATGTTTTTACCGCATCCAAAGTCAAGTAAAGTAATGATTTGTATTGGTATGGTTGAGAGTATATTGAGATATGGAATCACAGTTTGGGGTAAGGCATCTAACGCACTGTTAAACACGATAATTAGAAACAAAAATAGAATATTGAATTTAATTGATGTGGATGGATTCTTATCTTGTAGTAATATTGACCTAAAAACACAGGACACAATATAATATTTTAACTGCTAAAATGGTTAATCGTAGTAGAAAACTATTTTTAAAAAGAGTACACAATTCCTTGTAATAATACACATTGTATTCACAAATGAAAAAACGACTTCGTTTTCTTCCACTGATTTATTTTTTTGGTACAACATGTTTCGAAACATAGAGGTCATTTTCAAGTACCTAAAAACGAAGTCGTTTTTTCATTTGTGAATATCAACTTCCACATAGTTGAGCCTGATACCATTGAACACATTGTATTCTTTAACGAAATATTCCTTTGTTGAAAACGTATGATTATTGTAATTTATATGGCAAAAGGTTGGCCAAATATATCATACCAAATATCTTTAATTGTGTGCCTAAGCAACTATATAATCTAGAAGGTTTTACAGAAGTTAAGAAAAAGGTCAAAAAATGGTTAATTAGTGGAATTAGGAATCTGTAATCTCTTATAATAATCTGTTATACTATGGCAAAGCTATATTTTTCCTTATTTTCGTTTTACAGGTTTTTTTTAGCTTTTTCAGTGTATATTTATTGTTTATCATACTGTGTATATTATTGTATTGTATGTATATTGTATTTTATTGTACTGTTTACGTATTATATTATATTGATTTTTTTAATACCATACCGCTCTGCATGAATATTATGGAACCTTCTCATCAGCCATGTGGCTTAGAGGGAGCAAGGACTTATATATGCAATAAATTATAATTATTTTTATCATTAAAGCATATTTATTGTTGAAAAAAGTGATGGATATACAGTAATTAATTTGCGGAGAATTTTCTGAATATTTGCCAAGAATGCCTCGCCATAATAGTGCTATTGCTTTCCCAAATACATAGGCATACATGTATTGTGAATAAAAGTAAAGTGGTTTTGGAATGCGGCTTCCCGCTTGAAATAATTGCCTAACTTCTTAGAATCTCGCCATGAGAATATCACAGCGAGCACTTTCCCGGGCTTTTCGTAGGTATTGCTAATTAAAAGTTGGAGGCGGTAGTGTTACGGCCTGCACTCCAAGTAGGCTATGGTCCGATCTCGACTAGGGCGTGCGTACGCAATGCGTCATAAAAAAAAGATCGGTGAACAGTGAATGTGGAAGAGGAGAACATGGAAATGGGAGTGGGAATAGGAAAGAGGGTCGTCTACTTCCTGTGTAATTCCCAAAATCCAACCCCCACGCGTACGGAATCGGTTCTCACTACCAAAGGCGGAGATTTTCCAGTTTGATGATCTCATATTTTTTCATTTCACGGAACGTCGACAGCGCGGATTTGGCATTTTTCGTTCCTTCCTCACTCTCTAAAGACACACCACCGAATGAGTTGAAGCCGAACCCTGCGAGAGATCGCGTGGGCGCGTGTTTCGCACATTTATATTTCGGTGGAAAAGTGAGCACGCCTTCGCTAGAATGTGCGTTCCTTTAGATAGAGAGAAAATCATCCATCCCTGAAACGATCTCTCTCCATTCTCCCAGTCCCTATTTCCATCCCGTTGAAGAAGAGAAAAGAAGAACAAAAGGCTTGGATATTATATATATCGTCTTGTTTATATTTTTTATTCACCGAGATTAACCCTTGGAGGGAGGGGGTGGAGCAAAACGAATCAAAGTGAGACGTCTATCATCGAGGAGTAATAGAACCTGCACCTACAGGTATTCGCTGGCTCATTACAACTATGACCATAAACACAGCAATCGAATGAAGTCAACAGTTACTGGCGAGATTTAGGGAACTTAATTATTACAATGAAGAGCACTAGATGTTGTACTGTCCACTATTTTTAATACATAAAACTTTACAACACGTGTTTCGGCACTTTATTGGCCATCATTAACCACACTGTACCTGATTATGGCCAATAAAGTGCCGAAACACGTGTTGTAAAGTTTTATGTATTAAAAATAGTGGACAGTACAACATCTAGTGCTCTTCATTTTTTAAATAGCAATCGATTTGTTTAAGCCAATATTCTGGATTATGAAGCTTATAAAATATTTAAGCAAACAAATATTCACAATTTTAGGAGCTGCAATGTGTGTAATAAAAACAGATGTGGCTAAACAAAGTAAGCAAAAAATAAACCAGTAATGACTTGGATCCTCCAATAACACGACTAACTTTCACCTAAAGCAATACTTAATCAACCTTTTATAAGTCAACCCGATGTAGAGACTTAGTTGTTAGAAAAAAATGTGGGTTATTATATGTAGTACCTGTATTTATGTCCAGGGGTCTCATTAATGATGAAGACGTGCAATTCAAAGGAGGAAGAGGGAGCGAGTCACAGCACTCGTCTTTGAAACACTAATCCTCTCATTTGGAAGTTGTAACCGCTCTCCTTCGCTCCCCTCGCCCTCTTAAAAAAATTCCCCATCAAAAAAAGTCAATTACCCAGCACTCCACACTTACCAACGCCATCTATCCCTCCCCCCAAACACTTGTTAACAAGACTTACTCTCTTCAAACACACCACAAACACCGCGAGGACGAAAAGTGAATAAAGAGGTCGCCACGATGACGGCCGAAGGCAAGAAAGGGTCCCTTTGAATGACAAGGCCAACGGAAGGGTGTGAATAAATGAATGGACACGAGAAGAGAGGGACCTCGAGAGTGGACGTACCCCTGAGGGGTATTTAAGGGAAACATGAACCACGTCATCCCCCGAATCCCTTCGTCATCACAAATTTTACAGTGAAGGAGAAAAGGATTGAAGGTAGTATGAGCGAGATAGTTTCCCAGTCATAATGGAGACCATCTTCGAATTATACGTTTTGGTTTCAGCAGCAGTAGGAAGCATGAATTAAATATTGCATATTTCATGACGAAGTGGTATACTTTCGAATGACTAAAATTATAAGTTATTTAATAAAATTAAGAATGAGTCTAATCCAAATGTCGATTCTCGATTCCACCAATTCTAAGGATTAGAATCGGTATCGAGAATTGATCGCCTAAAGTCGATTGAGATTCCATCGACTCCAGATAGATAAATATTCAAATCAAACTTCATTCATCACATCATATTAGTCTCAGTAATTTTGGGTGTAGGCTATCAATTTGTACTTTTTATCTACCTCAATAAGCTGAGGATACATTTGCTATTTGTTAATAAACATACTTTTTCAGCGACTTAATTGTCTTTGTTACTTTCTTTCAGCCAATACTTGACTTTAAATAATAGTCGTGCGCTACTGGAATATCAATATCCCACCTGTTATTAGGAATAAGAATCGATGTAATCGGAATCGGGAATCGATTTGAAATAATCGTAATCGGAATCGAAAAAAAGTGGAATCGACTCATCCCTAAATAAAATATCTAAATAAGTCTTTCCCTTGAGTCATTTCATTCTCGCTGCACGTTTAACGCTGCGTAAAACTACACACTTAATTTTATACGATACCGAGGAGTTATAAATTCTGCATTTTCGTAATATCATCTCTCTGAAGTGAATGCACGTACCATTTCCCATATAAAAGGGCCAGTATCTTTCGTAAAAAATCTCGGAAAGTAGTTAGGTAAGGGACTGATATTTTGGTATCCTCGGAAAGATGAGATATTTTTCTTTAAAATGAAACCAAACTCATTGATTTCTAGGTGAAATGATATTTCGCTCAAACTACCTCAGGGTGGCTGGAGAGATAATCGTGAGTCATCGAGTGCACATTTCGATAACTTATCAAAAGTTGAGCTTGAAGAACATTCTTGGGCGACACTTATTTTCTAGAACACTTGTTCCTGCGGTGGAATTAACCATGCATGTAGTAATATAAATGATGTAAGAATAATATCTTCAAACTTGCGCCGTAAATAAAGCATTTTTATGATTAAGGTTTACAGTTTGAAGTACGATGTTTAAGGTAGTTTGAGCGGAATATCATTTTACCCAGACATCAAGTAATTTGGTCTGATTATAAAGGAAAATATCCCACCCTTCTAATGACACCTAAAATTCAACCCATTACCACATTACTTTTGGAGATATTTGCCAAAAAATACCAACCCATGGGAAGTGGTACGTGTATGCCTTCCAGCGAAGCATTATTTACAAAATGAGGAATTTCTAACACTTAGATGTCGTAAAAAGACTAACAGCGTGTAGTTTGTATGTTTTCTCAACTATTTTTGAAAATATATCATATTGTCACCGCAATAAATTCTTGGGTATCACAATAAACCTTCCGTTTTGAAGGAGTTTCAAACGCACCGCGCGAAAAAAATGAGTCAAGTTGAAGACTTATTTAGATATTTTAATTCAATTAATTACCATTTCTGTCGTATAAAACTATATTATTGCACTATTTATAAGGCAATATTTAATTCATGTGTCCTACAGCTGGTGAAATTAAAAGGTATAATTTGATTATGGTCTAAAAGCATACGTAAATACGTGTTTATACCCGGCGTGATACCTTGATAAGTGTTAGCTGACACAAATCTGAACACAAACGAAAATCGCTTCAACCACCGTTAGGAGTACAACATAAAAAAAGGAGTACACCGCCGTACGAAAGCGAGAGATACCATTCAACAGTATTATCTTTTAAATCCCCTTCTCCATTTCATGAATGGTGAGGAGAAGGAGCCTAACGAAGAGACAATGAAGTTAAGGGAGTTGAGCTTGCGCGGTCGAAGTGAAGAGCAAGATTTTAAAGGGGCGAGGCGAATAAGGGAGGCTATAAGAAGTGAAACCTCTTATCACCTCACCACCGACAACAAACGGACGTCAAATATCCTGAGGTGACTGAAACCCTTCCATAATGAGCGCACTTTTGTTTGATGCCATGGATGTAGCTAACACGTAGTGCGCACACCATCAAACAACAAAGACCAACTGGTTGTCAAAAGGTGTTTTTTTTCAAAAATTAAAAATTAAGGAATACACTGGAGGGGAAAAACATTAAAAATGGTTTATAAATTATATTTTTAAAATTATTAAAACCTATGATAAATCATAATCGCCGGAAATTCCATTAAATATCAAAATCCTTTACATCCCATTACAGACATGACAAAATAATTTGGTCTTCCCTAGAGTGTGTCAGACTAGGATGTATTAACTCCATGTATATAAGCTTCTAATTTCACAGAAGCAGCATATTATCTCGACCCCATGCATTATTTACCCGTAATCTGTTTTCTCAAAACCAAAACGACAGGTAGATGTGAGCACTATTCAACGGCACACCCTCTTCCGAAGCGCCTTTGGAGCACCTACCAGATGCAATTTCTGCCAAGTTTGTGATTATTTGGATTTGAATCGATAAATTTAAAATTCGGTTCCTTGCGGAAAAATGGTCACATCTTTTGTTAGTAATAGTAGGAAATTTATCGCTGGAATGTAAAGTATATAAAGCACGGCTCGAACATTTCGCTCTACCGTGAAGTAGGTCGCAACTCATGATCCACCTGCGTTGGATCACAAAACTAAATAATAACGCTCTGGACTTCAAGAGCCATTCTCCGAGGAACAGTCTAATATGCGTCAGGTCATCTCGTGATTCAAGCTACTCTTCAATGAATAAAAAATTAGGAATTAATGTCTTTTTTCCATGGCCAAAAGGAATAAGCAACCTTCTGTTTATTTAGGGACATAAATACAACTAAGTCTCTAAGCACTACACGAAAAACTACTAGTGCGATGATATCCGTCATTTGTATGCAGATATGTGGACAATGTCTACATCTTTCATCTCTGCAACTTGTCGAAATTAACATCAAGGAAGTGTTTAATTATTATGTGATGGAGAAAAACACCGTAATAAAACATTTCCATCAGTACCCATTGCTTAGTTTCCACTTATTGGAGCCTCGGCAAGAGTTACTGAATGCATGTTACTGAATTTTTGAGGGATTCAGGTTGGGAACCTCTATTTGATCAAAGGGAAAAATACAGATTAAATCTTTTACGAAAGTTTGACGTAAACTATTATTTGCCGTACGTTCAGCATATTCTAATAGAGCCAAACTATTATGGTAGAGATGATCATATGCATAAAATCAAGGAAATAAATAAAGAACCAATAGATTTAAAATTTCCTTTTTTACGTACCATAAGGGTCCATAATAGCTGCGATGGATCAATTCTGGGAGACTTCGACCCTTACTGGGTAAAGTAGGTTTTGCACTTGTGCTAAATGACTGAACATCATTATTAGCGGTAACCCGGCATGGAATATCCGGAAGATATAGCTCCTGCATGATTTAGGACTTGTATTACCATTCATCAGTCGCATTAATAATACTAACCAGTAGTTGTATCTTTGACAGTATACGGCAGGATAGGCATGTCCGTTTACGTCGCAATATCCTAGTTTCTGGTCTGACCGCGTATTGACATCCTGACTGCTTTTGGCCTGCGCCTGGCATCCGGGCGAGCGTGCGCGGCTCTGATTTCAGCTGGGATGAGTGTTGCATACCAGGTGTGGAATCACTCCGTTCCACACACCCTAGAGGTGGTTTGCACTACATTTCGTAGATTTAGATGTAGTTGGCCCAGTAAGATTTATTCAAACCAACAAAAGGGAGCAGGAGTTCATCTCGTGTCAATAAGGCTTTGCACTGGCCGACTTTTCAAGGTCCAACTCGGGTATCATCAGCGAGGCACGTGATTAGGGTGAAACACCGTGGGAAAAATCTCCTCCTCGTTCTGAAGCTCTCACCTATTACCGGAAAATTTGAAGCAAAGGAAAACAGGAAAAGCTAGGGGAAATGGAGGAGGAAGGGGTTGCACTCCATCTCAAAATCATGGAAGGATCAGGAGGCGGTCGAGTAGCACATCAGCTTAAAGGGGGCTGTATACCTCGTTCAAAAACGCTCTTTTAATTCTGACTTCTGCCACTGCAAAGGAGAGATATTTACCTACCCATCCTTCCCCCTCCAGACAACAGCGTCACTGATGACATAGCGAAAAATACGATGCATCGGATCAAGAGTATGTTCACTGTCACGTTATACGAGGGCCGCTACGAAAGTTTTGAGATACACAACTAAGAAACTTGAAATAATTTTGATTACTATATTTTCTCAAAATACTTACCACTACATTATATACATTTTTGCATTCTCGTAAACCATTTCTCTAAACAGTTTTTCCACTCATTTTCCTCGAGTGCTGAAATTACACTTTTGTAGGCTTCAACAGCTTCTTCAGGGCTGGAGAACCTCCTTCAACGCATGCAACTTTTGAGTGTAGGGAACAGGAAATAATCACATAGGGTAAGGTCAGGACTGTAAAGTGAGAGAGTCATTAGTTTAACCTCTGTGGACTCCAGGAACTGAATCGTAAGGTTGGCCGTGTGCGCAGACGCATTGTCATGGTGCAGGACGATTCCCCGCAGAACTGTCTTCGTCCGCCATTCTTGAATCTTTCCGAATACTTCTGGTAGACATGCTGTTGTGTACCACAGAGCAGAAACAGTTCTTTGTTCTTCAAGGGGAAAAGTTGCGACATGACTGCTTTTAGAAAAAGAAGTTGCGACCATTTTCTTTCCGACGCTTCGAGGCCGCTTCACTCTTGTTGGTGGATGTTCGTCGGGAAAACCTCAAAACTTTCGTAGCGACCCTCGTATTCCACAAGGAGCACCATTTTGAAAATCCTACATGGATATGAAGGATTCCTATTGATAGCAAGTGCAAAGATTTTAAAGAAACCATGTCGTAGGCGCCATGGCGATCACCTGAATTACGAAAAAATTAATTTTCTTTTTAGGTCCAAATAATTATGCAGAAAGCGAAAAGTTACAAAAATCGCTTGCAATGTCTCCTTATTCCAGGGCCTTCACAAACAGATTCACTTTAAGTCGCAAAGAAGAGTCGTAAAAAAAGCGTGTAGCCGTCTGCGGATGCGTTTTTGGCCGTGGTACACAGCTCTTAATGTCTCAGCGTTTCCTCCGCTGAATCCTATTAGATTAGATGGCGCTCGCCGCCACTTCGCAAGAGGATGGCCCACTGAGAGTATTTACGAGGCAGTTGAGTCGAAACGTTCGCCAGCACAGAGGGAAATCAGAGAAGACATATAGCTTCTCACCAGCCAGGAAAATCCCATATCTGCCGCTGATAAAAAGAAGCGCGAAATCCCATCCATGCATGACCATGCATACTGGATTCAACGGCGTTCCTCTTTAGGATCACTGAATCATCGGAATAGATTATTTATTCATACCCAATTTTCCCTCGAGTATTTGCCTACGCATGATTGTTCACAGGATGTAGAGTGGATTTCCTTGATAAATTAAGGAAAAGAAGGCCGCTGCATAGCAAGAAAACCCAAGCGTCATTTCGCCCAAAATTATGATAGTTAAAATATTGATTTTTGCGGAGAATATTGATATTCTACCCATATCTTTCATAATGAAACATTTTGACGCGGCCGTTTGGGCGTGAGTCGTATTGGCGGAGGGACGTTTTGTTTACAGTTCGGCTGGTAACGATACCTTTATGATTAAAGACTAGTGGTGGTATAATTAATTGTTTAAAATAAAATTTAACATGTCACAGGTGTTAATCTAAACAATCAAAGATTAAAACTTTGACAGAACTGGTTTACATAAATTTTACGTTCGGAAACGCACTAATTGCGGCTTTAGACATCTCATTTACCAATAACTACTTAATAAACTACATAAACAACTCTATACCGACTCATCATTTTCGCTAAATTCAATATGATTCTGTGTTTAACTAAGTTTTGCTTACATAGATAAATACATCAGTATGATTGCTCTCATCAACAACGAGATATGCTTTGGCTTGCATTAGCTCTGCTGTTAACCTCCTCAGGGGCTCACCTGATTGTGAGTCCTTAGGGGAGCAATTGGTGGCAAGTCCTGGAAAGTCGCGGCGGTATGAGGAGGGTTTGAAACGCTTCAAACGTGTCAAGGTCCAGGGAAACTCGGCACTGTCACGGGATGGAGGACGGGGAGCCTTTCCCAGACTTCCTTGCCTTCGGAGAAATCTCCTTCCGTTGCTTCGGATGCATGGGTGGTGACTTCCAGGCGTAGCAATGGGGGTACCTTCCGAAAACAAGAATTGGCAAGGGCAGAGGCTGAGCCGATCCCCGTCAGCTGTACGTCCGATTTCCTGGTGGAGGCTGAGACATCGGAAATAGAGCTATGAGGTGGTTTGCCGGTTCAGAAGTGGACATGGAAGAGAGGATATTCTAGTTATAGGCAGTTTGAATGTCCAGCTTATAGCAGCCTCACTGCGAGGCCCGGAGGGTAGGAGACGATGTACGGGTCACCTCCTGGTGTATACCAGAAGAAAAGGTGGCAGAGATGACGTAGGAAATAGAGTTGGCGGTCGGGGGCACGAACTGCTTCAAATTGCATGTGGTGGCCAATGTTGGGACCACTGACGTTGTGGGTCGGGGATCAGAGGAGATTTTCGGCTCTGTGAGTGATCTATGCGCCGAGTTTCACCGAATTTTCAGCAACTCTGAACTAATATGAGGCTTAATATACGCATCTTGGTACCTAGGAAGGATCGAGGTTCGACAGTTTGGAGCCGATTGAAAGGCATAACCAGAGGCCCCGTGATGTCGTCGGGAGCGATGGAGCTGATTTCTTGGACCTGAATTAGTATCGAGTGCCAAAAAATTGGGTATCCAATATATGTAATAATTGCAGGAGGTAGCGCGCATGATATTTGAGCAGGCCTATTGATTTTAATAGAGACGGTAGGGGAGGAAATAGATCAGTTAGGTGACAGGCAGAACATGAATTTCAAAAATCAGTGATTTCGAGGAGATGCAATGATGGGGACAAAATTTCTGCACTTCCTGGAATTCAATAATGAGAATAGTCATGCAGTAGTCATAGCAATAATCAATTAACGTAGTTAAAAAAATAAGATTCCAGAATTGCACCATTTAATTCAATGCACGGAGAGTGACGTTACCATTTGCCCAGAAAGTCAACTGACGGCGATATTTCAGAGAATGAAGTCTTCCCAAAATCGTTCAACATTTATAGAATATAATGAATTAACCGAGCCAGATGCGAATTATTTGTCGCTGTAAAGAACACAATCGTCAGCCAAGCAGAAATCGTTCCAGAGACTAGCCTTGAATCTGTTTGGGGATCAATTAAATGACCCAAACACAAAACAATCTTAGTGTGCTCGTACTACAGGTCACCCAACACTGATGTCACTTCAATTTTAGAACTAGAAACAAAGATAAATAAAATCACATCCAAGAATGCTGAAAAAATTAATCCCTTTTCTCGCGATCGATAAGAGACCACCATGGTAGCTAATTAGAGTAACAAGTAGGTCAGTCGACTGGCAGTGTAGTTGATTTTCTCACTAATGCTTGTTTCTTAGTCAGCAACGTAGTATTCAAATCAAGTTTCGTGACTCTTGGGTCACTGTCGTTTACGTAGATGAAATTTACATTAATACAAATAGTATCTATGGGATTGGTAGCGCACCTATAGTGTAGTGCATGTTGGTGAAATTTATTAGTGCATTCTGGTGTATGTTGGTGTAACTCACCCCCTTCCAATCACCCTTAAAAAGGCTTACAGGGTAATTTGCAGATGTGGATAAACGCAAGAATGCCCAAGGTAGTCTTTTTAACTACTTTCGTTTTTTTATTTTTTTTCATGCTCACATCTTTCGTTACAGAAAAACATTTCGCTTATTTTTACTTGCTTATCTAGAACTTTCAGTAAACGATATCACAACTGACCTCAACTTAATGTTTTGGAGTGATTTTAAAAGTTCTAGACTAATTTTTTACATAACAAACTAAGGTAACATTTTCAATTTTATTTTAAACATTTAATAATTCCAACACTTGAATTAAATCTTAAAAGCATCGTTACCAGCCAAGTGGTAACCGAGTGGTGACCTTCCACGAAACCATCACTTTTTTTAGCATTCATTCTGGTAACGAAAAATTGTCATGCTATGATGTCACTTGAATTGATGTGTCTCATTAAAAAAATAATAATGTAGAACGATCATTGCTTGACTTAACACTCGTACTTGGATAATAAATGTATGAAATCCTTCTCTGAACTGAGAACGGGGTCTTTTTATCATAATTGTACTAAAAAATATAATGAATGACATGGTGATGGAAAAAGATCTAAAAAACATGGAAAGAAAACTACTTCTACTTAAGATGATTTTTTAACTTATTAAAAATGGTTAGCCTTCCTATCACACCATCTATCTTCACAATACTTTGTATGAGTGATTAGATATACTTGTGTTATTTAATTTCCGGTACTTTGAGAGGCTGGCTAGTATAAGATGGGGTCGTTTAAATCGATATTATGCTCAGAAATAGCAGTATTAATGCCCAATTCTGTCATACTCTCATTTTATAATTTAAACCGACCCAAAAGTTACAAGCTACTAGTGGCAAGGAAACAAAAGTTGGAATTTGGATTGTTGCTTGGATTGTTGGAATTTGGATTGCAAAAAGTTGGATTATTTAAGCATCCTCGGTTTGAACCCTAGAGTTATTGCCTGTTTACAGACTCATTAACTGCTAATTAAACATTTTTAAAATCATAGCATACATTAATTCTCTCTCGAATAATATTACCACACACCATATATTACAGTCTTAATATTTCAAGGGCAGTCATAAATTGCAGTAAAAAGAGCAATTGCCTTCTACATGCATTAAAAAATAAAAAACAATGCGTGTCCATGAAACTGTTAATCCGCCGATTTACAAACTAAAGTACCAGCAGCTGATAAATGAAATAAATCCTTAAAGCATACCAAAATCTCAAAAAATAAATCAAAGGATATGAGGATAAAAAGGTGGGTTGTGTCAATAACCGGGTAACTGGGTTTTTTCACATCTGTTTCATCGTAGAATATTTTACTCTAATAGCAACAAATGGGGATTTCAGATACTGAGAAGCGCTTTGATTCTGATCTCTCTTATTCGGCGACAAAACATAGAGTGGGATCAGCAGTCACGACCAAGGAGATATTGAATGAAGAGATGGTACTCAGTAAATTCATTTCTGAGAAACTCCGCAATTATGCTGCCGTTGCTAAAGCCTCGTTAAATTAATGGAATGAACGCCTTAACGTTTCATGCTCATATAAAAGCTTTGAGTATTTGAGCTAAAATCTCGTGCGGCATGCTCTCTGGTTGTTTATGCGGTTTTGAACTGTTATATTGTGATGAGAAAAATCGGTGATGGAACCAGTTAAGATAGAACAATGAATGAAAACGCAGCTATCTTCTCGTTTCTTAGAGTTTACCTGAAGATAATAGACACCGTTGTATGTACATGGATAAATTACTTAAAATTCTTTAGAACTGATAAACTTCCGCAACAGAAAATTTCGAATCTTCTGCTTTCGTTTAAATAAAAGTTCATAAAATTCGAAAGTGTAGTAAATTTAAGAGTAAAACGAATTCATCATTGCCTTTCTATAAATCTGGCGAAGGATGTTAATGATCTTTTTGGGAGAAGTTTTTGATGCAACGGCGGTAGACAGGTGGGGAGAGAATTTTGGACAAAGTTAAGTTTCCAGGAGGCAAAAACTTGCGCATTGCAGACTGTCTGAAGTCTGAATATGAAGAGAGTTGTTCGATAATTATATCACAACTTCGCAGCACCCAAAAATTCCTCTCCCGGCAACGTAGGCCAGGGTAAATTGGGGTGTGGGAGGCTGGGTCAGGAACGCGCGACGTCTTCTGATTGGTTGTCGGGGGCGATGAAATAAGCAGAAAGAGTCATTAGCTCCTTTCCGTGCCACTGGCGGCGCAGTCGGCGAAAATAAGACGCCGTTGCGTGGTGGGAGAGACGAAGGACGAAGTCTTTGGGAGTGGCAAAGGCGGAGGAAATGACGGAAACCCTTTGAAGGGAAAGGAGTGGGAAGGAAAAACGCGAGAGGAGAGTTTCATCCTCTTTCGAAAAAGGTCGGCCATATATTTACGAAGCTGAAGAAAGAGCGTTCCGGCGACGGGAAGAACTTTTAAGGTAGTTATTTAATATGCCTTTACATACCCGAGAGTTTGATAATGGCGCATTTCTCCCTACTTTTACATACACGCCACCCATCCCAATGCTAAATTGGGATAATTTGATGCATGTATTTCGAAAGTTGTAAAGCAAAAGTTGGATGCGTGAAATATCTTCTGAAAATATAAGTGTGCGAAAGAGAAGAAGTCACTGTAAACAAGTTAATGAAGCAAACAATGTGTCTTCGTTATTTATTTTTATTAAATTTGATTTACTGACTTTAGAATCTTACAGAAAACTTCCAAGAAAGAGGAAATATTACGTGTACTGATGAGAGACTGCAGATTTTGAGGGAAGAGCATCAACAATGGAAATGAACCTTGAAAATGGGCCACAGAGTCTCTAGTAAATTTTCCGAACAACTTCTAGAGGGCGGAACCCGTTGAATTCCAGCTTGGGGAAGAAATTATGGAGATATAACAAATGCAAATCCTTGACTTCATGCATATTTGTAAGAACATTTCCACTACTGAGAAGAACATCTCGGAGAACATGACACTGAGGAACATGTAAAGCGATACTTTTCTTCAATCCAAAACTTTCAATAATATGTGTTCCTATATAATGACCAAATACTCTTCACGAAAGAATATGGGGCATTTTCTCTTCACATCAGAGAAAACTATTCAAACAGATGACAAGCAAAGCTCCACCACTGCACTTAACCTATGCCTCTAGAAGCGCATAAGCCATCAGCAATTTCCTCAGTGAAACAGTATAGTATAGACCAGGGGTGATGAACCTTTTGGCGATTGAGTGCCAAAGTTAAAGAAATAAGAGTATACTCGCTCGACTCGCGTGCCAACCCATCGAGTGAGATAGAGGTATCCCTTAGCGCCCTCCGAGCTCCGCGTGCCGAAATAATTGCTCCGCGTGCAACTTTGGGATCGCATGCCATAGGTTCGCCACCCCCGGTATAGACCGTCTCAAAGAGTATCTTGGTGGTAACAACGGGAATTTACTAAAACTTACACTGCAAATGACGCACAGATCGAAAGCACCTCCATCCAACTTCTCACTTTCACTTTCTGATGGCTGAATTACATAGATTCAATTATTTCAGATTAATAAGAAAGTTTGAAGCAATGTATTGAAAATTCCAAATTCCCTCTCAACAACAAGAAGATGAAAAGAAGTATAACGAAGCAGTGAAGATATTTTGATCTATTGATGTGAAATTTAGTGCTCCTTCCACTGCAATTCCCTTGCTTCGATGGTTTCTCTGCAAAACATCTTGCTCAATTATTAGTACAAACTCCCTCCTATTTTCAAGTATACCCTTCAACCATGAATTCTTCCTAATCATACAAGCTGTGTAAAATATGGGACTGGTAATAAATTGTTGGATCCCTTCATACATCCTAAAAAGCGATCAAGTACGAGTTAACCCCAACCTTTACTGATGTACCACTCCGTGACATCGGGCTAAAGAATTTGATGCTTGCCAGGTCGAATGCAAAAATGTTTGCTTACTCAGAAATTTCATGCTATAGGATCTTACCGTTCGCTTAAATCAGTGAGTACTAATCAAAGTAAAAAAATAAACTACCAGCCTTAGTGATGTAATGCAGAAGAATGAAAGCCATTAAAAAGACCTATTATAAAAATGAAAGATCAGGCTGACAGAATTCACGGATAACCTATCCAACTATGCACTGAACAATACCATGAAAAATAGTAAAACATCTAATATCTTAGCGAAGATAACTCCGACTTAGCGAAGATAACCTCCGACTATGTCAACCAGCGAAGTCAGCAGTCGCTGAATATGTCATCAATTTCGACCATGCCATCCGTTGGGAAGAGACCAAACTAATCGGCCAGTCCAAAGGATATTGGGACAGACTAACCAAAGAGGCGATGGAAATCCGCCTTGAGAGAAATAATTCCAACCGTGACGAAGGGTTCAACTTATGTAGGACTTGGTACCCGATCTTGAAAATGGCGGGAAAAGTAAAAGAGCCTCCGCCAATCACAATCGAACTGACCAGAGTGTCACACTATATTAACCTCGACACCCGGCATCAACGGCCCTGATGACGATGAGTAAGTCATTCATCGAAACGTCGGAGTTGGAGAAGATGGAGCATCTTACCCGGACAGAAACCCGAGAAAAATTCATATCAGTCATTTGCCGAGAGAAAGTGAAATCCTACATATTAGCGAAGATAACATATTCAAAGTGCCGTCAAATTTAAAAGACAAAATACGGGGGAAACAGTTGAACGATGATCCTAAGGCATTTTGCTCGTATGCAATAGAATTTCAAGAAAATAAATCAACAGCACACACACTAAATAATGACAAATATTAAAGGTTTAATGGTGGTTTAGAAAAATCCAATGCACTAAAAGCCTACTTTCAGAGCGTTTTTGCAGTAAGCTCACATGATTTTTCTCAGTTTGACCCGATGTACATACATGCGGCGATGCATGACGGAATTTGTTATATCTTGCCGAGGAATTGAAAATCAACTTTAATGCATGAACCCAAAAAAATGTTCTGATACTGAACAAGTATCTCTCCGCGCATACAAAACATACGTATCAGAGAAAAGAGTCCTAAATATTTTAACCATAAGAAAAATATAAAATATGGTGTCAGAGCCCGAAAAAACTACATAATGTGTGGATATTCTGACCCTTAAAAAAAATGTTTTCCCTACCAAGTGTGGAAAGTAATTACAGTGATTTTAATCACACATGACGTGACAGTTCAGATTATCATTTACTATAAAAGTAAATTTTCAAAAGGTGCTGAAATTTATTTTTAGCGCTGTTAGCTGCTGCACTTATTCAAACAACTAGTTTCCAATGGGATGAAATTTCGTATGGTAGTAATTATATCTACACTGATGTATTAAAATCATGGTTATTATAATTTTGAGAGATTATTACGAAAGGAGACTAAAAAAGGAACTAGAAATTTAATCATTTTACTCTATACATTGATTTCGTTATTTGCCTAAAATGAATTTTAAAATGTTCTTCTGGAACTAAATATTCCAGAGGCTTTTCTTGGGTTCACTAGTGGTTAATGATCATGAAAAATCTCTTTCTGGTATTACCTTAGCCTTACATAAAATGCCTAGTATTTTACAGTGGTGACAATGAACAGTGATGACCTATACATCAAATCGAGAATATTTTATCTATGGACTAACTCCAGACACAAAGAAACGAAATCACGATATTATCGGTTGGGTGGATAGGTACAAGCAGAAGAGTTAACCCCATGCCACCGGGGAAATTGCCCCCTTCAGAATGTCGTGTTTTGAAATGTATCTTGCATGGCACGACCCGAGAGACTCGATCACGTCACGCGGGCAGAAACACGGCCAGCGCCGAGCATCATAACAGCAAGGCGCACCCAAGAGGCCGATAAACTTTTATCGCCCCTAAGGGATGTGTTTCCTAGATTTCTGCCGACGGAGGCGCAACCTGGGACGGAACTACCGCACTAAATCTGACAACTCGCCATTCTAAAATCCACGCTTCCCGAATCTCGTTCATCTCGTCGCCGTCAACAACAACCTCCCTCTCTCACCCCTATCCCCGCACCACTCAAAGTCTGTTATCTCCTTTCCCCTATTAGTTCTAGACGTTGCTCTCGAAGATTCAATTCTAAATATATCGAATCAATCAAAAACCATGATGCATAAATAAATTCTAAAAAGAACGAGACTTTGGTGTAGCCGTCATCAAAATACAATTTTAACCGCTCATTATCATATATTGATTTTTTTTCATTTTTATCCAATTTATAATAAAGTGATAACCATTATTGTAACACACAGCAAAGTAAATCCAGTAGGTGAAATAATTGTTATTGTATCATAATGATTTCACAGAGACATCAACGGCACCAGGAGGCTGATCAACGATGCTCTCCTCCGGAACGGTAGGTTACCGCAGCAACCATGGAGAGACATCCCCGTTACCCAACGACGGCTACCTGAGGCTTCATCCCCCATCAGGGAAGAGAAATTTCACTTAAGGTAAACAGCGCGCAGCTGAAAGCATGCTTTTTATACGCGAAGCAACCATTTTGAGTGCAGCTAAGGGAAGGACATCAAGGATGTCAAAATAAAGAAGGTATAGGACACAAAAACAAGGAAAATTACATTTAAACCTTTAACGCCCAGCGTGTTCTTATGAGCATAGCACAAAAAATATATTAAAAAATAAATATTTCAACATCGTACTAAAAGATAAAAAATAATATTTTCTCAGGTGAATCAAAATTTACCCTAGGAGAGGAATTAATTAAATTCTATTCAAGGAAATTAGCCACACAATGATAAGACCACAACGAAAAGCATGGGGCGCGACCTCATTTATATTTTGCGCCTTAACTTTAGTTCATTTCAAGATTCTCTAGAAATTATACATTGAAGCTCTCTATTCCATTGAATACCAAAATCTTAAAATGTAATGGAATATATGTTGATATCGAATACGAAAGAGCGCCCCATGCTTTTCATTGTGTGGCGTATTTCCTTGAATTGAATTTAATTATTTCCAGTACTAGGCTAAATTTTCATTCACTTGGGAAAATTTTTTTTTTCTTTTTTAGTGCGATGTTAAGATATTTATTTTTTAGATTTTTAAATATTTTTTCAAGAAAAGCATGCTTAAAAATTCTTTTTTCATTTTTAGAAATTATCACATTACACTTATCATCATCATTCGTCATAAACAAAAGATAACAAATGCCAAAAAATGACCGTAAAGTATTGGAACCTCACGCGGGTAGACATATGCACTCACCGGGAGATATTCCATATCAGGCCTTCACGTCCAAAAGGGCAGTACACATCCCTGTAGTTTTATGACGGAGCTGTTTGGGATCCGGTAGGGATACGGTGACAAGGACACACACGAAACAGACAAGGGATGGGGGAGAATATTGAGGTCCAAGGAGTTTTTATGGGGATTAGGGAGAGTTACGCTTAGGGGAACACACGAAACACTCGTGGGATGGGAAGAGACAAACGCGAGGGGCACGCTTTGCACAGTTGGTGGGTTACTTTTTCTAATCACGTCCTTAAAAGGATTTGCGAGGCAGTCAGTAATGTTATTGGGTCCCTTGTAAGTGTTAAGGGAGAGGTGAATATAAAACATAGTTTCCGGCTTCACGTGGTGGAAATTTATGATTTCACTCATAATACAAGATACTTGGTTTTATTCCACACTATTTAATACAACTCGGCCATGGTTTTGACACCGCGTGTCATTCTCAGGTAAATCTTTTGAGTCGCGTTCTCATCTAGATATATAAAACAAAGTTGAGTTAGTTACACCATTTATAACTCAAGAACGGCTGGACCGATTTTTATGATCTTTGATTTGTTGGATTTGTCTCCACCCCAAATAGCAGAATAACTATTAAAACATCGGAAAAATTCACGAAAAAAAATGCATGAAGAAAATTCATTTTCTCATACATTTTGTATGGAACGGCTTTTTTTATGATATCTCGAGAACGGAATGACTAATTTCGATGAACTTTTTTTCTTTGTCTCGGCCTCGAGAAGTTTCCTCGCGCATTGGAAAAGTAAGAAAATCACAAAAAATTTAAATCCGTATACAACGCCATCTCTGATAGATAACAGAAACAAAATGTGGACAAAAATGAACATGGCGTTGTATGCTGGTTCCGGTAATGCCAGTAGACGGCGTTGCGTGCATTATCTTTGACAGCTGATTCAGTTGCGTGGTCCTTTCATTGCATACCATTGAGCTAGCTGTGCAGACGTGCGCCGCGATTCATCAGCATTTTTTTCGAGTTTTCACCAATTTTCATTCATATATGATTTCAAATTTTCCTGGCGTATTGTATTAATGAAGTTCTCTCGGGCTTCACATCAGGTTACAGTGTTTAACTGCCAATGTTTCTGTGGCTCAGTCCGCCACCGTCTTTAGGGCACAAACTGACATTTTTTAAATACCAGTAAATTAATTTGTTCGTTGTTTACTAAACGTTGCTCTTTACGCCGATTGTTGTTTTCTCTCTCTTTCCTTAAGTTGCGGATTAAGAACTTACTTAAGTTGAGGATAGGCTTCCAGGTGGAACTCAAGGCAAAACCGGTGTTGCGATTGACATTGTATCTCTCCAATTTAATCTCCATAGCCTCTTTGGTGAGTCTATCCCAATATCTAGATGTTATGTGAAGTAATTGCGTCTTTTCGAAGTGAAAGTGATGGTCATTTGTGAGGCTATGTTCCGCTACCGCCGATTTTTCCGGATGGAAGAGCCTAATACAGCTCTGGTGTTCCTATACTCTCTTCTCAATTGTGCGACCACAATTCAGAATTTTATCGGAGAACAGCACACGCTAAGAAGATGTTCGTGGGAAAATGGCAACTGCAGTTCTCAAAGAAAATATAGCTACAAACCAGGAAATATTATGTGAAAACATTCGTGTGAACCTGCTCTACGGACCGGAAACATGGACCATTGAAAAAGTTTACCAGAAAAGACTTCGAAAACTGGTGCTGGAGAAGTATGCTGAAGATAAAATGGACGGGCAAAATAAGAAACGATGAAGTGTACAGAAAAGTAGAAGAAGAATGAAACATATGGAACACCATGCAGAAAAGGAGAACAAGATGGATTGGACACACCCTGAAACACAATGAGTTTGTCAAGAACATAATTGAAGCCAACAGAGAGGGAAAAATCCCCAGAGGAAAACCGAGGAATGAGTTCATGGACCAAATGAAGAAGAAGAAAGTACATAGGATGAGATATCAGGAGGTAAAGGAACTAGCATAAGGAAGATACGGATACTTATACAACTTAGATACGGAAGAGTGGACGGCTGCAGTCAACAAATCTTTTGATTTAATAACCAATGATGATTTGATAATAACAACTCTCTGGGCTACCATGTTCGGAATTGAATTGGCAAGTAGTGCGTGTTTATCATTTTTTTTGTCTCCAAAAAAAGTATATTTGCGACTGAATCGTTCATACCCTCGCTGCTTTTCCTGGCATTTGTGCTTTCTGAATAATGACATATTAAAGTTGAAACTTTGAATTAACATGTTTCGGCAACGTCGTCTGGTAAAATGCTACAGCCTAAATATTTAACGGAAATCCTATGTATATGCATAAGGATAATTTTTATTTACTCATAATTTCATTTTTCTCGGGTCTTTTTATCAAACTGGCATATGTTAATAGGATTTAAATTGAATAATAGAATGCATTAAATAGAATTATATCGTTAGAAGTGTGCATTTCATGAATAAAAACATCTGCCGGTATGAGTTTCGCGTTCAAACATACCGCGCGACAGTGGAAAAAATCACGTGGTTTATTATTGGAACAACTTTCTTCTCACTGCACAGCTTGCTCAACCCCTCTCATTTATTATATCCCCACACCGCATACAAAGCCTGAATCAGGAAGTGGTTATATCCTAAATTCTCAAGGAGAATACTGAAACATATACCTAAAGGTGAGAGTCCACCCAAGGTCGAGTTCGCGACACTTAATTGTTAAAGCAACCCTCGAGGCGCCAGGCGAGGTAAACGTATTAATCAAATATGTTTACATTTCATTACACCTCACTTTGCGACCATAACCAGTCGTTCCAGTATCCCAACGTGGTCATGCATAAAAGCGTCAATAATTATGTTTACGCTATGCTATTATGACATACGGCGAGCTCG
The DNA here is from genome assembly GCA_963169105.1 of Ceriagrion tenellum. NCBI lineage: Eukaryota > Metazoa > Arthropoda > Insecta > Odonata > Coenagrionidae > Ceriagrion > Ceriagrion tenellum. The sequence goes on along the minus strand of OY720642.1, from coordinate 120,503,378 downwards.
TCAACCAAGCAACAATGGAACAGGGGAAACCCAAAACGTTGAGTGCTTACCGGTCAACGACGCAAGTTGACACAGAAACGACTTATGTCACGTAAGGTGTTCCCCAATATTTCTGCAGCCAGGGCTGCCAGGCGTCAGTCGAAACAAGGAGACGCACGAGAAAATAGAGTTGAAGAGAAATGAAATGACGGACTGCATAGTCAGCTCTAAGTATGATTCTTAACGAGTTAGATCGGAATGTTTAAGATAAGTGTTTTTCATTTGATTAGTGTATGGTAAGAAGATACCTGCAGTTATTTACTCACAAATATTATACCATATTTCATAAGAAAGTTTTTCTTATAGCTTTAAAGATGAGTAATCAGGTGATAATTTATTGATTTTGACCAATAAAATCTTTGAAAATATTACAGCAACATATACCAATCGCGAATAGCTCTTTCAGTCAAGAGCGAATCATCTGCTGCGCATCGAAAATCTGCTTTCCATTTAATACGACATACGCTTACTCTATTTCTCGCAAGAAAACACAAGACAAGGCGTGAGTCACTTATATGAAAAGCTCCCATTTAGTAGTGACGACACGTGTAAACATTAGGAGGGAGATATATTGTTAATCTAGCAGATAAATATGTACCTTAAAGGCACGCACTGACTGTATTATACTGCTCAGTCTTTCCCGGACCTACCGACTGATTGAAATTGCATGCGGCGTGAAAGTGATAGGAAATTTTGTGCACGACTCTTCGAGCGCTGTAGTCGCTCATAGGTAATAAAATCCTCCATAGATAGTTTCCCGTACCTAATACCCGTCCGTGAGAGAAGGGGTTTGATCCTAATGAATCCCCGCCCACCCAGGCTCTATGGTCTTCCCAAGACGCACAAGCCTTCCATTTCCATTTGTCCAGTGGTCGCCCATCATACTGCACCATGTCACCCGCTAGCTTTTAAGCTCAATTCACTAATACGTAATTATTCCAGCTTCAGTCCAACTTATGGTATCAAATATTCCTTAGAACAGAGCCAAAAACTATCTGTTATGAAACCGCCTTCCAATGGGAAGCTTGTGTCCTTTGACGTGAATAATCTCTTTACTTCAGTCCCGGCCACCGAAGCAGTGAAACTTTCCGTTGAGGTTTTGTGTAAGTCAAATATCCCTGACTCAATTTCCTGAGAATTCGAACGACTTTTAAACCTTTGCACTAGACAAAACTACTTCTATTTTAGCGGGTCCTTCTACAGCCAAACGCTTGGCTTACCTATGGGCTCCCCATTAGCGCCTATTCTGGCTGATATTTTCTTGGATAATTTAGAGAAAAAATTATTTTCCTTAAATAGCCCACTATTAAAGCCCATTTTTTATTATTTTAGATACGTGGATGATATAATTTGCCTCTGGACTGACACAGAGCGTCAATTAGATAGTTTCCTTGTGTTGCTAAACTCCCTCCATCCTTCAACTTCTTTATCTGTGGAAAAAGTTGGTAAAAAAATCAACTTTTTAGACCCGACCATCTCCATTTCGGAGAATAAACACTCATTTCCCATTTCCCGTAAACAGTCCTTCAGCGATGTTATCATCCCCAGTGATTCTAACCACCACCATCGCCACAAACTCGCGACATTCCATTCCCTCCTATACCGTCTCATCAACATCCCCCTAAGTGACCATGAGTTTTCAAATGAACTCCATGTCATTACACGTATCGCCTCGCGGAATGGCTACAAAGAGGACATTATTGAAAATTTGTTATTACATCGCTTACGCAAAAAATTCAGATCGAGTTTCACTCTCCTCACCCCCATTCCCCCGGACAAACGTAGGGGATGGTGCAAGCTACCATTCATCAACCAACGAAGTTACAAACTTAGCCGTGTGCAGCCTAAGGACAATTTTAAACTATGCTTTTATAACCCTGTGACTATCGGCAAACTCCTTTTTAACTCTAAAGATCCCTATGACAATTTGGAGAGAAGCGGGCTGTACTCCCTGAAGTGTGATTCTCCCGAATGCAATTGTTTTTACGTCGGTCAAACTGGCCGCAAATTTAAAACAAGAATTTCCGAACATTTTAAATGTTTTTAAACCATGACAACAGCTCTGTGTTTGGTAAGCATCTGTTTGACCACAATCACATTTCTAATTTTAATTCCAATATTTTATATTTTTGTGACAAAGGTGCCAAATTGGATTTTTTTTAGAAATTTTGAAATTGTTTTAGCCTTTAAAAAATCTAGTCATAGGGTTTTAAATAATTTAATTCCGGAGAAATTGTAGCCCTTTTTTACTGTGCCTCTCCCCTCCTCTTTTAACTCTTGACGTTGTTGGTTTTACATTTTCCTTGTTCTCGCTTTGTTAACCCCCGCCTCTCTACTAATATCCTTTCCCCCCCTCCCAACCTCCTCCTTACTTCCTTCCCCGTGTGGTACCCTGTATATATATCTAGCCACCACCTCTGTACGCTGTATTTTGCCTCTGATGATGATGTCTAAACATTGAAACCGGTCATGCTTGTTTAATAGTAATAAAAGAGTGTGGAATATTACTAAGTTATTATTATTATACCATGTCAAAATTCCACCAAGTCAACTCTTCAACTATCTTGTATATTCTAGGGAGAGATATCCACAATCGCAACCACCACTAACCACCGGAGATGATGTAATGTATAGGATAAAGGGATAAAATACATTATATTCAACAGAATGTTTATGCATTCTCATGCATTGAAATATAAATCCATCAACAATTAATAAGGTAGATTTTTCATGCCGGTCCGACATCCATTCCAGATCAAATAACGGAAATAGCCCAATTACATCAGCCAATATCATTTTAAACCTTGACCCTCGAACTGCGAAAGTCGTCACACAAAAGCCATACCTACACCGTGGGTGGAGTAAAGATAAAATCTTCAAATACAGTAACATATCTTGGAATTACCTTAACTTTAGATATCTCGTAGGGAACACATATGCAAAACATATGCGGCACAGCATTAAAGAAACTAGGTTTTGTTAAGCGTATAATAGGAAGGTCCTCGATGAAAAAGTAAAAGAAAGATGCTACTTCGCTCTGGTTAGGGTACACCTCGAATACGCTGCGAGCATTTGGGACCCTGGTCATAAAGATTTAACCAAAAAAAATTAACAAAATACAAAGATAAGAAGCACGCTTCGTTAAAAACTGCTACGAGCGTACATATAGTGGTAGACAACTGTTGGAGGGATTAAGGTGCGAGCCCCTTGAGACTCGGAGGCTGCACGCTAGGCTTAGGTTGCTTGTGATATTTAGAACTGGTGTGTTTCAGAGCGACACAAAGAATATTATCATGACGTCTCACTACATTTCTAGGTCTGACATATGCGATAAAATAAGAGAGACACTCTGCCGGAGAGATAGGTGCAAAAACTCGTTCTTTCCGCGCACATTAAGCGACTACAATAAAAATTGATCTCCTCTAAATATACTCCCATAGTACATCTCACCATTTTACTTGCAAAAATTTTACATCTTTACATGGCTGGTGACCTACCACCCCATGCCACACGCCCATGCGGTGGCTCTGCGGGATAGTATGTAGATGTAGATGAACTGAGAAGTCAGGAGTATATTTCCTACCATCCGAGAGGCTCACCGAGAGGTTCACATGACACCTTTCATCCTGACCGATTCTAGGGTAAAATAAGAAATCTGATAGGCAACTTCCTCTGTGATAAATTTATTCCGATTGGTTTTGCTTTTGACAGCATCCTCAGGTAAAAAATATCAAGTGTGCTTAAGTTTATATAGGCAGGCGGGTGGCGGGAAGGAGGTGGTGGTAAGACGGTGTGAGGGACCGCCCGCCACCCGCCTGCCTATAGAAACTTATGCACACTTGATATTTTTTACCTGAAGATGCTGTAAAAAGAGAAACCGGTCGGAATAAATTTATCACAGTGGAAGTTGCCTATTTTTTCATACTTAATTATGTTCCGATTCCACTCCATCAGGCCTGAAACCACAGAGTATAGCTAGCTGCGGCTCAAAGTACAACAATTTCCGTAAAAACACCCATTTTTGTTTTTTTATGAAAGCCTCCGAATAAAAACTTTTGCCAAACCCCTTGATATTAACATATGGAATGTATTTTTTTATTAAAAAACATACTGTTTTCCCATAAATTAATTTATTTTTCAATTACATTTAAGTTGAATTTTCTACAAATCAAAATCACGGACCCGTTTTTAGCCTATTTTTGTATTTTAGCTGTAGAAGTGTTCATTTTTAGATACGCAGTGGCTCGCCGAGTTATTCATAAACGGTATTCTTAAAAACTTTCAGGATATGAATCTGAAGAGAGTTTTTGCGTCCATCAGCGTTTTCAAAATCGAATATTTGGGCGGGGATCTGTGATTGAAATAGACACGTACAAGTGCAAAAAAGGCGGTCCACTGACTACCGAATCTCTCCTCTCATCGTTTCTCCGTTGCTTTGGATTTCCTTTAGCACCTCGTCCTTTCAAAAATGCCACTTCTTTCCAACAATTCACTCTCATTCTCCGTTTCCATAAGTATCCTCAGTACCAAGAACGTGGCTCCCCTCTTGTATTCTCGATCGCTCCACAGATAAAGGAAGACAATGTAATGGATACACATAAAAACGAACTATGAAGGAGCAAATTGCTTTTCCAATATGCGGATATACTCTCTCGTTCCTCTCTTTCAAGTCATTGGGAAAAAATATTTCGCTTAACGGCGTCCTTCGGCATTTTACCGTTAAAATTGCTGTCTCGACAAATGCCATTCAAGGGCGAAGAGCCTTTGAAGGAAATACCGCGTACGTATCATTCGCAATGGCAATTGTCTCATTTGAAAATCGATCGCCTAACCCTCATAACATAAAATGCCAGCAGACTTATTCAGCAGACTTAGACTATACGTGAATGAATTTCTCGTTGAAGAACGCTCTTCATCCTTTAATGACGGATTAGTTTACTTCATTCATTCCAAATAATCCATGCTTCTTATTTTTTTACACAAGGCGAGACGAGCATTTATGCTTAGGAACTCATTTGACCAAGTCTATGAGCGGACAAGACCCTTGTCCGACGAAATAGTCGTCAAAAATATGCCGAGATACTCATATTTTAGATTTTATGTCTCCACGACATAAGCATGAATGTTTAGCCTCATGTAAAAAGATAAAAGCATAAATTATTTGATATGCATGAGGTAAACTAACCGGTCATAAACGGGGAAGAGCAATATTCAACGAGAAATTCATTCACGTATCGCTGAATAAGTTGGCTCGCAATTTATGTTATGAGGGTTAGGCATTCGATTTTCAAATGGAGTACACTGCAAAATAAGCGACAAAATAACGGTAATTCCTATTTAAGTTCCATTATTGATCTAAAAAAATCTAGTTTATTCCTAAAAAATCGCAAACGCCCATTTTGTTTCCGCTTAAAACTACGGGGTTTCCTTTAAAAAGATTTGATAAATTTAACTTCTATAGACACCTGATAAAAATACCTTCGAATAAAATATAGGAACGAAAACGTTATTTGCTCACTCGATAAATACTACTTCCGTTTATTTTAACTGCCACGCTCTGTGGAAAGCCTACCTCGGCTTAGCGAGTGTGGTATTTGGGAATAAGAATACCTTGCTACATTACCAAGTTGGCGCAGTACAAGCGTTACACATCTCATCGTCCCTTGTTTTGTTGTTTTCGTGGTGCAAAAGGATTGGACAAACAACATTGCTTTTATCCTCTCACAGCTTCACCGTATCGGAAATAAAAAGAAACTGAGGTACCTATCATTTCATAAACAATTGGTATACGAGCCGCAACTATTGAATTCCACTTATGGCTTCGCTATATCTTGGTCCAAATATACGAAAAAAATGTTTTCCACCTCAGCTGAGATTAGGCTTGTGCGATGAGTCGATTCATCGAATTCATCGGCGATGATGTTAGTCATCCCGATGCGATAAACCGCGTCGATAACGATGAATATCATCAATCATCGACGGCGATGAACTCATCGATGATTCCGTCAGCGACATCGATGAGTCGAAAATTCACCGACGTAGAAGAGTCAGTGAATCCACCGCTGCAGATGAAATAATTTGTGCTCTGTCGCCCGCCCACCCGTACCGATTCCGTGCTGCTTCGCCGGTGACTTGACTTTTAGTTTATCCCTAATTGCTGACTATGGCAATGCAAATGATAATATTCATCACTTCATTTGGTCCATTTCACTCACGTATTATATGTGATAAAGTTGTTGCTTGATATGCTTAGCTGAAGTTTGGACACTTAAAACAGCACTTTTAGCTAGGCCATAAATGATTGTGAAGTTTCACACCGGGCATTTTAAGTTACAAGTATGCTTATCACCTCACTGAAATCACTAGATAATTTCCTTGCTTAGAAATTTTTACCATTCTTCAAAGTTCTTAAGGTTGACAACAACTAAATGACACCCACAGGCTGGGATTTTTATGAAATTTATGTCACTAGATACTATCTCCAATTTAATGACCCATGTAAAATGTTTTTTCTCTCACTCTCGTAGTTTGCAAGATATGAGGGGTCAAAGTTCGGGAAGTTTGCTCAGAAGTAGCGGTAGTTCTGTGCCGGTGGCGGCCGCTGGGCTCGTCTCTATCTCCCGGTTCTATTGTTCAGCACGCAGGCGCAGAGCCTACCTAATCCCTGCCGGTCGGCATCGGTGGACAGTCCGGACGAGGCGTGTTGAAGCTTATCACCCAGCACCTGTCTCCCTACGCTACCACCATTTATTTCATACTAGCCTCGTACGATGACTAATATTGCACTCGAGCAAAGTTGAAAAAAGTTTCGTCTGAATCTACAATCTACTCTACGAGCCGCCGCAAGGGCGAGTGGCAGGGGGTGCAAGGACATCAGCCGAGTAAAGATGGAAGGGATTAGCTTTTGGGAGGTCAAATAGTGACGTGTATTATGGGAGTGTAATGAGTGGAGCTCAGTTTTCATGATGGTCGCTTATTGCGCGTTGAAAGAACGAGTTTGTTCGGCAATGTATCTCTTGTATTTTATCGCTTCTGTCAGACCTATTTATGTAGTGTGGCGCGAAATACAGGTGAAAAAGCCATTGTATGTCGCATTCGTAGACCTGGAGAAAATCTACGATAATTTTGATTTGAAAAAAATGTTCAGACTGCTGGGAAAACTCGGAGTGGATTACGACGACAGAGGAATAATCTACCAACTATACAGGAAGAAAGTCACCACAATGCGAATGAGAGATGGAAGTCAAATAGGAGCTAAAATTAGGAAAGGAGTAACAAATGGATGCAACCATTCACCAGCACTGTTCAACATGTACTTGGAAGAGGCCTTAAGCGAAGGACAAGAAATTGGACTGAGCGGGATAAATATGTACGGCGAAGAAATAAATATTCTCCGCTTCGCAGATAATATCACAGTCATAGCTGGAAATCACGAGGATCTTCAAAGGTCACTAAACGTAGTGGACCCAGTTCTCCAAGAACACAAAATTAAAATTAATAAGACGATGGCTAAAATCCTAGTACGCGGAAGAGTGAAGCTGAATGCAGAAGTCAACCCGAGAGAAATTAGAACTAATGGATTTCTTCATCTATTTCGGAAGTACTATCACGAGGGACGGAAGAAGTGCAACGGACATCAAACGGAGAATAGTCCAAGCTAAGAAGGCGTTCATGGGAAAAAGACAACATCTGTTCTCAAAGAAGATAGAACTACAAAGAAGGAAACAGTATGTAAAAGCATTCGTATGGAGCGTGGCACTCTACGGATCGGAAGCATGGACCATTGGAAAAGCTGACCAGAAAAGACTAGAAGCCTTCGAAACATGGTGCTGGAGGAGGATGCTGAAAATAAAATGGACGGACAAAATAAGAAATGATGAAGTGTAAACAAGAGTAGAATAGGAAAGGACTATACACATATACATTACAGAACCATACAGAACACCATACAGAAAAGAAGAACCAGATGGATTTCAGGGCAACATTAATGTGGGGTACCATCCATATCAAGTAATAAAGGAATTTTATAGCTCACACGAAAGAAAGTTTGAGCAAAACCGCATTACACAGCTATTTTGTTTCTATTTCGGATTTTATCCTGCATAAATGCTTCAAAATCGTCTTTGACGCCTTTGGCCACATGAAAGAACTTCAAATCATTCATAATCATGAATTCTTGAGCTCCCCTGAATCGTCTTTCACACGGTTTGACGATCAATTTTTTACGCTTTTCAACGCTTCTTGTCTAAGGGAAGTTGAGCGGTGTGAAATGAATTTTATATGTCTGTATATCTGGGCTGAAAACGCCATTTAAACTCTAGCTTCTGCCGCAGCGTGGTAGAGCACTTCCCCTCAATTCCACACCCCGGACAACGACGCCACTCATAGCAGGATGGCAAACGCGGGGCATGGGTTCATGAGGATGTTCACTGTGACTTTACTTAACGGAATATAACACAATCCTATAATCCTTAATAGAGATAATAGATTCCTATATTAGTAGTAAAGATTTTGAGAAATATGCGTTGTTCGCATCAAGGCGATTACTTGATTTTCGACAAATCTGCATTACTCCCGCGGTCGAAATATTTATGTACATGTACATACTACCCTGCGAGCCGCCATATGGGCGTGTGGCAGGGGGTGTTTGGTCAACGGCCGTGTAAAGATGTAACGTTTAGGGAGGCAAAATGGTGACTTGTATTATGAGAGTGTATTTAGTGGAGCTCATTTTCTTTGTGTCTCTTATTGTGCGCGGAAAGAACGAGTTTTTGTACCAATCTGTTCGGCGGTGCATCTCTCTTATTTTTTCGCTTCATATATAATACTTCGCTACATACATAATGGAACATTAAGAGATTTTACTGCACTTAACTTATTTATCGCTTTCTTTTTTATCGATTTTATCGCTTCTGTCAGACGTAGAGATGTAATGAGACGTCATGAAAATACTCCCTGTGTCGCTCTGAAAAACACGTTATGAATTTTTTTCAAGCAATCTAAGCGTAGCGTGTGGCCTCCTAGTCTCTAGGGGATTCCACCTTAGTCCATCTAAAAGCTGTGAGACACTGAGTTCCCCCGTAGCATATTTTGACGAAGTGTGGAGCTTTTCTCTGTATTTTATCAAATTTTTGGTTAAATCTTTATGACCAGGGTCCCAAATGCTCGCGGCGAATTCGAGGTGCGGCCTAACCAGAACGAATAAGAATTTCTCTCTTACTTTTTCATCCGAAGACCTTTCGATTATACGCTTAACAAAACCCAGTTTCTTTAATGCTGTGCCGCATATGTTTTGTATTTGTGTTCCCCACGATATATTTTATTAGTAATGCATAAATCAACAAGCGAAAAGTTACGACACTTATTATAAATATTAATCCTCCTACCAGAGGCTTGCACAAACAGATTTGCTGCAAGAAGTAAAACAGAGTCGTCAAATAAAAGCGCGCTCACATTGGTTGTTGCGCGTTTATGGTTGTTGCGTCGCATACAGCCCTCTTAAGACTCGAGCATTTCCCTTCCAATTGGAAAATTTCCCCTTCCCGCCTCAACCCACATCACCGTTCCCACCGACCACTATACCCTCTGTACGCCCACCCTTCCTCACCACTCACTCCCATTCCATCCATCCCACAGCGAAACCCTTTCAGCAACCCCGCCCGCAGAAGTAGCGGAATAGTTGCAAACACTCCCCCTCTTTGCAGTTGAACCGCAAACGTTGGGGAGGCCCGCAGAAAGTTCAGATTGAGGTCCAATAACCTCAAACCACTTTGCAAATCCTACTCCACATCCGATGCGCGCGCGAGGGCGTCTCGGTTTCAAAGCGCCGCTAGCTCCGCATCTCTCTCTCTCTCTTTATCCCTGTCTCTTTCCCCCTCTGTCTGTTTTTCTCGCTCAATCAATCAATGAATTTCCACAATGCGGACGCTCTCTCTGTTAAGGGTGATTTTAGACGAAGGAAGAGGAATGGGCGAGGAACTGAAGGTTCTCCGCTCTTTCCCTTTTCCCTTTGCAGACGACTCCACCCATTGAGGCGGACAGAAAGTTCGTGTCATCAAATGGTAATCTAACGGCTGTAATATTCACCTTATAGCTACACCATTTTCTTTCCTGTGCCTTTGGGCACCACAATGCCCCTAAGTCTTGGAGACATTGTTTCTAGTAGGTTGTACTATGGTTTTTCGCACGGAATATAGATCGTTGTTGATTTAAATTTATAAAAATTAAAGCATAAACAATTCACTTTTAAAAAGTAAATAAACGCTAAGTTAAAGATAGAAAACGCCATAAAATTTTAAAGCTAGTGCCTGTAAGTGCTCATGTGAACCGAGGGGGACAAATACATCGGACCGGCTACGCCTACATTATAACTTTTAAACTGGTTACCACAATAAGCGCTCTCTTCATCTTAAAGCGCATCTATCTCCATTTTCCTCTCGACGTGTGGCAGAGACAGAAATTCACTGCATCAATGGATTTTGTTGATGGCTTTCCTTCAATTTGCAAGTATACACAACAAAAAGTGAACCTAAGATGACAACGCCAACATGTATTTATTTTATCCTGATTTATTGATCGTTATATATAATTAGTAGCTATTACGAGGCAAAGCTCTTCTTCTAACTTTATATATTAGACTTAAAGCCTGTTACGACCTTCTTTTGTCCTGGTATTTCCATCTCTCGCTTGAATGCCCTTAGGACCTTCTGCCTCACGCTCTACATTCCAAAATTTGTTTTTAATAATATTCCTTCATCCATTCTTTGTTTTCTCTGGATCTGTGTCTATAGTCTACTAATGCAGTTCTGTTGTTACTTTCACACCAAGCTCTTGCCTAACATCTGTATTTCGTTTTCTAACTTATAGTGTTTAGTCAGCTGTTATTGAGATTTTAATTTCAGGTGTTTGTCACCTTCAGGCACTTGCTTTTGTATGAGTTCAGTTCTCGCTCCTGTAGACTCCACTAAGGATTGCCATCGCTTCACAATATTTCGATAAGATGACTTTCCATACTTTATTTTTTCAGTTTTTTAAATCATACCGTTGATGTATTTTAAGGTGGTTGTTTTATCGTGGATATCTACTTCATACGCTCCTTTGTTATTTAGAATTTCCAGTTCTCGCTCTTGCAAAGTCCACTAAGGATTTCCATTGCTTTAAAAAATTTTGATAAGATGTTTTTCCTAACTTTATTTTTTCAGTTCTTTGTCGATCTCCGTTGATTTATTTTGAGATGATACTTTACCGTGGATGTCTACTCCATACGTTCCTGTATTGTTTAGAGTTCTTATGTTCCCAATCAGTATTGAAGTGTTCTCCCCATATTGCAGGGTCTGTTTGACGAATGAAAGAAGAGAACGCCGTTTTGTTGCGAAGTTATTAGCGCAGTAGAGCGAATAAAAAGCTCTCGAGGTCGATCGGTCAGTCTCACTTTTGACGATAAAAGTAGAGTACTTCAAATATACCCCGTCAAAAGTTGAGCACCTGAGTACTCCGCCAATGACTTGGAAGTTAAACAGCAGTTTGAAGAATAAAACGACTGACTAAAACAATTGAAAGTAACAGCATGAAGATTGAGCAGATGACCACAAAATAAACGCGACTAGTTTTACGTTAGGCACGATCGCCGATAAATTACTTGCCCGGCTTCAAGGCTAGTCCATTGACGTGTCTTAAGAAGAGAGGACACAGGAGAGTATTTGTACGGGGCATCATGGGCCGGCCCTGGAGTGGATCTCGCCTCCAACACTCCCGTTCGACACTATCCCACGGTCACCCCTTAAAACGGAGATCATGTGAGAACGAAGTTACAACCTGACCTGATTAACGATGTGAGAAGGCACTTTGCCAGCGTGCCCATGTTGCGGCTTGAACTCCTTAATCCCCAAGTGTCCTAATGTGTACCTTTGATTTATGAGCCGCTTAAACACTGCCTCAATATTCATCCAGTCACCACTCCAGAAATCAAAGCAAATCCGAAATGCGAGGGGTATGCGATCCCTCATTTTTTGTACTTTTAAACATTTACTAAAAACCCAAAGCGAAATTAACATTGACTACCCTCCTCCGTCGATCATTAACGTTGTATAGCCTTAACATTAACCTTGAACGATCGTATAATAAAAGATTTCAGTATCATTAGGGCGATCAGTACAATAATTTTCATGAAAATTGCCAATACGTAATTAATTATTGAAAATGCCGGCTGATAATTTTCTACTTCCCCACCAATGACATGCATTTTCTCGCTTATTTTCGCTAGGTGGTTCTGGAATGTCATAATCCAAACAAATTGTAACAAAATCACAATTTATGCCGCAAATGATATGGCAAAAAAACTTAGAGCACTCAAACACGAAAAAATCCAAATTGAAGCGGTTTCAACATTTTTAACCTCAGAGGGTCGAAATATGACCAATGGTCGTTCTAAGAAAATTTGGACCTTTTCAGGTGTGGTAACAATAAGAAAATCGACTTATTTATGATTGACGAAAACATATTTGAAAATACATGAGCAGGGTTTGACAAAATTAGCGAAGAGTGTGATAGAGGTAAGGATGTTGGGCAAGCGGGGAAGGGGAAGAAAGAGAATAGGTTTCATGGACGGGGTGAAGAAGGGTAGATCTTATGCAGAGGCGAAAAAGGATATACTAGAGGGAGATAGGCCCCTGAATATGTAAAAGATCGGGAGGAGATTCTCTGGTATTCAGCAAAACCTACCTTTACCGGTAGAATACATTATAATAATAATTACCTTAGTTGGTGAAATAACGTTAATTCAATCTTCCATAGTTAACATTCATGGTAACTCACCGGCAGACAAGTTCAATAAAAGAAACGCAAACCCCCATTAAATATTTAGTTAACGTAACATCATCGACATGATTTCGTCGAAGTTAACAGACTTGAAAGAAAGCCTAAGAGGTTGGTCACAAACGGCCCTCACTGCAATTCTGGTATAAAAAGTGTGTGTTGGAAGGAGCCCTTTAAGTTGAATAGATTTCCATGTGTAATAACGAGTGGAAGGATACCTATCCGGTCGTTTAGTGAAGTGTTCGTCCGCCTTGGACGTCTAATTGTGAAGGACTTTTTGATGCCTGTTCATGCATAATCCTTCTACTTGCGATATCACCGCAGCAGACGCTGGCCCGCATTGACACGTGGAACGTATGGTCAGGTGCTTTCGCTATGTTCCGTTAAAGTAGTTTGAGCGAAATATCATTTTACTTAGAAATCAATGAATTTGGTCTCAATTTAAAGAAAAATATTCACCTTTCTAATTACACCAAAAATTAGCTCATTACCACATTACTTTCGGAAATATTTGCCAAAAAATAACAGCCCTTTTACATGGGAAATGGTACACGTATGCACTCCAGAGAGACATAGTTTACTAAATGAGGTATCTCTAACAATAAGATCTCGTGAAAAGACTAACAACGTGTAGTTTGTATGTTTTCTCAACTATTTTTAAAAAGTAATCATATTAAACTCAATGGTTGGCGAGTTCACTTTGTGGAAATTACTCATTTAAAAATGAAAACTCTTAGTTTTTTCATTTTTAAAAAGTAATCATATTGTCACCGCAACAGGTTCTTGGGTATCACAAAAAAACCTTCCGTTTTGAAGGAATTTCAAACGCACCGTGCGAAATAAATGAGTTAAGTTAAAGTCATATTTAAATATTTTCATTTAATTACTTACCATTTCAGTCATATAAAACTATACTATTGCAACATTAATAATGCAATATTTAATCGATGTGCCCAACAGCTGGTGAAATTAAAACGTATAATTCGAATATGGCCTCTATTATGACTAGGGAACTAACGCGCTCGGACTACCTTAAATAAACTAGTTTCCAGAAATGCCCACGTTCTATCTTCATTATACTCGATGCTTCGAGAATCTACCCTGTCCTCCAGCAAGTGCGTCCCATACATGCTCTCCCGTGAGACCCCGGTTCGGCCCTCGCACACCGCTGAGGATGGCAGATTTCTCCCCACCCCTGTTCTCCACTCGCCCCCTTTTTAATACGGAATTCCCTCCGCCTTTGGTGCTCTTGGCTCGCCACCAGAAAGGACCTTTTTTCATCCTCCCCCAATAAATACATTTTGTGCCATAGTGGAAGTAGTATGCATGCTATTGTGAGGGAGGATGTATATACTATCTGCTTTCTCCAAGAATCCACGGAGTGTAGGAGCAGGGGGGAACTAGAGCATCGGCTTTGAGCTCGGAAAAGATTTGAATAAAAGCGTCAATGTTTATTTTCAACCAACGTCAACGAACACGGAGTAAACCTATGGATCGAGGGCAGCTGATGGATTAATCTGTGCGTTACCGTATGTAATTCTTAATACATACATATTATGCCGTCAACCAATCCCGTAACACAGCACCGGTTTCACCTAAAGTTGAATAGCCATGATATTCAGGAAGAACTATGCATATGTGTTTGATTCGCGGGAACATAGAATTGAATACAGAAATTCCACCGCTGATCCAATCGTGATTTAAAATACCTTAAAGAGAGAATACCTGCCAAGTCATGGATATGATAACATCAAATGGTTTAGCCTTAAATTAACATGGTGGGTATATCTCTTGACCACAGATTGCTTAAGAGGCAAATTAAAAGAGGAATTTGAATACAGAAGTAAACCACACGCAATTCAACCAACAACTACGCCGACACGATGGCACACTTATGTATCGAATTAGCATGCGACTGTTTCCATTTGTTTCCTTCCTCCTTGTTTATTTCTTTTGTCCTCCTTCATCCTCTTCACGGCTCCAAACACCATTCACTTCCACACGCCATCACGGCGGCCTGCAGTGTGATATGAAGATTTACACTAACACCAAAAGGAGCGCACCGAATCAACGAAAATTCATGTTAATTAATACTGCGAAAACACCGCGACCCGCCAGACCTATTAGTAACTAAGATATAAGAAATTAATTGCGATGATTTATGAAAGAAAACAAATATTCTAGGCATATTTCTTTGCATCGAATATTGATTTATTCGGAATAAGACTGACCACATCACGCCGACCGCTTCAGAGCAGTTATTGAAGCCGAGAGCGCCGGCAGAGATCAGATAAACAGCGCCTCCACGCGGCAGAAGAAAGGAGCCGGTTGCAAGTTAAAGGTTCAGGACTTTTAACCACAATGGAGAGAAAACTTCATTCTTTTTACACAAATTTTTCATTTGTACGACGCGTTTCACAGATTCGTATCGTCTCGTACAGAGTGGAAATTTATGACAATGACTTTTATGCCTTTTAATATTGACAAACTAACTCGCTAGTGCAAGCTACCTTTTATTAAGAAACTGTCACATAAACTATGTAACACCATTCCAGCTAAAAATACCAGGGTATCTTTTTATAACCCCCTGAGTTTAGGCAAATTACTTTGCAATTCCAAAGACAAGTACGATATCTCAGAGAGAAGTGGAGTGTATGAATTGAAGTGTGAGGACTGTGCCGGTAAATACATCGGACAGACTGGAAGAAAATTTAAAACCAGAATAAAGGAGCAAAGAAGAGATTTTATAAATAGTGACAAAATCACTGGAATGGTAAAACATTTAAGCGAAGAAAAACACTGGTGTAATTTCAATCGAAGAATTTTACATTATTTAAACAAAGGGCGGACGCTTTATTTGATGGAACATTTTGCAATCGTAAATAGCCCTGGTACCTTATGTAATGACCGAATGTTCCTCTCTCCCTCACTCCTTCGAATCCACAAACAATATCGACGGCTTCACAGTTAAGCCCTCTGACCTTGCCCCTTTAAACTCCAAATGCAAACCCCCCTCCTCTGAATATGTTGTGACCGTTAACAATTCGCTCCCTCCTCTCCCTCCACCCTCCTTATCCCTCCATACTTTGTGTGTTTGTTATATATAAGGGGAACGCGACCCAAAAGATTTACCTGAGGATAACACGCGGGGTCGAAACAATGGTTGAGTTGTATTAAATAGCGTGGAATACAACCAAGTATCTTTTATTATGAGTGACGTCTGGTACAGAGGTTTGTATTAAAAATCCATATGGATATCTGTGTCCTTGATTTGTACGAAGTGACGCCTGACGCAGCCAAGTTTTTTCAGGGTTAACATCGCAGAAATGCGCTCACTAGAAATGATTTCTCCTCATTCACATTCTAAACTATTATATTATTAACGACCATGTTTTAGAAAAAAAATGTAATTATCAAAGCCATTTTAACCATCAATGTTATTATTATTGTTAAGTTAATCTCTCGGTTAAAGGAAGGCTTCACGGATGAGTTAAAAATCCTGGAGTTTTTCATGTGTGATGGTCCTTAATTCACTCTAGTATTTCTTTCTCATCCTTGCGTACGTTCCACCCTACTTCATCTCGTCCATTATCCATGACATTATTTGTCAACCATGTTCCATTAAAACCATGGTCGGTAAAAATTAATTCGTGTGGGACGTAAAAAGCGAGAAATTATATCAAAAATCGCTTCGTTGACCTAATAACATGACCGAAGCCGAGATGAGAGAGTAGCCCAAAGATGGGTAGGAAAACGTTTTGCTCGAACGGAGTTAATTTTCGATCAATGTTCATGAAATACATTTAGATAACTACTAAATCCAGCGTAGGTACTTTTACATGTTAAAGAACCGCAAGGATTAAAGAATAATACGGAACAAAAAATCTCAAATTTGAAAGTGATTGAGAAGTTGCCGACCTTAAACCAAAGATGATAAATCTAGTGCTTTCTCAGTTTCTTTGTGGAGGCGCTACAGTTGGGAAATTGCGACCATGTGACAAAAATATTTGCTCAGCAAGCATGAATGACAAATAAAACCAATGGCAAACATGATAAATATTTGTGACTTCCACAATTTATTGAACACTAGCGACCATTTTCGGCTGTCATGCCATCATCAGATTTTCAGATAGTCATCACATTCATTTCATCAAATCATTATCAGATTTCATGTCACGCCTGACTATGGCGCGACAGCCGAAACCGGTCGCTAGTGTTAAATAAATTGTGGGAGTCACAAATTTTTATCTTCTTTATTATGACGTCCTACCACCACATGAAAGCTTCAAGTTTCCATTTTAAAACCCATGGAAATAATATGGCAGTAGAACGTATCATACCTCATCGTCTCCAACGAAACTTAAGGGACAAAATGACTCCACTCATGAAAACTGTGAAGAATACTGTCCAACCCCCCTGAGATGGACATTTTTTTCCCAAACAAACAACAAAAATGTAATATTGAACAGTCTAACCCAAAGCCAACCGGCTGCACCCAAAACGAACAATAATATCAACGCTTACGTCTTAATCGACGAATATACAAACACCAAACTCATTCCATCAAACGAAAACTGCCATAGGAAATACAGATACGCATCACTGTCGATACGTTAGCACACAGACGAGCAGTTACTCCACGGTAACAAGCATCATGATTACAGAACGACGTACGGAAGAGACTTTTGCGTTCGGAATCCTCTAAAATTTCCCCGGTAATACGGAAGCTACACATTCGTTGGCGCAGGTACTTTTTCATGGAGCTATCAACTATTTTCCAATCTCAAAAACAATAGTAGATTTTAAATGAAACAGCACGAGAAAAAAACTCCTAGGCATTAAATAAGCAAGAAAAAAAAAAGATGAATTGAGAAGAGTTGAACACGTTAATAAGGAATTCTAACAAGAACCTGATAACAAGCTCAGAAGTAACACAGCAGTTCATTGTTACATTTCAGAGTTGGAAATACTTTAAATTTAAATATACCTTCTTCTTAAAGCTTTTAACCATATTCACTACCCATGAAATGCGTTTTGAAATGAACGACATAGAAAATGTGAATGATAAAGGCTTTGAAGTAATCGGAAAATGAGCGATCATTACATGACTTCAAACCCACCATCAATCAGGGGACTATTTTAAAGCAAGATGAAATAAGCAAACGGCTTCCTTTTTCTCTCTCAAAAGAGGAGGATGTTCCCGAAAGGCAGAGGGGGGAGCCACCTCCACATCTCTTACTCCTAATTTGTCGCCAACCTCCTCACAGACCCTCCCACATTTTCCTTCCCAACTTCCGAGTCTACAAATTTTCTTTTTTTAAATAAAATAGAAGTTAATGGGGCCCAGACTCTCCTCGGATGGGGCGTTCCACGCCCAATTCATCTTCCTCTGCCCCTCCTTGACAGGGAAAATCCCCCCTCCACCGGCGGGTCATCCTTTCCAGCATCCTTGTTGCCACGGCCACCCCCTTTCCACCTTTCCTTAACTTTCACTTTCCCTCCACTTCTGACTCTCCCACCATCCATGCCGCTCCTCCGTCGTATTCGCCAGAAGGATACTCCCTTCCAAACTCTTCCACCACACTCACCCTGATTAAGGCTTACTCCCTCAGAGGCCGCTGTTCCCTTGTTAAATGCTAATAATAATAATAATCAGAGTTAACGTCCCCAGCCAGCTCCAATCGCTACTCGCAGCAGATAATAGAGCCAGCCCACACATCAACATTCCTTTTGCCTATATTTTCATAGAGAAATTACCCTTCACGGGAGAACCATATAATACGCTAACTTTTATTTGGCCCGTTTTTCTCCAAGGGAAGAACTTTAAAAATCTGCAAATGCAACCTAAATAAATCTCTTGACACGAGAACTTGCAAGGCCCATCAATGATTGCGACAGTAGAATCAAGCTTGAAAAGAAAATTGTCTACGATGACATCCCATCTAAAATGCATTTTGATAGACAGCTCATTCCCGGTAATTTATTCCGCTAGGACGAACATAAAAAATAAATTGAATATCGCGAGTAAAGACCTGCTGGACTGGAATTAAACCATGGACCTTGGACTTTTCCTATATAACATGGTGTGAAGGTATGAAGAAATAACATTAGCCTTTTCGCCGTAAATTTCCTTCGCATGCAAAAAACATGAGCAGTGTAGTGACATCCCGTATAGCTTTGAAGCCAAAAGTCCGCAGTTTAACCTTCTTAACGGGACTTAACTTTCTACCGTTAATACTTAAAAGAAAATTTCTGCACTCAACCTTAATTGTAGCAATATCTAAATAAAATAGAGCGTCAGCCCATGCAAACCTTAAAGTTTTAACAAGAAAAGTGCAATGCTTATCTATATTTTTAAATTGCCGTGAGCTCGTATTTTATTCGAGAAATGAGTTGTAAAAGATTATCAATAGAAAAACAATGGACCTCAGAAGGTCTTTTCCATGTTATGAATTATATCAACTCAAAAAAAGGTCAATATGGCAGGGGAGACGCTTATATGCACTTTCATGTGCTCAGAAAAATTAACAATTACACCAAATTACTGGCGCAATTAAGTCACGAGAGCACCTTTACCAAATAACACGGATAATCTCTTGAAAATAAGAGACAAGAACTCGCTCGATGCAAAAAAACCTTACCGACAACTACGACATAGGTACCAGTAATTAGCGTCAAACTTCGTCAATTCAGTGTCAATCTTTGCAATATTTTTCACCTTTTATTTTATTTGATTGCGTCAGTCTGTTTAAATTACATTCGTAGCAATGATACAGGGTCCCTTAAAAGTCCTGTATAGAGTTACTAATTAATGAGCGGGGAAATTCAAAACAGGCATTTTTTCTGCAGCGAGTACATAAAAGTACAGACACAGGCGAGTACAGGCAAGTAACATTTACGTGCAAATAACCCAGAAAATGGACAGATAAAAAGCCATTCCATAAAGCGCAACAAGGCATATTTACGAGTATTTAAGATGGCGGATCCACCGACTCCGTAGATTTTATTCTTTAAAAAAAAATGTCGCAGACTACACATGACCCACCATATAACTACATCCCTTTCTACCACCCATTGTCTGCACAGTTTTATTTTGAAAGAATAAAGTTCACTAAAAGACCCACACTACAGCCACAAACTCCTCCAATATACTATTTCTCATAACCCAGTTAGGACATATTTTAGACGTGAAATTATTCGAGGCCATCTACCGGTTGCTTCGAACAATTACATACTCCCTGTGGATTCATTGCTCACAAGAATAGTAAAACGGTTCGTGCCATTTCTATACCCTCTCCCCTCCATGTTTGGCTTTTCATCTTTTTTATGTCCTGGAAATGCGGTTTACCGTTCTGAAAATTGCAATTTTGGAGCCGCGTACCGTCTGACCCCAACACCCCTCATTTAATTCATGTGCCCGCAACCAATGTGCGAAAGGGAGGAAGGAGTAGGGGCATAATTTATCTCTGAAATTAGTCCGCATCCCTCAGCCAGTTGCTTCCAATAACTACCAATATTGTGGCGGAAATTGCTGAAAAAGCCCCGAAAACACTGCTCTGTAATCGCTTTTTTCCCTGCATCTACACAAAAGATGAGCGCGTATCTTACATTTTCATTAACCACCTAGCTGCACTTTTACGTGGACATGGCTTTTATCTTCCTGTGGTCATCCCAAAAAATACTAACCGCGTTTACCTCAAGCGCACATTTGCCGATGAAGCGATATGAAATACAGTAAAGTGGGTCGAGTGAGTGAAACTATGTTTCATGAGATTCATCTCAATGTCCCGCCATAAGTGTTCAAATTCAGTACATGAAATCAACACCAAATAGACCAAAGTAAGTCATGAATGTTAAATAATGTTAAAAAAAATATCCTCATAATAATTATAACCAAATAGACCAAAGTAAGTCATAAATGTTAAATAATGTTAAAAAACATATCCTCATAATAATTATAACCGCTCAGAAGGTTGTAGTGCAAGGAATGGTATCAAAAGGACCCAAAGGTTTTCAAAACTACATTCAAGAAAATTGTGCGAAATTCACAGTGAAAAATCAATCTCCCGTACTGGGTTCCGCAGTTATTCGAATAACGACAGGATAGAAGATCAAGATATTACGCTTGATGCGAAAAGTGATCGAGACAGTGTAAGAAGGAATGGGGAGAATCGGGTGTCCTCTAGTACTTATTTATCAATGGTAAAGAGTCGTACATTAACGTAAAGATTAACAATGGCGAATCGAAATGGCAAGCAAACAATGGATAGTTTGGCTGGATAGATGGCGCACAGCGGACGTATCTTCAGGCTTTCTCATGTCTCCTTTCCTATTCTGCGAAAGTGCCCGACGAATGTGTGCACACGAATGAAAAATAGCGTAAGGTAGTCCAAGCGAGATAGTTCCCTAATCACAATAGAGACCATATTCGATACATGCGTTTTAATTTCACTAGCTGTGAGACAAACGAATTAAATTTTGCATTAATATTGGTGCAATAAAATAGTTTTACATGGCAGAAATTGTAAGTATTCAAATTAAAATATCTAAATAAGTCTTTAACTTGACTTATTTTTGTCACGCGGTACGTTTGAAACTCCACCAAAACGGAAGGTTTATTGTGATCCCGAAGAATTTACTGCGGTGACAATATGATTAATTTTCAAAAATAGTTGAGAAATCACACAAACTACACAATGTTGATTTTTGACGAGATCTAAGTGTAGGGAATGCCTCATGTTTAATATGAGGTCTCTCTGGAGCGCATACACGTACCATATTCCATGTAAAAGGGCTAGTATTTTCTGGCAAATATCTCGGAAAAAAATGCGGCAAGGGGTTGAATTTTTGGTAACAGTGGAAGGGTGATACATTTTTCTTTAAATGAGACCAAATTATTTGATTTCCAGGTAAAATGATATTTCGCTCAAACTACCTTAATTCACAGAAAAAAACGCAAGTTTTATAAAAGACTTGTACTTGACCCATGCTACAACTACCTCAGGGTAAGGGCTCTTCAATTACCTCACACAATAAATAACCCCCCTCAAGCCACCCACCAACTCCTATTCTAATTAAAAAATCCAAAACTTGACCCAAATACAAAGAAATGTGTGAAAAAATGGTGTCATGAGTATCGAAAAAAGTGGGAAACGCGTAGTAAATCGGTGGGAATTTGAAAATAAGGCGGCAACCATTAGGAGAAAAACGACGCAAATAGGACGGCAAGCGTTTCTGAGGGATGGAGTGGAGGGGCGAAGGAGGGGGAGTGGAAGGTTCGGAGGAAGAGGGAGCGAGAGGGTGGGGTGTTGTCTTTAATTCCAAAGAGGACTGGGCGGCGAGGGAGGAATTCCAATTCCAGACGGAGTGGAATGAAGGGAATGCGGTGTGATGAGACGGAATAGAGAGAATGTATTCACAGGGGGAACTGTTTTATTGAGTGGTGGGGAAGAAGGTAAGAGACGATAGGCCCCATCTAAATGGAAGTGTAAGAGCGAGCACTCGACCCCTATCTTAGTCCTCAGGATCAGTGGTTTTTGAGTCCTCCTAAGAAGTCCCTCCACTCTTGGCACTGTGGATTCCGTTCCTATTTTGCGCTAGCCAGTCGCCTATGGTCCACCAGTTCCTAAAGTTTTCAACGACCTTCCTTCTCCCATTTCCTCAAAGTCAAGTTCGAGGACGCTCCGACCCTAACCAGCACACGGACGTTCGGCGACTGATGCATCCCAGTACGTAGTAAATGCGCGGATTGCACCACCCGGGAATCACATGACCCAACAGATTTGAGTTTTGTCAAATAACACTAAAACAAGGTTCAACTCGGGAGTCTGAGGTCAAACTCACCGTGCTTCAACAGCACCTACTATGAGCCCCAGAAAATCATGGTGTTTAAAAAACTACAAAAGAAAGTTTCTCAAGGAAGCTGGAGGGCTGAGTCATTTAGGACACATCTTAATAAATTTTCTAGAAAGTCAAAAAATATTCTCGGACCATACTTCACTTAAGTACATTTGTTAATTCGGTGGAAATACCATAAACGTATTAGCATGAATGGTGCAAGAATAACAGCGTAAAGTTTCGTAAATAAGTCGTTTCGTCCTATAACTTTGGTTTACAGCGCGGAATCCGAAATGAAGACAAGAATCATAGGTGAAAATGTGTCATTTACGTGGTATGAAAACTTGGTATTTGTCAGCAACCATTATAATAGTATTAAACGTATCACTTCCCGTTTATGAGGATATCTGTACATAAAGAATCAAATTATTTTGTAATATATGTCAAATTCCATATGGCTACAAGTTAAAATAGCAATTAATTACCTAAAAATCAAATCGATAATATGGAATTATTTCACTTTTATCTATGCATATTACTAATAATGACTTGTATACAAAGTTTTACACAAATATATACATAAACAAAAAATTACTCCCAACATCTTGACTAGATGAAAGAGATCTTGTTGGATGCTAGTGACGGAAAATTGACATCCTTTCTAAATGATTTTTTTAAACCTTACCCTACGCAGACGATAATTCATACGAAGGGAAGAGCAAAACCACCGCCGCACTCGGCTATAATCAATAGGTCATTGTCTCAGTGACCTTTTCAAAGGATAAATAGGTAGACATCCCGCACCCTGGCGGAGTTATCGGAAATTCGATGCCAAGTGTGGCTATACTGGATGACGTATCGCCGGTCACATTCATACTGGTCATCTGGATGTACCAACACTGTCCCATATATATACGAGAGTATGCATATAATGCCTATTACTCGTTTATAGAGTAGAAAATAAGAGAAGCACAATAAATGGGACTGATAGGAACAAAGATTGACAGAGAAGAAATTGATATGTACCGCACTGTAGACAATATTGCAGTCGTACAAGGAAATCAAGACGACCTTCTTAGATCACCGAACGCAATGAACTGTGTTCTCCAAGAATATAACTTGAAAATAAGAGAGAAAAGTTAACACGAAAATAAAGGTCGTTTTACACGATGATCATTTTATGATTGAAAATAGAACAGAACTCAGCGTGCTTAAAATTTTACCGTAAAAATGGAATGATGATCTTATTCGTTCACAGAATCGAATTCGACTATCAGCTTCCTTAGCTTGAAATATTCTTCATTTGATGCCCTTTTGCATCCTCCGTCCCCAACTTGATGGAACTACAGAGATTGTTGAAGAAATAGCTGAAAATAAATATGAGAGCGGTGCTCACTTTCCAACTGATTCTTGGGTCCAACGACCGATCACAGACATGTAGGCAGACGAGTCGAGCTCTCCGTAAGAATATCGGTGGCAGCGCTAGAACCAACCAAAATAACTAGGCCAAAATAATTTCCCGAGGAATTTTTCAAGAATTTTTGTAAACATTTTAAATAAGCTCGTGGACAAAAGTATCTGCCCCGTGATTAATTAACTTTTATTGTAAGCAATAACTTTAATATCATGTTTACGTTGAGTAGTTCAGAGAATGCCCAGTCAGCGCCGCTGCTCAACGACATCAGCATCGGGTAAACATAGGTTGAGAGGCATCACATTCGACTCCAGACCCAATTTCATTCATAGTTTTCGATGCTGAATTCAGTGACGACTTTCATGGATGTTCCAGTGATTGCATAAAATTGCCTCACGACCAAGATCTTAGTATATGGAAGCGAAAAGAATCAGAAGTGACTTTAAGAGGAAAGAAATAAATTTAATTGGATTCCTTCACCTCTGTAGTACCATCAAGTTGGACGAAAGAAACACAACGGACTTCAAGCGAAGAATATCAGAGGCCAAGAAAGTGCCCATGATGTAGAGGCGACAACAGTACTCAAACAAATTGGCTTGCGAAAGAGGACACAGTATGTGAAAATTCTTGTGGAGCGTGGCACTCTAGGGATCAGAAGTATGTACTATTGGAGAAACGGATCGGAAGATTAGAAGCTTTCGAAGATAGGTTTTGGAGGAGAATGCTGAAGATCAAATAGACGGATAAATAAGAAATGAAGAAGTACTGAGCAGAGTAGAAGATTATAGGATCCCATGGAACACAGTACATAAAAGAAAAACCAGAGGGATGAGGCACAATGGGTTAGTGGATTAGTTAGAGAATTAGACTGAAGGAAAAATACGAAAACTCGGAAAGAAAGCAAAAGGGATAAATACGCACATGAAATAAAGAAAATACTCGAGAAGAACTACAAGGGTATAAGGAAACTAGCATTGAATAGGGAGGAATGGAGAAATGAAGTCAACAAATCTTAGGAATGAACGGAAAATGATGATGAGATTTTTATAATTTGAATCAGATAAAGATGTATTAACTGAGCTCAGACGATTATTTATAATTATATTAAAACATTTTGAAGCAAAAAATATATGCAGATGCTTAACCTATTATATCAGAATTTAGAAAGTTTTTATGTGAGGAATATTAAGTGAAAGAAGTCACCCAAGTTCTACATTCCAAGGGAATACCGGAGTATAAATTTCTGATCATGAACCTTAACATTTGTTCAACATTTTTCCATTATTCTTTCACAGCACCTATTCAATCGTCCGCGTATTGTTTCAGACCTATTTACGCCAAGGACAATGTTCCAGCATTTGCGGAAAAGTATGCAACAGGGAATAAGATAGCATCAATCTCAGCTAAATGCACTCAAAACAATCCCTGCACATCACGACCAATACTACTCTCTCCTATATCCTTCAAAACTTCATCTTCCTGTATGCCAAGTTACTAAAGGAAGTGCACTTTTATGGACCGAGATGAAGTGCACAGGTGGATATATTTCTCTGAAGATACTAGACAGGTTTGGTGACCTGAGTACATACGACACAGTTACTGTCATCCTTTCTCATTCCAGTAGAAGGGATTGCGAAGGCGGGCGGGCATTAATATGCGGAAAATTGTGAATGGTGCTTCGGGGGAAAATGTAGACAATGATTTATTCTTCAGCGGCAACGAATGGAAGATTACCTTGATTGGAAAAGAAGCTGCTTTCAGTAAAATGAGTCGGAAAAGAGAGCATCCTTGCCATCACAGAAAAATTCTAAGTTTTACTAGAGGGCACAAACGGTATGATTTCACGGCAATATATTAAAAAATATCCCTTAAAATGGGAAAATAAATGTAACGTAATTTCCAACAAATGTGAAATTGCCTAGAGACAAATTTGACTTCATTTTTGCGACGCCGTGGAACATTAATGGGGCTGAAGCGACCGGCTGTAAAAAAAAAATGCGCTGTCCCCACGCGGTAGATGAAATGAGAAAATGAGGAAAGTGGCTCTCTCTGCTGGTAAAAGACCTCTCTTTCTTCTAAACTAAGTCTCACCTTCGTTTTAAACGACATGACTTAAGCAGTATTTCTGAGAAGCCACTCCCATTATAACGCCATATTCAGAAAATGAGCGTTCACAGTTACGAGGGCGGAAAAGATTAATCGCGCTATCGCCGAGTCCTTGACTAATCCTCCAATTTCACGAATGAATGGACTTCACGCCGTTACATTTGCATGACCTCCCGCAATACCTCATTAGGCCACTTCGGTGATCACAAATCAAAATTCGTACCCGTAGACATCCATTAAATATACCTATGGAATTATTTCAATCTGCCAGGGATTAGCTCTGATTTGAAATCCAATTATTTTCGAAGCCAAACGCTTATGTTCCAATCAATTAAACTGATATAACCATGCCATCAACATAACATGCCATTAGTTACGTATTTT
Source organism: Ceriagrion tenellum (assembly GCA_963169105.1). Taxonomy (NCBI): domain Eukaryota; kingdom Metazoa; phylum Arthropoda; class Insecta; order Odonata; family Coenagrionidae; genus Ceriagrion; species Ceriagrion tenellum. Next base: position 120,476,785 of record OY720642.1, on the reverse strand, counting down.
TTGCACATGTTGTAGGTATTCATTTGCATGAAGAAAACGAGAAGAATCGCTCCAGAATAAACTTCTAAGGTAATAAATAACAACAATAAGACCCAAGAATAAGAATACCCAAACTGTCGCAAAAAAAGAGCAGACGTTGCCACAATTAACTGAATATATGCGAATATCATATAAAATTTCACTCGAGGGTATCGAAATAACTTGGTTAGTGATGTTGGCACAGCTGTAGTATACATGTATGTAGTATACATTCTTGAATGTCATGTTTATAAAAAAATTACAATTGCCTATTTATTGTTGTGTTGTAATGTTTTATGCGCCAAAATTGTTTAATGCTGAAAATATAAGTCGAATATTAATGTTGTAAATAAAAATTGGCTGGTTATGTACCAATATCACGTATTCGTATCATTTCCATTTACCATAAGCCATTTTTGAGCTTTTCGTTAAAGTAAAAATCGAGTTTTTATGCTGGTGTGGATTTTAAGGCCCAGAAGCCTCATTTTGTGTTTTTTGTTTCTTGTTACAATCCTGTAATCTGTGATAGTATATCCAGTTCTGAACATCTGCCCTGGTGAAGATGTACAAATACATTAAAACTTAGGAAAGGCATATTATTGAAATATTGTTGACTAAATTCCTCAATTAGTAGATAACTTATAGATCATGTATAAATTAACTACCGGGACTCTCCAGTTGGTAGCCGTTAAGGATTAAATAGAATTTTGAAGAGCTGAATGTGAATGTGTCTCTGATATTGTCTGTCGCGTGTTTAACTACGGAAAATTAAGTGCCACTGTGGTTATCCAATATGCCATTAGACAGAATCATTCACTAGCATGTAGTGCATGGATACGCTCAATTTTCGTTAAAATAAACACACTTATTTTACTGCTTAGATACTAATTCGATATTTTGGAGAGAAATGGCATTCCAGACTCTTACCTGGGAAGTGCCTATTTGAATGGTTAATTGTAACAAAAATCATTTTTGTCATTTCATTTTCAGTAGAGTACTCTGGAGAAAAAAAAATAAAGTATGAAGATATGTTCCCTGCTAAAAAATTCTGTATAGTTTTTTAACAAAACAATTTTAGTTAAATAAAATTTATTCATTGTACTTCACGGGAAGCCATATTGGGTGGAGTTCGCCCATGTGCTCGGGGTAGTCCCAACAATTAGTCTCGGGGGAATATTGTTGATAATGACGGTTGTGTGGAAGTTGTGATAATTAGTGAGACGTCAGGAGGAGGAGGGGGAGCTGAAAGCACCGATGAAAGGGTCGATTGAGATGATGGAAGGGGAAATTTTGAGGGGGAAATGAAGCGTCGGGACGGGGAGTCGAGAAGGAGAGTTCGAACGTGCCACCACAAAAGTAACGAACGACCTAACACTGAGGGTCAAGCTAAAAGTATTCAAAGAAGCCCAGGGGAGCCCAGCTGCTATAAAAGGATCACTGGAGAGCCAGGGGTCCGGCCTATCGATGGAGAATTGAAAATTAGCCGTGCAGAAGGCTTCAGGAACGTTAACGGGGAAGTTGGCGTCCGAGCCATCAGTGCAAGTGATAAATCAACACTGGTGATGTAATATGTTTGTTTTCATAAACTTGCGTCAAAGATCCTAGAGGGAAGAACAATAATTTCATTTTGTTACGTGAATATGAATGCAGTAGTCAAGCTGTATGTCTGCATCGAGTTTTGCTCTAATTTAACTTTTCTTTGGTGAATCAATTAATCTACTAAAACTTTCATTGTTGAGGAGTTGGTGTAATTTTATACACGTTACTTTGTTATATATATATATATATATATATATATATATATATATATATATATATATATATATATATATATAAAGTTCTTGCGAAGATTCCACGAACGTGGCAAACAATATAAATCTTCGTCACAGGGTGACACTAAACATAAAACATAAAAAAGCAAACTCACGAGTTAAAATTTTCGGTGGGTCGCCCGCACCTTCGTCAGTGATAGAATGACATTCTATCACTGACGAAGGTGCGGGCGACCCACCGAAAATTTTAACTCGTGAGTTTGCTTTTTTATGTTTTATGTTTAGTGTCACCCTGTGACGAAGATTTATATATATATATATATATATATATATATATATATATATATATATATATATATATATATATATATATAAAGCTTCGTCACAGGGTGACACTAAACATAAAACATATAAAATGGAAACTCACGAGTTTAAAATTTTCGGTGGGTCGCCCGCACCTTCATCAGTGATAGAATATATATATATATATATATGAGCACAACGGGAGCACAGTATGATTTACTAGTGACTTTCATTATCTAAGTTCCATTATTTTGTGCAGAGTCATTACTTTTTATTTGTGGACTGAACTATCATCTATTTATGAATTTTTTGCATTTGTTGCTCTTTACTCAACCAAAAGGGTCCGTGCTTTGTATATCAGTGATATTTTAGTGTGTTCTATGTTAATAAATTGTTTTTAAATGAAGGATTAGAGCACTTTCCATCTCTACCACTGACTAGCCAGGCAAATGAACAAGGTAAGCTGTGAAAGTGGAGTGAAAGGGGTGAATAAGAACTGATAGGTCGGGAAGAAGTAGGTTCGAGATAGAACAGGAAGGTAACACGAAAAGATAATTGTTACAGTTTCCTTATAATACTTCTACAGAATTTCTTAAAGTTCTGTAGATATTCCGTAAAGTATTGAAACGCCATTTTACGGAATTCCGTACGACATTCTGTACAATACCTTAGGATACTCTGCAGAATACCTTAGAATGTTCTGCGGAAATCCTTATGACGTTCTGCAGAATTCCCTACGACGTTCTACAGAAGTCCTTTGACGCTCTGTAGAACTCCTTACAAGCTCAAGGAAACCTCACATATTTCCGCTGAGTTGCTTAAGTTCTACAGAACAGTTTGAAAGGAGTTATTTTTCTCTGCAGAAAATAACTCTACAGAGAATACGTTCAGTAGAGTCAGGCTCTCATGTTCCGTACAGATCCTTAGAAAAGGAACTAGTTCCGAAGAAAAAGAGTCCATTTCTGAAAAATTCCATACGTGCTACAGAACAGCTTCTAAGGAATTTTTTAGCAGGGTTTTCATTAAGGATCAAATAAAATAGGATGGAGAGGAGTTTTAATGGCATTCTGTTAAACATTGGAACACTCTACGTCGTGAAATGATATAAAATTAAGAAGTGATTACTCGTCCCTCAATCATCCACAAACTTTTTTTTCCTGTTCACTTTAAGCCTATGTAATTCTCTCGTTTCTCCGATTTCTGCTCCCGAAGGTAATATCAGGAATTAGAGCAAATTCTTACTCGCTGGAAACAGCGATATAACCAAAATGAGATTGGAAATGAATAGGGAAACTGTAGTTAAAGCTTCAAAAGGATGTTTACGAGTCGCTTCCCCTGCTTGATGAATCTAAATCCAAGGTTTCCGAGTCCCATTGACACTCAAGCCTTTTTTATGCGCAGCTTCAATCAGCCTTTTACTCTTGGCGTCACTTCCTTCCCATTCACCAGCAACAGCTATCGTAGTCGTCGTTTGAAAAACAAGCGCTTACAAGCGCTCTCAATGGGCTTCAATGTTTATCTCGGATTCAAGAGCACAAAAACGCAAGCCGAAGGAGAGAAGGGAATGGGATGAGAAATGTTAATGACGAGACGGATACGACTTCGATTAGCATTGGAAGCGTTTTTCGGCGTCGCCTCTGTCTCCGCCAAGCAAAGCATTTACGAGCGGCGTTTAATGCGGCGGGGAGTAATTCGACTGCCTCTTGTATCTCGTCGCCAAGGACACCACTCCATTCGACGACGGCGAGGGAATTCTGGGCTATCGAACCGTGTCTCTTGCTACAGAGACTCATGATTACAGAAATGAGAGCACTGGGGAACAATAATCGCAGAATGCGTACGCCTTGCTCCCGAATATTGCACAATGTCTCAAAGGGATGCCAAAATGTAAAGACTCGCTGGTTGTTTCTTTCCCAATTTTCAGGATGATGCCTTAAAGATACCAACTCCAGAAGTGTAATCATTGGAGGATTTACCCTTAATAATTGCGAGCATTTTTGTTCTTTCCACAAAAAGTTTCGTTATTACCAATGGAGAGGGGAAATATTTGGAGAAACATGCAGCACACTCTACTTCTTATACTATTTTACAGCTATATTTCACCAAGCAATAATATCCTACATTATGTGTTCGACAGTCCGTGCATTCCCGGTGTAGAGTCATCCCATGGTACCCCTTGAGGAGAACTTCAGGGGACCACGCTTGCCTATGTAAATGTACGTATTTCTCTCCAAAGTTAAATAATCATCTGCAAAGCATGTACACTTTATTGATCGCTGTCTTCCATAAATGAGTTTTAATCCAGGGGTGTGGGACATATTCTAGTAAAGGCGAATTGTCTGAAACATTTATATTGGAGAATTATCTCTTCTCGACGTGCAGAAATTTTTACTTATCTAACACCGAGAATATTATCAAGCCCAGGGGGGTTGTGTTTGAATCGCTCGAGATAATCTCGACCACGCAACTAAGGAGTCACGTGGTACAATCACGAAGGGTTTGAGATTTTGGTGTATTCAAACACTCGAAAAAATCTCAATTAACCTTCCAGATTGAGTTTTTCTCGCGGTAATATTGCAAATGGATTTTTATATCCCGATTTTAGCCACGATATACGATTTATTAGACGCTAAATATAGCCATTTGAGTAGGTAAAATTCATCAAAATCTCCAACCATTCGTTGTTGTACCACGTGACTCCTTAGTTACGTAATCGGGTTCATCTCGAGCGATTCAAACACGCCCCCCCCCCCAGTTGTACGTTAAAATACCATTATGGAAGCAATAATTGTACAGGTTGAAGGAAAAAGCTAAACACAACGATATAACTTCAAAAATACACGATAAATACCATATTCTATTTTCTTATAAGTGATGCAATGACCATGCGAGAGTTAAAATACTACTGCAATTGCATGGATGATTTTTCCGAGAATCAAGGTTTATAGATAAATATAGTAGTTTAGTTTATCATAAATAAAATTCAAATATATGCCTCTGAAACGACTTAACGATACGGTTGATTTTAAATGAGCATTGCCCGGTCAAATGTGCATAAGTAGTATTGAGACATACGCGACTCAAATTGTTACCGCACTGATATTTTCACCAAATGGAGGATGTAACTTCGTAGACCAGGGAAGGCAATAAAGAACGGAAAAATGTATTGCTCTTCAAATCGCGGCTCAAACTCATCTAAACTCGTTAAACATATCATAGAATGCAACTCATTACAATCAGAGCCGATTCGCCATCTATCAGTACCCCTCACTTAGTTTCACATGCATTCAAAAGAGATTGAAATTAGACGCCGCTTGAATCGTAAACCATGAAGCATGAACCGAGCGGACGCTGAAAACCTTCCCTGGACCAAACTAAAGAGACACATTCACGTTGAACTAATGTTCCCTTCCCCGATTTAGCTACACGAGAATTTTTATCGTTGAACTGTGAAAGAGCGTCAAAAATCACTGTAATGACAATCTAGGGGAAAATAATTGAACATATTTGCCGAGTATCCACTGATGTCGGGATAAAAGAACTAGAATGTCAGAGGTACTTAAATGTCATTGCCATTATACACTCCATTCAATTCACTAAATATTGTATAAAACAGACAGTTTTGACTGCAAGCAGACTCTATTCATGAAGTTCTTTCTGTACTTCATGAATAGAGTCTTGAGCGTCGTATGAAGAAATGCGGTTGAAACACTTGCGCTATTAATGCGGAGGGAGGAACTCAATGTCGGCAAAAGATTCGAATTCTCAGGTTAATAATGTTTTATGGTATGTATATATGATAAAATAAACAAAAGAAAAAATCTGAATGTGATGATGAAATGGATAATGATACAACTCAAGAGGAATAACTACAACACACGCTTGAATCTTTGTCGGGAGGAAGCGTTTACAATTGAGTTGTATTGATTGGTTTCAGACAAGACATTAACGAAATGGAAAAACTAATAGCGCTTTTTCGCTGTGTTCGAAGTAAATACAACTAGGGAATCACTCTCTTATAATAACGGTAGTGTTAAATCATGAATGATTTGGACAAACTTCATGACTAAAATCGCAGAGAAAATTGAGTGTAGCATTTAATTATCATGGGTCAGAAGCTGGTCAAATGGATTCATATAGTAGGTAAAGAAAAGGTATAGCAGCCCAGCAGGTTCAGACGATGGTGTCATTTATTGAAACACGGCGCGCATAAAATAGGAGGTTAATATACAGTCCGCGCTCCGAAGCCGTATTTTCATAAGACACATAGACCCGATCGGAACAAGATTACGAGTCTGAAAGTGATAAAGAAATCAATTACACTAATTTTTCATCAACAAGGATGTGTAGAGTGAGAGATTTTATTAATGGATATACTCAGTCACAGAAAAATGCGATTAGAAATTGGTAACACGAAATAGTTTTATATTGGAATGATAAATACACTAACATAAATTTTGTGGTAAAAGACCATTGTGAAACCCAAACCAAGTCTAAGTTTTGCAAAGCAGTACAAATCATGTCACTTTGCTCTTCTGCAATCATAACGTGATGATTAGATTGTAAAAGCGCTGTTTTCATATCATTTCTGCAACTGACTCTATAAACCAGTTTAATCGGGTCGGATATGGAGCGGAATGAAGTGTATTCACCACTTCTCAACCATTAGTCTTTGCCCGATTTTTATCGATATGGCTCTTAGAAAAAAAAATAGATGATATACAGACCGCAAGTAATTTTCATCAGATTTTCAGAAAAAAAATACCGGGATATAAAGTGGAAAAGATAAAGACATCGCCATTCCACCAATAAGGAATATAAATCTGCTAACAAGAACTGGTAACTGCACCACCGGTGCTCAAAGAGCGACAACCTTTTATGGTTCTTTTAAATCTGACGAAAATCATTAATTTTACACCTTGCATAAAACTTCATGCATCTAAATAAGAGAAGCTTGTCGTAGAGCTTCTACCTTTATAGGAAATGAAGCCTAAAATATGGGGCAATTTCAATTCGCTACTATCGGACTTTTACGCGACGTTCTATCAGATATAGCAAATTTCAGTAAGCAAGGAAGAATTTACGGCATATGATTGATTTCAGGACATTCTTGAACACTTTATGGTATGGTATAATGATGCAATTAATAATAATTAATAATAAATTAATTAATAATCAATAGAAGGCTTGCATTTAGGCAGTTCAGTTTCGCATAATTGATTCAATTCGCAATTTACTTTAATGTATTTAATTTGCCGAAACTTCCCGTAGAGATACTGCCTTATTATACAAATCTAATACGGGACACTTTCAATCCTTTTACATTAAGTAAGGCCTAAAAGAGTAAATTTCAGCATGGAAGAATTGACGCTACAGAATTCATTACAGTGAATTTTTGGTTAGCAAAGTCAAGATTCCTTCGAGTCTCACAATCGAAAGTGAATTTCTTCGCTAGCGCTAGAAGACAAGAGTATTCTCTACACTACGGACATTCATTCGCAGCCATGGCGCGACATCTGTCTTCGCCGCCTGGAAATAACGGCCCTCCCGTTTGTTTACCACTCCCATAGCTGGAGTGATGGCGGCTGGGGTGTGAGAAGAGAGAGCAGATGGTATGAGGGGGAAAGGAGAGAAGATGGAGGAAAGTGAGAGGAAGGAGAGAGATATAAAGTTTTCAAATGAGAAAGAGGAGAGGAATGCACAATCGCCGTTACTCTTCTCCGCCAATGGCGTTATTGCATTCATGGCGTCGCCATTCTCCTGCCGCACGCCTGCCTCCATTCCCTTGTTTTCGCCCCTCTTCGTCCACAACCATTATCCCGTGTTTTCCTTCGAGGAGGAATAATAACACGCGGGACAAGTTCTTTCCCTTCCTTTCTCTCTCACACACACGCATACACTAGCGAAGCGATAGAACGTGCGAGGGAAACATATATTCTCTGAAGTCTCCTCACTTGGCAGGGCTAGGGATGAGCAATGAAAGGAAACCACCACCATTTGACATCGATGGGTCATCGAAGCTGCACCATCGATGTTGAGAAAACATCGATTATGAACCTTCGTTAGTTGATCACCTATAGTTAAACACCGGTGGCACTTTATACAACTTAAAGCATTTAAGGTAGTTTGAGCGAAATATCATTTTACTTAGAAATCAATGAATTTTGTCTCATTTTAAAGAGAAATATCTCACTCATCTAATGATACAAAAAATTCAACCCCTTACCACAATACTTTCGGAGTTATTTACCAAAAAATACCAGCCCTTTTACATGGGAAATGGTACGTGTATGCACTCCAGAGAGACTTTATTTACAAAATGAGGAATTTTTAACACTTAGATGTCGTAAAAAAAACTAACAGCGGGTTGTTTGTACGTCTTCTCAACTATTTTTGAAAATTAATCATACTGTCACAGCGGTAGGTTCTTGGGTATCACAAAAAAACCTTCCATTTTGAAGGAGTTTCAAACGCACCGCGCAAAAAAAATGAGTCAAGCTAAAGACTTATTTAGATATTTTCATTTAATTACTTACAACTTCTGTCATATGAAACTATATTATTACACCATTAATAATACAATATTTAATGGATGTGTCCTACAGCTCGTAAAATTAAAACGTATAGTTCGAATATGGTCTCTATTATGACTAGGGAACTATCTCGCTCGGACTACCTTAAAGGTATGGTTTAGTTGTCAATGCCGTGACAGAATGACAGTATAATTAAATTTTAACAAATCTGGATCATTCTTCACTGAATTATTAGCCTACGATGGCAGTTGAAAATTGAGCTGATGATAATTGTATTAACCAAAAATCATCTTTAAAGGAATTCAAAAATGTTAGCTTCGAGGCCAGTTTCTCTTTTGGACTACACCTTACCTAGCTTATCACTTGACAGGCTTTCGAAAATAAGACGACACAGATATGGCAATCTTAGTTAAATACATTTTTACTTGCTCAGAAAGTAATAGATATGTGGTATTTAACTCAATACAGCGAGGATTTTGCTCATTTTTTCAACAGATGCCTCAAAAATGCGATAGGAAGTCAGTAACTGAAGATGACGAGAAATAGTATAAATGAAGTTTTGGCATTAAAACTTGTGTCTAAATCAAGAGAATCGCACGATGAGCTAAATACTAGAACGATGGACTGGACGGTCGCACTGTGGGCTGAAATCGAAAAAAGCTCGCCAACATTCAAAAAATGATAGAATCAATGTAATAGTCTCTAACTCTATGCACAGGGAATGATTTGAAAAGATCTTGATTTTGTTACGTTTGTGACAGTGAAAATATACAATTTGGCGACAAAATGACTAAAGTTATATCGCTGCTAGATAACAAAATGACGTTTTTATATGTAATGCTCCTGATGAAATAAAAGTTTCTGACAACGAATCAATGATTTCTTTTTCTGGACGTCATGGGTGCAAACAGTATATCCGTGGTAAGCCGATCTGTTTCGGGTACAAGGCATGGGTGCTTAAGCAGCGACAAGGTTACTGTCTTCACACAGATTCATATCAGGGTCACCGACGCAAGGGGTCTTCTGAGAGATCACTTGGTGTAGGTCTCGGTGAATCAGTAGTTAGCAGTTTTCAGAGGTATTAAAGAAAAATTTATCCAGGATATCCTTTTCTTTCTTATTTGATAATTTCTTTACGAGCGCTATGCTCATGTCAGAAATGCGATGGAGAGACATGAGAGCAATAGGAACAGTCGGGGTAAATAGACTGAATAATTATCCATTGCCAGGTAAAACTACGATGAGTAAGAGATCGAGGGGTATAACGGATAACTTGATCGCAGTTGCATGAAAGGACAATAAATGTTGTCTACATGCTGTCGAACGACCTGGGTGTTTTCTCTATTCAACTAGCTCAGCGTTATTCTCTTTCTCTGAAAAGCAAATTAAAAATTGGCCAGCCATTGGTTATTTCGCACTGTAATAAAAATATGGGAGGTGTTGATCTAATAGATAACAACGAATATAATTAAAGATTTGGAATTTGGGGAAAGAAGTGACATATGCCTATAATAATATGACTACGAGACGTGGCCATGAGTAATGCTTGGATTTTAAGCTGGGTGAAAGGGCTTATACTGGACTCTCATGCGTTCCGCCGAGTTGTAGTACAAGCTCTCTAGCAATAATACGGCGTTGCACCTAAAACCCCTGGTCCTCTGAATTTCTCCTCCTGAATCCAAATTCCAGCAAGGGTAGGTCACGTTGGGCATCTATTTGAGAAGTCTCATTAAGATTCCTGATAAATTAGAGGGCAATGAAGTAAGGAGTCTTGCATTTCCGGCACTTCAATTACCATAATCATAAACTCCTTTGGAGAAAAAAGAGCGACACCTGGATGATCTAACATACATTTTCAAAGGGTTTGTGTTCTTATTGGCACGTAAAATTTTAGTAAAGCGATTACCTAAAAACCACCAAGGGCTGTCTTTAGACCGCTGGTTTTCCGGAGCCTTCCTTATACATCATACTAATTATTCTAGGCCCTCAGAAACATATCAGCCAAACTGTTCAAATCCCTCCAGATGTACGTGTTAAGCATTCAAACAACCAGAATTACGTTTCTTAGAAAGAGTTTGCAGCAAAAGGTACGTCACCTATCAACCATCTGCTACGTAAAAAAACTTCCCGTGACACTCAACGTGACATTTTTCTTGCAGAGAAAGGTGTCGGCTATATTTTGAAGAATTTGGCTGTATTTATGTTCTATTTCTTCTCATAGAATCATAATGTTTGATTAATTGAAAAATATAAGATAAAACATTAACGGTCGCTTGTCACACCAATATATTTCGAAAGATTTTACCGGAAACTGCTTGGGCATTGCCCGCCATTCCTTATAAAAATGAGATGGGCGCTTGGCTACTCGACATCAACTCGAATCAACCGCGAATTATATGAAACATTCCAAGTTAGGGCTCTTCCTTCATTTAGGAAGACTGTTTCGCCCTGATCCCGACATGAAATGATCGGCGACAGCCAAGGTCAGCCACTATCTTGCTCCAATAGTTCTCTAACGCTCTTTAAGTCTTTTATAGATCGTTAGCAATCCCAAAAACGTAGCTAGAACCATGCGCACACGAATCTAATATATTTATTGAATTTGGAGACGAGGAATTGCATCTATCGCGGATGAAATTCTTGGCCGTGCAAAATCTTGTTTCAATTTTGGCTTCTCTCAAGATACGAGCAATACGGCCAGTTGCTCGGGATATGAAAGAGAGCATCGAAATAGTAAATGGCTTGATCTCATCCTCCAGGGAATTGGTCTCCGCAAAAAAACATTTAAGGATCACCTCATGAATGAAATTAAGTATCCACTTCCTTTTAAAATCAAATGGATGGCTGCCATTTCATTTTTAATACTACCTTTATCTCATACAAAAAGGGCTCAATGCTTCAGTCTTCATTATGAAAGCCTTCTCATATGGGTGATGATGTGAAGCCGCATTAAATGCCAGTTCGTGCGTGGTATTTTTTAGAATATAAGTCATAAAAAACGGTAGAAATATGAATAAGGAATATGAAGAGAACAAATGTGAATTGGTGAATATACTTGGAGAGACGTTCAATGAAACAATTGTTCGCCTGGACAGATTCGAACCCAGAACTGTCGATTCCGCACTGATTCCTCGAATCCGTTTAGTTACCCAGGCGACCCCTACTCGGAATCCCAAAAAGACATTAAGGAGCCAGTTATCCCCACAGATACCGTGCATACGGGTTCCGCAGTTCCTTGAATGTGAATGCCATATGTTTCCTTACGGGCAACTTTCGTGAATCGCGATTGAGTTGAGTCCTTAGTTAGAAGATACAACAGTGAATGAATGAAGAAATAAATACCCACCTGAACAGTCGTCTCCATGATTCCGTCAGGCTTGCTGCTTCAAAAGATTGGATTCCACAAGTGGCCTGCTCACCGCCGCTCCAGTCGGCAGCGCCCGGCAGAAGAAGGAGTGTCTGTCTGTCAAACTGAAAAGAGCCACTCGTATGCACACGCAGGAGACTACCACGAACAATGCGATAAATGCAAGCGAAAGTCTGGATATATATAGCTATATACCAAAGTTCCTGGCGCAGCGCAACGGAAGCTTTGAGGAAATGGGCCGCGGCTCTTTCAAAAGCCTACCAGTCGGGAATGAAGGTTGCTTATAGTAGGAAGGTCAGTCGGAAAACCTTTCTCATTTTTCCAAAGCATAAGCGCTTCGAGAAGTGGTATTACTCATCTCGAACTGCCGCTCCGGTTCGAATCGTCTCAAAATTGAACTTGATAAATTATTAGCAATGGGTGATTTTGACCACTTCCTTTGCCTCGGTCCTTTTTTATGAACTAGCTCGGTTTCCCGTCTTTATACTCTATCGAAGTCTTTCATCTCTCTGTCCCTCCGTCCTTCCTCGCTGTCTGTTTTTAAGGAAAAACATTTTAATTAATACCATAAGCAGCATGTATGCCAATAATAGAAATATGCATCCTGTCATAGATTTATATGTTTCCAAAGTGATCGGATAAATTATTGTTTGTTGTCTCTTTGTGATTGATATTATATTTTCCTTTGTTATATATTATATTTTTCATTGTTTTTAGTGTTAAATATCTGTAACTGTTATTTTTTTTGTTTTTCATCACTGTGAGATGTTGGCCAAGTATATATATTTTTGTGTTACTTTTTCGCTCAAAGCAGAATTTTATATGTATTTTCTATTTTTTGCTCTTACAGGGAAACCCAGAGCATAATTAAACTTATTCTATCCTATTCCCTTACCTCCACCCCTACTTGCCGCGCAATTCTGCGGCAGGAATTGTTGCCGGAGCTATAACTGGGGGCGGATTAAAGGCCAAGAATTGCCAGTGGCTGTTTCCAGTTCCTTCTATAATGCACGCATCACCTAAGCTTAGGTCCTTTTTCAGGGACAGGATGATGATGTTCCCTTGGTGAACGTTTTCCACAAACGACTCCTTTAATACCATTGATGCTTTCATCCCTTTTTAAAAAAATCCTCGGAGCGATACAGTTCCGAATGACTATCATTTAAAATCGGCAATATTTTATTCAATATAAACAATTCATTTCTGACGCACAAGGAAAGCTTCCCAACGAACTTATCCCTGCATTTGACGCATCGGATTTGCAGCTGCTTTGTTTTTCTTGGGGTCTTCTACCGTTCCATTTAATTCGCTCCTCAGTATGTGTGGGTCTCTGTCTTTCTCGTAGAACTTGTAGAGTTCTTCGATGAATGGCTGCCATCTGTTCCCAATGTCTTAACCTTCTATCAGAACATGACACCACTGGTTATGACAAAGGAAAGATGAGTGTTTGACAATTCAAAATTTCTGAGTTATTTAAATTTTGAATATTTTATCGTAACGGTTGACATACGTTTGATATCCAAAGCAGTCTTCAAAGAAGCGTATCTGGCCCATAAAACTCTTTTTGATTTTCTTTTGCGTAAATGGCGCAAATTAGATCATTTCTCCACTCACAAAGTCAGCTGAAAGGTGAATTATTTCATACAGAGAGGGTACAGTCTCCCATGGAAATAAATACAGCATGTCGCAATAAATCGTGAAACACTTTGCAGTTTATATTTCATAATTTTAATGAAAAAATAAATTACAGAGTATTATTTACATGTATAACATATAAATGATACAAAATGGTAAAATTTTTGCTATTCATCTCTCTAAAACGGAGAGGACAATCATAGAGTTTGTAAGCTGCATTTACCTTTTGCCGAATTACATATGGCATATTTGGCAATGCAAAGTCACAAGTATATCTTTAGCAGAGAGACGAGTATTTTTTTCTGACTCCACTGATACTTCCGGAAAACACCATCTTTACTTATATATGACTGGTGGTTGCCGAGTGAAAGCAGGACATTCTGCAATTTTGTCATTCAAGACACTGATGCTCGAGGGATACAAGGGAGTACACCCAAAATGAACATTTAAATTTTTATAATAAGAACTTCGACCAATTTTCCAAATTGAAGACTACTATCTACTAAGCCTCCTGTCGGCACCTCTTAGGTTTTCTATTCACCCAAAAGAGGTTAGCATGTACATACTTAAAATTATCATTATGCTCCGTTACTTTAAAGCATTAACATTCTCTGGTAGGAGGTATCATGGCCTAAAATTAAAATTGATATCTTAGTAAAGTTTATACATTATTAGGATACTTGTACTGTGGATATAGCATAATATAATTCTGAGAGATAGCTCCGAAATCCCAAAAAAGGTATAAGAGTGACTAAAACTTGCGTTTTCATCATTTGACTAGCTCATGTAACGAGTTATGCTAAGTACCGCGTGTCGTAAATTGACGGGATTGGATATTTTTTTATTTTATTTTCCTAATTCGCTTTTCAATTTTTTTCAGTTGTTACCGACTCAAGCCAGCGTTCAGTTTCAATCCTCGAAATGAAAGTTAGTAACACATTTAGTAAAGACTAAAATTCAGGTTACTAGGGCTCATTCATAACCAACGGAACAGGGCTAGTCATCATCTCTACACCCAGAGCCTTGACAATAGGATTGGTGCATTTCTTGAGCCCTTGAGCAAAGTCTAGGGAGCGGAAAATGTTCTTTAATCAGATTTGCTTTCTTCATCAACCGGGGGATATAGAAGAAAAATTGACCACCAAACATCATTACGGGGGCATGATACGCAAATGTTTCAGAAGACGTTCTTACCCGTCAATTGACGGGTCCATGAGGTAAAGAGGATTTCAAAGACACTTGGGAAATATTAAAAAATATTGGAATAAATAAGAAGCTGCCATTCATATTTCCAGAACTTAAGTCCTTCGAAATGTAAAAAGCGTAAGCAGCACTTGGTACAACGACGGCATATTTAGCGTCAAATAGTACCTATACCTCAACATAAATGAGACAGAACAACGCTCTCAAGTATAAATTATAAATTTTGCACGTGTAAACATTAATCCTCACGAAAATTTGTGTGTTCTGGTGGGCCTAGGGATTTCCTTGTCGCCAGTGACATGGGGGAGGCAGTTGGAAAGGGGTGGGAGAGACAGTTGGAAGGACTGGGGACAGTGTTGGACGACGGGGGAGGGTGTCCTTTACATTAGAATGCGCATGTGCGGGCACGAGGACCACTAAACGTGTGGACCCGTGCGCAAAACGAATAAGTTACACCCTTAGGAACCCGTCTTTCTCATTTGCCATGGATATGGTTACATCTTTCAAGTGTGAGAGTGCTGCGGGCTCAGGGCTCTTTTTTTGTGTCCGAAGTTCCCCTTCGTTCAAAGGAAAGGAATATGCGTATTCCATAAATCGTTAGGTATTTTGATTGACGATAATAATATAAGGAAGAGAATATTCTTGCGCGGGGAATTTCTTTGAATTTTTATGTAAGTGCGAAGGAATATTGAGGATCTTATCCCCAAGGAAAATATGAATTTCTTACTCTACAAAGTAGCTGCAATCATTTACCCGTAGAAATGGGAAGTTATTGCTTCACTATTGCTTTAATTTTCATCCAAATTTGTTTTTATGTAGCACCTCTTTACTTCCCAAATGAGTAAATACTTTGGTGTGAGTATAAATAATGTGGGCAATAAAGCTTTACGTAACTAAGTATCTACAAAAGAGGAAAATGACTCAAAAGGTTCAATTTCATCCCTGTCCTTTAAAAAAAAAAGTTCTGACAACGGAGAGCTTTCCACAGGGTTTTGTTGCCTCAGCGCAATCCTTCTTCAACCGACGGAAAGGAGAGAAGACGAGAGTTAAAGTAATCACTACTAAGAGTGCGACGCACGCAAGCAACACTATCACTATAGAAAACCAGGATCAGACTTGCAAACTCATGGTTCTCCAAAATGACACTCACATTCGAGAGACAAGAAAGGCAATACTCGATACTTACTCTCGTTTGTTTGACCGATAAGGTCAAATCACAAAGAGATCCACGCCTAGAGGAAAGCGAAAACACCATTGTAATAAAAGGGGAACACCATCGTTGTACGAAAACACCATTGCAATAGTGTTTTCGTATAACGGTTACCCGAGATACGTACGATAACGGAACAATGGAATTCTTGGCAAATTCCTCATAAAGATGGTCAGAAGAATAAAAGTCACATTTCAAAATTATGGAAATGAGCATCACTATAGCGCCAAAACTATCATACAAAATAATAAAATACAATAAATAGCTCCACCTAACGAAAGTATTCCCTTTCCAGTTGGATGAAAATATCAGAAATCATTTTCTGCTTTCCATACAACGATAAGATTTTGAGGCAAGATATCGGGACAATTTTTCACTCCACATGTCATTATTGTATATCATCGTATTTACCCTTCTTATTGGTAATTTTAGGGTTAACATACGAACTCATTACTTCTAACTTCAGTTCCTGAAGCGTACACAACTTCAGAAATTGAGTGACTCCATCTTACTCGTGCGACAACAGGAGTGAAAGGACGTGACATGCAGTATGAAAATAGAAGGCAATTATATATTACGTATACATATGAGACATAGGTATACGAGGCATGCGTGTCCCTTTTCAAATGAGGAAATTACACGTCGCACACATGATGCAATTGGAGCACACGAGAAGCATTGCCGAGGGCTCGTAAGCAAAAGCAAACGCCGGAAGGAGTTTTTCTATTTACATAATATCCGGATACCACGTGAGCAATGTCGTTGTACCCTTCCTATCCTGGAAAATATATAGACTCTCGGAGCGAAATGATGGAGGTGAAAGTTTTGGTAACGTAACACATGGATGGTGAGGTAGTAACTAAGGTAACAACTTACACTCCTCGAAAACCACTCTACAATTTCCTCTAGGGTAATGACGACGCCCACAGAGCTAAAGTTCAGCATTGTACGGTGCAATCAAACTCCCTCACTGTCATTCGGAGGTATCAAAAATGATGTCAAAATTGGCTTCTAGCAAATATTTCTGAAACTCTTGCCTCGTTACTAAGTTCCCAAGGCTTAGGACAATGACCTCGTCGCTTAAGCTGCACACATGCACCAAAAGCGAATCAATCGATCGGGAAAGTTCTCGCTAACTTTGGTAAACATCGATCGTATAATATAAAACGTTGAACAAATGAATTCACTTGATCACGGCACACGCACTCATTTGATCACATTTAATGTTCATCAGAGCACTCATCTCATAGCACCCAAAAATATTTAAACCATGTGGGTCCACAACTTTTGAGCAATCGTGGAAACAACAGACTTTTTGGAAGTCCACCAATAAAGAATCCAGAAATTCGGATTTTTATCAATTACTATTTTCGCATACGGTTGGCGCAGTTAAATTATCCATCCAAAAGGCGAGCGTAGTTGAACAAAGATTGACGCGTTCGTCTTGCTTCTTTTTTCGGCCCTCCCTATAGAGTAGAATCCCTTCTCTCGACAGCGGCCAACAAAGCCTCTGCAGAGCGTCCATTCAGTCTTCGAGGGTGCAAGGCCGTCACAAGTCACCGAATTGAGATGAGGGGCAAAGATCAATTAGCGAGCGATTGAGGGTCTCCTTAGGAGTGGCGGGCGAAGTGCCATTCCCCATAATTTCCAGACCGGGCGTCTAACTTCCACCTCGCATCGGTCCGCTCCCCGGAGGAAGGCGTCGGTGCGGCGCGCGACTCCGGGTGGATTAAAGCTGCTGCACTGATACTGCCTCGTCTGTCCCGGCGGCGGCTGTCCGGAGACGTTGTGGACGTTGTCACTGGAGCCGCCGTTGTAGAGCGCTACTCCCCTCACCCCTGCGCCTCCAGGTCCACGAGCAGCGATCCCAGTCTGACGGGATAAGAAAGAGAAACTGATGAGTTACACAGATTCACAACCTACAGGTACTTCGCAGTACATCCTTGAAGAACATAATGGGATTTAAAAGATCAAAATTCACTCCCATACATGAATGTTTCGAATTGTCCATTGGACCTCTATATTAAGAAGGATTTCAGGAGTCGCTAAATTATAAAAGAGCGACACAATTTAGAAATGTCAATGCCGTACTATCATAACTGTTAGCTCGTTCTCTAGGGTCAAGGAGAGGGGAAAAATAGGCCGTAAGGGGGAGCGGCAGGCCATCTATTTCACCATATGAATTACTTTTTAAAATTTAACTAAATTTAGTTCCCTGAGGTCAACACCGCCTTTTTAACCAAAGCCAGTTTCTTTTTCCTTGAGTATATAATGATATACATATAAAATTGATTAAAGTGCCAAGAGTTTTCAAGAGATTTACGCATTTTTTTATTTATATTTTGACAAGGTAAGTGTTAGTGTAATACGAAGCGTAGGTCAAAAGACAGTGCATTAAATGGTAAAAGAGCGGCACTATATAGAAATACAAATGCCACGTTATCAGTGCTCAAGTGCCCAAATGCAAGGGCTCAAGAGCCTAACCAATGGTATAGGTTTCTGCTAATGGGGTAGTTGACGCATTGTTTATTAAAAGTTTTCACAACGTATAAGCATAAGTATTCCTTTATAAAATCCTTCATCAGCCAGAAAGATTCTTGAGAATTAAAAGTAAAAAATGGCCCCCTGGGTATAAATGGAGTTCATGCTTTATCCTGCGTTGGATGGTTCAAATGAATGATTGAAGGCAGAATGGAACAAAACGGGCAGAAACATTTAGAAAAAAGTGATAGAGCATTCAAAGTGAGTGGAAAATGTGATTTATCTCCCAACGTAACATAACATTTCTTGAGATGTGGACAAAACTGATAAAAACTTGATACAAAGCATTTTGATTGTGAATGGGATAAGATAAAACCTTTGGAAATGTAATCCTTTGAAGATAGGATAAAGAGAAGATAAATCCTTTGAAATTGTTGACACATCTGATACACATTTTTCAAATGACAATGTGCTTGAATTTCATTCTCCTAAGCTACCACTTGACCTTCCCTCATTACCACATTTAAGCCTCATTTCTTACTCCCTCTATTGTGTGTTACTTATAAAACTTGCTTCATCAGTCTACATTCCTCTGTTTTGCTCTTGATCTTTCGTAGTCATTCCCTTCCCTCTCTACTTTCCCCTCTGTCTATGCTGATGAAATCTCTGCTGTGGAAATCAACAACCACAGAGACAACATCAACTGAGACAGAGGTTTTCAGATCAGCAATGCGTGGAAACCAATCAAGAGTCTCATAAGAAAAAGAGCGGGAAAAGAGGGCCAATCAAAAGCAAGCCAGCCCATCCACAGATTATATATAAAGTGACACCCTCCTGGCCAAAATTATCACCCTGAGGACGATGGCAGACTACGCCTTCGAAACGTCGGTGCCAAAAACCACCATCACCCGGTTGGAAACCCGAGAGCTGTACATTTTAAGTATTCGCCGGGAAAGCCTTAAATCTTTCATCAATCTATCATTCTTTCATTCAGCTGTTCTCGCTTAAATCTCTTCGTTGCTTTCCCAATTCTCTGTTAGCGTATTTCCGAGATATCTTCAACTTCTAACTGATTCAATCCTTCCATCTTTTATCCTAACTTTCATATCTTATGGGTGAGTGGGTGTCAGGGATAGACTCTTTTCTCCTTGGAGAAAGAGATAGTGAGAGAGCACTCGTCGAGAAGCGGCTGAACTGAGGAAAGGGTAAATAGAAGGGAGGGGACATTTGGAGAGGTTAAGATTGTTTGGAGTGGGAAGGTGTGAAAGACCAAGAAAAATGAACACTCGAGAGGCACTTACACTTCTACTCCTCTTCGTAAGAGGAGAAGAAGGACAGGAGAGTGGATGAGGGAAGTTGGAGTGTTTCTCAACTTGGCTTAAAACAAAGACACGCTCTTTAGGGAAGACATTGAACGGCTTTTTGAAAACGGAATATACAAGAACCTAAGTGTAATAAATCGTTAATGAATGTTCAAGTGCCACAGCACACGAAAAAAAGCGGCTGGAGCTTCAATTTTTGAAAGTAGAGATGAAAAAAGATCGATCCGGACCAGTCTACGTCGTTAGCATCAATTTCCTGCAAAAGTATCGATCGTATAACAATTAAAAAATAGCATAAACATCTTGGTCATACGTAACTTCTAGAACAATATTCTACATGGCTTCCGGTAAAATAAATTTGAAGAAACTCAGCTTGGATTTTGCCTACATGATTTCTATTAAAATTACGGTGATCAAAAAAGGAAGTAGAAGCGATATTCTTGGATATAAAGAGAATGCTACGATGGTTCCATACATTAGCCAAATACTCTAGCAGTAGCCACGGCGAGTCAATGAATAAGTTTAAATTTGGATATGCAACAATCTGAATGACCTAAAACAAAATGTTGCAGGCGACGGAGGTAACTAAAACGATACCGATTGTGCAAAAGGCAGATAACTTCTGACTCATCATTTGAAAGACATATTTGAAATGTTTAACTCACACCGACAGTGAAACAATTTGGGATTAAGTGAGCGGATCTCGGACAAAAAGATTAATTTGATATTTCACTCTCGCTTGGCTATATCTGGACTATATCGAAAGTGTTCGGGATCCATGACAGAGGGATTAAATGTAAGATACAATGAAATTAATTTAAATAAAAGAACACAACATTTATTTTCACAAACTCAGGGAGATCAACGTGAGACAAGATATGACAAAAATGTTTCGTTTGGAGACGTTTAAGACTAGATGGTAGCTAGAAAAATCTACGTCTCAGGGGGAAAAGTGGCAAAACAAATTATTTCACCACCGATCAGATAGAACTTCAAATAATTCTTTATTCCCGCGCACCAAGACTGATAACAAATTATACGTCTACATCTCCATGTACACACTAACCCGCGAGCCGCCGCATGGGAGTGTGGCAGGGGGTTGTAGGTCACCAGCCGTGTAAAGATGTAAAATTGTTGGAGGTGAAATAGTGACATGTCCTATGGGAGTGTATTTGGAGGAGCTCAGTATTTATTGTGGTCGCTTATTGCGCGCGAAAGAACAAGTTTTTGTACCTATCGTTCGGCAGAGTATATCTCTTATTTTATCCCATCTGTCAGACCTAGAAATGAGGTGAGGCGTCATGATAACATTATCTGTGTCGCTCTGAAACACACCAGTTCTGAATATCTCAAGCAGCCTCAGCCTAGCGTGCAGCCTCCGAGTCTCTAGGGGCACCCACTTTAATCACTCTAACAGTTTATAACCCTATATCTTCGTTCGTAGCAGTTTTTAACGAAGCGTGCTTCTTATATTTGTATTTTGTTAATTTTTTTGGTTAAATCTTTATGACCAGGGTCCCAAATGCTCGCAGCGTATTATAGGTGCGGCCTAACCAGAAGGAAGTAGCATCTCTCTTTTACTTTTTTATCCGAGGACCTTCCGATTATACGTTTCACAAAACCTAGTTTCTTTAATGCTTTGCCGCATATGTTTTATATGTGTGTTCCTCACGATATATCTGAAGGTAAGGTAATTCTTAGATATTTTACTATACTTGAAGATTTTATGTTTACTCCGCCCACAGAGTAGATATGGCTTTTCTGTGATGACTTTCGCAGGAAGCGAACTGTGGTGCATTTACTAAACCCCTAAACTAAACTCCTAAACCCCACTCCTGGCACCATGAATGAACGTTTGTTAATGTCAGATGTAATGGGGTGGCAAATGCACGCATATATTACTAAGTGCTGTAGTTGGCGCTAGAACCATCTACATAATAATATTATAATAATATTTATTCCACTCCAACAATAAATACACAAATTGTTGTCTAATGATCCAAATTCTACCATCGTGACTTTCATCAAACGGTCCGCTGAAATAAGGGAAGGTACAGGTAGGAATCCGGAATGCCTCGCTATGAATACACCCCGACACACTCCCAGATGGCAGCACTCACCTCGCGCGTTACACGTCCCCGTGGTCGCCCCCCCTCGCCTCGTGTTCGGGGTCGCAAAGCGGCGGCGACAGGGGCCCAGTCGGCCGGCAGGGCCTCCGCCACGCTGCCAATTGTGACAGGGCCACCGAGAAGATGAAAAAGACCAACAGGGCCACGCCCACGCCCGCCAGCACTTCCGGGCTCGCTCCATTTCTGCTCCCCATGTTCGGCCGCACTGAATGCGGCGCTGGCGCCTGCTGATGCGCGTCCGGGGCGAGCACCACTGGCGCGGCCCTGCGGGTGTCCAGGTGCAGCACTTGGCTGCGGTCGGGGGGCTGGGTGTTTCCTGGGATGCGCGAAACCACCTCCACCTGAGAACGAAGAAGGGAAATGGAACTTAATAGTACTGAGACTCACGGAAAGATGAAGGACCTCATGTTTTTTTACAGCGTATTACCAGAAGAAAAGTTTCTCGAATTGAAATATTGGCAAAAATTTAAGGTGAAGAGGCTCGGGAACAATGGAAGTAAAAGCTGTATTGAATGAAAATAAAAATAACAGGTAGAAACTGGAGAACAAGTAATTAGTGATTCAAGTCCTAACAATGAAAGTGTTCAACCATGGGAATTGTCACATATTAAAAGAATAGATTTTGAATTGACGTGCAATGGCGAAAATATGAACTTCCTTGAACCAATTGCTTCCGGTGTATTCATTCAAAGGTACTGCCACAGGTAAAGGACACAAGCGCACCATTTTTGAAATGATACGTAGTGTCCCATTCTCTAAATATCGAGTATTATTTCCATTAACCAAAGAAATTTTCAATAATCGGGGTGTTTGCTCACGACGCAAGGAATAATGTCAAAATATTACAATATTCCTATAATTGAGATTGCAGGTAAAATGAATATGTAAAAGCAAAAGACAAGCATCTCATGGAAATATGAAATTGTGCTTCGAATTACAAAAGTGGTCGATCAAAGGCGTAACCTTTATTATAAGGAATATTCTGGTGAATTGTTATTGTTTATTGAAAGTGAAAGTTACTCATTCTCAAGGAGAATGAAGGAGAATCAATGTTGGACGTATATAATTACGACTAGAGAGTGTTTCCTTTCCGTATCATTTAATCGCAATCTCACCTGTATGTGATAGAGCGTCTGTGGCCAGAGGGAGAGGGTAACGGAAGTGGTGTGGGTGAAGAGGTTTCCCTTCAGTCCGCCCCCGTCCACCTCCCACGTGACCAGGTACACCCTGGCCCCCATCCGCGCCTCCCACGACACCTCGGCGATCACCAGCACCCTCTGGTGGATGAGAGACACCTCGCGCAGCATCCAAGGCGAGGAAACATGGACGGAACCAGTTGGAGAGGAGGGCGCAGATTGGTGTTGTTGCTCCTGCTCCTGGTTAGTGGATGAATATGAGAGGCAACTGTGAGAGGGTATGTCGCAGAGAAAAAATGGGAAAGAATCACAGAATGGAATTTCTCTTACTAATGAATCCTTCAAGCGGGTTTAAAACAATTCCGACATCACTGTGTATATGAAGAAATTAATGACACAGACGTAACAGATTTGTTGAAGTGTAATCTATCAGACAAAACTACGAGGAAATGAAATGAATTTCATTTAGTGACAATAATAAATAAATAAATAATAAGTTTATTACTCCAACACAAAATACATTTTCAATAGCAAATTTTGAGTAACTTTAGGTAGTCTTGAAGGAGAACCTGTTTAAGGCTACCATCAAATAATAACACGTTATGCTTACTCTTAAATATACATATAGCTCATGAAGTGAGACCAAGACAATTACTTAACAATGTAAGTGCGTACCTTAAGAAGCTACTTACTAACAGTTTATTAAGCTGTCAATACTTCATTTCGAGATGATGCTAGGAACAGATTTTTATGGATAGGGCTCTTCAGGACGTTGGTTGACAATGATATCCACACCAAAACTTCCATAAACAAAAAATAATGTGAAATTTTTCCTCGGTTAAAATATGACCACGTAGTATACTCCGAAATATGAAGCAAATAGCAACAAAATGGTAACTATCCTCTTCATTTTGAATAAAAGGCAACGTTAATAAAGAAACAACCTTTACTCTGGAGCTTTCCGACTCATAAAAGCCATAGGTTCCATCTAACTTTTATTTCAAACCGCTTTATATCAGTTGCAGATGTAAGCTCTCCGAAACTACTCAGGAGAATAAAGAATAGTATTGGACGTCTCTCATTTATTTCAAGTGCCAAATACCTGCGGGGGTCATTGAATTTTGTGACAAGAGGTTTTTCTACGATATGGTGTCGTTAGCCATATGCTCAACCCCCAACCTGGAGGACCAGAGTACTTCTCTTTGTCTGGCCAATCCCCCTAGACCTGTCCAGCTTGGGCGGCCCTACCAGGAGCTTACGCTCCCGCCGGCATAGCTTTCAGGTTCACTTAGGCACACAAGCTCCCTCACCACGACAAGATGGAAGTACACGACAAGATGGAGCAGTCGGAACTTGAAAACAAAGATTTATCGAACAGTGATTAGACCTGTGGTCATATATGGTTCAGAAACGTGGACCATGACCACGGCAGAAGAAGAGCTACTTAAAAGATGGGAAATTAAAGTACTAAGAAAGATTTTTGGTGCTACAAAGGAAGGGAGCAGTGGAAAATACGGAGAATCAGAGAACTCGAGGAACTCCACAAACATACTAACATAGTGACAGAAATTAAGAGCAACAGATTAAGGTGGTTAGGACATGTCGAGAGAATGCCTGATGATAGGATGGTGAAAAAGATATTCGTGGTCATCCTGGTGGTATAAGATTGAGAGGGAGACCCCGAAAAAGATGGTTGGATGATGTAGAGGATGATCTGAGAAAGATGGGAATTAGATGATGGAGAATGCATGCCGGGAATCGTGATGTCTGGGCTAACATCGTCGGATAGACCAAGGCCCTACTAGCAGGGGCGCAACAACGGGGAGAGGCAGGGGGGCATTGCCCCCCCCCCCCCACCCCCAGGAATCAGGGGTTGTGGCTCACTTTTTAATGGACACTGCCCGATTAGCAAAATTATTTGCGCCTTCATCCCTTAATGGGTTGAAATTTGCAGTCTATCAGACCCATTTGGGTGAAAAATTATTTGCAGACACTCTTCCCTCCCCTCCTCCCCGCATAGCTAGCTTATACAGATTTTTCAAGAAGTTTGTCCCCCCACGATTCAGGGGGGTTGTTGCGCCCCTGTCTACAAGGGCTATACTAAGTAAGTAAAACCATTCTTTCCTTAGAAATTGCAAGGGGGTGTCGTCTATTCCAAATTGGGCCGTTAGTAATGCTCAATTCCAACTACGCCAAGAGTGAGGGGGGATCTTCTTTCGATATAGGGCACTTAATTAAAGCATTAGTGTAACGATATACCATTTAAACTGAGACAAATTTTTAAAAGTTAACTTGGGGAACATATCTTGTCCTACTAATTAAATGATGCCAATGTCTACGTCCTGTAGTTGGCTGAATCGTTTATGACAAAGCAGAGAGATAAGCTGAGAAACTGACAGATATTTAATCCCAATCTTTCGTCTTACGATGCAATAATAGAAAATATGTCACATTATTTCTTGGACATAAATGGTTACCAAGAGATCGAGAGTAAGGAGCAAGTAAGTAAGCAAATACCTGCGGGGGAGCGACGGCCGCTTGTTCGGCCGAGGCTGCGGTTGGGAAGAGGAGTGCGAGCTGGGCGTCGTCCAGAGGGGAAGTGACGTCCTCCCGGATGACCAGAGGCCGCTCCCCCTTCACCGCCTCCTCTTTAGCTAAAAAGGGCGACGTTGAGGGGCTGATGGTGGTGGAGATCGACGAGGGATGGGGAGGTGGGAGACCCCTCTCGGAATCCGAGCGTCCTCCTAAGATCCCCGCTGGTCTGTAGATGGTTGCTAGGCCCTCGGGGTCCACCACCATCACGCGGATGTCAAGCTGGGCGACCACAGCGGGAGATTCCAGGAGACGGGCTTCCAGGTCCACCGTCTGCAGAGGGAGAGAGGGCGTTAAAAATATAAGCAAGATAGAAAAACCCGTCTCATGGACGTCCGCCCGTTGCAATGGACGCATGGTTACGGGAGTGAACTACAACTGTTATCACAACGGATTGGATATTGGAGGAGGAGAACGACAGCTACGGTCATTTGCGCCAGAGGGAATAGCTAAGGAAGGAAGGGTGGATAGAAACCCGGCGTCGGCATTGGCCTGCTCTTACCGAAAGGCGCCAAGGGGACCACGGTTTAACGTCTCATCCGACAGACGGAGTACTGTACTTGAAGTGCCCTCCACAAGACACTCAAGTAAGGATCGGATTTCCTCTGAAAAACATCCTCCTCCCAGGAAATTGAACCCTGGCCGCCCGTATGGTTAGCCAGTACTCTAACCACCACACAAACCCAATCCCCTGTTATCACAACGATTTGACTAGCAATTTCAGATCGATTTTGGGGTCATACTGTTTCGTTTTGGAACTTCTGCGTCTCGGTTGTGACGAAATTTTATTGTTATAGCCACGAAAATCTCTGCTCTTGGATTGTCTGATGTTCGACCACGTCGCATGGATCGATGTTGACAAAATATTACTATTTTTGGAAAATAGAACTACTCTAAAATTTACTCTTCTTGGGCTCGCTCTTTATTTTACTGAGAGCATAAGAAGATTATTTCGCCGACTGACCTGCGTGACCTGAGTCCACGAGTCAGCACCCATCTTCTTGGTCATCAAGACGTAGACGACGCTGCCGTTTGTGTCACGAGAGGGCCTGTTGAAAGGGGGCCAGCGGACGAGAGGGAAGGGTATTCCACCACCCTGGGTTCCCTCGGGCATCACCACTTGCACCACTTGGTGCCCCAGGGTGCGCACCACAGGCTCTGGCTGCCGACTGGCACCTTCCTCCGCAGTTTCCACTTCACGGTGAAACTTACACGCCTGTTGACAGCCGGGGAACTGAAACGAAAATAGGAAAGGTATATTGTAAAGAAAGTGTATTGTCACCAAGTAAATTTATATGAGTAAGGCTCAGGATTTACTTCTTTGATATTATTTACTCCCAGATGATGAAGTAATCTGACGCTGTGTTAAAGACAAAACTACGAATAACAACTAAAGAAAACTTCACTGGAACAGCTGCTATGCCGAGAATGCCTAAAGGAGGGATGGGATTGAAAGAACTCTTTAGGGATTCACTCCAGAAGTAAGGTACTGAAAAAATAATGATCATACGATTTTGACACATGCAAGCAAGACATCGCCGGAGACAAGGACAGTATCTTTAGGAAACATAAAGAGACGAAATAAAGAGAAACTATCACTGGAGTAAAACTATTAAGTATTCTTTTTTCCTTGCACCATCAATACTCAGACAAAATATGCAATCACTAAAATATTTAAACTCACTTCTTTCATTTTGCTTTCCTTTCCTCTCCACAAACCTTTCTTCTCATTTCTACAGTTCTCTTTGCGACAGATTGAACTCACTTTTCCGTTTGCCCCAGCTGTGATTTTCAGAGTACAATGCTAATGCAGATAAGGAGTCGAAATATTCAATAAGAAAAGAACAGAAGAAGAACTTTCAGAACAAAATCATCAAATTTTATCCACATCCCGTGTCAAAAGTTGTTTAAGATGAAACAATCTGTCCAAAACGTGTATGACTGTTCGTAGTTTTAGCCAACGGTATCAGAGGTATCAAAGGTATTAGAGACGCAACTCGACTGGTGGAAGACCCAATGAGAAAACACCAAGGGCATATGTATCAAATTGAAATTAAAAAAAAGAAAGCAGAAATAGCAATGTATTGAAAATGGTTCGCGTAACGGAAGGAGAGGATAAAAATTACCTTGAATCTGAAATTAAATCCCACTATATTAAGTTATATTTCTTGGAAGAAATATAACCTATAGTTTTACATTCGCATTGAACCTTTCATCTTCATCAAAATTAGAACAGATTCTAATCCGAGAATCAATTCTAAAACATTTTTAAGAAATGATTATTTAGCGGAATTTTGCAAAACAACACTTTTTACAAGTACTTAAATTTCGGAAGTAAAAATACATGGTGTCAAGAAAATAAACGAAAACGATCTATCTGGTGAACGCCTTCAATTTAAAATGGGAATCGAGTTCGTGGACGTCGGCGATAAAAAGCAATTCCCGTGAGATACGTAATTTGTTCCTCCATCTGTGTATGAAGCATCTCAGGAAGACAAAGGCGTCAACGGGATTAATTAGTTACGGGTGTTGGATTGTCCTGGTTTCGATGCTCGAGAGCCACCAATCTTATTCATATCTCAAATGAACCTAAATTTCCTACATTATATTGACAGGAGCACTGGTTTATTGCAAGTGCCCATCGAAGAGGGCTTGACGAACAGCCGAATTGCGAACAATTACTCCTTTCATGTTGTTGTGGAAGTAGAGATTGATAATTATTGAACTCGATTGATACAATTGTTACTATTTCGTATTCAATTAGAAAAAACACTCGAGCATTTTTAGGTATGGAAAAAATTATAGAAGAATTCACAGTCCTTGAACGTGTAGGACTATTTCATCATGTTAGTTCACTTAAAGCTGATATCCTTCCAGTTCTATCATTTTAACAAGAAGTAGAAATGGGCAGGTAAGGATTAATTAATACTCACGCAAATGTCTTTCTGCGAGCACATGGCTCCCCAAACCGCGAAGTCGGACTGCAGAAGCTCACAGTTCTCCCAGCACTGGAACAATCAAAGGAAAAAACAGATGTTATAACATTGAAGAGAAAAATAAATCAATAATCTGTTACTTCATTATTGTTGGGAAAGAGCCTTTTGAGTGAGCATTTCAACACAAGTGATTCCAAACAACTTGAGTCTCGAGGTTTCAACTTGTGAATGGCATTAAATGTCGAGACCATGGTCGGTGTTTATAAAAACAGTGTGGAAATTTACTATCGTCTTTTCATTCTTACCAGTATGAGTACTGGACGCTATGCTTAGATTTCTCGTAAATTCAGACCAAGCGGGTTTCAGTTTCAGACACGGAACATAATATTGACGCCGCACTTTATCTCTTGATTCGATTGAAGCGATGAAATAAGATATTTAATTTGCCAAACAGATAGGTACAAAATCTCGTTCTCTCCACGCATAATAAGTCACGAAAATAAAAAATGGCCTCCTCTTTCAACACTCAACACCACCGAAATACATTTCACCATTTCACCTTCCTTTGGCCTAATTAACTCCTTGATACGGTTGGTGTGCTAATACCCACTGCCGCACGTCCATGCGGCGGTTTGCAGGGAAGTATGTAGATGTAAAGGCTACCCTGTAGATAAATAAACCATGTCTCAGGCAGGACTGGAACCAAATAACGTTACATATAAGTCTACAGTATATGAGCCAAATGATATTTCCAAATACCCTTGACATTACATAATTGCTACCTTCCTGTTTTTCCGGCATTCGTTACAGTGAGACAAGAATCCGGTGAATTAAAAACAACTTTTTTCCTGCGTTTCAACCCTTTGTTTTATCCTACTCATGTGATAACCATTCACTCGCTATGAAGTTAAAAAAATCAGGGCGAGTGGCAATTGTCAACAGCCGTCCAACTCCTCGTTAATTCGACAATGAAGAGGCAAGTGAGGGTATATGACGAACGGCTGAAATGCGGAAGCGGGAGAACTAAGGGACAGGAAAGGTCCTCGAAGCGGACGAAGAGGAGCGACAAAAGAGGTGGATGAGGACCTCTCTCGGCCGAAATCACAGAGAGGGAGAGAATCGAGAGCCCCGCGCTGGCATTCCCGCGGACAGGCCTTTTGTTTGGGGAAGTGAGATTGCCTTCCCATTTCTCATTGCATTTCGCGTCCCACTAGTGCCTTAGGCGGTCCAAATTCGCACACGAAGATTTGAGAGACATTCATTTGCCACTCTGTCCACAAAAAGTAAAATAGCCGTCGCTTCCCGACTTTCAATTTACGGAGGTATCCAGCATCCCAAAGTTTCACGACAACGGGAAAAGCGAGAGGGACATAAAGCTCTGGATTGCTTACTTAAAGGTATAGAAGGTTATTAAGCTGATGGACTTCGGCATCACTTTGTGTAACTAAGCAACGATCATGATGATGAAAAGAGACGGACTATTTCTACAATGATTCCACCCCCTAGAGTACAAACGGTTGAGATCAACGTGAACTTTTGCAATCCGTGATATCGTTTTAAGAAATTGCACTCAGTTAAAGTGATCGACCGATTTTTTTCTAGGCTTTCTAAAACCTAATTCACAACCATTACCTTGACTTTGTAAAATACTAGCCTTGAAGTTGAAAAGATTTTACACGTATTTATTTGAATTTTTCGTATTTGCATTATTTATTCAATTGATTTGTATTTGTTCCATTGTTATGTTATTTTCCTGGATTTTGGTTCCCATGGAAAAATCAATAAAAACATTCACCAAAAAGGCTAACAACACATATTTTCGTGTTCTAGAGAACAAATTAATCGTGGTTGGAATAAGCCTATCAAAACCACAAAGTCATACCTAATATAAGTTTCTACCACTTGTAATTTACCTGCTCTTAACAATTTATAAGTTGCAAATCTACTCTCAGAACCAACAGAGCAACCACTGCCCAATTTCTGCTAACATAATGCATTTAAACTTCAAGAATCGCAGTATTGGCTAACACATTCATATCGAGTATGTAACTAAGCAACGATGCGCCTTTATTTTATTTCAATCTAATTTCCTGCAAAAACTCTCTGTCGATAGTCTCATTTCACTATTAATGTCATAAGTAAGCATAAAATATTTCTAATGCCTAATCCATTCTCGCCATGACCCTCATGTGACTTTGTTAAACAATTCTGAAACATGAAAGGCCAAAAGTTAGATTTCCTTCATCTTGCTCGGGTATCTCATCTCGTAATTAAAACTCGTAAGAAAAAAACAATGCCCATATTTTACAATCACGAATTCACCAGGAAGTCCAGGAGTAAAATGAACCCCATTCCTCTTGAATCGAGATCACTCTGCACGGAGAGAGGCGAGTGAGTGGGAGGACGATCGGTGTTCCGCACCGAGGACACCTCCAGGGGTTCATTATAACTAACGAGCGCGCCAGGTCACCCGAGGCGTCGGCCAATGTCCAGCGGATCCTCCTGCACCCATATCCCCCCTCCATCCAGCTTCCCCTTTCCCTAAGAAGCTCCTCCACGAAGAAATAATCCCTCCGCCCTTCTCGCACAACTCACCCTAGACCATATAAAGCGCGGGTAAGGCCTCTCCAAACGTGCGGAAGGCACCGCAAGAATGCGAGATGACTGAGGCATGAGTTTTATAAAAAGGCCGAGTCAGAAATTCGCAGCACACTCTCAAAAGATGAAGGAGATGCGCAAGCAATGAGTTGTTATTCCGTGTTGATGCGGAGAAATTTGAAAACAAGCGAGAGGCTCAACCTCTAAGAACGTCCATTCCAGAAAAATGATCGATATCATTAATATGTTATGCCTTTTCACCTACCACAGTTGCTTTTCACAATATTATTGACAAAATGAAAATCAACCGAAATTCTAAAGACGCCAACTATTAAACTAATTTACGATCACTTAATACCACCCAGTTCTTGTACCAGTTAAATACTTTTCCTTCGAATAGGAACCGAGGAATTTTACATTCAAAACATTTAAACATTTGTCTCATGCGACGAAACGGGGAGTTGAGTCCCGACCTGGGTTAGGCTCCACCAAATAGGGAGCAATTGCGTGCGGTGTTTCTCCATGACTTCAGTTTCAACTTCGGTTACGTCTCAAGGGCTGTGACCCCGGCCGTGACAGAGGTTGGTTACTATGTTTTGTGTTGATGTTTACACGTCAGATGATGACAAGTTTAAAGAATTAACAAGTTCATTTAATGAAGAAAAAGTGGCGAGGAAGCATGTAAGAAGTGATACAATGCGCAATAATGGCACGATGCCTGTACCAAAAATGGAAAGAATCCGAAGTTTATCGCGGGAGATGATAGTGAAATTTTGCCTGACTAAAGTGTGTATATGTTCCCCGGATTTAATTCATGGATAATTCTTTTCCTTCATGCGATGGCTGTGAAGAAAATTTACTCATGAGTTTTACAAATGCTTACTCAGGGCATGGAGATCCGTCATTTGTGAGAAGTTCAGATTAAGTTGGATATAACATGCCAGTGGACAATACTGTGTTGTCAAATCACGTCTTGAAGAATTTTTTGCTCTGAGCTTTTGTTTTTTATTGAGTTTCCGATAATAAACGAACTTTCGGGTTCATTAGTTGTTAATGTCATAATTTCCTTAAAGTTACAGTGCTTCTGCTAGAACCTATTTTGCTGCAGTGTGCTTATGTACTGTGTTTGTGTAGCGTTATTTAAGTGCAATGGATAAAGAAAACGATTGTTTAACTCGGGAAAAAGTTTGTTTACATCGTGTATTTCCCATAAGTTATAGTGCTGATAAACAGTGAGGATCGTTAAAGGAATTAACTGTGTACGAAATCAATAATTGATTCCACCATTCTCGATTAGTTAGTAGGTAAACAGTAATTGTTTATTGTTTACTTCGGAGTGGTGAAGCTTAACTCGCAAGTTTAGCGGAAATACAGGAGGCCAAGGCATAACGTTTACATTTGAAAGTTCATTTCTCATCTTTTTAATAATATTACGATAAAAATTGATCCTCATGCGATTACTTTTTGTGGGAAGTTGCGTCAGTTTACTTCTGCTGCTGTTTTCTTCTCATGAAGCATTTAATGAGCCAAAGAGGACTGCGCAGGAAATTTCACGCACAATTATTTTTAACATCGGTTTAAATCTATGAACTTTTTTCAGCCAAGGGAATGAGTTTGACCTGATCAATAACGTTCATTGTGTGCCTGGCCACATTCTTAGTTTGCCCCCATCGATTGCATTCACTGAAGTTCTTACGATCTACCATGCACTTTATTTGTTGATTCACTCAAGTACTCGTGTCAGTGAAGGTTAATAAAAAGTGTTGAGCCTTGCGAAGTATAAGAAAATACCTCATAAACGATATAGTAGCCCACCTTTGAAATTATGACATTCTAGCGAAAGGTACCCGTTGAAACTCAACGGGTGTGAAAAACATTGAATTTATTATATTAACAAGCCACAAACCTGAAGAATACTGAGCAGTCTTCTAAGAGTCGTCTTCTGAGTGAATGAACTTAATCTCTTCCTTTGTGTACACATATATTTGCATTCAATGACTTATTTCAGTTGCGATATTAATTTTTGATAAGGGCGTTGAGTATCTTCAAACAGTATTGGAGAGTAGGGTACAATCCAACGGTTGAAAATATCATTTGCGGATCATTTTCAGCAGCAGCCATGTTTATTTGACCAATTAATCCTCCATTACCTGGACTGCGTCTAAGGCGTAAAGGGTAGCCATAACAATTGGCTTCGGTTTTGAAATCAAAAATATAAGTCGATTCTTAAGGCAATTGTCGATTTTCATGCATGGATGGCGTAAATTGAGCAGAATACCCAGTTCTACTTTCGGGTAAGATGAATGTAGTGACGTTATTATAGTTTCCGCCATATTAAAACAGATTGAAGTTTCGAATCAGACGGGTCAATATTTGAACCAGATTTATAGCTGGGTACCCTTATGTGGTTGGGTTAGGATGGGATTTGTGCGGTTCTTAATGTAACCCGAGAAACACCACGGCAAGGTGACCGGCCTAGTTTCCCGTTTTTCTTGATATAGGTATCCTTTTTTGGTATTTTTGTGTTGGATTTTTTATTTATTTATTTGTTTAATGCATATAAACACTGATCATCATTAAAGCATCGGTATCAGCTCATTAGAAAATAATCTTGAACATTATATTTACGGCTTTCCCTCAGGAGTGTTGAATGTATACTTATTGTAAATATGATATTCTGATTGTTTCTTATTGCATTTTGCTTGATGTATTTCATGTCTATGGGTTTCTATAAACAAAAGTATATACTTTGTCATTAATTTTTTGAAAATTTCTCGTCTCTCACACTCATCGTTATAAGAATCGCGGAACTGCTCTGTAATTCAACTTTCATATCTAATTAAAAGAGAGAGAGAGGTGTCTGCAGTTGGGATGCGATCAATATTCTGAGCTTGATTAACGCAGAAAGTCATATTGTTGAAATTATCATGTCTTTGGAGAATATTATCCAAATGTTGCCAAAGATATCCTATGCTTATGGATCTAAAGATACAAAAACTTTGCCGGGATTTGGGATTGATACAAACTAAATAATTTCGTCCAAACGTCCTCAGTATGGTTGAACATATGCAAGAATAATGAGTGATTGATTCCAAAGGAACTTTCATTGCTGTGTAGAGTCCACAAATAAATTAAAGATATGAATTCAAGTATTTTAAAGAAGACGAAATATGCAGTTAAGAAATTAGAGGGAATATTTGGGCCATTTACTTATTGTTTTTATGATACGCATGCTATATTATTTGCTTTCATCGACGAAAATGCATTCTCAGGTTTATTGATGGATGCCTTTACTAGCCCGTTAGCATAACTTCCACGGCCATAAATATTCACATGATTTCAAGACACTATGATCAGCTTCATCAAGTTGACACTCACTGGCATTCTTTGGCTAAGTTGTCACTTATAGTTCCCAGTTATATGTCCGTGTTCTTTTTACAATTTGAAAGGTTATTTATATTTATTTTGGTGAACTTAAGTACTTCATAAATTATGTCTAAAAAAGAAAGCATATTGTATAATAATAGAACATATAAGTTTGGCCTGGCTAGTGACTGCTACGAGTGCGCGCAACAGTTTTTATAGCCTAGCGAGAAATTGACTTCTTTTGTTTCAGAAGTGGGCTGACTTGCACGCGCCGGGAATAACCTCGCCGCTGAAAGGTTTTGACCAAAAATTGAAAATAAATTCAGCAGGAACTTGTTTCGCTAGCCAGAAACAAGTCACCGGCAGTCCACGCATGGCGCGCGTGTCACCCTTGCTCTAGTCCTCTAGTCTATATCTTTCTCCTACGTCTCTCACTAATTTCCTCCAAAGATTTCATGCATGGTGTCCTAATACCCTGTGCCACCCGTCCCTGCGGCGACTAGTAGGACCTTGTGAAGGACAGTGGATCCCAGTTCCCCTAAAAATACCAAAATATTCGCACGCTCCTGGGAGTAATACCTCATACCCTTTTAAGTAATTATTTATCTATTTAAGAACTAAAGCTAAGGTGCCCAAAATAAATTTTTCAATCAATTGCCCATAATATCTAAACAAAAACAAAACGTAAGGAAATGGAATAATATTACAATGCATTAAGGTAGCTTGAGCTAAATATCATTTTTCTTAGAAATCAATGAATTTGGGCTCATTTGAAAGAAAAACATCTCACCCTTCTAATGATGCCAACATGCAACCCCTTACCAAATTACTTTCGGAGATATTTGCCAAAAAATACCAGCCCTTATACATGGGAAATGGTACGTGCATGCACTCCAGAGTGACATTATTTACAAAATGAGGTATTTATAACACTTAGATGTCGTAAAAAACTCACGAGTAGTTTGTATGATCTCTCAACTATATTTGAAAATAAATCATATTGTCACTGCAGGAGGTTCTTGGGTATCACAAAAAACCTTCCGTTTTGAAGGAGTTTCAAACGCACCGCGCGAAAAAAATGAGTCAAGTTAAAGACTTATTTAGATATTTTCATTTAATTACTTACAATTTCTGTCATAAAAAACTAAATTATTGCACCATTAACAATGCAATATTTAATTTATGTGACCTAGAGCATGTGAAATTAAAACGTAAAATTCGAATGTGGTATCCATTATGATTAGGGAACTATCTCACTGGGACTACCTTGAATGTTGGAAAAACCCAGCACAAAGTATTCTATATAAACGAAAAAACTGAATTACTATATCGCAATCCCAATCGGGCACGAGCTTCCATGGTTGGGAAATCCTGGCGTAGGTGAAGGTGGCAGTGGACAGACATGTAGGTCCCGGATGAGAAACAGTCCGGGTCGGGAAGAGTGTTTGCGACGAGACGGGTTTGCCAAGGGACGGAGGGAAAGCGAGCGGGATGGTGGGTAAACGGGCGATGAATGGGACGAAGTTTGGCTCGGGAGGAGGAGGGGTGTCCCGTAAGCCGCCCCCTCGGACAGTGGGCATCGGAGCGGTGGGGGAGGAGGGGAAGCGGGGGAGGGGAATGGAGGGAGTGAGCGAGGGGGGGAAGGACTGGGGAGCAGGGGGAAGGGTGGGGGGAACGGTGGCCTTCGCTTGAGCCGCAGTGGTGGACAATTGAGGGCCGGTCCGAGATTTGTGTCCGAGGGTGTTTCTCGCTTTTGACGAGCGGCCGACTTGGCTTTGCTGAATGAGAGTGAGGGAGAGAGTGACACATTGAAGGAAGGCGGATTTGTCGACACACGTGAGATGATGGAAAGAGGAGTCAGCGAGCCAGGTGCGCCCGGCCCACAATGATGAGAAGGGACCTCCAAAAAACCCTAGTATATCCTTCCAAATCCCCCTCGTGTAGGGGAGGGGGTGCGTGCTTCGGTTGGCTATGTCTGTGGGTTCGTTCTTGGGTGTCCTCTTTCCATTGAATCGGTGGCTCTCCCGTCGCCCTCACCTGGTCAGGCGTGAAAACGTTCCTTTCCCACCGCTCGGCAAATTAGGAAACATTTATCACACTTCCGAATACTTGCGTCGAAAAGAAAATTCTCCTCCTTTCATCTTGCCACCGCTTAAAAGCTCCCATTTGCTGCTATACTATTTATCTTCCAGATGATTCCCTGCGGATACAAGATGTCTTCCTGCCGCTTTCCCCCGAGGGAATCACGGCTTAAGTGCACATCGCTGAGCAGTGCAATTTAAGGCACAGAGAAATACATTTCTGGTTGACAGGGTAGGAATATGCCTCCCTTTAATTCCAAATTTTAAGACTGACAAAAAAAGTCGTAAGTTATTGGCAAACGATACTATTCTAGGAAGCAGTAGGGTTTTTGAACCCCTGGGACAAAGGGAAAATTCCGAGGGCGTTCAAGAAGGGACAAAGAACGTTTTATTACTTTTCTCACATGAATTAGTGTCCAGCAATACCTTTCAATTCATGACCACACATAAGAAAATACTGACTAGTCCTGCTATATCTGTTCCCATCTACGTTTAGGCCGAAAATGGGCGCATCAGCAGTCTCTAGCCCGCTAAAAAATTCTTTTGAAGCTGTTCTGTAAAATGTAAGGAAATCTACAGAAGTTGACTCTTTTTCTTCAGAACTTGTTCCTTTTCTAAGGATATGTACGGAACAGGATAGCGTGACAGAACAAATTTTCAGTAGAGTTATTTTCTGCAGAGCAAAATAACTCCTTACTAGCCGTTCTGTAGAACTTCAGCAACTCTACGGAATTACTTCTAGTTTGTGAGGTTTCCTTGAGCTTGCAAGGAGTTCTACATAGCGTCAAAGGGCTTCTGTAGAACGTCCTAAGGAATTCTACAGAACATCCTAAGGTATACCGCAGAACGTCGTAGGGAATTCCGTAAAATGGCGTTTCAATACTTTAAGGTATATCTACACAACTTTTTACGAATTTCTGTAGAAGTATTTACAAGGAATTACACAGAATTTTGATCAGGGTATAATAAGGAATATAGAATCACAGAGTAATATCCACACAATTTAAGAACAAAAACCGACTTAAGTTTCGACAACTTGCGCTGTCTTCAATGACTGTCCAGCCTTTAGTTTTCGCTAGAGTTAGCAGTGTCGAAAAATGGTAAAATGCTAAGAAATGTTTCGAATTACGAGGCAAAGATTAAAATTTAGCAAATTCTAAATTAATTATATATCATCGTTATGAAAGGATTATCGCATAATTGACTAACATTCACTTTGATTTTGACTGAAAGGGACGGATTGTGTAGAAAGTTAAGCGTCGATAGATCGGCGTACTAGTCCGTGGTAGCACACCTACATATTCTCATGTGAGTGATTTGAGTGAGGCAGACGAGAAGGATATGGTGGTCTTTATCATGACATTCTTAAGTAGTAAGTTACAAATTAGAATTCGGTTCGTGATAATGTGTCTCGTAGATGTTAGCCAAAACGTTTGTACCAATAAGGAGGGGAAACTGCGTAAGGTTTCCTCCATATCCCCTTCAAGATTCTCCCAGTTTCCTTCCCCAGCGTCGACCCATTATGGCGGAGACACCAACTAATCTATGTTGAAATTTTGTACCCGATTACGACACCGATGTGTCGAAACCAGTCGTTCCGAAATAGAAATTGGTACAATAAAACAAAGTTCTCTTTTCATTCGTGATAATCTTTCTCAATTTCACCGTTTCGATACCTTCCGCTCTCATTTGGAGGCGGGAGAAGTAGTTCCAGGGGCGGGGCGAGCGCGGGCGAGGACAAAGAAATGCCATCCCTATCGCTCCCTCCTCACTCGGGGTGCGGTTAAAAAAAATTCAACCACGCTCCATTTCACGTCGTCGGCGTCAGAAAAACGTCTCCTTGGAACCCGAGGATAATATGAGATACCCATTATATTAAAGAACTTCATTTGAAATTCATCCAATTTTAGTACCAGTAAGGGGCACGAAGTAACATCGCTACAGTCAAGGCGCTATTATATTGTTTGAAACGACTAAAATTCTACGTAATAAAAGAAATATATCCGTAAAAATATTTAACCTGATCGTTTTTTTCACGTCGTAAGGTGAAAACGCCTTCACAACAGTATTTTTTGCGATTCTGAAAAAAATTAATACAGCATTTGATTTATTTTTGAAATAGGTGAGAAAACTCAACTACATACCGTTAAATTTATGAGGCGAGCCATGAGTAAAAAATTATACATTAATTAAATGAATTCTCTCTGGTGTGCATACACGTATCATATCTCATACGAAATAGATTTTTTTTGCACATTTCGCGAAAAGATGAGCGATAAGAGACTGATAATTATACATCGCTGGACATATGACACATTCTTTTAAAAAATAAGGTCAAATAATTAAATTCTATGTAAAATGATATCTCGCTCAAACAACCTTAATATTACACTAATCCCTCGACAATTTCGTGATGGAATATTGGCAGAGAGGCTCTTTTCAGCAGCCATGTTTTCAATGCTCCTGTAAATGTTGACTTCCTGGATGCGGAGGCGACAACGAGCCGCTGATCGAGTGCGGGGACGCTCAGTTCTTCGCCCGGGGGATTTCACCTCTCCTATGATTCGATTAGCAAGCCGCCCCCGACTCCAGCAAATGCCCCCGGGCGGGCGGAGGTGGTGGTGGTGGCGAAATGCCACCCCCCAAGAGACCACGGCGATGGCCCGAGTGACGCCCATTGGCGTTCTTCGCCGCATCTCGTCAAGTAGTTGAATGCAATGGCTAGTTGAATTGATTACAAGTCGAAAATGATGCGTCTATGATGTGAGCCATGTTTGTGTCGCTTCCGAAGGGGAATCGTAAGCACTATGGCTTGCATAGTGGAATCAAACGAAAACCGGCACAAAATGGCCCAATTGCAAGGCATGGACGGAATAACGGTTGGATTGGATTTTGGGGAGGCGATCGACAGCTGAAGTCATTTGCGCCATAGGGGACAGGTAAGGGAGGAAGGGTGGATAGAAACCCGGCGTCGGAATTAGCCTGCTCTTAACGAAAGGCGCCAAAGGGACCACGGTTTAATGTCTCATTCGACAGACGGAGTACTGTACTTAAAGTGCCCTCCACAAGGTACACAAGTAGAGACTGGGTTTCCTCTGAAAAACATCCTCCTCTGCAGGGATTTGAACCCTGGCCGCCCATAAGGTTAGCCAGTACTCTAACCACCACACCAAACCGATCCCCCGGAATAAAGGTGTTAAATAAATTCGGTGAAACTAAAAAGAAAACATCATGAAAATTTCCATAATCTTTTCTTTAGCAATTGCAAGGGGATGTCGTCTATTCCAAATTGGGCCGTTAGTGATACTCAATTCCAACTACGCCGAGGGTGAGGGGGATCCTCTTTCGATATAGGGCACTTAATTAAAGCATTAGTGTAACGATATACGATTTAAACTAAGACAAATTTTTAAAAGTTAACCTTGGGAACATATCTTGTCCTACTAATTAAATGATGCCAATTTCTACGTCCTGTAGTTGGCTGAATCGTTTATGACAGAGAGAGAGATAAGCTCAGAAACTGACAGATATTTAATCCCAATCTTACGTCTTACGATGCAATAATAGAAAATATGCCAAATTATTTCCAGGACATAAATTGTTATCAAGAGATCAAGTTCTTAACGTCTCCATAAAAAACAATACTTGAAAGTACCATTACAAGTACCATTTATACGCCGATGACTTGCAGATCTGCATCGACCGCAATCGCAGCGATATCTCAAGTGCTATCGCACTAATTAATAGAGATGTATCTTCTATTTGTAAATGGGCGTCAGATAATTTGTTGAACTTATATTCTCAGAAGACTAAGAGCATAATAATTGGTAGTGCAAAATCCTTTAAATTTGTAAACATTGAATCACTGTCCAAGATTCAAGTTCAAAATTTAGAAATAGAATACACTGACAAAATTAATGATTTAGGTGTTATTGTAATTAAAACGCTAACCTGGGATGAACACGTAGCTCATATTTCGAATAAAGTGATTAAAAATCTACATCAACTAAAAAGTTTTTGCAACTTAATGCCTTTGCCACTAAGACTTAAACTAGCTAATACCCTATTGATCCCTCATATTGATTACTGTTCTTTGGTAATGTCAAACATTTCCAAATCTCAGTTATCCAAACTGCAAAAAATTCAAAACAGTGCAATACGTTACGTGTGCGATGTTGCATACAATGAGCTTTTCACACCGTATTACCATCAACTCAAAATGCTTAAAATTGAACAAAGAAGAAAATTACAAATGGGTGTGTCTATGCACAAACTATTAAAAACTGAAACTCCTTCCTACATTTATCAGCCATATTCAGATAATTTGGTTAAAAAAACGAGAAACACCAGAAAGAAAAACAAATTGACTGTACCCTGCCACAGAGCCACTATGTACCATAACTCTTTTGATATAACATCATGTACTGCATGGAACTCAATTCCGCAAACATTGAAAAGTATTGGTTGATTCCTTTTTCCGGGTTTTCCACCGCGTTGGTTCATGTTGATGTTGAGGACAATATCAACATGAACCAACCCGGAAAACCCGAAAAAGGAATCAACCTCTATCTAAGCCTCGCGGAAGCCTTCATCAGAATTGAAAAATATTAAGTCTACAGAAATATTTTAAAAATGCTTGCTGTCTTATTATCTCAATGGTACTTAATATTTTGATAAATATCTTGAAGTGAATCCATGAATATACTGCATCTGTGATTGCTACAATGTATTGTAAGACTTTCGTGAACATCTACTGTAATTTTATAACTTTCTTGTAAATGAGTGTCATGTTTTCAATGTGATTGTAATAATTATTAATATTATTTTTTCCTTTCTGAGTTGTAATTACTTATTTCAGCTCCTAATGAATTTATTCCCAGAGCAAATAAATGTTATTATCGTTATTGTTATAGTAAGCCTCCCAAACAGAAAGTAAAGCTTCAATACAAACATTGGAGCTTAATTCAGTTAGGAATCACTCGCATTTACTGGCATAACCTGCAATTAAGATTCCTTGGCTTTATATTTCGCGTAGAGAATGCTTTTTCAGCGAACACATTACTTTAGACACATCAGTC
Source organism: Ceriagrion tenellum (assembly GCA_963169105.1). Classification (NCBI taxonomy): domain Eukaryota; kingdom Metazoa; phylum Arthropoda; class Insecta; order Odonata; family Coenagrionidae; genus Ceriagrion; species Ceriagrion tenellum. The sequence goes on along the minus strand of OY720642.1, from coordinate 120,435,025 downwards.
TTCAATCAAGACTAAAATTGTTATAAAGATAGTAATAGTAGTCCATATCAATTGTTTTCAACGCTTATCGACCAACTATGTGCACTGAATCAAAAGGCTACATTTAGATGTTCTCGGAAGAAAGACGGTGAGAGAGAAAATGGGAAGTACAAAAAATGAATACCAAAATGTTAACCCTCCGACGATCAGAACCACTTAAGTTTGTGTCCTACGGGAAAATATTTCTTCCAAAAATCCAACTAATGAATGTAAAATGCTTAACCAGATAAAATACTGCGCTCTTTATTATTAGAAGTATTAAAACACATAATTCAGTGATGAGAATTTTAATATTTATACAGTTAATATTCAAAGAACAAGTTTCACTACGGGCTTCATTTACATGCAGCTACAAAATAATGCAGCAAGACATTCTTAAACAGTAAACTACAGATTAGAATTCGGTTCGTGATAATGTATCTCGTAGATGTTAACCAAAACGCTTGTACCAATAATGAGGGGAAATTGAGTAAGGTTTCCTCCATATCCCCTCCAAGATTCTCCCTCTCTCATTCCACAGTGACGACGCGTAATGACCTAAAAACCTACTAATTTATGTTGAATTTTAGTCACTGATGATAAATAAAGTCGTTCCGCCCTTTGTTAATACATTGTATTGACAAAGGGCAGAGCTTGATTTTATGGAACATTTGGTAATCGTAAATAGCCCTGATACCTTATGTAATGACCAAATGTTCCTCTCTCCCTCACCCCTCGTCCGAATCCACCTACCATCTCGACGGCTTCATAGACAAGCCCTCTGACCTTGCCCCTCCCCCCTTTTAAACCTCAAATGTGACCGTTAACAATTCGCTCACCCCTCCTCCCACCGCCCTCCATCCCCCTCCATACTTTGAGTGTGTTTATTATATATAAGGAGAACGCGACCCAAAAGATTTACCTGAGGATGACACGCGGTGCCGAAACCATGGTCGAGTTGTATTAAATAGTGTCTAATAAAACCAAGTATCTTTTATTATGAGTGACATCATAAATTTCCACCACTGAAGTCAGAAATTGTCTTATATTGAATTTGTGTACCTGATTACGACACCGATGTGTCGAAACTAGTCGTACTAAAATTAAAATTGGCAGAAAAAAACGAAGTTTTCTTTTCATCAGAGATAAGCGTTCTCAATTTCGACCTTTCCGAGACCTTCCGCTCTCTCTATTGGAGGCAAGAGAAGGAATTCCAGGGGGCGGGGCGAGCGCGGGCGAGGACAGAGAAATGCCTTTCGCTCTCTCCTCACACGGGGCGCGCTTAAAAAAAAAATACAACCACGCTCCCTTTCATAGAGGGCGTCAGAAAAACGTCTCACCTCCTTCCAAAAGGAGAAGAGGGATTTGCGCGAGAGTTAAAGAAGGGCGGATGCGTGGCGGTCGCCGCAGTTTGAAGGGACACAACACACAAGGACACACAAGGCGGGGAGGGAGCCTCAAACACAGACACACAAGGGCGTCGCCGCTTCTCCCATCGCTATACTCGTCTTCTCCACCCCCTCCGTGAATACAAGCGAGAGCTGGAATGAATGAATGAATGAATGGGTCGGGAATGCGGCCGAGGCGACAAAGCGGGCGACGAAACCAACCGCTCCAATGGGGATGAACGCGACCGGGAAATGCGAGCACCACTGCACCTGGTAACCTGGAAATCTCTACCCTGGAGAAAGAAAAGCGAAGACCCCTAGGTCCAAAAGATTCTATATGTCCTCTTCCACAAATATAATCCGTAAGATCCCATTGCTGAGAAAACTTTCGAAGACGCAGGATAAACCATGGAAGGGCGAGGGATGGAGGCGAAACATGAGATTTTTTAGAAATGTCACACGAATTTTCTTCTGGGATTCCGTCCGCGGGACCCCACAGCGTCACAAAATTCAAGGGATATGTCAGAAGAGAAACACGGATTTCCTTAACGTTATTGTTTGCCGGTAAAAAGATATCTAAAGCCCGATGGTCTTGTGGCAGAGGCGTTGTGCTCTTTGCCCTGGCAGTCGTATTTTCTCTCCAGTGAGAACGAGGATAAGGAGTCGATTTGCGCGGGAAACGGAGTGAATTTCTTTCTCTTTCTCAGAGTTATGATAACGTTATAACATTAAGCGAGCTATTTCTTTACGAGTTTTTTCTCGAAAACAGGTCTATCGATTTTGATAATATGTAATACATTACATTTGGACGAGAAAATAAGAGTGAGAGGACGAGAAAATAAGAGTGAGAGGACGAGAAAATAAAGAGTTTTCATAATTGGGAAACTTCATTTTATACTTAAAAAATTACTTTAAAAGTCCTGTTTCTCATGGGCCTCTCGGGAAACCTAGGCGGCAACTAATCAAACCAATAAAATTAAACGCCCTAGTTCTGCATTAGTGTTCGAACGCTGTACGTAGCCTTCCCTAGAGTCTAACGGCGAAGCGGCTTAAAAGTTCTTGTACCAACAGAAATATCATTGACTTACCCGTAAGAGACTGTGGGTGTCCAAGACAGGGATAATATTCCCTTCAAACTCTGATATCATGAATTTCCATAGCTTAAGGGAGTTTAAATGATGCGAATTTAACCTTCAATGATCAATAAATCTGTGATAGAGCAAGGAACGAATACTATCACAAATTCCATGTAATCCTGTATTGGCTCTCCACAATAAAAGAAAATAACTTTGAATTGATTATTTTCTGCGAATGCTTAGTTCTACGGTGGAAGAATGGTGTCTCTTACCTGAGAGGTCTGAAGAAAATATCGTTTCCTTCCACCATTCACCCATCATCATTGGCTATTCAATCCTAATATACGTTAACTGCAGCCCTCCACCCTACTCTGCCTCATGCCAGTTCCCTTACCTCCTAGTATATCTTCCTACATTCTTTCCTCTTTATTTGATCAATGAACTTATTCTTGTGTCTTCTTATGGGGACTTTTCCTTCTCTTTTGCCTTCAATTGCGTTCTTCACCAGGCCTATATTGGTAAAAAAAAAAACATTCATCTCGCAAGAATTCAAGTAAGAGATTCGATGAATGTCACAAATTTTCACGAGACTATCCCTCTTAAATTCGATCTATCTAGATCAAAAGGTACAAATTTCATTGATAATGTTCCGATTTGTTAAAATTTATTAGTTAGTCCTGTTAGATTGGCGGTAATTATTCCTACATTCCAATGAATGTAAGCTGACAGATCGGCCACTTCACGAAAAAGTGTACAGAGAACAAGATAAGCAGTTGATGCAGAAAACTAAGAAGAGCTAACTAGAATGTTATTCATAATGGAGGGGAGGAGTACGCAATTCAATCCTTTTGAGGAATAAACGAAGAAAGTGCCGATGACATAATCGAGAAATAAAAACAAGAGGTAAGAAGGGAAGAAATTTGGAAGGGGGAAAGAACGAAAGTGAATCCAGTGCTCACACTGTGTTCACAGTGTTCCTCTCAATTTACGGAGCAATTGGGAAGAAGTTATTATTTCGATTGCATCATGGCTCGGCTCTAGAGAATATGGCACTAGTACAAAGGTTAAGTGTTTTCCGTCGAAGGAGGAGTAACTGGGGAACCTGAGGGCATTGATTGCAGACCCGTGACTTCGGCTAACTCACATTCAAAACATTAAAATTGCCACTGGCTAATGTGTCACTCACTCATCCACTCGATCATCGATGCAAAGGAATGTTTTGGCATTAAAAGTTGGTCAACTAGTTTAAATGATAGAGAGATTATTTTCAAAAAGCACCTCTTGAAATCAGAAACTCCAGAAAAGTGTATCGAATGCAGGGCCAGAAAATGTTTTCGTGCAAAACCAAAAGAGCAAAGAAAGAAACGAGAAATTTAAAGAAAAGAAATTTTGTTTCCCTACTTTCACATTTAAAATAAATTGAATTGAAAATACTACACTCAGACTGAATTCAAGCTAGAAAGGCAGCTAGAAGTCTTCAATTAAATGCAACAGATTTATTGCACTCGACAAAAAAGCAAGACAATCAGTTCTAATGCAAGATTTGAGTGCTAACGTGGACGGTGGTGTCATGGAAGCACACGCACCCCGCCCTCTGACATCCATCCAAGAAAGAATTGAATACCAAAGAAAAGACGAGCGTGATTTCTTCAAGGCTCCTACTTTCGCCAAACCCCTCTCCCTCCCCCTCAACAACGAAATTCTGAGCGAGCCGGCTCATATCCGCATGAAGTTCTGACCGGGACCAAGAGAACAGATGTCCGGAGCGACCGAATTCACGCAAGAAAAGCGATCAATATTGTCAGACGGGGAGATAGGGGAGGCAATTGGATGTTAGGGGGCGGGGCCCCTAAGGTGGGGAAGTCCGCTAGAAAGGAGGACCCGTCTCCTCGCGCTCAAGAGGATTGAAAACAGCGACGTTCTTCGATGCATTATTAAAAAGCTGTGAATACAGAATTGAGGGCTGCTATTTACATCTCACCTGCGATATTGATGGAATGTCACAATCCCAGAACGGTAGTGGGCCACTGAGGCAGGGTTGCGAAAACTGTCTAAGAAATTGTAAAGCGATTATCAAGTCCATAAAAATCAATAAGAGTATGTAGGAATAACTTTTGGGAAGCCTGAGAGGGTTTATTAAGAAAATCATTTTTCTTAGAGCCATTAACTGTGTTTTGGACTGGCACGAGGCCAAGGGTTACCACAACTTGAATATGGGTGAATATTTCACAAGTATTAGTAACAAAATTTGAATGGAAACAGCCGAGATTTCAGCCCACAAAGCAACACGATGTTTAGTAAAGCAATAAATTAATCAATGCGCTTCAAAGATAACTCTTAAAGGCAAACAACTCATGAAAACTAGACATTACCGTTAACCTTTTGCTGCCCGGAAATATTTGCGTAACGAAAGTAAGCATCAAGCAAGAAAAGAACCTGTGCAAGGAACCAACCCACAGGAATAGAACCAGAGATTTAATGATGGCAAAGGTATGCATATTAAATGACTCATTTCAATAATTATTAAATTGTCAGAGAAAAGTAAATGATACCCACTTGAAAGAACTAGGATAAATGGATCTGAGACTGCTATCCTGATTCCAACTATTTATCCAATTTTCCCATGAACGTCATTGATAACGCATGGAGCACTATGGTAATTATTCCAAATACACAGGTAAGGAGGACACTTCGGTAGCCAAATTAACTGTAACTGTTGGCACGAAATTTAGGGACTTGGCTTAGAGTTCCGGTCAAGGCAGATGATTTTTCCTCACGGAATTGTTGTACTTTGAGCAATGCATTTCACCGAGGTTGCAGCTGATCGGGTTGTCAGGGTGTTGTATTGGAATTTTGTCCAAATTGTAACTACTGGCTGCATATTCAAAGCAACGTGCGTCATTCAGTTTACGGTGCATCACAATATCCGAAAACTCCACCTAATCACCCGCTACCGTACGCATTCACGTGTTCACTCACCATGAAGCAGTCTGGTCCCTGCATGCACACTGCGTCCTCCCTCGGTCCCCCGGAGAACTGAAACGATAGGAGGAGACACCTTAAATATACAAATTTAAGAATTAGAAACGAATAAGAGAGAGATATGCAAAGAGCTAGAGAGGGATGCACTCAGCTTACATGGAGGTCGCGGTTACGGGAAGGTGGAAAGAGGTCGTCACGGAGGGCGGAAGACGAGCATCAGTCGAAGGGTAGAGTAAGAGTTCATTACGAGTCCACAATGACGTCAGAACTTGCAATAATGCTATAGAAATGCACACAGGTTTGATTTGATATAAGATTTCATTTTTACGTGCTCTTTCTTCACTCACAATGGATCGACCGTATCCTCAAATCTTGCAACCTCAATTAAATTCATTTGCCGAAGTTACAAAATGATTAAATTTGGCCCCACGACGTAATATATCAACGTGATAATACGGTGTTACCGTCATATTTTTTTATATTTATAGATATAATAATGTTAAAAAAATTAATACTCCTGCAGCATTAATTTAAAACATTTCCCGTTGTCATACTAGGATGAAATTTTGTAGTGACGTAATTTACGTGTCCATATGACGCTCTAGTGTCACTTATATAAATCTCTATATATTAGTTAATTGACGTATATGAATATAAATGAATTTATGCAACCAGAGTTTACCGGCGTCATACACTGGTGAAACTTTATACAGCAGTCAACAGAATCATTAATTGGCACAGTATTAAAAAAACTAGGTTTTGTTAAGCATTTAATAGGAAGGTCCTCGGATGAAAAAGTATAAGAGAGATGCTACTTCGCTCTGGTTAGGCCACACTTTGAATACGCCGCGAGCATTGGAAGCACTGGTCATAAGGATTTAACCAAAAAAGTTGATAAAATACAAAGAAAAGTAGTACGCTTCGTTAAAAGTTGCTTCGAACAAACATATAGTGACTCAGAACTTTTAGAGGGATTAAGGTGAGAGCACCTAGAGACACGGAGGCTGCACGCTACGCTTAGGTTGCTTGATAAATTCAGAACTGGTGTGTTTCAGTGCGACACAGAGAGTATTGTCACTACGCCATACTACATCACTAGGTCTGACAGAAGCGATAAAATAAGAGAGATTCATTTCCGAGCAGATAGGTACAAAACTCGTTCTTTACGCGCACCATAAGCGATCAAATAAAAAAATGAGGTCCATAAATATACTCCCTCAATATACGTCACCATTTCACCTACAAAAACCTCATCCCTTACATCTTCACACGGCTGGTGTCCTAACACCCCCTGCCACACGCCCATGCAGCAGCTCGCATCGTTGTATGTAGATGTACTGATATTTGCTTTACATCTGATGATAGCTTGGTAAGACGAAATATATGACGATGCTTAACCTCGATGTCAGAGCGGGAGCGGTTTTCATCGTGGTAAAGGCAGATGTCACCCTACTAGAGTCCCACCCTGCCTTCGGACTAATTAATGAATTGACCGTTTATGCCAATAATGAAGAACCATTATTATACCCTACAACACTATGTCGAAAGGGTATATTGATTTTGTCACAGCGGAAATGGAACGCATTGAAGGAGGCGTGGCAGGTATGGAAAAGTATATACTTATAGAAATGACCAGCATCACCTTACGAGTCAATCTAGCTATGTCCGCCTGTCTCTTAGCAAGATAACTGTTTTAAAAACTGAGATATCGAGCTGAAATTTGGGCCATAAGCCTCTAGTAGTCCACAAACGGCACAGTTCTTAAATGGGTTGGATCGTATACACCAAAACCACGCATCCACCTCCCACACAAAGTGGCATTTTTGGAAGTGAAAGTAATTTCCTTATTAAACTCAAATGTTTTCAAATAATCGATCTGAAATGTTGACTATAATATTATGCTACGGTAAACATACATTCAAACAAAAAAAGCAAACATACATTTTTTTAGTAACTCTAGCCGCACAGCCAGACATACTCAAAATTGAAAGTGGTGTGGGGTATATAGTGAATTCTCAGGCTTCACTTGGTGGAACAATATTGCGATGGTTTGTTAACAAATTCACTTTGTTACATTCCACAACAGTTTTTATTATTCCGACCTAGGTTTTGACTCACATTAAGTCATTATCAAGGTGACTATATTACATAACGAGCCGCTCATATACATTGTCAGGGAGTAGGGGAGGGGAAGTAGAGTATGGGAAAGCAGCTAATTGGGCGGATAGTGGATGACTGGTCCGAATAAGGTGGGGGGAGGGAGAAAGGTTTTGAGCATTGTTTAAGGATTTACGTCATGGGAATGGGGAGGGGAATGGTAAGGTCAGGAAAGGAGAGGGGGAAGGGAACACTTTATTTAACGCACACAATGATTTTGATTTTTCGAATGTAAAATTATCGTGAGTCGAAACCTAGGTCGGAATAATAAAAACCATTGTGGAATATTACAAAGTGAATTTATTTACAAATACTTGGTGTAGGGTATTTAAGGTAGTCCGAGCAAGATAGTCCCCTAATTATAATAGAGACCATATTCGATATATACCTTTTAATTTCACCAGCTGTAAGACACATCAATTAAATATTGAATTATTAATGGTGCTATTATATGGTTTTATATGAAAGAAATTTTAAGTGATCAAATGAAAATATGTTAATTAGTCTATTAACTTGACTCATTGTTATCACGCGATACGTTTGAAACTCCATAAAACGGAAGGTTTACTGTTATCCCGAAGAATTTACAGCAGTGACAACATGATTTAATTTTTAAAATAATTGAGAAAACACACAAACTACAAACTACATTTTTGACGACATCTAGGGTTAGCGAATGCCTCATTTTTAATATAAAGTCTCTCTGAAGTGCATACATGTACCATTTCTCATGTAAAAGTGCTGGTATTTTTTGGGAAATATCACCAAAAGTAATGTGGTAAGGAGTTAAATCTTTGGTGTCATTTGAAGGGTAGGATATTTTTCTTTAAAATGAGACCAAATTCATAGATTTCTATGTAAAATGATATTTTGCTCAAACTACCTTAAGCTTCGGAAAGGTTGAAGATAATTTCTTTACTAGTTTATTTCTAAAATGAGTCCCTTAAGGCAGCGGATAAGCATAATCGTAAGAGTGGAGAGAGGTAAAATTACCGAGTTGGGGGAAGAGGGAGGGAAAGGCGAGGGTGTGTTTGAGTTGAGGGGGAGGGGTGTGGAATTCCTTCCTCCCGCCTTCATTTCCGTGTCTGTCTGCGAGCAGAGTGTAAACGCTCGACCATTTCCCATCCCATTTCCTTTTCCCTGATCACTTATTTAATTTCGCAGAGCGCCCATTAATACGCACTCCGACGGTGTTGCTACACGCCTCCGGATGAATTATGATTTCCAGATGGCTCACCTGTTGCCAGAGACATGCATAATCAATCAAAAAAGTCCCGTACTCTTCCCTTAAAGCAGAAGTTGCTCTATGAGAGAGCACGCGTGTTCCATGGAGCTCGGAGTTGAATGGATTCCCACGTGTGATGTCAATCGGAAGGATACCTAACCGATCGACAACTGTTGTGTTAGTCCGCCAGGGACGTCCAATTGTAAAGGACTACTTGACGCCTCAGGCCACAAAACGAACCACTTACCAAAAAAAAGCAATAGACACCTGCATGTAAGGCCTAGGATTAAAATAACCCAATGCTATTTTACCTGGGAACTAATCTTGAAGTCTCTGAGTGAGACGAGTCGAAACGGGACGACAGATAGTGGTGAGCAATACAACTTCTCCAAACGCATGTGACGTCAGTAATAAGGGAGATTTCTTTTTACTTTCCGTAGTAATTAGAGAGGTTCTTGACTCACTGCAATAACAGCATTCCTCCCCGTTTTGCAGTAATTACGAAAGCTCCATAGCTCATACTTCAAACTCGTCCACTGCGCAACGCCTGGAGCTTTTGCTAGAACGAAACCCATGGTTCTGGCGCGGGAAAACTTTTGGAAATATAAAGTTAGCTTTGGCCCTCAAAGAAACGATACAGGAGATTTACAGACTTTAGTGAGCTTTTAAGTATAAAGGCTCCAATGCGGTTAACAATATTTTTTCAATTAAACCACCAAATTTGATGAAATTGAAGTATTATTATTTAAAAATCAGCGTAGCTTGAGTTCTACAAAAACAATAAACTGCGAATTCTTTTCATTAGGTGAAATGTTTCTTCATCAAATCCGTCGTTTAGGAGTCCATAGTCCATCAAGCCGATCAGGATCCTTCTGACAGAATTCCGCATAAGGGTGGTAAGTAACACAACAACTAAACTCTTACCGAGGAGTTCTTACCCAGCATGATCATAGTCATGCTCACGTGGTTGTAATTGTTGATAAAACTGCGGATTGAAAACAACTTAAGGTGAACATGCGTACATATTAGAGAGTAACGGGTTGAAATAGCAAAAATCAGTTAAATGAACCTTCTTCACTTTTATCCATAGATATCACTGACAAGAACACGTTTGCAAAGTGCCGTTCAAATGTGCAAATGAACAAAATTCGTCAGGTTTCTCTCCACCATTCCTCTCGACTTCTTATTCGTGCCCCAATCCACCCTGAATAGTAAAAGGGCATTGTTCGTCGAATCCTCAAATAACCAACTGGCTTACTGCAAGAGATAAATAAGAATTAAGGTAGTCCGAGCGAGATAGCTCCCTAATCATAATGGAGACCATATTCGAATTATACGTCTTAATTTCACCAGATGTAGGACACATAAATTAAATATTGCATAATTAATGGTGAAATAATATAGTTTTATGACAGAAATTGTAAGTTATTAAATGAAAATATCTAAATAAGTCTGTAACTAGACTCATTTTTTTTTGCCGCGGTGCGTTTGAAACTCCTTCAAAACGGTTTTTTTTGTGATATCCAAGAACATACAGCGGTGACAAAACGATTAATTTTCAAATATAGTTGAAAAAAGACACAAACTACACGTTGTTAGTTTTTCTACTACACCTAAGTGTTAGAAATGCCTCATTTTGTAAATAATGTCTCTCTAGAGAGCATGCACGTACCATTTCCCATGTAAAAGGGCTGGTATTTTTTGGCAAATATCTCCGAAAGTAATGTGGTAAGAGGTTAAATTTTTGGTGCCCTAAGAAGGGTGAGATATTTCTCTTTAAAGTGAGACCAAGTTTATTGATTTCTTAGTAAAATGATACTTCGCCCGAATTACCTGAAAGAAGCAAAGGAAAGAAGGTAAGGCGACTCACCGTCTGGAGGCACCTCGCCCTGCACTGGGCAACCGTCAGGGGCGACGACCACCTCACTCTCCCGCCCCCAGCTGCACGCTCGCTTCCACGCGCCACCGCCACTCTCCCCGCCGCGTCATCCGGCGACAGTACTTCGTTCGCCGTCGCGGCCGGCCGAGTGGTCGCAAGGGGATGCGGTCGCCTCGCCCCAACTGCCTCGTACATCTCCGGGGCCGGCAGTCCGAGTGAGCGGTGTTGCACCAGGGCCGCCCAGCACCCGGGGATAGGCAGGGTTAGGCCGACCGCGAGCACTAGGCTCAATGAAGTAGCGATCCACATTAGAAGGGACGGTTGAAAACTCACTAAAGGACGAATAGGAGTTCAAATTTATAGCAAGCGCCTTCACTTGAATGAGAGTTTCATAAGCAGTCTTGACAGATTAGAAGGGCTCCATTAAGGTTTCACACGCCTTTGATGGGAAAATACCATAAACACAGCGGAAAATACAACATGCAACTTTCATGAAAGCAGCATGATTACTCACAAAACTGGACTCGGAACGGCGGAACTCTATAGCTACATCGAACACTGGAGATGACGATGAGCACACAATGTTACACCCTAGGAAATATCACAAAAATCTACTGAATACGTTTTTTAATCCCTGATTTTTCCACATTTACTCCTCCGAGTCCCACCACACAGATTATCAGTAAACAATTGCACAAGAAATCACTTGAATGTTTTCCCTGATAACCTCACAGATGACCGGTGTTCCGTATTCCAGGAAAGAGACCAACTTGTGAACTTTTTGTACTTGGCGTTCTTAGAAAACAGTCGTCATTCACCGAGTATTTTTGTAAGGATAAGAAAGCGCAATTGATAGGCTAGTAAAGAAAATCGATAAAGATATTGTATAATCGCGCAAAAGTTCCGTCAAACGTGTTTCAGCGGTGGGTTCTTAGTAATGGACTTTGCACGCATTTAATACAAAACCACAGTTTTTCTGAGGATGTATCAGATCTCGAAATGAAGGGACAAGTGCATTCCCCTATGCACTAGAAGTCGAGAGTGCATCGGCCTCGATGATGGACACCTGAAAAGACGTTAAATGTCTGCTCGCACAATACAGTGGAAATAAGTAGACGAGAAGTTCTCATGAATTTGAATAAATGCACTGAACGATGGTCATTTGGACTTGGATTGGCGCATTGTTAACAAGAAAATAAGTAAATCTTAATTTTAATCACCGAAGTCTGTTATCGTGCTTTAAAATATATTCTCAACTAAATCTAGTTACGCTCGCTCGGAAGTAGGGAGTAACGAGGAAGTTCGCCGAAGAACAGTGGGGCATTGCACCCATCTCAGGGAACACAGTAACGAGATTTAAGCGCTCCAGTAACGAGAATAAAGAGAAGACAACATTCTGAGAAGTTTTCAATATAAGGTTACACAGTTTCTTGATGCTGACCTAGTAAAATTGGTGCCATACATGCGGCTAATACAACCAATATGTGCTCTGAGGCATTATTTTAATTGAGCTCGATAAATCTACCACCAAAAAACGTAGCACTAGACATTGGCAGCGTTTCGATGATGGTGCGACCTGATGACAAATTGCGGCCCGAAGGAATATTATTGTCACACGCAAATTACACTGGTGGCGATGAGATTTCCGAGAGGGAACTCCTACTAGTCCTTTGACCACAGTCACACGCTCCTGTTAGTCACAACACCCAGCGCTCCCTTCGATGAATCGCCGAGTAGAGTCCCGCAGTTGGGCTATATCAGCAGCACTTTCTCGCCAATGCATTCACGGCCGACACGAACAAAAAACAGCAGCACACCTCCCTTTCGAAAAGTGCCACTGAAGAGCTCAAGAGTCCGATGCCGCGCCACGGCGGTCTCGCTTTCGACTGATATTTTGACCCGAGGCAGGGGGCTTGCGATTCGGAAGGAGGGGCGGAAGAGGCGAGGGAGGGGCGGAAGGCTCAGAGGCGGGAGGGGAGGCGGGAATGGGAACTTCCCCTCCTCGCCACCACTCGCTCGTAGAATTCCGTACTAGGACGGAGACGGAGCAGCGCAGCCAGGTGAATCAACTATTGCTGGTGTGGGCAACCCTTTTGAAAGCGCGGGCCATATTCGTCCAAATGTCTGATGCAAAATGTTCTTAAGTCCAGCGAATAATCTTAAGAAGAGAACCGGAACCAACAACAGCGGGCCCAGTCCAGAAATTGACCATTCAGGGACTCTACTTTGAAGGTGAACACTCACTATATTTTGTTGATCTCGTATCGAGTCATTACCCTGTGATAGAGACTGCAGTGCTCACACTGCAAGCTACATTACTCAAATAAATACATGTTTATATTTCAAAAATATATCTTTACATATTTGTTAAGCTTTTCATGTATCACTATTTTCATGTTATTTGTAGATTTTATTTCTTTTTGAGGCCCGATGGCGTTTTTCACGAGTTTTCACCGCACAGTTGTTTAGACAGCCTGATTTTCCTGTCAGAAATCGATTTACCGAACTTGCTAATATGACTCGAAAATCGTGACTAATGGGAGCGTGAAACATCATTTCAAAACGCACGGCACTATTTCTCCTAAAAAAATTGTTATTTTCCGGAATACAGTCCTGAAGTTGAAGGAAATTTACCGTGGTACAATTTATGAATATTTTGAAATGTTTTTGCTCTGTTCATAGGTTGAGTCTATGCTTCATTTAAAGCGTTGTATGAGTTCAAACGACATATTTGTCCCGTACTCATCACGTTTCTATTGATCATCTGGCGACAAATTCTTTTGTGTGCAACTTTGGAGGAACAAAGAAACCATTTGCTACCACCTCATTATGCAATGGCAGGACGGAAAGAAAAAGTCTGAATTTAGTTTTGATGTAAGAATCTATCGTCTTAAACAGCCATTTTTCACATAGCTCACCGAAATACGTTACTTAGCTCGTGCTCCGGAACGCCGTTTCACGAACAGGCGAGAATATGGCTTACATAGGGAGGTGGGTGGTCATTGTTTCTGTAATATCAAGGTCATTTACATTCAAGTTTTTCAAAATGATTTTTGCCACAGTTCACTTAAGGCTCAACCTCGCAGTTCATTCCTTGTCTTTAACAAATTTTTAAATGCATGGTCGTCACCAGAGAAAGTTTACAACATTAGTATTAATATAATTATCAATTAATATAAAATTAGTACTATTTCACTCTCTAGCATGTGGTGCTGTTTAACCGCTTAATTATAGTCATCATACTACGATTTCGTATTCTTAGACATATTGTTTGTGAGAGAGTGCTTCCACATTTTACACAAGAAATGGGATGGGAAGGATAGCGCTTGTTATCAGTATCTGTATGAGCGTATAACAGAGTTAAGTTCAATTGTACACACCATCGTACCAAGTAAACTAATTTTCAAAATTATGACTGTCTGCAGTACCTTTCCAATTTCTGTGAATAGTACAAGTATCACAAGGTTTGGCGGATATGGGAAATGAGAGTAATGAGGGAAAATGATAGAGCAAATTCAAAATAAAATTTAGTCCTTAATTACACGAGTGACCCAGAGCTGGGAATTTAGCCGAAGAGCATTACAGATACGAAACAATTCTGAGTGGCTGGCCAACGAAATTTTCTCTAGGGAATCATAGAGCGAATGATAGTGGAAACTCCTCTACCTTCCTAGGTCATACGGTGAGCATAGGGATACTTCACGCATGATTGATTGAATCAGCGGAACTTACATCCGCGAAATTTGACACTTGTTTGCATTTACATGAAACAAGAGAATATAAACTACTATGATTTTGTCTTTTCCTAGGCATAAGTCACCCGTGTAAGACATTTGAGACACTTAGCGAGAGATTAAAACGACGGATGGCAAATTGTGAATTGGAGGATTGAAGCACCAGCAATGAACCGGTGTAATCGGCAAGTTTGACTCTTCAAGCTAATAAACAGAAAGATGCAGTGCTATTGATAGAAGAAATCATTATTGAAAGCCCCTGCAGAGTTAAAAGCATTAAGAAGGCGTGGAATATTAACAGATCACATTTATGACAAAGGTGTCTAGCTGGATTTTATTGAGAACTTAGAAATAAATGACGCACGCTAAGCAGTTTGGTTTCGATTTGTTAAATGACTTGGTACCATTACATCATTCTCCAAGCCTCTACCAAGTTCCTGTCCCCCTCCCCTTCCAGAAAATATTTGGTTACGTCCACCTCCAGCCCGAAGCTTCACCCTTAACCTTCATCCTTAGTCAACCTCAATACCCCCCCCCCCTCTTCCGACATAAAATATAAATACGTGCTTGCCAAAAAGTGAACTGTATAGTCCCTTGAGAATGACACGAAAGTGTTGAAGCCGGTCGGGCTCATCATACCATTAAGTTTTGTGTGGATTATGCAACGTGTTATAATTTCATCTCAATATGAGATCAGGTAAGGATTCTATGCTCCCGTTTATTGCAGACGAAGCCCTTACCTTAATTAGAGAGGAAAAACTGACTAAACATCAGTATCTCACCATAAGAAGAGGGACTAAATCTCAGAATGCAGCTAATTTGTTCCCATCTTGTAAGGGGATTCTCTCAGCAAAAAAAAACTTGCTATGCGCAAGAGGATTTCATAGAAATATCAGACAAATCTGCCAAGATAACTCCCCGAGTCTGACTTTATCATACAGTGAATTGTGCGCTGCAGGCACAGGATCCTGTCCTAAAAACCCTCGACGCTCATCAGCACAATACTAAGATCCTTGTATCAAAGTAAGGACGCGATAGTAGTAATGGACACTCTACTTACAAAAAGAGAAGGAACACTGATTTGATGATAGCAGTCTGTTATTCGCATATTTAGTTCTCCAGTAGTTGTACGCCCCTGACAAATTTTAGAAAAGTTGTGGGGTGTGAAAATCCAAGAGCCTCCTCAACAAGGTACTAGTGGTTTTAAAAATAAATGTAAGTGTTCATAGATAGTGTGACATCCTTACATTTAAGTTTACGACTAACTTTTTTCTTTGAATTCTAGGGTTACCTGGTATTTTCACTGAAGGTATTGCAGATCGTTAATGATACAGTGTGTAAAAGAAACAACATTTCATGTATCGTAATTGCAACAACGGAACACCTCATACAGGAGATAAAACACTTACTTCCAACAAGGACCCATTCATGGAATTTCCAATATGCAGAGGGCTATATTCACTCCGTATGAAATAAATGTCCTAAACTTCAAATACTCTTTGAGGACGGCAAAGAAAATTTGTTACGCTCTATCTTAGGTATTTTATACCACCAACTTTGCACAAACTACCGTAATTTTCCGATTATATTGCGCACCCAATATAAGATGCACCCACTTTATGGCGAGCGCAATGTAAGAATTTACTAATCACCATGTATAACACGCAGTCAGCTTTAAGAGAACGGAATTCTACGCCATTGTCCGCCGCGCCGTTCAGCGCCAAAAAGAACACTGCGCAAGCGGTAATGCTGCCTATGGATGGCTTTTCCCCTTACTCTTACATACCCTTTTGGTTCCTCAATATGACGATCTATTTGTGGTAGGTTCTTCCCCTCCAAAATTTCCAAGCCTGTCTATGGAAATATTTGTCAATAAATGATAGAATTGCTACACAGTCGCTAAAAAGTACCTATGTCTCTATTAAATTCGCCTCACTTTATGTCCGTTCGCGTCGGATTCCGTCCGATCTACAAGCGGAAGATACGTTAACTGTAATTTGAAGATGTTACATTTCTGTGTAACATTTAAAAGAAAAACTCTCCCTAAGAATGTTATATGGCCGCAGAATATGCTGGTATGCGGAAATAAAAATGCTGGATGGATAAAAATTCAACCAAAGTTGGCTGTGAAATATGTGGTGCTAAGACGCGGTTTGTAGACCTCGTATGTTGGTTGTAGATGCATTTAGATGCCATCGAATGCCAAGCATCAAGAATATATTGTAAGAGAATGGCATAGATCTCGTCATTATTCATGGAGGGATGACAATCCAGTTGCAGGTGATGGATGTCGGTTGCAACCGCCTGTTTAAGATACAGATGCGTAAAAAGTGAATTGAGTGGCTTTATTCTTTTACAACTTTAGGAAAATCAAAGAAACCGGAGTTATAGCTAATTAGTCAGTGGGTTAAAGAGTCTTGGGATGCAATCGATCCATCCGTGACTAAGCGAGGTTTTAAAAAATGCTGCCTCACGTATGCAATAAATGGTTCCGACGACGATTTGCTTAGGGATGAAGAATGCGTAGTGGACGATAAGGAGGACAAAAACGATGTCCTTGGCGACGCAATATATGCTGCCAGCGAACGTGATGTCAGTGCTTCGCACGAACTGTTCGAATCAAGCGAGGATAGTAATTTTGAATTCGAAGGATTCTGTGCTAAGCGTGTTAAAGACAAGAGAGACTGCGTGTAAATTTTCGTTTTAGTAAATAAATTAAATTGATTCATTGTATTTTTTATTACAAATTGTAAAATCGAATATATATAAGTACGTTGAGATTACTTCAAATGTTATATACGGCCCGAATAAAAACGCGATAAGTTACAACCATGTACAATTCGCACCCAATATTTTAGACGAATTTTCGCGGAAAAAGTGCGCACTATATTCGGAAATTTACGGTAAACATTCAAAGATCCGTAATGCTACAGCTGCGTCTATTTCAATTGGAATGTTTTCTAAGGAAGCGCAGGAAGCAAGGACCGCTTAACATTTATTGTTCTTCCCCCTGAAAAACCTGAAGGGCTGATTCTAACAAAGATTTACTTCATATACTCATAAGTTCTGATACTCTCATTACATCAATTAGAAGTACACCTCATAATAATATAAGAAGTATTACTGGTGAATAGCTAGGCCACCTTTTGTCGCCGAATAAAAACTCAACCCCTGTGCATATGGTCAATGACAAATCCAGTGAAGAACATTAGCATTTTAAAACCAAAATCAAGGACTACTGGTAATCACTTTAAAAATAAATGCATATAATTAAGGAATTGTTGAATACCTGTTCACAGTAAAAAAAATATTCCAAAACTCGTTTCATGATGGAAGGAGGCACATAAATGCTTCATTGCCCATTAAATGCATACCATTGCTACTCACCGGAGCGTTGTTACCAGGTGCTTCTTTTCTTTATTTCGGTATCACAAAGACTTTTCAAAGCAAGTAGGTTTAACTTAACCAATGCATCACAGGTAAAGACAGAGAGGATAATAATAATAATTTCTTTAACACTTACAGACTATCCCCAATTACAAATGTTTTAATATAACTAAGACCTACACAAACACCCATGTCCTAGGCAGTGAATAATCTACCCAGGCGGGACTCGAACCCGCGACTCTCGGGTTAGCAGGCGAGAACTTTACCCCGCCGCTACCGGGGCCGACGATCTAAAAAAAAAATTACCGAATTTTGACCGGAAAAACGGTGTCGGCCGGAAGGGCAAATGCCGGTTTAAATCTTCCACGCACGTAAATTAACCAAGCCGAAGGACCATAGGCCCATTAATCCACCCCACTGAAGACGAAACTCATACACCAAGTAGTACCCGCCTATGCTGCCGTTGATTCTTTCCTCTGTCTTTATTGTTGTATAAGCGGAAATAAATATTTACGACAAAGCATTTTTTGAGAACACATTCCTTGATAACTTTATATTTCATTCGTGAGTACGTAAATCACGTGAAAGAGATTGAATGATGAAAGCTATGACAAGTTCTTGCACACAAGTTTTCTTCTGGGGATACTTTTCTGATAACTCCTCTCTTCTAGTTGAAAATTTAACTGAAATCTCTCTGGTTGCCCTTCGTACGGTTCACGAAGCGATCAAGGTGGCGGGGGGTGTTAGATCGATTAATATCACTAAGCAGTTAATACTGTTTCAGGGATTCTTATGCTAAGCATAGTGAAGCCGTATGGGAAAAAAGAAACAAGCGAACAAGGCCATAGAGGAAATGAAAAAGAAAAAGAAGGAGGTAAGCCAGCACGTATGGCTGACAATACTATTCATTATCACACGATGAGAGACACCATTATTAGGTGCGCGCTACCACCTGACAGGTCCTGGTGCGCGCGGCTGCTTAAATGGCTCAATGAGAAATTGACTTTAGTTTTTTCGAAAGTACGGCTAGTCGCATACGACGGGACAGTCCCCACCCCTGATAAGTGCTCCCCAAAAATTGAAAATTATTTTGGCAAAGAATGGCTTCACGAGCCAGTAACAAGTCATCGGGGTGCCACGTTTGTCACGCGTGCCAAGGATTGCCCACACTACACTACGGTATAGTGACCAAGGGCCAAATGGGCGGGTTTGACAGAATTGATGCTATAAAAAAGTGTGAATGAATAATGGTTGCGCTATGGTTAAGATAAAAAAAACAGCTATGCTGGTCGGAGAGCAATGACTTTTTTTCAAAATGGTCTAAGGGATAGAAGCATTTATGATGTGCTATTAAAGTTGGATATTTGAAATTAGTTCTAAAATATTTCTAGTGAGGAGGAAGAATCCGATAGACACATGTAATGCAGGTCATCAGAGAAGCCTGGACAACATGGTAACTTGCATTTTCATTTTATTATGTTGTAGAAATGAATGCTTAAGCGACATACATATTCCCTCCTTCATCTCCCTTGGAAAGAGCACCAAGCTTTTTATTTTTTTAATGACCACAAGCCTCGGCAAATGCTCCCTATTCCAATTGGGGAAGCATATTGGTGTCAACCTCTATCTTCTACTTACGTGCACTAAAGAATTCCCTCTTGTGTGAACATACGTGACAATCAATTAATCAGAAGTCATTGCAACTGAGACATCCATAATGTAAACAAAAAGAAGAGCATCAGAAAGCAGGAACTTGTAGCCACGCAATTTAAATTCCTTGGGCACTACCTCGGAACAAAGAACGTTAAAATCTGAGAAAACCGCGTTGTGATTCCTAGAGGACGGTAATAATACCCGACATTTTAACGCTTCATTAATTGATTGCCAGTATTCTAGTCCTCTATTTCAAAATAGCAACCTCTACACCTTTCTAGTTAAATCAGCAGCTCTAGATTTTCCAGAAATATTTCGACTTTAATAGGTCGATTTACACTAGGCACGAAATTGGACGAGTGGATAGATAGGAATTAAGAGAATAGGGATAGTATTTGAACAGGCTATTTTTCCATTTGCGCATGATTTCTAGCTATTCGACGCTTTACCCGACGCAATTTTCGATGTGTGTTCATTCGCACATCACATTGTACATAAGTGCCTCGTATAAAATTTCCTTAAAAATAAAAATGACTGTGTGTAAGAAGCGTGCAGGACGATGGTAAAATTGTCTAGAGAAAAGAGTTTCTTTCGGAACGGGAGTGAAATATCGACCTATGACTTTTCACGTATACACAGAATATGGCGCAACCATATACTAACACTAAAGTCGTGAAAACATTTTTGATGAATGACAGGGAACTAAAATTAAATTTCTATGATTTTCCATCACCGAAAGACGATTGAACACGTTTCCAAGGACGAAGCCTAACGTGAAGATATAGCTGTTTTGGCGCCTTAAGTTTCATTACAACGCAAACACGCCGCGAGAATTTTTGGCAGCTGCGCAGAATGATTTAATTCGCTGAGGAAATAAAGTGCAAATAAAAGAACCAGGTTTTGTCAATAAGTACTACAAGTGAACATAAACCATTACACAGCCAACGGATGCACCAGGCTGTTAGCCGTTGGAGACTCGGGGGCAACACGCATGGGTTGTGTTTTGAAAAAATCAGATCAAGTTTAAGTACGACATGGATGGAGTTATTTTGATCCCGCACTATATCTCTAGAGCTGCCAATATAGGAAAGATACCGCCGATCTGGTGGGTTAAAAATTCCCTCTTTCGAAGCAATACTGCTTCTTTCCCCGTCTCTGCAGAGGCTCGCAAAGTAAGATGTAGATGTAGACAGTGGTTACGGCAAAAACACCGACACCAACACACGTCGCTTTGTTAACGTGCAATATACCTTCACCAACCTCTACCTTCTTTTCCCAATTCCTTTCCCTTGCATGACAGGTATCCCAACACCCATTACACAACGTATCTACGGCGACTCACAGGGTATTATGTAGATTTATGGTGAATTCCACGTTCCGTCACGTAACACAAACGTTCCGTCATCATCCTTCAAAGAAGCTACCGCAACCGCAGTAGCTTCTTTGAACTCTTCATGTTCATTGCGTTGCCACCCATTATGGACCGCAAGGACGTAACATCTAGCTCCCCTGAGTCCACAAAAAAATTTGAGAAGCGTGATAAGCGTAGAGGTCTCTGCAATGACCCCGTAAGTTTAAAATCCCTTGGGTTGATCTTCAGTCCAAGTGGATTTTTCGCTCGCGGTGATTTGTAAGCATTTCATCGCCGTAATTGGACAAGGATGAAAACCCTCGAACTATACTAGGTAAACTATTATAATTCAGTGTCATTCATCACCTGGAAACGCATACAAGACAGACGGAAGTGAATCGGTGGCTATTTATGGAGTGGAAAGGGTTAGTGTGAGTCATAGTGAGTTAGCGAGGCCAGAGATAAGCCAGCACACGAAGAAAGAGAAGGATCAAAGGAGTGGATTGGGGAAAAGGGACTGAAAATTCAGTCGAGCGGAAAATTAAATACGAATTCCTCGCCGCGCCCTCGAGCGCCATACGGAAACAAGTTGGTCGCGGGGCGCGCACGCTCCCTGGGCATCGCGTGCACGCCCGGATTTTTAATCATTGCGTCACTTTACGGACGTAACTGCTCCCACGCAGCAGGAAAGGGTCCTTTGATTGATCGAATTAAAAAAACCTCGCCGGAACCTTTTTCCACTTCCCCTCCACTAACCTCTGCACTCTCAGGCTCCCGCGAAAGACTTTAAGAGTCAAAAGAAAGGCGAGGATGGCGTGTGCTGAGAGAGCGAGGCGATGGTTGTCGTGCTTGGCGGCACGAGGGGTGGAGAGAGACAAAGAAAGCTGTCAACCTCTCTCCAGTTCGCCTAAGTTTTGAGAAGGCTGCTATGCCACAGCTCCCGAAAACGCTTCTGCAGACGTCTGCACGCTTTTATTTTACGATTTTGTGATAATACTAAAAGCAAATCTGTCTGCGCAATGCTCTGGAACAAGGGTTGATTCTGATAGTGTGTTGTAACTTTTTGCTCCCAGCTTTCTACAAAATTATTTTGACAGCAGAGGAAACGCAAAATTGTCATAAATCAGGTTGATCGCCATGACGCGTACTACTTTTACTTTTCGGGGCCGTATTCTAGAACGTCACTCTATCCGAGTGGGCACTCAACACTCGGTGGAGTAAGGCCCGTATCGTCAGATTCTCCTTGAAGGCGACCTTCACCTCCTAACTCTCCTTAAGGAGAGATTTCAGTTCAAGAGACTCTCCTCTCCTCCTATTAGGAGTCGAAGGAGGCCTTCTAATCGAAGGTTACCATGGCCAATGCTTCTATTAGAAGGTCTCCTCCTAATTGTTTACAAATGGCCGCGGACTGGAAGTACCAGACGACCATCTCGATGATTTATTGGAATATATTTGCAGCAATTTCCATGATTTTATACCGTTGCAACGCTTGATAGATGGTATAATGTGGTGGAATCATCTTCAGATATATTTTTTAGGCCTGGGACCAGGTTTTACAAGTGACAATTGCTGATATACGTATGCTAATGTTGTCGCTAGCAAACAGCAATAGACGTATTATGTACGCCACCGATCATGAAGACATGGACAGCCCTGTGGTTTTTCCGCTTCCAGCAGCTCTCAGGTAGGAGAAACTTTTTTCTCTTTCAATATTATCGAGAAAAATTAATGATGACATGAATGTAATGTGACCTCTACGCTGTGTACGAATGTTATCAAACGCTAATGCTGCCCACAAGTTTTTGACATTTTGCTTTATATTTATAATCCGACCGTGACAGTGTTATGTGCCAAACATCACGTAAATATTTGATGTATTGATTAAAATATGATTGATTCGCATGATTTCAAATTAGATAATGACGTCCTATGAATTATTCTGCGAAAGTGCAAACCAAATCGCGAGAACGAATACCTAAATATCACTGATCCCCAGTAAAAGATAGTTTCTATTAGCTTATCATAGTACCCAAAGTTCATTCTACGTAATGCATTGTTTATAGTATTTAATTTCAATAAATTGACTTTTCAAGATTATCTTTGTATTAAATACATGGTTTTTTTGTTTACAGATTGCCAACGCTGACTAATAACAGTTGACGATGTGCATTGGGCGCAGAAAATCACGGTGTTGGTGGTATGAAATCATGAATTGTCTTCATAAACATGTCAGTGCATATATGTTCTATCATTATTTGGCTAATTTGATTGAAATAACTCCTTGCCAATTTCAATTGGATCTACGAAGGCTGAAGTGATACCTCCTGATGTAATTCATATTTTTATTTCCAAACTAATAAAGTGTTAAAATAATTAAAACTGCATTTATTGAAACAACATCCAATGCAAATGCAAACGACATTGGCGAGCAGAGCTAATAGCGGTTGCAAAATGGTAAGATTTCAATATTCACGCACTAATAAGTTGAACCACTGTCATTTACTGTTCCGGAAAATCATACCTAAATCAATTAATTTAGCACGAACACTCTTTTAAGGTACTATTCGCTAGAAAGTAATGGATCACAAATCTAATTACCTGCAGGTCATCATAACTTGCAGCATAATGTTTCCGCAACCAGTTAGCATCGAAGCAGGCTCTTTATTAACGGTGCTATTGTACCTGGAACAAAGTTCTTAAATAGCCGTAGCATCAAATGAAAGGGAAACATATCGGGACAAATTAAATTTTATTCGCAGAAATTAGAATTTTCTTGTAGAATCACAGGTATAATGATGTTCACAAAGTTCACAACAAGAACGGAACTCCAACAACAACAACAAAGTGAGCATACAATGCAAGGTTAATTAACTGGAGACTTCTCCGGAACTCATGGGAAGAAAATTCGGACGAAAGGAAATCCAAAGGACATCAATGAAGAACTGGGGACAGCCTTGATTTACAGTAGCACCATAGAACTCTAGAAAGAGTGATTGGAGAGTAATCAGCAGTTTGGATTTTTTATATGCATTGGCTATGTAAAGCACAGTTGTTCATATAAAATGCCGGTATTTATGATATCGCGATAAGGTCATTAGGTTTGACATGTACGCGATCGCGTACTCTAACCGTATATTAATATCCCACGATACACCACTCGTCGGACAAGAGAAAACAATTCACCGTCGAGATATTCTTCTAATGTAATGCTAACTACTTTGATTAACCTGTAGCACATTATATACAACGGTACTTCATAGCCAATGCAATCACAAATACATCATCACCAATATGCCAGACCAATAAACTAATGTATAATTACCTCGTTCATGTTCCCGTTTCCATTGAATTCATCTTGCAGCTTCACCCAGTACTTTCTGTTGGTCGACAAAGTAACAGAGTTGGTTCTAATCTTCAATTATATTAATATATTTTACGAAAAAGCATAGCAGCTAAACTTCCTCATTTCAGTGATTTCGCTCCACAATGAAAATTGTTGACTGTTATGTTAGTAACGCTGCGTCTTTGTTTGATGAACTGAGCGGATCTCGGAACGGATCAGTCCGTGAACGACAACAATCCTTCCTCCTATTGGAAGGTGAAGGAGACCTCCAGGAAGGTCGATCTCTTGATCGTAACATCGTCCTCCCAATAGGAGGCTGCCTTCGTGAAGGAGAGATTAGGAGGAGATACTGACGATACGGCCCTAAGCACTCAATCAGTTTGAGCGTGTGTTGATTCGTATCATTGAAACACACTCACACTCGACTCATTTGAGAGTGCGTAACGTACAAGTAACCGGTATTTATTTCAGTTTTTCCAGTTCAATTGACGTATTTACGTGGAACCAATTGGCGAACGATATTCAATTGGCTCGGTATATACCATTGCCGCAAAAAATGGCATCTGCAACAAAATTCTCAGAGCAAGAGAGAGAATTGGTTATTTTGTTGGTTACAAAATATAAAGTAATGATAGAAATAAAAAAAAAGATTCATTATCATTTGCTGCTACGAAGAAAGCATTGAGCAAGGTAGGTAAAGAATTAAACGCATGTGGCTTTTTTTCAATTGGTAAAAGTAGGTTTCCTGCTTGGTGTAGCCATCAATGATTAACACAGCAGTTGATAAATGATATACATTTTTAAATAATGCTGAAAAACATCGTAATGATTTTTTAGATGACATCTTTTTATTTCCATTCTCCTACTTTGAAATGCAAGCCTTATTACTTACTTTGTAATCAATATATGTAAGTAATGTCGAAAGTAGGTATGATATGATTTTCATTAGGTTGATGCCAGCTAGTACATCTGAACCTATACTACGGATGTTGATTTTACCTCGTTGTTTTCCTGCATGGCGCAATCCATTCCAACTTAAAAAAAGCTTCAGTGAATATTCAAGCAAGGAGGAAGGACGCTCTTTTATGAGAAACATCTATGAGTATAGGCACTGAGGGGACCCTTATACTCTCTCAGTGTCAACTGACTCAACTCATGAGATTGCAGAACCCTCAACTCCTCATAAAATACACAGCACCGGTAATAAGGAGCGGGAAGTTAATGGGGATCGTTAAATTAAGGAGGTTACAGCTCGAGTAGAAATCAGGATAGGAAATAGTTTGATAATGCCGTATACCTTGCCAAATTGAAAAAAATATCAAAATCGATGAAAAAATAAAATGGAGGTGTATGAACTACATAAAAAATGTAAAATGAATAATATGACTCCCCTGAACTAGAACTGGGTAGTAGTGGTGAGTTACAACATACTTACTGCATGAATTTTTACTTATGTTTCGATGTATTTCTTCAACTTTCTTTTTCTTTAAGGGCACATGGATTTTAAGTGTCTTTTCTTTTTCTGGGAGTGCAGATCTTCAAACAGTAGGGGAGAATGAGCCAAATAACGAAGAGCCACCAGAACAATGCACCTTCACAATAAATTCCTTAGGAATTCTATCTCCCTGTCCCTCTGTTAGTTTTTCATCCCCATTAGCTGAGAAATGGGCCACAATATCAATGGGACCCAAATCTCCATGTTCACCAAATTACATACCGAAACCGATAACACCCCGAAAGCTCGCTCTCGAAAGCCCACTCGCAAACCAAGGTTTCGCAGGCACCGATGTCATTTCTTATTAATAGCCACTCACTTGTGGATCTTCGTTTCTTTCTTAGCTATATTCTCTCTCTTATTAGCATAAAGTTATTTTCCTGGAGTTTGTAGGTCATTAATTAATGTTTAAACTGTTACTCTTTTGCCAACGTTTCGCATATTTATTTATGCTTCATCAGGGCTACATTGAAAATTAATATTTGTATTGTTCATCAAATGAATCCAGTTTACAATTCAGGTATTTAGTTGTTTAAAAAATATGTACACATGTGATTTTTGTTATTACCTCAGAGAGAGTTCCCTTTGAATTTCTTTTGGTTGATACATTCGTTGCTATTTATTATTTGTTGGTCAATTGTTATAAATTTAGGAGTTTAAAAAATCGAAATAAAATTAAGTGTTGTTAAAGAATATCAAATTATGATAAACTTCCCTTAATTTGGCGATGTCTGTTCTTTTATTGCAGGATGTTTTGTTTTTTGTGATGTGTATCATTT
This sequence comes from Ceriagrion tenellum, assembly GCA_963169105.1. NCBI lineage: Eukaryota > Metazoa > Arthropoda > Insecta > Odonata > Coenagrionidae > Ceriagrion > Ceriagrion tenellum. The sequence continues at coordinate 120,408,558 of OY720642.1, read as the reverse complement.
CTTTAAATAATCTTTTGGATAGGTTGGTTTCTATATCTATTTCTTTTGTTTCATAGAAATTAAATGAGTGGTTATTTTTGACTGCATGATCTCCTAGTGCACATAGGTAATTGATTTTTGGATTTTATTGAACTTTTGTTTTGGGAGATTCTATTTTTTAGATGTTGGGATGTTTGTCCTATATATATGTTATCACAATCATCACACGGTATTGAATAAACTACGTTACTTTTTAGTTCTTTAGGAGTTTCAGAGTTTAATTTCGAATAAATGAGTTTGTGTTGTGTTTTATGATTCCTATGTGCTATTTTATAGTCTTTGTTTTTGAAAACTCTTGCTATTTGTTTAGATAGACCTTTTATATAGATAATTCCTCGATGCTGAGTTGTTAATATGCTTGAGTTTGAAATTGTATAGATGGATTGTATCTGAAAAGATTTTTTAGAATAAATTATAGAGTGAATTAGCTTTTTAGGGAAATGGTTTTCTTGTAAATATCTTCAATTATTTTTATTTTTTTACTATGGAATATTCTATCACTTAAGTGTATTGCTCTGAATTTGAGACCTAGTGCTATGTTAATTTTTTTTTAAAGGGTGGTGGGATTGGAACTTTAAATACCTGTCAGCCTTATGAGGTTTCTTCCACTAGGTAATGGTTATTGTGCCATCAGGTTTTCTTTTTGTAATCATGTTAACTGTTATTCTATTGCCAATGTTTCCAAATTATAAGGGATTTGGCTGGAATTTATTAATTTTTATTTACTTGGTAACGGTTGTTTATTTTTGATGTGAGAGAGTTGGAATGTTGTGCTGGTCCAGAGTAAACATGTTTTGTGCCGAGAATAAATACTGAGGATTTATAAAGATATTGTTTGTTCATTAATTTGATTGTTTATCTTATTTTTTTCACCCTTAGTGTCCTGTGGACTTTGGTGGTGATTTTTCTAAAATCACCTGCTGCTGCTGAAAAATAAAAAGCCAAAGTAAACCCCCTTTTCTCTACCATCGAGGCACTGAGAGACATTTGGAGTTACATAAACTTTTATTAGTTCTAAATTTGTTCTAATTAATAAACTTATTAGCTCGAAAATTGAAGCCACAATAGCAGCCGCCAAACGGGAGGGTATATAAATGTGATGTTTCCTTTTTCTAAAGAGCATCTGATCATAGATATTTGTGGATTATAACTCAATCGTTTTCCTAAGCTTGGCTGAGGTAGAAGCGAGTCTGTTGCCGTGCCCCTCGAAGCTAGGATGCAGCTTTAGTGGAAATCGTGCCCCTGAAACACCGCCGCACAGTGGTCTGAAAACCCTCATTTCCCGGACAAAAGTCCCTTTTTCGAACTTCCCGCATTTTAGTTAAACTCGAGTCCAATTTATTACTAAAGATTCATCCTAAATAAAACAAGTACATTTTAGAGCCAATAAAGTGATACGCTCTACACACATTTGGTATAGTAATGATGTTTTACTATCAATAAACCAAGGACACACACGATGTATTTAGCATAACTTAACCCTTTGCAGGGTACTGGGAAAAAATTTTTCTCACCATATCTGTGGGGAACGCTCTTTGGAATATAAGTTTCCCATCTGCGGTAATGCACGTATGTTTCGGTGTTCCTAGTGGATATGGCGTAGTGGTACACATGAAAATAAATAATATATCCAGCATCTTACATGCCCAAGGATAGCAAAATAGAAAAAAACAATATTTAGAGTCCCAGAGTTTTGCCCTATAAAGGGTTAACAAATACCTCATTTGGAAACTTCGATAATTGGTTGGCCTTTGTGAAACGTAATCTATTGGTAACTTTTTCACAAATGGTCGGATGTTATATCTAGCGCAACCCATTGCAGAGAGGGAAGAGTCAAAGTGAAACCTTGCTTTGACTCCTTCCTCTACAATGAAGACCGTTAGATTTGACGGCAGATTTATGTAGACTGATCGACTCAGTCTCCTTCCCTCGCGTGGGAAGGTAGGTGAGTCAATTTATCTAAATTGTGGACGGTCAAATTGACTTATTCATTCTACCCCTACCGATTTCCTCACTCTTGACTTGTGGATGGTAACGTGAAGCGAGCCGGTGCGAGTGTAAAAGAATAGAAGGGTACGAAGAGTCTATCTTCATTGAGTGTTAGCCACGCATTGTATCTGAATGCGTGCGAGAGTTTTGCATGCAGAGCAATGACTACTCGGAAGCAGTTATTTGAAGTATTGAGGGAAAAATGGCCTCAAACTACGAAGGAGCAGTGTGACCACCTTTACCAGTATTTGATCAGGTATTTCAAACTCTTTTCTCAGCGTAATCTCTACCTATAATTATCATTTGAGCAATTGGCCACACTGGTAGGTCATCGTAATATCACTTCTGTGTTGCTGTAAAGTTTAAAAATATACATTTCTACGAAAGCTTATTCAAAACCACACTTTTTTCATTACTCAGGACGCATCATATAGAGGATAGCAATGATGCCAGAAAGAAAGTTGCACTACAAAATCGTATTTCTGCCTTCTACTCACATATTCATTCAAGATGGCAGAAATGTCAAAGGAAACTGTCAAGATTTCTGCATTCTTATTCTGAGTGGCTTGAAGAAGATGCCAATTTAGTTGTGTTTGATGAGCTCACAACTCTCGGAACTTCAAGTAAGTACAGGTTTATAAAAACTAAATCAGATAAGATCGCATAACCTCCAGAATTTGTTATACGAAATGATGATGGTCACTGAAATATTTCAGAGATAGGACGTCCTAAGAAGAAATTCAGTGACCTCTGCGATCGCTCCAAGCGAAGACGCATAACATATATTTGCGGCAAAACAACCCCGGAGGAAATATCGTTCGCAGCATGTTCAAGTCTGAGGAATGCAGGTAAAGAATATGCTGCTCAGGTATAAGGAGAAGTGCTGCGCACTCCTAAAAGGGCGTCAAAGATTAAAAAAGCGTGGGAGTCAGCTCAAGACTTGAGAGAACAAGCGGTTGGGTTTACTTGCGACGAGGCCCTGGCTTTGTTTGTAGACTTGAATCTCACCAAAAGACAATACGTCTTACTTCGTCAAGCCCTTCTCTTGAAGAAGGTGTATGTTATGCCAAGTTATGATCGTCTTCTGGAGGCTAAAACACGATGTTATCCTAGAAGAGAGGGCACTATAATCACCCATTCATCTGCCGAGATAAGTCTCCAGGGGTTACTTGATCATACTGTGAATCGACTTCTAACCTCTCAGGAGTCTGTGATAAGGACTTTGTCTCCTGAGCGGCGATGTAACTTGTACTTCGTGTGTAAATGGGGATTTGATGGTGCGTCAGGTCATTCCACGAACAAGCAAACTGCCCCTGATCCGAATTTTCATGATGGCAGCATATTTTTCACATCACTTGTTCCGTTACAGGATAGGGCAGAGGGGAAAAGTAATCGTATGGCAAAATCCGCGCGCGTCATCACCAAGATTCTGTCGACCTCTAAAATTTGAGTTTGTCAAAGAAACAGCAGCTGTTACGGTCGCGCACAAAGAAAATTTCCAGCAATAAATAGACAAATTACAACCTACGACATGTAATAATTTTGAGTTTGACTGCTGTGTTACTCACAAATTATACCTGACCATGATTGACGGTAAGGTTTGCAATGTACTAACGTCTACTGCCTCATCACAGACCTGCAATATCTGCCAGTCGAAGCCATCAGAAATTAATAACTTGGAGGAGATTGCAAAAAAGCCTGTGAACACCCACGAATACCACTATGGCCTGTCGCCTTTGCATTGCAGGATAAGGACGTACGAGTGTATCCTGCACATTGCATACAAGCTAAATATCAAGAAGTGGCGCGTCTCTACGGAACACGACAAAAAGAGTGTAGCTATGAGGAAACAGGAAATACAGAAGGCTTTTAGAGTAAAAATTGGCCATATAGTCGATCAGCCAAAACAAGGCAGCAGTACAACGAACGACGGGAACTCTGCACGTCGTTTCTTTGAGCATCATGAACTTTCCGCAGAAATTACCGGAGTCAATGTCAAGCTCATTCAGTGCTTGTCAAATATCCTGCACGCCTTGGCAAGCTCTTACGAAATAAATGTTGAGACTTTCCGGGACTACACTAGAGAGACAGCCCGGCTCGTTGTACATTTGTACGGCTGGTATGAGATGCCAGCCTCGCTTCATAAGCTTCTTATGCATGGGGCGGATATCATACAAGTCGCTCCATTGCCTATAGGACTTTCTTCCGAGGACGCCCAAAAAGCTAGAAATAAAGACGCAAGAAAATACAGAGAAATGAACACAAGAAAGATGTCGAGGGTGGAAAGTAACAAAGACCTTATCCACATTCTGCTAGTATCATCCGACCCATTGATCACCGGCATGAGAAGAAAGGTGAGACGGAATAATGCTGTAATATCTAGTGATGTCCTACAGCTGCTACGAGGACCTCATGAGAAGTCGGAAATCCATCAATCATTTGAATCAGAGGATGAAGAAAGTTAATGCTTCGTTTTGTCTTGACATATTAAATTTAAATAAAGTTAACTTTAAAAAAAGTGATGTTTTCATTAAATACACCTGCAGCTTAGTGACCCGCAGTTTGATGTCGCATGCCCACAACGTTTCAGCGAGAATTTAGATACACAATATTAAAAACTTGAAGGAGATTCTAAATGTCGTCTCGTGAAAGTAAATGAATTTCTAAATTCATATACTGTCTGTCACAAAATCCCACATTCCTAGAAATTGTGAATTCGATACGACTATTTTACGCCTTCTTCTAGGGAACGAGGGTCTTTCAACATTCGTCACGAGTGACCATGATAACCTCCTCAATCGGAAATGCGCAGCGATGCGCATCTAATTCTTTCAACAATTGATAGGAGATATATTATTCTACATATGCAAATAAATCATAGTGTAACGTAGTGGAAATTTTGCAGCTCAAATTTATTTTTAGAATGCCGATTATTAAAGGAGGTCAGATGAACCTCTGTTTTATAGCTTATTTCTAATCTAACACGTCGTATAGCTTATGAACACAATTGTTAAGTTCCAAAGAACCAACTGTATTCAGTATCGTTCAGGGAATCACACCCAATAGCAGAGGAGCGCAACTGGAATATTGCTAATTTCTCTGCCTCACATCCTTCACAAACAAATCAAATGCCAATGCCAAAAACAAGCAAATCACGATCCTTCTATTCTCAGGTCTGTAGCATCGGAACAGTTGAAGATGGACATAAAAAATTGTTTGTTTTACTTGGGATAAACATTTAACTACAAATTGAACTCCAATTTGAGGAACATGCTTAATATTCGAAAAATGGACTTTCGTCCGGGAAATGAGGGCCTTTGGACCACTGTGCGCCGGCTGCCCCGACACTCCGACACAAAACAAGAAGACACAAGACACTTCCAGAAATTGCAGTATAGGAGTGTCACTACCGGGCGGATCGAGGCTGTCTTAACAAGACACTGCGGCCAAAGACACGAGTGTCGCGACGCAGCACTCAGAACCGTCTTAACTGACACTGGTGTCTGACATCAAGTGTCAGATATTTTAGTGTCTCGTTAAGACGCAGCTTTAAAGAGGAGGCAGCTTAAGTGGAAATCAAGTTACAAAAAATACAGAGTTTGAAAAGGTCGTATGCCTGGCAGAATTTAAAAAAATACGGAAATTGATGAAAAAATAGAAGGAAAAAATGTCTCTTTCCACAAATTTATTGCTGCATTTCTTTGTGGATTTATCGATAGCAATACTACGAATGTAAATGTTTACACATATCCTAATTCACGAATTTAATGAAAAACTTCTCCCAGATGAATTTCATCACCAATTCTTTGTTTAAAATAGGGCGACATCCTTAGTAACCTTAAACGGACAGATAAAATCTATTCCTCGGAATTCAAATGGATTCAGACGACGATTCTGTAACAGATCTTCCTGTTCCACGCCGTGGAGGAGATTTGTTAAAATTAATAATAATAATAGAATTTGTTGTTATTGGACTTTTTCAACGTCCATTAGGAACATACTCAATTACTATACATAATTAAAAAATTATCCACCTTCGGTTTCTGAGTTCGAGCGAAGGGCTACAGACGACTGCAAAGCGACGGTTTTCCGAATGCTATTTCACCGTTGCCATTATTTCACGGACAAGGACGCCCGTGACAATAATAGCATCGGCGATGTTTGCGGAATAACCACTGATGTCATTTCGAGGAGCTAATGCCATAAAAGCATAGTTCGGAAAATAGAATCGGGAGACATAATCATGTAATAATCCCCCAGCACCTTACATTGTTGTTCCGGTAGTCGCTAATATTTAACTCAAATATTCTACACGGAAATACGCTTCTTGATTGTTTTAAAATATTCTATTAACTTCCCATCGGGGAGCTTACGGAAAATTAGGTAGAAGTAGCTATTAACATGCTTCTTCGCCCTTATTTTCAGTCAAGAATACCGGAGAGAAGCGAATAAGATGCGCTACAGCCTTTTACCAGATGCGGCACGAGACGACACATCCAGGTCAGGCCATTTTCGGCGCGTAAGTGGTCGTATGAAAATTATCCTTTTCTTTATTTCGGAGTGCATGTAGAAATAAGCTCCATAATTAATTTTCAAAAGCTCACATGGGGCATATGACGACGGTTTAATCGTAGAGTAATTAGATTCAAGGACTTAGTGGACAGTCCGATTGGGAGGGAGTTAGAGAGCTGTGAGAGAGACTGACAAGTTCTAAAGGGTTCCAAGTCATGGTGAAGGAAGGGGACCGACCGCATCCACAATTCTGAATTCCCACCTATCGCCCCCGCTCTTCCCTAGCGCCTGTGGCGGCCCCTTCTGGCCGAGGATTGTCGAATGGGGCTTTCGAATGGAGTCTGGCGGGCTTTCGATTACTGAGACAATGGGCCGGTGAATGGGGTAAGGAGCTCTCCAAGGGATTTGGATTCGGCGGGAAGGACGTTGGTGGAGTGTGCTTATCGCTTAAGGGGGTGAAGAGGGAGAGTGCGTCTGAACTGGAGAGAATGATGGGAGTTGGCGCTGGAGATTGAGGGTCGTCTGGGAAATTCGAAGAGGGAATGGGGAATAGGTCGGCGAGCCGATTGTTTTCCGCAGTAGGCCTTCCTGCCCCGTTTACAATGGACCTGATATCTCCTTTTCTAGACTCTCGAGGCGAGAAAGTTACCTGAAAGTGCAGATAATCCAACTTTCATTCGAAGATTGAATAATATGTTTCTAATTACGTTGCAGTGTCATTTTCTTAAACGCACGAAATAGTATACCAAGTTCCTTTTTCCTACACAATGAAAGTCTCTATTGATTAGACATCGTTCAGCAATGTCTAATTAACAGAAACTTTCATTTCCGCATATACGATAACGCGAATTATAACGGCTTTTACGCTAATAACGCAAATGTAGGTAATAATTGAAAAGAACACAACTTAAGGAATATTTTTGTCAATAGCGCCTTATTATGGCGTAAATAGGTACATTGTCATAAAATAATGTGAGTGACCTCGCGTTGGAAATCGAAGTGTAACAGAAATAAATAGAGACCCCCGTTGGAAGTCAAAGTGTAATATTCAAAGATAATAAACAAAAATATGAAGCTAATCTCGAAAATTTGAATTGTTTATTCTCAGGTATTTATTAAATTCAGCCCGTAGTTTCATCTACATTTAAATTACCATTCTTACAACGGTAAATATCACTCTTATTATTAAATTTTCAATGGGTATATTTTACTTCCTTGTCTTTCCGGCCACTAATAATTTCACGTATTCATACAAAAATTACCCTTCACACACAAATATTACCCTTCACAAATTAATTATGCATATTCATACAAATTGTGGTTAAGCTGACCTTTGACACACATGTGTCCCGGGAAGAATATATCCCATCTCCAATCTAGCCTCGCGTTACGGACGTGGAAATGGTCTCAATTCCTGACGATGTCGTCAATTAGGCGCCGAAGTGTCTACCACGTCTTTCATCTGCTTCCTCCGAACACTCCCAAGATAAAACTTTCTTAATTATGGCTTTTATCTTTAAAAGCCATGTTTAAAACATTCCAAAACACAAACATTCCGAGTCACAAATAAAGGAACACTTTTCCTCTTACTATTATCACAATTAATAAGTAATTTTACTGGCGTGGAGTTGGCCAGCCTTTTGTTTTATTTTTGTATGCTGACTCCCTAGGTATGATTGTTCATCGCTATTTCTACTCGTTTGTATCTATTTTTGGCTTCCCCTCCACTAGAAGCTTCTCGAATGTTTTCGAACTTCTACCCCTCAAATGGAATACGCCATGGTGGCGTCGTTGTTATGTTACATTAGCTCCGTCGGAAGATATAATTTTGTGTAACGAATGTAATCTCTTCTGAAGCCGTCAATTCCACCTGGTGATGGTCCGGACGCCTTCAGACTGAAGTATCCCTAGCGATTTATTCATCCGTAGCTACCTTCAAAAACTACTGCATGTGTGCCTTACAATTCAATATTAGAAAATTACCTTAATAATAAACCGTTAGTAATCTATATAATCTCAAACACATTTCAAATATTCAATTGAACGTTTCAAACATTAACAAACAGACATAAAATCATAAACATGACTTCAAAGGTAAAAAAACATGGGAATAGAACATTTTAATGTCAACAAATATCAGTTCAAGCGTCATAAAGCAATAAAAATATAAACGATCGACTCTCGAAATTCAAGACATATGCTATTTCAATAGGATAAATGTTATTCAAATAAAAACACATTCCAAGTTTCTTAATTTCATTCACTTAAAGTTCATATCCGTCACTCCCACTGCCCATTTTTAGCATGTGTATGTATGGTATTCTACATTGGATTCATGATACAACGTTTTTATTTCAAACGCTTAGATTTTTGCATCACTGTTATTTTAATTATCTTCGGTCGCATCTATAACTACACACCTCATTTCGATTTAATTCTCGAACAATTTATCAATATACATATACACACGAAAAGGAAATAAATTTTACATAACAAGTTACTTAACTCTCACATTGTAGGTATATGCCACAAATATCGGGTTGGGCTAAATTTCCCCACAGAATTCCCCGTCGTCGTACAATGTTGTGATCCTAATGGTTCAGGCGTGATACAAAGTAGCTAAGCTCCAGCGTCCCCCTCTGTCTCGACCACTACACTCCTCTCCTCAGTATTCATTTAGCTTTGGTGAGCTATAGATGTGCTTTCTGTGTTAAGCTAGTGCTGTAGTGTCATGTTATTTCATGTGCTGGTGTGGCTTCTTCTTGTGCCTCTGATCTCCTTTTTTGAGAATATTCAACAATTTACGTTGATGGTCCTTTAAAGTCCAGGACGACGCGACGTATGGTGACTTTCAAATAAAGGTAAGAATCCTTTATAAATTTTCTTTTATTTGTATTCCCTTTCTTAATAATGCACAACATTGGTGAGATGAACCTTGAAGTACTTCGTTGTACTGTGCCGCGTCCTAGCATCTCCCCAATTGCTTCCCTTGCTTGTTGCCGAAAAAATAGCGGTATATCATATCCATTTTGGTTATATTCTTCATTTTACTTAACTTAAATTATATATTCATATCCCTTTATTCTTTCGGGCGTATTTCTAAATTGTTTCGACGATTATTTACTATTCCTGCTAATTTCCATTTTTCTTCAACGGACAAGTCCGGCAACTCTTGTATTTTATCCCTAATATCTTGGGCTGTGATGCTTGTCTCTGCGTACACCTCACGTAGTCCTCTTGTCGCATCTCTTCTTGCTCCTTATTGCATTACCAATTTTTGGGACTTCACGTTAGTTTCCGCGAATGCGCACAATATCTTCTGCTCCCCCAGCGACAATGCTACTGTGGTTATCACTATTTATTTTCGCCGATAAAAATTTTAAAGTATCTGTTCCTAAAATGACCTGAATGAAATTTTATGAGATCTGGAATTACTGTGTAATTTATTTCAAAAGTGATTCCTCCTATCTTTAAGATGGGAAATAATTACCTGATACTCGATTACCTCTATAGCCCATGTCTCCCATTACTCTTTCTTCTCACGGGTAATTCCGGTATTCCTCTAAATTTTTCTTCGTTCTCCTCAAATAATGCCTAACTGATGCATGTAACTTCGGACCCCGTGTCTATTAATGCCGTCGCCCGAATTCCTGCTAACTGCACGTCGATCTCCGGACATTAATTTCCTTTCCCGTGTCACCCTTCTCCTCTCCCAGTAGTTCCCTCGGTGTTTGAAATATGTTCCCGATTATTTTTTCTCTCTTCCCCCACCTTCTACATTTCTTTTCTCTTTGTCCCTTGCTTACCGGCATTCAGCGTGTTGGGACCTTCTTCACGTGGTGCTGTATTTAGTTTTCCGTTCTCGGACCACTAACGGCTACCGTATTGCTTCTCTCCACGAAGATTGCGTTTATATTATCAGCTGGGCGTCTTTTTTCAATCATTGCATTTAACAACTGATGTGGTACGAAGTCACTCGCACGGGTGCATATACACCAGGGTTGAAATTCGCCACGAAAAAATCATTTGACTTGACCGGGATTCGAACCCGGATCTCCCAATTGCCGGTCAGGTGTGTTAGCCAGTTACACCACCAAGCCATTTTTCTTCATGGCGAATTTCGAGGGGGGTTTATGCGAACTAGATGTTCAGGCCTCAAGTCTACATTGTAGCACATGAGACGAAGTCGTGCTTACAAAGCAACTGTCGCAGTGGGCGTCTTCCTTCTGGTGCGTCATCTCGTTGCAGTTTTCTCGTCGCTCCGGGCGGTTATACGGGAATCCAGCTCTACGTCCCTCGTGTTGAGGATAATATCCTGTTCCTCGCGGTGTATTCCCTGTGGCATCGTTACTCGGCCCTTGTGTGACTGGTTCCCGCTTCACTTCATGCATTGTTTCCTGCACGACACGGTCATATCTACCCATCAAAGTCCAATATTCCGGAAATGTCGTTACATGATTTGAAGTTATTCCTGCATTCACTCCTGGACCAAAATGCTGTTGCAATCTGTAGATGATCTCCTCATCTTCCATCTGTGGGATGAGTTCCTTAGACGTGCTAATTCTGGACGTATCGTACTCCACTCTACTCAGATTCCCTGTCGCGTTGTATCGCCCCGAGTCCAACATCCGTCTCACATCCATTTGTAGTTCTCGGCCCCAATACTGCCCTTGAAACATCTCCTTAAATGTTTGGAAATCCGCATAAGCATGTGACGTTACATTTTGCCATTCCGCCGCATGTCCAGTCATTCCTCGTCGAGCTATTTTTAACATGTCATTGCTCAGACACATTTAGATAGCTGATACATTTCCATGTATTCTTCGAGTTCGTGGAGATATCTCATGGGTCTCGTACCCCGCCTTCCTTCAAATTGTGGTATTTTGAGTGGTACCACTGGAGCCTACGTTGTTGCTGTCGCCCTTAAACCCTGCTCCCTCATTCTGTTCCTCTGCAAATCACTTCTGTCACTGCTCAATCTGCGCCTTGTTTTCGGTAATCTTCGTCGTCAACTGCATCACCACGCCTTCGTTTTTTAAGACTTTTTTGAATATTCATCATCTCCCTTCGTGTGTTTTTCTCCTCCAGCCTCGCTTCTCCCCGTATCATTCCCATTTCTTCGTGGAATTTATTTGTCTCTATCATATCCGAACTGTACGCGATGAAATCCGCATACCATTCCGTTTTCAGAGCTTCTATACTTTCCCTTACATTCTTGGTTACGTATTCCCGTTGTTCCGTTAGCTACGATCTTATCTCTGTCAAAAGTGTGGCTAGTTTTTCCTTTAGCTCCCTGTGCTGTTCCAACCTTACTTTTCCTTTTCTTCTCATTTTTCTGGCCGCTTTCTTGCTCGTTCTTCGCATATTGCCCTCAATATTGTATATAAATGAGCTCCGTTGGTGTTACTTGTGTAACTTCAAACTTGTGCTTATTAATATTGATATCCTTTTGCTCTAAAGCAAGTTTTAATCTCTCCTTCAAATCCACCTTTATTCCCGTTATATCTAATCCCAACTTTATCAGCTGATCCGAATTTCATCTTTCTTCAACTCCTCGAACTTTTAGTAATTTATCGCCATCTTATTATTTTTTCAGGTACACAGTGGGTTCCTTTATCTGGTATGTGTGTCTGGTGTGGCGTGAACCTGTTAACCACTGGTATTGCGATGAATGTTTTAAGCTAATTCTCCGTCTATTTAGCTCGCGTAGTTATAAGTACTCTTATAATGGTATAACGGAGCGTTTTGCGGTCTAAATCGGTTTTTCGCTAACGTAACCGCCAAAAAAATAACAATGAGATTGACCCCGCGCTGGGAGTTAAAATGTACTGTAAAAAATTAGTGATCCCACGTTGGAAGCCAAATGTTATATTAAAAAGTAATAAAGAAAAATATGAAGCTTATCACGAAAATTTGTATCGTTTAATCTCGGGTATTTATCAAATTTAGCCCGTAGTTTCTTCTACATTTAAATTACTCTTTTTTACACTGGTAAATATCACTCTGATTATTAAATTTTCACTGGGCACACTTCAATTTCGCGCCTTACCGGCCACTAATAACTTCACTTATTCACGCAAATATTACCCTTAATACACACATATTAGCCTTCACACACAAATATTACCCTTCGCAAATTAAATATGCATTCATTCAATTTGTGATAAAGTAGACCTTTGACACACATGCGTCCTGGAAGAATATATCCCGTCTCCAATCCAGCCTTGCGTTACGGACGTGGAAATGGTCTCAATTTCGGACGATGCCGTCAATTAAGCGCCGAAGAGTCTCCCACGTCTTACGTCTGCTTCCTCCGTACACTCCAAAGAGAAAACTTTCTCAGTTATAGTTTTCACTTTTTAAAATCAGACTTAAAACTTAATCAGTAATAGTAAAGAATTTTACCCGAGTGGATTTGGTATGCCTTCTGTTTCATTGTTATTTTCTGACTCCCAAGGTAAGATTGTTCATTGCTATTTATACTCGTCTGTACCATTTTTTGGCTTCTCCTCAAATGAAAGCTTCTCGAATGTTCTCGAACTTCTACCCCTCAAATGGAATACACCATGGTGGCGACGTTGTTACGTTACAGCATGAATCAACTACTGCCGGCATATATTTCATCCTAAAAAAAGCATGATCTGCGCTACTATCCACGACTCTGGCATCATCGTATTCCAAATATCTATGCTTAATGGACTGCTATCATTGATTCCAAAATTTTTATGTCTTTGCTCAGGCACTTTTTCGATTTAGGACTTGGATAACTCGGGCTTCACCTCGTCGGCTCCGTTAAGGTCCTCGCCTGCTAATCCGAGGGTCACGGGTTCAATTCGAATAATCAGAATTATACACCACCGACCGGTCAGACCAATCACCCCAACACAGGGCGCCTGGGTGGGATATTTCTCCACTATATTAACAGCCTCACCCAGGTCAGTATCAATTAACCATCTAATATGTAAAAAAGGAATGTTTCTTTGTTCGTCTCCTATGCATTCCAATGCCATTAATCAGATTTATATGAAACTTCGTAACATGATTCATTATGTCACTTTGAAGAATTATGGCTACTTTTTGTACACCTAATGGTCTCCAGTTCGACTTGAGACGCGTAAAAGCGTTACCATAAGAAATACACGTAAAGTTATATTTTCTGGCATTCAGACCTTTTTCTTTTGCATATTTAAGGTAGTTGGAGCGAAATGTCATTTAATTTAGATATCAATGAATTTTGTCTCATTTTAAAGAAAAATATATCTCCCTTCCATTGACGCCAAAAATTCAACCCCTTACCTCATTACTTTCCGAGATCTTTGCAAAAAAAAATATCAGTCCATTTACATGGGAAATGGTACATGTATGCACTCCAGAGAGACATTATTTACAAAATGAGGCATTACTTACACTTAGATCTCGTAAAAAAATCAACAGCGCGTGGTGTGTTTTTCTCAAGTATATTTGAAAAAAAAATCATATTGTCACAACAATAGGTTCTCGGGTATCATATAAACCATCCGTTTTGTAGAAGTTTCAAACGCACCGCGCGAAAAAAAGAATTACACGAGTTAAAGACTTATTTAGATATTTTCATTTGATTACTTAAAATTTCTGTCACGTAAAACTATATTATTGCACCATTAATAATGCAATATTTAATTCGTGTGTCTCTCAGCTGGTGAAATTAAAAGGTATAATTTGAATATGGTCTCTATTAGGACAAGGGAACTATCTCGCTCGTACTACCTTAAATTAGAAATAATAGTTTGTACATAGTTGCGACAAATAACATTGGAAAGAAAAATAAATGAACATCCTTATTCCTGCAGTCGATTTTTTTTCTGACTGATTTACTTTGAATTTTGAAAAATAAAACAATCATAAAATTGCTGAAAATTCAGCGCTTTTCGTACGCTGTCCCCTTGACAACTGATAGCATTGTTGAAGCCGAACATCATATGAATATATGGTGAATATAGGCCAAGAACGTATCAACTGTAATAATTCCGTAAGAAATACATTGTGTGCGATATATAATGAAATACTTCGATTACTATCGATAGTTTCGATCACGTGAATCGATTATTCCATTCAGCCGTTGCCATGGTTCACCAACAAACCTTATTTTCTACTACCAAATCCAAACATGACTCGGAAAAGAAATGCTTCAATAGGGAGAAGGTTTTCTGCGGCAAAGAGATCAAGTACATTAAGACATACTGTAACTACTCAGCAACACGCGGAGACTGTCCGACCAGCGAGACAGAATGGCAGCTTTGCGCAGAAATCAGACAGACGTGCAAAATTAGGATAGGCTACGACAACAACGAGAGAGAAACGATGAGCTCAGGAATCGCGAAACTGCACGGCAACGCTCTACTCGAATGGAACGTAATTGTACGGCAATTCTTAATTCAAGGCGAAGGTTGGAAGTCGATTTGCAGAAAGCAGCGTTCAATTTCAAGCCTGAAGTGGATTATCATTGACATCCTAAAATAATCACAGGTGATATGGATTCGATTTGCCACAATTGTGCTGTTAGAAAATTTTCTAATGAACCTGTAGGAATTTGCTGCTGCAATGGTAAAATATCTATGTAATCTCTAAGAGAACCTCTAGACCCGCTGAGAAGTTTGACGTGTGGAACAACAGCACAGTCGAAACTTTTTATGCAGAATATACCCAAGTATAATTCCAGCTTTCAGATGGCATATTTTGGAGCAACCAAAATAGTGCAAGATACGAGATGCATGCCTACGTTTAAAATTCAGGTCCGAATATATCACCAAGCAGGCAATGAAGTGGAAGAGCCTTTGGTGGACGTGAGAAGGCCGCATTAGCGCGGCTAACTCGAGTAGACAGTTTAGAACAAACATAACTGCGGTGTGGCTTCACTTTGTTCAAGTTTTTGATTCACTTATCTAATATACAAAAATGAATATTTGTTTGTTCGTGTTCTATGCAATCCAATCATCAGACCAACCATTCATCAGATTACGATGAAGCTTTTGTGAGTAGTGCGCGCGCCCTCGAAGGTTTCCAAATTATTAAATCCATTGTACAATAGGTGTAGTGCGAGTCGTTTCAACATATGAGTGTTGGCACTCAAGCTTCTTAAACAAACGGGGAACGACAAGCTAGCAACGAAGCAGATCGTATGAGAGTAGCTCAATCACATGCGTCAAAATCGTATCAGTGATGCATAGTATTGCGTGCATCAGAATCATATCAGTGAGACATAGTTTAAGTTATTAGGTACGTAATTTATCTGTGCGTACAAATATTTGGTGCAGTGTTCTCTTTGTTTGCTTTTTATTGAGTTCTTGCATTCGGTTTTCGTATACGCTTCGTTTTTTCCTAAAATTGGATTCTGAAGATCGAAAATCTTAAATTTCTGCACTACTTCAACAATAGAATATTTTATTTACATGGAAACTGCAGCATAGGTATGGAATAGAAACTCATTCCATCAATTAGTGGTTAGTAATTCCTGCGTAGGAACGAGGAATTCAATGGACTAGGTCTCAAATTCGTTTGTGCCTGTTTTGTATATGTGTGCCTACTTGGAAAGAAAAAGAGGCATTGCAACGCATGCCCGGCACAGCTAGTATAATAATAATAAAGTCATAAAGGTACGAATGCCGGATCACCAGTCTCCTCGTGGCGTATCTGATAACGGCTTTTGCCGGTTAATTATGGACATCTGCGTGTGAGGCTAACCACCCCACACGCAGTTTAACTGGTTATAAACAGGAAAACCAGAAAGTCCACACACAACCAAGTAAGGTTGGATGTGGCCATAAGAATAGAACCTAAGAGGGGAGCTCAAATGAAGTGGATGGAAGCTTTAAAGGGCAACTTCCTTGCATGTTTTGACGACAGCTAGCCCAGTCGCATGGGGTACATGGCAAACATGCACTCTTGGTGGTGTGACATGTATCCATAACACGACCACCTCTCGCAGCAGAATCTGCACCTCTACGCCAACCACCTCCGAAAAAAGGAAAGGACAGACTAGGCAGAGAGATGTCCATCGTAAGATTCACTGTGGGGTAGTCACCTCACCCTGTTGAATAGTTGCATCGACCAAATCCTCACGGAGACATTAAATCTCTGGAAGGTCAATTGCGTGGACTACGCTGCTATCAAAATAATGGCTCACTCCCAAAAGACCACTTGTGGGAGGCCAAAGCGGCTAAAAGGCTAGTGTAGTTTGAGACCAAGATCACGCTGGCGCAACTGCCATCAACTTCTGCTTGCAACTTCGCTAACTAGTACTAATTCAGTGTTCCTCAAGTCCCACCTAAGTGTATATTGTGTCTCTCTGCGTGTTAATTAGTGTTTTTTCTGTGTTTTCCAAGTGCTATCTAAGTTTATATTTTCTGCGTGTTAATCAGTACTTCCACGGTGTTCTTGTGTAGTTACCTTGATTGTCAATCTATTTTCTATTTTATATTAACGAACATTTAGTTGTAAGGCTGCAGTGATCAAGTATGCCTTGTATTCATTTCCTTGCAGCAATCGATATCATCTTTCTCGAAACACCTTCTTCAATATTATGCCTGCTATATGTCAACCACTCTGATGTCACATCTGAACCAACTTGACAGCAGAACACTAGCACGCTCACCCTCGCTCAATCCTTTCGCCCAACCCAACCACCTGCCGACATTCGCACAATGCATTCATCTCAACTAACGGCACGGTCCCCAGCTCGAACCCGGCCCGCATTACTCAGCCCCACCTCCCTTCACTCTCACCCTTCACAGCTTTCACCCCCCACCATGCTCATCCTCCTCAAAATCGCTTTCCCCATTATGCCTCAACTTCAATCCCACTAGCCACTCCTTTTCTATCTGCTTTGTTTCGTGCCCGGGAGGCCACCAGACTTAATCTGTATGCCCTTGAGTTCACCCCAGTTCCTTCCAAGAAACACGACATAAATATACACCCCCGGGAAGCCCACCTGCCACTGACGCACACCACTCAACAATTGCTAAAGGAAAAGTTAATTCGCTTTCCAAGGGCACTAAAAATGATCCACCTCAACATTCTAAGTTTACCTGCCCACTTGAACGAGTTGCGTTGCTTGCTTAATGACGACAATATTCATATCATATCCCTGGCTGAAACATGGCTTAAGCCCTCTTCACTCTCTGAAACCGTTGAAATTCCAGGTTATCGTCTTTATCGCAATGACTGCATCGGGAAAGGCGGCGGAGGCGTCGGCGTGTACGTGAAAAGTGATTTAAATTGCAAAGTAATTGCTAAACGTTATTCTGTATACAGAAAAAGACCAGAATACCTCCTCGTTGATGTTAAAATTAACTCGATTAAAATTCTCATCATTTCAATATACAGACCTCCGAAAGTAGGTAAATTATCCGATTTATATGAAGTTATCTCATATTACACGACAGAATACGAACATATAATTCCAACAGGAGACTTTAATGCTAATTTCAACGCAGCTGCATACGACACAAACTTTCTCCAGCGAATATTCTCAGTAAATAATCTTAACATTCTACCATTATCATCAACTCATACCACCCTGACTTCCTCAACGTGGATTGGTTTAGCAATTACATTCAAAAAAGAAAAAGTAATATCTCACGGTCAAATATCGGTACCTGGTATCTCGTCTCATGACTTGATCTATCTTGTTTATTCAGTTAAAACTCCTTCCAGCAGAAGTTTATTCGCCGACGTAACGTTAGTGGGATAAACGATGAAGAATTAATAAACGAAGCAAGAACTAATAAACGAAGCAAAAACACTACTGTGGTCCTCAATTGAATTCACAGAAAAAGTAGACGATAAAGTTGAAATCTTGAATATTCTGATGATTTACCCCTTAGACAAATTTGCTCATGAAAAAGTAATTCGTGTATCAAAGGCAAATGCACTATGGTTAAATAATGACATAAAAAAATCAATAGCTGAGAGTGACTCAGCTTTCGGTCGTTTCAAAAATCAAATGATACCATACCTTTAGAAAATATAAACATCTCAGGAATAAAACGAAACAGCTCATAAGAAATGGAAAAATCAAATTCTTTCACTCTGCTGCTGCATCTAAAGGCTCACCTTCGGCTCTTTGGAACAAACTTCACTCGATTCGCACAGGGAAAACTAAAGACTATACAATACCGCCTGACATCTCTCTTGATGACTTAAATATTAAATTCTCACAGCCACCGAATCATGTCTCAAAAGATACCAAAGACCGAACATTACAAACTTATTACTCAATGACAGATCCTTGTAGAAACAATGCCAGAAAACTAAAATTTTCCCCGATATCCCAACTACAAGTGTATTATTTGTTTAAACAAATCAAGTCCAAAGCTCAGGGCTTTGACGGAATCCCTATAGATCTGGTTAAAAAAATTGCTCCCTATGATCTTGCCTTTCATCACAAACATTTTCAACTCATCGATGTCCCAAAAGCATTTTCCCAGTCAATGGAAGGGTTCTCTGGTCAAACCCATTCCAAAGAAAACTGCTTCTTCCGAAGAGAAAGAATTCCGCCAAATTTCTTTCCTACCAGTTCTTTCAAAAGCATTCGAAAAACTTGTACATGATCAAATAATGGATTTCCTAAAGTTAAATAGTATTCTCGACCAATATAAATCGGGTTTTTGCCATAGACACAGTACAATTATACCGCACTAGTAAAAATGACCGATGATATTAGAAAATCAATGGACAGAAAAGAGTTGTCAGTGCTCGTTTTACTTGACTTCGGCAAAGCCTTTGATTCAATAGACAAATATATCTTGGCAGCAAAAATATGGGGTATGGGTTTTTCCTTGTCCACAATCAACTGGATTGTGTCCTACCTTTCAGATCGGAGACAAAAAATTGTTACTAATGCAACATCCTCCCAATGGGCCGAAGTATAACGCGGTGTCCCTCAAGGTTCTATACTCGGTCCTCTATTATTCTCTCCGCACATCAACGATTGCCCATTAGTACTAAAAAATTTCAAGTATCATCTATACGTTGACAATCTACAGATCTATTTACATTCAGCTGTTGATTGTATACGTGACAACATATAGTGCATGAACGATGATCTGACTAGACTTAACGCTTGGAGCAAAACAAATCTTTTAAACATAAATCCAAACAAGTCACAATCCATTGTAATTGGATACCCAAGGATTCTTGCTCTCACTCAGGCAAATGAGCTTCTGCTTATGAGTATTAATGGTGACCCTATACCACATTGCGAAGCTGTTAAAAATCTAGGGATGTTGATTGACCAAACTATTTCGTGGTCTTCTCATGTGAATAAGGTTTGCAAAACTATTTATAAGTCACTATTTCCTCCACTCAAATTGAAATACGCCATTCCTTCATCCTTAAAAAAACAATTAGTATCCACGCTAATAAGGCCTCATTTGAATTACATTGATGTAGTTTATCTTGATTTGTCAAAAGAATTATCATTGAAGTTTCAGCGCTCGTAAAATGTGTGTGTCAGATTCATATTTATTTTACAAAAATCAGATCACATCACATACTACATATAGAAATTACCTTGGCTAAAGCTTAGCGACAGACGTAAACTTCATACATTCTCCCTATTGTATCAAATTTTAAACAAAAACACTCCTCACTACCTAACGGACGATTTCAAAACACTGGATCAAGTCCATTAAACAAATACGCGAGGGAACAAAAAATTAGTTATACCTCTTCATCAAACAGTCATTTACAATAAATAATTCGCTGCGACGGCCTGCCGTGAGTGGAATAACCTCAGTCAGTCCTTACGGGAAGCACCATCAATCGCATCTTTTAAAAGGACGTTACATAAGACACTCCTAAAAGCACAACAGTAAGACACTTCAGGATCTAATTTTCTACCACATTGGCACTACACTCTCCTTCCACAATTACTCTTTAATTTTATTCATAAAATTTCTTTCTTATTTCTTTCACAATGAGACTAATTATTATTGTTTTTGTAACATATTATTGAAGAGTTTTTTGCTTGCTATATTTCCTTTTAAGAATATTCATTTTCAGAGACTCAATTTATTTTATTAATTTATTTTTTAAATATACTATTAATGTTGATTAAACTTTTTGTGCTAGATGTAACTTTTTCTCATTTTATTTCGTATAAGGAGACTCACTTCTTAATTTTCGATTTACTGTTTATAGTTCATTTATATATTCATATTTGTTTTATTTTCTTGAGTTATCTTTGTTTTATTTATTTATTGATCATTACTTTACTTGTTCATTTATATATTTTTTATTTATTTTCATTTTATTATAATGTATTCATTTTTATTGTCTTATTACTTATTTATTAATTTTTAACATTGTAGTTATGCATAAATTACCATTTTCATTATTGTTATCACTCATGTGTATTTCATGGATTTTTTTTCTTTGTGACACATTAGCTTAATCTGTCTGTAGGTTTTCGCAGGTTTTTCACACTCCCCTTCGTGTGAGGGTGTTTTCCTGCAGTGGTTTTTTCGTCAAGGATATTTTCTTCCTTACGTTTTTCCCACAAATGTATATATCTTTCTCCACAGTTATTTCATGTATTTATCTGACGAATATTTAGATGGAAGAAGGGACTGCTTTAGTCTCAATCTCGCCCCAATAAAGACGCCTTATTATAATTAGACAGTGCATATTCTTCTTTGGTATGTCTGTATGTCAATGTATGTAACCCTTTGAGGACAACGAATCCATGTGCATAGTTACGAAAATGCATTCTTACTTCCTGTCTTCAATTATTTTTGGGTGTGACACAACAAATCAGATGATGGATTCCTCCACTAAAATGAAAAACAAAGGTTAATTAAATATTGATTTGAAGTTCGTCTTAGTCGAAATATATTTTTTAGGTATGATTTGTGTTTGATTTTGTCCTGACAAATTAATTCAATTATTTTCTGTAGTTTTGCTCAGGTATCATAACTAGTCAGGCTGTTGGTGAAAATTGCGAACTGTGGCAGCAAAAGGCATTGGTAAGTTTTAAAAAAATCTATGCGAATATGTAATAAAAAAGTGACCATTGTTTCATAATGAATGGCATTAAATATTCAGAGATGAAATACTTAATTATTTAATCAGGAATGGTACCCTCCTTACTTTTTCCTATGTAGCAGGTGATATGTGAGGCCTCGCTCATACAGGGCATCAGACCAACAGATTGAGTTCCTCATTAACTAAATGCTGCCGCATAAAGGTTTTGCCACTGGTCACCTCTTGGCTGCCCATGGAAGGCATGCACACCAATTGCAATGGGAAAGATTGTATGGCCTTTTAAATGATCTCCCTGGGCCAGCCAAACAAATGGCTGAGTGGAAGAAGGTGAGGTATGATTTGCGTGCAAATATTAATAGATAATTGTAATGATTATTTCATCATTTGGAAGTAAAGGAAACACGTCTTACCATTTCAGTGCTGGACTGACTACCGTGGTAATGTCAGGAATAGGGCTGCGAAAGCAAAGGCTGCTCGGGAAAAGACCGGCAAAACCTTAGCACCTTCAGATCTTTTAAAATTGGATCTGAAGGTGCTGAGTGTTGTTGGTGGTGACTCCTCCCTGGGTCTTCCTTTGAAATAAACTGGGCTAGGAAGTACACTACAGGTGAGAAGTGAATATTACATTCACAATAACTCATTTATTCATTCATTGGGTGTTCAATCCTAATATTAACTGATTTCACCCTTCCCTATCTAAAACAAGTTATCTTACTTAGCTTTCCCCATGTACTTAGCTTTCCCCATGTACTTTTCTCTTTATCTGGTCCATTACCTATTTCTTAGTCTTCCTCTTGAGGACTTCTCTCTTAATTTTACCTTTGAATATGTTCTTCACAAATATTGTGTATTCAGGTTGTGTCCAAACCGTCTCGTTCTTTTATTCTATATATTATTCCATATGGTCCTTCCCTTTTCTACTCTTCTGTAAAATTAAATGTATTTCCTCTAAATATAGTAAATGTTAACCAAAATCATATATACTTTTAACATGCTTATTTTTCCATAATTTTTAAAGAAAGTATCCTTTATTACATATTGAAAGAATTTTTTGGTTGTTCAGCAAAGAATAAAAATCATGAGGTTAAACCGAGCACAGTTTAGTATTTATAAAAAATGGAAGAGCAGAACATATGGGTACTACTGTTCGGTAAAAACCCCCAGACAACAGATGACATTTTCAATACAATACACATCAGTTTCATTTTCTTTTCCTCTTCACTTTTAAACTAAGTGTTTCTCTGAATTTGGACAGATTTCCCGAAGCCAGTATTTGTATTGTTACAATAATTATCTTGATACAATGTCAAGGTTATAATTGAGGTCTTTTCCTCGAAACATAATGAATTATGTTCAATACAGTGGTATATACTCATCCATGCCACTTGATGGCGCTTAAGCTTACATGAATGCAAAGAATTGTGATCCAATTATCAATCTCATTTTAGGATGCACAAGATCATTCCCGGGCACTAGGTTTAAGCAGTTTTATTCCTCAGGTAATGACTTAATTCTTAAGTTCATAAGAAATCCATTGAATATTATCTTGAAATTCTATGTCTAGGCAAGTTTCACATTAAAGTATGTTCTCCAGGCTCAATAGATTGATGTGATACAAACCCATAGCCACCCTTTGGAACCTTATAGCAGTCGCCATCAACCGATGACCACCAATGACCACCAACCTACTCAAAATCTTCCTACTCTTACCCTTCATAACGCACCATGTTCCCGGCCTCTTTCCTCCACCTCTTGCCGTGATGTTCACGTTATATCCCCCTCATCGCCCTCTGCCATAAAAACCTCTCTCCCCATATCCTCATGCAAAATACCACGAATTTCCTCATGCTCTTACACCCCTCCACTGACCACCACCATTCCCACAGTTTCCATCCCCATTTCCCACAGTTCCCATCTTCATTTCTCACAGTTACCGACCACAAAGCACTTCTGCTGCTTCAACATCAGGAAGGGGTGTAAAGAGGACTACAGCACAGTCAGCCAGTGAGTACCTTATATTAAAGTGTAGTTTATAGTGTTACAGCCTCATAACCCATATGCATGAATAAGGATGAAATTAAGGGATAATTAAACGTTGCAGATCGCAACTGGTAGGTGGTGTTTGTGCTCCTTAGCTTAAACTAAAGTTAAAAGACTTCTATCCAATGCTCCTATATTGGCTAACTTACCCCACTGTTGAATTAGTTATTGAATGTGATGCACCTCAAAGTAGTTTAAGATATACTTCGTTTCAGGAGTTTCTTTAAGTCTTAAGCCATAGCAAATAACCTTAAGGTCACTCACTAATAGTGAATGTAATATTTCACAAATTCAAAAAGACCTCTTCTTATTGTATTTTGTGGCCTCCATATTTATGGCTAGACGCTCTTAGTGCAGATAATCATTACCCAGTAAATTTATTTACAGTTAATAAAAAATGGAATTAACACATAAATTAAGTCGGTAATCTCCACTGTATAATCTCAGCTACATAGACAAGTGCGAAAATAAGATTTAGTTCACATTACTATCGCTTCCCCTGGGTATTTTTAAATAAGAATGTAAGTTGACAAACTTCAGAATAAAGATAGTTATTGATATTATAGGAATGAGTATCCATATATACGGCAAATAAACTAGTATAAATACATGCTGCTTAGGTATGTTGTACCTTTTTCTTTTGAAGAATTGACTCTTACAGATATTCCTACTGTGTTGGAGGAATCCTTGAAGGCCTTAAAGGAGATGAGGAGAGAAGAAAGTGGCGTGTTCCAGGTAGGTGAAATTATCGTATATTCGCACTTAATTAAGCATAGGTGAATAGTGTCTACATAACATAATTTTTTGCACCTTATCCTTCAATATTAAATTTGATATACTTTCAACGGTGGTATTGAACCTCTTTTTCCAGGAAATCAGGAAAGAGGTTAGAGGAATGAGGGAGGCTATGGATAGAATAGCCAGAGCAGTGGAACGGCTAGCAGTTCGGCAGATGAAATGAGTTGAAAATTAAAAGAGAAAAATTTTTAAAATAAAACAAATGCATTTTTTAAACAATTATTTAAGAAATTATAAATTATGAAAATATATAAATTTTTAACGCTGGAAATTCCTTATTAATAATTGCCTCATTCTAACAGCCTCCCCATGCCTCTCCCAAGGACCCTTAGGGTGAGCCTCATTTATTTTTCCCTGCTGCACTTCAGGGCCGGAATTTGTAGGCACATCCTGCAGATTACCCTGAATTCTAATGTTGGGCAGTGTTGCACAGGCCACGACAATTATCGCTGCCTGCAGAGGCTTGTAGTGCAGCGTCCTGTGTTTTATAAGACACCGGAAGGTGTTCTTTAGGAGACCAAAAGCTCGCTCCACACAGCTTCAGGTCTTGGTATGTGCCATGGTATAGCGTCCTTCGGGGGTTCCCTCTTGAGCATGGAGGACGGGTTTCATGAGCCATGGCTCAAGAGGATACCCCGAGTCACCTAGTAATGGAAGTTTTTACTGTAATTTTATGAGAACGAATTATCAAATTTGAAAGGTTTGTGAGTATTAAATACCCTACCCAAAAGCCATGAGCTGTGATCTCCATGGTCCCAGCAATACATCATCTCCTCCCGAGCGGCTGAGTGCCGCCAAATAAATGAATCACTGACCGACTCTGGGTATCTTGGATTTACATTCAAAAATGCCATGTCCCTAGAGCAAATCTGAAATGAATGTAGACTTAGTGATGCCTGTTACAAAAATTGAGATATGATAACATTAGTGTCCGCCACTTGATTAAGAACTCACAGCTTGAATATTAAGTGAATGATACCCCTTGTGTTTTATGTATGATTACTCATGCTGCACTGGCCTCACAATCGCTACATGAGTGCAGTCTATGCAGCCAATCACTCCCTTCAAATTTTGCACCGCTCAGAAACTAGATTTTTTGCATAAAATAACTTTGGACGATAAACATAAGGGAGTGGAAAATGTTGACATCCAGTGTGTTGAAAAATATGCCTTTGCTTCAACTTGTTCTTTTCCTCGACGGTCCTCGGAAATTTTATCCATTCATGGCTCACGTGATCTTAGATGACCGATGCCACAGCCTGGATGCATCGGCTGACCGATGGCTGTGACATTGGCATCAAAATATCCTGACGCACAGCCATCGGATACGATCCCACCGCAAAAAATTCTAGTGCTGTTAGAACCTAAAGAAATAGATACTTCCATTCAAAATTTTGAAATTAAGTGCAATAACGAGGTACCTATGAGATGACATGTTCTATCTTAGATTCCACACTGAGGCCGTGTGACCGCTGTCTTTGTAGTTGGTCTCTCAGGACATTACAAATATAATTCACTCTATCTTTGTTGAGCCGAAAATAATATATAAAAACTTTCTCAGGGAGATCAACAGGATTTGACGAATCCCTGAGTTTCTTCGTCTCTATTCTTAATTCCCTCCCCTGTCTGTCTCCATTAACAGCTGCAGCCAGCAGTACTATTGCCTCTTCCATGACTGAAGTATCAAAACAACACAGATAATGCTGAACTATTTTTTTAAGGTTGATAATGAAGGACCAAGATTAACGAGATTAATACTACTCTTACCTAAAATTCAGATATGTTCGAAATTCTCGCGCTGAAAAATCAATGCCAACAATCTTTAGAATTGGGCGCAAAAAGTTCATCAACATTCCAAAAATGAGTTACTATAAACAATTTTTCCACCAAAACCATTAGTATCTAAACGCAAATTAACAAGCAATGATATATCAAGAACAATACGTCCATTCAAACAACTGGTGGTTTCATTAAGTATTCCGTTTATTAAGCCGAAGGATGAGCATTCGTTACAGTAAAAAATAATGCATTATTTTGAGGAAGCATATTTTTCTTGATGTACTTTGATTGAACCAATACATTCAAATCATGAACATACAATATAGCATCAGGAAGTTGTAAAGATGACTGTTTAACATAACCCAATCATTCCATCATAATATGATGACAACACCTAATTAACACTCAATATACTGGGGAATACGCTGTGAAAACTTTATTTTGCATGACATTGATAGTTAGGTTTCATTTTGCAATACACTCACATGGCTGCAATATATTTACAAAATGGTAACTCTTTGGAAAACACCAGTTAAACCTCGTCATTTTGCTTTCCTAAAAACATTCAGACGCACACGAGTACACTGGAAAAAGTTTCCATGAAGTGTTTATGTGACGAAATACGGTGCACTAATAACTTTTTGGTGGATATTTTCACTCATACATTGAAGTGTAAACAAGAGATAACAGACCTTTGTATTTACCTCTAAACATTTCCTAAATATTGAAAATTTCTCGTCAAATTCAACGTCATAGGCGTTCATTCCGTGAATATGAAACTTTTACAAACACTGTGGCTTTTGAGAAAAATGCTGTCAACGTAAGCTACTTTCGTGTAACTTTAAATGTACATGCTTTCATCGTCAAAATACCCTCATAAACAGGGGACTTAAAGTCCCAGAACAATAAAGACTATTTTCTATTCTATAAACAATCGCACATCACCACAATAAAGGTTATTTCCGAAGCACTCATACAGTAGGTAACCTAAGAAATCAATGAACATTAACAGAACGCCGTATCATTAAGACCATTTGAAAGAACTGTTACTGTTGTTAAAATTATGACATTAACTATTAATTATATTAGTTGAATGCATTCTTCAAGTAATCTGTTCATATACACATAACAGATTAATGTACACGACATATTCACTTTACCATATAATCATTTTGGGAGCACTGGAACTCTTGGTAGCGAATATTCATTCTAAATTAAGGATTACACTGAATTTAGTATCAGTAAAACATAAGCTTTACTCCTGCACTGTACTTTCATAAACACACTGAACGAGATTATGTAATTATGAAAACATTTAGACTTTAATAATCTCCACGTTCTAAACAATTTATGAGCACATATTCTTCGTATCATCACAAGAAGAGAAAGATTATCCACGAAGTATTTCCGGGGAACATAAACACACGGCTGTCGCGCAACATTTCACTAATATCTCCCGCCATAAACCTCGGATTCCCTCCACTTTTGGCACAGACATCGTGCCATTATTGTGAATTCTGTATCACTTCTTACATGCTGCCTCGTCACTTTTTCTTCATTAAATGAACTTCAAAAACTTAAAACTGGTCATCATCTCACATGTAAACATCAACACAATACATAGTAATCAACCTCTCTCACGACTCTTCGGCCGGGGACAGAGCCCGTGAGACGTAACCGAGGTTGAAACCGAAGTCCCGGAGAAACAGCATACACTGTTGCTCCCTGATTGGTGGAGCCAAACCTCTCCCCGGGACTCAACTCCCCGTTACGTCACGTGAGAGAAATAGAATACAACTCGGGATAAACAGGCGAGTTAGGTCGGTCAGCGACCTAGCTACGAGAAATAGAATTGACACCATGATCTTCAAAAGATATTTACACCATTAGCAAGTAAATAACATGTTTTCCTGCAGTGCTACCACATTGAAAGTAAATATGTATCAAAAGGGCCCAGAGTCCCAATGGCCCCATGATGGATTGCTTAGGTGGTAATCGATAAATTCACTGCATATTTACATGCTTATCTCATGCATGATTACAATGATGTATCGGTGAATGCAGTTTCTAAAACGCGGTGTTAAGATTTTTGTTAAATATACATAACTATTACATTTGATTTCGCCGATCAAATACTACAAGAAAAATTATTTACGATCTCTTTCTATCACTATTTTTTCTTTGCTTTGTTAATCGGATTTGGATGTTTGCTTTGCGATTTGAAATTGCTATTAGATTTCGTTTTTTCTCTTTACCAAACTTTGAAATTCGGACTTAGTTGTTTGTTTTGTGATTTCTTTGTGTACGTTAGCAAATTATGATTTACTTTTCTTTTGTTGTTTTCACTTTAATCCAAACTTTGAAATTCGGATTTTGTTATTTCTTTTGTGATTTCTTTGTGTTCGTCAGCAACCTTTTATTTATTTTCTATTGTTGTTTTCACTTTAGAAACTAGACAACATGCCGGGTAAACGAAAATCTAATTTGTCGCGAAGTTCTAAAAAAGCGAGAGCTATGAAGGTAGCCAGAAGTCAAGAGGCTTCTCCTCAGGCAGAGCTGAGGAGAATTGAACAAGCTAGGCGTCAAGCCGCTCTTCGAGCAGCCGAAATGCCGGAGCAGGCGGATTATCGAAGCCAACAACACGCTCATTATATGGCGTCCCAGCGAGCTGCTGAGACGCCGGAACAATCACAGCTGCGGCGCGAGGAACAACTGCAGCGGCAGGCCAGCTTGAGAGCTACAGAAACGCCGGAGCAAGCGGATCATCGACGGACGGAATTTTCAATGTATGGCATCCCAGAGAGCTGCTGAGACTGAGGAGGAAGCAGAAGCTATACATGGGCTGTTGCTGAAAGGGCGGCGAAGCGGCGTCGAACATTCACTCAAAACACTTGGAGTGTTTTTGAACTCGCTGCATTAGAGTATGATGCGAGTCTCGACAACTGCAGCCACAGGCTCCTAAAAATGGAGAGAATGAAAAAAGCGTGCATATTTTGCGATGTATCTTGTATTTTTATTTGCGATGCGGTGAAATGGAAAGAAGAGACTGCTGGTACGTGTTGTTCTGGGGAAAAGTAGTAATCCCACGGTTAGAGGAGCCAGCGGAAGCAATGAAGGAATTATTTTTTTCTAGCACAGACGAATCGCGCCATTTCTTAAATAATATCAAGAAATACAACGGATGCTTCCACGTGCCATCTTTTGGGGCAGATAGAGTAATTTCCATGTCGGGTTTTTTCCTAACATTTACAGTACAAGGGCATGTTTATCATAGAATTGGGTCTTTGCTTCCTGTGTCAAATGAGCAGCCACAGTTTCTACAAACTTATTTTTTATTTTATTATTTATGAGGAAGCGCAAGTAGAGCGACGTTATCGCATCGTTGAAGGAGTTCAGAGACAGATAATTCAAGAATAGAAAGAGTTCTAAACGATAGTAATGTATTGGTACATTACATTGGTACATCGGGGAGCCCGCGCGGCGCTACAACGAGACTTCCACATGAGTCACTTCATCGCACCATTATATCCTCATCATTCTTCTGTATCACCATGTCGGCCCCGGTTGTAGGCTCCGATGGCGGCGGGGTAAAGTCCCCGCCTGCTAACCCGAGGGTCGCGGGTTGGAGTCCCGCCTGGGTAGAAAATTGTCTGCCCAGGACATGGGTGTTTGTGAAATGAGTTATATGTAAGAGAGGGCTGTATAGCCCTAATATCGCTCAGAAATAAAGACGAAATTATTATTATTAATATAGACCCCTCAGACCGACAACCATTTCTTCCCCTGGATAATGAACTTATCAAATCATCAGTTCTCAGCTCCTGAAGTACTATTTCTAAACAAAGGTATGAATTCCGCTCATCGGCAACCTATATCTCAAATGTTAGATAAAATAACCTTCAAGTGGATTGTGAGATAATATTGTGAAGGAAAAATAACGAAACCAAACAGATCGTAGCCAATTCCCTATGATCAATTACGCAAGAATCCATGGAACTGGCACCAACGGATGGATTCAGCCCCTAGACTACGCCAAAGAATCAATCAAGAGAAAAAACGACGCAATCACCAAAAAAATACACTTTCATCGTTGCCGTTAAAAATAGCATTATTTATATGATTGCCAAGATCTGGTTATGGAGAATGAATTTTTGACAGTAGCGTAAGATCCGGCTGGCGCGTTTGAAAAGCAATTCCAGTCAATCATAAATACTTGAAACGGCTTAATAAGTGCAGGAAAAGTATACCTTGTAATCCAAAAATACTCTTTCCCTCCACGGCTCTAAGAATCAATCAAAATTCACCAAGCCAACATGCGGCAGTTGACACCATTAAAGTTACTGCGCGATCAGTTTCGCAGCTCTTAGAATAGTGAAGAAAATTAATTAAGAATAAATGAACTGACACTCGTAGAGTTTTGTGCCAGAGGGAATAGTCCTGCCGCTCCGTCCACCCTCCTCTTTGCTAAAATTTTTCTAACCCAAATCCTACCTCCTGCGTTGACGGTAGCAACGAGTATATGCAAAAAAACACAGCCTATAACTACCATCTCCCTCCCACTTCCCAACCCTCGCCCTTCTCCCAGCCCCCTACCTTCAAATCTCTCCCTTTCCACTTCCTTGAAATTGTATAATGAAGAAACTTAAAGTTCAATTTTCAGCTGAAGATGACAGCAAGTAACGAAATCCGGGTCGTGCCAATAGCACCTTAAAGCTGAACTACAAAGTAAATTTTCATTTTCGCCGTGATGGATGGCCTCCGTAAAATAAAGTCTGAAACTGTTTCATCCGACTGCCAGTCGGTAAAAATGAGCATTATTTGAACAGGGGCGTATCCATATTGATTTAAATGCAAAGGAAATGTTTGACGAAAGATTATAAAACAGAGCCGACGAAAAGCAATCCAGTTGCTCTGCATCGTTCTTTCTAACGTGATGAAAATGCTTTTTTCATTTCGCGTCGTGGACACCTGAGGACAGCGGTTTGCAAGATTTGTGCGCGCGACACGTGTTGAATGAAAAATGTTTGCCGACTTTACTCTGGGAACGCCGTGGGAGAAGCTCAGATTTACAACTTGTCAGCGACCGGATGGAGGAGACAGATGCTTAAGGAATAGAGTGAGGGAGAGAGAAATGAAGAGGAGGAAGAATGGTAACGGGTCGACTTTTTGGCAAGCACCTTTTTTCGGGATGCTTCAGAGAAAGCGCGCCCTCCGCTGCACCTATTTTCCCCGATTGAGTTTTATTTTCAGATCTCCCTGCTCCATGGGTGCTCGCAAAGAGGGTTGGGGAAAAAGGAGAGAAGGGTGCGTGGAAACCTCAAACTTGGAGGTAGTTCCACCCTGCCTCCTTTGATGAAATGCAGCGGTCGCTCTCCTCTCCTTCCGATCGAATGATGGAGATTGTAATCGAGAATTCTCCTTCTAAAGACTCGTCCACTGTGAATGAAGTCCAGCGGAGAGCCTTGGGATGTATGGGGATTTCCTGTAAACGGGGTGCAAGGTTGTTAGAGCGATTATTGTCAATTTACAGCTTTGCGTGAAACATTGAAGCCGTGTTCTCCTGAGTGACATTTATGGATAAAAGTGAAAAAAATGAATCATTCTGATGTTTTTTTTTCAAAACACTTAGCCATAGGGACTTGACGTATATTTTTCAATAGGTAGTTCAATTTTATATGGGTAAATAATCTTCTAAACACAAAAATATACATCTCGTTATTATTGCTGTTGAACACAGATGTAAAGGTAGTACATCAGGTCCAATATTTGGAAAAAATGTTCGTTGATGATCTTGTCTACATGTTGAATGCCGCGCGGTAAAAATCTATTCATCGCAGGCTTTAATCGAAGGAAAAATGAAATATAATCCTTGTATCGTTTCCATTTCTGCATGCATAGTGAATTCCTAAGTATAAATTAGTACATTTAATATAAATGCGTTCCATGAATTTTTTTGACTTATTTGCAAAATACATTAACGTGATCCCTCTATGACTAATGATTACCTCCCCATTTCCCGTATTTTATTATTTTACCAATATCCATTTCTCGGAATGAAAATCTGCATTATGGCAGATATGACGATGTATCTGCAAAAAATCATATCCGGGTCGTCTGAATTAGGTATTATGTCTGACTTGATGCTCAGGATTGAACCATCAAATCGAATCATAGTGTACTTGATTTACAATCATGATTATAGGGGCTTTTAAATTCCCTTGCACAGTAGAGGTCAACCCTCTTCCTTCGGCAGAACGATTGAGGATGCTGAAGAGGGCGCTTGCTATGGCCTTTGGCCAATACTTAACGTTGCATTGTGGGCCGCCAAATTTGCACCCCCCGATTCCTCTAAGAACTTAACCTGACATTTGGACAACATTAACGCCTGGAAAGATAAAAAACGTATTAGAAGGGACATACTATCATAAATCAATCTCAAAAACCTAGGTAAAACGAATATTTACAGGTGAAGTCATTAAGAACTGCATAGGTTTACAAAACGTGATTAAGAACATGATGACACGATATCTCCTTAATTTCATCAGCAGCGGAATTCACAACCACCAAAGCAGAGGGCCAAGGACATATCGAGAGAGCACTGTATTAATATGGCCGTTATAATAAATGTGACCAAATTGAAGCGATGAAAAAAATAACTCCATTTATTTATCTTAGTATTTGCTCATAGTTTGCTCTATTTGGATATTTTGCTCGTAATAATTTCACGAAGCCACAAATAAAATAGCGGAAAGTGTGTAGCAAAGGAACTCCCTAGTAATATGGCCATCTCAATAAAAATAACCGAAATGAAACGAATAATCGGTCCCCTCCATTTATATCCTTGAATAATACCACGTTTTAATTTTAAGAACGCTCCCATCTGTGGCCACAAACAGTTTTGTTCAATGATTCATGCGAAAGAATTAACTGCCCTAAAAAGTCGTTGTATTAGCTCCATCACATATCTTTATGAGGCCACGCATGACAACAATAGAGTTGATGTAAAAGAAAATAATCTTGACCTTAATATCAAAATAAGCATACGAGAGCGAATCGGTACTAACTTTGTGGAGCACATGGATTTCCAGATTCGAAAAGAAACACTGGTACAAATTAAAAATACTGCAAGTAAAAGTGTTGAAATTCTACCGGTGTTTCTTTTCAAATATCAAAATGGAAGTAAATGGAATATTGCTCCAAGCGCCCAAGTTTACACTCCTTGAAAGAGAGCGAGCTTTTTGAAAAATGTCCAGTCTGAAGGTCTAGCACTGCTCCTTCTGGCTAAGTTTAGCATCCATGGTCTTAAATATTCGGAAATGCCATGTGGTCTTTCAATGGTTACTGCCCATGTGAGTGCTCAGTGACCTCTGCATGCATTGACACTGTAGTTTCCCCGCCAAGAAACAACTAAGTATTTTGGCAGTCATTCATAGTGCAGTATATCGCTTCCCTTGCAGGAAAATGTTTAAATTTTCCTCAAAGTTGAATGCTTTTCCTGACTGCACTGTTGCAGATTTGCATTACATCTATGGATGGTTTCACAGCACAGCTCATCATTATCAAGGAAAGTGACTTTGATGCATCCTCCTGTTTAAACTCTCAAACACTCCTCACGCATAATCTTCGACAAAATTTTAGTGACCACTCAGCATACAATGCATGATATCATCACATTCCCACCCTCGATGATTGCCTGTGGATCACGAATTTAAGAATTGTCATCGAAAATAGTTGCACTGTTCGCCTTATCATAAATGATTCGGCTCCCTTCGTTGGACCACTGATGGCATCCACACGTCTCGAACAGCTAGAGCAGTGAAGGATGCTAATAGCTACCAGCGGCATGCAACTACCAGAGGTAATACCGCTGGGCTTGGTGTTGAGAACGACTTTCTTGTATGCAGACTTAAACCGCTTCGTATTTGGGTTGTTTTACGCAACATGCCCGCTAATGCACATTAAAAAATGTTCCGAATGGTCCTGACTTAATCGGTGCTAAGGCAAGTGATCAAGCGACCCCTACACACATACTTCCCGTTAAAGGCCGCTCAAACTGGAGGCACAAATCAGGAAGTCTAAGAACCCAACCTTTCTTGCCCTCTGAAGAATGGGAGTAAACCTTCCTTTTGTGGTGTAAATCTTCCGTTTCTTTATAAATTCCCCCGCAGTCTGCAATCACAGAAATGAATCCTGGCAGTCCCCTGGATACAGTAGTCTCCTCACTCCCTTTTGGTTCGTTGACTTTGTCAAGTTCAGAATATCGACCAGGTCATTAATGACTCGTATAAATTCTTGAGTAGCCTCTGAGCCTTCGAACTCACGAGCCTTAGTCGTGGGTTATCAGCACACAACAGCATACTATTCGCTGCTAAGCGGCTATAAATTTAAGCAGCTAATCTTCCCTTCATTATCTGCTTCTGGTAAGATATGTGGCGTGGTTTAAACTTATTACTAAGGCAGAGTTCGCCTTCCTTGAAGTTTGAGAGCTTCAAAACACTTCTAGAATATGGTGTGCCCTTGGTGCATCATTTGCGTCCTTGTTCTCAAGGTGATCTTAACATGCTTGATGATGTGGCTGGCATCAGGATAAATTCTCACCTGCCAAACGAAGGCACTAGGTGACTAGGTTCACTTTCTGTACACTGTAAATACTATTTATCAAAGAGTATTCAACTGGTACTTTCCGAGGCTCGTTTTCCCCATCGACAATAATTCATTGACCTCCCTTTCAAATTCAATATGGTCACCTTCCATCCCAGTTTCCACATAAACATATCCATGGCACTTTTTCCATTAAAATCCAATTGCTTCCTGATGGCCATTTCATAAAGCTATATGGCAGCATATGCTTTTTCAACAGAAACACTGGCCCTTGCCCTATTGAAATCCTCGGCAGTGAACCTGGTTCTCTTTGAACAGTCTTGTACTACTTAGTGAAGGTTTTAGGTCGAGGTTAGACAAAAAACCACTCCCAGAAATACATATAAGCCCTCGGTGAGTAACTATGCAGTGTAAATGCAAAAGTCCTCAGTTGAGTGCTATAATTCCTCTAATAAGATGATTTTTACCCTCGCTTCTCTTGGCACAAGTATATCCTCGTGAGTCCCCATTATTTTATTCAAGTCATACAATGAGAAAGACTTTCGAGCGATTCCACGTAAATGTCATACCGAATGATAAAATTAAAAAGATAGGTGGAGGCTCCGTTATGGATCTAAATCTCTGCTAGAAGGTCTACACTTGCATTATCAAGTACTAATTTTTGCATGAATTACGTGTGTCTCTGTCGCTAGAGATTTTTTTAGCGCTTACTATAGTTTTTAGCCATATAAGAAATTTAATTAATAAATTCATTTCAAAATTTGTTTCATAAAATACAACTAAGAATAATTTTTTTGTGGGAATCGATTTTACTATCCTTCTAATAACACATTTACGTCCATAGTTGCCATTTTTAGTCCTATTTATATTCTGAAAAATAGTATCTACAATTCAAATACATCATCATGTCAGTCCGTGACGGTTAATATGAATTTATTTCGGTGGAAAACTAATCCGTAGTTGTAAAGAATTCTCCTTTAATATCCAAATCAAGCATGAGATGCTCGACTATTAAGGGACTGAACTGTTTTTGTGGCAACAATACTTTCGGCTCTGGAGCGCCGTCACGGACTGAAATTGTTGCACTATTTAAGGGACACTATACATTACCAGGCCAACAAAGAACTTTCAAATCAGATAAATCAACAATAATTGATTATTAAAAATAGGAAACAATACCACCAACAATATTAAATATTCCATTCTTTTGAAAGCACCAGAAATTTCCATATATGTATAACAGTTAGTTTGGTCTCATGTGCGAGACGTGCGTGTCGTCTTATGATCCCACGCTCGGTGAAGTGTATTGAGAAAAAATGGGGAAAACGGGTGCTGAACGGCAGCGTGAATATATAAAGAGAAAGAAGGAGAAAGGGGAGTATGAAAAAGCAAAGGAGAAGGATAAGCTACGGAAGCAGCAGACAAGACCAATGTTAAATTCCACACACTGAGGAAAGGCGAATACAAAGCAGAAGAATAGGGTCTACAGGCAACATCAGCGTCACCGGGAAAGAGCAAGAGTTATTGGGTCATCTACACCGGTAAGCAGAGTACATTTTATTTTTTCTTTGCGGAATACTCATGATATTACTGTTGAATAAAATCATAGCATGCCACTATTTTCGTTATTCATTTAGGCAAGCCCATCCTCGGATTTCACTGCCTTTGGGAGTCGACAACATTATGGCAAGTGTAAGAAACGAGTAATCGCCTCTTTGCCTGATTTTCCACGGAAACGAAGAGAAATCCTCATTGACGTGGCGAGAGAGAATGGCCTGGAGGTGAAGGACGGTAATCCAAAGGCTGCTGACACGCGCTCATCGAATCGACTGCCTGGCCAAACACGCCAGGCCGTGGTTAAATACTATGAAGACGATTCGATTTCC
Organism: Ceriagrion tenellum; assembly: GCA_963169105.1. Classification (NCBI taxonomy): domain Eukaryota; kingdom Metazoa; phylum Arthropoda; class Insecta; order Odonata; family Coenagrionidae; genus Ceriagrion; species Ceriagrion tenellum. The sequence goes on along the minus strand of OY720642.1, from coordinate 120,371,893 downwards.
TACCAGTGCCTAAGGATAAAGAAATGCAGGAAGATGCAAGTAAATGGAGTCGTGGTTGAAGTTCCAGTGAGATATATGACGGTAACCTTGAAGGAGGCGCATTCCCTCTTCCTCCAAGAGCACGATTTGAGTATCAGCTTTTCCAAATTTGATTGGCTACGCCCGTTTTTGTCTTTTTACAAGGTAATACACCTCATAATTCATGCACATGTATTTTACATGAAAATACGAGATTTCTCCTGAGGGCATTGAACAGCAAAGGTGCTCCATTTAAGATTGAATTTAAGAATTTTATTGCTCAGGTCACGTGTGATCAACAGTCCGCGGAATGTATGAAGTTAGTGTGTTCTCATTGTCCTGGCACCTCCTTCCTTTAACTGACCAATGATCTTGCAAATCAGAGTTAGGAGTGGCATAAGTGGGGCATCGAGGATAAAAGGGCCGTTCTGAAAACTAAGGAAGGCTTAGTTCTTGACTGTCTTAAAGATTTAGATGATTCACTTCCTCATTTTCTTAAACACACGTTTGTGAAAAGACAGCAGAGTAAGGCATTCCAAGATGCGAGACAAAATGTTACTACTAATGTTTTGGTTATTCAGATGGATTTTGCTGAGAATTATTCGTGCAAAAACCAAAATGAAATTCAGAGTGCCCACTGGACCAATAAGATGGTATCTATCTTTACAGCTGTGATCTGGTACCGCCAACAACTAGATGGAGATGTTACCACCACTAAATCCTTTGCTTTGGTCTCTGACTGTACGGACCACGATAAATACGCTGTGTACATGTTGCTTTAATAACTTTGGTGGACCAAATATTTTCCTCCATACCAGGCATTCAGAGAATAATTTTTTTTTCGGATGGGGCAGCAAATCAATTTAAGCAAAAAATTCACTGAGCAATATAACATATTTAGCTGATGCATTTGATGTGTCTATGGAATTTTTTGAGTCCTATCATGGAAAGGGGGCAGTGGATGCAATTGGTGGGCTGGTGAAAAAAATTGTGTGGGCTGTCGTGCGATCAGGGGAAAAGGTGATGAATGACAATGACTTTATGTCAGTGTGCGAAAAAAAGTGCAATAGAATATCTATGTTGAAGATACCGTCTGATGAAGTGTCTAAGTGTTAAGTCTTACTAGACAAACGCTGGACTGAAATCAAGGCAATACCTCGCACACGGGCTGTACACCATGTAAAAGCTGTAAAACCAAATGAGGTATTGTATGCTGAGCTCACTAATGAGTCATCTATGCTCAAAAAACACGTTTTGCTAACTTAATTTTATGGGCTACTGAATGAATGTATTTTATGTATTTTGAAGTTCATATTTTAATTTGAATAGTTTTTAAGCATTTTTAAATAAATGTATTTAGTTTACTTTGAATTGAATACTTTCTTTTGTAAATTTTATGGGCAGAGAATAAATTTATTTCCAAAGGGAATCACAAAAGTCAGTCCGTGACATTTCTGGTCAGTCCGTACGTTGCTTTTCAGGAGGGATCACTCCACAGTAAAATCAGTTATTGGATTCGGCTGTGCAGCATAATGAAATTTACATTAGGAGTATTGAGATGTATCTCACTGACTCTCTGAGTCACTCTTTGTTTCAGAGCAAAACTCTAAGGTTATACTCTGAGCTGAGAGTTTGTTTCATTTTTGTCTCTCCGTGACAGTGATTTCGAAGTCAAGTCAGTCCTGTATTTTTAAGGACACAGTTGTGTATCAACCTGGGTCTAATGTCTCACAAGTGTGTAGCAATTTGGAAGTTGGAAAAATGTAGTATGTCGGTCCATTCACGCTATAGGTGTTCTTGAAGGTTCAAAAACGCCTTGTGACGGTCAGTCTGTGACGCGTGGAATTGCCCTTGCACATTCATGGAAAATCACCCTTTACTGCTCCAATACATCTCCCCACGGTCTCCCCTACAGTTCTAGGGATTAGCCAAATTTGTTTCTAACGGCGGCTATAGAACGGAAGTATGTCTTTGCATCGCATATCAATATTCAGTTGTTATTTTATACTTCCAGATAAAAAATATTCCATACATCGGCATAAATACGCCTTAAGCTTATACTGTTTAGGTAGCTTCTCTGGGAAAATTTGAGAAAATAATATTAAAATGAAATACATCACCATTCCTCAATCAGAGCAATGACTAAAAATGACGATTTTTCTTATCCTGCTATCGGCACTAACTGCCCGAAAAAACATCCTTTACTTTCCTCTGATTGACATAAGACGACTTGACGACCCCTGTTACACTCCAGACATTCCCCGGAGATACTTGTAATAGAGATTCTGTCTAAAGGCGGCTAACTCTCATTAAGGATGTTACGCAAGGGGTAGTAAAATTGGAGGTCAAGGGAGGAGGAATGGGTCAAGGGGGAAGCTGCTTTATGTCGGTCGGCGGCGGCAACCGCCGCCCTTCTACTGTTTCTTCATTCTACGTAGAACAACGTGAGGACGCCCACTCCAGTGGAAGGTTAATCGTCCTTTGAGGACTTCAAACGAACGAGGAAATGATCCGAAGGAGGAATGGAGGGAAAAAAGGTCCCCAGTCTTGCTTCTTTTGGCTTGCGGGAGCTGAGTCGACGAGCGGTGAGCGGCCGCAAGAGGGAGTAAGAGGGGGTGGTTGTCTTCTGAGAGGAATAAGAATGGGAACAGGGGAAATGGTTAGAGGATGAATTCTCACAAAAGGCTACGGCCTTTCCTCTTAATGATGAGAAAATAAATGAAGAAGTAGAGTCTCCCAAACTACCACCAGTGTGTCTCGGGTGAAAACTCTTCTTTTGAGCCGGGGATGAGTATTAGTTGTAATGATTTTAAAAATAGTCCTGTACACTTGTTGGTACACTTGTGGTAGGCAGTTCCACAGGAAGTTCCACGAATGTTTCCCTTCTTTGGATTCACAGATAAGAAAGCAGGGCTTATTTACCGAGTTACTCAAGTGTAGCATAATCTGTTGGCTTTAAAATTTTCTACCAGAGCCATTTTGACTTCGTTTTCACCTATCAGTACTAATTTGTTTTGCAAAGTGCTCTAAATATTCTTACCACGCTAATTTTTTCTCATGACTGGACAATTTACATTTTCTGTCACTTGACACTCACAAGAAAACACTGGACCGTATTTAGCTTGATAACTAGCAATTGTACATGTTCGCGCCTGACATCGCATCTCAGCTTTTGTACTTCTTTTTCATGGCATTACTAATTAACCGCCTGTATTGTTGATACTTATTGATCTGTAACCGTACCACAAAGACAGTTGAATACAGTATAAAAATATCGTTTAGTAATCAAAATACAGTCCACTTCATTCGTACTCAATACGATTGCTCTTACGCTATATTTAACATTCCAATTTATATATACAGGTTCCAAGTTGTGACTAATAACAGCGGGAACATTTGGTCCTTAAATTGCCGGATTAATATCTCCAATGTCTACAGCAAGATTTATCTTCAACGCCTGCATTGCTTTCTGAGCCAGATAAGCATCCTCTACATCAATTGCCAGAATTTCATCACTTACTTCTTCAGTCGGATTGTTATCTCCTACACTACTGTCGGAGTTCCTGCCATCTTGCAGCTCAACGGACCATTAATTTGCGCTTGACCGGTTCATATTCACTTTTATGTCCAAGGTCAGATAAATCCGTACTTATACCTGATACTTTTCCTTAATATTTGCTCGCATTGTGCCAATAAAATGGATTCCAAGGCAAAATATTCGCCGATTAAAAAGAGAGGGAAAATTAAGGCAATTTTAACGAGACTACAAAACTTCATAAATAATTTTGATGAAGCTTCACAAAGTACATTCGAGTTAACAGTAAGACAAGATAAATCGCCAGAACTCTTTTAGAATTTTATTGCAATTCAAAAAGAATTAGATTTGGAGGATAGTGATGACAATCATACATCAGAATGGGAGGCGTTTGAAGAGCAGTTCTTTTCAGTTCAGGCGCACTTCTTAAAGCTTACTCTTGATTCTAGAAGTGAAGACGAGTTAAATAATTTACGTAAAATTCCTTCATCTAATGATAAAAATGGTCATGTTAAACTTCCAACGATTGATTTACCTAAATTCAAAGGAAAGTTTAATGAGTGGTTGCACTTTAAAGATACTTTCGAAGCTTTGATCTGTGATAACCGTCAACTATCACCAGTGCAAAAGTTCCATTATTTATTGTCATCTGTAGAAGGAGAAACTCACGAGCTTATTCATAATTTACATGTCACTAACGACAATTTGAAGTAGAGTGGACTTTAATTAGAAACAGATATCATGATGATAAGAAGTTGATAGTTTCTACTCATGAAACAATTACTCCACATCCCAACCGTTAGCAAAAATACCTCTGGATCGTTGAGGAACTTAATAAATCATGTCCAGTCTAATGTTAATGCAACTGATACACTGAAAATTTATGTACCATTGCTTGAAGTGTTACCTAATCAAATAATTCTGGCTCATATTGATCATGAATCCAGAAAGGAATGGGAATTGCTTTCGCAGTCATTAATGATGCCCACCTTGAAGATAGTGTTAGATTTTTTAGAAAGAAAGTGCAAAGTTTTGGAAACTATCAGTGCTACTGCTGATAAGTCATTTTATGGAACTAACTCAAGTTCAAAACATTATGCAAAATGACAGCATTCATGTGTATCTGTTAATATTAAGTGTGTACGCAGGATTGCACATCATTTGAAAGAATGTTCAGAACTTTTGCAGATGGAAGTGAATAAACGAAGGTTGTTAGTTAAACAACAAAAATTATATTTAATTGCTTGGACAAGTATTCACCTGATCACAAGTGCTCATCCTTTACATGTAGGAAGTATGATAAGAAACATCATACTTTATTACACTTTGATAACCCAACTTTAAATCCAACTAAAGGTATTGATGGAAATAGCTTCGCTTCAAACAGGTACATACATAGGTACATAGGTGAAATAATGGGGCACCCAAGATGATCTCATCAATACCAACGAATAGCAGTTATTGCACTTTAAAAGCCAGTTGCTGTTCACAAGTAACGCTATCTACAGCTATTATTCTAGCTTGAAATCAGCAAGGACAATATTGGCAGTACAGAGCGTTGCTGGATTCCGCATCTCAAGTTCATTTTGTGACTGACACCTTAGCCCAGAAACTGCAATTATATCAATGTAAGGAGCATACTACATTGCAAGGGGTTCATGAAGTGAAGGCAGAACTACGCACAAATTATCACTGCATATAAAATATCGAATATATAATTACTCAGCAAACGCTAAATTTGCAGTACTTCGTCGAATACCAGGTTTACTACCCAATTCATATGTGGACATTGCTAACTTGGACATTCCACCGGATCTATGGCTGGCAGATAAACATTTTTATCAACTCAATCACATTGACTTACTGGTAGGTGTACAAGTGTTTTATGAGACAATAATACCAAATAAATGGAGGAAATCAGGTGAATTTCCTACTATTCAGGAAACGCTGTTTGGTTGGACGGTTGCTGGACTCACACCTACAACACCATCTACTCAGTGACCACAACTTGTTGCGCATTGTCTTCAATCCGAGCCATCGTTAGAAGAGTTTCTACAAGGGTTTTGGAGTATTGAATCAATTCAACGACTTCTAATATCAGAAGAAATGTAATGTGAACGACATTTCACTGATAATACCGCTCGTCAGACTGATGGAATATTTGTAGTTAGACTTCTGACAAAGCTGAATCCCAATGAGCTAGGAAAATCCAAACACACTGCCCAACGATGATTGATGCTATTGAGAATCGCCCCCGTAAGGATCCCAAACTTTCAGAAGGTTATCAGGAATGTTTAAACAAGTATGCAGAACTTGGGCATGTGGAACAGACCACATGTAAGATAGACGACTTATGTTTTTACATACCACATCATCCGGTTCTCAAGGCTTCTAGCAAAACTACATCATTGCGGGTAGTATTTGATTATTAGTGCTAAAACATCTTCAGGTCTGTCCTTGAATGACATTTTAATGGTGGGACCTACGATTTAACATGACCTATACAGCATTTTTCTAAGATTTCGTACAAACCAAGTAGCTCTGGTTGCAGCCATTGAAAAGATGTATCGGCAAATAGTAGTTCACCCAGAAGACAGGAATTTGCAGAAAATATTGTGGAAAAATTCTCCTGAAGAGGAAATAGAAGAATATCAGCTTACAACAGCTACCTACGGCACAGCTTCAGCTCCGTTTTTGGCCACACATTGTTTGAACCAACTGGGAAAAGAAAATGAAGAAACCTATCCTCGCACGACAGATATTATTCATAAAGACTTCTTCATGGATGATTTACTCACTGGTGCTTCCACAGTCCAAGAAGCATCACAAATTTATGGGGAATTGTCATCACAACTAATGACAGCTGGTTTTCCTTTGCGGAAATGGTCTTCTAACTCACCTGAGCTATTAGCAGCAATTCCATCGGAGCTATGTGAAACAAAACTGCCCTTATCATCAGGAGATGACAACATCACAACGCTGGGATTGAAATGGGATCCAGTCAGTGATCAATTTAAGATAAAGGCAAAGGTGATACCACTTGACCACAAATCAGCCCATTCCGTTTTGACGATGAATAAGCGACAAGTGATGTCTATTGTATCCACTATTTTTGAGCCACTTAGATTAATCAGTCTAGCAGTCATAACCTATAAATATTCCTTCAAGCTCTGTGGCAAGAAAAACTAGGATGGGATGAGACACTTCCAACATCATTATGTCACAATTGGATTAATCTCTCTGAAAAAATGTCAAATTTAACAGATATAAAAGTGAATCGCAAGGTTCTTACTGATGATTTTGCTACCATCACAGGTACCAGAAAACATAACATTGAAATTCATGGTTTCTGTGATAGCAGTGAAAGAGCGTATTGTGCATACCTGTACATTCGTTCCGTGGACAGTAAGGGAATATGCTGGACGGAGCTGTTATGTTCAAAATCAAAAGTTTCTCCAATTAAAAGGTTAACGCTACCACGGTTGGAGTTGTGTGGGACATTGCTCTTGACAAAACCTTATGAGAAGACTATAAGTGCTCTAAATCTTAATATACATCAAACCTTTATGTGCAGTGACTCTACTATAGTTCTAACCTAGATAGCTAGAATTCCCACCACATGGAAAACGTTTGTTTGCAACAAGGTTTCCATCATTCAAGAACTTACTGAGAACACTCATTGGAGACATGTACCCTCAAACAATTATCATGCAGATCTTATCTCAAGAGGATTATCTGGTTGTGAGCTCAAAGCGGCAAGACTTTGGTGGCATGGCCCGGAATGGCTTAAACTTGAAGTAACTTGCTGGCAAACATTAAATGTACAATTATTCTCTATATTTAACCTGAAAGTAAAGTTATGCATATTTCTACAGTTATTGAACAAGAAGATTGGACCAAAAGATTTCTACACTGCACAAGCTTCTCCGAGAGACACCTTACTGTAAGAGAATCATTTTAAATATTAGGACGCTTAGACAAAATCGTCAAGCATCATTCCTCACTTCACAGGGACTAAAAGGTGCCTTGTTAACCTGCACTATATTTGTGCAACGTATGTCATATGAACGGGTACTCAAGAATCTACTCAATAACCAAGAGATTTCCAATAAAAGCAAATTAAGAAGTCTTACTCCAATATTAGACACTGACTCCGGCGTTACTCTGTGGAACTCCTTCATTTTGATAATAAAAAACACTTGGTTGTTATTCCACACTTTATTGTAAGGAAACGACCCGGGTTTCAGCATGCTGAAACCGCGGAAGGAATTACTCGCGAATGACTGAAGAAACATTCATTAAGCTATTGAGTTACGTAGAGCTCAGTATTACAAAAAAAGAAACCTGCATGAGGCTGTTACACTAAGGTTTCTTGCCACAGGAGAGAGCTTCCAGAGCATGGACTACCAAACTAGATTGTCCAAGTCGTTCCTCAGTGGCTGCATCCCAGAAGTTTGCACTGCTATTTACAGGGCTCTTAAGGCAGAGTACTTAAAGGTACAAATGACTACATATTTTTCCAGTTCCGGACAGCTACAGTCCAGAAATCGTTTACAGTTGTTGCCTCAAAGCTGTGGAATGACTTGCCTAAACTGGTAAAAGACAGTGCATCACTGGTAATATTTAAGAGAAAGATTATCACACACTTACTTTCTGGAATGCTGACCATGTAACTCATTTATCAGTTCATTGATGTGATTAATGCCCATTGTTGCGTAAGAAGAAGCAATTCAGTTCCTTTTTTTTCTTTTCATTTGTTAAGCTAAATTTTCTTTTTAAAAGTTGTGTTATTTGTTTATTGATATGTTTAATGTTCGTTTTTTTGTTAGAAGAAGAAATTCAGTTCTTTTTCTACATTGCTAAATGATAATGTTGTATATGTCTATTGTTAGCAATTTATATGATAACTTCCCTTTTTTGTTTCCTGATTGGCTTATTCACATATTAATTGTCTTGCACACCACTGTATTTCATTTCTATGTTCCAAAGGAGTTCACTCCTAGAAAAATAAACGAGTTTATTATTATCATATATATTATTTCTACTGTATAGATACCTTTTTCTCAACTTATACGCAACCAAACTCTACAAATGAGGTACCAAAATGCACAGAATTTATCAGAGAACATGCGACGGCATATCTTACTTCCTAAATATTGCTATTGTTTCCTAAAATTGGTTTTAAAAAATGGCCCTTGATATTTCTCTTAGGGGATGAGGCGATCCGCCATCTTGACGTCACGCACTTGCTCCATGGTGCAGAGCAAACCTTTATTTCAGGATATTTAATTGATACCAATTTAGTTTCAGATACATATTATTATATTTTTTGCAATATAACGCGCTTTCAACATATTATTTCAAGTTAACACAGAAAGGTCTTGGACTCAACACGTACTCAGTCTATGGCGAACCATTTTCTGTCTCTCTTTCTCTGGCACCCTCTTTTCTTTGTTTTCGTGTCTTGGTTATGGTGGAATGTTCGAGAGGTAAACCGGTAAATATTCCTGACGTTAACGGCGCACAAACTGATACGTTTGTTCATTTGCAACAATATCTCGCATTCTTTAAATAACTTTTATCAAAATGCGGCTGATTCCACATTCAAGTCTCCTGTTGATACGTAAGTATGAGTCATCATGTGCGTCTAACCTTGGTGTTTCAACGGTCTAACTGTTTCCTTTACTTTGACAGGGCCGCCATGAAGTACTATTTCACTTAAATATTTCCACGGAGAAATTCGCAATTCTTCTTTGGAACATCTAATACTCTATTCAGTACATGTGAGTATACACCTTTGTATTGTTTATGTACCCTGCCTTTGTATTGGTTATGTAGCCCACATGTATTGGTTATGTAGGCTTCATGCCTGCATGTTGTGTTACAATATTTGCATCCTATACATTCCTTTCAATCTCATCCTTGCAGCCTATTCATTCCTATAAATCTCATCCGTACACTGCCTCTGTTACAGACTTATTACAAGCAGCATGCCCAAAAAGAGGACACTGACTGTGGCTTCTGAAAGGCGACGCAGGAAGCAGGCTGCCTTAAATGAGGACTCATCCCAAAGGCAGCGGAGGTTAGCAACCTTACGCAGCAACACCAGAAACCTCAGGTACCAGCAAACTAGCCAAACACCAACAACGGCTGAACCACAGCCATCAACATCAGCGGCTGTACCTCAGCCACAGCCATCAACATCAGCGGCTGTACCTCGGCCACAGCAATTAACAGTTGCAACTCAGCCACAGCCATCAACAGTTGCAACTCAGCCATCAACACAGCAGCAAAAACCTCCGCCCATTCCAGACAACAGTGACAACCCACCATCAATGCAAAGGGACTATATAGAGAGGATAAGACATGATATTAATAGGAAACGTGTTCAAGAACGTCTGCCCAGAGTATACTGTCATGCTTACCTCCTACGATCTGACAATGACGTTCAAACACACACTGTTGGCTCCATGACTCAGTTATGCAGGTATTGTCATGCCAAATTATTTAGAGGGGAATTACTTGAGGGCTCATCTTCCATTTGTTGCCACAAAGGTAAAATAAAGTTACCTGAAGTGGCAGTTTGTGATGAACTAAGGAACTTAATTACTGCGAATGATGCCAAAACTCAGAATTACCTTAAACATGTTCGCAATTACAATAATGCATTTGCATTTGCTTCTGTTCAAGTGAATACAGTCAACATACCAGGGAGGGGGGCATTTTGCTTTAAAATTAACGGACAGATTTATCATCAAGTTAGCAGTCTACAGCCTATGGAAGGTCATGCACCAGGTTACGCAGGCCTTTTCATCATTGACACAGAGGATGCATTGCAACACCGTCTGAATCATGAGGCCAACAGGGAGTGTGATGCAGAAATAATGACACTTTACAATCCATGTTGGAACGGAACAATCCCTATGCTCAAATGTTTCACTTCCTTAAGGATTCCATTACAGATGCATCTGTTCTCAAATTAAATGTCTCTGTTGATAATGCTTTTGACCCCAGACGATACAATGTCCCCACTGCAAGTGAAATTGCTGCTATATTCACCAGTGTTGATGGCGCTCCCCCAGGAAAGTTTGACTTTGTCGTCTACTCCAAGGCTACTCCAGGCTTCACAAAAATATCTTATCTGAATCCTCACAGTGATCCAATGTGTTATCCATTATTATTTCCATGTGGAGACAGCGGTTGGAAGCCAGGTATGCCACATGTTAATGTTCACAGGACGGCAGTAAGAAATGCTACAACTCACTTACAATATTACTGTTACCGGCTTGCGCTCAGAGGTAATTTCAGTCTACTTCATTCTTCTGGCAAACTATTCCAACAGTACGTTGTGGACAGTTACGTTAAAGTTGAAGGTTCACGCGTTGCCTTCATCAGATCTCATCAAAAAGAACTGAGAGCTGAGACCTACAAAGGTTTAATTGATTTCATGAACACTGATGCAAATCAACGCGGAGCTCAAGCAGGAATTCCTGTTGTATTACCTTCTTCATTCATAGGAAGTCCGAGAAACATGCTTCAAAATTATCAAGATGCTATGAGTATAGTCACTCGGTTCGGCAAACCAGATATATTTTTGACATTTACATCTAACCCAAAATGGCCGGAAATCACTTCTGAGCTTAAGCCGTACGAGACCGCTCAGAACAGACCATATTTGGTTACGCGAGTGTTCAACTTAAAATTGAGGGGTCTACTGGATGATTTGTTCAAGGGACATATTTTTGGATTAGTCATTGCAAATGTTTATGTAATTGAGTTCCAAAAGCGAGGTTTGCCTCACGCCCACATTCTTTTCATTCTAAGAGATTCCGATAAATTTCGTAACGAAGAATCTGTCGATTTAATTGTGTGTGCGGAAATTCCCAATTCACAACAAAATCCACGCTTATACAACATTGAAAAGGAATGCATGGTTCACGGACCCTGCGGAGATTACAACAGAAATAGTATTTGCATGAAAGACGGCCAATGTAGTAAAGGATTTCCCAAGGAATTTGTTAATGAAACTAATATAAACGTTAACGGCTACCCCATGTATCGTAGAAGAGATAACGGTGTTCGGATTACTGTGGGACCTCATACTGTCGACAACCGTTGGATTGTCCCCTACAATCCATACCTCTCACTAAAGTACGACGCTCACATTAACGTCGAGGTGTGTTCTTCGGTCAGATCAGTGAAATATCTTTACAATTACATATACAAGGGTCATGATTGCACTTCTGTGCAATTGAGAAGCGATGCTGAAGGTCAACAAGTTGAAACCATAGATGAGGTTAATCTTTTCCTAAATTGTCGGTATGTCAGTCCCCCAGAGGCGATGTGGAGGCTTCACGAAAGGAAACTTTTCCATCGCTCTCATTCTGTGCAGCGCCTGCCTGTGCACCTTCCTGACGAACACACTATTTTCTTCCTTGCCGATGAAGACCTGCAGAACGCCGTAGCGAGGGAGACCAAGCTTACTGCTTTTTTCCTTCTCTGCCAACGTGAGGAAGCTGCCAGGCAGTACTTCTACGTGCAAATTCCAGAGTACTACACTTGGAACAAGGGCGTGTGGAAGCACCGTAAACGGTTCGCCAATACCATTGGACGAATGTACACTGTCAACCCTCAAGACCGTGAGAGACATTTCTTGCGACTCCTTCTACTGCACGTCAAGGGACCGCGCAGTTATGAAGATCTCCGAACAGTCGACGGAACACTCTGTGCGTCCTTCCAGGAGGCTGCCGAAAGATTGCACCTACTAGACAACGATCAAGAATGGATTCGGTGCTTAGAGGAAGCCGTTGCATCCAAAATGCCCTCACAGCTTCGACAACTTTTTGCTGTCATTTGCCATTTTTGCTCTGCCAGCAATATTCCTCAACTATGGGAAACCTTCCGGGAACCTCTATCCGAAGACTTCGTACGGAACTACGATGAAGCGGCAAGTACTAATCGAGCGTTGAACAGCTTGGATAATATTTTCCAACAGCATGGGAGATCTTGTGAGGATTTCGGATTGCCCAAACCTACACCCTACGAGGACACAACTGACACGGACAACGCCGGAGAACAGGCTGCTCTAGGACTAGAAGCCTACGCAAAGCTCAACGTCGAACAGCGACAACTTGCGGATGAAATCCTCAACGCCGTTCGCTCCGGTCAACACCAGTCCTACTTCATTGATGGGCCCGGAGGTACAGGCAAAACGTTCCTGTATGCAACACTTTGCTACATACTCAGGGGCGAGGGTAAAACGGTGTTACCGGTGGCGTGGACAGGTATTGCTGCAAATTTGTTGGCTGGTGGACGCACCAGTCATTCCTTATTTAAATTGCCAGTACCTATACTGGACACATCGGTCTCCAGCTTGCAAAGTCACTCCAAGCAAGCACAAATTATCAGAAACTCATCTTTGATAATTTGGGATGAAGTCTCAATGGTGCCAAAAGACGCTTTAAATGTCGTGGACCGCCTCCTGAAAGAAATCTGCAATAACAACCTTCCTTTCGGTGGTAAAATAATTGTATTCGGGGGAGACTTCAGGCAGGTGTTGCCCGTGGTAAGGCACGGAAACCGTACCACTATTGAAGAAAGATCGAAGGCTTTCCCGGCGTATGGTATCGAGGAAGTCAATGCGGGTTTTCCACCGGGTCAGGTTGTCCATGTCTGCCGACGTTTCGATGACCGAGTTGCTCATCGTCTTCAGGGCATGTCAATTTTCGGAAGTGGTCCACCTTATATAGGGTCCATTTGGCGCGTCAGCCTGGGCAGGTGTCACCTGATTGGCTGGATTTTTCCCGCCTTTTTTCTCGGGCTTCTCGGATGCTTCTCAGTACTGGCTTCCAAGAATTACTGAGTGAGTATCCCGCGTCTCGGTTCATAGTTGTTTCTCTCATCCTGATTTCGATCGCTTCCCTCGTCAGCCTTTGCCAAAACTTGTCGATGCGGGAAAGAACTTTCGTTTCTTCCCAGCAGATCTGCTGGGAAGAAACCATGCTTTTGAAACCATGTTTTTCACCATGCTTTGACCACCACGTATTTCAAGTACGATGGAGAATTCTATGAACAGACCGATGGTGTGGCCATGGGCTCCCCGCTCTCTCCGGTGATAGCTAATTTCTTCATGGAAGACTTTGAAGAAAAAGCTCTCTCCTCGGCTCCTCTACGACCCAGGTGCTTCTATCGGTATGTGGACGATACCTTCATTGTGTGGCCTCATGGAGCTGCTACCCTCAGCCTCTTTCTTGACCACATGAACGGCCTTAATTCAAACATCCAATTCACCATGGAGACGGAGAGGGACAAAAAGATTCCTTTCCTTGACATCCTCATCCACCGCAAGGAAGATGGAAGCTTGGGCCATAGCGTCTACAGGAAGCCAACGCACACAGACCTCTATCTGAATGGACGAAGCCATCACCACCCCTCTCAGAGATCGGCAGTTTTGTCGACACTCATCCACCGGGCGAAAACCATTTCCGACTCGGAGAGTCTTCCCAAAGAGATAAGGTACCTCAAGAAGACGTTCCAACACAACGGATACAACGGCAAGGAAATTTCCATGGCCCTGAAAAGGGCCTTCACTACCCGTGACGATAAGACAAAGGAAAAGGAAGATTGCCAGAAACCACTGGCCAGGGCCGAACTACCTTTTGTCTCCACAATTTCGGGAAAAATCGGCCGAATACTGAGGAGATATAACATTGACGCATATTTTCGCCCTCCCTCCAAGCTTAGGAACCAACTTGTGACGGCCAAGGACCCTTGCGGCTTCCAGACCCCCGGGATATACGAGATACCATGCACATGCGGCCTTGTGTATGTGGGAGAGACAGGGAGGACCATCGCCACAAGGATCAAAGAACACCAACGGCACTTCAGACTCTGCCAACCGGAAAAGTCCGCCGTGGCCGAACACAGCATCTCCCGAAACCATGTCATCTGCTGGGAAGAAACGAAAGTTCTTTCCCGCATCGACAAGTTTTGGCAAAGGCTGACGAGGGAAGCGATCGAAATCAGGATGAGAGAAACAACTATGAACCGAGACGCGGGATACTCACTCAGTAATTCTTGGAAGCCAGTACTGAGAAGCATCCGAGAAGCCCGAGAAAAAAGGCGGGAAAAATCCAGCCAATCAGGTGACACCTGCCCAGGCTGACGCGCCAAATGGACCCTATATAAGGTGGACCACTTCCGAAAATTGACATGCCCTGAAGACGATGAGCAACTCGGTCATCGAAACGTCGGCAGACATGGACAACCTGACCCGGTGGAAAACCCGCATTGACTTCCTCGATACCATACGCCGGGAAAGCCTTCGATCTTTCTTCACACACCTCTACGGGGAGGAGATATACCGCTGGATTTGCCAACTCGGAGAACTTCGAAAGGAGAAGGCGAGTCTCTTCAGCTCTCTTGCCTTCCTCCTTCGCTGTCGCGATGAAGAGACTATACCAACTTTTGCGGTCGTGCGGTCATCCGTCGACTCACCTGCTGTTCGACGAATCCTGAAGCGTACGAGCATGGCCATTGTCCGGGAACGCATTCATGACAAGAGGAGACGCTTGGACCGATGTGCCAAGACTCTCAAGGCGCTCCACCTTCGCCTCGCAGCCATACTCTCACCGCTGGATTGGGAATACATTGACCGCGCCACGGCCGCACTTGAGGAGTTACTTCTCACCAAGGAGACGGAGAGACTGAAACAGAAATTCGACCGTCTACCATCCACCAAGACGTCCACTCAATCACTAGACCCCCAAAAACTGGTGATTAACCTGAGCGACTTGAACCTCGACGATCCCACAATCACCGTTCTTTCCAGGGGTCTCAACTTCGCTCCAGCTCCTAGGACCATTCCTCACACTGACTTCATCAGTGGGATTGAACCAGCCGTACGGAAACTCCCGATTGACTTGGCAGAGGAAGCCAGGGCGGAAATTTCCATGGCCCTTAAAAGGGCCGTCCCTCCCCGCCCTAATATCTCTAGGGCCGAGCAAGCTGCCATACGTTCGCTGCGCAACAACAAAGCGATCAAAGTACTTCCAGCGGACAAAGGAAACGCCACCGTTCTTATGAACACTATAGGATACGGCCAGAAGATTCGAGATATTCTCCAAGACCAAGCATATCGGCGAATTTCTAAAGATCCAACGGACGCCGTTACGAGGAAAACCATCACCTTGATCAAGAGCTCGAGCCTTCCATCAGACATAGCCAAGAATCTACTACCTCCAGCACCAGCTCCCCCTAGGCTGTATGGTCTACCAAAGATTCATAAGGAAGGCGTCCCCCTGAGACCGATTGTGAGTGCCATTGGTTCACCAACATACAACCTGGCCAAATTTCTCACAGGGATCTTGCAGCCACATGTTGGACGCTGCGAACACCATATTAAGAATTCTTCAGAGTTCGTGAAGAAACTTAAAGACATCCACCTGGAAAAGGAGGACATAATGATCTGCCTCGACGTGGTGTCCCTTTTCACCCGTGTGCCGCTGAACGAAACTCTGAAATCCTAAAGCAAAAACAATCTATGTGTGCGCATATTACAGACCACCAGATACCCATATAACCTCAATATTTGAACTAGAAAGTCAACTCAGTAAATTAACCACTCAAAAAAACGACTGTCATATTATAATCGGTGGGGATTTCAATCTTCCGTCCATAGACTGGGACACGTACAGTTTTATCACTGGGGGGAAAGACAAAGACCTTTGTGAGTCACTCCTGTATACATTCACATCTCACTCACTACATCAATTAGTCACTGCTCCAACTAGAGGGAAAAATACACTTGATCTTTTAGCGACAAATATTCCACACATAGTTGTAAACATAGGTACGGATAAGGGAATAAGCGACCACAAGATAGTTAAAGCTAATTTTTCCGTGAGCATGATCAAGAAACATAATCCACAAAGAAAAATCTACTTATATAATAAGGCTGACTACGAAGGTATGAAACGAGAGTTCCAAAAGTCATTTACTAATTTTCAAAAAATAAGTATCAACAGTAATACTGAGGTTTTGTGGAATACTTTCCTCAACGTTACACGATCAGTAGTTAGCAAATACATACCAAGTAAATGGAAAAGAGCCAATGCAGAGCCTAGGTGGTATAACGCGGAGGTTAGAAAAACATTAAAGCACCAAAGAACATGTCATGCTAGGTTAAAAAGGGCAAAAATTAACAAATCCTCCGAAGAACTATACACAGTCACCGAAAATTACAAAATATCTAAACTCTTAGCAAAAAAAGCGTGCCGAAGGGCGTTAGCTGATTTCAAAAGTAAATTACTGGGAGAACAATTGAACGATAATCCCAAGGCATTTTGGTCGTATGTTAGGGACACTCAAGGAAATAAATCAACAGTACACACGCTTAAGAATATCAAAGGGGAAAAGATAACCAACAGTCTACAAAAAGCCAGTTCGTTAAACTCATTCTTCAAAAGCATTTTCAGTACTTATACACCACATCTTTTCGATCCGCAGCCAGTTCGTTCCCAAACATGTATGCCTGAAATTATTATAAATTGTCGCGGCATAGAACAGCAGCTAAAAAATATTAACCCCAACAAATCCCCCGGTCCAGATCAAATACCTGCTCGCGTATATAAAACAATGGCATCAGACATAGCGCCTTACTTAGAATTAATATTTACCAAATCTTTAGTAGATCATGTAGTGCCTAAGGACTGGAGAGTAGCAAATGTCACACCTATATTCAAAAGCGGCGACAGGGAAGACCCTAGTAACTATAGGCCTATTTCTCTCACATCCATTTCCTGTAAGGTATTTGAACACATAATCGTAAGCTCCATTATGAGTCATTTAGATAGGGAGGAATTGTTAATAAATAACCAACACGGATTTCGAAAGGGTAGATCTTGCGAAACCCAATTGGCCCTCTTCGTTCATGACATCTTGCTCTCGGGTGAAAATAATGTCCAAGTTGACGCGATATTCCTCGATTTTAGGAAAGCTTTTGATAAGGTACCTCACGTTAAGTTGCTCTCAAAACTAGAAGCATATGGAATAGATAAAAACATTATTAGTTGGATTAATCAATTCTTACATGGGCGGGAACAAAGGGTTGTCATAGACGGTATCATGTCAAACACAGTTAGCGTTACATCGGGTGTTCCTCAGGGAAGTGTAATTGGTCCACTTTTATTTCTCTTGTACATTAATGATATTAGTAACGTCGTTAAAAGTAAGCTTAGACTCTTCGCAGACGACGCGGTTGTGTATAGGGATATTAACAATTCCGAAGATAGCGACTCGTTAACAATCGACCTACTTGCTATTCATGCTTGGTGCGAAAAGTGGCAGATGGAACTAAACATAAAAAAGTGCGTAGCAGTCAGCTTTTGGAAAAAGAAAAATTGGCCATTTAGGGCATACAGAATTAAAAATACAGAAATTATCCACGCCGAGTCTGTTAAGTACTTAGGAGTCACAATTAGTCACGACCTATCTTGGGGAAAACATATTAGGGAAATATGCGGTCAAGCATATAGGAAGCTAGGCTTTATCAAGAGAGTACTCGGAAAATGTGATGAGAAAGTGAAAGAACGTTGTTATTTTTCAATCGTTAGGCCTCATCTGGAATATGCTGTTAGTGTATGGGATCCATACGAAACGGGCTTGATATCAGAGTTAGATCGCGTACAGCGAAGAGGAGCTAGGTTTGTGAAACGATGCTACGATAAGTTGGCTAGTGTGTCTGGACTGTTAGAAGAATTAGGATGGGAATCGCTATCACAGCGTAGATTAAATTATAGGCTTAACCTCCTAAATAAATTTCAGGAAAATCATTTTACTGACGACGTAAAAAACATACTATTAACCCCTTCGTACTACGGCAGATTAGATCGCGCCAATAAAATTAGAGAGCTAGATTGTAGAACCGATCGGTATAAAATGTCATTTTTTCCGCGTACCATTCGGGACCATAACAGCTGTGATCGTCGTCATGAATAGTTCGAGTATTGACAATAGGCAGGCAGTTAATCTTTCTCATTATATTCTCCTCTTTCTTATTTATGCATGATATTTTGAATCTGTAGTAGTAGTCTTTGTATCCCTTGCATGTTAGAACGATTGGAGATACAATGTTTCTTGGGTATTAGATTTGTAATTGGCGCTTTGCATGTGTGGTACGCGGGTTTTTAATGTAATGTCGGTGTTCTACCATATCATTCATGCATGCCTGGTGCGAAAGCACCCCCTGCCACACACCCTTTGGGTGGCTTGCAGGGTATGACGTAGATGTAGATGTAGATGTAGATGAAACTCCTGAGTGAGAAATTCGACCCCGACACGGTGAGACTTTTTCACCATGCTTTGACCACCACGTATTTCAAGTACGATGGAGAATTCTATGAACAGACCGATGGTGTGGCCATGGGCTCCCCGCTCTCTCCGGTGATAGCTAATTTCTTCATGGAAGACTTTGAAGAAAAAGCTCTCTCCTCGGCTCCTCTACGACCCAGGTGCTTCTATCGGTATGTGGACGATACCTTCATTGTGTGGCCTCATGGAGCTGCTACCCTCAGCCTCTTTCTTGACCACATGAACGGCCTTAATTCAAACATCCAATTCACCATGGAGACGGAGAGGGACAAAAAGATTCCTTTCCTTGACATCCTCATCCACCGCAAGGAAGATGGAAGCTTGGGCCATAGCGTCTACAGGAAGCCAACGCACACAGACCTCTATCTGAATGGACGAAGCCATCACCACCCCTCTCAGAGATCGGCAGTTTTGTCGACACTCATCCACCGGGCGAAAACCATTTCCGACTCGGAGAGTCTTCCCAAGGAGATAAGGTACCTCAAGAAGACGTTCCAACACAACGGATACAACGGCAAGGAAATTTCCATGGCCCTGAAAAGGGCCTTCACTACCCGTGACGATAAGACAAAGGAAAAGGAAGATTGCCAGAAACCACTGGCCAGGGCCGAACTACCTTTTGTCTCCACAATTTCGGGAAAAATCGGCCGAATACTGAGGAGATATAACATTGACGCATATTTTCGCCCTCCCTCCAAGCTTAGGAACCAACTTGTGACGGCCAAGGACCCTTGCGGCTTCCAGACCCCCGGGATATACGAGATACCATGCACATGCGGCCTTGTGTATGTGGGAGAGACAGGGAGGACCATCGCCACAAGGATCAAAGAACACCAACGGCACTTCAGACTCTGCCAACCGGAAAAGTCCGCCGTGGCCGAACACAGCATCTCCCGAAACCATGTCATCTGCTGGGAAGAAACGAAAGTTCTTTCCCGCATCGACAAGTTTTGGCAAAGGCTGACGAGGGAAGCGATCGAAATCAGGATGAGAGAAACAACTATGAACCGAGACGCGGGATACTCACTCAGTAATTCTTGGAAGCCAGTACTGAGAAGCATCCGAGAAGCCCGAGAAAAAAGGCGGGAAAAATCCAGCCAATCAGGTGACACCTGCCCAGGCTGACGCGCCAAATGGACCCTATATAAGGTGGACCACTTCCGAAAATTGACATGCCCTGAAGACGATGAGCAACTCGGTCATCGAAACGTCGGCAGACATGGACAACCTGACCCGGTGGAAAACCCGCATTGACTTCCTCGTACCACTATTGTAGAGAGTAACGTGAAGAGATCGCCTTTGTGGTCTCATATTCAAACCAGAAAATTAACTAAAAATATGAGAGCTCATGAAGATTCACAATTCAGTGCTTGGCTCATAAAATTAGGGAACGGAACGCTGCAAAACCAAATCGACATTTCATGTGATGCTATCAAAATTCCAAAGCGATGCTACGTCCCTGAGTCCGATTTTGTCCGTGAGGTTTTCCAGACTGATGTAATTAACGAGGAAAATGTTAACAATTACTTAGATCGAGCAATTTTGTGCCCGAAAAATGAGGATTGTGATGCCATTAACAACCATGTTGTCGAAAAGGTTGTTCACGGAGCGTGTAAAACTTATTTCAGTCATGATTCTATTCAGAGTGATAACAGCGACCCCAGTCTGTACCCAGATGAATTTCTCCACAGTATTACTCATTCCGACCTACACAAATTAGTGCTTAAGGAAAATACAACCGTTATGCTTATCAGAAATTTAAATGCTATAGCTGGACTTCTTAACGGCACCAGAATGGTCATAACAAAATTGGGAGACTTTACAATTACCGCGAAAATAATCGATTCCGGCAAGATTGTCCTCATCCCAAGAATACAGTTAACGCCGTCGGATCCCACCATGCCTTTTCATTTGACTCGCAGACAATTTCCCATTAAGGTTTCCTATGCGATGACTATTATCAAGGCTCAGGGTCAGACTTTGCAAAGAGCTGGCTTATTCCTGCCTGACCCTGTATTCTCTCATGGCCAACTTTATGTAGCATTCTCTAGGGTAAAATCTTTTCAAAATATTTTTGTAAATATTAAGGAAAACGCTAAACAAGTATTAACAGAGGATAGTGTAATTACTTCCAATGTTGTGTTTAAAGAGGTCCTCTGACCTCAATTTGTACATGAACATTCCAATTAAATTTGTACATAAGACCCTGCCTTTTTTTTCTACATTTTAAAATTAGAAACGCGCCTATCCCTCTGTGGACCTGCATTGAAAAGAGCGGAGGAAGCCCGCTGGGAGCAGGCGCATCACGCTCGTTATTATTATTATTATTATATTTCTGATGGTGATTTTAACTTATTACCTTTATGTAAGATCTAACATCTCACCTTTCATATATTTTTTATCCTCCTCAGACATTATCAATGGAAAGATGTAAGAAATACTAGAGTTCAATGAATTATTTAACCTAGAGCAAGTTGATACACACATGAATTAAGCATATGATTCTTCGTTTATGAGATGATATTGAGCATAGGCAAACAGTTGCAGACAATTGTGCATTATCAATAATTTATTTTAAAATACATATTTTTTAATTTGCATTTACCATATCACACTTTTCATTACAAACACTTACTTTTTCATGCCTTGTAAACACTAACTCACTTAAAAAATTCACTTTGTTAACAGTTTCCATCGACCAAAGAAGAATGGTGTGCCATTTCGGAAAAATTTCACAATAGGTGGCAATTTCCCAACTGTTTGGAATCTATTGATGGGAAGCACATCACTTTCCGCGCAGCGAGGGCCGATGGAGCATTTTACCGAAATTACAAAGGAACGGACTCAATAGTGCTTCTGGCATCGGTGGATGCAAACTTAAATTTTATATTTACAGATATCGGCTTTAATGATCGTTTAAATGACGCGGCTGTCCTGCACCGATAACATCTTATGAGGGTGATTGAGGAGGCAGAAAGGCATCTTCCAGCAGATAGCATAATAGGGGTCAATAGGAAACTGCTATACGTGATCATAGGTGACGACGAATTTCCTCTGCAAAGACACATAATGAAACCCTTTCCGTTAAACACAAGAGTCAGACGTGAAAAACTTTTTATCTACCGACTCAGTAGAGCTAGGAGAATCGTTGAGCATGCTTTCAGCGTATTAGCAAACAGATTCAGGGTGTTTTTATCTTCAATGGACTTAAAAGTGGAGACAGTTCAATTGGTGATACAGGCTAGTACCGTACTGCACAACTTCTTGATGACTAACAGCCCACAATACACAGAAGAATGCACAAATATGGTCGAATTGCAGACAAATCCAACGCCAAATAATAGAGGTTCACAGTCTGCCAGGGATATCAGGGAAAGTTTTGCTGAGTACTTCACCAACGAAGGGAAGGTACCTTGGCAAGATGAAAAAATATAAAATGAAAAACATGTCAGAGCAAACTGTTACATTTTGTTTTTGTTGATGATTTTAGGCATTATTGTTCCAACATTGTATGACTCCTCTTTCCAACAACCGCTATTACTACTAAAAACCCAAAATCCAACCAAAATTGTTAGCACATATGAGAATGCTTTACCATTCCAGTCAATGATTTTCCTCTTCATATCCTCCGGAGCCTAGTCCAGCCGCATCGAGACACAAACAATGAATAACGCATTTGGAAATCATTCAATAGATGGCACGAAAAGAGCAGCTTTCAGCCAGTTAGCGCTTTCCAGTCCGCAGCAGAATAGAAAGCCCGGCTGATCCTTTCCTGTCAGCTTTCAAGTTTGATCGAGTAGTCTCGCCACCCGGAATAGATTAGAGCGCATGCGCAGGACGCGTCATAGGACAGGAATGGAAAGGAAACTGGAACGTGTAAATAGTGACTTAGCCTTGCGCATGGCCTCCTTTGTTATCACGCGTTTTGCGATTGTTGATATCTTGTTTACTTTTCGTGATATTGTTATTTCAGTGCAACGTGTTTAAGGACTAGTGGCGATTTTTGAAACGCGCGATTTTCTGGAGCAACGACATAACGTAAAATTTTGCGTAAAACTCAGGATGAATTTTACAGAAACATATCAACTTTTGAAATAAGCTTATGGAGATAATACTATGTGTTGTACACAATGTTACGAATGGTTTTTACGATTTTAAAGTGGTCGTCAGTCAACTGAAACTGATCCTCGACCAGGAAGGCCTTCCACTTCAACTGATGACTCACACGTTCAGAAAATCAACGATCTAGTGCGTGCAAATCGCCGATTGACTGTCAGAGAAATAGCAGAAGAGGATCTCAGCCGCAAAAATTGAATATGCATCGAGTTGCAGCTAAATTTGTTTCTCGTTTGATGACAGAACAACAGAAAGAAAATCGAGTGGACGTGTGTCGGGAACTCCTTGAACTAGCCAGCGACGATGAAACATGCATGCAAAGGATTTTAACGGTAGACGAAAGCTGAGTTTACGGCTACGACATTGAGACAAAAGTTCAATCATCACAATGAATCGGCAAAGGATCCCCACATCCCAAGAAAGCACGTCAGTCTCGAGCCAATGTTAAAGCGATGCTCACTGTTTTTTCCGACTTTTATGGAATTTTGCATTTTGAATTCTTGCCTCAAGGTGAAACAGTAAACCGTGTGTACTATCAAGGCATTTTGCAACAGTTACGTGAAAAAATCCGAAAAAAAAGAGACCAGAGTTGTGGCGAGACAACTCATGGTTCTTGCATCACGACAACGCGCCCGCACACTCAGCTTCGTCAATTCATCAGTTTTGTGCCAAAAATCAGATGACTGTACAGCAAAGAACTGCAGCGATGTTTTAGTTGAGGTATTTTTCACTCCAGGTTCTTAATGTTTTTTAGAAATTGCCAGGGTCGCAATGAGGGTTTTCCATGCTGCCTGCGCTAAAGTTACCACTTATTTTTAAATGAGGTCACCAGAGTGAAAAAGGAATCGTCATTCGCCAAATGTTGTCAGGTGCTTTAAATTATGAATCTTAATTGATTAAGTGCATTATTAGGACAGTAACTGCGAGCATTACAATTATACAACGGTTTGCATTTCGGGTAACGATCTCGCAAAAATGGAACCGTTTTTCCAACTCAGAATTTATTCTTGAGGAGGTCAGAAAGGAAGGTTGTTACTAACAATATACCGTAATTTGGGAGTTTTTTTCATATCTTTACAAAGTTCCTATGTTCATTTATGAATATTATCACAAAATATTAAGCTATAAGTCATAATCGTCCCTCATCAATTATTAACCGATGAGTCTTATAAGTAATAATCATTTGTAGAGATAATATTTCAATAAATAACTATCATGAAGTTACCTCTTTTAATATTAAAATTTTGTGGGTCATATTTCCCTCTATTATTTAGATACTTTCATGTGTCACAAATTTAAACACGCATCTGGTTAGTTTAGAATGCCAAAGTACAAAATATGGCAAATGTCTGATAATCTATGCAGAATTACGGTTTCGCTTCTCTCTTAGCTTCGGAGCACGCTGCTCACAAGTTCTTTACCTTACTGCACACAATTTCTTCGTCTTGATACCAGATTTTGTCATCCTCATTAGGCCATCATCAGTGTTTACCTGATCGCTCCATCATATTCATTGAGTTACTTCGTTTACCAGTTTTGGTGATCATTCCTACATACTATTTCCCACAGAAACAAAAACCTAGACCCCTCTTTTTTATTCCTTCTGTGATCGCAACAGTAATATTGGCTTCTCATTCAAGTCTGTATCACACCAAATGTTATCTGATTCTTCATGCACAACAGACGTCATATTACTTTCACACGTACAATCAGTCGAATGAGTCTTTCCTTGAGTTACCTTTTACTATAATTGTGCTAGATAGTATGTTTGCGATATGGACGCGATCCTATCTTCCTTCTACTTGCTTAAAGCATTCGGAAACGTAAAATAAACATAAGCATGACAAGATACCTCGGGAATTTACACATTGACTTACACTGTCACAACGTTGAGCCACACATATGCAAGCTACACATACTCGGTTGAAAAATAAAACCAAATAGTTTCGTACCAAAACACTCTTACTAAATAGTAATAATAAATTATTCAAATAAATTTACACAAAACTTTAAAGCTGCTTTATCTTTCGTCTACTGTCACAGTTTCATAACCTATACCCTAAAATAACTTTAGGGGACTCTTCCCGACCCTGCGCATGTATTTCAAGAGTCATCAATAAACATCAAAGTTTCTGGGAACACACTGCCCAAATGTTTTCTCCATCAACCACCTTGGAAATCCGGGAAAATTAAAAATGGTGTTATAGGGCATATGTTGTACCCACTGTCACAAAGTATTCACGAAGTATTACATACGGATTACAGAATTGATCGTGTTGCAAGATCAGCTGGTAGACGAATTTAATAATTTACCCACTATCGTCCTTAGGTTATACCAAGTTTATATAATTAAAGCTAAATCGCTTTAGTACTAATGTGAGATAAAATTTGCATAACGTTGTATAAAATCAATTTATAATTTATTAAAAACGTTGAATCCTTTTAAAAACGCGATTATTCGGGTGAGGCAATCGAGAGAGTCACCTAGGATGTGTCCTAAGGTACCGTTGACCTTGTGTTTATATCGAGAAGACCGGTATTTATCACACTCCGTCAGGAAGTGTCGCACACTCAGAGGGGAGTTGCACTCATCACACCAAGATTGTCTTCTCTCCTGTGAAGAGGTATGAATGGGTCAGGGCAGGGTGCCCTATCCTCAGGCGTGTGACTGCGACTTCTTCCCTACGGGTATTCCTAATGTAAGAGGGCCACGCTGATACTACCGGTTTCACAGTCGGGAGCTTGATGTTATTACTCCCATGCCACGATTCTTGCCATTTGTCTAAAATAACGCTTCGAAACAAAGTCTTTAGGTCCTCCGTAGTCACCATGTTCCAAACAATTTCTGGCATCTGCAGTGCTTCCTTTGCAGCCTTGTCTGCGCGTTCATTACCAGCTATTCCCATATGTCCAGGTACCCACATTAAGAAGATTTTAATTCCCTTGTTGCTGAGGGAGTGAAGAGCACATTGTACATCCTGGACAAGAAGGTGGAGTGGGCAATAGGGTGAAATGGACTTCACAGCGCTTAGAGAGTCTGTACAGATAAGGAAAGAGCCATAATTGCATTTTACATTTCCTTAGGCCATCTTCATTGCGAGTGATTCTGAATTGTATATGCTGCACCACGGATGGAGCCTCGCCTTGATGACTTTTTGGTGCACAGAGGACACTGCACAAGCACATACCGAGTCGGACCTCGATCCATCCGTATACACGGGGATGAAGTCCGGGTGGTTATCCAGGAATTCATAAAACAGGCTCTGGTATTCCTGGGACGTTAAAGAGAATTTCTGGTGCTTGTGCAGTTCAGAGTGGCACTCTGGTCGTGGTATGGACCATGGTGGGTATTTTGAATACCCAACGGGATATACCTCCGGCAGAGATATGTCAATACTGTCCATAAAGTCGAATACTTAGTGGCCTGGTAGCCCACGTCCTTTGTTAAAATATCTAAAAACCTAGGTTTAAAAACGATGTTAAAACATGGGTGTTTTTTCACTGACAAAATTATCGACACATTGCTATATGTCAGCATTGGCCTTTGGATGCACCTCAACCTTTACTGAAATGTCTTGGAGACGCGTGAAAGAAAGGAATTTTAAACTTTGTGCATCATTTGCTGTTGCTATTAATAGAGTACCATCGTGCAGCTTTTTTGCGGATGTAAGATCGTTTGTAACAGCTGCTGAGAAGACTCGACGAATGAGAAAGGCATACACCTTAGTTAGTGACTTACCTTCCTTTGCAGACCACATTATCAAATACCGCCTATTAGCGGTCAATGTTTTATTCCCCCCATCCGTTTCCGGACGGGATCTTTTCGATGGAGGAAGGTTATCCGGCTCCATGAAAATAAAGGATTCATCCCCTGGGCTCCCCACCCACAACGGAGCCACACATTCGGGACGCCACACAGCATACCGGTGTGGTCGCCAGGGCTACCCAAGAGATATAGCACTTTTGTTTAGGGGGTCTCCTTCGGGTGGGGCCTCCAGTGCATGGGTCCTCCTAACCCATACATCTTTGGCCGCCCTACACAGACCCCCGTCACTCCAGCACTCGCCATCGAAACGTGCCGACAAGCCGATTGATCAAGACTGGCTAGATCTTGACCGCCCGTTTACAGGGGATCCAGGGCCGAAGTGGGATCTTGAACTGCATGGACCATACCGGGCATCCGACACCCGGCTGGGTACCGATGAGCTCACCCACCAGGATCCCCTTCTCCCCCTTACGGGTCTCCGCACACGGCAAACATGCGGGTGGAACGCAGGCCAGCCTATATGACCGCACATACAGTGGACCCACAAAACTATCCGGATGAATCCCTTTGCTGCCTGGGGTTTGTTTTCGGGGTTTACCTCCCCGCCCTTTTAGTCGCCTCATACGACAAGCAGGGATACCGCAAGAGTATTCTCCATCCCCCTACCCGCAGGGGTCAAATAGTAAATCATTATAATTGTGCTAATTTTATGGTTTTATTGGGAGACAGTGCAGACAAATATAATGTGCCACTTCGTAGCTAATTACAAATAATGATTATTGTTCACACACCACTTAAGCAGTATTCCGCGGTGCATATTAACTTCAAGGATACTTTTTCATTCCGTTGGATTTATAAATGCAGAAACATACTCAACGATTGGCTCTTCCGCATCAAAATTTGCTGAACTCCAGTCAAAAACATGTAGGTGATGAATGCTCGAGGATACGGCAGGTTTAAGTATGTGTTGACTACCACGATCGAAACTTAAAGAACCCTCTCAAGCCAATCCGCTTCGCCTCGCTCTTTGTTGGGATTACTATAATAATTATTAATTTAGGGTTATTCATATTTTTATATACGGGTTTAGGGTTATTTATCATTAATTATTATTATTAGGGAAAAATCTGGCTACTATCAGCTCTGTGGCAACTTAACGGTAATCTTCGGTCTTCCAAAATAATTTTCTGAAGTTGTAGACAATTTACTGAAAAAACATTGGGCTCTGCAGAGGGACAGTGTTCGGTTTACACGTTTCTCTCTTCCTCGATGCTCGACAGAGTTATACGAACTGCACTTAGAGTCATCCATTGCAATTTCACGAGAATACTGGGATCTTTTCGCTCGAATTACGAATATTTCGGCGTGCAATACCTTTCAAATAACGGCCCTCAGACAGAAGAAGAAATTTGAAGCCCTTACAGATGTGCAGTCAACGGCTAAAGCTGAACTTCCAAATGCTGTACACAACTTAACCGATGTTGTTCTGAGTAAGGATGCCATTTCTGCGTTTTCCAAAGGACTCAATTTTTCCGTGTCTCCTAATTAGATTCCAACCGAAGAATTAATCACTGGTGTGGAAACAGCAATTCGCGGAATCTCGTTGGGTCAAGCCGAAAATATTCATGATTTGGGGCAAATTCTTCGCAAAAGCAAGTCGCCTCAACCTAACCTATCATCTTCAGAGCTTCGAACTGTTAAAGAAATTCAGCATAATAAGGACATGTATATCCTACCGGCTGACAAGGGGAATGCAGCTGTACTTGTTTCCAAACAAGATTATAACATGAAAATCCGTTCCCTCTTGGATAATAACACATACAAGAGACTAACCAAGGATCCTACGGCAAAAACGGAAATTCAAGTAAGAGACACCATCAAAAAGTCATCTATTCCGAAAGAAAATCATTGGAAAGTACTTCCGTGCGTACCGAAAATTCCAAGCTCATACAGACTTCCAAAAATTCACAAAGAGGGTGTACCGATAAGACCAATAGTGAACACCATTGATTCTCCAACATACAAATTAGCACAATTTATTTCCAGACATCCAGTCCTTCACAGAAAACTCCGATTCTTATGTTAAAAATTCGGCGCATTTCATCGAACTTCTGAGAGGTCTAAAAGTATCACAAGAAGACATCTAAGTAAGTTTTGACGTCGTGTCACTTTTTACAAAAGTTCCAATCGACGATTCAGTAATTATCCTCAAGAAGTTGACGGAGGAAGGGTACCCCGATTATGTCCCCGAGCTCGCCGAATTTTGCTTAAGAAACAGTTGCCTTTCATAAAACGGGGAAATATGCTTTCAAAGAGAAGGGGTGGCAATGAGCTCTCCTCTGTCACCAGTTATCGCTAATTTATTCATGGAGAAATTTGAAAACGAGGCTTTGGCATCCAGAAAACTAAAACCATCCTGCTGGCTTCGGTACGTGGACGACACTTTCGTTATTTGGCCACACTGAAAAGAAGCTCTCGAAGAATTTCACGAACATCTGAACAGCATCCACAAAAACATCAAAATCACAAAAGAAATCGAAAAAAAAAAACGGTTCCTTAGCTTTCCTTGATATACAAGTCAGACGAAAGCAAGACGGAATTCTCGACCACTCGGCCTATCGGAAGAAGACCCACACAGACCGATATTTAAACGCAGCTTCCCATCATCACCCTTGCCAGAAGTCCTGTGTTGTTAAAACATTACACCATCGGGCCAGCATAGTATCGGACAGCGAGAATTGCACAAACGAATTGGAACTCCTTCTTTCGATTTTAAAAGAAAATTGGTACTGTCACTCATTCATAAAAAGAGCGTTGAATGTAAAAAGAGAGGATAACGAGAAGAATGAAAAGACCAAGTGTATAGCCTTCGCCTAGCTACCATACGTTTCAGGTACAACGGACCACATAGCTCGCATCCTACGACGAGCTAGGATTGAAGCCATATTTGGTACAGTGCAGAAAATTAGGAATATGCTGCGAAATATATCCGCGAAAGATGCTATTCCGCCACTCAACACGGAGGGTGTGTATGAGATTCCATGTACCTGTGACTCAAGCTATGTAAGGCAAACCAAACGGCCAATTAGGATCAGGCTAAAAGAGCATAAAAGAGCGCTAGATGCAAGGCAGTGGATGAAGTATGTCAGATCCAGGACACAAGATACTCTTCGATGAGGCTAAAGTTCTGGCAAAAATTAGTCTTTATTATCCTCGACTAATAAGGGAAGCAATCGAGATAGCCAAACGACCATCAAATTTTAGGCGATTGCTATCGCCTGAGCAATGCGTGGAAAAGACACCTAACCACCAAATATCGTTAACGGTACGCATCATTTTTTTAATTTTTAAACCGTTAACAATGGTCAACCGTCTCGGCGAAGCGCCTGTATATAGAGGCGAAACAAATAAACTGTTATATTCTCCTGACGACGTTCTCAGTATGCAGAACGAAACACTGAGTAAATTTAAAATGCTCAATACGCAGCGGGATACCCCGAATAACTTTAATATAGTAATAAAGGCTGCTATACACGATGCTTATGTCATCACTGAATTCAGCGCGGTAAACTCGGAATCAAATTCATCACCTTAATCGATTTCAATGCTCAGAGATTGTCCTAACACAATGCTGATTTCAGTGCGCAGTAGCCCTGTCCAAGCGCTTGATCGACTTCGTAATTTAAATAAAAATTGGTCAATATTTTTCAGGCATAGTTACTGTGCCGAGTACAAAGCTTTCTACACAACCTATAGACAATCATTTATAGAAGTCTCATGAAAACATATTTTCGATTTAATTTCACAAAGCTCCTCCGAAGACTATGAGGCGCCACAGCTCGCCATCATTGTAATAATTTTTACAGTTGACTCGCGCGGAATGCCCGAACAGGGAGGATACTGTTGGGGGATAGGATTGTTGAGGGAAATAACGGGGAGAAAGAGGAGAATTTAGTTGGGAGAGGGTCAGAACGTGTTGAGAAGGAGTGGAAAGTGTATGTGCAAGTGCTGTGTGGAGAGGGAGTGTGGACAAATCAAGAAAATAAGTAAGAGTATGGGGAAGTAGAGAAGGCGGACAATTCAAGGAGAACCAGGACTACACCCAGAAGGATACAGAAGTGGGACATGATTTGGACGGAGCTGGGGAATGAGGAAGGTTGATGTGTAAATATTGCATTACATGTGACACGGGTAGTAGAAAACGTTGTTCAATATAAGTAATAACGTGATTGACGTGTACACATTTGTATTATAAGTGACACGGGTAAAGAATACGTTGCTCAATACGTAATAAACGAGTTACAACTATTTGGGTAGACTACAGCTCCGCCACCGGCATTTTCTAAAAACGTTTGACTCGCCTGCTCGGTCTTTGCTGGACTTTGAATATAAGCATCGGATGGAAAATGAGAAAATCATATTTATTTCTTTTTTCAGTACTGATAATCGCATTCGAGTCCGTAATCGGATGCGATCATACCCTCTAAATGGTTCCATTTTTAGCATGTCGAGTTCAGTTCAGCTTCCAGCACTGAGACATTAGTCGTGTAAAACGGCCTTAAGGACCCAAAACAGTAAATTATACCTCAAATGAAAAGAACAATATGTATATATCGCCCACACATTTCAACCTGCAGTCGCACCATTGACGACCATTGAGAAGAAAAGCACATGTCCTGTTCATTAGTCATTACCGTCTGCAACAGTCATTTCCCATCATTCAAGCTTTTCGTCTACGGAAAATTAACAAAGGAGACGTCACATCCGTCATCCGCCCTTACACACAAGCAACTCTGGGTATATTATCGGAAATCCTTTTTCACGCGAGAGAAATGCAATCCCTGCGCCCACCTCACTGCAGATAAGGATCGTCTGCACCCCTTTTCCAAGAGTTCTATCTCTGCCCGTCACATAAACATCGTCCTCAATTCCGTCTCCGAAAAAGGGATCCGCGAACGGGAAAACAGACCGCAATCTCCACCCGAATCGAAGACGCAGGGTAGAAGGAAAAGCTTCACAGAGGAGAGAATAGAACGAATGATTCCACGCGGCGAGGACTTTGGCTATATGATAGGGTTACCTTTGATTCGGCAGGGAGCCGGATGACGGATTCAGGGGGCAAACTACATTTCTCGAAGTTTTGGGATCGGTGTATCGGAGCTGTTTCCTGAGTAAGTGCTTAACACTGTTACAGTCTGAGCCTCCCGTTATGCACCATTAATTAACTCAACTAAATCCTCTTCTTTGAAATTCGAAGTATACATATCACAATGCGAGCGTGTAAAGGGGTATTTGAGGTGAAAAAGGGGAAGAAATAGGGAAATGAGAGAGCGATAGGATAAAGATCGATTTCGTGTAAACTTTGTCTTAGTTTCGCATTTCGTCATCACTAGAGGTGTTCGGAGCGACATTTGTTTATGATTAGATTTGCGTGAAACTTTGCACGTGGCATGATTATTAATATGCTTTGAAAAATAAGAAAAAAATGCATGTTACCGATTCGCTTTCTAGACGATTTAACGCTATTTTTACACGAAGTCTTATGGTGATTCACATATTTATTTAGAAATAATTTGATTTTACATATTCAGATTTTTTCAGAAACGCGTGAAGAGTATCATTTTAATGGCTGCTGACAAATATCAAGGAATTAAGCCGAGAAAATAACACGTAATTACACAAGATTTTCGCTTGAATTTCCAAATCTGCGCCGTAAACCCAAGTCATAACAATTCTTTAATTAAGACTAATATTTTAAATCATATTTCTTGCATTTATATATCTTTCTCGGGCTCATTGTTTACATCACTGAACGTATGGTTATTTGCGCCGTATCAACAGATGTACTTCAGTGAATTTTGTCCAAGAGTTTGTTTCGACTTATTTGAAAATTAATAAAAATATTTACTCAACGACAGAAGATTACTACCACCAGCCATCGATGGCATTTTTTAACTGATTTGAAAATTAATAAAAACTCTTACTCATTGACATGATTACAGCTCCAGTCACGGATGGCTACGGAAAAAAGGGAATATAGTTCTTGCCAGTTCGGCTGTGTATCTCTCTTATTTTGTTGCCTCAGCCATCTCTATTATCTATTGGTGTAGTACCGGGACACAATAACTTCCACCGAGTCATACAGAAACCTCCTGTATCTCTCTATAGCCTGATCTGTATTGCTCATGTAATCTGGGCTGAGATTGCAGCTTTCAGTCTCTTACAGATCCAAACCCAGCCCATTTATTAGCAGCGTAACACTTTCTATTCGCTCTATGCAGTTATAACGCAACGTTCGGCTTTTCTCTGTATTATATATCCTTTGCGAATTAAGTCTTTCTCCGACG
The DNA here is from genome assembly GCA_963169105.1 of Ceriagrion tenellum. Lineage (NCBI taxonomy): Eukaryota > Metazoa > Arthropoda > Insecta > Odonata > Coenagrionidae > Ceriagrion > Ceriagrion tenellum. The sequence goes on along the minus strand of OY720642.1, from coordinate 120,338,742 downwards.
GGTCTCAACTGCTCGCGGCGCATTCCATAATAACCAAACCTAACCAGAGTAAAGTTGCATCTCTCTTCCACTTTTCATCGGAGAACCTTCCTACAAATCATAAATCCTGGTCTCTTCAATACTAGTTTTGCTAATGTTTCGTATGTGTTTCGACCCCGTTATGTTTAAAGCTAAGGTAATTACCAGGTATTTGGCTTACAATCAATCCTTAATAATATTCCTTCCCACTTTATAGATAAAAAAATGTTGGCGTGGTCACTTTCGTAAGAATAGCACTGGGGTGCATTTACTGAAGGAACAATTGAGCCCAAACTCAAAACACCATGAGTTAACGCTGTTATTATTAGAGAACTCCACCTCGTTGTGATCTGAATAATAGTTTTAGTGAGATAACTCATTAAAAATTTTCTTTAAATCCCGGAAATACGCGTTAACTTGCTTTTTCGTTCTGAATTTAGAATACCCTGAAGAAAGAATCCAGGTAGACTTTTGCATGTTATCCCAAAGCCGTGAGGCTTGCTGTGTAAGAAGGTCATTACACAGGCCCGCCATTATATTATCAAGGTATTTTCTTTCATGGTGGCATTTTAAATGAGGAAGTTTTTCAGTGACTGGGTAAAAACGGATTTTCAGCTAGCCAGAAATGCTATAGTTAGTAGCACGCTTATGACTGAAGCAACAAAATGGTTTAGTACATGGTTTGGGAAGAGCAATGGTTGAGGAAGCACCCTGCTACTATTGATGGTGGCAAAAATAAATTTTAGGAGCTCAATACCCATGATCTTTTTTTACATTGAATAAATATTACAATATTCATGGAGAAAATTTCTCAATGTAATTTTAAGGTCTTCATGGAGTCAGATAGTTTTAAGATTTTATTTGAGCCTCCAAGAGATCTATTTCTCGTTATGTCCTTGTAAACTCTTTTCATTCACTTTTTTTTTCAAAAGTTCATAAAACCTCTAGCATGATGTGAACAGGTACTTTTTCACTTTTCGAGCACTTTTTTCAGTAATATTAGAAGCTATCTCTTTATTAAGAGGTTCATGGTAACAATGCTAGTACCATCGAACCCATTGCTATATTTTTGTGCAGTTGTCCACGGAGTGGTCAGAGTTAGTACCAGAGAGAGACAAGTACATTCAGACGGAGCGAGAGCGCCGTAAGACGATCACTGTGTCATGGGATACGAGTGGGAGCCAATTTTGAAACCGGAGAGAGAGCAGTCGATAGTGCACGAGTAAAGTAAAAACCCCTTCTCTTCTCACATTGTGTCTCGAGGGTGTGTGGAGCGAGCGGGCGAAATTCGGTATTCCTGTATCGCAACGGTTCCAATGCAGAGCCACACTCCTTTCCCACAAGGCCCGGAGTGGAATGGAATCCAATCATTGCCAAAGAGAAGGCAAAGAAATGGCAAGGACGAGATGGAAACAGGGAAACGAAAATGAGACAGAAAGCGATCGACTCTCGCTCCGCCCGAGTACTCCGTCCATTCATTCAAGAGGGAGCGCTCTCCTGTAAGGAGAAAGCTGGCAATACAGAGAAGAGATTTTTTAAAAATTATTTTTGCATTAAAATAAGGGTGGGTAGGCTGCCACGGTAAAATACATTCGAAAAATGAATTGCTACATGGCTCACTTGGCTAACTCATGATAGCACAGTCTTAAGGAACATTCATCGAATAAGCACTCTAAGACACTCGTAGAGAAGAGTTGGCGTTCATTTTATTTGACAAGAAAGTTTCTCTGAGGAAACCAGCTCTCAGAGAAAAAACCGTCATCGTAATAGAAGAAACAAGGTCATTGTTGTGAGAGGAACAGATATTTGCAGCTACGATACATAATTTACAATGATAACATGGTAGATGAGACTTGATGAAACACTCTCTCTGGTAACTTTGTGGTAATTCATTTCTAAAATGGATTTATTGAAATAACTTTTACAAACCACAAAAATACAACTCACGACCCGGGTTTCGATGCGTTTGCGTCATCTTCAGGCCTTGCATCATCTTCAGACCTGAAGATGACGCAAACGCGTCGAAACCCGGGTCGTGAGTTGTATTTTTGTGGTTTGTAAAAGTTATTTCGATAAATCCGAATAGACTTAAACAAGGGAGGAAATTACACTTCTAAGCCCAAACATTGTTTATTTAGTACTTTTCGCGTAAATGACTCCCCTATGAGTAAGAAGAAGCGGATGGAAGACAGATTCTTTATTTCCTCCCATTCCTTCCTCCCAAACGTCAGAGGGAAACGCCACGAAGTATGACAGCCGCAGGCCTGTAGCTCCATGGAGTTGCCATCTGTGGGCGAAGGTTTAACCGTCAGTTTACTTAGAATGGAGGCGGAGTGGGAAGGGTTGGTTGGACGGAAAATATAAAAGCAGGGAGGAGGGTGGGGTGGAGTAGAGGGGGGTGGTGTGGGAGAGGGGCGCGGTCGCCCCATTTCCTATCCTACGGATTGTTGAGCACCACCGCCGCGCCCGCCGAAGAGGCTTGGCAGCTTTCCGTTTCCGAAGAAACACTGACTTGTCGTCGCCCGCTCAACAGCAACACAATGGACACCGACAGAGCATTGAGATTGGCTCTTTCCGCCGCTGCTGCTGTGTTAGTTGAATTCGGGACGAAAGAGCACTCCACCATTAAGGCAACGTGTGGGCGACGGCATGTTTCTCTAGCCCCTACTCCCAACAAACCCTTTTCGATTTACCGGGAAGATTATGACAGAGGATCGTGACATTCTCCGATCACCGGAACATAACTGTTCCCTCAAGCCTTTGACGCAGCAATTTAAATTCTCTAAAACCCGATGCAGGTTGAAATAAAAACGTTACAATAGTTCTCATTTAGCGGAGAACTCACATTTTTTGCGGCGAAATCTACGAGTAAAATTTAATTTAATTTCCTGAGATATAATTATTTTTTATACTTGCAAACTTCCGGAAATATTTAAAAAAATAAATCTGCCCAACCCCTCACGAGTCCTTGGCCATTGTGACTGCGATGAGACCCGATGCTTGTCAGGGACTCTGAAGGGAACGTCACGAAAGTACCACTTACGCAAATAATGATAAAATTCACATTAACTTTTGTTACTGAGGGTTATTAGGAATTTGGTTAGATATTGAAGACCATACACACGTTTAGTTAGATTATCATCGGCAATAGGGCTTACGTATTCAAACAAAGTCGTATTTTGCCAACGGAGAATAAACTACTACTATAATCAAGGATGAAAATCGATATAAGTAGGGCATTAGCAATTTTTCAATGAATCAATTCTTCTCCTCTAGGCATTTGCGAGCTAAGGCTGAATAGTTTTCAGGTGAGTAAATGTATGGATCCTCCATTTTCCTATTCCCTATATTGTGGCTAGTATCCCAAAACCGCCTCCCACAAGCCTCAGAGATGGCTCAAAGTGTAGTAAGCGAAGAAGATATTCTGGCATTTGTATCTCAACGATATTGTTCGCGTATTCATAAAATGCTTAGGAAAAACCTGACCCTTAGCTGATCGTCCTATTTAAGATACCAAGTGAAGTATATTACAAGCTTTCATATTAATTTTTGTTACTGGGGTCATTCAGAATTTTTTAAGATTTTGAAGACCATACATACGTGCAGTTGGGTTATAATCGGTAATTCAGCTAATACACCGAGATAGAGCATTCACGTTTTTACCCCCCATACGAATGCCCAAGAATAATTTGACTAAGTTTTTAAGCTACACTGAATACCTACACTCCTTTCGACCCTATCTTGTATTTCTATTCAACATACTTAATTCTTTGTGACTGTGAATTTCAGTCAGTTTAAAAAATTCCACAAAGTATTTATACAGTCAGCGTATGCCTTACACTTAAATGTAATAAAAATGAACTTGATAGTTTTCCTCATTCATATGACCACATCATAACTTGGCTCTATCCCTTGAAATAAGCCTCAGTCAGGAACCATTAGACAAATTTTAATGATATCGTATTAAGACTAAAAATTAATAGTATGTATTCCGGCTCATTTGCATCTCCAACGAGTTATCTAATCGTGGAAAAATTAGCATAATACGTTAAGACATGCAAAATATTCCCTGTGTCATGTAAATTAAACCGTGTGTAGCCGACTTACGCATTATGGATGAATTCGTGGGAATGAAACAGATGGTGCGTTATAAAACATGCCGCCTCCAAAAGGTAACGCTCTAATGGCTTTGAGATGAATGCTAGATTCAACGTGTTGACCCAAGGATCTGGGTGCGGGTTCTGGTTTCACCGTCGCTTCAATCAATACTCCGTGGAGGAGAGCATCCCCTTTGGAGAGCAGAAAACGCAGAGTTCAATCGCCGGCAGTTCTTGCATTGGCATATTCTCACTCTACCCCCAGTGCTCCCCTTTTTAACCCCCCTCCCTTCCTTCCGCTCCCCCGCGCCACACCAGCCCTCTGTAAAACTCTTTGGTCGCAATATTTCAAAAACTCGTATTCGGAGGGTGAGGAACGAGATCCTTCCGAGGGAAACTCATAAATTATTTTCGGATGGGGAAAATATTTGCATTGCATGTCCGGACACAAAACAAACCAGGGAAACAAATGTGATTAGATAGATGGCAACAGGAGCAAAAGTTTCGGGTGCAGATGGAAAGTGAGAATTGAAAAGCAAATTGTAATTATGATGACAGGAACTTCGGCATGTGGCAGGTGAAAGTTACGCTGGAAGAATAATGGGTGGCAATAGAATGGTGGGCGGAATATTAAACACAGGACATGCAGCTGGTGACTACGCCTTTGAAAGCAATAAAGGATGAGGGCCAAAAATTCGGCGTAAGAATAGCTTAGTCTTTCAGAAAGAAAAATACATAGCTTAATATCATCTTTCGCACTCAATTTTCCTCTTTCTCCCTCACTTGTAAACCGAGAAAATTATCCTCATTCCAAAACCCAACAAGGATCTTTACGTCCTGGCAATTCCAGACCATCTCACTCCCGCAAAACCTCTTCAAACTCCCTGAGCGTATCATTCTTTCACAACTAGAATCCTATACTCACTTCTAAAACATCCTTTCGTCCCGAGCAGCTACAGTTGCCGACAAAAATCTCAGCTGAACATCAAATGTGTACGTACACTCCGATTGATCGATACATACGTATTCATAAGTACGATCTGATTGGTCGAGGCAATACCGCACCGCTTTAACCGTAAGCTTTTTCGTATTCCAGATTTCGTATTCCAGGACGTGGCACGTCCTATCGATAGGATATGGCGTCGGGATCACGTGTACACTGTTTTTCTTTCATTTCTCCACTCCAATTGTCCGACTCATTCCATTATATTTTACACACCACTCCTTCCGCGTTGCCGAGTCCAGAACTTTCTTTCGCCCGTTCGCTGGAGGCAGGTGTTCTTCAAGGATCTTCGGTGAGTATTCTGATTTTCGACACATACGACAAAGACACGCTCTCCATTCCTAAACACATTTACATACGTACGCGGACGATACACCCATTGCCGTTACATCCATTACAGAAGAAGCCGAATTCTGCAGGCATACACCACTAACACAAATGTACGCAAACACGGAGAATAAAAATGTACGCGGCCATAAGTACCATTTATTACTTTCCACAAACGTAAACACGATCCACACATTCGCACACTCATCGAAAAATTCCCGATAACTTTCAATTGTCTACTTACTGAATGCCTTTTGTGAATGGGTTACCTTGTATATGTTCGCAATAACATGATTTTACACAAAAAATTCTAACTCGATTTTTATTGACATTTTTAAGTCAACAAAAACCTTTTACCTAAAATAAATTTTTCATTGTTTTTGAAACTTACACGGACTTAACGTACTATTAAGTCCCAATATCGAGCACGGGAATTGCTTCTCGAACTACCTAAACCAACGAGTTTCTGTAAAGAAGTAGGCGGCAAATACAAAAGATTAATGACTGCATTCGTCATATTAGAAATTTTAGATAATAATACCATTGCTATTGATATGTAGGGATATAATAGGTACTTTCTAACTTAAATCACGCCCGTGACAAAACCACAGGTCTCTGATTTCAATTTCATCACGGACGTTCATCGCGTAGTATTTCATTTAGTTCCAGTTGGACCGCGTTTGTGAAGTACAAATGGCTGCCTCAGGATAATTTGGGTAATTCATGCATACTACTCATTGTATATACAAGTGTTTCCTTATTCCTTTATTCCAATTCTTTTTTCCCATTAACTCATTCTTTCCTTTGACACCATTGAAAGGGGAATGTTTTTATTCAATTTCCAAAAGATATTCATCACCAGATAGCTCAGGTATTCCTAATAATACTTCTACTTTCCACAGCGCTGTTAGTGAGGAGCATAGAAGGGCATTGTCTCATGCGGCTTGAAGTAGCAAGATAAATGGCACAGAAAAATAACTAGAATAATTACCTTATGTTATAAATAACCAGACATGAGAGATGATTCCTTACACGTGTGAAAAAATCCTACAATATTAGTTGATCATTGATTATGGAGAGTTTCTGCCGATTCTGATCGTGCGAGAACCCGGCTGGGTAGTCAAAACTAATGACAGCTCAACTTCTACACCTGTAAATCAAAGATAATGGAATATAAACCAATTCTGGAAAACAAGTGAACACCACTCACCTACCAGGAGCAGGAAAACACTTCCGTTCATACTCCAGCAAGAGTTACTACGATCGAAGCGGAAGCAGAACAACGAAAAAGCTGAGCGCATAGAAGCACGTCCGCCACCCGCGCATGTGCCCGTGTTTTCGTTCGGGCGCAGAGCACTGTGATTCCGGAAGGGGATATACCGACTGAAACAAAACAAGACCGCGCCACTTGAGTTGTTATTTCGCTTTCCACAGGCAAAGAAAACAAATGCAATTAGATGAGAGTGAAAAATGATAGAGAATGCCAGGAAGCGTTTCAGACTACAAAACCCGCACTCTCTGCAGTATCCGAGTGGAGAATCAATGCCGCGAGTTTGACTATACCTAAAACTTTACTCTGCAATCCACCTCAGAGACATTAGGCAATACATACTAGAATTTCTATCCAAAAAGTGAAGGAATTGGGACAAGGGGGAAAAGAGAAGAAAGATAGTGAATTTTTGTCCCGATGGTACCTACGTATCTCGCTGTTTTTGAAGTGGATATCGTTCAAGCGTGTGAAGAAGGATTTGTGATGTCAATCACTCCAGCAGTGTATCTACAACATTGTCATTCCCATTAGATCCAGGGAATTAGTTCCAGCGTAAAATAATATTTCCAAAAATCTGATATTTCTCTTAGTCTCGCGTGACCTTAAGTCTTCAGGTGAACTTCGCCTAGTAATCAGGCATCTGGCAGTGTCCAGAACTCCTTGAATTACGCTACATTTAAAATACAATCGTACGAAGTATGTGCCATTTTGATTGCACATTGCTGTGCCATTTTAAAATTCCTTGGTAACACAATTCACAACAGTGTTTCCGATACTTTGTGAACTCTTCCACGCCAGGCAACTATCTTCCAACATTCGCAGTTGAAAATTGTCCACTGCCGTGAGGTTACCTTTTTTTCCTAGTCAGCTTCACCGACAGCCGATTCTTGCGTATAATATTCCTTATGCAGCCTTGTGCATCTCTGTCCCCGTAATAAGAGACGGAGACAAAACTTCACGAACCGGTTATTGAATATAATGGCATGAAATTTATCTCGAAATCATTCCTTCGAGCGTCTCCCTATCTACGCATTCTACCACGTCCATCTCCGAGGACGCTTTACCCCATTTTCCCTCCATCGGATCCGTTGACGCTGAAGGACGAAATACTCGGCTCACTCCTCAATCATCTTCTCTTCGGAAAGGATTTGCCCACTCGACTCGAGTAGACAGAGCACCGCTCCCACCCTCAATCTTCCCCTCCCCCAACAATCTCCTTTCCTCACACCCCCATCCCAACGCCCTTGCTCCCTCCTTTACCTCCCCCGTTATCTCCCACTACATATTCCGAGACTATTCCTCCCTCTCTCCCATTACCGCATATATACACCCTCTGCCACTCTCCTCCAATTCTACTGCGTGCAAGAGGCTCCTGTCACGTTCGAAGAACTTTACGCTCATACGATTGCCCTCGCCACTTTATTCATTTCGCTCTATCTAAAATATCCTCTTCATCGTCATCAGCCAATCGCCCCTCATTGATTCTAACTCATCTATATCCGTCCTCAGATTCCCAACTATGAACTCACCAAAGGCGGACCTTGAATCCAACTCAAGAACCTCCGCAGAAAATTTTATAGTGAAGGATATTCAGTGGCTACGCGGTAGTAAGCCTGACACCAATCCAAAAAAATTAATTAATTTAGAGGTGGTTATTAATTGGTGGAATTAAATAGTGGCCATAGAAAAGAGGGAGAAGAAATTTATGAATGTGCTTGAGCTAAAAAGCGGAAACACCGCTCCATTAGCTATGTAATATACAGGGCCCATTATATGTCACCTCGTAGCAGGCGAATTGAATTAAATTAACTACATTGTTACGAAAACTTCCGCGTCCGCTTTGCAGAACAATCGACTTCCGTTTCCATCTATCCAGTAAAAAAATCACAACGGGAGCTGTTATTTTGATGGAGGGTGAAGTGTGGTGTAAGAAGGCCGATGTAGTCAAAATGACGCGAGGATGCAGCCCTCGCCCTGTGGAAGATGGTGGCATTGTTAGGCAGTATTTTGTGGTGGCTGGCGTCTGCTTTAAGGTGAAGAATAATGAGGGGATGAAAAATAACTTAAGAGGAAGGGAGCACTGGAATCGGAGGAAGCGTTATGGCCGTTTATTTCCTGAAGCAGCGTGAGAGGTCAAAGTTGGAAAAAAATGAAGCAAATTTCTAAGGACTCGACACGGTAAAAATCTCGGAAAATCCGTGGAGGCTGAGTCCAAGCTCCCGAGAAAATTCAATTTTTGAATGGTCAATATGGCTGTGACATCAAAATTTTGTCACTGGCGAGAAAGGTAAGTCCGGCATCATACAGGAAAGCCCCCGAGGTGGGAGGATGGAGATGGTAGGGATGAGAAAGAGAGATAGAGGTGATGAGATGAAGGGACGCTATTAACTCGAGCGAAACAGTCAAAAGGTCAGAAGGTGAAGAGGGAGGAAGTTTGCGCGGAGGACGGAAGCAAAGGCGGGAGGGCCTCAGTGTTCCAGCGGCATATCCGCGGTTCGCATGGTGTATTTTATTCATGTACCTCTTCATCTCTCGGGGCGGTTTAGCGGAAGAGCGGTGTGGGAAACGGGAAGTGGAAATGAGCGGGGAGGGAGAGACGAACTTGGACAACAGAGGAAGCATTACGCATATGAAGCGAGGTAGAGGTCTCTAATGCGAATGTCCCGAGGAAATGCGACTAAAAGTGAAAAAAATATGCCAATGCCAACGGCAATTTGAGACTTTTTTATTTGAGCTCTTATCTCAAGCAGTTTATTTTAGAATTTTATGAATTGTAACTTTAATTCTTTAAAGAAGTTCAAAACTATGGCAAGTAATTTCAAACCATGGCAATGGTTTATAACAAGGTTCCGAGGTTTTATATATTCTGAGAGGTATTCCACTTTACATTTTGAGGGGTGGATATGGAATGCTAAACTGTATCAAACACTTACGGTAGAAACGTTGCTAACTATACAAAACTGAAGAAGTTATTTATGACTTTCACCATTTTCTATTTCTAAACAAAAATCAACCGTGATTTTTTTACTTGAGAGTGACAAATTAAGCGTAATTTATAGCCAAAAGTATTCTGCTCCCCAAAACGAGAATTTGATATATTTCATTCACGTTTGAAGCAATCAAGTGATGAGAATGGAACTTCAAAATTGAAAAAATCCCAATCAGCTGTTAACCCTTGACGGATGAAATAATCCGTAACGTTATCATAGGTCAAGAACTTGAGTTCGCCCAAGCAGTCTAACGAGGGAATGTAAGGGGCACGCGATTGTAATGTAAAGTAAGATTCACCCATTCAAGAAACTGTAAGCTCTACCAAGAACTCAGTAATGCGATTAGTAGCCCATGACTCTTGCGAAGGCGCATTTTCTTAATATGATGGCATTATGGGGCCTTTTCCCCCGGATCACGGTTCCAATTCGAGTTATTTAAAGGCACTCCCCTCTCTCTTTATCGCCAAGCCAATGAATCTCCCGGGCAACGGTTAAAATCCTCCGTAATTCGGAGGTATTTTCCCTCAACTGAACTTCACTCCATTTGCATAATATTCTGAATAAGGCACAATTCATCCAGAAATGAGCGGTCACACAATTGGAGGGAACACGGGCACATCTAAAAATTTGTATCTTCAGCGAAATTAATCCGATAATTTCTGTCACTTTAGGGTTCAGATGAAAGATGCGTTTTTCTTGAGTTTGATTATTCCACAACGATGCTTACGTTTACTTAGTTCGAGAATTACATCTATTTCTGTTTTCTTTCAGCGTAGCACCCTGACCGTAATTCCTAGGCGATGGTCCTCGGATTGGGTAAAAAAATGTATCATTCTTAAGCGTTACCACCTCTTTACCATGCCACATACTTATGTGTATCATCCTCCTCAATCCTCTTTTCCCTGAGAGGGGTAGGACAAAGATAGTGCTCCACCCATTCAGAGTCCTCATTTATTACTCGTAAGCGCATAGGACCAGAGCGTTTCGCGTAAGAACCATATCTCCTTTTATGTTCCCTTTGCATTTGAAACCACAATGCCCTGAACAATTTTAAATAGTTAAAGTCCCCAAACTCATAACGGAAAAAAGAGGTCTTAATCACTGGCCGAAAATGTGGTATTCGTCTTTGAACTCGCCAGGTCTAACGGGTACGAAGAGGATAAAAGAGTTCCAAAATATTTCGTGGGATGCTCTTAATTGTTCTAGCGCCTTTTCCTGACTAATTACATTAACTTTGTTTGCTTTCTTTCAAAACACTGTTCCGTAGTATCTACAATAATGTACCCCTTAATATACCAATGTACACATTCGCAGCGCGAGAACCACTCAATCAGGAGTAACAGAAAAATAAAAAGATATGCATACCTACATTGTGGAACAGACCTTTAAGAGGAGCGCATATAATTTAAATAATTTGCCGATTCTCTAAGTTACTTCAGAAATAAATGCGAAAACAATTTTATCATCCGTATCAAGTTCCTAGTATATTTGCATCTTTTTTCAATAAAAACTAGGCAACTCATGTAAAACAGTTTTACATTTTTAATTATGCATTTTATTATTAAATTTTATTTGGAAACAAACGCCATGAGCTTGATGGTTCATTTGATTGTAATCTCATAGATAATGGGATGATAATACTGGAGCATAAATTTTGTTAAGAATTTTTTATCTCTTGCAGTCGAGTCTCCCGCGCAACATCCTCGGTGGCAAGTACTTAAGTAGATGAATAGTCTTCTTAATGATGTAGCCGAAGGAGTTTGGAATAGAAGTGTAGAAAGGCATGTCAAAATTCCAACAAATCTCATGACGAATAGAATTACGAAACCACTTGAAACTATCAATCAACCAATAAGGTGGTTGTGCTTTTTAGCCGTTTATCGCATCCTTTCCTCCATTCCTTCTGTTCTCCTTCCCATTCATCTTCAAAAGCCACTCTCTTTCATCTCCATCATTTTGCCCCTCTATTTCAATTTAATGCTGGACCAAGTTTATCATCTTGTTCTTCATCGTCTATCTTCATCTTCAGATCTATCTTCCTATTTTCTCGTATCTAATAGTAACCCACTTATTCCCATTGTATGTCCACACTATCACAACTGCCTTTGTTCAATTGCTTTCGGTAAATTTCTCTTATACACCTATTTTGCCAACAGCTTATCATTTGGAACAAAATCCATAGGTTTGATGCCACAGTAGTTCCTCCGGAAAGGAGTTTCCACCATCTTTAGCCTTCTTTTACATGCTCCGCACCGTCCACATTCTCAAATCCTAGATGATATAACTTTCAACCTATGATGAGAAAATTGAAAATGTATTTAGAACTTACAAATTTGAAATTATTCATAAAATCTGTATAATATATGTCCCTATAGAATGACTGGCCACATTTTTGTGTAACTAAGTCGTAATATTTACTTCATGGTTTACATTTCGACTCATTAACACTTCGGGTGGGGCGACGATAGGATTACTTTAGAAATGTTAGCTACAATATCATTCAAGGCCTTCTCCTCTGTGACTTTTAAGGTCCATATTTTATCCCGATAAGATTCACGCAGGTATAAAGAAACTAGGGAGACTTCCCTCGGGCCAACTGAATACATCAGAAGAAAGGACTGTGGAGCAGCTTACGAATGAACACATCAAGATGAGGAAAAGTTCATGCCACCAACGCAATTGCCCTTTCAGAAGGTCGTGTTTTTAAATGCATGTTGAATGGCGCACCACAGTCGGGCCTCATACACAGTAATAGCAGAAACACGCCCCTTGCTGAACCCCATAACAAAAAGACGCACTCGAGAGGCATATAAACTTTTATAACCCCTTAGAGATCTCTCTCCATGACTTCAGCCAACAGTGGAGCATCCTGGTGGGAAACAGCCGCAGTGAATCTGGCGACTGGCCATATTTGCTATTCCCCCTTGCACAATGCATGATATCCACACTCAATCCATTTCTCTGTTTTTTTTCTCTCTCCCACACTCCCCAAGGTCACTTTCATTTTCTTCTTTCTCTTATTCTTCTCCGGGCAATAAATTCGATATGAATGCAGTCAGAATGCCAATGGCACCTCCTGACGACTTCATGATAGCGCGATACTTTTAGCCCAACCAACGAAGCATGTCCCTTCCATATATGCCCATTACATGGCTAACCATTCCACATTCTTACACAAGGCCAACTCATTCGCCTCCTATAATTACGGCATCAACCGCTAACACTACTCAATGACCTCATACTCACAGCATTATCCAATACTCATTACGTCACTCGCAAGTTTCGCTTCCGCACCATAAATTTGAAAAAAAATTAACTTTCGTATTAATACCATTGCCTTGATATTCTCCACATGCGACATAACACATTCCTTGTAATATTCACACACCTCTTAACTTTCTCGTACACCCTTCCGTCTTTTGCAAATATTTGGAATGTCATATTCAAAAGAAATGAGGAATACTGCACCGAACTAGGTTATTTGATATCGTTAAAGGCACTAAACACGTGGCATTAACAAGGGTCACAAACAACTCATAGTCCCATACGAGATAAATGTCACCCCGTTTTTACTCCCTCTATCTCCCATTTCAAGTCCTCTTCAAGCGGTCGAGCATGAGACGCATGATTCAAACTTATGGCAAGGGAGCCTTGTAATAAGATGTAATTTAACTTCCAAATCCATGAATCCTCACCATGCGTGGTGACTTCGTTGACGTTCACGCTTCATAAATACTTAGATTGATCTCACGACTAACTACAGTGCTAATGGATGACGTTGAATAACCTAAAGAACTACAGACGCACCACTAACGGCAGACATGAATTAAGTCACTTTATTTCCAACCTATACAAAAATTCTATTAAATCCGGTAACAAACCAATGGAACTTGCAGCGAGAGAAATATACGTAGCTCAATGCTCACAAACCTAATGAATCACAGAAATGAAAATTTTCCACTAGAAATGCCATTTCTGTGATTCATTATACTGAACTTCCACCATATCACACCTGATACTCCTGTCACAAACCTAAGTGAATTGCAAACACATCATAGGTGAATTACAAGATGAAAACCCCAAGTCATTCTGGGAGACAGCTCCAGGGCGATTCTTCGACTATAGTCTTAATTGGGCACAAACGGCAACGTAGTCAACAACAGCATCGACGAAGCCAACTTATTAACCACTACTTCGAAAGTGTATACACTAAAGATGACACAATACACAATTTTGACATTCCTGAGTTAAACGATCCGATGGCTGACTTAAAAATGCAACGTGATGGAATAACTAAAATACTGCGTTCCATAAAAAGTACCAAGCCCCCAAGTCCTGAAGGAATACCTGCACGCGTTAGTTAGTACACAAGGAGTTAGCGCCACAGGCTGCACCATTCTTAGAAATTACATTCAGCATATCATTATCCTAAGGCAGGGTGCCGCAAGACTGGAAAATAGCCGACGTCACACTGATATTTAAAAAGGAAATAAAATTACCCAAAAAATTACTTACCTACATCAAAAACATCACATTTATTCAAGTAACTCGTTCTTTACGCGCAAAATAAGCAACCATAATAAAAACTGAGCTCCACTAAAAACACTCCCATAATACACGTCACCATTTAAACTGCCAAAACTTTATTTCTTACATCTTTACGCGGCTGGTGTCCTAACACTCCCTGCCACAAGCCCATGCGGCGGCTCGCAGAGCAGTATGTAGATTTTAAATTTATTTTTTCCTGACCCAATACACGAAAATATACATAAAATTGATCACAAGTGCTGAACCCTACTGTATAAATTGGTCCTCTAATTTCATATGGCTTAAAAACGCAGAAGTATTTTTAAAACAGTCTATGTTTTTACCAACTTTTATAACGTCAACTGCTTCATCTTTAAAGCCTCGTTTGTATTTACCACCAGACATTGCCCTATTGTTAACAGCGATATTGCAATGGCATAATCTGGGGTCTCCATCTTCCATTTAACAAGTCTTTCTCAATAATTATTTTATCACCCTCACAGTAATAGTTTAGTAATACCCAGGAATACCCACAGTATTACCCCAGAGTTTTTCTGTTTTAACTCGGTGCACCCTTCAAAGAACTGTTTTTTACAAAAGCATTCTTCTAGTACAGCTTCTTTTCAACGATCTGGTAGCTTAAAACATTTTCAATCACCATGTATTAGTGAAATAATTATATCACACGAATAAAATCACCTTTTCCTACAGGTATTTGCACATTCAAAATGTTGATCATTTAACGCACTATTATAATTACTGAAATTTCAATCCTAATCGATCACGACATCAATCAATCGAAATCAAGGACGACAAAAATACTTAGATTATTCAATTTAAGATGTGGACCATTGAATTTCTTAAGTTATCTCTTTTTTAAACCCAAGGTGTCATTGACCACTTTAGCTATTTCTCAACATTCTGCAGCAAATAAACCTGTCACATATACAGCAAGAATAATGCCTAGGGTTCAGCACTTGTGATCAATTTTATGTAGAATAATTCCAAGTGTTTTACGACGAAGCAAACCTAGGTTATAAAGAAAGAATTTGGCCGATTATGCTGTATTTTAACAGTAAACAGAATGACGGATTTTATCAACGCCATTTTGACATTCGGAGAGAAAACCTTTCACTTTTCAACGAATCAATAGATTAGGAAAACGGTGAAGTCAGAATCTACCACAAGTCACAGAAATGTATCATTCATCACCAGAGATATACTGTTACCAAAAAGAGCTAGATCAAAAATAACTAGAGATTCAAAACTTACCAGCATGCTCGAAGTCCTGTGGAAACAGCGACAGGTGGGCGAAGGAAAAAGGGAAAACTAGGACACTTAAGGCAACGCATCACATCCACCGCTCGACCGGTCAAATTTGTCGTGATTTTTGACCCCAGGTTTTTTGTTAAAGACTTATGTCATTCACTGAAAATTTACAGAATACAAATGAGATTATTCAAGGGATACCTGCATATCTAGTACAGGAACTTTATCTCGGTGCATATAAAAAACACATATAGACAAGAAAAAACTGATAAAAGTTTTCGTATGGATCATTACTCTAAACGGATGTGAAACCTGGACAATATAAGTAGTTTTTGGCAATGTCATGCTCGGATGGTAACGCAAATAGTTCAGCCTTTCATCACAGCCCGTCGGTCAGCGCTATATGTACCTGTGCGCTGAACACTTGGCAAAAACTGGCAGGCGAATGTTCCCTTGAGCAACATCCTGGAGTGAGAGGCTCCTGACTTCAAAACGCCTCTCTTTCGGGTGCGAGTGTCGCAATCAGGAGGCTTTTCTACCGAATCATTCCTTACGAAAGGGTAAGATGCGTCCTCTTTAGTCGACGTTTGTAGATATGAATTGAGGCACATTGAGTGCAGCTGGACACTATTGCAACCATAAAAGAGGATTCTCTGGTAAGAGTAACCCTCGTTTTTGAAGGTGCGGGAGAATGTTCTGCCGCCACACAATGCGAGAGGACACAGCACATCTCAGAATATAAATCGTCGCATACTTCAGATGATTCACAGAGATAATGCGCAATCTTAAACGGCACGACCAAAGCAATATGTTATTAGTGTCATGAGATAACCATCCCGCAGTCGCATGTATCTCACTATAGAACTAGGCGGGGATGCGATTTATCGCACAAGCGAGTAGCCGCATTAGTGTGAAAATTCTGAGCCGCAAGACATAAGTTTGTCCATATAACACCTGTTAGGCGCGTATTTGAATTTCACGCCCTTAAAAACTAAACGCGTACATTAGAAACCACGTTTTTCCAAAGATTATGATCACAATTCTTTACGTAACATATAACGAAATTAGGTTTAACTCTTATAATCAGGGAATAAAACATAAGTTCCCTTCATCGGCCACCACTCGCTGTGGACATTTACGAATTCACAGAATTCCGAATGAATTCGGGCAAATGATTTTTTTCACTTAGAATTTCCCGCAACTCGACTTGATTAAAACGCCTTTAAATGACCCATCTGCGTGACCTACCAGTGAAGCGTATTGCTCACCCAATAGGATATTAAAGCTCTTAAAGCAACGTACGAGATGCTACCCAAAAGATCGGGAAATTTGAATGTCGGGCGCGAACTATTGGTGGTATGACTTGCTGCCGCTATATGCGGCTAACAGTACTCTTTGTGAATTAGTGTTCCAACAATTGCGACGGTAAGAGCCTGCATTGTTGAGTTTAGTGCGGTTGTGTAACGTTGTGTTTTAGCGTTTAGGCGATTTTCTAAATGGCAGATTTTAAAGAGCAAAGGACATCCATCAAATTTTGCTTCAAGCTTAGAAAAACTGCTGCATAAACCCATCGCATGCTTGTGGAAACATTTGGCGAGAGTGCTATGTGTCAAAGTAAAACTTTTTTGTGGTACAAACGATTCAAAGATGGACGAACGACAGTCAGGACGACCGTCAACAAGCACAACAACGGAAAACATCGCAAAAGTGCGAGAGGCTATTGTTGCTGATCGTAGAATAATTTGAACATGAGACGCATTGCTGCCAAATTCGTACCGAGACTGTTGAACAGCGACCAGAAAGAAAATCGCGTAGCTGTCTGCAGTGAATTGAAAAATGCAGCAAGAGATGACCCTAACTTCATCTCCAATGTCGTAACCGGTGATGAGACATGGATGTACGGTTATGACCCTGAAACTAAGCAGCAGTCGTTGCAGTGGAAGTCGCCACGTTCACCGCGGCCAAAAAATGCACGCCAAGTTCGCAGCAACGTCAAGTCCATGATGATTGTTTTTTTTTGACATCAAGGGCACTATCCACAATCATTATCGCAATGCTGTCACCTTTGCGAGGCAACTATTATAGAATAGAAGAAACAGTAATTTTTATCAATTAGGTGCCGGTGCACAGCACAGAAGGCAACGGTGCATAAGAGGCACGATCACGAAACTAACCTGTTGTTTGAAACAGTTATTTGACATATCTGGCCGAAAAAGTTGTGGCTGCAGTCATTTCGCTCCGACAAAGGAATTATTCCATCACAAGACAATAATGACCTGGTACATACCACATATAGTTTAGTGTATACCAGCCCTTCATAGAGCAGGTAACGTCATCCTGATTGTAGCATGTTCTCAAAAAATAAGCAAATTGGGAAAGTGCCTCAGTATTGGAGTAATGAAGTAGAAAATGGACTCATCGGTATATTGACCCATTCTAAGGAAAAACCATTTTCTCAGAATTCGTCGCAATTTAAGATAGCAGTGTGAGTCAATATTCAGCTAGTTTTTTCTAGATAAAAATCTTTTTTATACAGTTATACATTGAAAATGACACGTTTTCCGATTAGGATGCCTTTCTTTACATCAAACATCCTCTCAAACTCCTCCCGTTCCCCGACAACCGTAACACCTTTCTTAGCAACTTTATCGTCTAGAAAGTGATTATGTAATGCTGTTTAAAACCTTCAGATGGTGAATGGCCATCACCTCTTATTACCGTATTTCTCCGAATATAAGCCGCACCTCGTTTTTTGGGGTCTCAACATGGGAAAAAAGTTAGAACGCGAATATAAGCCGCATCCTTTTTCAGTGCATCCCGTCAGAGTGGAAAATCAACTAAAAGACGGCATGAGAGGGTCTTATTCGTGCCGTCAGTGCTGCGAATTGTTTACAGCCATTCGGATCGCGCTGCGAGCCGCTCTAGACATACGACACACTGCTACCTTGCCCCCTCCCGTTCTCCTGGGCCCACCCACTGCAGATCTACTCCAGCACTACGTCCAACATCCGTCCGCTCCCCAACGTTCCCCGTCCCACTTGGCTCGCTCCTGCCGCGCTGCAATAATCCCCCTCGGCTAGTCCGCTCTGCTCTCGCGTAACAAGGGACAAGATTCGACAGGTTCTGGTGTGTGGTATGGGTGATCAGTGACAAGTTTGTGAACTGAAACAATGAATGAGGAGCAAGTGGACGCGGTGGAACTCCGCGAAATCGTTGACTGCAATGAAAAAACAGTACGGAAGAGGATATCATACACGGCGAAATTTAAGAATGGAGTGATTCGGCACGCTGGTCAGAACAGCGTTCCAAATCGTGCTGCAGCCAAACATTTCAGCGAGGATGAAACCTTGATGCGCCGATGGCGTAAGCAAAAGTATGTGCTCGTCCGCTGTGAACCCCTGCGGCGTAAGTTCTCGGGTCTAAACAAGGGCGCCATCCAGAAATCGATGATGTTGTCCTCTAGTTTGTGAAGGACCGTTGCGAAGGCCGTCGAAGTTACTGGCAGGATTCTGGATTAAAACTTGCTCGTTTAGTTTGGCTTGACTGCGGACAATGCACTAGCTGTAATGGTGATGCTGAAGCAATTCAAATCTGAGTACCAAGATATGCGCAATGTCTCGGTATTTTATAAATGCAAGTTGTACCTGTCCTACAAGAAGATGGCCGAGGCAAAACGAGCATGCTAACCTTGCGTGCGTTCAATGATAATCACCGACTAGAGCGTGGAACTCAGCCTACAGTCATTACTAGATCACACAGCCCAAAGCATATTATTGCTGCAAACAGAGGTGATAGCTACTTTTTCATTTGAGGTACTATCATATTTGCAGCTAATTTGCAAGCGGGGATGTGATGGTAGCTCTGGTCAGAGTAATTATGAGCAGTCGCTGTACTCCGAAGATGGTGAAGAAATCGACGACAGTAGCATCTTCTTTACTTCTGTTGTGCCTCTGCGACTGGCAACGAATGGTAACCAAAGAGCAATTGTTTGGCACAACAGACCTGGATCTCCTCGATTTTGCCGTCCTCTGAAGATAGAGTTCAAGAAGGAAACAACCGAACACACACGATTGCAAGTCCAAAACGTACGATTTCAGGAGATGCGCCTAACACCACTGGAGACTGTAGTTAATGGCAAAAAAAATCTTCTTCTTGTAATTTGTATCCTTAATCAATTCCTGAACTACAGTGTTCCTTTCATTCTTTGGAAATAAAAATAATATATTTCTCAGTGTTAAATCTTGTATTTATCAAAAAATGCTGTAACTATAATTAACCCAAGAAAAGAAAATTCATATACGAAAAAGAGCAAAAATCTCGGTAATTTTGAGTCATGCTGATTGCCTACCTGACCAAGTGCAATAAAATAAGGCAATGGCAGCCCTTAAGCCTAAATCTAACAGTACATAAATAGAGGGACTACAGAACCTTGCAAAAGAGTGGAAAAATAGCTGAAATAAGCAGGGGTCAAAATGACCCCCTCCGCCTGAAACGGTATACGAAAAAGTCCGCGGTTCTAGTGTTAACTTATAGGTAAACACAGTCATTACACTGATTCCAACCTCCACTGCCATTTAGAATTTTATAAGGTAATCATCTTTTAAAGTAACAGCTATGGATAACTTTAAATCCAAGGTTCCTTAATATTGATGAAATAATTACCTAGCTCAAAAAGTTTTTCAAAAATTGAATGTGGGTTACATAGTTATGGTTATACTTTAGATATCATGATAAATAATATTAAGATTCCCCTATAGCAAATGCATACCTCTTATTGGATCATTAACTACATTTTTTCCTTTTAAATAATTAAAATCGTTGGATGATTAAGTATAAATGTTGTCAATATCTACATATCCTGCGAGCCTCCAAGTGGACCTGCGACGGAAAGTTAGATCACAAGCAGTATAAAGATGTAAGGGATAAGGTTTTGGGAGGAGAAATGTTGACATATACTAAGGGAGTTCATTTAGTGGAGCTCAGTTTTTATTATGGCCGCTTACCGTGCATGTAAAGAAAGAGTTTTTGTACCTTTCTATTTGGCAATGTATCTCTCTCATTTTATCACTTCTGGCAGACCTAGAGATGTGATTAGGCATTGTGATATTAATCTCTACGTCGCTCTCAAACACACCAGCTCCGAATTTCTAAAGCTAAATGGCACATGCAAAGAATTTTCTATGATAATTTTATCTCTACGTTGATGTTGTGTGGAAGGCATAACAAGTAGTCTGTCAGATGCGACATAATACAGTGATTCCTTGGCGACTTATTGTCTATTGCTGGTTTCTCTTCACTCTTCTTCTTATTCCTCAAAATGAATGCTACACCATAACTACCCCCATCCCTTTAATGGCACAAAACTTTGGTTATTTGGCACCACCTCCATTAAGCATTGGGAAGAGACTACTATATTATTGGGGTAACATCCTGATATAGTTATTTTGACTATCTTTTTAGTATAACTGTTGAACTGTTGTCAATTTCGAATGGAGACTAATTTATTGCTTCAAATAAAGTTGGTATGAAAAACATTTTGTTATATCTGTCAACATAAAAGGTGCCCCTTTACATAATAATATGTGATCTAACTCAGAAATAAATCACTTAAAACTCTTAGTTGTCCATAATTTTCCCCGATAGATTTAACTTTTTGACTATATGATTCTGATTTAAGTTTCACCTATCATTTGAACCTCTTCACTAAAATAGGAGTAAAATCTAGTTATCAGACCCCTAATTACTTGAAATAAGATATTCGAACATTAAAATGAACACTTCAAACGACTCCTTCAGCAACTTCTGGTGCGACCACAACCACAAGAAGTGACCCCTGTGGCCCTGGAAAGCGATCCCCTGCCGGCGATTAAAGTGTACCCCTATGATTATGAGTGTACTGTTGTGTTAGAACTATGACGATGAAAGTGTTAGAACTGTTTATTAGCGGGGCCAACGTTTCACAACCGGACCAAGCCCCTTACGTGTTCCACGATAGTGGAAGTGACCCCACGCTCATCGAATACTTAAGATTCCTTGGTGCAACGCCAAATTATGTCCACACAAAAGCCGATAAGTGCCTTCCGAGCATACCTGATTCCAAAAAGTAGTGGTGGTTACCGTCTAATATACGATTTATCGCCCTGGACTCCCTTTTATCGGAAAGCAACGTTCAAATTAAAAGACGCCGCACAGGCGATAGTGGCTATCCAAGTGAACAGTTATTTATGTAAATTAGATCTAAGAGATGCCTTCTTCCAGATCCCGATACAATTGTTACACCAGAAATTCTATGGAATTATGGCCAATAATACATACTACTGTTTTGGACGTTTACCAATGGGGCACTGCCCTTCCCCAGCGATGATACAGCGGTGCGCAAGGAGTGTCTCCCGCTAAGTGTATAAACTTTTCAATGTTTGTTTAGTTCCTTATTTAGATGACTGGCTTGTTTTATTGACCACTAATCTCAGGGAAAGTGCTCGGATAATTCAGAGGGTGACTTATTTCATTGAGAACGACTTAAGAGTGTCTTTGAACCACCACAAATGTATTTAAAAGCCCCGGAAGCAGCTCATCTATAGGGGTCCACGTCACTGCTGCGCTTCACCGCTTCAGCAGCAAGCAAGCTCCACCTGGCCATCGGTATCCTGCCGAGATTGGGAGCTTTGGACATCCCAAAGATAGCAGGGTATATTGCCTGGACTTGCTACATATTGGGACCCCCTTACTTCCTCATAAGTCATGCATACCAAAGGAAAACAGACTGGCTGAAACGCTTCTGGGATGAAGGGATCTTTACACGTGTCCGCCAGTGTTCTATGTTCACAGTATCCTACTACCGGTACGCCGATGCCACGCCGTGGCAGTGGGCGGCAGTGTGCCCCGATCTCAACCTAGAAATCATTAAGGCATTTCCCCATCAATTGCCCATATACTACGCTGAAGCGCAGGCCGCCCTGTGTGGCGTGCGCTACGCTTTCGCTAACATTCCGGAGTTCTCACACGTGGTTATGCAGATTGATAATCAAGCCGTGTTAAATTGTTTGCGCCGGGGTACCGGCTTAATGTTTAATGACCATGAATATTGTAATCTTCTCATGTTGATAATAAAGGATCAGACGCGGTCAGCGTCCTGGAGGTTCGTGCCGACCTTTGTCAACCTTGCCGACCGTCCTGTCGAACAGTACTCCCGCAATTATATGCCTAGGTCGGTCATACTGGCTGGCCAAAGGTATATTTGCGCGGGTGTGCTGCACGGAGCCAGTCGAGCTAAAGGGTGGCGAAGGTGTGGCACGAGCGCTCACACACACATAGACTCTTATTCCAGGCCTCTGATCTAGCATTGGAGACGGACGCATACAAATGTCTGGTAACAAAGGCAAAGGAGTCAAGATCGGTTTCCGATCTGGTGGCTCTCCGAGCAGACAGGATCGATCGCCCGAGCGACCAGTTCGCCGAGGTCCCAGGCTAGATCTCCCACGGTCATTCCGGCTACCTCCCTGACCCACTCGGGGGCATCGGCCGCATCCCTGGCGGGATCAGTGTACACCCATCGGTCGGAAGACCAACCTCCTTGGGTAACACAAATTACTCAGGCCATAGAACGCAACCGCACCGCAGAACCCAATTCCAAAGCAAAAAAATTTGACTGCTACAGTTAAGCTAAGTTCGGTTCCATAAGTCATCATAATGCGACAATATATAATAATTGAAATCGCTTCAAAACCATAACAAAGAATAACCAAACGAGGAACACTTCTAAGTATTCAATATCATAAAAATTTCACTGGTACAGCCAAGCTAAGTTCGGTTCCATAAGTCATTACATAAACCTTCCGACACATGAAAATTTATTAAATAAATAAATATAAAAATCCACACTTCCTATTTTCCCAAGTTTCAGGTCCTCACGCACCTGCGAGCTATTTTCCAAACACCTCTTTTGGCAACGCTACTTGCAGGTCCTCGACTGTCTCCTATATCTTCTACAAGTTAGAGGAAAGTTGGATGAATAGGACCACATCTATATAGTACACCGTGAGGTATAATTTTTTTAAATCTTTCATCAGCTTGATCCTCTCACTTACCTTGCCACACGAAGAAAAGATCAAAGAACTACGGAGTTCTCTGCGTAATGTAAAACATAAATGCTAAACCAAAAATTTTTCAAAATAATTAGTTCTCAAGTTTTTTTTTTAATTTCCACTATTACAGCCAAGCGAAGCTTGGTCCCCAGGTATGACTACCTAAACTATTAAAATGGGAGTTGGTATTTATTGGTATAATAGTACAAGGAATCAATTCGGAAATGTTTGACTACCGTAAAAGCGCTTGGAAGGCTTAGATTTTACCAATTACCTAGGGATTCCATAACGACGGACATAACATGATATTTAAATGATAACAACCAATATATTACGTAATATTTATATTATTACATACCATTATGACAACAAGCCAAATATGGAAGCGGTCTGTTATGTAACCAAGTATATTAATGAAGCCATCGTTCAACACGAATGTGTCTTACTGACTTTGAGGTTGTTCTCACCAGTTCGTTTAAGGTATTTACCATATTTATATGATCGTAATATTTTTATGAGATACTAACAGTAATGCACAATGATTCTCAATGGAAGGCATAAAAGTAAATAATAAACATGGTTTCTTGTAGAGAGAAAAGAACCTAATATCCCAATTTTTATCTAAATCGTGATTGTATCGATATTCAAACATAAATAAATATTTTTAGCAGCAACAAAGCCACTTCGAAATCGCTATCCGTTCAGTGATACATTGCCGCATCAATACTTTCGTAGCCGAACTAAGCAAAAACTTTTTGGAAAGTGGTGCCAAAGTTGAGGATAACTAAGAGGGCATGCCAAAGAGACTAAAAGGCTAACAAGATTCGGAATAGCTTAGGTATGACGATGATTTGTAAGGGTATCGGATTCTGGATGACGATGCTATCACCTCCGCCACCGAAACTGTTCTAACTAATTCTGTGCGAGTGAATGACAGCAGTAGTGTTGATTAGGAACAATCGATTCAAAACGAGTTTCATTTCAGATCATAGTGCTATCACCGAAAGCATTGTTGCAGTTCCTGGAACAGAAAGATACACCCATGACACCTCTGTACCTAAAATAGTGTTAAAAAATAGAATAGCCATAGAAAGGAATACATAATGAAAAAATGCATCGGGAGAGACCTTTTTGAACGTTTCATGGATAACTGCGGGAAGTCAGGATTATTTTGTAATTTAAAACATATTTTAAACCTTGAGTCCTGTGAGAAACCTTCATTGCATGCATGAGAAATATTATATCGCGTATCCCATTCTATCACTGGATGTCACAGAAACTTACGCATTAGGATTAAGAATCAATTTTTAAGAACGCCAGAGCAAAGGAAGAGAGTGTTAGTAGCATAGGTAGTATCAGTGGCATCATGTGTCTAAGAATTCGGATGGTCGGTGATCTTTACTTGGTTACTTCGAGGGCAGACTGAGTAATGCTGGGTTCACATACGCGCGGAATCTGCAGAACGGCGTGTCTACGGAAAGCCTGCGGAAAAGCGGACTGGGGTTCACATGCGTGCGGGATCTGCGGAACAGCGTGTCTGCGGAAAGCCTGCGGAACGTGCGGAAAGGGAATGATGGGCCGAATCTTTGGGCGTAAATATACTTCACTCCTATTTGGACGCCGTGAAAAGCTGACACTAAGACTCTCCTCTACTTATCGTTTACTATATTATTTGACCTAGCGCTCTTGGAATAACTCTTTTTGGATACATAATGCTTTTGATACTGTTTGGTTTCCCGTTTTGACCCTTGTTTCACCGGTACTTTGGAATTTCGGACTTCAGAATATTTGCGCTTCCTGTGTCTTTCGGAAGGTTTCCGCCAATGTCCTTTGTATCGGAAGGAGTGCATTGCTGAACTTACATTTTGAGGGTGAGTGAAAAGATTCATCATACAATTTTGAATTTACTCACTGAACTAATTTATAGTATAATCGCTTAAGTGGTGAAGTTACAATTATGAAGTCAGCTACCCATGAAATTCATTTATAATAGGTAATTTTAACGAAATGCGTGTACATGTATTTATTGTTATTCCACTGAAAATCGGCCATAATTTCACCTTCACATGTATATTTTACGAGTGTTACGGAATGCTTGTAACACTGCGCTTGTAATAATACGCGTGAATCTCTTCAGTGTGCATAGCTGATGTGTGGCTTCTGTCGCGAGTGCGAAGATAAGAGCATTTTCAGCACAAGGAGGTCATGAATGGTTCAGACTTGTGCTTTACTTAAAATATGTTTGTGTGTTCGCTATACTTGAGGCATTCCAATATTCGGTGCGTTATTTAAGCTTGTGATTGATGATAATGCTGCAGTTGATACTCCATTGAGAGAATTATCAGGTAAAAATCCATCAGTTGCCATTCTGTATGGTTAAAAATAGACTTGTACATTATGGGAAATAATAAATACCTGCAATTGTGCAAATTGTAAAACAATGTGGTGAGAGTGTAGTGTTTTGATTGAATTTCATTTACACTTGCGAGGCGAAATTTTACTATTCTGATGACAAGGGTAACGGATTCTCATTATTTTCATTTGAAGTAACACTCATTGGAATACCTATATACCATTAAAACCTGATAATGGCGTGATAAATATCATTGGAATACCTAAATCCCATTATCTATATGAGCAAAGTAAAAATTAATTTTTTTTTGTCTGGATCGTAGGTTAAATACCTTTTTTGGAAGGCCAACTAAACATTAAATTCCTGTGATGCTTTTTAAGTCACATTCCTTAGCGATTATCAGTAGCGTTCTGTGATTATTTGTTTATTGAATAACAAAATGCATGTAGGACTCACATCTGAGTAAAATATGGAGGTTAATGGAGAATTGTATGATCCTCGCGACGAGGCCATAGACCTTCCTGCTTATAGATTGCAGAAACGGTACGTCAAGGATGCCCAGAATCCAATGGAATGGTATCGTGATGGAGAATTTAAGGAAAGATACAGGTTTACTAAAAATTCTGTTATGCACGGGATCTTACCCCTGATTGAGGGCCCATTAATCAAATCAAATAAGCGAGGTCTTCACATACCTCCAGTGATGCAACTCCTTGTATGTTTGAGGTATTACTCAAGTAGCAGTTACCAGGTAAGAAAATCCGTTTTTGATTACACTTAATCAACGTTATTTCTTATTGTGCAATGTACATTAATAATGGTGGAAGGTGCTTCATAGTTGCTACATGTAATTTAAATAGAGTAATGATTAAAAAGTTGCTCTATGTAGACTCATTTTATCCCATTATTGTGGTAAATGTACCTGAAATTTGAATTCATTTTAATGGTATAGCAAATTATTAGCTGACAGCCAAATTGTTTTTATAATTTTCAGAAAGTGAACCGTGATCTAGTCACCATATCTCAGCCTACTATCTCGCGGATAGTCTGGAGGGTATCCTTATTACTGGCAGCTCAAATGCGACACATAATTAAGATGCCATCGTCTCATGACAAGAAATTGGCTTTCAGGCAGGCATTCCAGGAAATTGGGAAGGGCAGGGGTGATGTTGGTCTGCCAGGAATTGATGGTATAATAGATTGTACCCATGTAAGACTTTCTAACATCCACCTGAACCATATCCAGGAGATTGATAGAAACCGAAAGGGATACTTTTCCCTCAATGTACAGGTTTGATGAGCTCTTACATCCTTTTCCTAAGTTTGTCAAATAGATTTAATAAAAAGTTCAAAGTTATATGAACTTGGAAGACCTAGGTATTTCAATAACTATAAGCAATTTTAATTTGAGCAACATATCTGTTTAAAACATGCTTGAAATTGAGAACCTTGAAGCTCGGGTCATGGAGAACAAATGTAGAATTTCCATCACTTTTAATAGGCAGTTGTTGGTCCTTCTTTGGAGATTATTGACATAGTCCCTGAATGGCCTGGAAGCCAGCATGACAGCAGAATTTTACAAAATTCAAGACTTTATATGAGGTACATAGAGGGACATCTTGATGGGTGCCTCATTGGTGATGCAGGTTACCCCTGTTTACCTTTTTTATTAACACCCATCGCAGTCCCCAATACAGAGGCACAGATAAGGTATAAATATTAGAAATAGTCTATCAATCAATAATTTTCCTTCCTACTTAGATACAAATAGTATGGGGTTTTTTATCAGAGGCTACTATCATTCATAAAATATTTTAAGCTACTGGGTACCTATATTGAAAACAACATGAGTATACAAAAATTGAGGGGCTACTGATTATGACTAGTTCTTTAAAAATATCTTATGGATTGGAGATGGCTGGTTTCATAGATACATCTATGCTATTACACTGAAGTATGATGTAACAATGAACTTTCATAATTAAAATTGGAGGTATAATGATGTTCTAACCAGAACTAGAATAACTGTGGAGAGAGCCTTTGGGATATGGAAGAGGAGGTTCCCTTGTCTTTCTAAGGGCCTTTCAACAAAGCTAATCTGCTCTACAACCATTGTTGTAGCTTGTGCGGTACTGCACAACCTAAGTCTCACCTTAAATGAAGTCCCTATAGAGGATGAGGCTGGGGAAGATGAACTGGTGCCCGAAGAGCCACCAAACTGGCAGTCAGGAGATGGGTTTGCTATGCGACAGGCACTCATTGAACGCATTTTTCAGTAAATTTTAGCTAAGGCAAATATTATTAAATGAAAATGACAAATCTCTTTTTTCAAATGTTCATTCTTAATTTTTATAAACTTTTTAACTTTGGAAAAAAGATACAATTTAAGAAAAATTTCAAAATAAAAAAAAGTAGAAAAATTGTTATTTATTAGTTTCTTTTTCAAGAAGAAGTTCTTGAAGTTCAGCTTTGGCTGTGGCTGCTCTCAATTCCAGCTCATGTACTTGTTTTAGGTGTTCTATTTGCATTTTTGCAATATTTTTCTCAGTCTCCAATCGAAGAGAGGCCAGCTCCTTATCATAATTTATTAAGCATTCTATTCTTCGACCCTTTAAAGCAGGCTCTGATTTTAGCCACCTTTCTCCCCTTCAGAGTCCCTCTGTTGTTGGGCATGATGATCTGGAATAAATATTTGTCATTAATTTCAAGGAAACTCAATTGAAGAATTAATATACACTAATGAGAAGTGATGAAAATTTTCATGCTTGAAAGGCCATTCTTTGGCAGCACTCACAATAGTATTGAGTTCTAAATCTAGTACTATTGATGTTTATGCAGGTAGAAAATCTTTTGTTTTATCTTTAATATTAAGCTACATGACCTCAAGATCTTCTCTTGAAGAAAACAAATACTATATATAAATGTCCAGTATAATCTCTAAACTAATATGAAATTTATAGCAATGAAGAAACTGTTAAGACTTTGTGCAACTGGTTCATATTCTACAGAAGCACTTATTCTTAAATGCTTTCAACTGTGAATCACTGCTACCAGTGAATAACAATCCAACATAACAAGAGTAGTTCTATTTCAGCAACACATATTTGTTACCCTTGTAGCAAGAACTATTATAATACACCAATTATTATGCACTGCTTATTTAATATAGTAAAAAATATTCTGGAATAACTACCTATATGACACGTGCACTGAGCTTAGGCTTTCTTTATAATGGTACGTATTTCTACACCCACCTTGAATTGGTAGTGCGCTGCTAGATGCTAAATTAGTATTGACAGGCTCTATTACAATTTCAATTGCATCTGAAACAGGTATAATTGGAAAACAATTATTTATTAGGGAGACTAAAAGAATAAGTTGACCATTTGGTCAGATATTAATGTTTAATGAGTTAAATGGAAAATATAGTGATCTAAATAACTGATTGTATAACAGTTCCAGTTTCCAATACATTATTTATTATTATTACAGCTCGCTGGTGCTTCTCAGGATTATTGTAATATCACCATAAGTAAAATAAAAGAATATCAGTGATGGTGATTGCACAAATCAGAAATTCCTACATTATTAATGGAACCTATCAAACTAGAAAATATCCCTTGATAGTGTTCGTAGCTCTTGGAGTTTTCACTGATATTATATCTCAAGTTCTATTTATATACCGATGAACTAAAAATAACCTTTCAGTCAAAAAAGATACTTTTCATTGACATGAATAGATATTACATTAATAGACATAATGGTACTTCAAACTACTCTCACTTATTAGATTCCAATCATGTTTCAAAAGAAAAATCAAAGTAATCTCCCCTTGGATCCCATCATCTGGAATCATATTTGAAATGAAGCTCCCATCTTCATTTATTATGGACTTCTCTCTCTATAACAAAATAAAAATCCATTAGCTGGCATTTAACACATGACTACAATATAATGAACGTTTTCAAAACAAACAACCCAACGAATGCCTCCATATTTACACCCATTATAATGCAAAACAAGTCCAATGCTCAGGGCATCTAATAACTCGAGTGATGAAACAAATTTAAAAGTATTCGACGAATGATTTACTGAACAGCGAATTCTAATGGTTAAATCATATGAACATTGTGGTAATAACATAACACATTTTAGACTTTTGTTAGCGTAATGACTTTGTCCAAATTTACCAGCATTCTCCTCAGGGGACATATTGGAGGAAAATAGAACATGCGCTGTGACCATTAAACTTGGCGCTATAATCTCCACATCTGGATCCACTGCCGATGGACTAGGCGGTGGACCTCCACCCGTGGCCATCCGGTACTGCTTCTCTTTAGTGATCGCACTCCTTTGTATTTGTTTTATGTTTGACCACCATTTTTTTAATTGTGGTATGGTTCTCTGCAACAAATAAGTCATACCATCACAAATAAAATTTAAAAAAATTTGCGCTGTATTGCTATATCACTAAAATACATCCCAAATATAATTATTCCTTATGATGATATGACCTTACCTCCTGCGTTATATGATGTGAATTATTATAGAGATCAGCGATTTTCCGCCATGTTTCCTCCTTTTGTTTTAAGGACGCCCCATCTCCCTTTTTGTCTTCAATTTCTCGGTGTAGTTGCAGGATATCTAGAAATATCTTCTTCTCGACGGGCGTATAATGACGGCATTTTCGTGAGGCCGATGACATGCTTTCGTTTGAAATTACCGCTTCACGGTGACGACAGTTGCCAAGTAAACAAATGTAACAGTGCGTGTGATTGGTTGATCCAACAAGCATTTGCTTAGGCACAAGCTTCATTAAGCTCGTCTTATTGCAAATAAGATGATCTTAATCAAGTTCGCCTTCATGAAGACGGTCTTATTCGGTGACTATGAAACCAGAATGAAAATAAGATGGACTTGACCAATAAGGCGATCTCCATCAAGACGGTCTCAAGTAATGACTTGAGACCTGACTATGAATCCGGGCCTAAGAATTGGGATGGTCGGTGACCTTCACTTGTTTACTTCGAGGGCAGGCTGAATAAGCTCGAAGATTTATGGATTCCGGGAAGTGACTTCTAATCCCCGTACAACACACGTGCCAAGGTTAGTTTTTTTCATTTTAAAGATACTGAAACTCCGAATGTACATTATGCAGGTGACCAAAAGCTGACTACAGCAGAAGAGTATTGTGTTATTTAAAATGGTGTAAATGGATTATCAGGGATCAAAAATGTGACATATTCCTGGAATCTCTCCGCAAATTTGATACATGTAAGTACTTACTCTAAGTCTGAATTGGTCACTGTGTTTGACAATGAAGGTTGCATTGTCTATAATAATAGAAGTGTGACTGTACCATCCCATCCACTCATTACTGCTGAAGAAACAGGTGGCACTTATAGAGTACCGTACCGTACGTTACCGCACCGTAATATTGAATTTGGACATGAATCAGCCTAAAGCACTTACAGATTCTAATGTATCCAAGTGTTACTTGGGGCACAAAAGGTTGGGAAACGTTAGTCCCAAAAGCACGCGATCTGTATCCAAGGGACTTGTTAATGGTTAATATTAATATTAACAAATATCAATATTTAAGTTTTCGCGTTTCTTCTCCATCAGTTGCTACTTCTATGCTCCCTTGTTTGGCAGATAATAAATTTTTTAGTTTTCAGATAATTTTAAAGTAATCAGAAGTATATTTTTAATTAAACTAAAAGTTTTAATAATCCTACTCAATTTTAGCAATCTGTATTGAAAAACAGTCATACCTTTCAGCATTTTCTGGATTGAGAAAAAACTGAAAACATGAAATTCCATTTACCAGGCCCAGGGAAATAGCGCGCGTCATTTCAATTCCTAAATGTTAGAGAGCGCATTAAAAAGTATTAAAAAGCGTGTTTACGGTACCTACAATAAAGAAAGTTTTTCTCGAGATTCAAAATATTTGACAGAAATGATGGCATCCAACTTCTCTTTCACTGCTCAAATCCAAACAGTTTCTCTTTGTTTTCAGGTCTCTAATTAAACATGCGAGTTTAGTTCATGCTAATACCCAGCTTATATTATGAACGACTCAAAGTTGAAAAAGTTTCCGCTACGTGCGCGAATCACTTGCAACGCGCAGATTCATAGAAAAGCGTGCGCTCAACGTAAAGCACTAAAATAAATCCCTACACCGAGAATTCGTCGCCTCCATGAGCAAACTGTAGTCAAATACGCTCGTATGGTCTGTTGTGTGGAAACAGAATCTACAGGGGTCAAAGGGATTAGGGAGACCCTGGTCCTTACCATCTACACATAAATAATGGCCGAAACTGAAAAGTTCTTAATGCATACATATGTAATTCATGATTACCTTAGAAATTAGTCAACGTTTTCATGAACATGTCTTCAGACCCTGTTTCAAAATTGAAATACGGTAACAGGTCCAGGGAGAAGCCCACAAGCAGATATTTTGAAACTTCGAAATAGCAACATTGAACGGTCCCAAGAGATAGCAAAATTCCCATCCAGAGGATTAATAAATATATCTTAGTCTTATAAAGGATTATCGAAGGCCTAAAGTGAGCTCGTGATATGATGGCTATGATTACTCTCACAAGAGGATCGGTCGTGAACAACACACCGGACACAACTAAGGAATCAGGTACAGGACTCGTGTTTCAAAAGGACGAGGTTGAGTCCTTGTCCTTTTGAAACACGCCTTGTCATATGAAACGTGAAACTTGCGTGACACGATAAGAGCGTTTTCCCTCGATGATCGAAATAAAAATGAATAATTCTGATGAATGACTTGAAAGCTCCAAATGATAATCTCGCGCCCATGTTCGCTCTCTCTGATACGAGAGAGATTTCAGCGATGATTGAAAATTGGGCACATAATTATGGCGCCGATAACCCAGTGAGTTCCAAAAATATCCATTTACAATGTTAGAGGAACAAAAGGTCGCATACATTGAAAAGATCTGCCATCATCAATCATTCAATCCTGAGATTCGTTGACTGCTGCAGTAACCCTCTCCCCTCCAGAATCTTTGTGGTACTAGCTTTTCTTTTTCGAATCCCCTTTCAGCTGGATTTCCTAGGTATTCATCGACAGGAATTTCCTTTAACATTCTCCCGATAAACGTGTTGTCTCAAAGTACGGCCAATCTCGACTTTGTCCTTATTACGGTGTCCATATGCTTTTCTCCTATGTTATTCTCTCGAGTTCCGACCCGTTTCTGATCTCATCCGTCCCTTCGATGACCATCATCTAGACCTTTAGTGGTCCTTTTGCCTACCCCATTTTAACCTGCCTGCCACATGCAGACAGGGGACAAGAGCGCCACGGTAAAGGTATGAATGGTCACCCATCCAACCCTCGTCCGGGCCCAACATTGCTTAACTTCAGTGATCTTACGGGAACTGGTGTTTCAATGAGGCTAGGCCCTTGCCCCAACAGTTCATGTTACTGAGCCACATAATGCAACAAATTACATAGAGGTTTTCTCGTTCAACTTTCTTGTCAGTAACCCAGTAGTCATTGGACGCAAAAGTTGATAGTTATATTAAATACTTTCCTGGCTTTATAAATTTATTTCGCTTGATGCTCCATATCAAAAAGCTTAAAAGGTAGACGAGGGAATCCACAGACCTCTCAGTGTACCGTTATCTCTGCCTTCCTTTTTCCACATGCTGGACCCTTGGCATTGCTCTCGTAAATCTTTACGTTGTATCCTTGAAGTACCGTGTGCAAGGATAACTGAAGGTCATCTGGTTAGTACATCTACAGATCTCAACCCTTTACCACCTATAGTATCATATGTGGTACGTTGGCAGGATTATGTTTCGGTGTCGTTTATATGAGATAAGATTGTAGATTTTGCTTCGCAATCGCGTCGCTCCGACAGTAAAACCTCACTCCATACATCGTAGGTTGCCTGGTAAATTCATTTTTTGAATCACTTGCTAATGTATGCCGTTGAAAGAAGGCGTTCTTTGAGTTTCAGGCTGACATAGGGAATTATAGCGAGGTTATCACGGATAGAGCACCTTCCCTCATAAAATGAAAGTACTTTTGCATATTTCATTCGTCCGATTTAGAGCAATCATTTGATTTTATTCATGTATCGATCACTGGTTACTTTCAAGCTTTTTTGTGGAAGTTTTATCTGCAAAATATTTGGCGCACCTTATATGGTACGCTAGGCGCCTACGTGGTTTTCTCATTTTATCAAGCTGTTTCGGATTGTTTAATATACTGTCTCACCAATAATAATACAAACTTCATCTCCATCGTTCGAAATACTTTTCTTGCATCGCAATTGCTGATTGTTTGCTTAGTACATTTTTCTAAGGAGTAGGAGTATCCTCGTTCGATTTTAAAACTCCAATTAAGAGGCGAAATACCTCAAACTGTTATTAATTGCTAGTGTCGCATATCATAAACAGCTAATTTAATGCTTATCTTGTTTCATAAACACTTCGGCAACATTTTGACATTTTTCACTATCCTTAATGTTGTCATGCCATAGGACCTAACAGCTGACGAAGTTCTTAGCATAATAGAGGAAGATATAGTTAGATGTGAGAGAGGTTAGTTGAGCCACTATAACCAAATATTAATTCTAACGAGGATTCCGTTGACGAAGATGCTGATGGTATAATCGACAAATAATCGAGGAGGAAATTTCTCAGGCCATCTGAAGTGGTAGTGTACAGCTATCTTCGTCTAGGTAGCGACTGTTTTTTCCCATCAGATGCTGTTCCCAAACTTTATCAACGTCAGCTGACCCTTCTGCATGCTGCGAAAATAATGTGGCTCTGAAGGAAATCAAGCATCCCGCCGCACCGAAAGTAACTCCACGGACCAAGTTGAAGACAGTTGAGGTATAATGGTCTGATGTCAATTTCGATTAGCGGGAACGTTGAACGTTTCCTGAGCCCAACCTCACCAAATAGCGATACATATCCTCTGTAGAAATTTTAATACTGATATGATTGGTTTCCTTCATAAAGAAGAACTTCTACATATGCCCTGTTCTAAAACTATTGAGACACTAATGTAATGAAATATAAGTCTTTATGGCTATTCCAGCACTTTCCGGGTTGTGTGGTCCCAAGTAAGCCACGTTACTGAGGAAAATAAAATATCTTCGAAATGATCTCATTCTCATTGCTATGCGATGGAATTGTTTTCTTCCGACACGCCCGATTAATTCAGTGGGCGGATAATAACAGTAATGACAACATGTTGAAAATGATACACTTTTCGAACATGCTTCAAATAAGTACATGATAAAATTGAACCCAGAGAGACACCTTGATTTTAATGATTGAATAGTTCCCTATTATTGTCCTCAGAGCTGTAGACAATTTATCAAGGGTAAGCCCTTACTCTTAGGATAAAAAAAAGGTGCTTGAAAACACCAGATGGTTATGTGATCTCTTTTGATTTTGAACAGGGAAAAATCAACCGAGTGTAGAAGTGACTTAGAGGCAAGATTCGGCAAAGCAGCTACTCTTTAAGTTCCAAATTCTACACAGATTTCCGCCAACAATCAAAGGTTTGCCATATAAATTGTATTTTTAAAATAATTGAGAGACGCTATTATTGTAATTGTTGTTATCGACCAATCCAACGATCCAACAATTAAAAGCGCGCGAAAAGCCTAATGCCCGGTTTCACCAACCTCTTGTTAATCGACGATCAGTTGATCACTGTCAACTGTCTGATCTCCAATCATATAGCGCATCCGTTTCACCAACATTTAATCGTTGATTAAGGTCGACGACCACCTGACCGGGTATCGCGTAGCGTAAATATTCTCATAGATTTGTAAGATGAATGCCTGTTGGTGGTCATCGTCACATGACCTCTGTTCATTGAATTGCGTAACTACCGCGTAATTTGAAAATGGCTTGTCCACGATCAACAAATTTTACGGAATTGAAAAATTAAGGTTATTAGACCTGGTGGACGAATATAGTGTTATATTAGAGAACATGAAAACAGACAATGTTACTACCGGGGAAAAAAGGCGTGGGTGGGATTGGCTGTTAAGTTTAACGCCACAGAGAATAACGCCATCAGGACCTCAAACAGTTAAAAAATTGCAACGAGAATGTAAAGGGCGAGAAAGAACGCGGCCGAGGACAAGGTAAGCTCACACATGAAGCCCAAATATATTTACCCATTGAGTGCCAACCAATTTTATAGGTACTATGCTAAAATTGCCGAGGCATTTTTGCTCATTTTGCATTAGTTTAGGAAAGAATTATGTCTCAAATACAAGTGAAGGTAAATATTAAAAAACTCAAGGAAAACTTTATTATATGTGGTTTCACCTTTTTAATATATTATTTGACCATTTTTTTTACAAAATCTGCATCTGCATCTGTAATCTACATGTAGGTGCCATCTGTGAACAATCTGTGAAATACCAGTATCTAAGAGTGACATTGCAGGAGGAGCGCGGTAGCGCTCCCCGGCACTCTAAGGGTTAATAATGAGGATTCATTCGTGAGTAATGTTAAAAGAAATTTTAACTTGATTTCTTTTAATTATAGGTGAACAAGTATAAGACAGACGGGTGATCCTAGGTAAAAAAATTAACCGATTAGGGCGAACGCGTGATTAGCATGGCGAAATCGCAATTTGAGTAAATTAGGAATCTAACTGATAGTGACGCCTCTTATAATGAAGAAATTGTTGAAGGTGAATATTTCATAAATAAATATATATTTTTGTAGATAATTGCATGAGGAATGAGTTGATTCACTAAATACTTGGTTTTCATTTAAGAGTGACAAAGAATTAAGTATTAATTGCTACAGCTGAGATTATCCAGTGTTAAATTGAAGATGCTATGATAAAAATATTATGAAAAAATATGATTGTGTGTTGGATGAACACAAGCCCGCTTGTTTTCTGTACACTTTTTTGTTTTTTCAAAGATTTTAATTCTGTTTACAGATGAAATTGACCAGGGAACGATTTTTGAAGTAAGTCTTTCTATAAATTAATGATACTCTAACGGTATAATATTGGATTTTTGATGATTGATTTTTTTAATAACAATAATAAATTTCTGACTTGCAAGGAAGATGTAGTTAGCATGGCCTGAGCATTTTTATTAAGAAAATAAGTCCTGAGACAATTATTCCCCGAGTGATCAAGTTTTGAGATAATTATTACACTATTGTCCGGTTTCACCAAGCTCTCGTTAATCGATGATCATATGATCGGCGTCAACTCGCTGATCGGGGATCAAATCTCGCATCCGTTTCACCAACAGATGATCTTTGATCAAGATTGGCGATCACCTGAACGGCAATCGCGTAGCGTAAATGTTCTCATAGATTTGTACGATGAATTGGTGGTCATTGTCACGTGACCTGAGTTTATTGAATTGCATAACAACCGCGATAATTGTAAATGGCTTGTCCCCGATCGACAAATTTTAGCGAAGTAGAGAAAATTAGATTATTAGACTTGGTGGACGAGTACAGAGAAACATTGGAAAATAAAAAAAACAGATAGTTTCCGCCGAGGAGAAGAAGAAAGCGTGGGAAAGATTGACGGTAAAGTTTAACGCCACCGAAATCAACGCCATCCGAACATCGAAGCAGCTTAAAAACTGCTACGAAAATGTTAAACGGAGGGCGAGAAAGAACGCGGCCGATGATAAGGTAAGCACGTATATGAAGCCCAAACATTAGATTAATTAGGATTTATTAGTGAGTAATGTCATAAGCAATGTTTACTTGTTTCCTTCTAAATTTAGGTGGAAAATTATAAGACAGGCGGGGGATGTGCAATGAAAAGACTAACTCAGCACGAAGAACGCGTGATTGCCATGGCCAAGTCACAATTTGAATCCATGAGGAATCCGAATGATAGTGACGCCACTTTTAATGAAGAAAATGTTGAAGGTGAATACTTTATAAATTAACGTGTAATTGTGTATATACTTGCATGAGATTGATTTAATTTACTAAATACTTGATTTCATTTAAGAGTGATAAAGAATTAATTATTTATTTCTAAGGGTGAGATTATACTGTGATATAATAGAGGTTATGATGAAAATATCATGATAAAATATGATTGGAAGTTGGATGGAAAAAAGCATGCTTCTTTTCTGTACTCTTGTTTATTTTGTGAAAGATTTTTATTCTGTTTACAGATGAATTTGACGATGGAACAATTTTTGAAGTAAGTCTTTCTATAGATTAATGATACTCTAACGATTTAATGTTGAATTTTTGATGATTGTTTTTTAAAAAATTGCAGTTATAAATTTTAGAGGCATAAGGAAGTTGTAATTAGCATGCAATAGGTATTATAATTAAGAAAATGAGTACTGAGACATTCATTCCGCGAATGCTTAAGTTTTTGAGTTAATTATTGTAATGTATCAACTAATTTGCTATCTCTTCATTTCCAGATTCTGGAAACATCAGTTGACCCACCTACTACAAACAGTGCCTTACCCATACCACTAACCACCAATACCGGAAATAGACAGAATCACAATAACCCAATACCAAGTACCTCATTTCACCCTAATACTCCCAAAAAAAGAAAAGCAGAGGAAGAAGTAGCAGACATGGCAAGACATAAAAGTACACTTATAAGAAGGCAAATTGAAATAATGGAAAATCAGAACAGTATTAAAATGGAAATTTTAAAAAATGAATTACAGTCAAGCATTATAGATGTTGAAAATAAAAAATTGGAGAATGAAATTTAAAAAAATTACATTAGCAAAATTAAAAGAAAATAAATAGTTTTTTCAAGTTCATTTCTGTATCAATTTTATTCTATATTCCTTTAGAAACTCCCAAATAATAATCATCCTTGAATGAAACTGTATACAATTTAATTATATTAAAATCTTTATTCTGGAAAGTTGAAAAAATGGAATGAGTCCACCCATCATATTAAAAAAAAATCTTGCGCCAAGGTTACATATTGTGTTAATAGTTAAATTTTTTTGTCAATAAGATAAAGTATGAAGGCAATTAATGCTTTAAAAAATACAATGAAACAATAAATGAATAATTCAATTGTGGATGTAGTTTTGGTTGTTAGTAACAATGGAGATCCATTTCATTTAATTTCTCATAAATATATTATTTATTAATGCCGTTCGAATTGCAGCTCCTTGTGGTCTTTCATTTTGACGTTCCAAAGGAGGGTCTACTTCAACAGCAGGTGGTGGATTAACTACTATATCCTCTAGAGTATCCTCTTCTTTGAACATTATTGCCACATTGTGTAATACTCCAGTAGCTACAATAATCAAAAGAGATGTTTCCAGCTTAACTCTCAAACCCAGGGATAAACAAGGAAATCTCCTCTTCAACACACCAAAACAGCGCTCAATGCAATTCCTTGTTTTAATGTGAGAGACATTATAACATCTCTCTCCTCTGGTTGTAGGGGTCAATAAGGGAGTAAGGAGATAGGGCCTACATGGATAACCTCCGTCACCCAATAAATACCCTTCATTTATTTCTGCATTTTCAAATTTGGCTCTTAGATGGCAGTTATTGAATATGGTGCTATCATGTACTGATCCAGGCCATCTAGCAACCAAATTAGTCAGTCTCAAGTCGGCGGTGCAGATTGCCTGAACATTGACTGAGAAATAAGATTTTCTATTTCTAAATAATTCAGCATTATCTCCTCCAGGTGATGTGATGGGAATGTGTGTGCAGTCAATAGCTCCCAGAACCCAAGGGAACCCAGCAATTGCATAAAAACCTTCTTTCACTCGACTTCTCTCATTTATTCCTGTGGGAAATGTTATTATCTCTTGGGACAGCATTCCTATTAGTATGGATAACCGTCTTATTATCCGACAGACACTCGCTTTAGAAACTCCATGTAGTTCTCCAATGACTATCTGCAAAAATTGTTCGACTCCAAATTAGTAAAATTAAATTAATTTTTCACAGCAACAAAGTGTAGATCCTTATAATGTCAAACCCAACCATGGTTAAATCAAATAGTCAATCTGAGGTAGCCAGTATTATAATGGCAAAATAATAATATCGAGTAATTAGAGTTATATGACAAATCTAAGCTTTTCAGATTTGCAGGGCTGGATGTATTGGGCCCCCCCCCCATTGGGTCCAAACTTATACCAGATAAAATCAAAATTATTGGAGGGTACCACTTAGTACAAGGGGGTATTCCCCTTAGAACAAACCTAGATCCGCTACTGCTCATAACCATATGAGACATATTTTGAACCAATTCAGATTAGTTATCAATAGACTATCATTTTGACGTTTTTGTTTATTTATATCTCAAAGAATTTATATTATTTTCCATATTTCAAGGTATTGAAGTAGAAAATAAATGATTTAATTAAACCCACAAATATAAAAATATTGTTCTTCAATTATATAATTAAATTAATTATTTATATAATCTTGTTATGCCACTCAAAACACATTAAGAAAGGAATATTCTTGAATTCTCCAGCTGTAATGAACAATTTTTATTTAATTACTATTTTCCACCTTTGTAAAACATATCATGTTGGTTATAACAGATATTACTGTTGATCACTACAAAGACCAATATATCATTGACAAGTTTTGCTTCCTAATATCAATGCAAACTTAGTTAATACCATCACCTTGGCTAATGAAATGTATATATGTTGTAATAGTTAAATATTAAGTTCCTTTGTAATAACACTACCATTCATAACTGAATGACTTCTGATTATTAATAATAGGTTTTATTTGCCCAAAGACCAAGGTACATCTGTCCAATGATATAAGGCACGTCAATCATAGACATAAGTTACTTTACTAATACATATTAAATCAGTCAAAACAAATATCACAAATAATTAACATCCAATACACAAAAAAACACATTGTAAACATTTCATCGAGTCCTTCCTTACATAAATATTCCTCCAAAGAATAATAGGACCCTTGTAGCAGTAACCTTTTTAATTGTATTTTAAAGGTATTATAATTTTTAATATTTTTTAATTCAGCAGGAAGTTTGTTGTACAATCGTATCCCCATTTCCCTCGGGCCAGATTTGTTGATGTTTGTTCTTATATTTGTGTAGTGTACATCATGTTTGCACCTCGTGAGATGATAATGATGGTCACTATTAAGGAGAAAGCTACCAATATTCAATTTGATGTTCAACACTGCGATCATTATGTAATTGCAAGGAAGTGGTAGAAGACTCAGCTCCTTAAATAAGGGTCTGCAAGAATGTCAGTATGGTTTTTGGGCTATGATTCTGACAGCCTTTTTTTAAATCAACTTGTCTCAAATCTTAATAAAAAACTACACTACTTCTTAATTTTGAAACCTTTTAACATACAAAACACACTTCCCCCCGTCATTTTAATGACAGCATTTATATATTCCTAAAATATTTTTGAAAAGCATACAAAAGACCTCATATTAATTCTTTACTATTATGTACTGAATGAATAGCTAGACATATGGTTATCATCTCAATACATAGTAATATTCATTTGCAAAAATAACTAAAATATATCCACATAAATCAACTGTACAAATATCACATATTCTCAAAGTATTAATTCATATAATTAATAAACAACAGACACAAATGATGAATCAATATAGTAATCAGCTGTATGCCATGAAGCAATATGGTACATTCATAACCACTATTATTGTTGCCATACTCTAATTCTGTAACCTTACACTAACATCAATTTATGTTAAATAAATTATAACTATTGCCATCATCTCATTTCCTCTACAATCACCATATGTACTAAACCAGTTGTACTAGAATCAGTTGATTTGAAGGATGAAACCCCTTATACATCTTGCTTTATACAGAACTTAAAGCTAGGATCTTAGTGAATCATAAATGTATTAATGCAAAGATATAATTCTTTAACGCTAGATAATTAACATTAAAATATAAATGTTTTTTTGCATTGTAACCAATAGATAATGGGGATATTTCTCTACAACTTCCACATTCATGTCAACAGTTTTTGTTGGTTGTGGATTAAAATAACACAATTCATTGAATCAAATGGTAACTTTTAACAGTTAAAATAACTGTAAACCTTAATTTTTATTCGTACAAAATGCAACTACGTCCATATGGTACAACTAGGAAGCAATAGGCTAGATTATCGTCAAAATACGTTTTGCAAAAAGTCACCATACACATCACTATAAAGTTTGTGTATATTACCTAACACCATTAAACATATTTAAATACTACAGCACAGCATCACAACATAAAAGACTACAGTCATACACACAAGAATATGTAAGAAACTTCGAATATTTCAATATAAATTTGGAGTATATACAAATTAATATTTCATGCTTCTATCAGCAATAGTTATAATACTTTACTACCCTAACATTTAACTTTAAAGTTCAACACGAATAATAAGTACTAAATTATTATTAATCCGACATCATACGAAAATGAACCCTTCAAGACATAAGTAATATCTTAGATAGAAACAAGGTACCACCATTCACTCAAGATTATAAACAAATACTTCGGGAGATCAAAAGAAACATTTGGCATATTTCCTTATAAATTAAATACAAACCATATTCGAAATATACTTCTAAATCCTTTTAACACAATAATAATACCCATAAAACCCATACACTTCATTAAAGTCTACTAACAACATCAAAAACATCACAGCAAGTTACATCCTACTCGACAAATGAATATGCGAGTTTCGTGATTCTCATTTTCAAAACCCGCTAAATTTAAATGCTTCTATACGCGGAAATGCAATAAAATTACCTAAAAGCTTCCTGTAGCATAAAATCTCAATGCTATTAAAAGCTGGTTCAAAGGAGATATGGGATAATTTCTATTATTTGGCCTGTTTAGCCTGTCTCCTATCCTCAATAGAACAAATTCAACTGCACGTTTCGAAAGCCTAAAACGCATTTTAAAGTCATTTTCTGGGTACAAATTAAAAGGATTCACTTCAAATCTCCTGTGGTTTGCTCTTAAATTGAAATAATCAAGAATTACTTTCACTTCCTCGTCGGAGGATTCCGCCATGTTTGTTGAGTGTAGATTTGATCAGCCAAAATCTATGATCAACTTGACCGACCATTTTGATCACTGATCATCGCTGATTGTCGTTGGTGAAACGCAATCACTGGTCAACTCAAGAGTGATCCTCGATCATGGGCTGATCGTCGTTGGTGAAACCGGGCATATATCTACTAATTTGCTATCTCTTCCTTTTTAGATTCTGGAAACACCAGTTGACCCACCTACTACAAACAGAGCCATACCTATACCACAAACCACTAATACAGGAAATACACAGGAGCACAATAACCCAATAGCCACTACCTCACTTCAACCTAACATTCCCAGAAAAAGAAAAACAGGAAGAAGTAGCAGACATGGCAAGACAGAGTATACTTATTAGAAGGCAAATTGAAATAATGGAAAATCAATCAATCAATTGAGAATCACATAACAGTGTCGTTTTTCATTATAGATTCGTATTCAGGTGAGTAAGGTATTGGACGTTTTAATCGCCTCGGTGTACGTAGTAGTTTAAGAATGGCGGGAAAATGCTGTTTGTGATACTATAGCTGTGAATTTAGTTTTATTGTTTGAAATGGTTACTCTTGTCTAAAATTCTCACAAGAGTACAAGCTTCTTTCATTTGCATATTATGTTTGCTGTGGTTATATTTGACGATGACGGTAGTGCATCAAAGCACCGTCGATCTGGCTTAACTAAGATGAATCCTCCTGTTGGTGGCCTCCAGCAAATACAACAAATGTGACTTCTCTCATTAGTAAACGGTGGCAAGCGAACCAATCAACTCGGCAAAAGTTAAAAGTAAAAGTGGAGAGATTTTGTCGTAAGTCCGTCAACATCATAATGTCTTCTTCTCGAGTGTTGTGTGTTTGTGATCTGTGAAGTCTTATTCTCATTGAATATACTTGTAATTTTGCCAGCTTTGCTTGAAAATGCTCTTTGAGTAGCCGAAGATGTAAAAAAGCCGGATAAATTAGTTTTCAAGTACATGCATGTTGTTTTAACTATGTAAACCTACAGTTGGTAACACCACGGGTTAAACTCCAAAGGGTTGGCATTACACCCGGTTAAACAATAGGCAGTACGCGTTAAACACCAGAGGGTTGGCATTACATCCGACTAAACAATAGGCAGTGCGCCCATGGGCGCCCATATTCTTGTCTATTCTTTCGACTGGGCCCAGTCGAAAGAATAGACAAGAATATGGGAGCCGAGCGTGGTTAATTACGTGGGTTACGAAAAACGGCAGAGTAAGACTGAGTATCAAAAAGTGCGGACGTGTCTAATACTCCCAGATAATAGGCGCCGAGACTTTGCCCTCAGAGGGAAGTTCCCATCAGTCGCCCCAGATGACATTATGGCGGAGTTGCGTTCGCTTGGCTTCCCGGTCCACTCCGTTCAAAGGACCTTCAGTACAAAATCCAAAGATATTGAACGCGCCGCAGGAATCCTACGTGTTGATCCAATAGAACTTGCCACGTCTCCAGTGAACCATCCATCAACGTTAACCAGTAATTACAAATTAACTCCCTTCAAGGCCTCCGTATAACCGTCTCCATCTCGAAACCATCTAACGACCCTGTTCAATGCCATAATTTCCAGTCTCATGGGTATACTAAAAATAACTGCAACGAGAAATGTTCATCTACGACATCATGTTTTCAAGTTCTTCGAATAAGCACACAACGTACAGCATGCTAGAAACCTCAACGAGTTTCATTGCATTTCTAGTGCACCATTAAACAAATACCACACAAAAAACACATGCAGGGTGCAACGGCTGAATTAGTCCATGAAATTTTGCGGAAAGCAATGGTTCGAAATGTAC
Source organism: Ceriagrion tenellum (assembly GCA_963169105.1). Classification (NCBI taxonomy): domain Eukaryota; kingdom Metazoa; phylum Arthropoda; class Insecta; order Odonata; family Coenagrionidae; genus Ceriagrion; species Ceriagrion tenellum. Next base: position 120,293,914 of record OY720642.1, on the reverse strand, counting down.
AGCAATCAGGAGTTGCACTTGATAATCATTGCTTGATTGTTCTCAGCTGATGAAGCTCAATGGAGATGATTACATCAACATGCTGTTCCGGATTTTCCTCTTTCCCATTTAGACCAACTGAAAGAATTGACCATAGGTGTTTATCAAGTTAAACTTTCCCCTTCTTATGTACAGGATAAACCACTAAGAGTTGAATTCCAACTGGAAACCAATATTCTAGAAGCAGGGTTTCCGAGAATCACACACTATTCTCGTTACCCCAAAGCTGAACGTCACCAAACTTTCTTGGCTTACACCGAGAAGAATGGCTTACACTTGGAAGAATGACCAGGAACCGAAATGACCCGACTGACCCGAAGGGGACCTAGTACCCATTTGCGCATCTCTCCGTGCCATTATAAGAGAGCCGAGACAAGAGTGTATTCGGCCAGGTGACAATGGATGGGGTGGGGAAATAGGAAGGCACTGACGTCAAGTAGAGAAGGGTCACATTTCCGAGACAGTTTCACTTGGCTATCCTGAGCTCCACCAAATATAATTACAGACATACAAAGCGGAATCAAGCGAATGGATACTTAAAAGAGTACAGGGAAACGACGGTTTCCATCTGGAAGAGATTGGAACTCGACCACTAATATCCAGGTCACACCAATTCAATACCTTCTTGAAAATCAGATCTTTATGTATGTTTTTAATTCATTTACATTGATAATCCATAATTCCGGCGAAAAACCGCAATAAACTGGAGTTGAGTCATTAGTTTAAGTAGCAAATTGTTTCACGACTTACTTCCTTGAAATTGTCAACAGAACTTGGATAGTATTGCTATAAATCTGCAAATGCATCCACTTCTCCGAGCTGTGCAAGGCAGGATAGGAAAACACAGGGGGAAGCAACATATTGGACATTTCGGTTGTCAGGTTACAGTTGGCGTCAGGTTCCTATGGCGTCATGCCCTCTACATCTACCTCAACGCTATCTCCTCAAAGCTCTTATGAACGTTGATTTATTTCGCCCCTCAAAATTGCTTGTTTCCATTAAACGTAACATCACTCTTAGGAAAATGATCCCCGTTCACCAAGTGAAACGCTTCCTTTCTCCGACATCGGTCCTCGACAATCATCAAGGACCGCAGAGCAAAAATATAGACAACTGAGGACTCGGAAACCTCTTCAGTACGAGGCGTTTTTTTAAGTAAGTACCGTTTTGAAATAAACATGAAACAAGTATACTTTTCTTAACAATTTTATTTTTACATGAAAACCTATAGGTTAATCAATTTTTCCACATCATTTTCACTAATATTAAGGGACTTATCGCATCTTAGAACCAGCTTTTGAATCATCAACTAATAGAAGTCTTCCGCCAGATTTGACAATCACTGAAGCACGGTCATTTGGACCTTATCATCGTCGTCGTGACGCTGACCACACAGATGCATCTTAAAATGGATAATAATACAATAAACAGATGCATCACAGGCGGTAGTCACTGGGCACTAGATCGGGACCTCACGGAGGGTGATCAAGTTGTTCCCAGCCAAATGATTCGATGAGATCTTGAATTTGATTAACCGTGTGTAGGCGAGCGTTGTCATGGAGCAAAACGCTTCCCTTACTCAGCATGCCACGCTTTCTGTTTTGGATTATCTAAAAGCTCCAACCCATTTCCGTACCTTTCTAACGCTCGTTATTTTTTTCGTACACTTCACTGATCTGACAATGAATTTCAGACGCTTTCAGGCCTTAAACACTAAGAAAACGAATCACAGCGCGTATTTTACAGTCGGCTGGATTCTCAAACGACGGAGGCAATTCAAATACAAACAAACGTAAATACGGTCGAATGTTTCCGTAATGGCATCTGTGGCTTCCTATCATATGTAGTTACACGGCTCATGGGCTAAATGCCGACCGCAGTACTGCATTGGCTGAATTTCAAAACGGTACTTACTTAAAAAACATTCTCGTACATCAATTTATTCATTCATTCACCTATCCGTCAAACTTTATTTTCCATCGTTTAAATTGTGAATTGAACTTCTTTAGATTCACATCATCGCGTAAGTACATCGCGGAAATACATTTAAATGGTCATCTCAAAGAGCGGCCATATCAACTATTTGCAGTTAATCACATTCACTCTAAGTTGCCTCTCTGATAAGAAACTTGTTTCCCCAAATATCTCCGGTGAATGATCACATGTCACGTTTGCATTACGCTACATAGAAGTGTAACACAACAAGAATTAAGCCACATCCTAACGAGGTATTAGTAGATGAATCGGGACCGGGTTGTTTTCTCGGGCCAGAGTCATCAGTAAGAAATTTTTGGATATTTTGCTCGTTTTTCTTTCACTTCCGCAGCCCCACTAACATACGTCAAGCATAAAAAACGCTACAGATCCCGAAAAGACGCCGAGCAATCCATATCTATTGATCTGCAAATCGGTTACCCTAAACCACATAGCAACAAAGGGCTTTCATGTAAAGCATTCCACGTATGCAATCCCAATTGCAACGCAAAAGCAATTCATGATCTACTGAATACTATACAAAATATAGTCAGGAAAAAGTGAATTATGAAGAGATACCCTACTTTGAGTGGTCTACGAATTTTCACAGCGGATAACTTTACATATATCCCTTCTGATATGCAATTTAATTTCAAAAACTACCATTTCATTATTTTTTGTCCCTCATAAACAGCTCTCTTGTCTCCGCAACAGGTTTACCTCTATCAATTGTAATTCGAGAAATAAAAAGACTGAGCTAGTCGAGTTAATTGGGAAAATGTTTTGTCCAAGGCCTCTTGAAAGAAGTCTCACGTGTAAATGACTAACGCACATTGGTTGCTGTAACGGCTGTAATAGTCATCCATTTTCACTTTATTTTCAGTTATCGCAGCATTGTCATTCAGCATGATTGAAGCATGGCGAATGAATTCACATACGCGCAATGGTAGTCAGTGACCATGTTGCCTCTTGATATATCGGGCAGCCGTGACGTAAGACCATATACTCCGCTCCGATGGTAGAATTCTGTATCAGTAGTTCCCAGTGGCTTGATGAAAAGGAGCAAATATAGCATTTTTTGTTTACGACCAAGTCTCTTGGTAGCCAACTAAGTCTACTTAGCGCGATTTAGAGGAACTTTATGAATATGGAACGTTGTCTGAACGTAAACGTTGACTGAACCGTGAACGTGAATGGCCGAGGACGTTGAGGAAGTTACCTGCTCGTTAATCACAATCCAATTCACTCTGAGCACTGTTATATTTTCGAAGAAAACGAAATGCCAGTCATATCTCTCACCACTACAACTGCATACCGAGAGCTAAAAAAATAGTTCTCAGGAAGCAAAATATCCCTAATCCCAAGCACGTAAAAAACTACCCCTCCATTGCGAATTTCGACACAGTGAACTCTTTCCAAGCCCTGGATACAGCTTATTTAACTTGCTTCTCCATCCTCTATCTCCCCTTCCTGTGCTTCCACCTAACAATAGGGTGACGGCTCCTACCACGAATTGCATTGATGACCTCAGCAGGGCGCCCTTTAATGACTACTCCACTTACAGATCATTCCCTCTCTAACTGTTCAGCCAAGATTGCAGGTAGTTGACTTCCTTTCACACCCACTGTTTTAACAAAACACAGAGGTAAAAATTTTCGGTAAAAATTAAAAAAATCGGATTTGTTAAAAGAGCAATCAGCAAGAGCGACGATAAGTTTAGGTGAATCAAGACCTTCTACCGTGTGAGACCCCACTTGGAATACTCAGCCATTTCTTAGGGCCGTATTACAGAACGTCTCCCAATCCGAGTGGGCACTCACTCTCGGTGGAGTAAGCACTCACATTCATATTGGGAGTGAATGTTGATTCGTAGCATAGAAACGCACTCACACTCGGCTCATTTGAGTGATAGTAACGAATCTAGTAACTGGTATTTATTACCGTTACTCCAGTTTCTTTGGCGTATTTACGTGAGACAAATGACGATCGGAATTCTAGAGGCGCGATAAACAAATTGACGAGAAAATGGCATCGACCGTACGATATTCTGAGCAGGAGAAACAATTGATTATATCATTAGTCATTAAATATAAATCAATTTTAGAAAATAAATAAACGAATGCATTATCATCAGCGGCCAAAAAGAAAGCATGGAGCAAGCTGGGAGATGAATTTAATGCCTGTAGCTTCGTTCAAAAGGTAAGAAGTTTATGCCTATTAGAAAAATCTGTGGCGTACTTAGCTAATATTTGTGCTAGCATTTGAAAATAATATATGTTAAGACAATCTTGATAGAGATTGTTCTGATTTTCTTTAGATGATCTTTTTTTCTATTTCCATTCCGATTATAGCTCAAAACATTATCAATTTAATTTGTAATATATAGTATGTAATTAATATCGAAATTACGAATGTCAAAGTTAGAATGATATAAGTCATTATGTTTATGTCATTTAGTACCTCTGAACCTACAATACGAATATTGATTTACCTCATTGTTTTTTTGGCAAAGCGCAAACCATCTCAATTTAAAAAGCAGGGGAAAATATCAAAGCAAGGAGGAAGGCAGCCCTTGGTAAGGAAGCAATTAGGAGAATGGGTACTGGTGGGGGCCCTTATACTCTCCCTATCAAGGAGAATCCTGATTTGGAAATTGCTGTCCCATCAATAGCAAACTATATAAACAACACTGGCGATAATGATCAATTATATGAATCTAATGAGCAGGAACTGGATAGTTTTGGTGAGTTACAATATACCTACAGCATTAAGTTTTACTTGTGTTTCTTATCTTATCTTCAATTTTATTTTTCCTAAAATGATTTTGGATGTTAAATGCCTCTTATTTTCATGGGAATGTAGATTTTCAGATAGTACCCAATGAGCAACAAGAAGAAGAGCCAACAGATGAATGTACCCAGACAACACCTTCCTCGCCAGTTCCATATCACACTCCCTCCGTTTACTTATCACCCCCAATAGATCTAAATGAGGTCACATTATCAATAGCACCCCTGCCATTGAATCCACTACATTCCGCAACAAAATCAGAAACCCAAGCATCCCACCATCACACACCATTGACCAGTAAGCGAGCCATGATTGAACGTGAATTTGAAGGAAGAATGAAAAAAATTAAAATGATTAATGAAGGAGAAGAAGAAATATTAAAATTAAGGAAGGAGGCTGCTGAAATGGAATTAAAGATTTAAAAAATTGCGTTGGAAAAAGCCATATCCAGTGCAGAATTTCAAAAAAAAATTATGCCAATTGTTGAAAAAAATAATTTGGAGGAGTACGAACTTAATAGAGCAAGAAAATATATAGTTGATAAGAAATCCTATTATGAGCAGCTATGACTTATTATCCATTTAATTAAATAATTATTATTTTTCGATTTCTAAAAACAGGCAATCAGGGAGAAGAAAAGGATTGAGAATGGTCTACCCTTGACTGATAATTAAACCTTATGTTAATTCATGATTTTTATGATATATTAACAAACGTAATGTGTTTTCTTTAATATTCTGCTACCTTTATAAATTTTCTTTTATATTGTCCAATTGTATAATTAATTTTTTGTTCTAATATTTTTTAGTTAATGTGATTTATAGAATTAAAGACGTTTAAATTATTTATTCTGTTGATCTGGTTATTTTTTAAATAATATAGGCAATTTCATACATTAATATTCCAAAAACTAAGAGGACAAAATGAATGTCCCATTTTCTCAATGACATTGCCATTTTGCTCATCATGTATGAAAACGTTGGTATAATAAGATCCATTATACATATTATTAAAGGCTATTATATGTTTCATGACAAACATCATATATGACTTATTAATTTTATGGGTGGCCACTGATAAGAAGATGTGTTCGATGTATACCCAAGAAGGCACCCATATATCCATATTAGTCTCAGCATAAGATCTACCTAATATAGATATTTCATGTCTATAAATTCCACTTAAATGCTTTATATGGCATCTCTATATTGAACTTTTGACGTATGAGGATCATTTTTCATTAATGACAGCCTATTTTCTTTCTTCATATCATCATGCCGTCTTTATTTGTCTTCATTAATTTTAATGGTGAATCACAGTGTACACCATTATGATACTTTTAAATTTTACAAATGAAATGCAGTTTAATTTTTAATGAAATCAAATATACTTTATTAAATTATTTCAATTAAATTACAATAATCAAAAATGAACACGAATCACCTAAATAATTAAATCCATCTCAAATGTATAACAACTTGTTCATTTTCATTTTCTCCACAGATTAAACTGAAATGATAAGGTAGTAAGCGCATATATAATATGTAGTATAATAAAATCTTAATTATAAACTATAAATGGAAAATCTAATTAGTTAAATAGGAAACTCAAAGTTGAATGTTGTTTCAATTTAAGAATGATTATATGAATTATGACACTACTAGTATTATTTTCCTACTATACAGACAAGGTATAAAAGTTATTAAGAATTAATTTGAGGATTCTTTTTCAACCTAAAGAGAGGATTTGAAGAGTACTATTTACAAATCAGAAAAAATAACCATAAAAATTAGTGGTAGTTGAAGTAGCAGTATCATAGTGCATTTGGTTTAGTCATTAATCTTACATTGTAAGAGACTTGTTTTATCATATCCAAAATCTTTCATTACCTCATTAAATGTTTCCAAAATGTCGCTCAACAAAAGCAGCCCTTCCAATGACACCATGTCTCCTATACTGACGAACCATTGGTACAGGAACATCTTGTATAATAATATTATTTTCGGGAAGGGGAACCCTTAAATTAATAGCTAAATTATTCAGAATTGCACAACTTAAAATAATTTTTGTTGTGGTTGCTAAATTTGTTCTCAGCTTAACTGAGAGACAAGGAAATCTACTCTTCCAAGTTCCAAAAGCTCTTTCAACGATATTTCTAGTTTTATGTGGCTTCTGTTATACCTGTGACAGTTTAATTCAGTCTTAAATAAATACATGTAACAACTTTTACTATTTACTGATGTATAAAAATTGTTTTAAATGTAATAAACATTAAGGCAACAAGTACATAAGGTCTAGGCCCTTTTCCATAGACATAATAGTGGAAGATAATATAAATGACAAAAAATTGGAATAAGCTTTATTTTTATCATCTTAGAGAGTTATACTTGCACCTATTAGTAGTAGTATTTAGTTAATAGGGTGCGTCGACAACATGGTCATTTTGCACCACTACACGTCATGTTTCTAAAAGAAATATATATTTTACATATATTGGTATTAAAATAAAATTGTTAATATGTACTCTTAGTCAAAATTAAAAATAAAATAAATTTTACATCCTTAAAATACTGTTAAAAAGGCCAGTTTCATTTAAAAATGATAAAACGCGGTTGAGAACAACTGAGTCATCGCCTAGGATCGACTTTATGTCTCCCGCTAACTGCAGCCTGCTACGCAAGTATCGGTATTTGTCACACTCCGTCAGGATATGCCGAACGCTGAGAGGGCAGTCGCAGTCATCGCAGCGGGGTGGTCGTTTCTCCTCGGTGAAGAGAAAGGAGTGAGTCAAAGGGCAATGCCCTATCCTCAAACGTGTGATGACCACTTCCTCCCGGCGACTCTTCCTGACGGATGTGGGCCACACGGACACTACCGATTTCACCCCGCGCAGTTTATTATTTTCTACGTTCCTCCATATATCTTTCCACTCTTCTAGAGCTACCTTTCTCAAGATACACTTAAGGTCCTCGTATGGTACCAGCGTCAGTTATTTCCTCTAAGTCAAGTGCCTCCTTCGCCAAAGCGTCGGCTCTTTCATTTCAAGGGATACCCACATGCCCTGGGACCCAAAGGAATGATACAGATATTTCCCTTCTGCTAAGGGATAACAAAGCAGTTTGTATAACTTGAAAGATTGGGTGCATTGAAGAAAGCTAGAAATGGAGTTCAGGGCGCTAACAGAGTCCGAGCATATGACGAAAGAGCCACATATGACGAAGGAGTCCTAGAGCCATTTTTATTGCGAGGAGTTCCGCTGTGTAAACATTACACAGCGGATTCAACCTCGCCTTGATCGCTCCATGGTGGGATGAGACAACTGCACATGCACAGGCAGCGTCAGACTTAGAGCCATCTGTAAAAACTGGCACGATACCGGGGTTGCAGTGAATATATAGATAAAACTGACGCTGGTATTCCAGAGTAGTGGTTAGAGCTTTCTTGCGCTGAGTGAGTCCCATGTTGATTTTAGGAGCGGGAGTTTCCCATGGCGGATGTTTGGGAAAGCCAGAAGGATATACTTCAGGAAGCGTGATTAGATGCTCGGATATAAAACTGTTGAATCGTATGCTTGCAGGCCTAGTGGCTCTGGTTCGACGGTTAAAAAGTTCTAAATAGCGGGGTTTAAAAACAAGGTTAAAACAAGGGTGAGTCCTCATAGATAAAATTGTTGCTACATAGCCGCACATAAGCATATTTCTCCGATGGGACAAGGGCGGTTCTCCTGCATCAGCATAGATGCTTTGCACTGGACTCGTACGGAACGCCCCGGTGCTAACCGTATTCCAGCATTGTGAACCGATGTCAGTGGGCGCAAGTATGACTCCCGACCGGAGGAGTACACAAAACAACCGTAGTCTAGTTTTGACCGTATCAGCGTCCGGTATAGTAAGATCAGCGTATTGCGATCAGCTCCCCAGGATTAGTGACTTAGATATTTCAGAATATTTAACGCATTTGTACATTTTCTTTTCAGGACACTAATTTGTTCCTTCCAGTTGAGGCGATAGTCAAATACAAGTCCCAGGAAACGGTTGGAGTCCACAAATGGAATGTTTTTCCCTCCTAAATGTAGCGGCGGAGGGATTTGTTGCCCTCTAATCCGGTGAAAGTGAATGCATTTCGTTTTTTCCAAGGAGAATTTAAATCCGCTCCTTTGGGTCCACTTCTCCAATTTATTCAGCATAAGTTGGGTGAGTCTAGCGGCAGAGGTAAGATACGATGACCAGCAGAATATCGCGAAGTCATCCACAAACAAGGACCCTATCACCGGTGGCTTCATTCAATCAACGATATCGTTGATTGCCACGGCGAAAAGTGTTACGCTTAAAACTGACCCTTGTGGAACCCCATTATCTTGGCTGTATGCTACGGATAGGTACTGACCGATTCTAACTTTAAACACCCGATCGGATAAAAAATTCTTAATAAAAGTGGGTAGATTACCCCTGAGGCCCCATTCGTGCAAAGTGTTCAATATTTTCCGCCGCCAGACAGTGTCATATACCTTCTCTATGTCAAAGAAGACGCCGACAACATGCTGGCGGAGAAGAAAGGCTTCCTGGATGTAGTTATCTATTCTTATCAGGTGATCGATCGTGGACCGGCCTCTACGAAATCCACACTGAATATCGGAGAGAAGGTTCCGGCGTTCTAGCCACCAAATAAGCCGTCGGTTAACCATTCTTTCCATTAACTTGCACAGGCAGTTAGTGAGTGATATAGGTCGATAACCATTCGGGTCAGTACGGTCTTTGCCCTGCTTCGGTATGGGATGACTACTGATTCGCGCCAGGACGACGGGAATGCACCGTCTCTCCAAAGGTGATTGAGAGTGTGGAGGACCTCTAACATTGACGTCGTCGGAATATTCCGGAGAAAGGCGTTGTGGACCTCATCCAATCCCGGAGCCGTAAATTAGGAGTCATCAACGGCTGATTGTAGCTCCCTAAGGGAGAACGGAAGGTTATAATCTTCATGAGAGCGGATCTCACGAAAGTTGATTGGTGAGGCTTCTACTCGTAATTTAATTCCCAAAAATGTGGCATTGTAGTTTCTATTACTGCTCGTATCGGCGAGTAATAGGCCAAAAGCCTCACCAATCTCAGGAGCTGAGGTCACAATATCGCCGCCAACCTTAAGGTAGGTTATCCCCAGATGATGATGATTACCCGAGATACTCTTCACCTTACGCCACACCTGTGCAAGTGGGGTCCTGCTATTCACACCCGAAATGTTTATGTTCCCCGGAAATACTTCGTGGATAATCTTTCTCTTCTTGTGATGATACGAAGAATATGCGCTAACAAATAGTTTAGGTCGTGGATATTAATCAAGTTTAAATATTTTCATAATCTCGTGCAGTGTGTTTATGAACGAACAGTGCAGGAGGAAAGCCTGTTTTCTGATACTAAATTCAGTGTAAGCCTTAATTTAGAATGAATATTCACTAACAAGAGTTCCAGTGCTCCCAAAACGATTATATCGTAAAGTGATTATGTCGTGTACCTAAATGTTCAATAGTCTGTTGTGTGTATATGAATAGATTACTTGAAGAATGCGGGCAACTAATGAAATTAATAGTTAATGTCATAATTTTAACAACAGTAACAGTGCCTTCAAAATGGTATTAATGATACGGCGTTTTGTTAATATTTATTGATGTATTTGGGTACCTACTGTATGAGTGCTTCGGAAATAACCTTTATTGTGGTGCTGTGCGGTTGTTTATGAGGGTATTTTTATTATGAAAGCATGTACATTTAAAGTTACACGAAAGTTGCTAACGTTAACAGCATTTTTCTCAAAAAAACACCGTGTTTGTGAAAGTTTCAAGTTCACGGAATGAAAGCATATGACGTTGAATTTGACAAGAAATTGTCAATATTTTGTAAATGTTTACTGGTAAATACAAAGGTGTGTTACATCTTGTTTACATTTTCAATGGCTGAGTGAAAACGCCCACCAAATAGTTATTAGTGCACCGTATTTTGTCATATAAACACTTCATGGAGACATTTTTCTGTGTACTCGTGTGCGTCTGAATGTTTTTGAGGAAAGCCAAATGACGAGGTTTGACCGGTGTTTTCCATAGAGTTTCCATTTTGTAAATATTTTGCAGCCGTGTGAGTGGATTGCAAAAGGAAACCTATCAATGTCATGTAGAATAAAGTTTACACATCTTATTTCCCAGTGGATTGAGTGTTAATGAGGTCATTATTTTAGATGGAATGATTAAGTGTTTAGTTAAGGTCATCTTTTACAACTTCCTGAAGCTATATTGTATGTTCTTGGTTTTAATGTATTGGTTTAATCAAAGCAAGATCAAGTAGTAGATGCTTCCTCAAAATAATTATTCATTTTTTACTGCAACGAATGCTCATCCTTCGGCTTAATAAACGGAATATTTAATGAAACCACCTGTTGTTTGAATATACGTATTGTTCTAGATATATCATTGCTTGTTTATTAAGTGTTTAGAAACTAATGGTTTTTGGCGGAAAAATTGTTTATAGTAACTCATTTTGGAATGTTGATGAACTTTTTGCGCCCATTTATTAATATTGTTGGCATTGATTTTTCCGCGCAAGAACGTCGCACACATCTGAAATATAGGTAAGTGTAGTATTAATCTCGTTAATCTTAGTCCTTCATCATCAACTTTAAAAAATAGCTCAGCATTATATGTGGTTTTTTATAATTTAGTCATGGAAGAGGCAGTAGTACTGATGGCTGCAGCTGTTGATGGAGACAGACAGGGGAGGGACTTTAGAATAGAGAGGAAGAAACTTAGGGATTCGTCAAATCCTTTTGACCTCCCTGAGGAAGTTTTTACATATTACTTTCGGCTGAATAAAGATAGAGTTAATAATATTTGTTATATCCTGAGAGACCACCTGCAAAGACAGCGGTCACACGGCCTCAGCGTGGAATCTAAGGTAGAAAATGTCAGCTCATAGGTACCTTGTTATTCCACTTAATTTCAAAATTTTTGAAGGGAAATATCCATTTCTTAAGGTGCTAACAGCGTTAAGATTTTTTGCGGTGGGGTCCTACCAGATGGCTGTTGGTCAGGATGTATTGATGCCAATGTCACAGCCATCGGTCAGCCAATGCATCCAGGCTGTGGCATTGGGAATCAAAGATCACCTGAGCCCTGAATGGATCAAATTTCCAAGGACCATCGAGGAAAAGGTCAGGTTGAAGCAAAGGTATATTTTTTAACACACTGGAAGTCAAAATTTTCCATTCCCTTATGTTTATCGTCCTAAGTTACTTTATGCAAAAAATCTAGTTTCAGAGCGGTGCAGAATTTGAAGGGAGTGATTGGCTGCATAGACTGCACCCATATAGCAATTGTAAGGCCAGTGCTACATAAGGAATCTTATGTAAACCACAAGGGCTATCACTCACTTAACATTCAAGCTGTGAGTTCTTAATTAATTTGAGCGCACTAAAATTATCATATCTAAATTTTTGTAACAGTCATCACTAAGTGCACATTAATTTCAGATTTGCTCTAGGGACATGGCATTTTTGAATGTAAATCCATGATACCCAGAGTCGGTCCATAATTCATTTATTTGGCGGCACTCGGCAGCTCGGGAGGAGATGGAAGTATTGCTGGGACCATGGAGATCACACCTCATGGCTTTTGGGTAGGGTATTCAATACTCACTAACATTCCAAATTTGATTATGCGTTCTCATAATATTACAGTAAAAACTTATATTACTAGGTGACTCGGGGTATCCTCTTGAGCCATGGCTCATGACACCTGTCCTCAATGCGCAAGAGGGAACCCCCGAAGGACGCTATACAATGGCACATGCCAAGACCCGAAGCTGTGTGGAGCGAGCTTTTGGTATCCTTAAGAACACCTTCCGGTGTCTTATAAGACACAGGACGCTGCACTACCAGCCTCTGCAGGCAGCGACTATTGTTGTGGCCAGTGCAACACTACACAACATTAGAATTCAGGGTAATCTGCAGGATGTGCCTACAGATGCCGGCCCTGAAGTGCAGCAGGAAATAATTGATGAGGCTAATCCTGAGGGTCCTTGGGAGAGGCATGGGGAGGCCGTTAGGATGAGACAGTTATTGATAAGGAATTTTCAACATTAAAAATGTATATATTTTCAGAATTTATCATTGCTTCAATAATTGTTAAACAATGCAATTTTTTTAATTTACAATTTTTTTGTCTTCTTAATTTTTCACTCATTTCATCTTACGATCAGCTAGCCGTTCCACTGCTCGGGCTATTCTATCCATAGCCTCCCTCATTCCTCTAACCTCTTCCCTGATTTCCTGGAAAAAGAGGTTCAAGACCACCATTGAAAGTATATCAAAGTTAATATTGAAAGATAAGGTGCTAGAAATTATGTCATGTAGACACTATTCACCAAAGCTTAATTAATAGCGAATATACAATAATATGAACTACCTGGAGAATTCCACTTTCTTCTCTCCTCATCTCCTTCAATGCTTTTAAGGATTCCTCCAAAGCTGTAGGAATATCTGTAATAATACATTCATCAATAGAAAAAGGTGCAACTACCAAAGCAGTATATATTTATACTAGTTTATTTGCCGTACGTATGGATACTCATTTCTATAGTATCAATAACTATCTCTATTATAAAGTTTATCAACTTATGACAAAAATGAAGCAGAAGTGTTTTGTGGTTGGGAACTGTGAGAAATGGGGGTGGGAATGGTGGTGGTTTGTGGAGGGATGTAGAAGCATGAGGAAGTTGGTAGAGTTTTGAATGAGGATATGGGGAGAGAGGTCTTGATGGCAGAGGGCAATAAGGGGGACATAACATGAACATCACTACAATAGGGGGAGGAAAGAGGCACACATTAAAGTGTGTTCGCTTGATGGTGACTGCTACAAGGTTCCAGAGGGTGGCTATGGGTTTGCATCACAATAGTCTCTTGAGCCTGGAGAACACACTTTAATGTGAACCTTGCCAACACATTGAATTTCAAGATAATATTCAGTGAATCTCTTAAGAATTCAGTTATTACCTGACGAATGAAACTGCTTAACCCTAGTGCCCGGGAATGATCTACTGCATCCTAAAATGAGATTGATAATTGGATTACAAATCATTGCATTCATGAAAGCTTAGGTGCCATCAAGTTGAATGTATATATATCACTGTATTGAACATAAATCATTACGTGTTTCGAGGAAATACAATTATTCTAACAATACAAATATCGGAAATCTGTCCTAATTCAGAGAAAAACTTGTTTTAAAAGTGAAGAGAAAAATAAAATGAAACAGATGTTTTGTACTGAAAATGTCATCTGTTGTCTGGGAGATTTTAACTTATCAGTAGTACCAATATGTCTTGGGTAGGACCAAATAAAACAGTATATAGAATAAAAGAACCAGACGGTTTGGACACAACCTGAATACACAATGTTTGTGAAGATCATACTCAAAGGTAAAATTGAGGGAGAAGTCCTCGAGAGGAAGACCCCAGAGGAATAACACTGTTCTGCAAAAAAAAGTTCAAAAAATGCTCGGCTACAATTTAGGGTGTATCTGGCTAATTTTGGGTCGCTGAATCCGAAAATGACCTCCGTTTTTTTCTATCACCCTCCATTTTTACGAGCAACCCCTAAATTGGGGAAACCAACCCCGTATCTAAACTTATCGCTTTTCAAGGGACTTTTACTAATGTTATCTGCTTCTGATTAAAAAAACTGACGTTTTGAGGCTATCAGGGTCATGAAAGAGACAAACTTGACTGGGGTTGAAAATATTTAGGGAGTGAAAATCGAAATAAACCTTAAAAAACCATTGAAATAACCATTTTTCTTCGCTTTTTATTGCATATGATATGGTAGCTAATAGAAAAGTTTTTAAGGGATGAATACACTGTTCACCCACCCCCCTTTTGTAAAGGATTAATATTACATAAAATATAAGAGGGGATGGGGGGGTATAGGAGGTGGTATAAAGAGCTGCCACAAAAATCTGGACACAAATCAGATTTGTCAAAATATTATTGTAACAGCGTTTGGGGGCTCATGATTTGACTTCGTTGTCCTCCTTACTTTTAAAGTAAGAGCTGAGACCTTTCAATTTAATACAATGGGAAACGTTGGGAAATACATTGTAAATACATTGTAAATACATTGGGAAACATTGGGAAATACATTGTAAATACATTGGGAAACATTGGGAAATACATTGTAAAAGTTACTCACCACATGTTTTGACACGCTTGGACACGTTGTAACGTGTCTTCATGTGTCTTGGCAGTCGCACTTGCTGATATTCATCTATTAAATAAACCAGTGGTCTATTCAGTACGTCACTCTCTTTGTGCGTGTCGGGTTATAATCTTCCAAGTTCTTTCTTTATTTTTCTAGTGGGGTGTTCGATTTAGCGTGTTATTTTGCGAGCGATAGTGTTTTCTCGCGATCATGCCGCGATCTTGCAAAAATCATCCCAATTCATTTTGTTACATCTGTGGGGATTTAACGTTTAAAGACCAAAGGAAAGCGATGACTGCAATTGTGCGGAAATCTTATGAACTTTATTTCGGGTGTAAAATTGGTAACCAAGACAAATCGTGGGCCCCTAAATTCTGTTGCAGTGGTTGTCATAGAAGTCTTTGTGAATGGTTAAACGGGGGAAATCGTTCCCTAAATTTCGGAGTGCCAATGGTTTGACGTGAACCCACTTGCCATTTAACGGATTGCTGTGTTTGCCAAACCGACACTATGGGGTTTTCAAAAAAACAAAGCTCAAATGATCTATCCGAATGTACCGTCAACAATTCGCCCGGTGAAGCATAGTGATGCTCTTCCTATGAGATGCAATATTAAACTCTGCCAAATATTCCTGTTCAAGATATTTTCTATTTGAGACAGTTGTGGGTAAATGTTTTTGGCATACATAACTTAAAAACTAAGCACTCATACTTCTATGTATACCATGAAGGTGAAGCCAAGAAAGGTGCCAATGAAGTTTGCTCATTTCTGTTCAATTATCTCCAGAAACACATTCCAGCAGATGTTAAGGTGCTTCACCGGTTCTCGGACGGTTGCGCTGGTCAAAATAAATCGCTTTTGTCTAACGCTTTCATCAACTGGGAGATTTAAGAACATAAAACATTATTTCCCCATTCGAGGGCACAGCTTCCTAGTAGTAGTGGTAGGTTTATCTGGTGCGTCGACAGCTAAGGTCATTTTGCACCGCTCGCAACCTAATTCATGTCAATACAACTTTATAAGAAGTGAAATTCAATATTTATTTAGTAAGAATTAATTTTTTTAGATACCAGAGAAGGAATAAAATAAATCGTGTTTTCAATTAAAATATTAGATTTTAAAGTGCCTTAAATATGTCAATACATTTTAAAAATTCGACTACGCGACCGAGGGCAATAGGGTTATTGCCGAGAACTTGTTCTAGCCCACCACTGATGTGATATCTTTCTCGAAGAGCTCGGTACCTTTCACAAGCCGTCAATATGTGTCTTACACTCAATGGGCAGTCGCATTCATCACAGCGAGGTGGGATCTTCTCTTCGGTGAAGAGGTATGAGTGGGTCAGGGCACAGTGCCCTATTCTCAGTCGCGTGATGACTACTTCTCTACTACTAACTTCCTCCCTACAACAGCTCCTGACGGAAGACGCCCACGCCTGCGTATCTGCTTTCAGGCAGCGCAATTTATTATTCATTTGGCTCCTCCACGAGTCCTTCCACCTCTGTGCACATATATTTTTTAGGGTATACTTAAGGTCCTCTGCCGGTACCAGGAAAGAAAAGGCTCCGAGGTCGTTCAGTGCTTCCTTCGCCGCTGAGTCAGCCTTCTCGTTTCCGTCTATTCCCACATGCCCAGGAACCCATGAAAAGCTTACTCTTATTCCCTTTTTGTTACGAGAAAGAAGGGCATTATGTATATCCTGAACGATAGGACTAAGTGGGGAAAAGTCGGAAACTGCTCTCAATGCGCTTAGGGAGTCGGTGCAGATTATAAAAGACTTACTACGGCCATGTATGCCGTGGATAGCCATCTTTATAGCGAACAGTTCCGCTGTGTAAACACTACACAGCGGACTGAGCTTCGCTTTCACGACTCCGTGATTAGGGGAGTATACTGCGCACGCACAGGCTGAATTGGACTTGGATCCATCCGTATATATAGGGATGGTATCCGGGTGGGAATTCAGCATTTCCTTGAACATTACCTGGTATTCTGAATCGATGGTGGAGGATTTTTTTAGCTTGCTCAGTTCAAGGTAAATATCTGGCTGTGGTATATTCCATGGAGCTTGGTTGGAATAACCTACCGGGTATACTTCCGGAAGAGAGAAATTATTCTCTTCGATAAAATTGTTAAAACGTACGCTTAAAGGGCGAGTGGCCCTTCTCCGTCCATTAAAATTGTCTAAAAATCTAGGGTTAAAAACAATATCGTAACATGGATGCTTTGTCATTGATAAAAGTTTTGCCACGTAGGAGCACATCAGCATGTTCCTGCGGACAAACAGAGGGGGCTCTCTGGCGTCAGCATAAATGCTCAGAGCCGGACTGGTCCTGAAAGCACCGGAGGCCAGCCGCAATCCAGCATTGTGAACCGTTGTCAAAGGCCTCAGGTACGACTCTCGTCCGGAGGAGTAGACGAAAGAGCCGTAGTCCAGACGAGATCTAATGAGGGCAAGGTACAGTAAAAGCATCGTGGTGCGATCTGCGCCCCAGTTCGAGTTAGTTAAAACTTTTAAAATATTTAAGGCCTGACGGCATCTTTCACTTAACAGTCGTACATGTTCCCGCCAATTAAGTCGGTAATCAAATATAATACCGAGGAAACGTATTGACTCCACAT
The DNA here is from genome assembly GCA_963169105.1 of Ceriagrion tenellum. Classification (NCBI taxonomy): domain Eukaryota; kingdom Metazoa; phylum Arthropoda; class Insecta; order Odonata; family Coenagrionidae; genus Ceriagrion; species Ceriagrion tenellum. The sequence continues at coordinate 120,276,253 of OY720642.1, read as the reverse complement.
ATGCAGGGATTCTTCCACCCAAGCGCAGAGGTGGTGGAACATGATATCCCCGTTTTCGGTGGAAGTGAACGCATTTCGTCTTCTCAGCTGATAAACGGAAGCCATTGCTGCGAGACCATTTATCCAGTTTATTTAGCGTCAGTTGTATTATTCTGGTTGCACTGACGAGTTTGGACGACCGGCAGAAAATAGCCAGGTCATCAACAAACAATGATCCCATTACCGCAGCCCTAATACAATCCACGACATCATTGATGGCGATTGCAAAGAGAGTGACACTTAAAACGGAGCCCTGGGGTACTCCGTTTTCCTGGGTGTAAAACTGTGACAGACTTTTCCCCACTCTCACTTTAAATACCCGGTCCGTTAAAAAGTTTTGAATAAAAATGGGTAAGTTACCCCTAAAACCCCAACTGTGCAGCGTCTTTAAAATTTTGTGCCGCCTGACCCTATCGTATGCCTTCTCCAGATCGAAAAAGACAGTGACGACATGTTGGCGCAAAAGAAAGGCTTTCTGGATGAAGTTATCCGCTCGGACGAGATGGTCAATTGTCGATCTTCCCCGCCGAAAACCACACTGGATGTTAGCAAGTAGGTTTCGACGCTCCAACCACCAAACGAGCCGGCGATTGACCATTCTTTCCATGACCTTGCACAGGCAGCTGGTTAGAGAGATGGGTCTATAGTTGTTTGCATTCATCCTTTCCTTTCCTGTCTTTGGAATAGGGACTATTGCAGACTCCCGCCAGGATTGTGGGACAGTACCCTCCACCCAGAGTTGGTTGAGGGTGTGGAGGACTTCCGACAATGCGGCCCCGGGAAGATTCCGGATGAACGCCTTGTGGACGCCATCCATTCCTGGGGAGGAGTCCCGGGAGTCCGCAATTGCGGAGGTCAGCTCCCACATGGTGAAGCATTCATTGTAGGCAGCAATAGGACGCGTACCATTGCAATTAAAATTCAGAGCGGCAGCCTCGGATCGATCTTTAATCGCTCTGAACGCTGCATCATAGTTGGCGTTACTGCAGGTCTTCGCGAGTAAACGACCAAACACTTCACATATTTCCGGCTGGGAGGTCACCATCCGGTCATCGACCTACAATATCGAAGCGCCGTGTTCCTGACCAGAGCCGCAGATGCTACGCACCTTCTCCAAGACCTGTGCAAGTGGGGTTCTGTTATTTACGCCGGACACAAATACCATCCAGGAAGCCTTCTTTGCTTCCTTCACGACTTGCCGACCCCTTAAAAGGGGTCAACCTAGAGGAGATAAAATATAAACACAACGCTATTCTTGTATAGACCAAGTTAACGGTATATAGCCTACGGGCTTGCTTTCTATTGTAATATTTGCGGTTAAACATATAAATGCTGTTACTTGAATTTAATCAAACTGGCTAAGGTTGTTGGCATTTTTCTCTCGTTTTCCGCCCACCAATCGCAGTCAATTCACTCGCGACGTCAAGTTTCAGTGGCTTGCGTTGCAAAATGGTTGGCATAAGTGATGCCAATATGGTTTACCATAAATGAGAAAACAAAAAAAATCCTAGAGATTGAATTTTCATTTTAAGAATCTTTCAGTAGTCAGACTGAAACGCTTATCTATTCTCATGATAAGGAAATCGAGCCAAAGCGATCTGATCATTCCAAACCATTGGGTAACATAACAAGACTCATTGCAAGTGACGTTTCAGTCAGCCATAAAGCATGGCGCAATGTATTCAGGTCTCTAATTTCAGGCATTGATGAGCCTTAATGTTCCTTTTCTTAATCCTCTTTATCCTAGCAGTCTTTTTAAAATTGTATATTTTATTACAGCTTAAGTTACCCGATTTATCCTCTTAGCACATCAACAATCGAGAGGGATGAGAAGTTGCCTTAAGTGTGTGAACCATATAAGGTTGCTTGAAGGAGAGTTCAACTCACCTAGAGCTCATTGAATTTCGTTTGATTGTAAAGAAAGGTAACTCATCCTTCCAAAGATACCAAAATGTCGGCCATTAGCCGCACTACTTTTCGAGAAATTAAAAAAAACAGAAGCAGTTTTTTATCGATTATAGTTCACGTATGCACACAGAGACTTAAATTTTTTAAATTAAGAATTTTTAACAACTAATTCCCGTCAAATGCAAGTCAGAATGTTTTCACAGCTATTTTTACAAATAAATTAACTACTCACTACCCAAGTGTTTCCGCTAAGTCGCAATAAATCTTCCGATGGAACCTCCACATTTTTATCTTACGACAAAAAAATGAGTCATGTTTAAGACTTATCTAAATGTATCAATTTAATAACTACGACTTATGTAGAACTACATTTTGGCGCCATTAATACTAGAATGATCACTTCATGCTTCTTACAGCTGCTGAAATAAGAAAAGAATATCGAATTTAGTCCCCATTATTACTAGGGAAGAATCATGCTCAAACAACCTTAAGTGGCATAGGTTTTGAAAGGATTTTATGCATCAGCACTCTTTTCTTCTTTGGAAAAAAGGACGAAGCTGGACCCTGGGCGGACCCTTCTTTGAAGTGTTCTCAAGAGGATGCAACGCAGAGAGAAGGCGGGTCGTAAAGGGGCGGATGTTCTGCGAAGGTCTCATGGCGGAAGGAAATGGCGAAGGCAGAAAAAGAGTGGCGGGGGATTGGGGGTGGGGAGGGGCTTCTGAAACGGAGGGAGAAAGAGAGTTACGGCGTCACGACACTCCCTTGCGTCCCCCATACCTTGCGTGTCCTGCGGACGTGAGGGAGGAGTTGGTACGCGGAGACCGTAAGGGTGGGCGGGGCCGTAAAACAAGCGAGCATCAGGAGGCGAAGACGGCGATGGATATCTTCGGAGGCTTCCTCCTTCGGTGTGAGGATGGAAGGAGGGCGTTGCGGAGGGTCATCGTCGGAGGGAAGAGGAATCCCGCCTTCTTTTGTCTCCCGGAGGATATTTATATTCCTCGGTGCTGCGAGTGTGCACGTGAGTGCTTTGCTGCTCCGCCTTCCCTAAAAAGTATTCGGGAAGAGGAAGTGGAGCCCTATCCCTTTTCCTCTTTAAGGGATCACAGCAAGGAACCGTAAAGAGCCACGCATATCTCTCTCCCTCCCTTATGTCCACGCACGCACCACACCCACTACAACACAAACCTCCAGGCGTGTACAACCACGTAGGGAAGTTTGTTCTCAAGGAGATCCACAACTCGTTAACGGATGTCAGCCCCAGGGAAACTGCGGCCGTTTGCGGCAAGCACATGCCCTCGAGTGCCTTTTCTTGCTCCTTTGCGATGAACGCAGAGGCCACGATTCCTTCTGCGCATGCCCGCCGTGGAGTAGCGTTATACCTCCGCTAAATAGAATCGTCCCGCAAATGGAGATTATCAAAAATTAATTGATGAATGGCATGAACTATTAGATGGAGATGGTAGATGAAGAGGGAATTACCTCATCTAACTATAGCCTCACAACTGAAATACCAACTATATAAGATATCCCTGCTCTTTCCTTACTTTCCTCTGGATAGCGCAACGAAATGGATAAAACGGCAGATATATCACTGGAATATCCACCACCTGCAGGCAATTTAAGGCAAGCAACTCATTAAACATATATGAATACCTATGCTATGGATTTTACTAGATTTTCGTGATTTTAATGCATCATTAAAACCAGGGCTTCCCCAAATTGACATGGCAAATCACGAATACATAAGGGCAAAAGTGGCAGCTGCCGTTGTTGTTCAGAGACACGGGCGAGTGCCTTCCTGGGATGTATTAATTAGCGGCCGTCGAGCTGCTGTCGCGAACGCGACTTTTGCGGCTAGCCTCGCATTTTCCGACGATTCCAAATCCGTCTCACTCCCTCCACCGCGGGCACAGTGGTACTCACGGAAGGCTTCCTGGACGCTTTTTTCCAGTCAGATGCTACGTTTAAATTTACCGGTGGATTTGCGGTGAATGTGTGTCGAAACGTGAAATCTTACTAGGACTTCAGTCGCTTAATTGTGCCCTCCGAGACAACTACCCCCGGACAGCAACACGCGAACATACGGTACACAGAGAAAGGATTGGCAGGTAGCCCAAGGTGTCCGAAAACGAACAGTTACAAAGAGGTTTTGAGAGGAAAATGACAGTTTGTTCATATAAATATTCGATCGACTTATTTAAAAGGGCCAGTGTCTAGAATATCATTATCGTCACTGGTCGTTCAATCCTTAGATTGGTCGACTGCAGCCCTCCACCCTTACCTATCTAATGCTAGTTCCCTTACCTCCTGGTATATTTCCCTATGCACTGTTTTTTTTATTTGATCCATGAACTTATTCCTGGGTCTTCCTCTGGGGACTTTTCCCTCCATTTTCCCTTCAATTATGTTCTTCATAAAAAAACCAATTGTGTTTCAGGGTGTGTCCAATCAATCTGGTTCTGTATGCTTTTCCATATGGTCCTCACTCATAAAATACTTATTGTATTCGTCTGCTAGAGTAGAGTGGCCATCAGTTCTTTTACCGTTCATATTTAGTTATGTCTTGCTTAACTGCTTTCTATAATCCAGTTCATTCTTCAAAAATGTCCTATTTTTATGTTACAATGGAATTTTTGGAACATATCAACATGACTGCTCTTCAGAGTCAGCATAGTTTCCTTCCGCAGTTTGCTTCTACAGCTACGGAATTGTTTGCTCGGTCTCTATCTTGTTAAAGTGGTAGCTCGGTCTCTATCTTGTTCATTTAGTGTTACATATAAACCCGTTAAATATCGGTATAGCGGTACCATTTGTAAGCACTTTGAAGACCTCGCGACATCATTCTCCCGTGAGCGTAAGAGCGAAAGAAAATAGTTTGATGTAAAGGAAGAATATCGCTACAATGTAAAACAGTGGTGCAGTCACTGTTTTCTGTTTCAAGTGACAGTTAAGAGCACGTCTTTGAAGTGAAAGATGCCTCTGGAAAAAAGTAAAATGTGTCTTACCATTTCAGTGCTGGACTGACTACCGTGGTACTGTCAGGAATAGGGCTGCGATAGTAAAGGCTGCTCGGGAAAAAACCGGCAATACCTTAGCACCTGTAGATCTTCCAGAATTGGATCTGAAGGTGCAGTGTTGTTGGTGGTGACTCCTCCCTAGGTCTTCCTTTGAAATAAACTGGGCTAGGAAGTAGACCACAGGTGAGAAGTGAAGATTACATTCACAATAACTTATTTATTCATTCATTGCTTGTTCAATCCTAAGATTAACTGATTTCACCCTTCCCTATCTAAAACAAGTTATATTACTTCGTGGTAGCTTTACCCACGTATTTTTCTCTTTATTTGGTCCATTACTTATTCCTTAGTCTTCCTCTGGAGGACTTCTCCCTTAATTTTACCTTTGAATATGTTCTTCACGAACATTATGGATTCAGGTTGTATCCAAACCTTCTGGTTCTTTTATTCTATATACTGCCCCATATGGTGCTTCCCGTTGCTACTCTGTAAAATTATCTGTATTTCCTCTAAATATTGTTAATGTTAACCAAAAGCATGTACGCTTTTAACATGCTTATTTTTCCATAATTTTGAAAGAAAGTATCTTTCATTACATATTGTTCGAATTTTTTGGGTTGTTCAGCTGAGAATAAAAAACATGAGGTTATACCGAGCACAGTTATGTATTTCCAAAAAATGAAAAAAAACGGGCATAAGGGTACTACTATTCGGTGAAAAAAAACCAGACAACAGATGACATTTTCAATACAACACATATCAGTTTCATTTCATTTTTCTCTTCACTTTTAAACTAAGTGTTTCTCTGAATTTGGACAGATTTCCCGGGGCCAGTATTTGTATTGTTAGATTAATTATCTTGGCATATTGTCAAGGTTGTAATTGAAGTATTTTCCTCGAAACACACAGTGATTTATGTTCAATACAGCGATATATATTCATTTATGCCACTTGATGGCACTTACGCTTATCTGAATGCAATGAATTGTGATCCAATTATCAATCACATTTTAGGAAGCAGTAGATCATTCCAAGGCACTAGGTTTAAGCAGTTTTATTCCTCAGGTAATAACATAATTCTTAAGTTCATAAGAAAGTCACTGAATATTATCTTGAAATTCTGTGTAGGCAAGGCCCACATTATGTTCTTCAGGCTCAAGAGATAGATATGATGCAAACCCTTGGTCACCCTCTGGAACCTAGCAGTCGCCATCAACCGATAATCACCAATAAACACCAACCCTCGAAAAATCTTCCTACTATTACCCTTCATAACACACCATGTTCCCTCCCTCTTTCCTCCACCACTTGCCGTGATGTTCACGTTATGTCCCCCTTATTGCCCTCTGCCATCAAAACCTCTCTCCCTATATCCTCATGCAAAACTCCACCAATTTCCTCATGCTCTTACACCCCTCCACTGACCACCACCATTCCCAGTTTCCATCCCCATTTCTCACAGTTCCCAACCACAAAGCACTTCTGCTGCTTCAACATCAGTAAGGGGTGTAAAGAGGACTAGAGCACAGTTAGCCAGTGAGTACCTTATATTAAAGTATAGTTTATAGTGTTACAGCCTCATAATCCATAGGCATGAAGTAAGATGAAATTAAGGGATAATTAATTGTTGTAGATCGCAACTGGTGGGTGGTGTGTGTGCTCCTTAGCGTTTACAAATCTTAAAAGACTTCCATCCAATGCTCCTATTCTGGCTAACTTACCCGATATAAATTACCTTACCGAAATAAGAATGATAAGGTTTCTTTCAATTCTTACACATAAATAGTCATATATTGCTTCTGCTGTAATTTATCAACGAACTCCTTCACTAAGTGTGCCTAAATGCAAGGAAAATTGTAGTGGTACCGTTTGGTACCACTAGGACCCTGTCATGCCAATAGAACCGAGTGCATATATAAATGGTATTAATTCCAACCGCCATTGCTAAATGGCTAATACCAACGTTTTTATAGTTATACAATAAATAATAGAGGATATTAATGAATAAGCCTGGAGTGCACACATACCAGACATTACTTTTTATTCACTTATTATTATGTGCTTCCCACGAAATCATGTAGTTCAATTCTTTCAGGGCTAGAATGACGAACACGACTCTCCATGAAATTTTGGCTGTTGTTGGAGAAAGACGATGACGTTTATCCAGTAGAAATATTCATAAAACCTCCAGAAGCAGCTATTGTTACAGACAAGAATTCGGCAGAAGAGGATGAAGGTGGAGCAGTGAACCATCTCAACTACCGTAATGAAATTATTTCATTTTGCCGACAACACCAAAATGAACAAGGAAGACAAAATGTGGAAGCTAAGACATATAGACATAAGCATGGACATGGTGAGGAAAAAGTTCAAAAAGCACTAAGTTCCATTCCAAATTTCTGAGCTTCTAGGAATCCATGATATCTTACTATATACGTCACGGGTGCAAGCAGTTCATACGTGGAGAACCAATTACATTTGGTTTCAAGGTGGGGTGCCTCAACAATAAAAATAGATATCTGCTGGACTTTTATGCGTATCAAGACAAAAGATACCAAGGAAAAAGAGGAATATATCGTGGAATTTGGGAAGTCGGCGGCACCTTAGATGGACATGATTGACGAGTTGCCCGAGTCCTGCAAAAGTCTTCCTCTGCACTTCTATTTTGATAATTTATTCACACGTTTCCATCTTTTGAATGCTGTCAAGTTAAAGAGGATATGAAGGAGCTGGTACTGTCAGGGAAAATCGTTTAACGAAATATCATTACTTTTTGGGTAAAAAAGAAATGAATAAGAAGGAACAGGGTGCTTATGAGTCAAAGCTTAGTAGGGACGAGAGAATCATTGTAGTTCGGTGGATGGGTATCTCTGTGGTGAAGGCTACGTCCACAGTGCACGATGTCGAATCCATAATTTTAATTTTACCCGAGGAAAATTTTACCAGTGAAATATAAGGGGTTATTCCAAAATTAGACTGTACAAAACAATAATCTGCCCAGTACTGTTCTATGGATCCGTAACGTGGAAACTTAATAAGAGAGAGGAAGAAAATTGATTGCATTTGGAAACAAGATGTTAAGAAAGATCTACGGGCCTACAAATGAACAGGGAAGGTGGAGAAGAAAGCGCAAATAATAGATAAGAGGCCTTTACAAGAATGCAGACATCATAAGTGAGATCAAATGCAGAAGAATGAGATGGGCAGGACACCTGCTGAGAAAAGAGGATGAATGTGTGATCAAGGAGGTTATGAGAGGAAACCCAGAAGGCAGACGACCCCGGGGAAGACCGCGACAAATACGGTGAAACCAAGTAAAGTTAGATTTGGAGAGGGTTGGAGCTGCCGAGGAGGATACAATGGACCGAAAGAGATGGAGGGGATATGTTGATATGGCTAAATATCAACTTGGATTAAATGGGAGTAACCCTGGGAGTAAGAGTAAGTAAGAGTAAGATATTCCAAAAAATAACATTGGTTTATGACTACTACTTAAAAGGCTTAGTGTAAATATAATAACATTTTTAAAAATCCAAGTAAAGATTCATCATATTTTAGACCATATTACCTTTTGCAATGATTTTAAAGTTGGAAATATCTTATGAACATTTTAGCTTTTCAAATTTGGTAAAAAAAAGTATTAAAAATGAAAATATTCCGGATGAAGGCATAGGCAAAGTGAAATCCTAGCGGTACCGTTCGGTACCAACAAAAATCTACAAGGTAGTATGAGATACGTTGAAAGAAAATGGTTTCGGAACCAGGACACCTATGGCAACAAAATACATTAAAATGGCAAAAATTCTATTGAGAAAAATTCAGGCTTTCATGGGTTGAACAAATATTTTTACTTCTAACGTTTTTAACTCCTAGGCTATCCATTGTTTTCATTTTGATGGAAGGTTTTTTTATTTTACGGAGAACCAGGACAAATCAATATATAGCTTTTTTAAGTCAATAATGTGAAGGAAAAAGAGTACATTTGTATTCAATATTGTGTTGTAGTTATATGGTTGTTAGGACAAAGTTTAAAAAATAACAAGTTGGATATATAATGGATAAAATGGTTGTACTGAAAAAGTAAATAAATCCATTAAATAAATGAAGTAAATCAACAAATACAAATGGAACGAGCTTTCGAAGTATTTTTTTCTGCGACCACGAACGGCCAAAACGCGAGGTTGATTAATTCTTGAAATTTACACTGGTTAATTCGTGATTCATCATCACATTTTTGCTAATTAGCGAATGAATTTAAGGTAATTTTTTCGCTCAATTTTTACCTCTATCTATGAGAAAATGGTCTTATTGGTCAGCAATGTCCAAATGGATTACATATGGTATTCTAACTGGGAATACTACCACATCTCGAAGAGTAAATAAGCTTAGGATATGAGTCAGACGGCAGCGAATGACTATTTCTCCTTACCACTTTAGATGGAAACCGAGACATGTTTCCGGCGAGGCGACAATAGATGGTTGGTAGTGGGAATTGGATGCCAATAAAAGTGGAAGGTCACACTCCCAAAAGGCCACGTCAATGCAGTCGGACATAGTAGTCGACTCAAAATAGATCAATCAGACAAGAGTCAACTCTTACGAGTATCTGAGGCTAAAAGCCACCTTTTTGCATGCAATTTTTGGTAGGATGGGTCGAAAAAGGCGACTTTTCCAGCTTCCTACTAATGTGATGAGACTACATATATACACGATAATAAACGGAAAGACGTTGAAAAATTCCTATTTCACTTTCAGTTCCCTTTTTCTTGAGGGTTGGCTATTTGTTAGTGCCTTGTAACCTCTGTTGCCCAGGTACTCACATAAGTGAGAGAGTAATCTTGTTGGATTCTTTCGGCTCCTCGAAATCCCATGAATTTTTTATTCTAGCACAAAGGCACCATCTGTCTTCTACAAATGCTACGCGGGCGATGCTAAGAGGGGTCCCGGCCTCGTATTTTTTCATTTAATAAAGTCATTCCCCGAGCTTCATCCAGTCTTTTATTTTCTTATTAATCGTCCTATGAGTCTTAAAGCATTACAGAGCCCGTAAATTGTGAACGAAAGAGAAACTTCAGTAACTCCTGCGCTGGAGCGTAATTCCACGGACCATATTCCTCCTTCCACGTTTTTTCTCTCCCTAAAACTTCCGACTAAAAACTTGATCGAGACCTAGCATATTGCCGCATATGAACTACGAAGCGGCTTGCAAAAATCACTTGAATTTATGACGATGTACTTTAATCAATCGGTGACTTCGTAGGAGCAACCCAGCACGAAGGATTACACGCTGTAACGGTGGCGCTTCCCACCAGTTGTTCTTTTCGTTTTTCCTTTCACATTTAATATCGTTTATGTAATTATGGCAGAACATTCCATTCTCCCCTTTCCACTCGGTTTCATGTCAAATGTAGTTATGTTATATAAGAAAGAAATGTGTGTTAGAAGTTATTTTATTTTGTGGCAAGAAAGGTGCTGTGTCTGAGTGTTTTGTGCGATTGAAGTCGCCCGCGGTCGAAACATCGTTGAAACGCGTTTGCCGCAGTCCTTTGTTTGAATAGTGAATTCGCATGGAGGTGGCGTAGTGTTCCCGATCTTCCATGTGATCCTTCCCCTCCCCCCCAATTGCTAAGAAGAAGCAGAGACCTGGCATGAACAGAAGGAAGACTGACGCGGAGTTGGAGAGTCGAACTCGGAGAAGTAAAGACGTAGAGACGTTCGCAGCCGGTTGGGTTCCGCTACGGTGGCGATTCTCCGTCAGCCTACGACGTGGAGAACAATACAATCCAATTGAGAGCCGAGCTGGTCTCCGGAATCGTCTCATTCTCCGCCGCCGAACTCTCCACCATCGAAGCTCCGATTGTCCAACCTCGACGACGAAAGACCAGGAAAGTACGACGGGAGATTCCCATTACAGTGTTAATCCCCCTATTGAAATTCAGCAATCCCCGTATCCCTGCGTCCCTGTGAGATCACCCCCTAGACCGAGGAACGATTAATACCCATCAGAATAGAAGAATTGCCCCAGCATACGACTATCATTCCCACAATCTTCGTTTTGTTTGCTTTGTGGCGCTTCAGCGCCCAGGATGTAAAAGTTTTTTCAAAAGACCTGCTTGAGCCCATTGCAATATTATTATTAGCGTCATAATCCATTTTTCTTTGTAATTTGTCTAGAGTTAAGTTACCTATTCCGAACCCCAGTAACTCATTACTCTTAGTGTTCTGCTGTAATTCACGCGAATTGTCATTTTTCAGTCGTCTTTACAATTCGCGCGAAGTGTTGTTTTTTTCTATTGTCTTAATGAATAAATGTTTGATTTCATTTGCCAATTTGAATTTTTGCTTAAAATCGCGGGATTGTATCCTGACTCCTCATCCCCTTCATCCCTTGCGTCGTTTCGCCTCCCAATCTGCCCGTTTTGTGACGTCGCCCCGCCCTGTGACCTTCCTCTCTTAACGCTCATTCAGTTTCGGGAGGGATCGTCCGTTACAACGCGAAATGACATTTTCTCATTAGCGTATGTTATTTTGTGGTTTTCCTTTCACGGTGCCTTTTTTCATTTAATTATTCTAGAGATAATGTTGGGAGATCAAATCAGCTTTATATAGTCTTATATATGAATCTGATTTGAACTTTGTCACCGAATCTTGTTTAACCAAACGCGAAACTCAATTGCAAGTATTCCAAAATAAGTTTTCAAACACATATCTGACCCAACTTGATATTATATGGGGGTGATGTTTTCGGGTAAATTTACTTTTTAAGAGAGAGTATTGCTCTTTCGTCTGAACTTGGTGGTATTTTCATGATTGGAAAGTAAGTCTCTGAGTCAATGATACTCTATTAGCCTCTGGTATTTTAGCACGGCACTCCATTATGCCTCCAATGCGAGCAGCCTGGCGAAATCTTTTTGCTCTTACATTAGTAATTGACGCAATTGATTCGCATTCGTGGGGATATTTTCTTTTCATTATAAATGGATTATTTCCCGTATCCATACTCCCAGCTTCCTCTGATCCTCTGCTTCCCACTTTAATTCAGAACAGGGAACGTTCTTCCGATTTCGATCGTCTTTCGCAACAAAACGAAGCCTCTGTAATATATATGAATCGAAATCTATTGCTTTCAATCCCGCTGATAACAAAATAAATGGTGATTCTTGGAAACTGAGAGGTGAAAACTCGCAGAAGTGTTTGCAAAGACTTCCTAATAACAACTAGAGGCCTTTTTTTAATTAAGGAGGGTGTTTTTATGATATAGAACCTATATAAACAGGGAATAATAGTGGCCTTCAGTGAACGCCTAATACAAACAAACGGGAATTGCTTTAAAGCCGACTCAAAAGACTTCCTTTTTGGAAAGTTTTTATTTCTGAATAGAGCGGCAGATAAAGGAGTATGACTGTACAACTGAGTAGAAGTACAACGGGTCACACTGATGTGTATCCAAAAAACGGCCTAGCGACAGGATGAGGAATTACTTTCAATTTTTAAAGTCAATCTCTTGTGGAGGAACGTGAACTCTTTCTCAAGTAGAATGGGGGTAGGAGAGGGGAAATAGTGGGTTGAGGCTTTGTGCACTCTCCATCTGAAAGGAAGGGAGGGATAATTTGGTGGAAGGAAGAAAGCCTTTACCTTTTGAGATGGATGCAAAGAGAGATGAGAAAGGAGACAAAGAAGACGAGGCATTCGACCGAGAATTAAGAGGAATTCCTTTGAATTCCGAGATGTGGGGAAGTTTGAAAAGGGGAGGACTAAGGACGGTGAGATTCGAACATAAAGGGATCCACTGCTATTGATACCCACTTCTTTAAATGGTCGCTACAAACAAAAACTAGAAATAGAGTATCACATTTGTGACTGTGCCATCGGCTTTCGCTTGATTTCACCACTCATCTCCCCCTCCTGTTGATGGTGAAACAGCACTCCTGTAAACCGGATATGTTGCTTTTAAGGGTTTTCACGTATTCATGCAATGGCAGAATGCAAATTGCCATGCCATGTTACTATTTCTCACCTAAGTCTTCTGTGTCCTGAAACACTCCATTGGCTTAATGACTAAACATATATGAGAACGCTATACGATACCCTGTATTGATGTCATTCTATCGAAGTCCTATGAAAAGTTATCATTGTACAGTGGCGGAAAAAATTAACGCAAAACTCATTGGCGTCTGAATGCGGCGTACACGGGAACTAATTGAAATCGCTTTTCCTTCGACAACTTGACAACATTGAGACAGCATATGGAAACCGGGAATATTCAAACTCTCTATGAATTGATATCGATTTCACCGGTCATGTAAATAGTCATACTAATAAGATTTACGTTCGCGAGAGTTCGTCTGGGAGTTATAAACGTGATGAGCTTGCTTCGACCCGCACCCAGTCGAGGTTCCGAATTCGTAGTTCATTATATAGATATGCTTACCATATTTTTACCGTTTAAACAAATTTTTTGGTTGAAACTTAAGAAACAATACGATGAAAGCATAATTTGTTGGGACAAAATTTTTTTTTCCTCCAGATCAAATTCTCTAACAATAAAATGTATTTCCGCGTGCAGGGAATAGCTGTGGATGAACATCGTTTTAATAGGCCTCAAACTACTTCCGAGAAATATTATGCATTACAATTAACATTTTGGCGTAATATCCTGTGAATTTCAACTTAAAGTATGGGAAATCTGGTAGAATAGAATGGTTTCCATGAGGAGAAAATTTTTCTTTACAAGCATTTCCAATACCTTAAAACCCTACGTAAGTTTCCGCCCTTGTGCATTCAGGTCATCCCAAACACTTAAATTTCTTAATTCCTCCAAACGTAATAGTATTTACTTTCTGAAAACTACTTTAAAAAATCCAGAGCATTTTGTTTGGTCCAGTTTTTAAGGAAACATTAGAGTTCCCATTTTACGTTGTATAGTAAGAACCACTGGCCGCTGTTTTCTCTTGAACGATGAAGTAGCCTGGAGGGAGAGCGTTCGTCTGCGGTTAAGAATGCCTGGGGTTCAAATCCTGGCGTGGCCTCTTTTAGTGCCTTTATAATTAATCTACGGGATGTGACTTTATTGCAGCCGAAACTTCGCAGGAATCCGCGGAAGGCCCAGGGAATGGATATTGACCTCAACCATGAGTGTGTGATTTTACGCATATTCGGGCTTTGTAAAAGAATCAGAGCGCTCTCCTTGGACGTCGAATGAGAAGTTTACTTCCCATTCTCGGGTACTCGACCCCACTTGATTTCTACGTCCTGCCTGTCGTATGGTGCTCATATCCACTCATTTCCCAATTTACCACTCAATGAAAAGCTATTCATGAAGGAGGGAACAGACCGGATCTCTGATTGTGTCAGTTACTCGATTTAGTGATCTTACCTGATGCTACATTCACCTTTAAATTACTTTGAAATGATTTAGTAAAGAGGGCAATTATTTTTATTAGGAATTAGAGTTTGTTTCTAACTGCCGAACTTGTAAATACCGATTACTTATTTGAGTGAGAGACCAAACAAGTGTGGAATTCTCTTCAAAATATCTTTAAAACGGTTTTTGAAGCTTTCCCAGCATTGTTTTCTAGGTTTGCTATGAACAATATATTAGCCGTGTAGCTCAATGTTTCAACTTATAGGATGGAGGATAATACTTAGAGGATAAGTTTAATTAATGAATCACTTATATACCTTTTGACATATTTGCAGTGAAAAATGTTTGGCTAAAATTACGCAGTTAAATTTTAAGAGGAGCATTTTTATACCCACGCGTAAGTAATACTCCGACAAAAATGCATCGCGTATTTCCCCCTATGAAAGTGATAAAATGCTAAAAATAATCTTTTTCCATCACTAAGCAGTAATTACATAGTTTCCCTATGGTCATTTGTATACTCCTCATAAATCCGCAGAGTAGTCAATGGAGTACAAATTAGGAGTGTGCACCATCAAAGGTTATACGATTGCTACGTCCCTAAAGAATCTATTTCTCTTCAAATGTGTTGTAATATTACTGCTTCAATGGAAGTTAAAGTTGTGAGTACCGCCACATGAAGATATTAAAAGACTTTTTACAGGGTCATAAATTTCATCTCTTAGTAGTAATGTATTTTAACGGATGTTGAAAAGGGACACTATAATGCAACGAGTGGAAAAGGGTAAAATGTATGTGTAATTCTCTAAATTTGAGTTATGTGTGCACATGATCACAGCAATTGATCATCAAGAAATATGCTGGTATTTACATAAAGAATGTGGATGTTTATTAGCCTTATCCATCCCCCTCCATTCTCGATTTCCTGACCAAGTCTTTGTGACATGGAGTTGTCCACATTTTGGTATCCTCTTACTGGCTTCATTTCCCATTCTTCCTTCACGATTTTCCTCATTGCATCTTAATTTTGGGTTGATTCGTTTGAGAAGGTCAAAAAACGTTTGTTTCTCGCATTATCCTCATAATAAACGCTGCGCTCCGTGCAGCCCGCTCCATCTATGTTACATGATTTGTTTTGAACCATCTCCTAAAATTTTGACATTTGTGAACTCGCAAGTATTCCTAGTTGCGGACGAAAAATGAATATTGATAAATATTTGAATAAACATAGTTATTATCATAGCTGACATAAATTTAATGATTTTCGTTTGATAGTAGTGAGAAATAGGTTTTTTTACTTTTAAACACCAAATAAAAGTTCAGTGGGTGAAAGTCGAAGGCGCAACACCTCTTCGGGTAATTTTTCGACGGATGTTTTTGCCTTTTACCAGCCTACTATCCAATTCCTCCACCTGGGAGAAAAATGAGGCATACTTAAAGGCTAATAAGATCTTTTTTCCCCCAAGAATTTAGGGAGAGGCCGCTAAAACTTTGAACAATATCTCTGCTTGCGCTGTCCGCTCTGCTTGTTCGTCTATCGACGCTCGTCTCCATGAAGCAGTCATCAGTAAACCTTAGCCAAGTTCCGGGTGGTGATGGTCGGGGTGGTTTGTTGTTGTGAATAAAGCACAGGTTTCAAATTCTCGCTGCACCAGAAAGAAAAGGCTCGTCGCGCTTCGAAAAAATCGGAAGCACCCGTCAAATATTGTAAAGGGCGTAAGAGAAGTCAAATACCACTTCTTTCCTGTGAGTTAAACGACTGGCGTCCGAAACATTATCTATGGCAGAAAAGGTATCGCCCGCAACACAAGGGGAAAGTAAACTCTTATTAAAGGCATACTATTTCCCAAATCAATATAATGCGGCCTTCATACATTCCAATTTTGAATGCATTAGTATTGGTGGAGCTTTGTATCGACGCAGGGGAACCTCTAGGGATCCTCAAAAGTCCTCCAAGATTGCTCTTTACTTTAACTCAGACTTATGGTAGTTGGCCTCCAAACCAATGCATGAGGGGAACTAATGGCGTTTGATTGGAATGGTCTGGGCTGATGAGGTGTAATCCGAGAACTACTTCTTTCTGTTTGTATTCCCGGGAGATTAGTATGGTTTTTCCTATCCTTATAGTTATTTTAAACGTTCGTATACAATACCACCACTCATTTCAAAAGTAACTTAGTTCACAGAATACGCATACGGACGCAAATAAATTCACCGCAAGGATACGGAATATCATCTTAAATTCACCTTGACATAAGAAAGTTCAGTAGTTATTACTGGGTTGCAAACATGAATCACTATCATGGTTCTTCATGATAATATTGTTCGAGTACGCTCATGATTTCGAAAACGTGATCGTCATCAAGAAAGATAGGGTGCTACATAGCAGTGGAGTGCGCTCCAAGGACGTTGAGCATTGCCCTACCAATGCGGCTTGCCTTTTGGATGACGATAACGACCATAAAAAGAAAAGACCCGTGACCCCACCCCTGGTCGAGACATTGTTGAGTTTTTCATTCAATTTCTGGTCAAGTAAATTGATTTTTATTAGGCAAATTTTATCTCTTTTGTATTTTAAAAAAATCATATTATCTGCCAGTCATTGCAGCTACACATTACATTCAGTCATATCGCCAATATGATAAAATGGATATAAAAACTCATTTGTGTTCATTAAAAATCGAACACGGACCACTCTTTAGCTAGCCAAATACATCTTACAGCTACAACATTAACCGTTACCTATTAATTTATTTCATTAATGACATTTTACTTCAAACTGGAGTCTTTTAAAAGGCTTTTCTGTTAATTTTAAATGTGCGGCGAATTTATAACTAAGCGTGTAAGGTATTATGCAGTCAGACGTAATAGAGTTGTTTATCCATAACTGCACCTAATTTCGGTAAACTTTTCGGAATGTTTATTCGTATATCCTGCAGTTACTAGATAAATCTTAACAGAGGACAGCTCGTCACCAAGCTTCCTGTGGTAAAATGAAAGAAATATCGGGAAAATATGCCTAGATTATTCGATATCGATGCGAGCACATTTATTTTCATTTTTTGAGTTATATATATTTACGTGTGTTTTCATAGTTTAATCCCATTCTGACGAACTAAAAACGGATTTATATTGGGTCAAGAACGATTCATTAATAAATATCCGTTTTGAATTTAATAAATATCCGTCTAAGGAACTTCGTCAATCTACAAATGGAAAATCGTGAAAAATTTCATCACGTAGACTATACTTATTTTAATTAAATCTTTTTTGTATCAACATTTGGTGCGGATAAATCTCGATTTATATCATTTCGGTGAACAAGACACAGTACACGTCATTCAAAAAGATCCTTGGAAAGTCGACCACAATAAATATCCCTTGGTGGTAGAAGATGAAGATTTCAGCATATATACCGAATTGGGTGGGATAGTGAATATTTTTTTATGATCAGTCTTTCTGTATAAATGATATCATTCGACGTAAGAACTATGCTGAAATAAACACAGCGATACACCGTGACTGAATGTGCGAATAATATGAGAAGAAAGTTCGAAAATGAGGCGATTGATGACTAAGTTTCACGCTCCAGCAAATGTGAGTTCCATTGCGGATTTCAAATATTTGCGGTAGACGATGTTTTCCTCAGTGTTGCCAGTCTTTCGAGTGTGTACTGCTCCTAGAAGTTCCCAAAAATGCCGCATTCTGGCGCGCGAAAAATTTTGCGTTAATTTCTTCCGCCACTGTACAAAGTGAATCCAAAATGGAGAAGTCGAAGTGAATTCTCGCACCATTCAAAGGCCTACACATTGTATGACCACGTCCACTAATTGTCTTGATCAGTTTTTAAAAAAAGCCGGCCATGTCGAAGAGAAAAATCTCCCCGCTCTGTCAACAAGAGGGGAAGGTAATCGTTGGCGTGCGAGATCGTATGGTTTCCGGCGCCGCCGCTTCACAAAATGAGCACCACGACCCTGACTCGGCCCTCAAAGTGGTTTCAGCGTGAGCAAGGGTGTCAAGGGGCCATTCAACAACCACGTGGCCAATTTTAGGCCTTTTTTTCGAGCCCCCCTCCCCCTTGTGACCAGACGTGGCCATGGTCTTGACCCCCCCCCCCTCCCCAGGGGGTCAAGTGGTCATATACAGAAATTCTCCTTTTCTCTATTTTTTAATATTTTCACCTCTAAATACGCTGAAAAATTAAGAACAAAGAAAATGAAGCTGAAATGTTCAAGGATTGTGTATTACTTAAAATAACGGTATTTTACAAAAAAGTATACAATGATATTACAAGAAACATTACACAAATGAAATAAACATGAAAAATACGACAATCTGTATCTCTTTTATAGGTCCTCGAATGCAACGCTTCGGGCGAGCCATTCGCTGTCATCATTAATCACTGGAAGAGGGCTACACTCCAGTGCATCAGGGGCAGCGACATCATCGTCAAGGATTGGGCGGGCAAGGATACGAAGCTTACATTCATCTATTGTTGAGTTGTGGGCAGAGATACGTCTGCCTTTGTCTACTTTGTCTGACCCCGAGCCGCCCTGCCCGAATTCATTGACAAAGCTAAACATAGTTGTCAAGGCACAGTGGGCGGGCGACCACAGAGTGAAAATCAGCATTCGTTATCGGGTTTTTGTTCATCCAAATCGGCCACGTGGTACGCCGCCAGACCCCCCCTCCCCCCTCGTGACTAACTGTGGCCAAGACTCTAACCGCCCCAAAACGACCACGTGGTTGTTGAATGGCCCCTAAGTGGTGGGCATTCACGTTTACCTCCACAAGGGTCGGTCGTTATTGGCAGCCCTTAAAGAGCCCTTTTGTCTGTCTGTCAGTCTCGCCACTCCCAACCAAACCCAGGAATGAAGGTATGACCTAATTAGGGACGCCACTCACTACTCTAACTAGATCTACCCTGATCTAATGGCACACCGAGAAAGAGGGCTTTATGCGGCAGAGAACCTCCCTCCCAAATTCTTACCGGATCAGTTCTTACTGTGTATGGAGTGGGAGGCGATTTGGTGCGCGTATATTGACATGCTTGGGGATCGTGACACACCACACAATTACAACGAAAAAGGGATTATCAGTGTTGTTTAAGGAGACAGTATGGTTCCACCCTTTACCAGGCCCAAATTGTCCTGGTTCAGGCGAAGTTTTTTTATCCATCGGGTCAAAAGCGTACAGTGCACTACCTTCCACCTGCAAAAATGCATCACACCTTACCACATTTTAAAAAATACAAGATATTGGCTACTTAATTATAAAAATATTGAAGACATATTTTATTAAGGAATTAGTTTTAAAATTGTGGTATATTTTTTCATCTTAAATAACAATGTATGAATATTCATTTATTTATTTACTATATGGTGGTAACGTCAATACAGGTTCTTCTTATAGGTTACCGAAAGATCCCTATCTTCTTGATTGTATTTTATGTATATTGTTTGGGAGTAATAAAACATCATTATCATTCAAAGCTGAAAATTAAGATCATGCCTTGCGGATACATATCTTATATACCGCTCATCAAACACATTTTATCCGCTGGTTAGTAACCCGATATTTTTATCAGTATCGGAGAGTGGGGTACAATCCAGCGGTTGACAATGTCAAAAGGAGCATTTGCTGCAGCAGCCATGGTTATTTGACCCATGAAACCTACGTCACCAGGACGGCGCCTTCGGCTAAAAGGGTAGCCATAATCATTGGTTTTGGTTATTAAATCAAAAATCTATGGTGATTCTTAGAGCTATTGCCAATTTTCATGCACGGATGTCCTTCATTACTATTTGCTGCGCGTAAGTATTCTTGCACATTTAATTTCATGCACGGGTGTCCTTCATTACTATTCGCTGCGCGTAAGTATTCTTGCACATTAAATTGCATGTATAGTCTATTTAATTACTTTAATTGCATCGTTTACTACGTAATGATCTTTCATATACATTCAGGGCCCCTATGAGAGGTACTTTGAGAATGGGCATTGAAGAGTATACTTGTAAATATAAATAGAATTTATCGATTATCCCTCGAAGCAATCTATCATAGGGCCCTTGGGACTGCGGGCCCTTATTTTACAGATTTTCTTTCTACGTGCTATAATGGGCCTGGAGTAAAACATGATATTTAAATGGTAGAGGCATCTAAATTTCTGGCTGCCAAGGAAATTTTCCATTGTTGATTTCAGAGAAAATGTGAGATTTTACAGCTAAAAACATGACTTTCACACGAATACGAAACGTAATAGAAAATCGATTGAAAGAATTAGAATTTTCATTTATTCAGCCTTCCGACAAAAAAATTCCAGTCCTCTATCTTGAGTGGAAGTACTTTTAAAAAGCAAAAAATAAAATCACTGCACCGAACCCAATGATTAGCATGAACCACCAGGGGGGCCTTAGGGGACCCTGAGGGCTTTTTAATATAGTCTATATTACCCACAGATGTATTTTCTATCTACATGCCAAATTTCAGCTCAATCGGTCCAGTAGTTTTTGCGTAATTGAGTAACAAACATCCAAACTTACAAACTTTCACATTTATAATATTAGTAGGATTAACGTACATGTATATTTTTGCTTTGCATTTTCCATAACTTTTTATTTATTCTCCCTTTTCTATGAAGGACCAGCTGACCTTAACAATTGGGGGAGGGGATGACGGAACCAGAACCAGATATTACTTGGACACCAACTGTTGCAGAGCAAGTCTTTGGTGGTGACAGCAGGCAAGTGTGGAGGGAATGAGGGGGACGCTAGGGAGTAAACAACCCTTTAGGGAGATAGTAATATGATGAATATCTCCGGTAAGATTAGAAGTTCACCAATATAATAAATTGTAAATGCTGAGATTTTTTAGGAAAGAATGTCTAACGTTAATTATTCATTGAAGGGAGAACGAAGATGGCGGTGGATATGTCAATCTTTGTCGACTGCATAATATGAAAAGTCAACAGTGCATCATTCAATCCATCGTCAATAATAGGTGGTTCCTCATTCATGATATAGCTGCTGTACTTCATAGCATAGCTGTGACTATACAACAATAATAATAGTGTCATTTATTCAATTCGATCACCAGATGACAACTTAGAAAATAAGTTTTCATATAAGTATGACACACAAGAGCCAATACAATTAAATTATTATTATTATTATTAAGCATTTGCTACAAGTAGACCATATGGTCCGGTGGTAACACAGATACTGAGAAAATACCATTAATGAATAAATACCATAAATACCAATAAATGATAAAATAAAATAAAGTAATGCTATTAGGATATGAAAATGGATGATTTTGATAGAGGAATATATAGAATGAAGGTAAATGGATATTTTAAATAGTTAGTTTTTGCGCAATCATAGCTGATAAACGTGGATCCAGAATAGAGATATACTATTGTAAATTGCATTTTATACATTTTTTTGAAAAACGAAGGATGGAGACGAGTTGAGATATTGCCTTCATAAAAAGGACGTTTATGCTATCTTCAAAATGGATGGGAGTCCAGATCAGGTTAGCAGCATGAAATTAGACCAATGTATCATTCAAGGCTCAGGAATCAACTAATCCACAAACATAAAATAATAATTACCAATACATACGTTATTTGTCTGGGTTTTTTTTAGCAGTAACAGACATAAAAATGTCCTGCTCTGTTTTAATTCACTGTTTAGCATATTTACCTACGTAAGATACTCTGAAGTATTGTTCGTTGTTGAATATTGGCAAAGAAAATTAAAGAATACAACTCTCATAGGCTTGTGCAACATCAACACGCAGGCATTAAGAAGAACAAATTTGCTTCAAGCAGCGGAGGAGAGGTAAATGCATATAGGTGCAGAGAATATATCGTGATATAAAATATTCGCAATAACTAAAAAAATACCCCTTGCTTTCCAAGTGTGGTTCTTTTACCGTCAGGAAGAAGTCTTTTTTAACTTTCATAAAGTTTGGGGTCACCGTACACAAAATATCATGATAACGCATGCAATTGATATCAATTCAGAATCCGAGATCTGATTGACTCAGCTAAAACCTCGATCATAGATAGTACCAAAGATCATATAAAGCTCTCACAATTCAGGTTACCCGCACGCCCTACGGAGCCTTGCAAGCCAGCCACACGCCAGACATAAGAGAGTTAAGCACTGCATAGAACTTAGGATATAATAGGCGACTCATTCGTGCCCTTACTTCCTCGACTTCCCAATATTGTCGTTAGAGCGTCATTACTAACAGCACCAAAGCATCTGGCTATCACGAGGAGAAACCTCCATTTAATTTTATTTCTGTGCCACTGTTCCCTGACCTTTCATCCTACACTTCTCCACCCTATGATAATATGGGAATTGTTACGTTTGTCTAAAGAGCGTTGAGACTGTTTGCATTTGATTTATGATTTAGTTTGAATTATCTTTCACTTTATTAAGTTCATGGAATGTTTTTGACCCTTTGTACAGCATTATTATCAAATGAAACCCAAATAAAACGTACATGGTATTCGGGAATGAGATTTTAACTTTTAATATATCGCCCCACACACCAATTTTACTGCAGTATACCTTCGCCTTTTGCTAAATTTCTCTTCTTGTGCTGGTCACTATTGTTACAGCTATGATACTTTACTGTATGCGTACGCTATAAACCTACAAAACGCAAGTAATTCTTCTCTTAGGAGACCATTTACCTGCATTCCAAATAGTTGGATCAAGGATCAAAAAACATCTGCAGGAGAAAAAAGAGCATCAGAGATATATTTCACTCCGAGAAACAATCTGTAGCAATAGTGACAGGGAAGCGCTAACAAAGGACAACAAGGAAATTCAAGCGTCCTCAGGCTTCAGTCTCTCGTTCGAACTGCGACGAATTGCTTCCTGTATATTTGGTAGATTACTCTTCTGTCGTAGTAATCCATTCCGAGTTTTTCCAGCAGTCAGTATTGCTTCCATCTACATCTGCATACATCTAAGAACTCTACCAAGGGCCGATACCGCTGGAAGAAAACCTACTGAAGGACGATAGGTAGTTTGATGAGGAAGACCCGGGCCCACTCATTCTGAGGAGTGAACTCGATAGAGTAGTAGAAGACCAGGAAAAACAAAGCACCTTGAGCAGACAACAATACAGAGAAGTCGTCACAGCGCTCGGATGTAAAGCCAAGTATAACCTGTATGAGAAAATCAAAAATAGCTACCAAAGAAGAGCACATCCAGAGGACTTTAAAAGGAGAGTAATATTTGTGACACCGAAGAAGACTAGGACTGAGAGATGTGAGGAGCACCAAACCTCAAGTCCAATGTCACATGCATCCAAAATACTCACACGAATAATAAGCCGATGAATGGTGGAGAAAATCGAATACAACCCATCGGGAAACCAGTTTGGATTTTGAAAGAACAGGGGTACCAGGGACGCCTTACTTTGTCTGATAGTAATGGTAGAGAAAATAATAAATATGAAAAAGCCATTGTATTTCGAATTCGTGGACCTAGAGGAAGCCTTCGACAATGGTGAGTGGAACAAGATGTTCAGACTGCTGGAAAAACTCGGAATGGATTACCACGACAGAAGAGTAATCTACCAAATATACAGGAAGCAATTCGTCGCAATTCGAACAAGAGACTGAAGCCTGAAAGAAGCTAAAATTATCAAAGGAGTAAGACAAGGATTTGTTATGAGACTTTAGCTTTGTTAATCTGCGGCTAATCAGGACGTGCAACTGATATGCGCGTTCTTTCTAACATGTACGCAGTTAAGACGGTAGCCGGCCCGACCGCGCTTCCAATTGCCCTTTCTTTATCGCTCAATCACGGATAAAATGAGCAAAAGACTCACTTCAGTTAAAAAAGTCCTTAACAGACCATTCTTTGTGGCTCCATTCCCGTCGCCTGCTGGATATACGAACTTGAGAGATTTATTATTTCGTTTCAATTACTAATCCCATGACGACTAATTGGGCGTGATCCGGACATTTTCCATATCTTAATCATGTCGGAGTATACTAAGTTTCCAGTTCTAAATGGCGATATTTTATGGACCGATGGGATATTTATGTGGAGGTCGTGGAGAATAATACCGAAGAAAATAGAACCTCTCAGATCACGGTTCGTGGAAGAACGAACGCTTCAACTGCCGCCCAGGACTTGCCTTCGCTTTCAATGACGGCGCTTCACCAATCCAATTCTTGTCGATGTTTCTAAAAACTACGCAGTTTAGACAGTAGCTGGCCCGAACGTGCTTCCAATTACCCTTATTATCTCTCAATAGGCTCGCTCATAGATGGAAATATAGAATGAAACGTCGAGGAGATGTACAGGTTCTTGACAACAGACATTCATGAAGCAGCTTTTGAATCACTTGGCAAAAAAGAAGCTACCAGAAGGACCAGAAAGTCTGGATCATTGGTGGATAGATGACCTTGCAAAACTGGTGGAACAAAAGAAGGATTTATATAACAAATGGTTATCAACCAATGATCTTGAAGACCGTAAGGAATATGCAAGAAAAAGATACGAAGTAAAAAGGGAAATAAGCAAAGCAAAAAATAAAGCATTGGAAAGCCAATGCCTAGAAATCGAAAGATTTATAGGTGGGACAAGGACCAAGATGGCCTGGAAAACCGTAAGCGAATTAAAAAAGGAAAATAAAACAAAAATTAACATTGATATGATTAAGATGGATGAATGGGTAAAATATTACCAAAATATGTTCTTAGAGGACAGAACTGAATTTATGAATATACAAACTTTTAGGAAACGTAGAAATACCAGAAATAAAGATACAAGAAGTTTAAGAATCACTTTAAAAAATGAAAAATGGTAAATCCCCAGGTCCGGGAGATATTCCAGTGGAGTTGTTAAAAAATGCTCCTGAAATAGTATTGGGTGACTCGGGATATCCTCTTGAGCCATGGCTCTTGACATCCGTCCCCCATGCTCAAGAGGGAACCCCCCGAAGGACGGTATACCATGACACATGTCAAGACCCGAAGCTGTGTGGAGCGAGCTTTTGGTCTCCTTCCGATGTCTGATAAAACACAGGACGCTGCACTACCAGCCTCTGCAGGCGGCGACAATTGTTGTGGCCTGTGCAACACTGCACAACATCCGAATTCAAGGTAATCTGCAGGATGTGCCTACATATGCCGGCCTGAAGTGCAGTACGGAATAATAAACGAGGCTCGCCCTAGGGGTTCTTGGGAGAGGCATGGGCTGTTAGAATGAGGCAATTGTTAATAAGGCATTTCCAGCGTTAGAAATGTATATATTTTCATAATTTACAATTGGTTCTTATTCTTTTTGTATGAAAATTTTTTATTTTGTTAACACTAGAAAGACGGAGGTGGTCATTTTTGACCCTTTTCGATTTTCGCCGTTCGCCATTTCTTTAGTTCTGCACGGATCTTACTTTGAATTTGTGACTTTTATCCATTAAAGGTGCTGTTTAATATCTAATAATTTCGTTGGATTATTCTTGAACCTTTGGCACCTGTGCCCCGTTTAACCTAGAAGGACGGGAAGGGTCATTTTTACTCCATCACTTTTTTTGCAGAACATCATTTAGGATGTGGCGTTCTCTCGTTCTGAATCCCTCAGCAGTTCAGTGTTGACTCAACATTACCCTAGGCGTTTCGAGCAGATATTTCCCCTACATTTCTCACCCTCCTCCCCTTCCTCTATCAGTCACTAGCCCACTCGCCGTCGAACGAGTTAGTGCTCACCTTTCAAGACCTCAGTGAGGTGTCGAAGGACTGAATGTAGTGTAGTTTTTGTGCTGTGATACTGCGGTGAACTTTTCATTATCAAGTCTCGAGAGCTTTTTAACCCTCAAGATATAATTGCCGTTCTTCAAGAGACATCAGAAGGCAAATCTGAAGGAGATGACAGTGACAGTAGTGCTGAAATGTCAGAAGATGAGGATTTCATTCCAGTCAGCAGTGAATATACGACTGATTCTCAGCCAGATATGAATGATTCTGAGCAACCTACCACCGACGATAAAATACCACTGGAAATTTCTGAAGGTAACATCCCGAAAGGTGAGAAAATATTTTATTGTACTTTGTGATTGAAGTACATTCATTACAATTGTCTAGGTATTACATTTCATTGTTCATGACAGGAACACATAGGCGAGACCGAGTAAAAACGAATACTGGTTATTGGAGAGAGAAAACGTGTACTTCAGAGACGGAAAAAGTTACATCATATTCGACGACTCGTCAAACAGAATGCAAGCCTCGTGCCAGGAAGAGGAAATGTTCTGAAGACTCTCCGCAGTCCCTTGAAAGAAGTAAGGCGCGCCTGGCGATGACCGATATGATGAGTGTAGAGAAGGCTTGAGTGCAGGAGACACCGCAATTTCTTTTGTTGGGCCTGCGGCTAATATTGCCACTCATCGCCACCAGAAACGCCGCCAATTTTCAGGTAATATGCATAGCCCAGCTTTTGTCGTTGGGACTACGATCGATGCACCGGACGAAACTGCATGGAAAGTGGTCTTTAGGAAATGCTCACACTGGAAGACTCGCTGAACAAAATATTATGAGGGATTAAATTTCTCATTCCTCTAACCTCTTCCCTGATTTCCTGGAAAAAGTGGTTTAATCCCACCAGTGAAAGTATATCAAATTTAATGTTTTTAGGATATGGTGAAAGAAATTATGTTATGTAGACACTATTCACCTATGCTTAATTAAGAGCGAATATGCGATAATTTCATCTACCTCGAGCACTCCACTTTCTTCTCCCCTCATCTCCTTTAATACCTTCAAGGATTCCTCCAAAGCAGTAGAAATATCTGTGAGAGTAAATTCTTCAAAAGAAAAAGGTGCAACATCCCTTAGCAGCATGTATTTATACTAGTTTTTTAGCTTTACATATGGATACTCATTCCTATAATATCAACAACTATCTCCATTCTGAAGTTTGTCAACTTACATTCTTATTTAATAGTACCCAGGTGAAGCGATAGTAATGTGAACTAAATCTTATTTTTGCACTCGTCTCTGTAGCTGAGATTATACAGGGGAGATAACTGACTTAATTTATGTGTACGCAGGCAAAAGGCCGTTGTGCAAGTGCCGCTAAGTGCAACGAATTGGCTTAGACTGGACAGCTAAAGAGGAAAAGAATATCGATGCTGGTACATTGGAAGAGGTAACCCTACTAAGAAATTTTAATTATCACTCAGATATAGTTTATTCCTGCCCAGGAATTAAAGACGTTATCACAGACTGGGAGGGGTAGAAAGAGAAATTACAATAGTATTATCTATGTTTCTGCGCGAAGCATTTTACATTTTCAAAGAAAATCAGAGTGTTCTAATTGGTCGTTCGTTCTAAGTTTTGTAGTTTACGCCCAAAAAATGTTTTGTTGCTCAAAGAAACTCCATCAGAACAGTGTAAGAGTAAAAGTCATGAAAAATTCATATTGAGACTGAAAGGGATTAAGTGCACATACAGTAATAACTTTTGGAAAACCGTGTTCGTGTTATGCGATGATAAAGTAAACTCCATTTGTTGGCAAAATAATTGCGACTCGTGAAGAAACGGAAAACTAAGGCTAGTGCCAATCAAACCAAACTCTAAAATTACAAGGAAGGAATGGGTGAAAAATGAAGATCTAAAAATAAAGTTAGTCATAAAGAAAGATTTTTGTCAGTTTGTTGTATGGAGAATTGATGAAAGACTTACCACAGATAATGCATCATATAAACACTAAAAGAATTCAGCAGAAAGAGTTAGGAAGGGTCAAAGGTGATGCTTTCAAAAGAGTTCTTCAAATAGATTTTGCTTTTGCTGAATACCAAAATGAAATACAGAGCGCGCTTTGGTCTCTAACTAGTGTACTGCTGTTCACAGCGGCTGCATTTTGTAGAAATAGGTTCAGCACATACTTGATCTGTTCCGATAGTAGAAATAAGGATAAGAGTAGTGTATTTGTGTTTTTAGATTCACTTTATATAGAAGTTTTCAAAAGAGACTCGAGTATAAAACAAGAAATAATTTGGAGCGACGGACCTTCGTCGGAATTCAAGAACAAGTATATGGTGAAAGCAATAGAAATACTGTCCCAAAAATATAGCACAAATATGATATGGAATTACTTTGCAACGTCTCATGGGAAAGGCATTGTTGAAGGCGTGGGTGGAAATATTAAACGCCTCGTAAGATCTAAGATGATGTCTTAAGGGGAGGGATGTGTAATACAATCGGCCAAGGACTTAACAAAGGTTACTGCAGAACTTGATACGAAGACAAGGGTATTTTATGTTGATCAAGGTCATATATTAGATGTTATTGTTTCTAATACACCATGGGAAAAGGTTTTTTCTGTCTCTGGAATAAAAAGCTTTTATAAAATATCTAGTAGAGATGGATATAGGTATTTTTGCCCGAAAAAATGCCTTGTCACCCGAGGTTAAAATTCGAGTTCAAGAGCGGAGAGGACACAGCGGGCGTAAAGAAGACAACGAGCTGTTGTAATCAACGAGGGCACTCACAGCCTACAAGAAATTGTAAAAATAGTTCACAAAAATTAGTTTAAAGTATCCATTTAAAGAGGCCAAAACCTTTCGGTTGCTTGTAATTGTAAAGAAGAATTGAAGAAAATATATTTGCCACCAGTTTGGGGGAAAAGAGGAGTTTCTATTGCTGACAATTTGTAAGATTTGTTAGAAGTTAAAATAATTCGAAACGAAAGTAGTAAGTATTGTCTTTGTAGGAAGCTAATAATTTTTATTAAAAATTTGACTGACGCTTATTTGCGCAAAATTAATTTTTATTCCTTTTGACTGCTGTATTGAGGACTGTTGAGTTAGTTTAATTGCAAACATTTCTTACTTTTGAAAACAATTGGATTTAGCGAATAGAAGAGTAAAAGAAAGCAAACGCTTTTCATTATTTGCACTAGTCCCGTACGTAACAACCTTTTGTCACGCACGTAACATGCAACAAAAATACCCGTTTAATAGCCCCCATACAATTTGGGTTGATCATACTCGTTTACAAAAATCAATAACTTTACTATCATATTAACAAATATTAGAGTGCATGCAGAATATGTATTGAAATTGAGCTGAGTTTAATGTTTATATTGCATTGAACCAGCTGGTGGTTGACTTGGCATGTCCCGTACGTAACAAGGACATTTTTATGTATTAAGCGCACACTGGGTTATTAAACGGCATTTACCGCTTGTGAAAATATTTTTGAACATAAGTACAATAAATCCCAGCATTGGTAATTAAATCACGTTATACCATAGGTGATAAAAGAAATTACAAAAGTACAAAAATTGTGCACAAATGTCCCGTGCATAACGGTGGGATGCTCCAGCAATATTCGCGCAAGGCCTGATTAATGGGAAATTTAAGACTTCGCGCAACGAATTGCTTGGGAATAGATTACGATTCGTTGCGTGATCTAGAGCGAGGTACTGTAGGAAGGATATTAGGGAAAGCGAGACAACTAAAAAGAGCAGTGCTCCAGATTTCGCCGCCATAGCTCCTTTCCGCTCATTCGCGCGTTTTCCCAATCCTGATTTCCCGTGGAGAACTGGATTCAAAATCACGACAGTACCGACTCCTCCCCCCTCAACCCGCACATTTCTAAACCTTCAACATCATATGATGCAATGGCGTTGATTACCCATGGTAATTATCCGAGGTAATAGTGAGAACGTCCACTCGTAAAATCGAAAACGGTGCCACTCGAAACTGAATCGTTTTGCCTAAAACATTGCAACCAGTTTCGTTGTAGCTCAACAGCATACGCCCTAACAACGCCTCTAAGCTTAATTCTACCTTTTCATTCGTTGAAACTCAATCAATGCGATAAACCATACTTTGGACACTTTCCCGGTTCACATAAAAGCGGACTCCTCCAGAATTGAACCAAACATCTTCGATGGCCCTTTTTTAGGCGAAGAAATTTCACGCATTTCAACAGAAAGGAGTTTTATTTCCCTTTAATGCAAACCAAAAATGTTTACACATTTCTTAAAATTTTAAAATATTTTTTGGTAATACGTACGGAATTCGGTAAAAATTTATTTGAGAAATAAAGTTTCGTAACAAGTATCTTAAAATTTGAAAATCACTGTTCTCTACCGCAGTGAAAACCCTGCGAGCGGTCATCTGCAAAGAAACCGTGAACATTATGATAGAATTTCCAACGTCGAATAATACTCGTGGAATTCGCCATATCCCATTTGCGAGTCAATAACCTCTTATCACTTTTCTTCACTCAATCACTCTTCACTCTTTGTACTTCAAATGACATGCGTAATGGTTGTCTAAATCTCTCCATTGGGGAAACCTAAAAATGTGATGATGTGACTGTCCCACCTGTTTTGAGGAATTCTGCTATTCACAAAACCTAAAACAGAGAAGGGCAACAATGGGAATACAAAACAGGCACCTAAAAAGCCTACTTGTAAGCAAGGGGCTTTTGGAGTGACACCAAAGAATTAATGAGCAGTTTAGAGTCCTATAATTCGGCCCCGGTGGCGGCTGGGTAAAGTCCTCGTCTGCTAACCCGAGGGTCGCGGGATTGAGTCCCACCTGGGTAGAGTGTTATCTGCCCAGGAGATGGGTGTCTGTGTGAGTAAACTGGGTTGGGGAAGAGGGGACGGTTCTGTCCCATCCAACCCAGGATAAATAAAATACATATAATAATAATGTAATAATAATAATATAATTCCAATAAAAAGTTATTACTTTGGTTGAATACCTTAATGAATCTGATGCTGTAGAAACAATATTTTTCCAGCTGGTATTATCCATTCCCCAACTAGAGGATCACTTTCAGACTATATTTTTGTAAGATGTGGTTCTGAAGGGAAATGACGTGAAGACATGGACGTATGGTTTTCAATAATTTCCTTACCCCCTTGTTTTGGATAACCGCCGTCGCCTGATACGCTTTTGACTTACCCGCATGACTGCTCGCACCCAGGCGAGCAAACAGCAATGAACCAACTCATCTCTTTGTCCAATCGTAACATTTTGCCTTTGCACTCTTGCATGTCTGAACCTAACGTTCGCATATTTCGACCGCACTGTCCCATCGCTATTCACTCATTCACTTCTGTAAAGTGCGGTGAGGAAGTTTATCCCTCAAGGCATCCTCTCGACAATTATATTGCCACGCTCCAAATAATTTCTCATAAAAAAAGCCAATTGAATTAAATCGTTTGCCCTTGCCATCTTTCTTTCCATTAAGTTTCATGAATTTCACCCAACTTAAAAACTCGCAGGTGACCAGGCAGATAAGAGAAGTGTTGACTCAACCTATTTGACAAGCTACGGGTGATAACATCCTGGTTTGGAGCGGGATTACCCGAGAATTTGGCGCGACAGTAGGTTGTATGTGACTATGAACTTCAGGAGTCTTACGAATTATGAGATAAAATAGGAGAATGAGTTATTTCGTTCATGATATTTTAGAGATTTAGTCTTTTCCACGGGTAAATTTTGGTCTCAGCCTAGACATATACTGGGTGATTTAATGTAGTGACAGACGTTTTCTTTCGCACCAAACTCATTACTCACCCATATGGCGGCCCTTTTGACCGCCACCTAGAACCGTCGGAAGTCTCCAGCCTGACCTTATCCGACGCGTGGGCTTTCCTACCGCAAGGACGCGTCGGAAAGCCTCCCCGCCGATAGCGAGCCTTCGCTATCTTCCGACTACCTGGGTCGAGAACCTACGACGGTCCTTTTTAAGCCGAGCCGCCGGTCGACCCAGGCAGTTTCCTCCAGCACCACTCGGACATCCAACATAACTCGGACGCATCAGCGCCGCTCGCCGCTCGGCTCTCCGGCCACTACGTTCCGCTGCGAAGAACAAGTGATCACGTCCCGTGCTACCGCACCTAGTTTCTGCGATAAAGTCTAGTCCTTACCATCCGGTGATTACTTATTTCCTGTGCCGAAAGGCACTTCACCCGTGTAGTTTTGAACTCAGTATGAAAAGGGTGAGATCAGCAAATTCTTCATGTAGTTCCTATCAAGAAGCTACAGGATGCTGAACCCCAGAAAAATATTTTGTCTCATATTTAATTACGTGATTTCGATTCTTTCAAAGCTCATTCAAAATGATGTTTCACCCACAGTCGGCCACTAAAACTCTTATCTTATTAAATCCATGAACCCAGTTCTTAAACTTAATTTATTTTACAATTTTTTCAATTAATTATTTCGTATTGCGTTCTTGTGATGTTCTCATAGCGACCTCCATAGAATTCATATTCTGATTGCAACATATCCTAGTATGTATTTTTAAATAATGTACTTGCACTTCAAACACATCCAGCTACTGAAAATAATGTATTTTTGCAATACATCCAGCTTAAGTGTTTGCATTTTGTATTTTACATACTTTTTTGAAGTATTTTGCTTTTCAAGTATAATTTTTAAAGTATTTTTCCTATCGCTGAATTGTATCGGGGAAGATTTCACTAGAAAGCTCAAGCAAACGTAAGGTTAACGAATTGCGGCGTTATGTTGTGGAACGATAAGGTGAAGTCATAATGAAAAACGATGTACAATTCCATTAGGCTTTTATTGCCTCCAACCAGTCTCGACGGCTACAGCGCTATTCTCTGGACGAACTGAAGGAATAAGTATAGATTATAGCCTTTTATGATATATTCATTATATAGAGTACTCCAGTAGGAGAAACGTCACAAATAAGAGCATATACACTACAAATAAAAGCTAAGACTACCGGAAAAGTACCTCTTCAGATGCAATTATCCCTGCGGATTCACACCACCCCTACTTTCACTATGTTGCAAATAAACCCTATGATACACAGACTCTTCACTACCGCTAAGTAAATCAGGTTTCAACAGAGTTCAACACCATGAAAACCATACGCCGGAAATTGGCTATGGTAAATAACTTGTTCAAAAATTACGAACGACCAGAATCATTATTTTGTCGAAGTAGAACATTGAGGATGGCTAGAGAGATACTTATGGTAAACACGAATAAATGAAGAGTGGCACGATCACTAGCAATTAGCAACAATCTTCCGCGAAACTTGCGCCCATTATATTCTTCAGCTCGATTTCGCAGGGTATATAATAAATGCAAATTCAGTGGGGACAACATGAAAATAGAAGTGATTGGATTCGTGAGCAAGGTGGGTCCGAGATGGAGGAGGAGAAGTGTGAGTGAGAAATTGAGACTATTTTTACACCCCTTCCCAGGGTGATACACAAGGTCAACTACTGCGCCAAAAACATGCATGGGCGAAGTCTGTTTCAACCAAAAGATGCAAGTGACTCGCCAAAAATGTGGTGAATTAAGATGTTATTGAGGCAATAGCAAAAAGTTTTAGATTGTTCAGTTGGGCAAAGTTTTTCAACGAGGCGCTAAGTTCAAATAATTCACTTATGGTCCATGCCAGCAGTTTTTTCGCTGACAAGACCAAAGTGAAAACAGGTAACTATATAAAAGAAAATCTCGAAGAAAAGAATCCCCATACGGCTGACAGCAAAGAAAACCACAGTGCGTCGTCTTGCAAGATAGAGGAGACATTAAAAAAGGAAAATTTAACAGTTAGGCCTCAATATTTAGGATTAGGGCCTTCTATTAGGATTTAATATAAGCCTATTAAAGAAGGAATGAACCGGATCGAAGGGCATATAGGAGTGATTTACGACTATAATGCGAAATTTCAGCGAGACATGTGGTTTCCGTTTTCATCACCAACCTCTGGAAAGAACAAAAATTCAACACCATTCACAAGTGTGTGGAAGGAGACTATGTTCGATACATTTTTGGATACAAAATGCGGCGAAGACTAACGAACTACTACATCATAATACACAATGGTGATTAAAGCCTAGGACTTCCTGCATGGAAGGAAATCTTTGCGAACATGAAAACTGTCGCAAATAAATTAAAGAAGAGCAGGAACTTAAGTTTGGGTCCATTGTTACACATTGCAGGCATAATAAAAATGTTTAACTCAAGCACCACAGAAAGGAACGAAATAAAAGAAGCAATTAGGCCTCCCATAATGAGGAATGTCAATGCTAGGAAAAGACGATATATCAGTGAAAGCCAAAGATTGATTGTCCATCAGTTCAAGAAAGGAGATTTTAGCTATTTTCCCCTTTTTAGGTCTTCTTTAGCTATATATAAACTACACATTGAGCACTTCTACATGTTAACACTAAGGATTACTTGCAATACATTTGACACAGATTTGGCAGAAGCAACCATATCCACAGAATGGGTCCCTGATAAAATTGCTACAGTTGCACCACGTTGTTCAAAATATGTCCTCCCTAGTGGTCAGACCCGTAAAACCAAACACTTGTGCATAGTGTATTTGGTACATGTACATATAATCTTGCGACTGCTGAATGAGTGTTTGATAGGACATTTGATGAAAGATCAAATTGAAGTCTTCAAGAGGCAATAATAAAATTGGATCTTTTGAAAACTACATCCAGTAGGTTTTAACATGAAATGTTTCTCAGAGCACCAAAAGGGAGTACTTAGAAAGTTAAGCCCGTCTCAACATCGACAATTATTGAATGTAGTTGTGATGAGAGGAAAGAGAAAAGTTGTGGATTATGTTAGACCCCGAAGATAGCCAAGAAAATGAGACCCTCTGGCTCAAATCTGATGGAAAACTGCTAGTTTACTTTCACACTCTCATGAAGCGTATTTGCATTCGTATTAAGAGTACGTTTCAGGCGGAAAAGTGATTTACAAGGGAGTTGGTTTTTTAAAATTTTTGAAATGAATTATGGAAAAAACGTAAGCAGTTTGAACGTATATTCAGTGGAAATTTTGTACGATATCTGTCGTAAACGCTGCTATGAAAAAGTAGCATTCCAGCGTTTAATACTCTCGATGTCTTAAGAAGTACACCCACACTGAACTTCAGTGAGAATTTTCGAGCAATCTTTTGTAGTGGTAAAGCTTTATAGGAGGCTTTCAAAAGTTGCGAAGACAAGGTGGTTCGCGTTGGTATTTTTCTGCGAAAAACTGCTAGTTTACTTTCATATTCTCATGAAGCGTATTTGCTTTAGTGACAGGAGTAAGTTTAAGGCAGAAAGCTGATCAACATGGGGGTCTTACGAAGTTGGGAGATCATGAATCCAGCAAGAAAAGTATACTCTCAAGTTAGGTACACGTTCTTAATGCGATGGTGGTAGGCACGAAGGAAAAGTTTATGAGAAAAGACATATTTTGCTGGAGGCTAAAGCCTACGCACGAAGGTGTTCTAAAAAGCGGAGAGAGACGAACGAATATCGTATCATAAGTTCGCAGCGGATAAAAACTCATATTCCTTCTCTTGCGGTTAAGTTAAAAGGTGAAACAGACGGTAAGATAAGGATGTTGGAACACGTCTTCTGATTTACTGCCCCGAGCGATGAAAATGGAAAGAATGGGTTGGTTCCATTCTGCGCAACCTGAGGAGCATGCAAGAAAGAAGCCGAAAAGATACCCTTCACCAGAAAAGCTATGAATTAAATTTCTTAAGGGGAAATTGATAAGGTAATAATATGAAAAAGGGCTAATTATCCTATTGTAGAAAGTCTTCCATTAATTTGCGCCTTAGCCTGCATAAGAATGGCTCTGGCTATCAGAAAAATTTAAGGGAGTTGCTTGACATACAAGCATTCACCAGTGTTCGCTAACAGCGTAGTTTTCCCGCTCTTTTGGGCACAGTGGCGGAAGAAATGTTGCGCAAAATTTTTCGCACGCCTAAATGCGACGTTCATAGGAATGAACAAGAACAGAATTAAATACGAAAGTCTGGAAGACTAATAAAGACATCGTCAACCGCAAATAATATCCGTCATGGAATTTGCATAACTAGGATTCGTCATCAATTGCCTATTTTCCGAAAAATTCTTCGTGAAATCTCTCGCGGCGTGTCGTCGTATACATTTAAAGCAAGGTTATTTCCCCGATTTTATCTTATTTTAGAAAGACTACTTCTTATGTTTACTAACCTGTTTACTACCATATGTATGCTATCCTATGTATACTATCCTATGTATGTATACTATCCTATGTATACTATCACATTCAATTCTGATATAGGCTGAAATATTCACATGCTGAGCTCAAACAGAGTATAAACACTGTGTTCGACTTTATGAGGACATTTTAATAATACGCGCTCTTTCTTTCAACAAGCGTATTATAATCAAGCTTACATCATGTCTAAAGTATTACTTAATAAGTATAGTTTCTACGGGGTACAATATATCATAATTTTCATTTTATTGATATATGGAAATTCTTATCTCAATACGGATATATATACAAATATATATATATATATGCGAATCCATGAGAAATCAGTCGTTAGAGGTGACCAAAGTATTCGAAAAATGAATTTGGTCGCACAAGTTCCAGACACGGTTTTTTCAAAGCTTAGGTCACCAGTAGGTCATAGAAACTGGCGAACACAAGAAAATTCATGGACTTTTTTGTTTTGCACGATTAAGTATGTGAAACTGTATCGATTTTTATGGGCCTGGGAAAATATTGTAGAAGTCAATGAAAGCACGTTCTTGTGCATTTATTCACGTGATATGATGCTCGGGGTTGTTCTAGACCATCTCCAGACTGTCATGCCCACGTCTGCCCATGTATATGGAGGTTTCCACTCATAGTGTGACGGTAAAAATCTTGCGAAGATTTCTGTCGATTTTAGCGGAAAGAGATCTTGCGGACGACAGAAAGCGCTTATTGTGGGCTATGTATATGGGTATTCTCCCTTGAAAATGTATAATGAGGGTTTCCCCACAAACTCGAGATATATATATTTTTTATTTTTTTGCGATTCTGCCGACAATAATCCTGGTATGAAAAAACTGTATGTTCTAGAGAGTGACACGGAACTTCGCTTCATGGTCCAAAATTTTTTGTTTTTTTTCATATTCTCGATTTTCGAATTTTTTTAGACAGATTTTCTGAGTGTAGTCAGGTACAATATGTTCATAGCAACCATGGGAATGTAAGGATATAAACAAACAAATTATTTCTAAACACAAGCAAAAGTAAAAATAGGAAGATGGAAGAAAATATTTTCTTGAAAAAGGGCAAGAATGACGAGGCTCAGAAAATAGAAAAACGGG
Source organism: Ceriagrion tenellum (assembly GCA_963169105.1). NCBI lineage: Eukaryota > Metazoa > Arthropoda > Insecta > Odonata > Coenagrionidae > Ceriagrion > Ceriagrion tenellum. The sequence goes on along the minus strand of OY720642.1, from coordinate 120,238,784 downwards.
AAGCTATGAGGCGAAAACGAGAGATTAGCAAAGTCAAATTACAAGAAAAAATGGAGTTCGGACATGTTCTCGACCTAGAAAATCCGCTTCTCCAGCTCTTTCCAGGTAATTTTTCACCATGAATTTGGACATCAAAACCTTGATTTCAGCCCCGGTCTGAAGATTCACTATTATTTCAGTGATGAGAATGAAGATAATAACCTGGTAAAGATAATGAAGAGTGTGGAACTTGCACATGTCCGAAAATCAGGGAAAACAATCGGTCCATAGAAATGAAATTGAGAAGGGAGAATGTGAGACTGAAGGAGGAATTGCAAAAAGATCGTAAGCGCAAAAAGCAATTATTAGAGCAAAAATATTTGAATTCCCGCAAAATCAAAAGATCTTTACGGTCAAAAATACTTGCTTACCGCAAACAAATTCAATAGTGTGTATCTTACTTTTCAAAAATCCGGGAAAATTTAAAGTCAATTTCTACCAGAAAAATTTGCTAAGATATTTCCACTGTACTGCATGCTTCGCAGCCAAAAAAGCGTTCAAGTATCAAGAGTCTCCTCGTTGCAAAGTATTGTAAATTAGCGAAGTCAGGCGAAGGGACACCTGTGAATACGCGGTGGGACAAAATAAAGGAAGAGGTGGTCAGTTTATATTTGCGTGAAGAAAATTCGTACCCCTCTTCAGGGGTTCGTGATACAATCACAAAAAAACGACTCAAAAAAAGAAAACAGTATCTTACAGATCCAATTGATAACTTATACAAAAAGTACAAACAGGTTGTGGAAATGCCAGTAAAACGATCTTTATTCTTTTCACTTAAACCCTTCTGGGTTGTACAGCAAAAAATTGATGCGCGAAATACTTGCCTATGTCGAGAGCACACTAACTTTCAATTTATGTTGGATCGCCTCTATAGTCAGAAAATCACCAACACCAACCAGGTTAAGGTATTTATTAATGGAACAATTGTGTTGTGATGTTAGTAATAAACAGTGTGTACTCAAGAAATGTGAAAACTGCAATAAAAGAGCCATCCTGGAAAATGAAAGTACTGCTGCCGAAAAGACTTGGTATAATTCGTAGGTCACTGTAAAAATCGAAAGGCCGGGAGCTAAATGAAAGATTTTTAATTTGGTTATCCCAAAAAAGAACAAAGTTTTATGTACAATCAAGGAGTTGATACAAAATTTCAATGATGCAGTACCAAAATTTTTTTCCCATTATTTTACGACTACTCATCAATTCAGCGAGCTTAGCCTCATGAAACAAAATCTTGGCACGAAGGAGGTTCTTTTGATTGTAGATTTTTCACAACATTATCGGTGCAAATATTCAGAAGAAATTCAGAGTGCTCATTTTGGAGCCGCCAAGAAGCAAATATCACTCCATACTGGGGGATTTTCACTATCGGACGGAGAATGGAGAATTGAATGTAAAAACGTGCGTTTCAATTTCAGATTGTTTGAGGCATGATGCTGCGGCCATATGGGCGCATCTAGGCCCAGTTTTAAAAATTATTAGAGACCATGTTCCTGATATGGAAATATTAAATTTTCAAAGCGATGGCCCGGCAGCACAATATAAGAACAAGTCAAATTTCTTCCTATTCAGACACTTTTGCGAAAAACTCAATTTGAAGTATGCAACGTGGAATTTCACGGCTGCAGGACACGGGAAAAGTGTGGCGGATGCGACTGGAGCTAATGTGAAAGGGATGTGTGACAAAGCCGTGGCAAGGGGAAAAGACATTTTGGAAGCTGAAGACGTTTATAATCTAGTTAAATTGAAAAGTGAAAAAATCAGCCCTGTGTTGATAAGTGAGAAAGAGATAATGCTCGTTGACGAGCTGCTACCAAATAATTTGAAACCAGTTGTACAGAGCAGCAAAATACATCAAGTTGTATGGACCCATTCTCGGAAAATTCAACTCTCTTTTCGGTCGTTATCCTCTCGTGAATGTTCCCAAAAATCAAGTTGTCCCCATCATGGCTTGGAAAGAAGCACAACATTTTACAAGATTCGTGGTGGATGCACCAACGACATGAATGAGCCAGAATCATTTTCTGTTGGTGACTGGGTCATACTCCTTCACGACCAGTGGTGCCCGGGGTCGGTGGTCAGTATCGACCAAGATACGTTAATAGTGAAGTGTTTGGCGAGGGAAGGAAATGCTTTTTCGTGGCCGAGAATACCTTCAACAAAGGTAACTCTCAAGCATGCAGTATTGAGGAAGATTGGAGCACCTCGAGAAACAATGACAAGACGGATGAAGAAGATATTTTATACTTTTACCCAGGAGCAACTGGAATCTATTGAAACATCTGTCAAAAATTTCCAGGCCCTAACTGAGTGATCATAATTGCATTGTCAGGTTTCAAATTTTTAATGTCAAACCATTCACAGTGTTGTTTGTTATATTTTATGGAATGTGTTACCGTTTCTGTTATTGTTCGTTATTTTTTTCCAGATGCGAAAACTCGAGATCTAAAATAAAGTACAATATTGGTCTTCGAGAGCGTTTGGCATCGAAGAAATTGTTTATTCTCGTGAAAATCTTGATTGACATGTTCATTAACCGGTTACAGTCCAATGTTCCCATTTGGGAACAGATTTATAAAAATTCATAAAAATTATATTTCGTATCTGTGATTAATTTTATAGCTTTTGTTATGTGAATAAAGTATGGAAGTATTTTTTAAAGTGTATCGTATGACTTGTTCATACATTTTTCGTTAATTATACATTTTCAAAGTTGGTTATTTTCATTACCTCTGATGTGAGTATGCGGTTTATCCAATATTTTTCTCTACACTCGCTCTCAAGTAATAAATACTCATTTATTCAAAAGATCAATATACATTACATTGTTAAACTTAGTTTTTTGGTCAAGTTTGTATTTATTTACCAAGCAATAACAAAATTTTGAGGTGTGTTCCCATTTGGGAACATTGGACTGTCGGCATATCTAAGTCAGTTGCTGTTTTTTGCCTCCGATGAGATATCCCTAAACTCTTGTGGTTTTATTTTTTTCGTCCCATACAAAGGAGTTTTGAAACATTGTCGCTTCTTTGGCCTAATTATATCTGAATTCGCCACCTCAGCCTGCTTGCAGCTTTATAAATACATTGTAGTTTCTTGTTGGACATTGTGGTATGAAATAGACCCGGTCAACCCAAGTGAGTTGGAACAGTCTTCTTCTAAATGCTTGATTGAGGTTAGTTCTTCGATGTGCCTTGTTCCTTCAGGTTGTGACGTCCAGTGTGTGCTCCTCTGTTGAGTCATTCTGAGAGTCGGTTTTGTGATCACAATTTTTTAAGAACATACTTTTTTTAGACACTTTTGATAAAATGAGCTCAAAGGAGTTTCTTACTTTGGAATAAGTAGTCGAATATTTAGACGTTTTAAGTGACGATGAACTGTCGGAATACGAGTTGTGCCAGCTTCCTCCTGAAGAAGACCACCGTTTGACGGATGAAGATGTCAATGAAAATGATCTAGGGGAAATAATTCCGGCTGACACATGTGGGAAAATCAGCTTCACTCTACCAAACAGAGATGATGATGGAGAGAAAGAGAAAGGCAGTCTACCTAGAAGGAAAGGAGTAAAACAGAAAAGCAGTACTATGGGAAAAGGTCAGTAAAATAAATTTTCCTCTTACTTCGTTGCGGAGTTATGTTCTTTTTAAAATTACAATTCAGCATCTTTTAAGACTTCAAAACTTTTCATTTTTTTCAATTTATATATTCCAAAGCCATGAAGTAATTGAATGATTGTATCATTCACAGGCAATGCTTGGAAGAAGCTGAATCAATTTGAAAAAGAAATTCCGTCAGAACCAATGCGGGGGCTAGATAATCATCTGGAGGAACTGGTTGCCTTGGAGCCGATTGAACTCTTCTTCAAGTATTTACCACAGCAGTACTTGAGTCATGTTGCAAACATGTCCTCTCTTTATGCTCAGCAAAAAGGCTCATCTCTTGATGTTACGTGGGAAGAGATTGGTCAGTTCTTCGGAATACTTTTGTTTAGTGGATACCACACGGTCCCCCAAGAAAATTTGTATTGGTGTTCTGCAGAGGATATGTCGATTCCAATTATTCCATCAGTGATGCCCAGGAATCGTTTCAAAGACATAAAAAGATACTTTCACTTGTCCGATAACAACATGTTGCAAAAGGGTGACAAATTAGGAAAAATTTCTCCTTTGTATAGAGAGTTGGGAAAAAACGTCGTGCAATTTGGAATCTTCCATAAGGAACTAAGCCTTGACGAATCTATGGTTCCATACTACGGCCATCACTCGAGCAAAATGTTTATAAAAGGAAAACCAATTCGTTTTGGGTACAAAATCTGGATGCTATGTTCATCATCAGGATATCCCTATGCGATGCAAATATATGCAGGGAAAGAAAAAAATTCTACTGGACCACTGGGAAGTAGGGTAGTATGCGATCTTTTGGCTGTTGTAGAGCACCCTAAGCAAATTGAGTTATACTTCGATAATTTCTTTTCATCCCACTCACTGCTAGTAGAACTGGCAGATAGAAGCATAAAGGCAACAGGTACAATTCGCGAAGGAAGGATAGCCAAATGCCCGCTAAAACCATCAAAAGTGATGGCAAAATCTCGCAGAGGGGATTTTGATTTCCTTTGTGATGGAGTGGTATTTTTCTGTCGATGGAATGATAATTCAGTGGTTACATTAGGGTCCAACTGCTACACTAATGAGCCATTGGGTTCTGTAATGAGATTTTCTAGGAAGGAAGGGAAAAGGATAGAAATTACACAACCGCAATTGATAAAAAAATATAATTTGGGAATGGGGGGAGTTGATGTATTGGACAAACTTCTGAGTAGCTATCGACCAAAACTTCGAAGCAAGAAATGGTGGTGGAATCTTTTTTCAAATGCTTTGAATATGAGTGCCGTCAGTACATGGCTTTTGCATAGGGAAATCCATGGAAAAGGGTCGAAAACACACTTGGAGTTTCTCCGCGACGTAGCGACAAGTCTCATGCGACTACGACCAAAAATAATCTCTCATCCTGGACCTAAGACGCACTCTTCCGTGAAACGAAGAAAAACTGGGGGGCACATTCTAAATAAATCTTCACAGGGAAGATGCGTAGTCTGCAAAAAAAACACTCGCCTCCAATGCACCGAATGTGAAAAAAAAATGCATCTTCACTGTTTTTCAATGTATCATGAGTAATCCAGAAATGCAATTTATACACTGTATAATGAGAATGATGTCATTATAACATGTATTTTTTACCACATTTATGATATTTTCGAAAAATTACATGCTCAAAAAAAAGTAAAACCTTGAAATTTTATTCACTGGAGTGTCCAATGTTCCCATTTGAGAACATGCTTGAAAACGCATTTAAAAATTTTTGTTCGGGTTTTCTTTCGTAACATCTCTTAATTAGCTGTAAAATAAATAGAATATGCAAAAAAAATAATAAAAATCAGTTGGTAAGTTAGTTCGGTCTTTAAAGGGTTAATAAATCATACAGTTGTTTCATTCGACGACTATTGTCGACAGAAGCGCAAAAAATTTTTAAAAAATATATCACTCAAGTTTGTGTGGAAACCCTCATTATACATTTTCAAGGGAGAATACCCATATACATAGCCCACAATAAGCGCTTTCTGTCGTCCGCAAGATCTCTTTCCGCTAAAATCGACAGAAATCTTCGCAAGATTTTTACCGTCACACTATGAGTGGAAACCTCCATATACATGGGCAGACGTGGGCATGACAGTCTGGAGATGGTCTAGAACAACCCCGAGCATCATATCACTTGAATAAATGCACAAGAACGTGCTTTCATTGACTTCTACAATATTTTCCCAGGCCCATAAAAATCGATCCAGTTTCACATTCTTAATCGTGCAAAACAAAGTCCATGAATTTTCCTGTGTTCGCCAGTTTCTATGACCTACTGGTGACCTAAGCTTTGAAAAAACCGTGTCTGGAACTTGTGCGACCAAATTCATTTTTCGAATACTTTGGTCACCTCTAACGACTGATTTCTCATGGATCGCACATAAATAGAGCCACCTGACAATAATGCATCGGATGAGGACTCAGGAGATGAAATGTGCAACAATCCAGATTCCCTGCCTTCCTGTCAGCTTCGCGCCACAGCCGAGTTTCGATCAGAGAACTTCGAAGAAAATGCTGAAAGTCCTGAATCATCTCACCCAGATGAGCAACCTGCGAAAAGGAAAAGAGGACCATTAAAGGTGCCCTTGGACTTGAGCTGGAGAAAAGGTGACTTGTGCGTTCCCATTAATCAGGCAAACAGCACCAGTGTAAATCATCCGGATGCCTCTAATCTTACCAGTGAAAACCACCCCTTGGAATTTCTTCAAATATTTTTGAATGAAGAAATTGTTTCTGAAATTGTTAAATTTTCTGTAATGTATGCCACTCAATCAAATCATCCAAACTTCCACCTATCATTGAAGGAAATGTACACTTTTCTAGGAATCTTGTTCCTTAGCGGTTACGTTCCTTTGCCCCGTAGGCGTATGTTTTGGAAAAGTGCCGAGGATGTTCATAATGTACTTGTGTCTAAGGCAATGTGTCAAAACCGTTTCGAGGAAATTCTGAGGTTTATACATGTTTGCCACAATGAGAATCTGCCATTAGGTGATAAAATGGGAAAAGTTAGGTCCTTGCTAGACATGCTGAACAAGCGCTTCATAATCAATGCTCCTGATGACGAAAACCTATCAGTAGATGAATCAATGATTCCCTACTTGGGCAGACATGGATGTAAGCAGTTTTTTAGGCTTAAACCGGTGCGTTTTGGATTCAAAGCGTGGGTAATGGCACAAACCACTGGCTACTGTGTTAAGGTAGAACTGTACCAAGGCCGTGAAGAGAATAGAGAGCGTCCTTCTGATCAGGGTGCTGGGGAATCAGTGGTGATGAATTTCTGTGACTATAATGGCTTCATTCCCGAGAGTCAAATTTTCATTCTACTTCGATAATGTTTTCACTAATACCAAACTCCTTGTCGGCTAAAGGAATGAGTGGGACCGGCACGGAAAGAATAAATAGATTGGCGAAATGCCCAATTCCTGGTAAAAACGTAATGCGGAAAAGAGAGAGAGGATCAGTTGAGTCGTATGTAGAAAGTAACAAGGGAATTGTTGTTGTTGCTTGGGTAGACAACAATGTTGTGTATGCATTGTCTAATGAATATGGGGTACAACCTGAGCGCCAGGCTCAGCGTTACTCCATCAGAGAGAGGAAAAAGATACTCATTACTCAACCATATGTAATATACAAATACAACAAGAACATGGGGGAGTTGACTTGTTGGACAACAACATCACTAATCACAGAATAGGTGTGCGTGGTAAGAAATGGTACGTACCAATGATTATGTGGTTGTTTGATGTATGCATGAGTAATGCCTGGGTGCTTGCCAGGAAAAACGGGCTGAGTGCAATGGACCAGTTAGCCCTCCGGCGTGCATTCGTCCAGGCACTTCTGCAAAAGTATGGTACCGCAGGTATTGTTCCTGGACCCATTCGCTACTGTGATAAGATAGCCAAGCCCGCACGAATGACGCACGGAGGACATATTCTTGTGACTGGTAAGCCCCGGCGAAGATGTGCTTACTGCAAAAAGAACAAAACCCCAATCACCTACCAAAAATGTGAAATTCCTCTTCATACCCATTGTTTTGCTAAATTTCATGCTCTGTGAACCAAAACATGAATAACATTGATACTTTTATGAATTAAGCTTTATACGTAAGGGGGAATGTTTTTATATTTCACTCAACAATTCTTATTGGCATTCCATGAGTCAAAAAATAATGATTGTGATAAATTTTTGATTAATTCCGGCGAGAACATTGAATCTGAAAAAATGTAATAAAAGGAGAAAAATTATTAATGCATGGGTAATCTCTCAACTAAGATAATTATGCAATATGAAAAAAATAAAATGAAAAAATAACAAAGCTTACCATTTGGTACTTACCATGGGTTCATGCCCAAAGGGCATGTTGATGCCCACCCCATTGCTACGCAACCAGATGTCGTATCGTAAAAAAAAATCATATCAGTCATGTTCAGAAGACCTGCTTTCCAAGATCCGTGAGTTTAAATAGAAAATTAGGAAAAAAAGTTCTGGGCATAAATGGATTAATGAAAGGCGCCATGGGGACCACGGCTTAACGTCTCATCCGACAGACGGAGTACTCTACTCTTAAGTGCCCTCCCCAAGACACTCCAGAAGGGATCGGGTTTCCTCTGAAAAACATCCGCCTCTGCAGGGATGAACCCTGGCCGCCCGTGTGGTAGGCTAGTACTCTAGCCAACACACCAACCCGAAAGATAAGTTTGGTCGTCCGAAAACTGCAGAGATTTAAAATTATTCTGGGATCAGCACACACATTTTAATATTATACAGCATTACGATATCGATTCATAGTGTAATAGTAATAGTCCTCCGCTCTTGACTCAAATGCCTTTTTTCCGGCAAAGACAGTTGGCTAACCAAGCTAAACGCCAATAACAAAGACTTGCTAGACTATAAATGATGTTCTTCAAAAATGAAAAGTGCCAATTGCTGTTAAGTATATCCTTGTTTTTTGTTAGCCAGTTGCGCAGCCAGTCGTTCAGCTCCAGGGAAAGGAGTAGTATTTGCCATATTTTTCTCACCGGTTATCGACGGGTGTCTCCCCATTTTCCGAAGCATGTCGAACCTTTTCCCTCCGGAACAGCAGCTGATATTTAAAAGCATAAGCGTCATTCATATCCGAAAAACCACCACAATGAACGCGTTCATCAGGTGTTGGGTTGTTACAGGAAAACTACTTCAGTAGGAAAAAAGCCGAATTTAGGCTAGGAGGGAGATAGATCATAGTTTATAGGAGGGTTTCTATAACAAAATTTTGTCAAGCCCCAATGCATACGACAAATGCCAACTGTATATTGCGTGCCCGTTATTTTCCTAAGAGGTCCAGTGGAATTACTTTTGAGGCATGGCTTTAAAATCACCAGGGAAATATTCTCTCACCATGACAGCCAACAGGACAAGGAAGGTCGCGGACTGCCATTACCACAGAAAAGGATGAGCGATTAATTCAGTTGGATAGGAAAAACGCCTTCACCCCAGCAACGGTGACCCAGATGAAAGTGAACTTTCCCGCGAACTCAAGAGCTCCACAAGATCGCCTTTCGATAGTAATTCTCCACCCACAGCGCGAAGCAGCTACACGCTAGGCCTCTGAAAACGCCCATGCTCGACAAGGAGAGGACTTTTGGCGACAAGTTATTTTGTCTGAAAATAAGACATTCACGCCTCCATCTTCTGGGTCAGTGCCCGTTTATCGGCCAAACAACACCAGTTTTTCTCCCAGATACATTTGAGAACCACCCAGGAGTGGCAAATTTTAGGTTCACGCCTGGGCTTAGGTTCGTGCCGATGGTGCCGTGATACTCCAGCATACCCCCGGTATGCTGGAGTATCGACGGAAATTAAAACACCGTAAAATACGTCTAAGTGTTGTACGATGTCATTCTGCCTTCGGTCTTTCTTTGAAAATTTCCATTTATTAACATGTAAAAGAACATTTTTAACAGAGAAAAGCCCGAATTCACACATCCATGAAATAAAATACAATTTTCTACTGTTCTATGAGAACTTTTACGTCGATATGAGAACTGTATGTGTTCAAATGCTTGTTATTATTAATTTTTCGTCTATCGCCAGGACAATGAGAGGGTCCACGCGAGCCAGAATTCTGGGCAGTGGTTTCAAACAAATCATGTAACCCAGGTGTGACCAGTATAGAGCCCAGACCTCAATCCTGTAGAAAACATTTTGGTCTTCATGATGAGGGAAATGCGGGACAATAACGTCACCCCAAAAATTATGAGTTGTGGTAAATGGAGGAAGAATAGAAAAGCGTCACTGAAATATTTTGCCAAATCGCGGTCAACTCTATGACTCAAGAGACCTCGTCAAGTAATCGAGAATGAAGGGAATGGCATGATTATTGGACAAATAAAAATCCTCAATTCCAGCATAATGCTCCATTAGAAATCATTGTGGTTCTGAGCGAACATTACTGAATCTGAGATAGATATATTTTAAAATTTTCCACCCGTTCTAAATTCAGGTGAATATCCTCCCTCTCCAAAAGCAATGGAAATTATCAGCCTAAACAGTGGAGGCTTAAGGCCCAGCTAATCGTTTATTAACTTATCCAATTGTAAGAATTACAATTCAAATTATTTCGGTATCTTTGAGGGACAAAAATTCCTTTCGGACGTAGTCACAGGATAATGTTCGATGGTTAGATTCGATGCAACCCTTATACGAGAATGATTACTCAGAGAACGTCGAGTACACACATGAGTATGCGAAAAATTGTCATTCAATTGTGACGCCTTCCTACTTGAACCTACGTTAATTTGGGCGCTAAATCTCTACGACCATTAGATTTACATACGAGTAGGGCTATAGCTTAACCCTAACCCACCCCAACTAAGCTTCAGTGGAAATGATAGTCGGGATTCCTTTATGGGGGGGGGGGGCGGACAGGTACCGATAAAATAACCAAACTTAACAATTCACTGGGTTTCTTTAATTAACATTTAGAGAAGAGATAACATTGTGAAATAATACACTGACAATTTGGGAACTCACTCTTTCCCACGATAAATACGTTAATCGACAGCAACAACAGACTTTAAATAAATAGTCGTACAACCAAGAAAAACATTTTTAACTAAATTCATATAGGCGGCAATCAACGCCCCTCCATTTAACAGAACAACCC